>OW386544.1:37704912-40161649 GCA_936435175.1 Glyphotaelius pellucidus | reverse complement strand
CTAACCTAACCTAACCTAACCTAACCTAACCTAACCTAACCTAACCTAACCTAACCTAACCTAACCTAACCTAACCTAACCTAACCTAACCTAACCTAACCTAACCTAACCTAACCTAACCTAACCTAACCTAACCTAACCTAACCTAACCTAACCTAACCTAACCTAACCTAACCTAACCTAACCTAACCTAACCTAACCTAACCTAACCTAACCTAACCTAACCTAACCTAACCTAACCTAACCTAACCTAACCTAACCTAACCTAACCTAACCTAACCTAACCTAACCTAACCTAACCTAACCTAACCTAACCTAACCTAACCTAACCTACCTAACCTAACCTAACCTAACCTACCTAACCTAACCTAACCTAACCTAACCTAACCTAACCTAACCTAACCTAACCTAACCTAACCTAACCTAACCTAACCTAACCTAACCTAACCTAACCTAACCTAACCTAACCTAACCTAACCTAACCTAACCTAACCTAACCTAACCTAACCTAACCGAACCTAACCTAACCGAACCGAACCGAACCTAACCTAACCGAACCGAACCGAACCGAACCGAACCGAACCGAACCGAACCGAACCGAACCGAACCGAACCGAACCGAACCCAACACAACCCAACCCAAGAGTCTTGATGAGGATTGATCTGAAGAAACCCATGTTGTAAGGAAGGAGGAAACACAGAGGCCGGCAAATCGTTCCCTAGCCGAGCTGTTGAACATAAGAACGAGTCGAAGAAGTACCCGTTTGACAAATGTGACATGTGACAAATGTCAACCTTGTACATATGTTGGGCGACTCAACGGACGAAACTGCCAGCACCTGCTAAATGATTTTCGACCGGTTTCGACCGGTTTTGCCGGCGGCAAAAATTCACGACTCCGGAGTCTTTTCTGATTTTTCTGTTTCCAGATTTTCGATTGAGTTTCGCTCATAATGTCTTTATTTAATTAAATATTACAGTTTGAGGTTTTACTCATAAAAAGTTTAAATAAAAAATAATTATATATAAAATAATATTTGGCACCTTGGATCAGTTATATTGTGCATAGGCGACAGCAAAACTGTTAATGACTCTCAAGTAACTACAAAAGTTTTAAAAGCACGTCGTTTGAATTTCAAAAATAATTCCACCGGAAACAATTTAATATTCACAATCCGTTGTTATTACTTTCGAAGGTCAAACTCTACCATCCCGGGAATTTTTTTATTATAACGCTCTTCCCGTTGAATAAATTCCCTACTGTCAATTGGACTAACACGAAAATCCGAACTGGTGCTTTTTATGCTGGAATAAAAAATCATTCCATCACAAAGCCTTGGTTCCACAACCAAGGCTTACTCGGAAATACATATTTTGGATTTTTTATTTATTTTTTATCTATTTCCTGTATCTCGAGAATGAGAATTGGTCACTGCTCTATTGCATCGCATTTCTTTAAAATACCGGTCCCTAGATAGTCCACTCTGCCAGTGCGGCATGGAAAATGAGACTCTTGACCATGTATTGTAAAAAATCATTCATCGTTCAAAGGCCTTATTAAAATTTTAGTTATTAAAATCACCCACCAATCTCCCCTCAGTATTCTTTATTTGCTTTCTCTCAACAATTCTCGCATTTTGTCAGTTCTATACAAGTTCATAGACTTGAATGATTTCAATATTTGAGATTTTCTATTCCCTTTTATAGATTTCCCATAAAATTATATAACCATCTTCCTTAACTTTAACGGCACATAGCACGTTTTTTAGGGTGAATTGCCTAATACAAAAAAATATATATATATTATGAAATTTAAAAAAAAGTAGCCTCTCCCTGTGACTACGTAGGTACGTAGACTCCCGTAGACTAGATAGGGAAAATATTGCTTCGTTTTTTATGTAAATACCGCAACCAGAGTTTCAACTGCTCCCAATCGCCTGGAGCCGATGAGTCTATGGCATCCTCAATAGGGGTATATTGTGAGACTGAAAGTAGAGGGGAGGGGAAGGAGATGAGGAAGGGGATGGTGGAAAGCACCTTTTCTGATCTGGTCACCACACATGACTGAAGTCACTTCAAGCAACGTTTCAATTCTTAAAGGTGGTCTTACATTAGGTCGATACCGAGAGTATCTTCCATTCCGGATCGTTCCGCAAATATACTATTTATTATTTTAAATGAATAAAATGTGAAACAACACAAATTAATCAAATAAAATACACTTGTCCACCCCGGAATTTGAACCCTCGACCTCCGGATTGCTAGTCGAGAGCCGAATCCTTTCACGGAGGCCATCGTGTTCCATCTAATTCCATCTGTTCCATCTGTTCCATCTAATGGCCATCTAATGGTATCATCAGTTTTTATTTTAGATCTATACATTCCAATTCTAGATATTTTGTGTTCTTTGGCGTGTACCGTGAAGCGAGTGGCGTGTTAAGTTAACTTATTAGTTGGTAATATCGAGCGCATCCATTACGACTACAACATGCTCCTTTGTTAAAAGAACTACAATATGGTGGGGGCATTGGGGCAGCACGTTATCTGGTGCATGTGGCAATTTAAGTGCAGATTATTGTCAGGAACACCCCGGGGTCCGCGGCGGTTACGGATGCGCCATTGTAGAAGGGTGAAAACCAGTGGCGGACTGGATGGTGCACTCACTAGACAAAATAAAAGTTTTTTGTTGTTTTAAATTCATTCACGGTGGGAATGAATTTCCAACAGAAGTCATAAAAATATAAAAATAAATATATTAATTTGAATAAACGAACAATAAAGAAATTTCTAAAAATTAAAATTATGTTTTCCCTTTTGGGTATAACTGACATTATTCCTTAAATGAAGGTCAAAAATTTATGATTTTGGTGTTTTACAAAAAACCAACCGATTTTGACAAATATAAGGACATTAACTAAAATTTAAACGAAAATAACCATTAAAAGAAGCTAAAAATGTTATTTTTGAAGCTGCACTTATGTAGATAATGCCAGTAAGGCAATACAGTCGTTTGAAGATAAAAATTACACAAATTAGAAATTAAATGTGTGCCTACTACAATTTGACTCTCGACAAATGAATTGTTCTTAACAATTTACATTACATTACGAATGATTAAGTGTGTTAATACACATGTTAATACATTACGGGTCGCTTACAAATAAATTACTATAAATCATTTTGATGACGTAGTATTTGTAGTATGATCAACCTCTGTGATAAAAATTAATAAAGCCATCCAACACGAAGATATTTACAAGCGACTCGAGTTTTGTAAGTATCGATTGAATTGAATCACCGATGCAACATTGTGTATGCCATTCTTGAGAGATTCGAGTTTTCAACTTTCTTTTTCATTTTATTAAATGTTTTTTCAACTTTTCAAGTTTTCAACTCGAAAACTCGAATCTCTCTATATTATTATATATTCTTATACGCCATGAAGTGGGAATCATTTAAAATACTAAATTTAGAGCTTCTTTATATATTTAGTTCTTTATATAAATAGAAAGGCGTTATATGCTCCTCACAAATTTTACAAATAACTTTACTTTTTACCAACCGACTGTTTGCAATAACTCGCTTTTGTTAGCAACAGAAAACGTATAACAAATATAATGTATTAATAAATAAATTTCATAACGCCAGAGTTTACCATTATATACAGCCTATAGTTCTCGCATATCATTTAGCTTCCTATTGGTGAAAGAATTTTTAAAATCGTTTTATTGTTTTATGCGTGAAAGCGTAGCAAACAAACTCGAGCAGTTTCGCTTTCAATTATATTTAGTATGGATATATTATACATGTTTGTACTACCATAATACGGGCATGTGCATTGTGCCTAGCCTGTGCAGATCCTGTAAAAAAACTGTTAGTTTTACTAAGTTATTTTACGAATACAGAATAATAAAAAATAAATAAAAGAAAATGTCATGAGACGCCTAGTAGATAGTCGCTATTGAAACCTTTTGCATAATTCAAATGTGATTACGCAAAAACGCATTTCTATTACTATTCATGTTCAGTCATGCCGTTGTCGTGAAATTAGTGCATTGAAAATGAAAGACTGCTAAGTTATGTAATTAAATACTTGTGTTAGTCTATTTATACAACGATACCATTACGCTTTGCAGAACGGTAAATACTCTCAGTGTCACGTCTGGTGAAAACCTGTGTTCTCATATTCTCAATCGAATCATTGTTATTGTCATTTAACTATGTAATCGTAGTTGACGACCACAACCCTGTTACCAAATCTTTATCTTTTTTTTTGACGTGATAACGTCTTATAAATCGATGACCGCCGGCTGCATGTTCGAAAAAGCATGACTCATTGTCACGTTTCGCCTGAGCCTAGCGTGTAAGCGAAAGGGCGGAACAATCAATATTTTGATTTCAGTCGCTCATGGCCTGCCAAGCAAAATGCTACAAGCAGCACAAAATAAAATCTACGGCGCAAATCATTTATTTATAGACTTCCTAGTGTAAGTAGTAGGAAATATAGTACTAAGTCCTATATTATTATGTATATATTAGCACAGTACTCTCTTAATAATCTTTCGTTAAACAGATTGATACTTATTTATTGTTTTCAAGTTAAATTTGTAGAACTAGTTACATAGATATTAATTTTAACAATTTAATTTGTATATTCAATACAAATTCAATTTTGAAGGCGGGAATGGGTACCGTAACCCGGGAACCACTCAATGGAAAATAAACTCCCTTGTCATAGGTCTCCCAAAACGGTTCGTTACGTTTGGTAACTTAGCAGGGGTGTCCGGGTTCATGGGGTGAGGTCTTGGCGGCGGATGTCCTGAACACACTGAACCCAAGATTCCTAATCATCCCTTATACCATTTTCCTTCCCAGAACTCCGTCTCCTTCGTTTCCTTAAAAAGACCCTCCACATAGCCAAACCAAATATTATAGGCCCTGAGGGTATTTATTTTCCCTCAGGGCTTATCATATTGGGAGCTCCAGTTATTATAATTATTTTACTCAGGAGGCCCTGATTCCGTGAGAAAATAAATTTTATTTTATTGTTTTGTATTATTTCACAATCAATTCATTTAAAAATAATTTAAAGTATATTCACAGCATGTTCTAGAGTGGAAGATACTCTCAGTATCGCCCTGGAGTAAGACCACCATTCAGAACTGAAACGTTGATTGAAATGGCTTTAGCCGTGTTTGGTGACCAGATCTGAATAACCAGGTACTTTCTCACCTTCCTCTTCTCCATCTCCTTCCCTTCCCTACTACCTTCAGCCTCACAACATACCTCAATTGTGGATGCCATAGTCTCACTGGCTCTGGACAGGAGCAACTGAGGCTCTTGTGAGGTATTCGCATAAAAAAAGGTTAGACCACCCTCAACCAAACTCTCTTGATCCGGCCCACCATGCAATAGGTGGGCAAACGCATTGGCCGCCAAGACTTAGTCTAACCTCACCCCGTGGACCCAGGCACCTCTGCTAAGCCACCAAACGCAGCGAAGCACTTGGGGTGACCATCGGCAGGGATGTTGGTTATCCAATAAATGGTTCCTGGGGCAGCGGTACCCGTATCCCCCTTCAAATTAGTGCTTATCATTAATAGCCGTAAGGCTATTTCTGACAAGCATTATGGTAATAATAATATAATTACACAGCAGAACTTGTTTACAAATTAATCTGTTTTAAAAAAATTAAATAATAATATTATTGTATAGGCATTGAAACGTTTCTACTGCGGTGATGAGTATTTAGGTAACAATACTCATTTGCCACCTGTCGATTCGAAAGAAAAAGTCGGAAAGAAAAAGTTCGATTCGATCCGGTTGTCGGACCGGATCGGACGGCCGGCGCGGAAGGGCGTGGCCTATTTTTATTACCGATCCGGTTTTCGAATCGGATGTATGCGTGCTTTCATAAGAAAGGCCTTCCGGTTGTCTGATCAGACAATCGGATGGAAAAATCGGATGTATGCGCCTAGCCTATGACGCCTCAATGCGATTTTTCGTCAATGTTTTCTTATGACGTTATCACGTAAAATTATCGTCTGTAATTACGGATTGAATTGGTTGTCTGTAATTACAGACAACCAATTTTTTCGTAAAATATATAGGCTAGTTATCTGGGTTATGAGTTTCAATGGTTTGTTTTGCAGCGCGTATTAAAAATACAATTAACACATAAATCGGTTGGAATAATGTTTCGTTATCACATTACGCGGTTCAAATAAATTAGTGTATAATTTTTGATTTTAGTTTTGATGGTAGAGAAAGTTTCTATGAATGATACTTAATCCGCTTCTGTAATCCATTAAGATAATGCATTGAATAGAAACTTGCGATAATGAAATATCGCTATGGGTTCGGTAAAAGCTTTAACAAAACAAACCAGGGATTTTCAGTACCTAAGCATTGCGACATAGAAATTATTCTAAAAGGTTGCCAGAGACATATTCTCAAACTTCAATGAAAAGACTAGAATCCAATTTGTTGAGAACTTTTTTGTTATTTTTTGTCTTAATTTTTCTTTATTCATTGCCTTGTTAATTACATAAGTTAAGGATTTTTCGACAACCATGCTGGGCACGTGCCCGTATTATGGTGGCCGAGAAATAGCATTGTCTTGCTTCGTCTTAGTTTCAGCACTGCTTTATTTAAAAAAAATCTCATTGAACAAAAAAAGGAAACTAACAACAAAGCGTCAGAAAGCTGCCCTGTGTGCATACATTGAACTAAGAAACAAGATAATATAAAACAGTAAGTCTTGTTTGCCATTTCTGACATCGATTGGATAGTGTAGCTGATTTTCGATATGAAAGTTGGTGAATTGGAAAACATTACGTTGCTTAAAGGCCTGACCCCAGCAAGAAAAAAACATGAACAATCGCTTGAACAGCACTATAAACATATTTTGTTTTCCGTCTCCTCCCTTTGTTGAAACATGGTTTGAAATATTAGTGCAAAGTTCGCGCGGTTACACACAATTTTGCTAGTGGCCTGTGGTAAGGACCAGTCCGCGCTTTCGCACTGAACACTTGACGTATGACGTTTAGCTTTTAAATAAATGTTAAAATGCGTTCCAATGAAGAAGAGATGCTTCATCAGGGAGAAAACACAGATATTTTAATAGATGTTTATTTATCAGGAAAGATTTCCGACAAAGATAAGATTGTAGACAAAATATAAATGAGAAAACGCAGATTTCAACTTAGACCTTACCTACCTACCTCGATTTTTATTAGGTATTTATTTATTTGTAACTTACTATCCTGGTTTAACAATTATTTGTCTAATCGAGAGCTTACTGTCTGCATCAAAGGTCAACTGTCCTACACCTTTAAAGCTACAAGTGGCGTGCCCCAGGGCTCACATCTAGGACCCATTTTTTTAACATATTTATAAATGACGTTACAAATTAACTTACTCCTGTCTTTATTTTGATGTTCGCAGATAAGACATTATTAATGACTGCTTATTCTTACAATCAAATCTCATTAGCTTTTCTGATTGGTCTTTTCTAAATAAATTAACCCTAAATGTAAAAAAATGTCAAGTCATGAGATTTTATAGAAACAAAACTCCATTGATTTTCACATATTGTATGAACAATCAAGTCTTAGTATCTGTATACGAAATAAAAGACCTGGAAATAATATTTGACACCAAATTATCATTTATCTCCCACTTTAATAATAGAACCACTAAAGCAATGCAAATGTTGGGTTAATTAAGAACTTTAAAAGATTTAAAAATTTTAAGTTTTTAAAAATATTGTATTCATCATTGTCAGAAGCCATTTAGAATTCAACTCAACCATTTGGAATCCATTTTACAATATTTATGAAAAATCTATCGAGGGAATCCAACATAAATTTTTACGAAACATAGATTAGGAATTCCTATTGAAAACATTAGCTACATGTCACTGTCTAAAATTATGGGCCTTGTCACATTAAAAGAAAGAAGAATATGTACTGATCTATTTTTTAACATCTTTGACTTCCCTGAACTCCTTAAGGCTGATTAACTTTGATTTTGTCAGAAGGTACCTTACCATTGTGACAATTCAGGTACCAATACAGAAATAAACTCGGTAATGAACCGACTGCACAGTGCAGGGAATAAATATTACATGAACACCATTGGTACTGAATGTCTATCAGCCTATAAAAAGATGGTTAATAAATCTGCATTTCTAGAGATAGCTTTGAAATATTTATAAACTTTCAATCTGTATCGAAATTTATATGAATGTGCATCCTATATTTTTTCTCTGATTGTTGTTTTTAAGTTGAAATTTTTATACTTGGTACTTATTTTAATTGCGTTACCTTTTTAATTCTTCGATTATATCAAATGTATTTTTAATTTTATAATTTCTAAAGCCCTAATTGGGCGTGTACAAATAAATAAATTAATTTAATTTTTTATAAGAAAAACTCTCTTTTTATGACTTTTGAAGGTTATTCCCATCAACGTAATATATCATTGAAGAAGAAGATAACTCTTTTATAAGCGTTATCTTTCTAAATAGATTATTCTAAATTAAATAATAAATTAATTAAAATTATTAATCGCCGCTCCTAAATCCCGATTTCCCCTTATTAGAGTGTTGCCATGCCTTAATTTATCTCACACTGAGAAATACATCATCGACTTGATGATATCGCCATCACCAAGCAGCTAAAAGAATTCCATGACACCGAATCTTCGTGTCCTCTCTTTCAGTGTTCGCTGTTGTTTCTTTCCCCCGTTGGAGCTGGTATTAAATACATATACTATTTTGGTTGATAATTTTGTAAACACTTACTTTTAAAGGGCTCGAAGTGGGTGGATAAGATTCTCTTTGGAAAACTTGGTACACGAAATGGGTAAATTTTTTCAACAACAGAGAAGGAAACGTGCCCAAAATATGTAACATATTTTTAAAGGAAATGTTTCTTTTTTTATATTAAGCCCACACAGGATACCCATGAGTAAATAAAGATTTTATAATTGGGGATGCTGTGTGGAGGGTTTTTTTAAGCCGCGGCATACCCCATTTCTACCGATTTTTTACATATGTACCATTAAGTTTTAAAGCTTTTAAAAAAATATATGTTATTTTTGAAGATAATATCTATAAATTCCTTGCGCCGAAACGCAAATTATATACAATTCCATCGATAGAAAAAATCGCAAAGTATGCTCCGAAAATTGTTATAAACACGTTTGTTTCAGTTATTTATAAGTAATTTGTATGAACAAATTCACAGTGTTTCTTTAAATGCTGTTTTAGACAATCCCGCAATATTTTTGCTCTAGTTTAAAGGAGTCGTGTTTTATTAAACATTTTCAAAATTTTCGCTTAAATATTATCGATTTTAACATTAGCGCGCTCTCTCTAACATTCGTACTTATTTACATATCTCTCTACATCTTCTTTTTGAGCGCATATAGGCGCAAGGAAATTCTCAAGGAAAAAAAGGATTCGAATTTCTGAGAAGGAAAACGGTATGAGGGTGTGGGTAGGAATCTCCTAAACCGGCCTCTCCCGATCCACGCTGCTGGTGGGCTGGCTCATCAAAAAAAATAGTGGAAATGTTTCGGTTAATTTTTTTGGAACGACACCCGATAATAGAGTCATCAAATCAAAATATAAAATTGCAAGAATGGAAGGTTTTTTATTACCGCGTCCGGTTTTGATTTGGGCACCTTCCGCATTATAGGCGACTGAGCTGCCTCGATAGTTATACTCACCGTGTTTCTCCAATAGATATAATTTAAAATACACGTATTAAAATTGTTTTATCGCTAGAGCTTAGTAAAATCACGTCTGTATCAGTGAGTAAGTGATTCGGTAGTAAATAATAAATATTTTTGTAAAAAATTCTTTTAATCATGGCTTGCTACGCATTTCAAGATCAAACTCTTTGAAGAAACTAATATTTATGAAAAGTAATAAAAAAGTTTTAAAATAACAAACAATTCTTCTTTGTTTTTACTCTTTTTCTCCACCATTTGTCTATACCCCTACGCCATTATTTTTTATCGAATAATGGTTTTTCTTTACAGCCGAGGAGTTTCGTTTTTCATGTTTTGAGTTACCCCCGTATATCACCATAAAACCCATTACTTACCTCTTTTTGGAATTCAGGCAGTGATGAAACAGAAAATGATCTTTAACTTTTATGTGTGGGTATTAACGGCCCGCTGTGAGTGTGAGTATGAACAAGGTGACATTATATTCATCATAACCGTTAAATTACAAGTATAAAGTTCTTTACTGCATACTCTCAGTTTGATGGCCACATAAAGTACTAAGTACTCGATACCGAGTGCTTCGTTAATTATTATTCGTCAATTCAGTTTACAGCTGACGCATAAGTGGAAATACTTAAAAATAGCAACACCACATCCAGATATATTCCAGGGTGTTTCTATTCAATATAAAGTGTTAAGTCCGGTCTCCTGCGACCGTTTCCACAAACATTATCGCAAACTGAACTGCTGATAATTTACCAACACATCTAAAAAAACAGATTGCAGACTGGATAAAAATTAAATGTACACAACTTTTTCAAAACCTACTCACTGCAAACCAAACATAACAATTTAATTTATATTTAAATTATATTATTAAATCTAAATAAAAATAGATACTGCATAATTATTGTATAATGTTTTAAAATACTGGCATTACAACCAATTACTTTTTTGTTTGTTTTATTCTCTTTTCGGATTATATTCACCTCACATAAAGTCCTTTTCTTTCCCCTGTACAACAAAATGCTACATCATATATTATGTTATATTGTACATCATAATATTGTACTAAACTGTGGTTTATGTTTGTATACAATAATAACCACTGTGCTCTTCTTGGCAATATCAAGGAGGATACTGTGTTTTTACTTATGAATAAGAATGACGTTTAATCTAACAAATTCTCTTAGTGAGATGTTCACAAAACACTATTACCAACCTATTTCTACTAACAAAATTACTGATTATTAACATTCTTTTTGTATTACTGAAACTTATTATCATTATAATGATTTGTTAAATTTTTGTTCGAGAATAGAACAAAAAAAAACATTACCACCAACACTGGCTCAAAAATTTAACACGGGGCGTGAGATGTTCACAAAACACTATTACCAACTATTTACTACTAACTGATTAGTTAACAAAACTAAACTAAAAAATTAACAAAGTTACTGATTATTAACATTCTTTTTGTATTACTGAAACTTATTACCTTTGTAAACCACTATAATGATTTGTTAAATTTTTGTTCGAGAATAGAACAAAAAAAAAAACATAACCACAAACACTGGCTCAAAAATTCAAGATGGGGGGGCGTAGCCTTCCGCATTTTTGTTTGCTGACGGATACATTTTTGTTTGTGCTTTCCGTGGCCGACGGAAAACATTCTATGGCCGGGTGAAACGGCAAGGCAGAGGAGGGAATTATTTCATTTTTAACAAAGACCGCGTGGTGCGTCAGTCACGGAGCGTAAATCGCACGAGTTTTTGAGGTTGTGTACATCCAAGTCTCTTAATTTTTTGTAGAGGGCCTAATAAACAAACATAAAAATTTATGATAATAATTGTTGTTTTGTAACTCTTTAATGGTACATTTAGGTCAGGTATTTTTCTGATGAAATGTTTTTTTAAACGTGTAATATAATTAAAACCAGTTCTTCAAAATCGCTTCTAGAGACACGGAAGAAATTGCCCAATCAAAATTAGTATTCTCTTCTTAATTCCTGATAAATAAATGCCTGTTAAAATTTCGAGGTTGTAGCTACGGTCTAACTTGAAATCTCGAGGTGGGAGCAACAGTCTAACTTGAAATTGTGATTTCCCCCTGATTCCCACACGTGTGTCTTACAATCTTATCGCTTAAACCGTAAGTATCTTCTCCTCATCAAAACTCATCTTCATATATTTTTTAAAGCATACGTAATTATTTACGTGGATGTCAAACGTCAAGTGTGCGGTGCGTAGACACGTCTCCACCACAGACTACTAATAAAAATGTGTGTGCGCCGCAGTAGGACCTAAATACCTTGGCCACATAATCACCACTAATCCGATGGACGATGATGACATCGAAAGGCAAAGAAGAGCTCTCAGCGTAAAAGCAAACATGCTCAGTAGATTCCGCCTTTGCAGTATCGCTGTAAAAAGGACGCTCTTCCTTTCCTTCAGCGCAACGCTGTACACGTGCAAACGCTAGGTAAACTACAAGAAGAGTGGTAGACTTCGGGTTTAGTACAATAACGCATTCCGCGTGATGTCTGATCTCCCCAAATATTGTAGCGCTTCCCGGATGTTCACGGAGGAGCGAGATTCCGGTTATGCAGCCCTTATTAGATCCAGGGTGACAGGAATGAGGGGAAGGATAAGCAGCTCGGGAAATATCCTCGTCATGGAAGCCCGCCTCAGTCCATCATCCAGCATGGATGAACACTGAAGAAAAATACTGGCTCCTCATTCTGATAACAGAATCCTAAAAACCTATTATTATTATTATTATATTCTTATTTTCTTTTGTTACTACTACTATTACCTTATTATTCTTCTTTCATTAACAATCATATCCACCTGCTTTTCTTTTTTTCTCTTTCAAATATTTTGTGTATGTATTATGGAATGTGTGGGACTGGACTATCCTCTCCACATACCGGAATAAACATTTATTATTATATTTTTCTTATTATTATTTCTTTCTCGTGAGTGTTGAATATTATCAAAACACATAACTATTTAGGGGAAAATTAACATTTGTGATAAATGCTAAAAATTTGGTTAAATAATTGATTTTTTTTTAATTGAAATGCCAATAAATTCTGAGGTTAGGTACGTCTGACTTTTCTCCATTATTTAAAATACATTCAGACATCGGTGCCCTTAGAGAGATAGCCTGGTGATCATTCGATTTATTAACTGAACGACGTCTTTTAAGGAGGTACCTATTTTGGTATAAACCAATTTCTAAGCTTTACTGGGTGAACCCAGTGAAAATATTTGTATATCGAGGTTAAATATTTTGTGCATTGATTTTAAATTTCTTAACTTCCTAGGTATATTCTAAATTCCCTCGACTTCTCTAAGCTAAATATTTTCCACAATAGGTTATGCAAATATTTTGAACTTTGGTAGGTCGTGGTTATTTATTTAAATTTCAATGGCAAATGGAAACATTGAGGAATTCGTCCCCTAAATTCATAACATTGTTTAGTTACCTTTGCCAACTATGTTAATAATTTGAAGGGAGGCGTACGGTACACAAATTTTATGACGCTGAATTATTTGAGCAAATACGCGAATTTTAGAATTAATTAACCTCAAATGGAACCCTAGCCAAATTACCAGTTTCGCCAAATGTTGACACGTGTTCCATACACGTGCGAATTCAAATACCATACAACAGACGTGTCTTATCAGTTTCATTGCATCTCTGAAGCACGAACAATACCCCTCATAATCTCAAAGTTTGGATCCCTCATCGCCTCTCTGTCGCACGCTACGAGCATTTCCTACGTGAAGGGGATGGTTAAAAGTGTGGAATTTTCATACCGCCGTGTGCGGGGGTAAGGGAGAAAGCAAAACACAAAGCGTCCATTTCCTTCTGGCACGTTTTACACAGTAATCCCTAGCGAAACATAGCCAACCTCCTCTAATTAATGGCTTTCCCCGTCGCAAGAGAGGGATGGCTGCGCGTCGAGTATCGCAAAGGTTCTATAGAATGGAGGTCATATCTGTTGCTGCACAAATGGGCCGTCAGTCGCTTCTGTGAGCTTGTCGAGAGCAGTCTGAAAACGCGTGCTGAAATTCTGCAAAATCATTCAGCGAGTTTCGGGAGTTTTAATACACGATATTCGACGAGAAATTAATTTTCGTGTTCTTTTAGTGAGAGAGGATGTAAGTATTTTACAATTTTATTGTTACAACTGACATAAATATATGTAGTTTTATGAATTTAGTTACGTAGGTACATCCTCTGCTGTTGTCAATTGATTTTGTTGTGTAAACGTTGAAGTTGAATTTGTATGCATTTTGTGCATTTGATGACAAGAATGGAAGTAATTTAGGATAGGAGAAAAACTTTCAATTCAGCCCTTGCGTGCGATGAACAAAGAAAGAGGTCAAAAATAGTCGTAATTTTTAAATCCCTACGGAGGTCCTTTGTTTGAAATGATAAACACGTTGTTTTTCATTTTGCGGTACCTGTACTTTTAGGATAGCCGAGCAACGTCAAATTAATGAAAGTAACTACGTATCGTACACGTTTATTCCATTTTATTACATTCATTCCATTTCTTCTCTGACATCCAAAATGCGTCGCTTTTTACTTATTTATTTTTTACTTATTTTAATTAAGGCAACATAGCGACAACCTATAAAAAACTATGCAGAGTAGGGGTAAGTGTAAACAACACAGCTGAATTCAGAATTTTTCTTTCTGTAGTTTTTTTTTTAACTTCAAATTTAATTAAATGTTTTGACTGATTTCACGTATATTTTATTTAAAATGATAGGGATGTGTGAAAGATTGCATTTATTTTTATATAAAGAAAGAGTTTTAATAGAAATTTAATATAAACTTCTTCAGAGAAAAACAACACTTATTAACCATTTTACTGAAACTAAATATCTTGTGTGGGAGCGAGCACACCATATAATGAAACGTTTTAATTTAATTTGAAAATGACACGCATTGAGACATTTTTTCTCAGAGAAGATGACAACTTAGGCATAATTTTTAAGCACTTAATTTCTTAATTTGGCAAACATGTGTGTGTAGGCAATGTAGGCATATAAACCATTTCACTTTAGGTTATTCTTAGATTATTAATTATTCCACTTCACATTCAGACTTTTTCATAGTCTTTTAGGTGCCACTGCCTAAAGGGTCATTACGGCCAATGGGGAAAGGAACTAAGGATTATCATTAAGAAATTTTCACTTACATTAATTATTGAGCAATGTTGAAAGGATTTACGATAATATAGTTACGGGTAGAACTATTATTATTATTTGATTCGTCACGAGACTCTTTCGGATGTTATTTGAACCTAGAACTTCCCTCTTGTTTGCTTTTCCTCCTTGTCTGTGGCATTCTTGATTCCATCTTGTGTTGACTATATACAGTCTCAGGGTCTCACCAGCATGTCCAGGGTCTGCCAAGTTTACTCTATATTGCTGTAGGTCCCCTGTAGGTTCGCACTATCGCAAATCTCCATTCTAGCAGATGTTACTTGAACTTTATCTTTATCTGTTACTATCATGTTGGACAGCATACTTAAATAATATATATTGTAATATGTAAATACCTCATTAGTCGCAACTGCTCCCTTCGAACCGAAGACATCGGGAAAAGTTAACCCCTATTGGAGTATGCTGTGGGGCTGAAAGGAGTTGGTTAGAGAAGGAGATGCCGAAGAGAAAGACAGCGAAGTAACTGGCTATTCAGATCTAGTTATCAAACACGCTTAAAGACATTGCAAGCAGCTACAACACAAGCAGCTACAGTGCTAGCAGCTACACACAAATTAAAATATGAAAAAAATACACCTTATTTAATCGTTTTATATTTGGGTAATATTGCAGATATGGACAGAATACCAAAAAACAGATTTATAATGCTAAAAATTGCCACCGTAATTATTTAAGTCCATTACAGAAAATCAAACAAAATGACTGTCTATTTTATTAAGAATTTAAAATAAAAACGGATTAACTTTGAATGAATGTACATACTTTGGATCGATAAACAATAAAAGGTTTGCAATAAAATAAAACAATTTTTTTGTTATATTATTTAAAAAATGTGTTAAGTACACAATAATTTAGGACTGCTTTGGCGGTAGAATTAAGTAATTCTTATTTATTTTTATTTTTTTATTCCTTTTACATATTCAATAATATTATTATTCAATTGATGATAATAGTTTATTTATAAACAAGCTATGTAATTATTATAACGCGTGACAGCTCTTTCGCCTTCTGAAGTCATTATCAAACAGTTTGATAATGCCTTCGCGTAACAGCTGTTTCGCCTTTAAGGCGAAAAAGCTATCAAGAAAAATTGGTTCAGGGAAGCCTTTTGACCTTTCCAGCCGGACTCTCTCGACATATCGCCTTGCACCGCAGTCGGAGGATGGATTTGTACGTCCATCACTTTTGGACACGCTTACTACCCACTCCTCATACCTTTTTCCTTCCCAGAACTTCTTATCCTTCCCTTCCTTAAACTCACTTCCTTAAACCCTCCAAACAGCATCCCCTATGATGACAAAGGCCAAATGTGAAACGGCTAATGTGAAAAAAAAACTGAAGGGGAGTGGTCCGACCAACGGCAAGCGCCGTTAAAACAACACGTCTAATAATTCATAGCTCGTAGGTCGGGGATCTGGTGGTGGACAACCGCGCACTTTTTAACCCCCGACGCTCCTTGGAGCGGTGTTATAAGTTTGACGTGTCTGTGTGTCTGTCTGTCTGTCTGTGGCATCGTAGCTCCTAAGCGAATGGACCGATTGTGATGCAGTTTTTTTTGTTTGAAGGCTGACGTAATAGAGATGGTTCTTAGCTACAATTCATGAAAATCTGTTCAGGCGTTTCAAGGTTATCAGCCTTTTCTGTGTCGGGGGTTTTCCTGTTGGCGTATGTTAGTTGCGTTTGGGTCTGCGCATGCGACACGCGATGTGCGCGTCTCGCGTCAAATCGCGGCTATTTTGAATGGTTCCATGCCAACTGAGAATAAAGTCAACTCAACACCTCCTTGAAAAGTCATTAAAAGCTTTGAAAAAAATAATTTACAATTAGCCGATAGCCCTAACCTAATGTAACCTATTTAACCAATTTTTTAAATATATATTTTTTTATCATTCTAAATGACTTATCTGGTTCTGAGTTGGTTTCATTCCGAATTGGCCGAACACCATTTCGAATGGAGGGCAGCGTGTAACATAACAAGTTCTAGAAATTAAAATTAATAACAATAAATAAAAAAAATTCTTATATTCAATCGAAAATCTAATTTATGAATTGAAAATAATTCGAAAATTCTTTTTTATTTTCTTTCCTGGCTATTTCAAATCCATGCTTTTTTGTTATTAACAAATTATCACATAAGTATATTCAGTAATATACAAATGCAAAATTATGGCATTCATGATAAGAGGTAGATTATTACTAATTAAGTGAGGATATTGATTGAGAAAGAAATCTTGAGTTTAAGCTGAGGCATTATTTATTTATACAGAAACAAGCAGTACATTCACAATTCACAAGGGAGGCGGGAATGGGTACCGCAGCCCCGGGAACTTTTATTGGAAAACCAACACCTCTGCCATAGGTCATCCCAAGTGGTGGTATGACATAGGCCCTGAGGGAAATTATTTTCCTCAGGGCCTCCTGTGTGGATCTCGTGTAAAAAAAAAATTGGTTTCAGTGATGAGACAATTTACATTTATTAAGATATATTTCAAGGTGGGTACCAATGTGTTTGGTGACCGGACAACTCGGAATGAAACCAACTCAGAACCATCTCAGATAAGTCATTAAGAGTGATAAAAAAATACATTTTTAAAATTGGTTAAATAGGTTAAGTTGGTAAGGGTAATCGGCTAATTTAAAATTATTTTTTTCATAGCTTTTAGTGACTTTTCAACGAGGTGTTGAGTTGACTTTATTCTCAGTTCGCATGGAACCGATGTGTTTCTACGGTGACCGGCCAACTCAGGATGAAATCAACTCAGAACCTCCTTTGAAAAGACATTAAAAGTGATGATTTTTTTTTTAATTGGTTGAATAGGTTACGTAAGGTTAGGGTGATGGGTAATTTTAAAATTATTTTTATCATAACTTTTAATGACTTTTCAAAGAGGTGTTGAGTTGACTTGATTCTGAGTTGGCATGGAACCAGTTCTTTGTAGTGTCTTATTTGTGATATGTGTAGTGCTAAGGTGTGTGTGTGTGTGAGAATGTAGGTGTGAGAGGTGGTGATCTTTGAAGGGATATGCGCATTGAAGAGTTTTTATTATTGACATGATGCTCTTTTTAAATTTGGGCAGTGAATCTGAGAAAATATCGATTTTAGAATTAAGGCAAATATTGTTGAACGTATGAAGATCACACTTAATTCGCGAATTAGTTCCTGCATTTATTTTGTAATTAAAAATTCATACGTTATGTTTGTTCCTAGAATGCGATAATATACATTTAGTCTGTAAAATAATATCATTTATAATATTCATTTTATTTTAGTCATTTAAGTTACGCGTAGTTTCTCCTTTTAAAATGTGCAAACAAGATATTATCTCACGGTTTCATGAATAAGGTCCAAACCTTGAATAATATGGCTGGTATCATATAAATGCATTCCCTTGCAAATTTGGGACAATTTCCTTTATTATTTGTAAAGTCGGTACTTTGAATAAGTACCCTCAAATAACACCTACTTATGTTTATGACACTCCCTAGGAGAAGTGTCACCCTCAAGGATAAATGCGCCGTCGGCTTTAGCCAAGTAAAAAAAGTAATAAAATTTTGCAATATTTGTTAATCCCTGTAATATTAAGATGTATTTTTATTGGTAGGCCTCTAGGGCCGAGTTTTAGGTAATTGTTTTATTATTGTCTGTAAGTTAGATTTTAAAATTAGTGTGGGAACTGCTAAAATATCATTTTCTCACCAATTTTTTATGTACCATGTTTACTTTAAATAATAGCGATGTTGATATGGAGAGTTAGTATTGTTTTGACGGTGAAACGGGAAGGTACATGTTGTACCTTCGGCGTTATTTAATTAAACTCGAGCGTGGGGGGTACTTGGGTGCCTATCTCCAGTAGAGTGTTGTAATCAATCTTGATCTGAGGGGTACATGGGTGCCTGTCTTCAGTAGAGTATTGAGAGTATTGTTTTTGACGGCGAAACGGGAAGGTACACGTTGTACCTTCGGAGTTATTTAATCAAACTCGAGCATGGGGGGTACATATAGGTGCCTATCTCCAGTAGAGTGTTATAATCAATCTCTGATCTGAGGGGTACATGGGTGCCTGTCTTCAGTAGAGTGTTGAGATATCGAGGGAAATAAAGCCTTCGATATTTGTCGGTGTGGTGGGGTCTTGGAGATCACTATTGTCACCAGTATTGTATTTTTATTTAATAAATTGTGTTAAAGAATAACAAGAAGTGTTTTCCTGCAAATTCCATCGAGTTGTGCTTTCGTACCACGATAGTAAGAAACATATGTTTACATTTTTCACTTAGGGCTAAAGCCGACGGTGCATTTATCCTTCAGGGGGTGTTAAAAAATGCCGCCAGCAGACACGTATAATAACTTTACAATAGCTTCATACGTCATTACATATGTCTTGTAACTTGTAATGTTGTTGGTAGCTTGAAAACAAGCTTATGGGTCCGAGTGATTAGCGTGTGAAATAGTGCTGCATGGCGTGTACGTCTTAAGAGTATTAATTAGGGAAAGAAGTTAGGTACAGTCGATTTAATTATTTACTGTGTTTAAACACTGTTTATTAAATTCTGTGTGTAAATGTTTAATCAGCTATTGCTCGCCTTTGTTGCAAAATTTGAAATGCGCATTCATCCTTTTTATTATCGTCGAAATATTCTCTCTGTAAAAGATATGAAATTAATATACTATGCCATGTGTAATTCTTTCCTCGAATATGCATCCCTAGGATGGGGTGGATGTGCCAAAACAATATTAGACTCCCTGGCCAATGCGCAGAAATCACTACTAGGAGTCATCCTTAAAAAACCATTCAGGTACCCCAGTGATGCATTATTCACGGAAATGAAAGTTCTTGATGTTAGACAATTGTATATTAGAAAGATTATATTACATGCTCATAAACATCATCAGTACTACCCATCCATTGACCACCTTCACGACACTCGACTCTCAAGGAACAATCCAATAGTCCCAATAATAACCACAAAGTCCCTCGGGCAACGGCAATTTTCGTACCTAGGACCCAAATTATTTAATATCATTCCTAATGCTTGGAAAACGAAAAGTACAAATGTTTTGCGTAAATTGATCAACGACTGGCTCCTGGATTTAGGGAGGGTCAAAAGCGAAGATATGTTGACCATTAGATAGTCTCATCATATTAAAAAAAAAAAATCGTTAGACTCCATACAATACAAAAACACATATTCATCACTCTAGAACATAATTGTTTTTTCTTTTTAATCTATGTGATCTATTATTTTCTATTCCCCCAACTAGATTGTAAACTTATATCACTACCCTTCCAACTTTTCTACCCTCAACTCCTGCGGTGATCTGTCTTTTTATTATTACCATCTGGTTTTTTTATTTACTTTAACGGTTTTATTTTTATATTAAGTGCTCCAAGGGAAAATATCTACTGAGATAGGTTTAAAAAATTGAAGCAAAGAAAGGGAAATAAATACATTTGGGTATCAACCATTTTCTCATGTCGCTTTTTTATACATTAACTAAAGATATATATTCAAATTGTTCTAAATCATTTGCTGCATCTTTTTCGAGTCACATCATTTTGAGTTTTTTTGCCGGTTCCTAAAGTTGTGGGATACGTCATTCACGTTAATTATTAAATTTTGTTTTCAAGCTTGTAGTATGTTTTGATTCTCGATTTTTGCAAGCGATCTAAATAACCAAACATTCATTTATTGTTAAACATAAACATTCAAATATTGTTGACACACGTTTATTATAATATTTTGTTATCACGTTTGAAGATTGTTTTGACTCTCGATTTTTGAAGCTATTTAATAACGTCCATTTTTTGTGTATACGTAGTTATTAAGTTCATTTAAATACACTCACGTACGACATGTAAGTTGATATGCATTTGGGGGGTTATTTTATTAGATCCGGCAGTGCAAAACCAATCTCTCTAATAACCAACTTTAGGATAAACAATCCGCCAAATCATGCATGACAGCTCACACACGAAATGTCGGTCATTAGAGATACTGGTCCGCCAAGCTCAGCCTCTTTTAAACATGAATGTCCCATAAGATCGTGGGTACTAGGTTGGTGTCTGGTCTGGTGAGGTCCATTTAACTCAAGAAAACTACCGTGATTAAGAATGACAAGTGTAATGTGCAGGTATACATGAAATGTTGGAAAGTACTACGACTTTTTAAGTGATAATATAATGTACTCACTCCGGACCGATTCGTTTAAATTACTAGCTACTCTAAGAATGTATACACGAAGTGGATAGACCTCCAAAACGTCGTCCTTCTTCCAGCTTCCTGGCTATCCTGTGGCGATCCAGTCTTCAACAAATCCTCGCGTGGAGGTTACAGGTGACCTCCCGGATTCCGAGAAAGTTATGCAGATATCCCAAAATTGGCATGGTTGAATACAATCCCATCGATATTTAGATAACAGATGATGGCACTAGCTGGAAGCGTCAGAAGGATGAACGATTGCTTATCCACTTGTTCGTGTGGAACATTAAAAATTGTGTCTAGGCTACACGCGGTGTGGTTTTAAAAGGTTAAAATAATAAATATGTTTTATTATTATTATTATTAAAAAGTTATTGTTGAATTTGGAGTAATTTTAAGAAATTTATTAATTTGTTTTGAATATATTCTACGCTTAATATGTATAATCTGTACTGCGGGTTCCAACTTGGCGAGGCGTACTCCAGTGTACTTCTGACTAATGCAAAATATAACTTCTTTACGCACGCTTGACTTGGGGAGTAAGCTGGTGAATGCGTGACGATAGCGTTACGAAAAGTGTCGGGCGAGGCGAACGGAAGTTGAGATGGAGATATAAGTTAGTGAAGATAGAAATAGAGAGTTACGTTTCGTATATTACTGTAGAGGCAAGAGAGAGAGGTGCGAGCACAAATTTCTTTTCTCTCTTTCTCTCATAGCCAGTTACGTTTCGTATATCTAAGACACAGTGCAGGCCTATTGTTTGTATCACGATGTAGGAGCAAGAGAGAGCAGTGCGTGCGCACATTTTCTTTCTCTCTTCCTCTCATAGAAGTTTTACTTCAGTCGTGTGGTCTAAAGCACACTCGTATTTTTTTTTTCAAAAGAAGTACCTACTCTACTCTTTAATTATTATAATTGAGGAATGATAATAAGATTAAAAAGGAGAATTTTTATAATTTCACATTCCAAGGGAATCCGCATGGAACGTCACGCATCTCTTACTTGAAACCTCCTCCTCACAAAACGGAGGGTCCTTGGTCGACTAAAGCCCCGTATTCATGGTAAACATTAGTTTAGCAACATTTGATCAACATTGTTGATGAGCGGAGAGAATGTTGCTGGAAACTTTGTTGAAATAAATGTGGTTGTCTACACACCAGTCTGCGTTAAAATGTTGCCCGAGGAAGTAGTGTTGTTGTGTTCTCTGTATCTGATGCACCACAACAAAAATTCCAATGGTTCGTAATAAATCCATTTACATTTTTCTATTGCGCCGCTGCCTGTAGTTTTCTTTGCCGACAACTTTTTTTTCTCTCTAGTAAACTGAGTACGCAGTACATGTATTTTAGTTTCCACGTCTTTTTTGGGCACATTTAGGGCTTGAGAAATTTCTTCGAATGCATCGTTCTTTTTGTTTCTATCTTTGTATTCTTTTATAGAAGAATCCCATAATAATGGTTTAGATTGAAACAATTCTATTAATTGCATTATTTTATCATTGCTCCACACTGCTATGTTTATAAACTGTTGCAGACACGTCCACACACGTCAACATTTGTCGCTAAACTGATGTTTACGCTCGTCAGGCGTAAGCTTGTCAACATGCCGTTATCAACTCCGCAACACGCAGTGTTGCCAGCAACATGTTGACAGCAACCCCGCAACACGTTGATTCAACTTTGTTGCTAAAGAATGTTTACCATGAATACGGGGCTTAAGGAACGGCCAATATGGCGCGCTGCTCAAGCGAGGGTGGGTTTGGAGACTGCGGGCGGACGTGGTTTAGTGCCATACTACTACAAAAATAATAAATTGTTGTTTTATACATCGAAGTTATAAACTTTATTTAACAAGAGCTCATAAATGAATATCTTTAAACTATTTCAGAATATCAAAATATTTTTGATATTTTCCTTTGCACAAATGCAAAGGCTGAAAAAATGGAAATATTTCCATATCTTCCCAAACTTCAAAAGACTTGCGGAGCTTTAAGATATTTTTTTATTTTTTTTTAAACAAAATTATTTTGATGTTTTAGATGCAAAGACAACTTTTTATTACTAGCGCTTAAGGAAATAAGACCTTTTTTTCCGACATGCAGTTGCGGCCCACACTAATACACATATAGCTCAGTGCCGTAGAAATTCTTTTGTCGGCTGCGTTATATTACTTTATGCAGCTAATTATACTAACATGAGAAAAAAATTTTAGGAAGGGAAAAATGTGAATTTGATAAAAAAAATAGCAAACGGCAACACACATGGCAGTTCCAAAGGTTATTAATTTCCAGTATTTACTTGGCCTCGTGGTACTTGAGTCAATGTTAATGATGAATCTCGAGATATTGGTGAAGTCTGCGCTTTGGTTTGAGTTTTGTTAGTTTGATTAATCTCTGTATTTACACAGGATCATGCTAGTAACACACCTAGCGTTAAAAGTGCCAGCGTTTTTTGGCTTGGCCATATGCTTATCGATATGCTGAAATAGGCCAAGCCAAATAACGCTGGCGTTTTTATAGCTTAGTTTTGACAAAAGTATATCGTATAGCGATTCCTTTTTGTTGTCGTTTTAAAAACATATTCACGTTTTTGTAGCTAAAAATCGTTGATCACCTGCTTATCATCTTTCAAAGTTTTCATTCTCCGCCATTTCACATAATGTCACATAACTGTAACAATTTCATTGCTTCATTAATATTCATATATTGTTGCATTTTAAAACGGTACCGCGGTTCCCTTGCAGTGAAATGCGATTGCGTGTTTAAGATTCGTATTAACGTTAGTCACTAAAAAAGACTTCCGTGGTTTAATTTTTTACATAGTACTTTCTTATATGTGTACCACACAACGGTTCCAACTGCTCAAAGTCAGCGTGGTTGTGGTATCCCAATGAGTATATCGTGAAACTGAAGGGAATGTGGAAAGAAAGAATGGGAGAAAGAGGAAAGTTAGAATCGACTCGCTATTCTACATGGCTAGTGCCATTTTCTCTTTTGGCTTACTGATCTATATTCCAGTTTAATATTTTTGTGATAATAAAACAATATTGCAAGTAAAGTAGTACGAATGATTACAAATGATGGTATCTCACGAGGGCGATATTCAAAGTTTGTTCTAGATTTAGATAGTTTTTTTTTTTAAGTTAGACTTTTTTATTTCAATCCAACGCTTTAATTTCTCTCTGCGAATGATCCTTCTAAGAAATGCAGTAATAAGGAACTCCAGTGAAAAATATTATGGCTTTAAAAAAATATTTTCATATAGACCAATAAACGTTGATTCGGAATATATAATTTTTATTTAATAATATTTAACATAGAGTTTTAAAAAATATATTAAAAAGTCCATTTTAAAACGTGTCATTAAAACACCCTGTCAAGTAGGTATTATTGGATTTTTGAGGCGTGAGGTCCTATTTGAATCGAAATGTATGACAAGCTATTCAATATTCCGTGTTATTGGTTTACAGAGATTTAGACATATAATAGTTGTTGTTTTTATTGAAACATTATTTAGGCCTAAATAATTCAGCATCAAAAATAGAGGTATATCTATTCCTTTATATTATTTATAAAATATTTAAAAAATTTAAACATGTAATGCTTCTCACAACCATTCTCTAACTGAATTTTGAAATGGCGCGCGTTGAACAGTTGTTTGGGCACTATAGGCTGCCGCGCAGAAAAGTAAAGACCGAAAGTAAGATAACGGTTTACAGCGCAGTTCACTGTGAGACTTTTCTGCGCGGCGGCCTGTAGTGGTCAAACTGTGGGGGAGTCTATACATAATACATATCCATACTAATATTATAAATGCGAAACTGCTCGAGTTTGTTTATGACGCTTTCACGCATTAACCAATAAAAATACTTTAAAAATTCATTCACCAATAGAAAGCTAAATTATATGCGAAGACTATTATAGTCTGTATATGATGGCAAGCTCTGGCGTTATGAAATTATAAATATTAATATATTATATTTGTTATACGTTTTCTGTCGCAAAGTTTTTGCTAACGTCAGAAAAAGGTCGTTTCCATGGAAACGATGTTGATATATTTGTGGGCTGTGAGCTGGTAGGTACTCAGCCCCTGGTCAGCTACTGCTCCAGAAAATTCAAATATTAGAATATGTTTTGTTTTTTTGGACAAGCTTCTGTTTTGGAATAAATGACAGATAAGAGTTCCTACATTAAAAATATAATTCGTAACGATTATAAAGACTAAATAATAAAAAGTGTATTTTTTTATTATATTAACAAACTTTCAAATATTTAATTAAAAATAAACATCTGAAATGTTTGAGGGCGCATAAATTCCGAACGAATGAACAAAATTGGATAATTCTTTTTTTCCTTAAGCTGAAGCTTTATGAAATTTATATGGCAGGCAAGGTGTTTGAAAACTGAATGTAAGGGAATGAATGTATGGAATGCGGGAGGGGGTGGGGGTGGGGGTGGGGAGGAGGGGGGATAATTGATAAGTTCAACCGCTACAGTAATTTCCCGTAATACCATGCGAGCGAAGCCGCGGGGAAAAGCTAGTAAATTTTAAATTGAAAGACTTTTCTAGTTCTTTTATCTAGTAATAAATAATGCAGATCGTGGAACATTAATAAATTTTTTATCAGGTGCGGTCACAGATGCATATTGCATTTGGTACGATGCAATAACAGTAGCTATGAGATGTTGACATTTTACCTACTGTTTTTCTATTTTAAAAGCAGTTAATTTTGAATAAAAAACGCCTCGACTTCTGACACCTCCATTGATTTTCCATACAAAATGACAACACCTGTTGAAGACAACGAAAACTTTTGGTCAGGTCATTATTCATTTAAAAAAATGGACTGGAGTTCCTTATTGCAAAAAGGTGATTACAACACATTTTTATGAAACACTAGCGAGTTCCCGGCATGCGTTGCTGTGCCACTTAATAAAAAAATTGTTTCTCACTGTATTCTTTCCCATTCGTCCCGTTCCCTTTCCGCCTCCCCTTCCTCTCCTGCATTACATTACTTACAGTACAAGTAACATACCTACGTTTGTGGGCCTTGGTACTCTATTTTTTCACAAATATTATTTGTATTTCTGTAATGTTTTTCATACTTACATAGTTTTTCTTTTCTTACTTGGAATTTGAATAAATACCGCCCACGCCGGTAGCATTATAAGAGTAAAACTCTCAGAGTTTCCAAATTTTTGCTTTTAAAACGAATCCAAAGTTTTTTCCAGGAGAGGTTTCCGAGCGGCCGCGACCGGACTTCCGCCGTATCATTTAATTTTTTAAGGGAAAATATTATTATGAAAACCGTTTTCATGCAGAATTATACTTCCTGGCTACTGGCTACCCTGATGGTTTATTCACACACAGACCAAGAATATATGTTAACTTTCTGTCAAATTTTCAGGTTCCTCTCTGGGACAATACAAATACAATCCTTATTTGATGATGGTTTAAAACAACTTTTGCACAATGAGAGAATAAGATAAAGCTGTACGCAGTTTTTTGTTATTATAACCCTTTACATTACTTTTTTTATAAATTGGCATGTTTCTCCACAGATACCAAATGCTTTTCTTTTAAATAAATAAATATAAGAACATAAATAATAATAATAACAAGTCCATCCAAAATAAATTTAATATGCTGTGTTGTTCTTTTGTTTCATGGATTGGTAACAGACCTAGGTACATTGAGGTGATATGCACAGCTGTTAACTCAATATTTTTAGCAATGTAAACAATTTTGACCACATAATATCTATTGGTAGTCTTCCAAGGCAATATTTATGCATAATAAAATGTTATTTGTCACAGTTACCCGTGTAGCAGTTTTTCCAATTCCTACCGGTTTAATTGCTCTTTCCAGTTCAAACAGAAGAATTGGTAGAGAGTCTGTATATTTTATTGAGGTATCTTGTTGGTCTTTCTATGCTACTCCAATAAATTGTGTTTGTTTTAAATTGCTTCTCCGTAGGTTACTCAGAATTTGCAGTGTTAGGTTACTCAGCACCTTCAAACTTTTGACAAACTTTTAGTTTGTTTTGAATCAGTTTTCTCAATCTTAAACTTTGATCAGCTGAAGCCGCAAATTCGACCACTAACTAAACATAAATCAGAAAATTTGCTTTCTCAAACAGCAAACTCTGAAACGGTTCACTCTGACGTCATGAAATTCGATCAGCGTTATTTATACACGTGGAATATTTTAGTCAAGATTTTTCTGCCGGCGTCACTTCGATCGTGATCCGTGAATGTTTAAAATATTATTTTGACCGTTAAATAATATTTTATTACCGATCTTCTTTTCAACTATTGTTAAAAAAAATAATAAGGTGTTGAAAGAGTGCGGATATTTACGGAGAGAGATTTTTCACAAGTTATTCAACAAATATAAACTAAAACAAAAATAGCTTCCAGAGGATCACACTGTCAAGTAGACCAAAAAAGAGTACCGACTAAATAAAGTAATATGATTTTCTCCAAGCCGATACCCGAAGTTATTTTCGAGATCATCAATCATAAAAATTACTTTCTCGTCGAAGTAAAGTAAATCAGTCTCCCTAATGTCCTTGTGTCCAGTTGAATAACCCACCGTTCACGTTCATTTTATAAAGAACGTGAAACATTGACGTGAAAATGATGACTGGCTCCTCGTCGAAACCGACAAAACACCCACACGGGTTTCAATGCCATGAATTTATTGTCCTTGTCCAAAATGAATCGACGGATCGTGTAAGATACGTGCGAAAAGCCATTCCTTTGGGACTCAGTTTTCAGTTAAATAATAATAGTGAAGGATATTTTAGAGCCTCTCACTAAAATGTAACGTAGTTGAAGGTTCATTCCACACTTTCCCTTTGCCGATTTATTATTTCAGAATCTAGAAAGGACCTAATAGTGTAACAAAATTTATCGTATTTGTATTTTATTTGTAGAACTACATGTCATCTTTTTTTATTAAACTCATTCTTATGTTCATGCAGGTTAATTATAAATGTCATGCAGTTATGACGTCATACAGTTATAAAAATTAATTTAATGATAACAAATAACTTTTACACCACTATATAATTATTATTATCGACATGTTTCAAAAACAATTTATTTATTAAAATATATAGGATGTACATAAAAACATAAACTGCTTATCTCACTAGGGCATTCCTGTATCGAGATGTGCAGTTTTACAATAATGGAATAAAAATAAAAAACAATAATGGAATAAAAATAAAAAAACATACATATAAATTCACAAGAAACACTAAATATAGTTTACTCAAGTACTAATTACAACTGGGCGGTATGCTCATATTGCTTATAGTTGGCTATAATAATATTCTATGTTTTCTTCCTCAGAACAAGTTAAAAATGAATGTATTCAATGTTCTCATTAAATTTAATAATTTAAGCTGTAGGATTGATTATTCACTTTGATTAGCCACAAGTTTCATTTCCGGCACAATGAATCAAGTTTTTCAAGGACATTAATATAATATAATAATAATATTTTATTTTATTATATTATGGAAAGACTTTCTATTTTTCACAGCGTAGAAATTGATTGATTTAAAATGTCTCGGCCAAAGCTTGTCGGCATTATACAATGTTATAAAAATTAAATATGGCATCATCAGTACCGAGTTTAGTCCTAAAGCCATATTGGTTAGCTGATAGAAGTGCATAAGATTCCAGAAAATCGATTATTCATTTTTTATACATTTTTCTAATATCTTAGAGTCTAAGGCCTGAGTCTTAGGTGAATGCGCATATGTAACTGGTGGGGTTTGGTACCTCCAAAAAGGTTAAGAATCACTGTCTTAGACATTGAGAAGTTAATGTGATTGGTGTGTAGTTTTCTGTTTTACAACGAGGTCCTGATTTGTGTATTGGAATAATGTTATTAAATTTAGGTAAAATACTATTACTGATGTATGTGTTGAATATATGGTGAAGTGGTCTGACTATATGTTTTTTCATAGATTTAATTGTAGCATTACTTAAGATGTCAGGGCCATTTGCTGACCTAGCGTTAATGTTACCAATATGGTTTGAGATTTCGACTTCTGTTATTTCAATAAATTCAGGTAATTCAGAGGTACAATTTGTAGTCTCTAAAAAGTCTGAGGGTACATGCAGAGAGTGAAAGCTAAGAGAGGGATTATTGTCAATAGACATACACAGGGTAGAGGCTGTGTTTGTGAAAAAGTGATAGAAATTGTTCGCAATATCTTCAACATTCTCTAAGTTTATATTGTTTTCGGTTATAATTTTTTGAGGAATTTTGTGTTCCTTTTTTTGATTTCTGTTTGAATTCTCATTTATGATGTTCCATGTTTTTCGTGAGTCATTATGTGCTTTTTGGAGTTGCTCAGAATAGTACTGGTGTTGGCATTTTTTTATGAGTGTTTAGGTAATTTCTTTATATAGTATACTAGTTGCGTTTGTTTTTTTTTTTACATGAGCTCCACACAGGAGGCCCTGAGGAATATAATTTCACCCAGGGCCTATGTCATCTTTGGGGATGCTGTGTGGAGGGTTTTTTAGGGAAAGGAAGGAGAGGAGAGTTCTGGGAAGGAAAAGGGTATAAGGGGTGGGTAGGAATCTGGGGATCAGTGTATCCTGGTCAACCACCTTCAAGACCTAGACAAACCTCACCCCATGAACCCGGGCACCCCTGCTAAATCACCAAACGTAGCGAACCACTTGGGGTGAACTATGGCAGAGGTGTTGGTTATCCAATAAAGGTTCTCGGGGCGGCGGTACCCATTCCCGCCTCCCAAATTTTGTGTTCCATTGTTGGATATGCAATGGTTTTCGTGAGTTTTGTAAGCTTTGAACATTTTATTTATGTTGAATTGAGATTATTAGACCATGCGTAATCCATGGTTTCATGTGAATATGTTTACTTTTTGGTGCTGAATCATTTTTCAATATGATTTTGAATGATCTCATAAAAGTTATTAAACGATATATTTGGGTCGTTATTAGAAAGCACTGAGTCCCATGTTTCGGTTGTCAATGAGATGTCTAGGGATTGGGTAATTAATTTTTGTTATCATTTGCTGGTGGTTATTGGGGTCTGTGTTGCTAGGTGATTTAACAGTAAAATGGCCGTAGAAGGTGGATAGTGGTCTGTAATGTCAACTTTTAAGGTAGCAGATCTATGTGGATAAATTTTGTTTAATTTCAGAAAAATGTGATCAAGACATGAATCATTAGGGTAATTGGGCCTAGTGGTACTGTTCATATAAGATAAGTTACCTTTATTGTAAAGTAAGCTTAAGTATTTATTTGCAGTGTGATTTAATATTGCGTTTTGTATGTTTATATTGATATCTCCTACAATATTTCTTGTCCATAATTAAACAAATAAACTTTTATTTTTCTACAATGAATAACAACGACAGTGCTGTGCTATCCTTAAATAATGCGACTGAATCAATTAGTGCTCTTCACAAAGCCATAACTGATCCTGCGCTCAAAATAACCAGAGATCAGATGACAAAAATATTATCTCTTCTCTCCGCCGTCTCTGGAAACATGACAGATGTAGGAGTGAAAGTGGGGATTCTAGTTGGTAAAATAGAATCCTACGAACGGATAATTGACAAACCTCAACCGCCAGCTAATAACACCTCTTCAATCAATGATTTGCTCGCGGAGGCTGAGGATAGGAAAACCAGAGCGAAGAACATAATTCTATTTAATGTTCCTGAAAGTTTATCTGAATCAAAAACCACGGCTATAACAATGGACAACAAAGTTACCTCAGCGATAGGCGATGTAAACAGTGAAATTATACCTAATATGTTATAGATGTACAGACTGGGTCTACAAAAACCAAACAAAATTAGACCAATTAAGGTCGAATTTAAGGATTTTATCTCGGCACGTGAGATCTTGACCAATAATGCTAAACTGAAAAATGGTGTCAAGGCCAGAAGTGATCAAACGCTGTTGCAGAGGACCCAACTTCTAGACTTACGCCAACAACTTGAGACCAGAAAGAATAATGGTGAAACCAATATCACCATCAAATATATAAACTCCATACCCAAAATTATTGATTGTACGCCAAAAAACTAAAGCAAAATAAAATAAAATGCTATTATCAAAATGTGAGAGGGGTCCGTACAAAACTTCCCAAATTATTGACTTCGGCGGCAACTATCACCAGTGATATTTTCATATTAACGGAAACAAGGCTCGATTCAGGAATTAATTCGGCTGAATTAGGCTTCCCTAATTTTAATATTTATCTTATGGATAGAAATTCGAAAACAAGTGCCAAATCAAGAGGTGGTGGAGTGGTCATAGCTATCTCAAAAAATCTCAGCTCCTTAAAAATATCCACGAAGTACCCATCCATAGAGCAACTTTTTGTCAAAGTGAACACTTCTAGTGGTAAATTAATAGTGGGATGTGTATATTTACCTCCAAATTCAGACGTCCAAAGCTACAGCAATCACTGTGACGAGGTTGAATCAATCTGTGTTAAAAACCCTAACACTAAATTACTTCTAGTTGGTGACTACAACCTGCCTCAATACGATTGGTGTAATATGAATTCTGACAATTATTGTTCTAATGTTAATATTCGTGTAATTAGAGATATGGCTCTCTTCTGAGGACTAACTCAGTGTAATAGTATCCATAATATTGGTGGTCGTACATTGGATTTGGCATTGTCAAATGTGTCTGACATCTGTGTTGCGAGAAGTACCAAAATACTATTACCTGTCGATGTTTACCATCCACCACTAGAAATATGCATGTCTAACCTCAAACCAATTCCTATTGAAAAAAGGGTAGTAAAAACTAGAAATTTCAAAAAGCAGACTATGTACAAATTTCCAACTATCTCAAACAGATTGAATGGTCATTCTTGGATAGCGAGGCTGATATCAATGCACACCTTAACTTTTTTTACTCCATTATTAATTCTGCAATTGAAAAATTTGTACCTTTTACGGCTTACAGGGAAACTCAATACCCAAAATGGTTCTCAAAAGACCTGATAGACTTAGTATACCTCAAAAAAATATCTCATAAGAAATTCAAACAAAGTCGCCTGGCTATCGATTATTCCGTGTTTCAAAAATTGAGGGGAGACTGCAATAAGCTCTCTGCAGAATGTTACAAAACTTACATACGTGATGTTGAAGGCTCTATCATGAACGACTCAAATTTATTTTGGAAATATGTTAAATTCCAAAATAAAACGGTACTTGTATACCTAGTATTATGTCATTCGATTCTAAACTATCCCAAAATCTTTAGGAAACTGTTAATCTGTTCGCAGATTTTTTTAGCGGTGTATATGTTAATGCAAATGTAGATAGCAATATCTCTTGCTCTAATTTAGTTGAGACTCTTGATATATCTGATTGTACTGTAACCATAGATGATATTATATCCAAGCTGAAGAGTCTCGATTCCCGCAAATCCGCAGGACCTGACAAAGTTCCACCCAGATTCTTAGTTAATTGTATGCATACATTATCGTATCCCAAACATAAGTTATTTACACTCATCAGGTGTGTTCCCTGACCTTTGGAAGTTTAGTCTTTTGACGCCCATTTTTAAAAAAGGAAATAAGAGCAACGCAACAAACTATAGGCCAATATGCACCATGTTTACATTACTCAAACTCTTTGAAAGCCTGGTACTAGACAAATTGATATCCCAAATCAATCACACCATCTCACCGCTTCAACAATGATTTATCAAAGGAAGATCAACCCTGTCCAATTTAATATTATACACGAATGACATTGTTAATGCCCTGACTTCATCACATCAAACTGATTCCATATATACTGATTTCAGTAAGGCATTTGATAAGGTTAACCACAAACTCTTATTACGAAAACTGAAGTTGTTGGGAATGAGAGGGAGTATTTTGGAATAGTTTAAGAGTTATCTATTGGGAAGGTACTTAGCGGTCAAAGTTGATTCGTTTACTTCTTACACATTTGCTGCCTTGAGTGGGGTACCACAGGGATCTCATTTGGGTTCGATATTATTTTGCTTATTCATAAATGATATAGTTAATATTTTTAGTAATGTTAAAGTCCTATTATTTGCTGATGATCTGAAGATTTACAGAACAATTAGAAACGATGACGATCGCGCTATTCTGCAGTTAAACCTGAACAAACTATGCGCGTGGTGTTCTGTCAATGATTTACAACTAAATATTGGTAAATGTCAGATTATTAGTTTTTACAAAGTTAAAAATCCTTTTAACTTTTCTTATGATATGAATGGTGTTAATCTTCTTGGTGTATCGCAGATTCGTGATCTTGGTGTTATATTCCACCAGAGTCTACAGTTCAATGTACACATCGATGAAGTAACAAGCGATGCAATGAGAATACTAGGTTTTATCTTGAGAATGGGGGCAAATTTTAAAAGTATGTTAACATTAAAACATATGTATTGCTCACTAGTACGAAGCAGATTAGAATACAATTCCTCTGTATGGTCACCATACTACAATGTTTGTTCTCAATCATTGGAAAAGGTACAAAACAAATTTCTTCGGTTCATCAATTTTAAAATGAAAATTCCAATCGAATTTATAAATTATAATTACTTACGCGCTGAAACCAGACTTCTTAAATTATCAGATAGAAGAGTGTTAATTGATTTATTATTTTTATACAAAATTATAAAATCTTTAATAGACAGCCCTAATTTGTTGGAACTAATTTGCATTAGCATACCCGCTAGACAAACTCGTAGTAAAGATATTTTTAAATGCAACAATAATCTCAACACAAATTACTCTATATACTCACCAATTCCAAGAATCCATAACCTTGCGAATAAATACTGCGAACATATAGATATATTTAGTGTTGACAGTTTTGAATGTTTCAAAAATCAACTAATCTCGATTTTATCTGCTAATAATTAACTTTTATTATTTTTTTGTTTTTCTCATAAAATATTTTCTCATCTAAACCTCACCAGTAAAATTTATACTATATATGTTGTAATATTCTTTACCTAACGAGTCGATTGCATTCATATTTATTCTGTTTTATTGATTATGTAATACATGTAATTAATATTGTTTATTATATATTTACTTCTTTTCTTGTAAAAGCCCACTATGGCGTTAATAAATATAAAATAAAATAAAAAAAATAAAATAAATGAAGGAAAAATCGAATAAGTTCATATTAATTTCAGAGAACGAATTGATCAGTGGATAAAGAGGGAGATCGATATACGGCCAATATAGAATTTTTTTCCCTTTAGGGTAAAAGTTACTTAGACAGCATTTGAATAATTGAAATTTAGTGTGTTTACGTTATTGTTGGATACAGGATATTATAAAATAAAGTGAGGCTTTCATGTTAGGTATGTTTAGAAGGTATTGATAAGGCATTAAAATTAGGTAAGCTGAAAGAGACACATTCTCGCATTTGGGTTTCAGCGAGTATTATTATGTTTAGTTAAAAAGATAAAGAATTGAAAAGGATACATAAATCATCAAAACGTTTTCGGATACTTCTTATGTTCATGTTCAGCATGGTGAAGCTAGTATCGTCGAAAATTTCATTTATTTCATTAAAATTTTCGCATTCTTGAGTGTCAGTAACAATGTTTTCGTTAGCCATTTTTTTTATGTCAGTGCCAGAGCGATTTTTCTTATATGGTGTCCAAATTATTGTAGCGAGATATCATTCGCGTCCTTCACGTAGATTATTGTAGAGTCCTGGTTTTTCCTAAGCATTACATTTCCATTTTTCGTGCACGCAAATTTTTCAATGATTCTGTCGAGCGTGCCAGCCAAAGAAGTTGGTTGTTGGCAGGCGTAAGCTTTTCGTGTATGTAAATCTTCCTTTCCGAAGAGGAGTTTATTATGTCTTCTTCAGAAAAAAACTTTCACTTTCTTTTTTTTGCGAAATAATTAAAACAAAAAGGATCAAGACAATGATTTCCTGTAAATTATAGTCAGATGGAGTGCAAGACTGTGTGCACATTTTTTTATTAGGAGATTTGGAGTTTTGTCGGAGCCGGGGCCTTTGCTCTGGTCGAAGTTAAGCGGTGCTGTTTTTACATCGTCTACACAAATTTTTACTGTATGCAGAACGCCGTTTTAATAGTTTATTGATTCAGAATGAGGTTGAGGCTCTTCGTTGTTTCTAATGACGTCTTTCTCATACACTGATGAAAAGTGTTGGGCAAATAGTTCGCTGCTTTCCTTGCCGTTTGATGGCTTTTTTTCTCCAAACGTCATGTTTTGGGGGATAGTGCTTTTATTTTGTTTCTTTATTAATTTATTAATTACTAATGAGTTTGGAACAACGGGAGCGTAAGAGTTTGTAAGAATTTCTATCACGTGGATTTTGAGAATTTTTATAGAGAAGTCGAAATTTATTTTTTCTTTAAGTAATTTAACTAATTCTTGTGAGTACCAGTGAGGATACGATTTACAAGTTTGGTTACGCATTTCTCAATTATACAATACATATGAGTGTAAAATATAGAAACCATATCGTCTACCGACATGAAATCAGGTAAAAGTAGTGCCCAATCCAGTTCGTGTAATTCCTGATTAAATGGAACGTAATCATTCTTATTGAAATCATATTTGAGTTTTTTTTTTTATTTTTTAACATTTTTGTTTTTAAATCAAAACTTTAATCAATATCTACAGGTGGATGATGTATGTCAATGCGACTTAGGATTTCGGTACTTTGCCTGACTTGTACTATTTGTGAATTAGATAGAACGAGATCTAAGATTCTACAGTTACTATTCGCAATGCCATTGAATTGATTAAGGCCCCAGTCCCGAACGTCGGGTGCACTGCAGTTAGGTATTTTAACTACTTGTGAACGAAATCAAACACCTGCGTATTTCGCCGTCTGCTTGGAGGAGACAGGCGTGCGTTAGACACAATTTTGATTACATAAAAATACAATAATAATAAAAATACACTTGCTTTAAAATTAAAATTTATTTACTGAATAACGGATACAGCTTTACAGATTAAAAATCATATTAGAAATGGAATGGGTACATACACACAGATACATCTTTCATTGAGGTCTCAATTTTTTATTCAATCTGTCATAGAATCTAACGGTATTTTGACAATTTCTGGTTCTGATTTGATGATTTTATAATAGGGTGTGAATAAAAGGAGATCTGAAGATAATGTTACGACAAATATTTTTAAATATGTGCGATAAAAATGACAAAACGCTGCTTTGTTTTTGAAAGTTCATTTAGATGATTTTTTTGGTACTTATGTAGGAATATTTTTCTCGATATTAACTAAAACATAGAAAAGTACAATTAAGCACATAAAAAAAGGAAAAAAACGGTTTTAAAAATAAAGAAATTGTACAAATAGATGTAAAATAAACTAAATGATATCTAAATATACAATTTTTTTAAATATGTATTCAGCATAATAATTGGCTTGAAAAGTGCCATGACTTTATTTGTGGTATAGGAGGCTATTAATTTTGTTTTGTGTTTTGTGTAAAACACTGTTATTCGTACGATGCGCAAGTTGCAGGTAAAAAATGAAAACATAATATGCGAGGAAAAAATAAATACCTTCCAACCATTGTTATAATGATTTCACAAAATAGAGTAGGTATTATGCGAACAAAACAGAGTGATTATTCTGAAAACTGTCATTTTGCAAGAACATCATCTTTACTATAATACTATAATAATAAACATCCACAAGAATGATAATTTAAAATGCCAAAACTAATTAATTTTAGTTTTAGATGTTTCGGATTCAATGCATTTATAGAAATTATTCAAGTACATAATTTTCAGAATATCAACAAATTTACAAAAAATGTCATTGATCAAAGCCTGGTATGACAATCTTAACCGTCCATTCCCTGCCATACTAATCATTACCCCTAATGCTTCTCATCATTTTTTCCTCTCTTCCATAGCTTTTAGAACATGTGATGGCCAATCAAACTTCATAATTCCGGTCTTGAACCAAATCGGTAGAGAAATCGAGAAACTCAAGATGGATGCTGAAATTTTGAACTTTGATATTAGATTCCAGTTCAGTGCACCTCCGAACTTTTCAATCCCGATTTTTAACCAAATCGGCCGAGAACTTAAGAAATTCAAGATGGATGCCGAATTTATACATTTTGATATTAGATTCAAGATCAGTGCATGTTCAAACTCCTTAATACCGATTTTGAACTAAATCGGTAGATAATTCGATAAAATCGAGATAGATGCCGAAATCACACATTTGGTTGCTAAATTCGACAGTATACCTCCAAACTCCCTAATAACGATTTTGAACCAAATCAGTAGAGACTTCAAGAAATCCGAGATGGATGTTGAAAGATTTTAACATTAGATTCAAGTATAGTCCACCTAATCCTAATTCCTATTTTGAACCAAATGTGTAGATAACTCGAGAAATTCAAGATGGATGCCAAAATTATGCAAACTATGCATTCAATTTATACCCACTTCCAAACCCTCTTGTACCGACTGCCATAGGAAAACTATAAAATTATTGTGCGCATCAAAATAGTGTATTTTGGCATTATTCGTTTTTTTGCCAATGGGTTGTTGGGTCTCACTTTTATGGCCTATGCACAATGTTAATAAAGTTTTAAAATTGGAGATGGTAAGACAGATCACAATTTATTTATTATCTAATAATTATTATTTAATTTCCATTGGCTGGTTTATTGTATAACACCTCTCCCCCCAAACACTTGACTAGAAAATACATCGGTTTGTTATTTTTGTTGCAGTGGATACAATCGAAACGAAATTGACGTGCGTCCCGCTTCAAAGACAACTCACAACTGAAGGCTATCGTGAAATAATACCGCGTTTTGCGGAGTAATATTTTTCTCGTGCAATTTTAAATGGTGGAAAAGAATAAAAAAATTCATAATGTTTGGGCGAATTATAATAAAAATCTAAATACGTTTAAGTATTATTTATTAATTAACAAGGATCTGTATCATGTTTACTTTGAAATTACGGAAGAATTAAAAAAACAGTGTCTGTAAAAGGTGCTAATACGATTCCAGCAAAGGCATTTTCGAACGTTTTACGTAAATTTGAAGTATGTGTATTATATAGAATTAAAAAGTTTTCGATTAAAAAATTTCATTCACATGTAACATTAGACATTTTTCTAACTACCCCCATATAATTTTTAAATAAATTGTTTGTAGTATTGCTTGTTCTACGATAATACAAACTGATGTTTAGCGCTATTTGGGAAACTTGGCCCTTAAGGTTTTTCAGTATTATAATTTTCTGGAGATAGAGAGTGAGTCTGGTTGGGTTCATTGTGGGTCCAACCAATACTTTTCAGGTTGAAATCTCCCAAAATTAACGTATTTGATTCACCAACGGCTTCCATAACATTACATTTTTTTTTAAAGATATCAAAATTATCAACAAGCAACGGAAGAGGTATGTAAAGAGCGCATATGTAGAGACATTTCGTTAGTTTATTTTGGCTGAATTTGATGGACACCCGTGCGTTTTTCAAGGTACTTTCCCAATGGTCGTTTTTCAAGGTACTTTCCAGTCACCCGTGACTGGTCGGTGGTTGAGTGGGCATCGCGTTTGGGTCCCAACCGGGCGTCCCGTGTTCGATTCCTCGGCTGGCTAAGTCCTCCATCACAACACAAGCAACATTTTCGACTTTCTGTGGTGGTAGTAGGAGATTTTCAAACGTTGTTGGGTTATTCGTAATAACCCGGGAATGTTTGTCTTTCTTTTTAAAAAAAAAAAAAAAATGTTTTAAGCGGTTAGTTTGATATTCTTGTAAAACGGCTATCAATACACCCCGCCATCACTTTTATGGTTAGTTGAACTGCTACGGTCCCTTCTAAAAACATTAAAACACAAACCGAAAATTTCTGCATCAGAAAAAGAGTCGTTTGCCATGTTTACGTTAGAATAATAATATCAAAATTGTTATTAAGTATTTCCTGGTAAACTTCATTAAGTTTCGTTCTTAAACCCCTGACATTCTGGCAATAAATTCTCACGTTATCCATGTCAGTCTACATAATTCACAGATGATGCATGAATTGAAATTTAGACAAAGATAGGGAATCAGGTGAGCAAAGCTAACGGGTCCTGGTTGTGGATCACCACCACATGCGCCGAGTTTTCATCTTTACGAGTAAGGATTCTACCATTTCGGATCCACACGAATTTGTAGTTAACTTCTTTCGTTTTAATCCTCGTGGCAGCGTGCAAGGTCTTGTTTTCTGGTGTGAGATGTTTGCTAAAGTATACCGGTAATTTGATATCGTCGATGCCTAAATGTGTTGAATTTAGCTTGGAGTTCTTGTTCTTCTTGTTGAAGCTGACGATTGCAGCCAGGACAATATCCCTTGCCCTCACGCTCGGGAAATTCACGATTATTGATTTTGGCCTTCTAGAATCTGGTTTAATCTTGGAGACTCGATGGATTAACCCCCTGAATCACGGCCTGGTTGGGAGCTACTATCAATATAGATCTTTATAATGTGTATAATTCAGTTTGGGAAGGTGATAAGACTATTTTGAAAAATCTTTGTTTTTTTTCTGCACTAAACTCACTATTAACTTGTTAATTGTGTATTTTATTCATTTGATTGAGACACTGGATTGATTAAATGCACTAGATTATGTATTTTAGTGATAATTATTAATTTTTTATGAAAAATGACAACTCGAGTTTCAGATTAACTTCTTTTAGATTTGTATAACTATTTAAAACTTTAATTGTTTTCAGTGACTTTCCACTGATTTTATTTAGTTTAACTCTCGTTAAAGTTATTTAGTTTAACTCTCGTTAGTTTAACTCTCCCGCAGCCAACTGGGGCCCAGAAGGTATAATATAATTTTTTTTAAATACATCTAATATATTATGAGTACTTTTGGTATTCCTGCGCAAAGGATTAATACATAATGTGCCATTTAAAAATTTTTTTTTGGAAAAATCGTTGATCGCAAGAAAAGATATTTTGTCAAATAAAGGTAATATTTCCTGCCCAGCGGACAATAACAAAAAAATGGATTTCTATGGTTTAAATACCATAAAATAGAAAAATACATGGGGTCGTCGGCCGACCCACATGGTTACGGGCTTTATGTTTGGCATCTTGGCCTGCCGAGAGTTACAAAAGGTTTATTTGGAAATACTCATATTTAAACTGGTTTATTCACTGGAAAATTTGACTTTCATTTAACTTTTACCAGATTTTTAATAAATTAAAACAGGATAATTTACAAAGGCTGAACTTAGGACTGAACCAACCGAAGTTAGTACCAACCGAAGTTTGAACTGAACCCCTCCCTCCCCCCCGACAGTTGATCCGGAGGAAGGTTCCTACTTACAAATAATATAACTTTTTTATTTCTTCAAAATAGGCATATTTACTTTGGGGTGTCATCATTAATTTTATGAAAAACAAATACCTTTGTAAAACACCACTATTTTATTAACAATATCAACATGTTTCGAAAACTAATTTTTCTTCGTCAGGATAATAAGTCAATAATAAATAACAAAAGACAAACAAGTATAGACTAATTAGAACATAGACAAAATATTAGAAAGGAGAGGTGATTAATTACCTAAAATATATCGTAAAAAACAATTATATAAAATAAAATATAAAAATTATTTTAGAATGGGTAAAAAATTACATTAACATAATAAAAAATCTTTTAAAAGGAAAACAAGCAGTCTAAATAACAAAATAAATTATTATAAGTATAAGTATTAATACGAAAATAAATTTAAAAGATGGCTATTTTTAAAAAACGTTTGTTTATTTATAATATTTAATTTACTATTAACACTTTTTCTAATTTCTAAAATTTCTAAATTATCTAATTGTATACCCGTTGTGTTAGTGTGTAAAATTTTTAAACCTTTATTAATATCAAAAGAATGACCTGTTTCCAAAATGTGGTTTGCAAATTCTGAATAATTATTATTATTTAAACATCTTAGATGTTCCTTAACTCTAATGTTAAAATTTCTAGAAGTCTTCCCAATATAAAAAAAGTTACAATCATTACAAATTAATTTATAAACCCCAGATTTGTTCAAAAACACACCTTTGTCCTTGTTATTTAATAAATAATTTTTTAATTTGTTATTGGCGTAAAAAGCTGGTTGGATATTATCTGGCATGTTTTTAATTATCAAATTTGAAGTGTTATTATTTAAAAATACAATTTTTCTCCAATTATTATTCTTGTCAACTACGTGTGGATAAACAAAAGATCTAAAAAAACTTTTTCTTATATTTTTTGTTTAACATATTATCTATTAATTGTGTAGAATAACCGTTATTTATTGCAATTTGTTTAATTGTATTTAATTCTGTTTTAAAATTTCTTAAAGATAGGGGAACATTAATTAGTCTACTATTCAGAATTTGCAAACCACATTTTGGAAACAGGTCATTCTTTTGATATTAATAAAGGTTTAAAAATTTTACACACTAACACAACGGGTATACAATTAGATAATTTAGAAATTTTAGAAATTAGAAAAAGTGTTAATAGTAAATAAAATATTATAAATAACCAAACGTTTTTTAAAAATAGCCATCTTTTAAATTTATTTTCGTATTAATACTTATACTTATAATAATTTATTTTGTTATTTAGACTGCTTGTTTTACTTTTAAAAGATTTTTTATTATGTTAATTTAATTTTTTACCCATTCTAAAATAATTTTTATATTTTATTTTATATAATTGTTTTTTACGATATATTTTAGGTAATTAATCACCTCTCCTTTCTAATATTTTGTCTATGTTCTAATTAGTCTATACTTGTTTGTCTTTTGTTATTTATTATTGACTTATTATCCTGACGAAGAAAACATAGTTTTCGAAATATGTTGATATTGTTAATAAAATAGTGGTGTTTTACAAAGGTATTTGTTTTTCATAAAAAAAAAAAAAAAATATAACTTTTTTTTTTTCTGAATACCACACAAGAGCCAACTGCTCCGAACCGTATGCAACCAATTAAACTTTGCATCCCCAATTTTGGTACGTTGTGAGGCTGGAGGGAGGAGGGGAAGGAGATGTGGAAAACGTACCTGGCTATCCAGATCTAGTCGACAAATACGGCTAAAGCCGTTTCAAGTAATAAGTCTAATACCTCAATACACTATAAACCATCCTAAAAATACAAAAAAAGTCATATTTTATACCTTTTTTTGATTCGTCGTTACGAAAGGAATTATTTTCGCAATTTTTAGTTTATCTGGAAAGTACCTTTTCATAGAGAGATATTTATTAAAAATACGAGGTAGTTCATCAGTTACTCTTTGCAATTTTTGGGTTGGAGAGAGATGGACACCATTGGAACCGGCTGCCGCTTTAGAATTAAGGTTAGATATGACACGTAGGTTTTCCATTATTAATTTTGAGATCCCAGAAACATTTGTCCTATTTGTAATAATGTGATCTATCTATGACTGGTGTTGTTTGTCACCCTTGTAGGAAACGGTTCCATACCAACTGAGACTAAAGTCAACTCAACATCTCCTTGAAGTCATTAAAAGCTACGAAAAAAAATTAAAATTAGCCGATAACCCTAAACTAACGTAACCTATTTAAACATTTTTTATATATTTTTTTTATCACTCTAAATGACTTATCTGAGGTGGTTCTGAGTTGGTTTCATTCCGAGTTGTTCGGTCACCGTGGGAAACATTGCGTTACATACATAAAAGTTATTACGATTTCAAGGTGTGAATATATCTCCGTGCATATCAGTATCTTTTGAGACATCAATATTGAATTATGCTGTTAAATGAAGTAGAAATTCATTTATAAATGAGCTTCTTGTGAAACTCTGTCCTTTTTTCGGTTTTCAATTTCCGGAGCGAATTTCTCAGAATTATTGGAAGAGATTCGATAGAAAACGGAAATTCAAAAAAATAATAAAAATGCTCATAAAACAAAATTGAATTGAACAATGAAAATATTACGATTAGTAAAAAAGTATGATTACTTTGTTTCAATATTCTATCTCAATTCAAATAATATACCAAAACATCAAAATCTATCCCGCCAATAATTTGTTTCGGGATTCTAAAATAATGGAACTAAGGCTGATCTACCATGTCCAGTGTCTTAAATATATACTCAACCATATATAGATATAACCACATGCGAATACTCAGTGCCCAACTGCAAAATCAGGCTGGCCCAAAATGCTTAATTTCCCCATACAATTCCATTAACACCTGCCAAAATCTCAAGGCATACAAAAATTTTAAAAGCTTCGTAAAAAAACGAATAACCTATTCTTTTAATTTATACTAAATCTATCTCTATCTAAAAATCTAAAATATGCTTTGTCTGTCTGTATAATTTTTTAAATAATAGTTTTTTGGTGAACTCCTAGAAGGAGTTAATGCAATGGTGTTTATGCAATATCTAAAAATTGAATACATATAAAATGTTTGACAAAGTACGATGCGGAAAAAATGAGTAAAACTATTGAGGGACCAGTTCAAAGACATCTACAGTGATACAGAAATTAAAAAAAAAGAGATCATAATACTTAATGGCATTGCTAATGACTGTAATAAGGATGATATTATACAAGATATTATCCAACAGAATGAAGATATCAAGGCTGTGATGATAGATAAACCAGAAACTGAGATGACGTTAAAAAAATATTGAAAAACAAATATATTTACACTTCTAATTACATATTAGAAGTTAGTACTCAAACAAGTAAAAGGCTAGTTTATATCGGTAAAATCTGTGTGGGGTACCAAAGAATATAAGTAGAGTATGCCCATCCTCTAGTGCAGTGCTACCATTGCCTGGGCTTTGGACATACTTCTGTCAGGTGTTTTCATAAAGAAAAGGACAAACCATTGTGTACACACTGTGCTGGTGATCATTCCTACAAAGATTGTGCCAACAAAGATAAAGAACCTAAATGTAAAAACTGTGTTAGCAAATATAAGTGATAGAATATTGACATCAGGCATTCTGCAAACGATAAAACGAAAAACAATGTAATAAAATTAAAACTGTCTCAAAGTGGATTTGGTGATATTATATAATACATATGATTTTTTCTCGTAGAATTTGCCACATTTCAAAATATAATATACGTTGCCAAATATTACACATTTCTATTTCTATTTTATATTAAATAAGAATATCATTGTAATAAGACACTAAATTTCCAAACGTCTTCATATTCTGTTATTTAATATTCATTTTATTACGTAAATATTGATATAAACATTATAAAAGATCACAAAATAACTAACAAAAACAACATTATTATATTACATTATTTTTTTAACGGTAATTTCATAACGACACCTTCAATAATATTTTTTTGTTTACTTAAACAGGCATATATTTCCTTTGTACTTTATTTCACATTCATAAATATAAAAAGTTTTTATAAAAATCTTAAAATATGATAAATATTCTTAAATAACACTAGATGTGTTGACTTTATATTTATTAAGTCTTTATCAAAAATTTGTACCAATTAGCTCTAGATACAATCACCTTTACATTGTTAAATATTTAACATTAAATTTTTCAATTTATACTCACAATACTTCTCTTGTTAAACAAAATAAGAAAATATTATCTATTTATTTATTTTGAAATCTACAAAAGATATTAATTATTGTTCAGGTTTAATAATTGGAGTCATTTTATATTACTCTCTTTTCATGTTTACTAGACAGATAATAAGAATTCGTATTAATTATATTTTTTATGTATGGGATTTAATCAACCTAACAAAAATACAAAATTTTATAGTTTTATCTTAATAAAAAATTATCTTAAATTACATATATGTTATATTATCCCAACGCATGGAAAATCTTTTTTTTTTTTCATTATTATCAGCACATTAAGAAAAATAATTGTGGTATTTTTGACAAAAACAAATGCTTTACCACATTAACTGGTATAATAACTGCTCATTGTTGTATTATGTTAGAAAAAAAAAGTATGTAATAATATCAAGTACAAATTTGAACCTTTTACTGCATTATATAGAGATATTTATTATAGAAATATTTCAATATGTAAAATCAACCAAACTCGTATCAGAATCTTATTGTATTGCATCAAATTTAACTGCAAATTAAATGGCACAGTATAAGTTTTCGTATATAGAGAATGATAATGAAATAGAAAGAAGTACAGTAAATAATTTAGAAAATTGAGAAAAAACAAAACATGAATGCTTCTGATAATCTTGTTTGTATTTAATTAAATATAAGATCTATACAAAAATAGTGGGATATATTGCATATATAATTATTTAATCGTTTGAAGCATATTGACATTCTAATGCTTTGTGAAACATCTATTCAAACTGAAAGTGCAAGTATGTACAATATTCCCGGATATAATGCATATAACTACTGCAGGACTGATAAGTCAGGAGGAGGTATTATATTGTATATAAGAAAGAAATTTGAATTTAGACCAAAATCGTTCCAATCGCTACATTTTGAAAATATATCAGGAAAGTTCATACTCCAGGACAAAACTAAAGTTAATATAATAGCTATCTATAGACCTCCTAATTTCAGTAAATCTTCATTTCTAACGGAATTATCAGCACATCTTGATACAATTAATAGTAAAGAAAATATTATGTTACTCGGAGATTTAAATCTAAATTTGATAAATGACAATGATTATATCATAAATTCATATGAAAACTTACTTACTAACCATTATTTAACTAAATGCATCAATGTAGCAACCAGAGAAGCTGTATTAAAAGGACAAATTACTCGCACTTGTATTGACCGTATATTTGTCAAATTTAGAGGCAAGAAAATAACTGCTTGCGTCTGTGAAAATAATATTGCCAATCATTTTATCACTGCTGTTAAAATAAAATCTCATAAACGTCAGATAGACTTCGCAAATAAGTATATTCAAATCATCTTAAAAAAGGCTATTGATGGATATATCAAAGATTATAACTGGAGTATACTTACAGAGGAGAAGGATTGTATTCTATTATATGAAAAAATAAAATCTTTATTCAACAAATTTTACAAGAGTAATTCTAAAACGATAGTGCAAAAACCGAAAACACGACCTAATGCAATAAATGAATGGGTAAGCAGTTAATTATTATGTAATATAAATAAAGGGGATAAACTATATAAAAAAATGGAAAAGTACACCAACAAACAAAACATATGAAACAGAATACAAAAAAACACGAAACCTTGTCAATAAACTTATAAATTAAGATAAAACGAACTATCATAATAATAAATTTAAAAACTGTTTTAATGATACAAAAAAAAAACTGGGACGAGATAAATAATATTTTAGGACGTATACTCAAAAACGATTGTGATGAAACTATAACACGATATACGTTAAAAGATAGAACTTAGAATTCTGTGTCAAATGATTTTGTGAATTACTTCTCGGATAGCATCAGCAACATGCTACACAAATGCAATCACAAAGCTACTAACATAGTACCGGAAGAACTATCTCATATTTTATATACACCAAGAGCAACTATAACTGATATTGAAAACATCGTTAAAAAAATGAAAAACTCTAAAAGCACAGGTATTGACAATATAAGAATGTTTGACTTAAAAAGAAATATAAAAACTCTTGGGCCAATAATAACTCATTTAATCAATATGATAATAAAGCAAGCAAAAATTCCACAAGAATTTAAATGTCGCATTACTAGACCAATATTTAAAGGTGTAAAACACATTGAACTGGAAAATTACAGGCCTATTAGTATACTACCTAATGAAACACGTTTGGTAGTTTTGAACAGAAGGAATTTATTATTCTCGTATAACAAAATCATGTAGGTACACAGAGCTTCCCATTACTCATTCTAGATGGCGGTAGGTGTAACATTTTAATTATTTTATTATCATAAAATAATACCACCACTTAATAAAATAATAAAAAAAGGCACAAAAAGAAATATCAGGTACGTAAATTACAATACCCATATTATTCATAAACTGATAATGTTTACTTTTGCCTAAACTCTTTGTTAGCATATCTGCTGGCATTTCAGAGGTATTTAAGTATTCTAAATTAATTAATTTATTTGCAACAGCCTCCCTTATAAAATGAAATTTGACATCAATATGCTTACTGCGTCTATGATGAACACAATTTTCAGAAAGTTTTATAGCACTTCGGCTGTCGTTATACAATTTAATAGGTTTATTACCTCTACTTATTAGTTCATTTGACAGGTTTTTCAAGAATATAGCCTCCTTACTTGCTTCACAAGCAGCCATGTATTCAGCTTCGGTACTTGATAAAGCGACAGTTTGTTGCTTCCTACTTTCATGAGATATTAAACAACTTGCATAAATAAAACAATATCCAGTGTATGACTTACGATCTAAATTATCAGATGCCCAGTCTGCATCAGTGAAACCAATAATGTCTAAATTATTTTTTTTATACATTAAACCATAACTCTTGGTAAAACTCAAATATTTTAATACTCTCTTGGCTTGCTTCCAATGAGTTTCAGTGTTACAGTTATTGAATTGGCTTAGGTAACTAACACAATATGAAATATCAGGTCTGGTTAGAACAGAGAGATACATTAAACTACCGATCAGCTGTTGATAAGGAAACTTGGAATGAACATTTTCTCCCTTTTCAAGCTTTAAATTAGTTTCCATAGGTGTCTCTACATTTTTACAATTCTCTAAGCCAAATTTACATACTAACTTTTCTATAAATTTCTCTTGACTTACACAAATAATATTTTTCTGTATTTTAACATCCATACCTAGACACTGTCTTAATTGACCTAAATCTTTTAATTTAAATTTTTTGCTCAACTCATTTTTTAAATATTTTACTTCATAAGTACAATTTGAAAATATGAAAAAATCATCAACAAATAATGCCACAAAAGTTTTATAAGTTCCAGATGATTTTACAAATAAACAATGCTCATACATTGACTTTTTACAGCCTAATTCCTGTAAAAGATCATCGACTCTCTTATACCAGGCCCGTGCTGACTGTTTAAGTCCATATATGGCCCTTTTTAATTTCAAGACTTTATTGGCATTATTTTCATAACATTTAAAATTTTGAGGTAATTGCATGAAGACAGTTTCATCTAGATGACCATTTAAAAAGGCTGTTTCTACATCTAAATGGGTTACATTAAGATCTAAGTTAACACTTATAGCAAATAACAATTTCAAAGTTGAATATTTGAGCACTGGGGAAAAAGTGTCTTTATAGTCTATGCCTTCCCTTTGGGTAAAACCTTTTGCAACCAGTCTAGCCCTATACCTCACTGTGTTATCATTATTTAACTTCTTTTTATACACCCACTTACACTGCACAATTTTGCCGTCACTTGGTTTGTCAACCAACTCCCAAGCCTCGTTCTGATGGAACGATTGAAGTTCTTCTTCCATGGCTTTTTTCCATTCTTCTCGTTCTGGTCCTATCATCACATCCTCATATGTAAGACTGTTTTCATGCATGCCCTCAATGCTTTGACATATATTACTGAACCCATACCTTTCTGGTGGCCTTACAGTCCTCTTTTCCAAGGGGGAAATGGCCGACTGTAGATTTTCTGACACGTCATGATTTGACTTACTGTCACAGAATTCATCTGATTTGGAGGTACTTAAGGTATCGTCTGGTACATATGTAATATCATCATCGTATGTCATATCTGTCGGGTCACAAGTGAAATCTTTACTTGTCTGAGTTTCTTTTCCTTCTTCTTCACTTGGAACAGCTTCATTTTCTTCCACCACTGCTTGTATCACATCTGAGTCCTTGATTTTTTCCATGATGACAACATCTCTGCTGGTGATAATACGATTGGTCTTCAGGTTGTAAAGCCTGTAACCCTTAGTGTTCTCTGGGTAACCAATCAGGATATGTTCTTCAGCCTTTCTGTCCCATTTAGTCCTCTTTGCTTTTGGAACGTGGACCATCACAGGACTACCGAATATCCAAACGTGGCTGAGATCTGGTTTTATACCACTCCATAGCTCATAAGGTGTTTTTTGTAATCCTGATGCCAAAGTTCTGTTTCGTAAGTAGACTGCAGTATTCACTGCTTCAGCCCAAAACTTCTTATGTAAATTAGCCTCAAACAGAAGACACCGAGCTCTCTCCACCACTGTTCTATTTAATCTTTCACACAGATCATTCTGTTCCGGTGTATGTGGGTTCGTCATTTGATGTACAATACCATTTTTCTTCAAAAAAATATCAAATTCCAACGAACAAAACTCTCCACCATTGTCTGTTCTCAATACTTTCAGTTTTCTACCTGTCTGTGTTTCAACCCGAGCTAGAAACTCTTTGAAACACTTAAACACCTGATTCTTGGCCTTAAGGAAATAGACAAATGCCATTCTAGTATAGTCATCTACAAAAAGCAGAAAGTACTTGGCTAGTCCAATAGAAATTTGTTCCATGGGTCCACAAACATCGGCGTGAACAAGTCCCAGCACATTTTCACACCTTGACCCTTTGTTTGAAAATGGCAATCTCGACTCCTTCCCTTCACAACATGTGATGCAGTTGGACTTATCAAAATCTGCCTTATCCGGGTATGAAATTCCTTCCACAGCGCCATTCTTCATAGCATTCAGAGTTTTACTGTTAATATGTCCCAACCTTCTGTGCCATATTTCACTAGTCACATTTGTCGCTGAGCACGCAAACAAATGTTCTGACTTAATATTCAATCTATACACTCCATTTACTAGATTTGCTATTCCCACCAGTACATTCTGTCGATTGCGTATTTTGCAAACTTCTGCTTCAAAGTTAACCTTGTTTCCACTTTGAATCAGCTGACTTACTGATAACAAATTAGCTGAGAGATTTGGCACACATAAAACATGTTTAACGGGGATATCAAACTCCGAATTGTCCACTACGGTTGTAATCATCGTATTTCCTGAGCATATAACTGGTATTTTGTTTTTATTTGCAACTATTATATTTTTTACTTTGTGGCTGAGGGACACATTTTGTAAACAACTCTTATCGGTAATCATGTGTGAACTGGCCCCCGAGTCTATAATCCAATCTGAATTTTTGAATGTTCCATTCAAGAATACTGCACTAAACACATTACTTTCACCTTTTTGCTGCGTATTATTAGGGCACTTATTCATATAATGGCCGAGCTGCTTACATTTGTAGCAGCGGACTGTTTTGACAGAACTCGAAAATGGCGGCGGTGACGCTTTTGATTTTGTCTTATGCTGCCAGTGCTGCCATTCCTCTTGCTGTTTCGGTGCTGCCAACCTTTTGACAAAAATGCACTATTTGTTCCAGAGCTACCAACTTCAGAACTCATGTCCAGCAATTTAGATTTTATGACGTCTGTGCTGATAACCAAGCCACTATGTTCGATCGCCATTACTAAAGGAGCAAATCTGTCTGTTAGTCCGGCAAGTAATAAAGATCCAATCCACTCGTCAGTGATCTTGAAACCGGTACCTTTTAGTTTCTGTGCGGTATCAACCATTTGGGTTACATAGCCACCCATTGATTCAGAGTCTTCTAATCGAATAGATATTAACTGACGGAGTAGACTGATGCGACGCGTGAAGCCAGAGTCGTCATATAGGGCCTTCAAACGCTTCCATACACCTTGTACTGTTTGCTCGTCTTTGATGTGGACATAGATTGAAGAGTCAATGGTCATAATAAGTTTAGCTTTTGCCTTTTTATCATCCAAACTTAAACAATCTGCTGATTCTGGCTTGTGAATATCCACACCATCCAACATCAAAAAATGTTCAGCAGAAAAGCACCATTCATCGAAATTTTCCCGACCCCTTAATTTTGGTACATTCACTATGTAACTTCCCGCCATATTGATAAAGCGCACACCAGGAATGCGGTAACAAATTGTCAATCACAAAAACAGTTATTATAGCGGCGATTTTTACTGTTTTTTATGGATAATAAACCGTTCACTGACTTTCCACTTAAAAGTAATTTTTCGCAAAAAAACTTTAATTTAACGCAAGTTATAGCTACTGGGCACATAACCTAATGAAACACGTTTAGTAGTTTTGAACAGAAGGAATTTATTATTCTCGTATAACAAAATCATGTAGGTACACAGAGCTTCCCATTACTCATTCTAGATGGCGGTAGGTGTAACATTTTAATTATTTTATTATCATAAATTAATACTACCAGCATTAGAAAAAATTCTCGAAAAATTTTTATCGAATAAATTAAATAATTACATTGAAAAATTCGCTTTCATAGATCCAAATCAATATGGTTTCCAAAGAAAAAAAATGCTGAAAAACTAATGCAAGATTTTTCCAATTATATAAATAATCAATTAAATAATAAATTACATGTTATTGTTTTATTTATCGATAACTCTAAAGCTTTCGACACAATTAACTCTATAAAACCGCTAAAAACTTGTTAGCGTCGGGCGCCAGTGTTAGCGTCTGAGTTGGCGTCATGCAGGCGAGGCCATGGCCTCCAGGAGAAAGCTCCCACATATTTATAACAATTAGATACGGGATTTGTCCCAAATAAACTAGCTCAGGGTTTCGGGCACAAGCATGTTTCCTCTTAAACCCAAGGCGAGTGCCTATGGTTCGGGTTTCTTCTCTTCCACCATCCCGGGCCTCTCTCGACAAACAAAACACTGTATGTTATAGCATAAATAGTTTATTCAATTCTAAGATTCACAATGGTACATAGTCGGACCAGCCTCGGCCATCGGAGACAGGGGATGAACAATCCTAGCTAAAAGTTAGTTTGAACGTCTGAATCTCTCTCTCCCTACACGCTTTTATAGGGGAATTTAATCACCATTTGCACACACAAGATAAAACATTGTACTGACTCACGTTTTTTACGGGCTATTATTCCTGGTGAAAGCGGCGTCCGATGCTCGGACACACACACGGAAGAGGGCCCGCGGGGGAAACTATCACTGCGATTTCGGACAGGTTCGCGCGGGATGTGTGCAGCCGTAGCGGGCCAGCGGGCGACTCCTGCCGGAATGCCGGACTCGAGCCCGGGCGTGGAACTATCACTGTCTGTCGCGGGAGAGGGTAATGCGCGCGCCTGCGTATTGGAGGTCGATTCTCCAATATGCAACGTAACAAACTCTAGAAAAAATTGGAATAAGAGGAAATGTGTTAAATTTATTTAAAGATTATCTTAGAGTAAAAATATGTAGCAAAATAAATAATACATTTAGTAAAACAAAAAATATATCTCTAGGCGTTCCACAAGGTTCCATATGGGGACCTACACTATATATAATCTATGTAACTATAATGAAAAACTTTTCTATTCTGTTAAAAATTTTGTATTCGCAGATGATACGGCATTGGACATATCACACAAAGATCTAAAAATTGCAATTGAACTCTTACAAATTGACTTTAATCAACTCTGTAAATGGTCACATGATGCAGGACTATTTATAAATGCTAAAAAAACTAAAGTAACGCATATAAGATCACTTAATGCCAAATTTCAATTTAATCCTTATATTATTTCTCATAACTTTAATTGCATCCACAAAAATTTTCAAATTAATTGTAAATGTGAAAGCTTAGAATTAGTTATGGAATATGTGTATCTTGGTGTTACAGTAGATTGTTTTTTTTTTAAATGAGACAAACACATAAAAAAAACTGTAAAAGACTCGGATCAATTGCTAGCAGAATGTATACATTAAAATGTTTCCTACCAATTGAAACACTTAAAATAATTTATATGTCACTGGCAGAATCTATTGTAAGATATGGATTAACAATATGGGGAAATACTACTGTAACCAATCTGAAACAAGTCCAAGTTGCACAAAATACAATTGTAAAATTATTAGTCGTCCCTAATATTTTCAAACAGAGACGCAATACTCCGTTGCTGTTTCAGAGTGCCATAATTTTACCTGTGAAGGCAATACTATGGTATAAAATTATAATTCAGCATATATTTACCCCGCAGCATAAAGAGAAACTAGAACATAAATATAGCACTAGATTCACGCGCAACGACGGGTTAATAGTTCCGAAATTTAATAATGATAAAGAACGTTTGAATACAACGTACCGAAGATATTTAATTTATTACCTGATACTATAAAGCAATATAATTCTCTGAATAAGGTTAAATATAAGTTGAAAAATTGGTTATCGGAAAAAGAATATTTATATTGATATTTATGAAAAAATGTTGAACCTGTAGATATAAGATGTTAATTATAACCTTTAAAATATATTTGTTATAAGCACCTGCTGACAAGCCAATGCAATTGGCTTAGCAGGACTTGTTTTTTGATATAATAAATAAATAAATAAACAAGTTCGTTCTCCTCCTAGGTCTCTAGGTATTGTCCCCTTTATTTAACCACCACTGTTTTATAAACTATAATACCCACGCGTAAGCTTCGCCTTTCTGGAGTTTTATGTTATCGTTTTACCTCAAAGTGACAGTAAATAAAAAATTGAAAAAGGAAATTTTTGTTTTCAAAATTCTTCAGCATAGTTTAAAAATGTTTTCTTGACGAGTTGGGATTCATTAAATGTTTTCGTGAACCTACGAAACCTCGTATCGTATATTCTCCCCAACTTATGTATGAACATAGATATCTTATCACTCAAGATTTCAGACCTTCCAACTTCCGTGTACCAAATCAAGGTCATTAGTATCTTACGCGATATTCTCGGATTATTTCGAAAATTGTCAGTTATGGAGATTGATTACGCGGAATCAGAAAATGCTATCCTAAGTTGGAAACCGCTCCCTAATTTATCGAGACAGATTTTATTATAACTCGCAGTCTGGAATTAAGAAACATGAATAGAATAGATAATACTCAGAAAATGTAGAAATAATTTTTTTTTTTTTTATTGTTCTCTAGACTTTATGTCCGGGTTAAATCTTCCCCACAGGAAAAATTTAACCCTTCCACACACTTTTCCACAAATCATCCATGATCATCTAGTCAATCCACGCGATGTAATTGCATTGTATAAGTATAATAAATTCAAAACTATACAAGAACAACACGTCAACCTACCAGAGACCATATGGGAAAATACTTCACCGACTCCAGATATTTTCATATCAGAGGGTTCGGCTCAATAGAACTCCTAACTAAACCGATAAATCCTACTGATCCCTCAATATAAATATTTAAAAAGTCTTTCGTAATCCTACATGTATTTAATATGACTGATTTTTGCATCTTTATATAAAGATTCTTTGATAAATCTAATAAGCCTAAATTTTTAATTAGAGAGCCAGGTATAAGCCAGTAGCCGAAATAACAAATGGTAATATTTTTATAGTCCGAGAATGCCAAATTCTTTTAATCTCATTTCCTAAATCTGTATATTTTATAATTTTTTCAGAAACAGATTTTTGAATATTACAGGAATTTGGAATAGCGATATCAATGATATAAGTTATTTTTTTAATTTTGTCATGTAAAACTATATCGGGTCTATTACGACAAATCGTTCTGTCTGTTAGTATAGTTTTATCATAATATATTTTATAAAATTCATTTTCTAAAAACGAATTTGGTTCGTATTCATAATATGGTACTACATTACGGCAGTCAATCAATTTATGTTTAATTACCAAACTTTGATGAATTATTTTTAAAACCTGATTGTGTCTAAAAGTATATTCGGAAGGCGCTAATATAGAACATCCCGATATAATATGTTCTATAGTTTCCGGAAAAGCCAAACATTTTCTACATAAATCATCAATTTGATTTCTATCTGATTATATATTTCTTATAATTTTTAGTATTATGACTCTATCCTGAATGGCAAGCATAAATCCTTCTATTTCTGCGCTCAATTCTCCGATACTCAACCATTTGATTAGTATTATTATTAATAGTGATTATTATTTTACTAAGACACTTATTTTTTCAGATTTGTATAAAGAGTAACTACGATTCATTATTGTAGTATGAGTGACGAGGGTTTAAAATCTGGTAAATATATGTTCTTAATTTATGTAGATTATATCGTTTTGTGATGTGAAGTTTGAATAATACCTCTTAAAAGAATAAAAACATTATTTAAAAGATTTGAGTAGTCACTGAAATAAATTTCAATATCTTTATGTTGAATTTAGTTTAAAAGTTTGCTTAAACCGGCTGATGTTATAATTATACTAATGTTCTTGCCCATAATTACTGACATTCGTCGGTTTTACAATTTTTTTTTTTTAGGTACACGAAAATATTCATAAAGCTTCGGGTAAAAAACAATTGAACTGCTGAATAAACAAAAAGGTTCTTTGAAAAACTTACAAGCTGCACTCTCAAAGGGGTAGAAGATTTTACAAAACGTATCGCGTAAGCTCGAGAGAATGGCAAAACAATACAATACCAAACTTGGAAAAATTTAAAGCAATTTTTTAAAAACATTTTCCCACATATTTTCGCGTGAAAAACTTGTGACAAATGTGGGCTCGCTTCAACTGTTTCAGATTAAAGTTGGAGGACGACATTTCCCGTCGGGATTATATGGGTACAGGAACTTCTAACCCCTCCCTCCCTCCCTCCTGATGAAATAATCACAAAGGATATAATATTACCTCGTTAAATGTGCTACAGATTTTGTCAATTTACACATTAATTATTATTCTAACAAATCGTACAACGTTTTATAGACCAATGATCAGATCACATTAAATCCTTCTACCATGTCGACTGTGTTTTGGTAAAAGGATTTAAGATATTGGGAATGGTATTTTTCAGTTTTTGTAAAATAGTGGTCGAAGCACATGGTAAAATAGTTTTTGCTGATTTAGGTATTTTTAATACTAATAACTCAAATAAATTGGCAATTTTTTATGTTATTTCCAAAAAAACCGTAGATGAAATTACTCAAACCTGAAATCTTTCTTTATATATTTATTGTTAATATGTTTAATTTGTAGAACTCCTTCTTAATTTAAAATTTTTTTTATGTATTCAATAATATTATTATTCAATTTATAAAAACAGTTTATTTATAAATAAGTTCTGCTAGGTAATTATTATTATGCGTGACAGCTGTTTCGCCTTCTAAAGGCATTATCAAACTGTGGTCATGCCACCTACAGACGAGGTTATTTCTAGAGAGGATTTCGATGACTAATTTCTAATTTATGAGTAAACTGAATGAATTTTTCATAGTTATTAGTTATTACCCTATTTAAAGTTTTCCCAATTAATTATATTGTTTAAATTCGACTGAATGTCGTTATGTGCTCTAATCGTTATTCCTCATATTAGGAATAATGATTAGCGCACATAACGACCTGCAGTCGAATTTATACAATATAAGTAATTGGGAAAACTTTAAATACGGTAATTCAGTCAGTTAACTCATAAATTAGAAATTAGTCATTGAAATCCTATCTAGAAATAACATAAATACCTCGTCTGTAGGTAGCATGACCAGATAATGCCTTCAAAAGGCGAAACAGCTGTCACGCGTAATAATTATTACCTAGCAGAACTTGTTTATAAATAAACTGTTTTTATAAATTAAATTAAAGTATTATTGAATATATAAAATAAATAAAAAAAAACTCAAATCTTTCGTAATTATAAACAGAATTGCAATATTTCACGTCAAAATTTTGATAAAAATATAACCACTGTCAAGTCACTGTCACTTTCAAGTTTTTAAATGGTCTTACTATTTGTAAAAATTCTTTTTAACCGTCTTTATTTTTATATTATTATTCTTTTTTTCATTTAGTGGCTTGAAGTGTTTTATCAAACCGCCGCACACGGACGGCCAAAGAAAATTACGGCGCCAAAAATAGGTTAAAGCATAGTCTTCAAACTAATTATGAGTATTTTTGAAACGTTCTCGATTAACCAGTTCACAACGATCCGAATTTTTTTTTGTAAACGCGACCCATTAAGCAGCCTGCACTAGTGCACATGCGCCTAAAGTTGAGATTTGTATCGCGCTGCAAATATTGTTTCGTTGCGCCTGATTGAAGGAATAGCTACGTTCGTCCTGCTTTCCCCATTTAAAAACCAAAAAGTTTTCAATATGGATATTAAATCTCCAGATATGTACTTTTACGTGTAATTATTTTAACATAACAGTGTGAACGTAATAAAGATATAATATATATTTTATGAAACACTTATTTTGTTAGGAAAAAATAAATTAAAATGTTTTCTTCAACTAGAGTTTAGAAAAAAGTTCCAACGAGTTCCATGCCATTATTTTACTAGTTTGAGAAAACTTCTTCTAAGGAATACAGAAACGTAAAATTGACATCCCTCCTTTGACACCTTTCTTAAATCGAGCGCATTCTTTTCAGGTAGTCTTGGCGACCCCGCTCTAAAGGAAATGAGGATTAGGAGAAAAGAGCCACTCAGTTTTAATGTTTATAAATGAACAATTTTACAACTTTCGATCATTTTACAGTTTGATCATATTTATATCTAACTGTATCACTAATTCAAAATACAGAAATAATTCAAAACGAAATAATTTATATTTTTTAATTAAAATGCTATGACCACCTGACCTCAACTAGCCCTAGTAACGTATTTTTGAAAGAATTTCTTAGATTATCTTTTCAAATGCATTTCTGAACAGAATTTTTAAAAAATATATTTTTTTGGCGTCGTAAATTGATAATTCGGCCGTGTGCGCGCCGTCGAAAATATTAAATATCATTATTAATTTAAAATTATTATTTTTCTCTAGCCAAACTATGCATTATAAAGGTTGTATGTAATGTTGCATACATATCGCACCCGGGGGATAACAATAGCACAAGTCCGAAATTGGCATTCTTGAGTTAAGTATGCAGAAATGTTCCTGGGTATCGTTTTCATCCTCTATAAAAACGGCATAATTCTTAAAAATATTATAGTGACTTGAAAAGCGAAAATGTCATTGTTAAATTATAATATTTTACTCAAATTCAAGCGAAAATAGTGGCACAATGATCATTGTGCTATTGTTACTGCGGAATACATTAAACCTAAGAAGGCATAAGTGGGCAAACTTCACGCCGGTTTCGAGTTGTGCATCTGTTTTTGCGACTGTCTTTGGAATTCTATGGTCTTAATTCATAGAATCAGTTGGCACCCGGGGGATAGCAACGGCACAACTCAAAAACCTCTTTTTTCAGAATAGCAGTTTGTATATTTCATTTGAGTGCATTAAATCAGTTTATTAACAAATTAAAAAACATTATTTTACAAAGTTAGGGTAGCCGTTATGCAATTTCAATACATATATGAGTTCTTAAAATTTCTCCCATTTTTTATGTATTTAACGCAAATTTCGAATTTGTGCCATTATTATTGCGGAAATGTTTTAAAATTTTAAACTTGTGCCAAAAAGGATCAATGTTCTACTTGCATAGCATACAAAATAGCACAAGGCGAAGGTAAACAGATATTGAAAGAAAATTACGACAATAATCAATCCCTCTTGGTGAAGTCAACTGTTTTTACTACAAACGAAAAATCTCTTCATTTAACTTCACAATTTACGATATGACCTCTCAGCATGGTCACTGCTACATGTAGCATGAAGGGTTTGCAAAACGTGGAAGCAATGAAATTGGATCGTGTCTTCTCGAATTTCTAAAAAACAATACCGGAAAAGACATATTTTTTTATGCAGACAATTGCTTTGGTCAAAATAAAAATAAGTACAAAGTAAGTTTATTTACTTTTTGTGTCACTGAATTAAATATTCCAAGCATTAACCTCAAGTTTCTAACAGTAAGCCACACTCAAAATGAGGATGATGTGATGCACTGTGTTATTGAAAAACAGAAAAGAAGAACATTTAAATCAGGATCAATATTTGCACCAGCTCTATAGGTTCCTGTAGTTCAATTGGCAAAAAAATTGGCATCTTTATGGGGTTAAAGAAATGACTACTTACCGAAAAATTCTTTGAAATGAAAAATCTGTCAAACCTAGTGGGTAAAAATTTCAATTTTAATGAAAATAATGAATCTGTAGCACGGCAAGATATAGAAGAGTTAAAAGTTAACAAGTAAAGCCCTTTTATTGGTTTGACAGAAGGTGGCAATAGCGAAATTGGAAAACGCGCAGGTCCCGGTTAGACGAGAGGTCTGGGTTCGAGTCCCAGTTGCGACCATTGTTGTTTTCTGTTTTTCTGTGTCTTGTTTTCTTTCATATTTTCATTTAGATTATAAGTGTTATCTTCTTCTTCAATGACCTTTTATTGTATTTTATAAAAATAGTTTTGAAAGAGATTATCTAAGAATCAACGATAGGAAAAAACAAAGAAGTAGACAAGATATTAATTCTGTCCCTAGCAAACCTTCTCCCATCAGCTCTTCCTGCAGCTAAAATAAAAGACTTAATTTCACTTCGCAAGGAACAACTCTTTCCAAGCCACTATCATCATTTTTATACAAATTTAAGGGATTCTACTGCTACTGTGTACCCATCATCATTTTAAACAATTTTAAAGGTTTCTACTGGTACTGTGTACCGTGTACCCATCATTGTTTTAAACAAATTAAAGTGTTTCCACTATTGCTGATGCTAATACAGTTACAGCTGATGAGGTTTTTTTAGATTTTTTAAAAATTTAATTGTTTTTTGTAACCACCGTGTACTGTGAATCCTACTGTGTAAGAGGTAGAAGTAATGTTTTTTTTGTTTTATTTGTTGTTATTATTAATAAAACAAAGTTTTAAAATTAAAATTACTTTTATTTTCACAAGATTACTACTGATTCATAATACTACTTAGGGGCATAAGTTTAAAATTTTAAAAGATTTCCGCAATAATAATGGCACAAGTTCGAAATTTGCCTTAAATATCTAAAAAATGGGAGAGATTTTAGAAACTCAGATGTATAATGAAATTGCTTAACGGTTACCGAAATTTTGTAAAAGAATGTTTTTTGATTTGTTAATAAACCGATTTAATATACTCAAACGAAATATTCAAACTGCTCTCCTAAAAAAAGAGGTTTTTTGAGTTGTGCCATTGTTATCCCCCGGTTGCGATATATACACTTCAATGGTTTCCTTACGTTACGTCACTGAGAAACAGCCTTCCTTACGCCTAAGTATCTTTAAGGGGATATTCTAGTCTAGAAGCATGAAATGTAGATGTTTTTTCAGGTGCAATAAAAATAAACTAATAATACTTTTGTAGCCATTATTTTACCAAATATTTATTAAAAATTAAAGAGTTTCAGTGTGTTGAAGTGAGGGGTCTCAAAAATATGGCGCGCCTTGGTGGACACGATTGCAACCCTCCTAGTAATCCGAAAAAAAAAACAAATTTGTTTTTAATCCAAACAAATGTTGCTATCGCGTGAACCTCGGAGAAGTCATAAAATTATTTTTTCGCAATAAGGCGGCTGTCTGAAAAAAAAAGTAATTTTTTTACACTTTTTTTTGACTTTCCGAATTTTTTTAGAATAGTAAAAATAAATATTTTGTTATAATTCTGGTTCATGCGTACAACCAAGTATAGAAAAGGCTCACACCAAATTTCAAATAAATTGGTTAGGTAGAATTTGAGATACAACTACTCTACCAAAGTCTTGAATATTTAAACTTTGGAAATATGAAGAAATATTTTTTTTTTTCTAGACTAGAATACCCCCTTAGTAAAAATTTTAACTCATTAAATTTCTAATTTAGTTTTCAAGTTTTGTGAGGGTTCAAAGCAAGTTCTGTTATTGTAACATTTTTGGCCAGTTTTTTCACGTAATTCAAATCATAACAGAACTTGGAAATTATTGAAATTTTATTAATTGTTCAAATTTTGTGAAACAACCCTATTGTTTTCAACGAAAAAGATTACTGAACACTTTATACAAATTTCCATATTTGAAATTTTTTCACAATTTTTCGAAATGTTTTACGTAAAACCTATTATATAAAAAATTAATTTTTGGAATTTCACAAAAATAATTTTCTAATAATAATAACTAATTTCTCAAAAACCTATGACAACAATTCAAGTCAAAGTTTTCAGCCCAATTGTTACGGAAAAATAAAACAAAAATTTTGTTAGTATCTAATTTTTTTGTGGCACTAGTTTTGAAAATATACTGTCATCCTCCACTGTTTTCCCATCTAAAGGGTAAAGGGACTTAAGCCAGACTGAAGTAGGAAGGGGCTAAGTTAGTTCAGGTATACACCTGGGGTCGGAAGCCATCGCCCATATATCACCACCTTCCCCTGCGCCGCCGCTGACGGATTTATCAAACAAACTTCCCACGGATTCAAAATTATTCTATCAAATTTTACTAAAATTTTCAATTATGCGAATATTTATAAAATTGTTTCAGTTTAGTCGAGAGTCGAGTCTTCTTCCTCGAGAGAGACGCCCTGCGTTATTCGCAATTGGTAAATGAACATTTGCCTAAGAAGCTATAAAAATACCTCGGTGTAATTGCAGACCGTCACATAGACGGAATAGACACGTTTGTGAAATTGTCAAGCGTATTTAGAAATGTATTTATGTATTTGTTAGATAAAGAAATATTCCTAAGTTAATATATAATTATATACATAGATAATTTTAAGCAGGTTTTTTAAGTGCTAGACCAATCATTGATTCAGTATGGAACTAGTGTACAGTATTGACGCACAGCGGTCCCAAATCCCATTCTAGCTAGACAAAAATGTGATGCAAATGTGTTTCCACGGAATGTGATGCAAAATGGTCACAATTCGATAAAAAAAAATAATTTTAAAAAAAATACATTTATTTCAACCACTATTACAGAATGTTCAAAGTAAAATAAAATACAAATAAATTGCGTGTACTAATTCACTTTTTAATGTGAATTAATACACGCAATTTAATGATAATGTTACTATGTGGCACTATCAAAAGACTTCTGCAGTTTCTTCGCTGGTACTTCCGAAATCGACAATAATTTGAAGTCATCACTAGATAAGACATTGGGATGTTTTCAATATTGTGATTATTTTGGATATTACAGCTTCCCGTTTTCCATCTGACCTCAAACTGACTTAAGCAGCATTAAAGAGTTATTTTAGACTTCGAGAATTAAGAGGTCATTTAATTTTTCTTATTTTACTTTCGAGCAAAAACCAAATTATTTTTCCAGCTCACCACGTAATCCATCATTACACGTAACTACCGAAAGAAAAAACCTGTATTAAGCCATTTCCGTTTTTTTTACATGATTTTTATAGTATTTCTTCGACCATTTCCTATGAAATATTAATAGAAATGAAGCGTTATTCTTCTTTTCCATTTTCTATGACATATTAATAGAAATGAAGCTATTCTTCTTTGGTAAATTTTTCTCGAGACCTATAAAATTGTTTTTCTCAACCAAAATTTTTCCGTGTTGCAGCATAACTCGACTTTGTTGCGTCTTTTTCTTCTAACATCTCCAAAATATCAAAAATATAGATCAAGGGTAGAGGCTCTGTAAAAGTCAAAAGACCACGTAAGAGCAGACAAATTCTATAATAAAATTTAGATAAAGAATAGTTTATATGAAAATTGTTTAGTTTGGAGGTACATATTGGTACACGATTTTGAAAGTTTAATCAAACTTTGCCAAATAATTGTAAATATTGATAATGGTTTCACGCTTTTTTAACGACTAATAAAAGTAATATGAAATAATCAAATTTTTAAATACTTAAATAAATTTGAAAGAACATATCTACCATGGACTTTAATTTTTTTCTTGACGTAATTTGTCTCCGATTTCAAATAGCACCACTAACGACCGAACAGCGCGTACACCCGAAAGAGATGTGCCGCAGGGAGGCCGCCTGGCACTTCAAAGAGTCGTGTTTACATCGTTACCACGTGCAACGCGTGTTGTTTTAATTTTTCTACCTATGCGAACATAATACTACTATGGACTGTTTTTTATGCTTCATAGCATAGAAAATAGACCACGGGTCACCATTCACCATACTCATGTATGTTTTTTTACATAAATAAAAACATCGTTGAAATCTTTTTGTCTAGCTAGATTATTCTAAGGGAACCACCGTGGGACGGGGGGAGCATATAACAAAAAAATTAAGCCCTATTATGTTGATATAAAGACTAATTATGTAAGTACTCTTGAAAAGTAATTTTGAAAATCAATAATAGTTATCGAAACAAATAAAATCAAATTCATCTTTAACAGGGAATATACCATCAAAATTCCTCTGTCTTCTACACAGCAAATGTGAATAAATAGTCTTCCCGAAGAAGTAAAAAAAAAATAACAGAATTGGTATTTTATTCAAGATAAAAATTGAACACTGGTAACATCATGAACAAAAAGCAATAAGTTCATTTCAAATGTTTTTTATTTTTTTATTATTACCACTGCCTACAAATAAGATATATTAATGTACACTGTATTATATTATTTTTACTTGACACCAAACTCAAGAGCTATATAGTTCTCTTCATTGGCTTAGAAATATTAAAAGTATGTAGTTCACGATTTATTATTATGCGATTGTACTACGCACAATTAAAAATATGCATAATTTAAATAAATAAAAAATTAACAAATTATTACGTAAGTAACGTTGAATTTTCCCGCGTAATGCGCAGCATTATTCAAGTTCGATGATCTTTAAATTGAACATTTGGAACTACTTATCATATCAGACAAGCGATAAGCAGGTACCAGTTATTATGCGAATTAAAAATTCTTTATTCGAAGTGCATATTGCGTTACTAGACAATGCGCGTTTCACTGAACCAGGTCAAGTGGTCCATTGGTCCAGTGTATGGTGACCGGACAACTCAACGATTTGCTACTTCATCATTTCTTACAAAAGTCATTATAAGTGACCAAAATAAAAATTGGTTAAATAGGTTACGTTAAGTTAGGTTATGTGCTATTTTTTTCAACACTTTAAATCATTTTTCAAAGGAGTATTGAATACCACTTTGTTGAGTTGTCATGGAACCCAAGTTTCCTCACTTTAGCAGCCCTGTCATAAATGTACATTTAATATTTTTTTATTGAATAATAATAATAAAAGATACAATATAATAAAATTATACACAACAATCTTAACCCTTCGAATAATAACAAAATAATATCTATGAACTTTTGTCTGTCAAGATTTGCGCACTAAATTCCCGGTTCTTCCCGTGCATTTTAAATTTTCCTTTTTATTGGTTATTTTTTAACCTTTTTGCAAAAACAAAAATTGTTCTAAAATCTAGATAAAATAATCTTTCCGATGTGTTTATTAGAAATCAACATTTTTGTTTTTTAATATTAAAATTTTGGTATTGAAAATGTAAATTAGCTTAAAAATACATTCCTGGGGATTCCTAGAAAAAGTACATAAAATAAAATAAACTGAACATTTTAAACACAGATTTCTTTTCTTAAGAAAATTTATAATAAAACTGTCACCCCACTTTTTATGACATTCATACAATTTTATTTTAAAATAAAATGTTTGTTACGTCACAAATTGGCGCAAAATAAAATCGTCACTTATGATCGGGTTTGTAAAATATCTGACCAATATAGCTCGTATATTCCTAAAGCAATAAGAAGCATTATTTTTTTCGCTTTCTAACATAAAAGAAATCACAAATGTATGCGTGACAGGAAGAGAGATATCTAACTTTTAATAATGCACGGTCGCTTTGGGACAATCTGGGTCTCCTGTTATTATAACGGCATATGATGTTTTGGGACAACCTGGGTCTCCTGTGATTAGACGGGTTTTAATTAACTAATTTCAATTCCCGGTTAGTAGAGAATTATTATTTTTTTTTTAATGTTCTCCCATAATAAGCAAATGCTTGTGTATGGAAGGAGGTATTATTTGTTTAGTTATTTTTATTTTTGTTTTTGTTTTTATTGTTGTTTTTATTTTGTATTTTTTTTTAAATTTATTTTATATAAAGAATAAGAGAATTTTTTTAAAATTATTTATTTGTTTCTTTATTTATTTATTTTTTTTTAGTTAAGATTTTCAGTATATTTTTTTAATTGTGTTTTGAATTCTTTGAATCCATCATGAAGGGATCTTATATTTTCTGGCAATTTATTGAAGAAATTTGTTCCTAAGTATTTGTAGTTTTGTTGACCCAAAGTTTTTTTACAAATCGGAATTGGTAACATATATTTTTGTCTGAGATTTGCTGTGTTTTTGAAAGGTACGGTTTTTTTTAGGATATCCTCTTTGTTAACTTGTAAGGTTGAGTGGTACAGAAAAAGAGTAGGTATTTAATTTTCTGACTTTAATTTTTTTGAATTTGAGTTCCGATGGATATAAAAATGATTTCTTTAATATTATTTTAATTATTAGTTTTTGCGCTATGTAAAGAGATTGTGTGTGAGTTTTACAGGCGCCCCCCCAACCTATTATACCATATTAGTTTAGGGATTGACAGAAAGCAAAGAACGTCATTCTCATTTATTTAAATATGTCTAAAATAGCTAAAAATATAAGTCAATTTTCGTACTCTGTTTTTGAGAATGGTTATACGCGGTATCCATTTTAGGCTTTTGTCAATAGTGATCGCTAGATATTAGGTTGAAATTTTGATTTCAATATTAGTACATAGTAAGTTACAGTGGTGTTGTTGAGTGTCTGGTGTAAAGTGAATCCATATGTTTATTTCATGCGGCGTGTTTGGTTTTTATATGAAAAATGGTGTGTAATGCGTTTTTTAAGAGTTCAACGTTAGTAGGTTATTGTCAAACCATGTTTTCAATTCATTGATGTCTGTGTTAGCCTTTTTATTCAGTTCTAACCATGTGTTTGCTTTTAGAAGAAGTACTGTGTCATCATCATATGAGACGATTTCCCCGTATTTAGCAACTTCAAATATATTACAAATAATATGAACAAAAGTGGTCCTAAAACTCTGCCTTGTGGTATCGAGAAGTTACTACATTCGGAATCACTTGGTTCATTTAATAATCTTACTTGTTGTGGTCTATTTTTCAAAAAGCTTATAATCTAGAATAGTACCATTCCATTTATTCCAATTAATTTTATTTTTTTATTAAGTTAGTATGTGATAGCAGATGAGCAACTCATCTGCCCTGATGATGGACACTGTAACGCTGTCCGAAACGTTGGCTAAAGAAGGAGGTAGCGAAACACGGCATAACACCCCAAAAACAATAACAAAAATACTTTTTGGCCGTGAAAACCTTAAAACATACCTGCTTCACATTTAGTTCCCGATTTATGAATTGTTGTGATGTAGGCTCTTTTCCATGTATCAGGAAATGTACCAGTCTTGAGCGATATATTAAACAGTATTGATAGAGGAAGTGACAAATGATTTGCGCACTCGGCAATGAACAGTGGTGGGATACCATCTGGCCCAGCTCCCTTGCTGGAATCGAGTCGTTTTAAATTTTCAGATACAAGGTCAGCATCGACAAAAATTGATCCCATCGCACAAACCTGCTCTACAGAGTCATCGGAGGAAGTCCCCAGAGGGTCAGGCGGTTCGTAGACAAAATGAAAATAATCAGCAAATAAATCACAGACTGCCTGCCCACCTTCTGCTTTTAAATCCTTAAGATTTAATACGCTAGGAATAGATGCTGATAGTTTTTTTGATTTCACATACGACCAGAATGCTTTGGGATCTTTGGCGATATTCTCTTCGGTATTATTAATAAAGTCTTCAGGACACTTCTTTGCCATTTTTTTATGTCTGGTGCGTAGCCTTGAAAAAGTAATGTAATCAGAAGGGTTCTTGTAAGTAGTATATAATCTGTGAAATTTCTGCTTTTCACGAATAAGTTTTATCAATGACGAGCTATACCACGGGGGGTAGGATGTTTACCAGTACGACCCAATGGAACCTTGTCCGAGATCAAATCAAAAGAATGACCTGTTTCCAAAATGTGGTTGGCAAATTCTGAATAATTATTATTATTTAAACATCTAAGATGTTCCTTAACTCTAATGTTAAAATTTCTAGAAGTCTTCCCAATATAAAAAAATTACAATCATTACAAATTAATTTATTAACCCCAGATTTGTTCAAAAAAACACCTTTTTCCTTGTTATTTAATATATAATTGTTTAATTTGTTGTTGGCATAAAAAGCTGGTTGGATATTAATGGCATTTTTGTTATTTATTTTTGGGGTGTTATGCCGTGTTTTGCTACCTCCTTCTTTAGCCAACGTTTTGGAAAGCGTTACAGTGTTACAGATGAGCCTCATCTGCCCTGATGATGGACACTGTAACGCTGTCCGAAACGATGGATGGGTAAAAAATTAATGTAATATTTTACCCATCCTAAAATAATTTTTATATTTTATTTTATAAAATTGCTTTTTATGATATTTTAAGTAATTAATCACCTCTCCTTTCTAATATTTTGTTTACGTTCTAATTTGTCTATACTTGTTTGTCTTTTGTTATTTTTTATTAACTTATTATCCTGACGAAGAAAACAAGGTTTTCGAAATATATTGATATTGTTAATTAAATAGTGGTGTACACAAGGTTATTTGTTTTCATTAAAATAATTTTTCAGTCTGGTCGGTACTTTGATCTCAAATCCAAATTTAACATTTGTATGAAACTGGCCGAAATGGACCGCGCATACGTTCCTCTTAATAGGAATAACGCCATAATTTTATTAATTGTTAATTAAAGTTTAGTAGGTGTTGCATAAAACAAATTCCTAGGAATGAAGACTTTTTGTTTATCCAGTTAAAATTCGGAGTTCACCACGCTCAGTCAATTACTTAACTGTAAACAAAATGTTTGCATTAATGTACCCTCTTCCACCCAAAGCAAATGATTCCTTCATAATATATTCCGGACCTCTTCAAAATCCGCGCTAATACATCCCTTCTTTCAGACCCTTATTTAAGCCGCCCCACAACGCTGCCCAGTTGGGCAGCATTGTGGGGCGGCTTAAATAAAAAAACCAGTTGGTTGCTTAAAAATAAAAACTTTTCAATAGAATTCTAACGAAATGTGAGCTGCAAAAGTGCTTGGAAGAGTAGTATAAATCGTAAGATAAAATAACTGTAAATTGCGTACTAAAAACTACCTTAAAAGTTATATAATAAAAAATAATTTAAAATTCAAAATTATTACACACTGTTAATGTAAAAACTATACAAATCTTAAATACATTCAAATATTTGATAAATCTAGTCGATTATGTGCAAAGGAGAGCGGTTCATCTTGGTTCATGAGTTTAAAAAACAGAATTTTCTACCTCCTGTAAAATTTGATTAATGAAAGTTACGCGTTCTACGAATCAGGCCCATGATACATTTATTTTGCCGTGTATTTTGATAATCTCTAATAAGTTTTTAATATAATTATTACGTTCATATTTTTCACAAATTTTACCACTGTGTATTTGAGGACGGAACTCGGAATTTATGGGCCTGACGCCTCTCGTCTATTATTGGTTTTCAAGTTTTCTCAAGTATCTCACATAATTCCTCGCATAACAGACGATTTCGAATTTTTCAAGGACTAGGGGATCACCTTAAGTTTCAAACACAACGTGTATTATTTCTGAGAAAGAACCCCAAACTCCTGCGACATGTTCTTGCTTAATTTGACGGAAAACTTTAAAAAGGTTTTCAAAAAATATTCCAAAACGTTTACTTTCAAATGCGCGGAATATTATGGCTTCACCCTTTTCTGAGTTTGTAAACAACAACAGATTTCGTTATTCTTGATGACAAATAAATGATTTTACAAATGGCTCAATTACTCAATTACTTTGTAATTTAGTGCTCTATTAACCTTAAGTTTAACAAAACAACCTTCAAAAACATTACAGTTAAATATTTTTAAGCAATGAAAAGCGAATTATTCACCTAAAATTCAAGGTATATAAAATAATGCTAGAAGCCTTGAAATGTTTTCGCTAATGCTCGTTTAATATTAATTAACACGAAAGAAAAATTGTTATCGCTCTCCTAAAAAAACTCAAAAGAATATTAAGTTTGCAGTTTTTTCTCGAATTGCAGGAATGTTTTTTTTATTATTTATTTATTTCTTGATGATTGGATTGGATAAAGCCTTCGAACTTTTCAACTACTTAAAACACAAAAATTGAATACATTTTTGTGTTTTCAAAAAATATTAATTTAATTTGTATATTCCCGAAAACAATATAAAAATTATAATAAAAAGTCTTTCAAAATATCAGGAAAATATTCAAGCGCGTTATTATAATGGCCAATAAATCCGTTATTATAATGACCAATAAATCATTTTTATAAGAAATTATTGATTCCCTAACTTACTTTTCTTTGCTATTATAAAACATCGTATTTTTTTGATTCTTCTTTAGAAGTATTCCTTTATTCCTGAACACTGAAAAAGTAATTGAATTTAGTAAAATTTATTTATTTATTTCTATATATTACAGTATTTACCTATAGATCAATTTCGAAAACATTTTTACATAATATATTTTGTAATTTTATTATGTTGGGTGTAAGGTAGGTTTGTGAAGGTGAAACTGTGGATAGGTATTGTTGTATGTTTCGTGAACACCTCACTAGTAGAACCTGTGCTGAGGTGTTTACGTTAATTAATAATATTTATTATTTAATGAAAAAAAATAACTTTGTTCACACCACTACATAATTAACATTATCGACACGTTTCAAAAACTGTGTTTTCTTCGCCAGGATAATAAATTAATATAAAATAACAAAAGACAAACAAGTGTATAAATAAGAACATAGACCAAATATTAAAAAGGAGAGGTGATTAATTACTTAAAATTTTATAAAAAAAAAAACAAAAATATAAAAAATACTTTAGGATGTATAAAAATTGCACTTACATGATAAAAATCTTTTAAAACAAATAATAAAAACAGGAAGTCTGGATGATAACATAAATTATTATAAATGTAAGTATTAATACGAAAATAAATTTAAAAGATGGCTATTTTTAAAGAACGTTTGGTTATTTATAATATTTAATTTACAATTAACACTTTTCTTTATTTCTAAAATTTTGAAATTATCTAATTGAAAATATCAAAATAATGACTTGTTTCTAAAATGTGCTTGGCAAATTCTAAACAATAATTATTATTTAAACATCTCAGATGTTCCTTAACTCTAATGTAAAAATTTCTAGAAGTCTTCCCAATATTAAAAAAGTTACAATCATTACAAATTAATTTATAAACCCCAAATTTGTTAAAAAAATACCTTTATCTTTGTTGTTTGTTTTGATTGATTTTTTATTATGTAAATGCAATTTTTACACATCGTAAAACAATTTTTATATTTTATTCTAAGTACCTAATTGTTTTTTATGATATTTTAAGTAATTTATCACCTCTCCTTTCTAATATTTTATCTGTGTTCTTATTTGTCTATACTTGTTTGTCTTTTGTTATTTTTATTTAAATTTATTATCTTGACGAAATAAACATAATTTTTGAAACATGTCGATAAATATAACTTTGAATACAAAGTTATTTGTTTCCATTAAATCAATAATGACGCCACAAAATGGATTCGCGAAGTTTGAAGAAATAATATTTACTTAGTGATTCCGCTATCAATTGAATATGTTCTGGCGTAGAAATTCAATTTAATTCTTGCTTACAAAATAAAGTGTTCTATCTTTAATTATAAAACGGTTACATTTTGAAACTAATTGCTTTCCTCTTTGCTTTGTTTAACAAACACTGCAGAGGAGACAAAAACGATTACAAATACCGACCATTTTATCATGGCAGGATGAGAATAATTTATAATGATGACGAAGACATTCACTTATTCGGACGCGACATCGCGGCATCACTCAATTTAAAAGGTTAAACATCGACGAACCTTCGAGCTTTTATGAAATGTTGGGCCAGCTCATTCAATCTCTTGGATTTTTAAAAGATTTCTGAGAATATCAAACATTAGCAAAAAGACGACACTTGTCAAACGCCGCGTAATCATCATCATCATTCATTCAGTATTCAGTATATTAATACGCGAAGCAAAAACTTTGTACCCCTTTTTATGAAAATTGCGCTGACGGAAGAGTATGAAATTTCGCACACTTATAGTTTATATAGAGAAGGAGTGCAGAATGCTAATATTTTTTAAAATTATGCATAAAAAATACATTAAATCAATAAAAAAAACATTACACAAATCAGTATATTAATATGTGAAGCAAAAACTTTGTAGGTACCCCTTTTTACGAAAATTGCGCGGACGGAGGAGTATGAAATTTCGCACGCGAGTTTATGTAGAGAAGGAGTGCAGAATGCTATTTTTTTTTTTAATTATGCGTAAAGAATATATTAAATTTAAATTAATTATGGTCGAATTTCGACCGCTGGGCGACCACTAGTAAAATAAAATCGCCAACAAAAGAATAATAAACAGGATGTTAAGGGACTTACTGGACCGACTCAGTGATACTATACAGGGATTCCTGGCACTATTTGGACTAAAAAATGTGAAAGAAATTTCGGTTTTCGGTGACTTTTTTTAATGTTTTTCTCAATTTTTTTTCCACACGTCATCAATGGTCACTTAGTCGAATAACCCTCAACCTCTCAATCCGACCCAGTCGTTCAATACCTATGATTTTAAATTCTAAGTTGGTAATAAACATTTATAATAACACCAGAGACCAAAATTTTGTTTACAATTTTTAATCCAAACAATGTCAGGAATCATCGGGTGAAAATTATCATTCTTTCATAACAAAATTAATTTCATTGGTCTATTGAACATGCGGCCCGCGCGCCCGTTCCGTTGCCTTGGCTAAATAAAATATCAAAAAATTGTGGTACAGAATATACAATGGTTTCTTTTCTATTTTACAAAAAAATTTAGAGGAAAACAACCTTTCTTTCAAAGTTCAAAGTTTTGAATCAGCCGTTAAAATTAATAACATTTTCTTTACATCTTCTAAAAATGACAAACTTTTGTTATTCGACCTTAGAAGTAAATAAAAATATATTAGACATGTAATCTATACTATTATTATAAATGTGAAACTGCGTGTGTTCTTACGCGTTCACGCATAAAACAGATTTTAGAAATTCTTTCACCAATAGAAAGCTACATTATGTGCGAGTAATATAAGCTGTATTTAATAGTAAGAATATTAATATAATATATTAATATTTATTTAATAGAAATTATAATTATTATATTTTTTATACGTTTTTTGTCCCCAACAAAAGCGAGTTAGAATTGCTAACTTCAGAAGAAAAGCAAAACAAATCGTTGCCGTGGAAATGAAAAACAAAGTCGTAGTTTTTTTTTTTATTATTTACTAGCTGGTACCCGGCATGTAATGCAATGCCAGTCAAAGAAATAAATTGATTTTCCCTGCATGTCCTTTCCCATGCGTCCTCATTCACCTCCCGAACCCCTTCCCCTCCCGCGTTCCCCTTTCACCTTCCCCGCCTTTCTCCTCCCTCGTGACCCCATCCCGTGAACCCCACCTCCCCCGTTCCCCTCCTCTTCCCTTTCCTTCCTGCCGCTTAAATATATGAAACACACACATTTTCATTTACAAAAATTTCATTACGCCAGAAATTACCATTATATATAGCCGTTAACCTTTGCGGGCGTGCGCACCACAAATCACCAACGATAAATTTCAATCGGATGAACGGTATGGCAGTGCATGAAATACGAACAAACAAACAAATATTGTTTTTTATATATAAGATTTTGGCTTTCAACCGTTTAGGGTGAATAGTGTTAGTTAATATCTATCTTTTGTATGAATCTCCGAAATGTTTGTACGCGCATAACTTCCGAACGCCTGCACTAAATTGGATAATTATTTTTTTACTACTGGTGAGTTATGGCATTATTAAATTTGTATAAAAAAATGCAATAGATGGCACGCGAGATGTTTGGAATGCGGGGTTGTGGGGAGGGGAACTCGGGAGGGGGGTTCGCGAGACGGGGGAAGGGGGGGGAGTGGAGTGGGAAGATGGAGGAGGCGGAGTGGGAACGCGAAAGGGGAAGGGGACACGGGAGGGGAGCGGGACAAATGGGAAAAGACACGCAGGGAGAAACAATTTTTTTTATTTTTTTTATTGAATATAATGGTACAGAGGTTACATGTTTTTATAAATTAAATAAAGTTTTTCTTTTAAAAATACATTAATTAATAAGTATTACACCTTTTTTAGAGCAGAGCTCGAGTAAAAAAGGCGGAGAAAACGAATGTAAAGCACAATTTAACAAAGAAAAAAATAGTATTTTTTTTTTATGTGCAAAACTAAAGATAGGAATTTAATAGTGAAATAAGAAAAAAAAGGTCATATATGTAAGTATACGCATACACACACGTAGATATAAACACATACCTACATATATATACGTATACAAAATGTTATTGGCATGTGTACATACATAAAAACATATGCATATGTGTACACATTTAATGGCACAGCAACGCTTGCCGGGTACCAGCTAGTAATAATATAAGCGAAGAAAAAGTTTCACCTTTTTTAGCGCAGCCCTTTTTTGTTGGATTTTGTTTTTTTTTTACATGAGCGCTACACAGGAGGCCCTGAGGAATATAATTTTGTCATTTTGGGGATGCTGTGTGGAGGTTTTTTTAATGAAAGGAAGGGAAGGAGAGTTCTGGGAAGGAAAAGGGCTTAAGGGGTCGGTGTGTCCTGGTCATCCGCCTCCAAGACCTAGACAAACTTCACCCCATGAACCAGGGCACCACTGCTAAATAACCAAATGAAGTGAACCAAGTGTTTCTTTTTAACAAGACGCCAAAAGTTTTCTTGACTAAATTTTACTTATCGAATGATAAAATAGGAATTGTTGGAAGGTTTTTTATGTGTACCTTAATATTTCAGAATGGTAAAATTCACGGCATTTATTGGTTTGATAATAATTATCGTTTAAGAAAATACAATGAGGTTTGCGACACCACCGATACCATCGACACCGACTGCAATTTTCTTCTGACTTCAGCAGATGAGAATAAACTTTTCTTAAATAAAAAAAAAATGTGTCACTATGACGTATAAGCGTTCCAAAAACACGATTATACTTGATTATAAACTAAATGATGAAATATTGTCATCAATGAAATCTATAGGGGACCTCGGGGTTACATTTGATCCCAAACTTACTATTTCAGATCATGTAGTGGAATTGGCATCATCACGTTACAAACTTCTTGGATTTGTGATAAGAATAAGTAAACAAGTTTCCAAGCCCGTAACAACGACATCGATGTTCGACTGCATTATAAGATCAAAATTAGAATACGTTTCTGCTGTCTGATACGTAGAATTATTAGAACAAATTCAAAAAATATTTCTAAGGTGTCTTTATATGAGCATGTGCGGTGAATCCCCGCAATTTATGCATCACATGGATTTTCTCTCCGAAACGCGCTACGAAAGTCTCCAGTCTAGGAGGAATGGGACCCTTAAAGTAACAGCTTTTAAAATCATAAACTATTACATTGAAAGCCCATACCTCTAGTAATGCTATACATTGTTTGCACCGAATAATTACCGCCAGGGTTGTCGCCACAACTTTCTCTGTATTCCATATGGCAAAACGGACGTTCTGGCCCAGCATAGCATGACAAGAGGTATGGTTCAGCTAAATGATACCTCTAGCTCTCTTAACATTTTCAACATTGGCCTTAAAGATTTCAATAGTCATTTTAGGCAAAAACTCTTAAATATCTTTCATTGTTAAAAAAAAAATCATTTAAAGTTTTGTATATGTCATGTGTATTGGATTGGTGTAATAGGATTACACCAATCATACACAAAAAATGTCCATCAGACTCGTTTTCAATTTTTTCATGACATTCTCTCAGGTGTCGTAATGGTTTTTTAAGTCAATTGAACAGGAAAATGTCAAAGGGAGCCAAAAGTCAAGGGGATCAGGCGAATTCGAAGGCTGCTGAATAGTATTCGTGTTTTTTGGCCAAAAACTTACAGACAATGATCGTATTTTGCGACGGTGCGTTATTGTGATGCAAAATTGATGCCATTTTCAGGCTTATAAAAAATCGAAAACACGCACAAAGAAGAGGTACTCACTAGAGTAATTTTGATAAACGTCAAGCTATAACGCTAAAATTTGGAAGGAACAGATGTGGTAATCTAACAAAGAAAAAAAGAATTCCAATCAAATAACTGACAGCGTCACACGCTGGCCGGTCCTAAAACTTTTTGATCAAGCTGGTGTACGCTAATATTACTGCGATATAAATTCATTCAATTATGTACTTGTCGAAAATTTGTGAAGGGTAACTGTAGTACTACTTTCGTTGAAGGTTTATTTAAAATATTTGGTGTATTTCGCATTAAACGGCAATTATAATATGAAACTTACACAAAATTACAAGTTCTTCGCTTTTCATTTGCCGATTGGCGTTTCCATCTGGTGCGATCTCATTCTTTTGTTGGTTATTAACGTTTCACGGTCGACTGGCAGCCAACATAACTTTCCCATTAATACGTATTTAGTGGTCATATTAGTGATTAATGCCCAATTTGACACTTTTCTGCCCCTAGAAAATTTTTATTAGACCCTTGTGAATGAAAATGTGGTGGGCAAAACGCCGCGGCGCGTTAAACGTCGTCCACACTACTCGCGAAGTTGATCGAAGTTAATCAAATACGATAGTGTGGGAACGCACTTCACTTCGCTTCGTGCAACTTCGCTTCGCTTCGTCCGACTTCCGATAATTGTCGGTAAAAATGACCCGAGTCAAAGGACGCGAAGTGTCCCGAAGTTCGAACACGAAGTGTCTGGTTACACTACCCGGGTTACTTCAGTTTCCTACAAGACGTCGTCGTTGGTGGTAGTGTGCGCGTAGCTAACTATAGTAACTGTACGTGATAAACAGTGGCTGGCACACGGTGGTCACAGGAACAAATGATTTTTTTCACAGATTCATTTCAATCAGAGGCATTTTCAGAACCGTCCATATCATCTGGATCAGTCTAATGAAGGTCAATACATTTATATTCAAGAATCAAACTAAAACGCTTATGTACATCAAAACTTTTCAATGCTACGCATTTTATGTAATGAAGTATATAGACCAGCTCATAATAATTCTTCAGTAAATACCTCTAATTCTAATCCATTAGTCTCAGATCAGAAGCATACTATAACCCTTTACCTGGATTCGCGTGCTGCAAGACACAGCTATAAAAATATATATATATATATATACATTTTTTTTTCCTTTATGTTTTCTTATTATATCTTCATACATTTGAAAGGTAATTTTTTACATAATTTCTAAATGTATTTAACATAACATAAGATACAAATAATGTAAAAGTAAGTTTATACATATAAGGCAAAAGTAGATAATGGGAACCCACTAAGGCACGCCTGAGCTCGGGTAATATGAACAAAAGTGCTAAATTACATCAATAAGTACAGGTAAAAAATGTATGATGAATTTGCACGGAGTTATAATACGCGAGAGTGCATGCACATTGCAACGGCAGCTGCTACTTGAGCGCCCATGTTGCCAAGCTCGCGGACTCCGAGAAACTGGGTTCCTCGCGAAGTTGCACGAGTGTGTAGACACGCACTTCGAACTTCGGCTAACTTCGTCGAGGACTTCGACGAAGCGCCGAAGCGAGTAGTGTGTTGAGCTATTAGATTTAAATAAAAATGGCCTCAATCTTCTGTCGAAGAAGTAATTGACTAGTTCTGTGCAGCGATAGTAAAAGCCGATTAATTAACCAACCCATTATATATCATTCATCTAACCATTCTTCAAGAGAAGATTCAAGATAACTTGCTTAAATATAGATAAGTTTACCGCATTACGAATTAAGAACGACAAAAATTTCGTTGCGATTCCTTGAGCTTCCCAATTGTTGTTTTCCTTCATTCTATTTCGTCGCGAAACGACGGGGGAGAATGTATTTTCACTTCTGAGGATGTAGCACTATGCAGTTTTCATTTTTATTTGTTGAAAGAGATTCCATTTTATGATTACAAAGTAAAACTTCCTCAGAATCAGGTTGCATTTTGAATTAATATGAAATAATATAAATACATCAAATAATTTAGTTATACCTTTACTTGGTAGCCTTGGTATCCTTGGTAAAATACTGCCCTTATCTTTTTTTACAGTAACTCCACACGAGGAAAGTAATTTCCCTCAGGGCTTATGTCATCTTTGAAGACGCTATGTGTAGGGTGTTTTTGAAGAGAGGAAGAAGTGAACATGGATCTTGAATAGACCCAAGTTGTAGGAGTGAGTAAACACAGAGACCGGCAAATCGTTCCACAGCCGAGCTGTTGAACTCAAGAACGAGTCGTAGAGACAACCCTTTCTCATGTGACTAATGTCAACTGTGACTAATGTCAACTGTGTACAGTAATAAATGAAATGCCCTTATAACTAAGGGCATTTCATTTATTACTAAGGGCATTTCATTTAAAGGAAAAATTCTAAATATTTTAGTAAATATAAAAATTCAAAAACCAGGTTAACTATGATGCATTTTCTCTCCTTCGTATTTACGAAATTTTGCTATTTAGCAAAAAGATTTGTCAGAAAAGCAAATGTCGTTATTTAAGCAATATCGAAAATAATATATTCTTAAACCTGAAATACTTCTGGAGCCACGTCAAATCCTCTAACAAATCCCAAGGTATCCCAAAATGTATATATCTTGGAGAGCTGAAAGCCAATAATCGAACAGGCGTTGCAAATTTATTTTCAGAATATTTCAGTTTGATTTTCAGTAAACCCTCCTATCCACCTGCCCATGATCCAACTGAGGGGACCATGCGTTCGATATAAGCAATTTTGAAGTGACACGAGAAATTGTCCAAAAATACTTTAAGGAAATTGATACTCGTAAAGGTGCTGGTCCTGACGAAATACCTTTAATCCTTATCAAATGATGCGCACATAATCTAGCCTTAACACCTCTCTTTAATTTGCAATCGTTCTCTAACCAAATGCACTGTCCCTGTTATATGGAAATCCGCGTTTGTGTCTCCCGTATTCAAGAATGGTAAAAAACTGAATTAAAAAACTACAGGCCAATCTCCAAACTTTGCATATTTAACTTTTTTTTAAATAGTCTATGATCAACTATTTGCTGCTCTTAAACCTAGCCGGAATATGAACCATCACGGTGCATTAGTGGTAAATATACAACCACAAATCTTTTAACTTTCACAGAGTACCTCCAGGATAATTTGGAAAACAGAATACAAGTGGACACTCTTTACCGATTATAGTAAGGCGTTTGACTTGTCAAAGGTCAAGTTTTAGTTATCGACCTTATTAAACAAGCTTTTAGAGATTAGTATTCACGGCAATCTTTATCGTTGGCTCTCTTCTTTTATCAACAACCGTAATCAAATAGTAGTGGATGATGGATTAAAATTCGATTCTGTTGCTGTTACATCGGGAGTTCCTCAAGGCAGCTCGTTGCGACCATTATTATTTAACATCTATATCAATGACGTTGGTAACTGTTTTTTTAAACTCGCAAACTATCCTGTATGCAAAGTCAAGTCAAGTCGAGTCAAAATTTGGAATTTTTAGTTCAAATTTGAAAAAAAAGTAGAAGGTACAATTTTAGATTTTCACAGCCAATAGTATTTTTGTTATTTGTTTTTGGGTCGTTATGCCGTGTTGCTACCTCCTTCTTTAGCCAACGTTTCGGACAGCGTTACAGTGATGGACACTACAACGCTGTCCGAAACTTTGGCTAAAGAAGGAGGTAGCGCAACATGGCATAACACCCCAAAAACAAATAAAGAAAATGGTTGCTAGAAGGTAAGTATCAACTTATTAAAATATTTTAAAATGCGTCGAAGCTTCCCGGCTCTAAAAGATTTTTTAAAATCTTTCGATGCCGAAAAAGAAGAAAAAGAAAGAAAAAGTAATCATTTTTTTCTGGGTTCTCTGTGAGGTGTAGATCGCCAGTTTCCCGCTGGTAGGTAAAACGAGTTTCCGGACGTCGTATAAATACATATTATGAGTGGCAAATTAGGGAGATTAAAATGTTAATGTTAAACCATTTAGCAAAAATATTTCCGTGCGATAACTGTTATTTTTTTAAACGACGCCGAATATAAAAGTTAAGCCATAATTTATGTTCAGGTTATATATGTCAAATTAACTTTTTTTGTTCCCCATTCAGTATTATTTAAATTTAAGCCTGTAGGATAAACATAACAGGGTATTAAAGCTCGACAACCTCAAAAAATCTTATTTCGAAATTCTCGGAATTTGTAAATTACTTCCATACCTAAAATATCTCTTGTCAAAATTTCGTTTAAATATTCTACTTCAAACCACAAAGCTAAATTCTTTGTACCCTGAAATGTAAATAGCATAATTGGGCAAGCCACAAGATGACTTCGTCGAACTCTACAAACTCCTTTTTAATAGAAAACAAAAGTTAAATCCTTTTATGCGTCAAATTTGAAAAATTAATAATGGTGTAAAAATATTTTTATTTCAAATTTCGTCTATTTGGCTAACGTTCGTAGGCCATACTGAAATGGTGTTTACTAGGATCCTGCCTTGACACACCCTACGTCATCAAGTACATATATAAAACTACTTTGAATTAAGAAGCAAGCCTTAAAAAAACTGGTCTGCCGCGCAGTTTTGTAAGGATGTAATTTTTTTCGAAAATTCACCGTTTCGTTCACCACTTCCATCACTACCCACCAGCTCGAGAGAGACAAGCTTTTTTAAGGCTAACTAAACGTCCATTCTTGCTACAAAGTAGTTTTGTACTAGCTATACTTATCCTAACCTAAGGGATTCTAACGATGGAACTACGGATATAATATAAGTACTTTTAATGAAAATATTTCGGTAGCAAAAAGTATATTTTTTTAATTAGTTCGCACCCCTAAAAATTCTGAGAGCCCAACTTACTTTCATTAATTCATTATTTAGTCTGGACGAAAAACACAAAAAAATCTGTATGCTGATCATAAACTTCAATTTAAAGTTAGTACCCGGTCCCTAAGTACTGTACGAAAGTCTGTGGAAGTTTCGCCATCGCTTCTTGTTACAAGTTAGAAAGTAAAAATAAATTAAACACGCGTTGAATATGTGCTAGATTAATGGTGCCTTTAATATTGCTGTCTTAACTTATTTTAGATACTTATTGGTCGTGAAAGCTCGAGGTTAGCTATGTTTTTTGAAATTAGGTTAATATTATTAATCAAGCTTTCTGAGAAGTTCGGTTTAAAATAAATCAATTTCGAAACATTTATCGAAAGCTATATCACAGAAAACAATTTTCGATAAGTTTTAAAATTGGACAAGGTTTTGTTTAAAAAGATTCAAAATTAAAAAGTTTCTATGGTTGTTTTCGAGTTGTGAATTAGAAACCAAAATCAATAAATATATTCTATTCTAAGTCCGCGGTACTTGGTTCGTTCCTTTTGACCAAAATTTTTCATGTTTTCTGCTAACGTAAGTAAATGCAATAATTTTATTTCGAATTTCCTTTATAAATATATAATATTTCAATATTATATTGTATTACAATCACTAATGCCTGGATCACACGGACCGAGTAGATGGGCGAGACAGTGCTCTTGGCCGAGTGCTCGGTACGTGTAAACAGATCATCGAGTACTTGGCCGAGCGCTCGCCCCTTATTCAAATTCAAATTCAAAACTCAAAAAATCATTTATTGCACAAAAACAAAAAACACAAGTACAAAAGGTGTAGCTTATAGATGAATTCTATTTCTTCCAGCTAACCAGAAAATACACACATTATAAACCAAACAATTACATGTTTACAATTACATATGAGAAAATAAAAACTAAAAATAAAAATAAACAGAGTTAATTTACATAAGGTATTCATTAGGAGTATAATGACATTTGTTTAGAAGAAATGTTTTTAGTGATGATTTGAATTTGAGTGTATCTTGTATTTGTTTGATTTGTGGAAGGTTGTTATACACTTTAATGGCCATGTAATGTGGTCCTTTTTGGAACATTGTTTTGTTTGCTTTTGGTATTAATAAGTTTTCTGTGAACCTTGTAGCGTAATTATGCGTTGAATTTTTATGTGGGAACTTGACCGGAGATGATCGCACTAACATGCACAACTCCATTATATATATGTCTGTGACTGTCAGAATTTTCAGATTTTTAAACAAAGGTCTCCATGAATCCAGATGAGCAGAGATTGCTATTTTTCTTATGCATCTCTTTTGAATGATAACTTAACTAGGCCGAACGCCCCGCGTTTTCCCTCACTAACTCGTTTGTCCACTCGGCAGGTATAAACATGCACTCGGTGCGTACTCGCCACTCGCCACTCGCCACTCGGCACACTGACGTCACTCGCATCACTTTGTTAAATTATTTTTTTGCGATCCATTTTGTCTCGCTGGTCTGCAGCGTCTCACTTAACTGACTGACTGACTGACTCGGTGCCAAATTAAAAAGTATGTGTAAACACTTACTCGTTCACCCAACTCTCTCGGCCTAGTATCATCTTACTGTCTTACCCATCTACTCGGTCCATGTGCTCCAGGCTTAAGGGTTTGGTATTATTGCTCACGTATGAATTATTAAGAAAATTACCTACCTAACTAAAGGAAAAATTGGAAGAAGAATTATTTATTGAGTTAATTTATACTCCATTACAATATAAACTAATTAGCACACGGTAAAATTTAATTGCATAAATTTAAATATTTTTACAGAGAGCAAACCATTTCTTTTTAAATTAATTCATTCTTCATACTTTGAGACAATTTATCATACATCTTTACTAATCTATACATTAGGCAGTTCTGTGATATTGATTTCTTATTATGTGGCAAATGAACTCTATTTATATTTCTGGTTTCATAATAACGTGCGTCTCTATTAAGAACAATTTCGTCTTTAAAGTATTGTGGCATTTAGTTTTTCATAATTTTATCTACAAAAATTAACACACAAAACAGCAGTCTCCTTTTATCGGAATCCAATTTAGCTCTTCTCGCATTTGATTAGCCCTTGCGTACTTGCATTTCCCCCGTATACATCTCACAGCTCTATTCTGTATAACTTCTAGATTGTTCACATTTCCTTCATTGGCCGAATGTAACATGGTGGAGCAGTAATCTGTAGTTTTATAAATGAGCTCCGTAGTGTTTCTATTTAATATATTTCTTAGCCTTCTAAAAAAATTTACCTTTGACCATCTTTAGCAAAAATTCAAAGTTTGCTGTGAAAGTCAGTTTTGAATCGAGTATTACACCCACCCATATTGGTGGTTCTTATGGTACAGTTAAAGGTGACCGAATTGGATATCGACACCTTAGCTCAGTGGATAAGAGCACCCGCCCGAAAAGTAGGGAGGCCCTGGGTTCGAGTCCCAGAGGTGTAAATATCTTTTTCTGATTTTTCTGTTTCCAGATTTTCGATTGAGTTTTGCTCATAATGTCTTCATTTAGAAAGAAAGTCAAGGACTCTCGAGGGAAACATGCCATGATAGAGTAAATCATTTACTTTAGTTGGGCAATGTCAAGAGTCAGAATAACAGAACGGTCAATCTAAAACAATATATTTTGTTTCAGATTCTGACAGAAGACAACTTTCACAGTGATCGGTAGTGGGTGAAATCAGTGATCAGTGTGTTGCACAAATGGTAAGATAGGCCCGTAAGCTCGCAGCCATGAGCGGGCCGAGCGGCATGAGCGGCATGCAGGCGCACGGCACGCCCTCGCCCAAGCTGCGGCAGCAGACCAAGAAGTGCCAGTTCGCGGCGGCCGAGTGCGGCGTGAGGCTGGACAAGTGCGCGGGCTGGCTGTGCCGGCGAGGCGGGCAGGATCTGGACGCGGCCGCGCAGGAGGCCATCCCGCCGCCGACTCCGCCGCCCACTGGCTCGTGCGACGACTCGCAGCCGCCGCCCAAGAACTGCTTCAGACTTGTAATGCTCGGGTAAGCTATTCATCTCATTCTCGCAATTTTATACAAGATCTATTTATGTAGAGTAAGGGTATAGTAATTTATTTTAAGTTTACGTTTATTCAATGACAATACAAAAATTACAAAATACGTCTATCTGCTTTACTCGCTCGTTAACAACTGACAAATGAAATTAAGGACAGAAACAAACATTTTAATTTTAAGAAATAATTAATTAAGTACCTAGTTATAAGACTAATACTACATTAAGAATGAACGCCTACCCGACGACTTTTCGGCGCGTACCCTTTTTTCCAATACTACACTCGGCCATCCTGCAGGAACATCTGCCGTCAGATGTTTTCTTCATTGTCCTCGTTAACCATCCGCAGCTTCATGAAATCAGCCGTCGTAGAAGTTTGCTGTGGCTCCTCATGCTCACCTACTTTTTTTACAATGTACCGATCGTTTCGCAATGCACGCACTACTCGATATGGCCCTAGGAATTTTCCTTTTAATTTTAATCCCGTACCGAATTGTGTCCTTTTTATGGCCACTAAATCTCCGCTCTCGTAATTTCCTGCATCCTTTTTCTATTGTTGTAGTTTTTTCTGTTTACTTCTTGCGTCTCGATGATCTTTGTATTTGTTTCTTCACGTAATTCACATCGTTTCTCCTCAAACTGCTTAGTCCATTCTGCGTCAATTTTTTATTTTTATTTATTTATTTATTTCTCTTCTCAAACATACACTTTACAGATTACATAATTAATAAGTTTCAGTAATAAAAAAAATGATAATGATCCGTAACTGTATGTAAATGTATATTAACTCCCTGATTTGCGAATCTTCGTTTATTTCGCATTTCGACTCCTATTAGAAGCTGAATGGCGTCTTTCCCGTACTTCTATTTATTGTGGAGTTCAAAATGTATGTATGCAAGTTATCCACATACTAATACCATCTATCAGAATTTGGAAAAGTTAATTTCGTTAATAATGGTATAAGGGTTCTGTTGATTCTGTCTACCAGACTTGAACGCCGTTCCCCTGTCGGAAGTGATTCGTCTTGGATTCCCGAAAATAGCAGTTTGCTTTGTCGATCGGTCTTAACTTCCACGGTATCAGTAGATATAGTCAGATAAAGCCACGTAAACGTCGTAAACGCGTCTACTACTACCAGAATGGGTGCTTATCTTTTCTTTGTGGCCGTCATCGGACCAACGTGGTCATTGTTATCGGTATTCAACGGCGTGTCACTTTTGTCCAAAGGGAATCCTTCTTGCTTACCCGACTTTCGTTCAGATAAAATGCAATCTAAACAGTTGACTATCACTTGTTCGACCTTTTCACACAGCCCCCTAAACCAAAAATCTTGTTTAATAATGGCCTCTGTTTTCGTGATTCCAGAGTGGCCCCGCCATATTATTTGGCAACGGATTCCGGCTTAAGCATCAACATGCTGCATACTTTTACCCGGCCGATGACATACTTAAAATCACTCAGCAATAATGCCCATCTGGCTACACGCAAACACAAACCTTTCTTTTTCACTGTCGTGGCAAAAGCTTGAAAATCAGTTACAATGGTACAGCTAACAAATACACTCTAAACTCATTTAGCGCTCTAACAATAATTGCTAGTACCTTTAACTCATAACTAGTGTACTTCGCTTCTGCGGGAATAGTTTTTACACTGGCAAAATAAACTGAATGGAATTTTCCGTCATCTGGGTCCAATTGACTCTGACTTACACCCTCTAATAATATAGCGAGTAGCTTCCTGATAGTGCGGATCTTCTGCGTGCGAAAAATCTACTTCCTTATTCTGAAAATGCGCACGAAATTGCACCAACTTAAAACTAACTCCCCAATCTTCTCACACGACATTCTGTTTTTAACTGAAACATGGTTAAATGCTGATATCAGCTCGTCAGAATTAGGCCTACATCACTATACCACATATCGTTATGATCGAAATTCTATTACGAGCAAAAAGTCTAACGGGGGAGGTGTGATGCTGTGCGTATCCAAGAATATACCATCTATTAAATTACCGGTTAAACACAAAAGTGTTGAACAAATTTTTGTATTGCTCAATATACCTAATGGAAAAATTATTATCAGCTGTGTCTATATCCCACCTGCATCGGATTTGCAAACGTATAAAAATCACAATGAGGACATAGAAGCACTCAAATTCAAATATCCTAAAGCAAAATTCATTATTGCCGGTGATTATAACCTTCCTAACTGGACCAGCCAAGATGACAACAGACCTGCTATAAACCAAGCCGAATTACAGTGTGCTAAATGCAGTGAAATTCGTGATATGTCAGTATTCCTGGGATTAACTCAATCAAACAAGATTTTCAACTTTAACAATCGAATGTTGAATTTAGTGTTTTCAAGTGATTCGAAAATAGTGGTTGAGTTATCCGACGAATTATTATTACCGTTAGATCAACACCACCCACCATTGGACATTATCATAACAAATATGCCTTTAACATCTTCAAAAAAAACAAGTGCCCCATCGTATAACTTTTCTAAAGCTGAATACCATCATATTACTGAGTACCTTACCCAAACAGATTGGTCTTTTTTAGATGAGGAAAATAATATTAATGATCAAATTGAATACTTTTGCTCGATTTTAAATACCTCTATAGAACAATTTGTTCCCAGGGTTAGCTTCACATCATCTAATTATCCAAAATGGTTTACAAGGGAACTAACTAGTTTAATTAATAAAAAAAATGTATCCATAGAAAATATAAACATACCAGAAATCCTAACGATTATATAACATTTTCTAAACTACGAAAACAATGTAAAGAATTATCATTAAAATGCTATAGTGACTATGTTAATGTAATAGAAAATGAGGTACATCATCACAATGTGAAAAAATTCTGGAATTTTACTAAATCTCAACGAAAAGACAACTGTGGATATCCTAATAGTTGCTTTAAAGAAAAATGTGCTGACAGTATTGAGGGTATAGTAAATCTCTTTGCTGACTCATTTAAAAGTGTTTACGATAAAGATATTCCCGTCAATGCAGTCTCCAGTACGTCAGTAGAAGAGTCATTAAACCTAAGCCAATGTTTCATACATTTAGAATCCATAGAAAGGGGCATTAAAGCATTAGATAGTAATAAATCTGCTGGACCGGATGGTATTCCTCCCATATTTTTAATAACTTGCATTGATAGTTTGATATATCCTTTACATAAACTTTTTAACAAATCCTTAGCTTCTGGCTGTTTTCCGGCTTTGTGGAAAAAGAGTTATTTAACGCCTATTCATAAAAAAGGTGACAAAAGCGATATATCAAACTATAGACCTATTTGCATTATGTCTGCTTTACCCAAACTTTTCGAGTCATTAGTATTAGATACCATTGTAAAACCTATCAACAATATTATTGTTCCTAACCAACATGGCTTTATCAGAGGTCGATCTACCTTAAGTAATTTAACTATCTATAATAATTACATATGCGAATCTCCTAGTCTGAAACAACAAGTGGATTCTATTTACACCGATTTCAGTAAAGCATTTGATAAGGTTCGACATCGCATTCTTATATCTAAACTCAGACTGTTGGGCATCAAAGGTAGTTTATTGACATGGATTATCAGTTACCTCAGTAATAGAGTGCTTAGTGTCAGGATTAATTTTATAGAATCCTATGTATTCGAGGCCACAAGTGGTGTCCCGCAAGGGTCCCACCTCGGCCCAATATTCTTCTTAATATTCATTAATGACATTGTAATTATATTTAAAGATGTACAAGTCCTACTTTTTGCAGATGATCTAAAATTGTTTAAAAGAATACGAAATATACATGATTGCCTAATTTTACAAGCTAATTTAGATGAACTTTTTCAATGGTGCAAACAAAATATTTTATTTTTGAACATTGAGAAATGTCAAGTAATTCGATTTTCCAGAACTCATTCTCAAATCTTACATGAATATAATTTAAATAATGTTAAATTAACACCAGTATCACAAATTCGCGACTTGGGAGTTATATTCGATTCAAACTTAACTTTCACAGCACATATAGATGAAATAACTAATAAGGCTTTAAAGATGCTTGGCTTCCTTTGTAGAACCTTAACTGATTTTAAGTCCTTGGATTGCATGAAAACACTCTATATTTCATTAGTTAGAAATCAAGTGGAATATAATTCACCTATTTGGTCCCCTTTCTATAAAGTACACTCTAACAAAATAGAACGGGTTCAACACAAATTTCTTAGGTACTTAAATTTCAAGCTCAAAATCCCAATAGAAAACATTAATTATATAAGTTTGATGAATCGACTTAATTTAATTACGCTATCTGACAGAAGAATCATTTCAGATTTTATTTTATTATACAGAGTCATGAACAATCTAATTGACAGCCCTGCTATTGTTAGTACCATTAAACTCCATGTACCGACAAGGAATACTAGACAAAATATTACATTCTTTTGCAACACATACACAACCAACTATCAATCACACTCACTTACCAATAGGATGCATGATTTAGGCAACAAGTTTGGTGATATTGTAGATATATTCGCTGATTCCTTTTATAATCTAAAATGCATTTTAAACCAACACTTTATGGAATCCTACAAATTATTGTAACGTGGGTGTAATATATTTAACGATTTGATGTGTTATTGTAATGTTTTATATTGTATTTTATTCTATGTTATTGTCAAATGTTATATTGTTTCAAATATTTCACGGTTTTACGCTATAATCTTCAAAAACTACCTTTATATTTTTTAAATGTTTTCATTTTTATAACTTTTGATTTAAATTCTATGTATGTATAATCCTCGATATCTTAAATATTATTGTATAATCTACGTAAAAGCCCATATGGGCGTATAACAACAATAAATTATAAATTTTAAATTATAAAATATCCGGACCATCCTTGTAGTCATCAGTCTGCTCGTCAAGTCGAAGAAAGGTCACTTCCCCACGCTTGATTCGCAATTCTACCTATAAATCCAAGAAATCAGTACCAAACAACAGGTTGTGTTTTGACAAAATCTTATTAGATACTACGTGTAAAAATGCTACTACAGGAAAATCATATCCTTCGACAACCATTACTTTCGTGAATTCGCCCCAAGTGTCATTACCAATGGACTCAAACCCTTCGAATTTAAGTTAACGATTACCTAGAGGTGGTGATCCCAATCTCGCAAACTCATCTGATCTTATAAAAGTGAGATCACTCACTACTTGTACCCACTGACGATATAAACTTACAGTCCTCTGTAAGTTTATATCGTCAGTGGGTATAGGTAGAGAGTGATCTCACTTTTAAATAAAAACTAAAAATAAAAAATAAACAGCGTTAATGTACATGAGGTATTCATTAAGAGTATAATGACATTTGCTTAGAAGAAATGTTTTTAGTGATGATTTGAATTTGAGTGTATCTTGTTTGTTTAATGTTTTGTGGAAGGTTGTTATACACTTTAATTGCCATTTAATATGGTCATTTTTGGAACATTGTTTTGTTTGCTTTTGGTATTAATAAGTTTTCTGTGAACCTTGTAGCGTAATTATGTGTTGAATTTTTTTATGGGAACTTTACCGGAGATGATCGACTACGCTGTTTGACTTTGGAATGCTGCAATAGAATCATTTCTGTTAATGTTTTATTCTTGCCTTTTAATTCCAGATTTAATGTACTCAGTTTTCCGGTAAAATCTGCTAAAAATGCCGAATCACTTTGCCAGTCTAAATTACGCAGTTGCTTATAATCATCACCCCTCTCTTCAAGAAATTTTGTTCTTCCGTGAATATATCAGGCCACGAGTTTTTCCTGAAGATGATACGCGCAGCTCTTGTGCGGGTTCTTATCCGGCTACAGGTCCGAGTTCTTGTGCGGGTCCGGGTTCTATTGGGTTTGAGTCCTTGGCCGGACCCGGGCGTCCGATCGACTGGCCTTATAGCCGCGATCGACCGGTCGATCGCGATCGACCGGTTGGCCATCCCTGTTATATCCGATATTATTCAAATAATGAGATTTGCTTTTCCTAGATAAATTTTTGTGCCATTTACGAAGGAGAAAAAATGCGTCATGGTCAGCCTGGTTTTTGTATTTTTTTATATTTGCTGAAATATTTAGATTTTTTCTTAGTTACCTTAATAAGGGCAGCATTGTACCAAGAAGGATATTTCAAGTTAAACGAAAATTTATGAAGAATATAAAGATTTATGAGGTATTTCGTAAACGCACAGAAACCGTCAAGCGCTGGTTATATTTGAGAGGTAGAGAAAATGGATGCCCAATCAGCTTGTTCTAGTGCGAAATTAATTGATTCGTAGTCTAGTCACGATTATGTAGAATTTCCTTCTCGCATTTTTCAACGAAAGAGTTTCCTGAAATGGCACACCAATGGACACAGCTTTATGATGCGCATCTTTGGAAACTAGAGGGTCGTCATTAGAGATTAATAGATTTGACGGGATCAGATCTATGTTGTGACCGATTGAGTTTAGTTCACCGTTGTATTGAGAGAGATCCAGAAAATGCATACAGTCTACAAAATTATTACTAACGCGAGAAGAGTAATTACTAGGTGCATAGTGAGCAGATGACGGAGTTTGGGTCCATGAAATTTCAGCAAGATTTAAGTCACCTAAGATAATAAAAAAATCCATGGGATTATACGATACCATATCTGATAACAGGAAATTTTTGATTAAATTTTAATGTTGAGTCCCTCCGGGGATGTACACGCAGCATATACGCACCAAAATGTGATCTTTACTATTAGTGGAATGGTCACCCAAATGTCTTCAGCACAAGAAGTTCATTCAGGTCGGGCGACGCTGATCAGCTTCTTTTTTTAAATTTTTTTATTAGTATCTTTAGCAAAATTTGTACATAATGTATTTATAAATTGTATTATATTAAGGTATTATAAAGTTTTTTTTTTCACAGTCCTCCTCACTAGGGTTCCCTGTTCTGAGGCGGCCTGTAGTTTTTCCACATTTGTATTTAGTATCCAGTTGTCTTTACATGGTCTTCAGTATGTTTGATAGTTCATTTTCACTTTGTTCTCTCAACCATATTTTTACTTTTGTTTTAAATTTATTTATTTCTGTTATTTTTTTGTTTGAGTTGGTAGAGCGTTGTATAGTTTTGTCGCATTGAATTTCTTATTTCTTTGTCCAAAAGATGTTTTCAAACTGGCTGTAGCTAGAATATTTTGGTTTATTGCCCTGGTTGTGTATCTATGTTGGACAGTGGAGTATTCTGATATGTTTTTTTTAATTTTAAATAAAATATTTTTTGCATAAAGTTTTTGTATGTTGTAGACTTGAATGCTTTGAAACAATTCTTCTGTCGGAGTTCTAACCGGTAATTTCAAAATTGTCTTTAGCACTCCTTTTTGGGCTATATTGAGCCGGTCCATGTGAGTGCTCAACGCAGATCCCCATCCAGTTATCCCGTACTCTATTTGTGATTGACATAAAGCGTAGTACACTTTCTTAGGATGGGTTGTTTCAAAAAATTTGACGAATTCGTCAAATATTTGACGTTAATTTTCACGTTCTGTGTAAGTTCTATTCAAGTTCTGTGATGATTTCAGTTTTATAAAGCAGCTGGCCTATGATGATAAAGTAACAGAACTCGAATAGAACTTACACAGAACGTGAAAATTAACTTCATATATTTGATGAACTCATCAAATTTTTTGAAACAACCCGTCCTTAATGTCGTTTATGTTGAGGATGTTACGGATGGCTCCAAAGAAGTAAATGTACCTGGTGAGTTTTTTTGTGATTGCTTCAATGTGTCCGTTCCATCGGAGATTATCATCAATTTCAATACCAAGATATTTGATACTTTTGGAGTGTGCTATGGTAGGACAGTGGCATGATAAGCCTTGATTTTGATAGTTTTCTTAGCATGAATGTAATTTGAGATTAAAGTCATCTTCTGGCTGTCCTCTGGCTGTTATAGAAAATGTCAGATATTTTGTTTTATTGACATTAAGTGTAAGGGAATTTCTCTTTAGCCAGTTTTGCAGTAGACCAAGTCCATGTTCCGCTTCTTTGTAGGTACTTCTCCAATCTTTTTCGTTGAATACAATTACTGTATCGTCAGCAAAGCTTATGATTTTTCCTCTCGTTCCTATGCTACAGATATCATTTATGTATATTAGAAATAATATCGGTCCTAGTACGCTTCCTTACGGTACTCCATGGTTGATAAGGAGAGGTTTGCTTTTTTTCTTGTAATTTGAACGCTCTGTGTACGCTCCATCATATAGCTTTTTAATAAGTTTAGTGTTCTATTTGACATACCAATTTTTGAAAGTTTTGCAAAAAGGATTTTGTGATCTATTGTATCAAATGCTTTTTGTAAGTCTATGAAGATTGCCAGTGTTTTTTCTCCTCTGTCTAAACTTTTTATGATCATATATTCGGTTTAATAGTTTTTTCAGTTTAACACTTCACCACCGCCATGATGATGACCGCTAATCGCGGTCTCTACGATATTTATAGTATCGAAAATCGAAAAGTTCTTCGTCTCTGATGCCTTTGGTGAGCCATGATTCTGTGAGGGCGATTATATCGTAATCGTTTGAGAAGGTATTTTGTAGGATCGTCGTTGTTTTGGTTCTAGGACCTCTAAAATTCTGGTAATATATTGCCAAAGACATGGTAGAGTATTCAAGTAAATATAAGTGAATAAGCGGTAAGTAACATATATAAATGATAACTGCAATAAGTGAATTCGATTATTGTGGTCATACAATTTAACATTGTTAGTGTCTAACACAAAAATTTAATGTTGTGGGTGCACAATATATTTTAAAATAATAATATCATGTAAGTCTTATAATATGCATCTCAGGCCCGGCTGATAATATTATTCTGATGTTTATATAATCAGTTATAGTAAGTATCTGTATTTGAGGTAAGAACGGTTAATAATATTATAAGTACGTATTTTAGAAGAATTTTTGTTGAAATAAAATGAGTACAAGGGATTTGCTTACCACAGCAGAAAATATAATTAGAGTGAGAGAGACCGCTATTGTTCGTCGAGTAGGTCTGAATGTCAGGCGTATAAGGGATCGTCAACAGGCGGTAACATGTATTCCAAGTTAGTTCTTGAAAAGTGTTGACTGATTTAGAAATGAATTTGAAAGTTTAGGGGAGAGTGTAAAATGTGCGAGGGGGGGTACATGTAAAAGGAGTGGATAATGGTAGGGGGAAATGTGTGGGGAGATGCATGAGTGAATAAAAAATGTATTTTACGACGCAAAGAGGATGCAGATCGACTCGGGCAATTTTCTTTAGGTCTTCAATAGTTTGGATGCAGGTGAGTTCTCTAGTTGTAAATTAGTACATTCTTGTCAATTGACATCTATCTGTATTTTCTCCTAAATAAATAAAAAAATAAATAAATAAACTTATTCGATACGCGCCACATGCCCCACCCCACACGCAGTAATAATGAAATTATCTCCAAACTTCTTGGTTTGTTTTTTCTCTAACGATCTTGTGAGTATAATTTAACAAAGTAATGATGCTGAGTTTAATGTGTTATTTCACGTTGAATAATTAATAAGTTATACATTCGCGGTACGTTTCAGAGTGGTACATATATTATGTAGGTATTGTAGATTTCTACTCAGAATCGCCTTCGTGAAATATCACAATTCAAAATCGATACATTAGAAAAAAGGCACTAAACGCGTTTGATGACCAGACAGGAACAACAGCCAGATGAATAGTCAGGTACTTCCGAACCGACCTCTTCCTTATCTCCTTCCCCTTCTACTCATCTTCGCCTCGTAACTTAGGGATGCCGTAATCACACTGGCTTCAAGAGGATGCGACTCTTGTGTGGTGTTCATATGAAGGAACCTCTCGGATCATTATATTATTATGTCGGATTATATAAATTACACTGCGCAAATGGCGAACTCTCTCTGTGCGAGTGTTAATCAAGTGTTTGACCTGTCGAACAAATCACTTTTTTTCACAAAACCGGTAATAAAAAAACGTGTAAATATTTTTGTATATCTTTTAAAAACATAGCAGTTTACAAGTGAAAGGAGATTATGCACTTATTCGAGTTCCTGTACCTGCTATTCGAGTACCTGTGTATGTAAATAAAAATTTCAAATTCTTCGACAAATTGAAAGAATTGTATTTTTTTAATAATCAACATTCATCAAATTCATGAACATACTTAGTTATAGAGAACCGATAAAATTCATAATAATTGAGGCCTGCCTCAAATTTCTTGATAAATGTTAAAATTAATTCCTGTGTTTTAACCTCAAAATAATATGTGGTTATAACGTTATTTTTTACTCCGCGAAATAATATTTTGTTGAGCATTTATTCCATTCGCTCGTGTGTTTTAGTGTGTGTGTTTACTCTTCTATAATATTAGGTTTTCGAAAGAAATAAGATTTACGTAGAATATTGTTTTTTCTTCGTGACCTTCTCCGTAACTTCGGAAAGTTTTTTTTTCATATTTGCTTTATGAAAAAACCTTAAATTAGGCCCGAAATGGTTTTGGTATTAATATATATAATTTTGTGTCATGACAAAAGAGGGAATGATCTATTTTTTTCTGAGAATAAAAACTTTTTACGTTTGTAGATTTTTGGGAGTTTTTATTATTAATTATTAATCAGCAGGATGTGTTTACATTGTTCCTGCCTTGTTTTTCAAATAAATCGTGTGTTTTTCTAGCTTTATTCATAAACTTTGTTCAGAACACGCACAAAAATTAGTGAAATCTGTTAAGCGGAATAATTTTAACTCTTTTGGGAAAGAAATTACGCTATATTTAAAGTAGTATGATTTCGAACATTATCAACGTTCTTTGTGTAAATTCATAAATAGACAGTCTGCGACAATCTGAAAAGATGAAGCTAAGTGTCGGGTGTGACAAAGGGCTGCATTACACCAACAAGATAAGTCATATATTAGTTGTTTATGTTAGTATGCCGCACTTGAACCCCTAGGTCTGGCGCTCAACCAGTGTGCATTGTGTGCAACCAGTGGACCGCGAGACATAGTACGGGGTTTCACGGTGCCTTTAAAGTACTTTGCAAAGCAATGAACAATACTTGCTTGACTTTGTTTTCTTTTAACAATCGTCGTATCGGGATATTGTTCGTTTTTTTTCAATTTCTTAAAGATTTCATGACAGTTTCAGTTTTCAAGACTACGTACGCACGTAAGGCAAGAGAAGGTTTCGGAACCCTGAACTTGGATTGATTTCGTTGATTGACATGTGTCACTTAATTGGAATTTTGTCTGATTTGGGGTCAATAAAAATCTCACTTTTCTATCACTCATTTCAAAATGTCAATTGCTGGTACACGATTATACTTGAATATTTATTTACCAACGAATACACTTTACTAGACGAACTTAGCTATGTGAAGTTAACAATTTATTTATGTTCATTTGATTTATTTAATTATTCATGTTTATTTTCCCCGGTTTTTATTTTTTCTATTTAGTTCGGTACTTTTGGACGGGTTATTTCAAAAAGTTTGATGAATTCATCAAGTATTTGAGGTTGATTCTTGCGTTCTGTGAGGGTTCTATTCGGGTTCTGTTATTATTTCAGTTTTATGTCAACTGGCCTATAATGATATAACAGAGCTTGAATGAAACTTACACGGAGCGTGGGGGTTAGCTCCAGGTCCTTGATGAGTTCGTCGAATTTTTTGAAGTAATCCGTTCTTAGTGTATTCAGAAGTTAGTTTTTTTTTATTTTTACATGTGTATTCATACGAATGATATGGGATTATAGGGAATTTGAATAGTGAGAGGAAAGTGCGAAACAAGACGAGCCAAAAAGAGACCGATTTTGACTGGAAGACACAAGAATGGACAAGAAGGATCGGTAAGCAGTTGGAAGATTAAAGAAAAAACAAGAGGAAACAAGTCGTGCCAGGAAGGGGAGAGAAGATAAAATATATAAGAAATGCCAAGAAGATGCAAGAAAAAGCAAGAGCATCCAAAAAGAAGCAATAAGAGACAAGAAAAGCCACAAAGAGCCAAGAATAGTCGTGAAGAGATGAGAAGATCCAATACGAGCCAAGAAGAGACGAGAAAAAGTATGAAAAGAGAAAAAGAGACAAGAAAATTAAATAAGAGACGAGAAGATTAAAAGAGAGGCAATAAGAGACAAGAGGAGCCGAGAAGAGACAAAATGATCCAATGAGGGGCAAAAAGATTCAAGTAGAGCCAAGAAAACACGAGAGGATCCAAGAAGATGCAAGAAGAGCCAAGAAGAGACAATGAAGCAACAAAAAGAGCCAAACAGAGCCCAGAAGCGATGATAAGAATCAAGAAAGGGCAAAAGCAGCCAAGAATATGCAAATAGATCCAAGAAAAGGCAAGAGGAGCCAAGAAAAGACAATTAGAACCCAGAAGGGAAGAATCAAGAAAAGTCAAGAATAGAAAATAAGAACCCTGAAGCAAGGCGAAGAGACAAGAAGGGAAAAAAAACAACGAAAAGTCGAGAAGAACCAAGAAGAAACGAGAAGGTCCAAGAAGGGGCAAGAAGATACGAGAAGGTCAGAAGAGAGACGGGAAGATCTAAGATGAGGCAAGAAGAGACAAGAAGAAGCAAGAAGAGAAGATACAAGAAAAGCCACGAAAGGGCAAGAGGAGCCAAGAGGAGCCGAAAAGAGACGATAAGATCTATAAAGAGACAAGAACAGAAAAGAAGTTCTAAGAAGAGACGAAAATACCCAACAAGAAGAGACAAGAAGAGTCAAGAAGAGACGTGAAGATCCAAAAAGAGGCAATACCAGCCAAGAAAGGCCAGAAATCGACTAGAAGATCAAAGAAGAGCCGAGAATAGGCAAGAAGAAGAAAACCATAAAGAAAGGATTAAAAAAAAAAATAACGCTCAATCCATTCCTTTATGTCAATCCTTAATTCTAATATTGGCTCTTTAGGTTGCCATCGATTAAACTCCAACCTCCTTTCCATTCTCAGAGCACGTGTTCCAAGTCCTAACGAATCGGTACCCCTCGGTGTACCGATTTAACCGGTACAGGAGTGCTCCTGGCTGGGGTAATCGTATCGTATCGTATATTAATTATTACTCGTCAAAATAAAATCTGATGTTTATTTACTCAAGGGATCATGCTCAAGAGGACCTGCCTACATAAAATATTCAGGACATTCGAATGAACAAAATATATTTACGGAGCTTAAGTTCAAATAACTCAAGTCACATGATTTTTAAAAGTAACGTAATATTCAATAAGGTGTATTTTAACAGTAGCTCAAATTTTAAAGTTTAATTAAATAAAACAATATTACGTCGTTTATACCGGACTACTCTTGGACCGGAACAACGGTTCCTTCCTCAGGGCAAATTGCATAATATATATCTAATAACTTAATAATTTTAAAAAATTACTACTAAACATAAATATGCAAGTTGTTGAAGTGGAGGTGGAGGCGTGATTAAAGATTATTAGGATAATAGTGATGAGTGAGGGGAGAAAGTATGGACGGTGAATAAGAACGTAATAGTATGTCGAAGATGGGGATGTAAAATTGCATTTTTTGTGTGTTAATAATAGAATTTCTTAATATCGAAGGCTTCTAAATTATAGAACTTTTTCATTTGTTGCTAATATTAAGAATAATATTTTTTATTTATTTTTTCTCTGTCGATGATTCAAGATACATACATTATATGTACATGTAAACGCATGTAAAACACAAATGTTTCCAATGGAGCTTTTAGCGGCAGGACTTTTGTTCTTCAGCAACTTTCTACGTATTGGCAAGCACGATCATTCATTCCAACAACACTTGACCCGTAGAGAGTAGTCCGGTACATATATACGAATCAATATTATTATTTCTTTAATCCACCCAAAAAACCTTTTTTTGTAAATAACTCCGGCTATTGATTAAGTACGTAATCAACGAAGACATAGAAAACAGCGTGTTATTATTTCCCTTTGTTTCAAGATAAGAATTCTACCCCACTCGAAAAGATCCATTTTACCATCTCCATTATGGTGTCCAATTTGCTTTCGGCATTAATAATTGGCAAATGTCACGAGGCGAGAGTTTATAAGGCTCTACAAAAGAGCTTTTATATATCATTAATATAAATTCTAAAGAACAGTAACTAAATTCAGAGCTCTTTAACACTCGGGCTAAACTGAAAATCAGAGAGAAGTGCGAAGGTCTGGGAGAGTGCGGGAAGACTCTCCGCCAGAATTTCACATCATTAAAAATATATTAAATTCCCTATTGATTCGCAGCCTTGAATGGCGCACGTCTAGTGATCTGGCACAGAGCATTCATTCAACTGTTATTGAAGAAATACTTTTCAATTCGTATGTTTGGTTTTGTTTACGTATTAGTAGTTTTAGATTTTGTTACTTATAATAAACACGATAGCTCGTACGCAGGAAAAAAGGTGGGAACTTTAAGTAAAACAATAATTTATTAAAATGTTTTTTGCCGACTTTAACACGAGCATCATCCTTAGGGCCTTATATTAAACTTAACCTTAGTAACTAAATACTTAAGATTCATAAGGCTCAGTAGTAAGCGTTCAAAAATAACGAGATATGGTTTGAAAGGGAGATATGTAAATACGATTGTTAAAAGGAGCGTGCAAATAAAAAAAAAAACAATTATAATTAAGCGAAAATTGGAAAAAATAAAACACACTCGTTTAAAATAGAGCAAAAATCTCTCGGCAAATATCTAAAATGGCATTTAAAGAAGTACTGTGATTTGGGTTAAGTTTTTAGATTTTCACGACCAAAAGTATTTTCGTTATTTGTTTTTGAGGTGTTATGCCGTGTTGCGCTAACTCCTTCTTTGGCCAACGTTTCGGACAGCATTACAGTGTCTATAATCAGGGCAGATGTGTAATTGAGACTCAATTAGACTAGCGCAACACGGCATAACAACCCAAAAACAAATAACGAAAATACTGTGATTTTTTTCATAATATCAGAATAGAATGAGTTTTTAATAATTTTCGGAGCAAACTTAGCGATTTTTTCTATCAAGGGAATTTCATATAATTTCCGTTTCGGCTCAGCAAATGTATAAATATTATCTTAAACAATAACATATATTTTTTTAAGAACTAAAAAACATAAAGTAATATAATAAAACAATATAAGATATTTCCACTTTCGTTTATTTGACCGCAACCGGTTTCAGCTTCTTAAAGCCATCTTCATTTGTACCAGTCTGAAGAGGCTTAACTGTAAGATGTACATAATTTGCTTTAACAAGTTAAAACCGGTTAACGTCAAATAAATTAAAGTGAAAATAAGTTTCATGTTTGTTTGATTATATTAGTATAATGGAATTCCACGATGAATTGCCAGTTTCAAAAACAGAAATATTAAAAAAGTGTTCTAGGAAAACAGTAACAAATCGGAAGAAATTCGGAATACCGTGTCTTAAGGGGGTACTCTAGTCTAGAAGCGTGAATTGGAGGCATTTTTTCAGGTGCAATTAAAAAAAACAAATATCATTTTTTCAAACCATTATCTTACCAAATATTTACTAAGCATTTAAGAATATTTAAAAAAAAATCAAAAGAAAAAATTAAAATTTCAAATAGTTACAGGGTGAATTAATTGAATTGGGGGATCTCCAAAAAAACGGCGCGCCCTGGTTGACGCGATTGCAACCCTCCAAGTAATAAAAAAAAACAACTAATTAATTCTTATTTCTTCAAAATAGGCATATTTACTTTGTGGCGTCATCATTAATTTAATGACAAACAAATACCTTTGTGTAACTTTCTTTTAAATTTATTTTCGTATTAATACTTATATTTATAATAATTTATTTTGTTATTTAGGCTTCTTGTTTTCTTTTTAAAAGATTTTTTATTATGTTAATGTAATTTTTACCCATTCTAAAATAATTTTTATATTTTATTTTATATAATTGTTTTTTAGGATATATTTTAGGTAATTAATCACCTCTCCTATCTAATATTTTGTCTATGTTCTAATTAGTCTATAATTGTTTGTCTTTTGTTATTTTTTATTGACTTATTATCCTGACGAAGAAAACATAGTTTTCGAAACATGTTGATATTTTTAATAAAATAGTGGTGTTACACAAAGGTATTTGTTTGTCATTAAATTAATTCTTAATCCAAACAAATGCTGCTAAGGCCCGAACTAAGGATATGTAATTTTTTTTCGCAAAATGGCGGCTGTCTGAAATAAAGTAACATTTTTTGAGTTTTCCAAATTTTAAAAAAATAGGAGAAATTGATTTTTAATAGTTTTAGTTAATGCATAGAGAAAGCTCACACCAAATTTCAAATAAATTGGTTCAGTAGAATTTAAGATATTGTATCAACCGTCTCGAAAAAAGTAATTCTGAGAAACACGCGTTTAAAGTTTTGCTCTATTTAGATTCTAGTTAGATGTCATCTAAAGCGGTTGAACTAAAATGGCTTTAACTTTAAAAATAATTCGAATTTTGAAAAATCCCTTTAAGGAGATATTCTTGAATATCGAAACTATCAAAATATGAAGTTTTTTTTTTCTAGACTAGAATATCCCCTAGTGGTTTAATAGTAAAACACAATCTCATTTTGCTAATATTCCCTGATGAAGCTTAGGTCAAATCTTAATAATTTAATAAATGTCTGTTTTATTTTATTCATATTGCGATATCAGAGTGTTTCTTTCAGCATTATGTTAGTAGAAATTGTTAAATAAATGTAGTTGGGAATAAATACATAATACGTCAAGTGAATAGAACATTTAAATTTTTTTTTGGTATGATAAAGTTTGTAGCTAAAAGACTTGACACCCCATTGATGCCAATAAAATTTCTCTGTGTTTTTCCTACTAATTCATTAACCACTTATCTAAATATTTGAACTTGTAAACAAGATATCACCATATTTTGAACACAATTCCAAAAACCTAAAAAATACCCACAAAAATGCCTACACATATATTAAAAATTTTAGTAATTTAATCATCGTTGAATATTTTAAACTATTGAGACGTTGGAAAAAATATTATGTGACAAGTAACTTTCTAACTTTCTAAAAACTTACTTAACTTAAAAAAATATTTGGCTTGCTACATAATAATTCCTTAAAAATACCATGAGGTACGATATACCCGGCACTATCATTTCATCTACCGCAATTTAAACGTGAGAAAAATTTGAAAGTTCGATTAGGAGGTACGCTCTATAAATAATGTAACCTAATGGATTTAGTTTATGAAGGTTACCGACAAATTTCCTCAACCATAAACACAAATATAGAATATTCTCATAGGGGATGAATATTTATAAAGCTACTACCTTCAAATTCGTAATGAAATGCGGCAAACTGCGCCAAAGATGAATTCTTCAGAAATGGATGGAATTCATTTTTAAAGAAGGTCTCCAAAAGCAGGAGAGAAATCATTTTTAAATTCGTGGAGAAAATCGTAAAATCCACAGTGGGCGCGGTCAACGAGTTCAGGGAATGAATTCAGTGGAAAAGGGTTTATTTTAATTCATTGTGGTGAATTAAGTAACCAAAAACACTATACATAACGCGGAACAATATATTGTTATGACACTGACACTTTTAAGTTATTAATTTATTCATTAATTAATAATATTATTTATAGAATACTGATAAAACACTATCCGGAAGTAGTAGGCAGGGCCAAACGCTGGTAAATACTCGTATGCTGGTAAACGCTTTGTCAAAGCCACTGTATTAGGTATTATTTCCTATCAGCGCCTTTGTTCCTAGGAGCCCGACTTGCCCGGAGCGGACTGCTCCAATTGCATCTGCACAGAACCGGCTCTTTTTTTACATTAGTTCATACAGGAGGCCTTGAAGAAGGGCTCAAAGCCTATGTCATCTTAGTGGATGCTGTGTGGAAGTTATTTAAGGAAAGGAAGGATAGGAATTTCTGGGAAGGAAAACGGTTTAAAGGAATCTGGGGGTCAGTGTTCAGGAGTGACGTATGAATCCATCCTTTCAACTGCGATGCAAGGCGATGGGTCGAGAGAGTCCGGCTGGAGAAGTCAAAAGTCGCTTAATCAGTCTCTCTCGATCCGGCCCGCTAGCAGGAGATCAGACACATCCGCCGCCGAGACCTAGAAACCTCACCCCATGAACCCGGGTACTCCTGCTGAGTCACCAAACGTAGCGAACCACTTACGGTGACATAATTTATTTATTTATTTATTGACGCCCTATTGGGCTTTTACATGTACGATACAAATTTCATTTATAACAACAATATAACCATAAAAAAATATTACAAAATATATAAATAAAGCATAGACTAAATAGAATAAATAAGAATATATCTAATGCAATTTTACATGGATTAAATTAGAGAACTCGTAGGTGTAATTCATGTACCTACGAGCAACAAAAACATTAAAAAAAAATCAAAACACATTACATTTACAATAACCTACTCGAATAAATGTCAGATGAGAGTTCTTATATTAAAAATATAATTCGTAAAGATTATAAAGACTGAATGATAAATAGAGTATTTTTTTATTATATTAACGAACTTCCAAATATTTAAATAAAAATAAACATCCGAAATGTTTGTAAGCACATAAATTCCGAACGAATGAACAAAATTGGATAAGTAATTCTTTTTTTCTTTGAGCTATAGCATTATGAAATTTAGGTGGTAGGCGAGATGTTTGAAAACTGAATGTAAGGGGATGAATATATGGAATGCGGGAGGGGATGGGGGTGGGGTGGGGAAGGAGATAATTGATAAGTGCAAGCGCTATAGTAATTTCCCGTAATACCATGCGAGCGAAGCCGCGGGGAAAAGCTAGTTAATCATAAATTATTCGAGAAAGAAAAACTTTTTCATATTTTTCTAGAACAATAATAATTGGTTGTTTTATGACTACCTTATTTCTACTAAAATTATTTAATTTTGAATTACAAACAATATTGAGTCACCGATAGGGTGTCGAACGTGCAGACAATAAAAATACTCGTAGATATAATATAGTTGATTATTTTGCCAGTGAACAGTGAAATGAATCATTATATTTGAAGTCTGCAAAGTTCACTGAAGGCATCTGATTTTGATTGAAATGTATTTTCCTATGGTTTGAACGGTGACCGGACAACTCGAAATGAAACCAACTCAGAACCATCTCAGATAAGTCATTCAGAGTGATAAACGTATAAGTGATGATAACTTTGTTGTTCCGAGATGCAGAACTAACTTACCATTAGTAATGCCGCTCGGAAAAATGATTCTGTTACTTAATTACCTGTCCCCTGATATCGATATTTTACAACTAAATATTAAAAAATTCAAAAACGCTATTATTACTTTATAAAATAAAATGTATATTTGTAATTGGTTTTGTAAACTGTAAATTTACATTAAAAAAAATAATAAAATAAAATAAATATTTAATTAACAATATCAACATGTTTGAAAACTATGTTTTCTTCGTCATGTTGATATTGTTAATTAAATAGTGTTGTACACAAAGTTATTTGTTTTCATTAAAATAAAATAAATATATCATTGTAGATTAAAAAAAATAAAATAAATAAAGAAAAAATAAAAAAATATACATACATATATATTTAAAAATTGGTTAAATAGGTTACGTTAGGTTAGGGTTATCGGCTAATTCAAAATTATTTTTTTCATAGTTTTTAATGACTTTTCAAGGAGGTGTTGAGTTGACTTTATTCTCAGTTGGCATGGAACCGGTTTGAACATCATGGAATCTTATCATAGTACCAACCTGCTTTTGTGTTGATTTTTATACTGACGATGTAAGCGTTATAGAGGAAGGCTCGTTGGGTTACTTCAGGTCAAGTGTTGAGAAATACAAATAGTTTATGAAGTAGGTAGAAATAGTTGGCACATACGTCGTTCGAAGTTTGCCAAATTTAAATTGTTGTCAAATACATTCATTTTGTTTAAATATTTGTTACCAAGACTATGCAAAAGCTGTATTGGAGAATGCAAACTAAAGTTGGAATGAGATGTATATATAATGTTAATTTTTGTCTAGTTGTTCGTGTAAGTACATGATCATTTATTAATTGCAGTAGTTCACAACAATCGAATTTAGGGTTTAATAATTTTAATAAAAAGGTTAGGTCGTTTATTTTCCGTCTGTTGGAATATTTAAAATATTCATTAACAATGTGTAATTTACATGCTCTAAAGCAAGGGCGGGGAACCTGCGGCCCGCAAGCACTTTTGGTGCGGCCTGCTGAAAAAAAAAATACACTCGGAAAGCACTACAAAAAAATTACACTGAAAAAGCACTACAAAAAATTACACTCGGAAAGCGAGAACGGTTTTCTTTCACAGTGTTTTAGCCATACTTTAAAGTTATTATTACCCCAGAGAAAGTTATAACATAGCTGACAGGTATGCACTTATGTTTTGAGAAATCAGGCACAAATACATGATCCAGCATCCTTTCTTAGTTTTTTTTTTAATTTCTTGTTATTATACGATAAAGATATTATATAGAAAAACCATCTCAGTACTGATGACAATGCTATTCAGGAAGGAAAAAAAAATGATATGCTTTCTGTTTACATTGCTACACTTTTGCCGTAAAAAATGGTTAAATTAAAAAAAAAAATAATTCATGTTAAATTAAAAAAAAAATTATAAAATAAAAACTAGCTGACCCAGCCACGCGTTGCTGTGGCTAACGAAACACAACGCCATCTACTGTACGGTTACCCAACCTTTATAACCACCGCCATCTGTTAATTTGCATACCAATCATATCTACACCACCCGCTTGCCAGCCCGCTCGTTCAACACATACAGACATTCTCCTTTATATATTATATATTTCAACCAATTTACACAAAACCTTGTTGAAGTTATATACCTAAACCTTTCTTATAAATCACTCTATCTGTTGGTGAAAACCACATGACAGTCCGTTCAGTAGTTTTTCAGTTTATCTCAAACAGACAGACAGACAGACAGACGCGGCGGACTTTAATGTATAATATGTAGAGATTATTGCAGTCAATAAATTTGCTTTAAAATGCGGGAAATGCATTATTATTTAGGCTGGTGGACTGGTGGACCCCTATTTAAATCCATAACTAAGTTATAACTATTCTTGTGTTCACAATGCAAATCTCTATTGCGAATTCATCTGCTTACGCAATTCGAAGGAAACTATCCATGTGTTACTAGTGCAAAATTCGGAAAAAAATCATTTTCGTGTTCTGAGTGCAGTGTCAATTAAAACTGGGGACTCACACGCAGATTCACTCTAAAGTTAAAACCAGTTTAATGTTCCGAATGATCTGTCAATATTGCAAAAGCGGATTAGTCTGCTGACTCATTTCGAAGAAAACTATTCTCGAAATCCGTTCATGTTTCGAATGGAGCTAAAATTTTTATTTCATATTAAATGCGTAATACCAGAGTAAAACTAATTAAAGCTGGGGACTCGCTCGCAGATTCACTCTTAATTTAAATCAGTTTTTTGTGTTCAGATTGTAATGATCAAATTCGTCTGCTGACACATTTTGAAGGAAACCATTGTCTTATTCAAAGTGCAGTTATTAAATTTTAGTTGCATACTATGTATGTCCTGCCAGATTAAAAAAAAAAGTTTTTACGTTTTGAGTGTTGTTGAATTCACCGCATACAGATTTAATTTAAACCAGTTTTGTGTCCAGAAAATAATAAATTATAACGGTAAATTAAAGAATAAATTGCAGATTCATCAAAAGAAGCCATTCTCATGTGCCGAGTGAAGTTTTATATTTGAGTTGTACACCATAAGCTGCAAATTTCTAAGACATCCACTGTTCCGTCTGAAACTATTCTTTGAGCTTGTGGGCTTTAACGTAAAATCAACGTTAAGTTAAAACCTGCCTCGTGTTCTAAACACAATGTAAAAATTAAGAGGCGAAATTCTCTGCTGATTCAATTCAAGAGATACCATTGTCAAATTGGTTTGGCGCTTCATACATTTAGTTTAATATAAAGACTGGGGTGATGGTTATTAACAGGTAAGAGAGGATCATTATTGTCGATGACCAATATGGGATAACTTGATATTGCTATATCTAGTAAGCGATCATGTGTGTTGTTTATAAAATTATGTTGAAAAAGATTTTTAAAAAATATCATATGGAGATGATAGTTTTTTGCTTCGAAATGGCAAGTTGAAACCAAGCAAAACGAGTCACGCTACAAACAAGACCTTCCACAAACTTTAGCAGCATCAGACGTAACAATACATGACTCAACTGTCCGTAGAAGAATTTTAGAATCTGGTAGGAGGACTCTTTAAGCACAAAAAAAACAACTTCTCACTGACCGCGTGAAGAAACAAAGGTAACCGTCTGGGTCAAAAAATACTCCAACTGGACTACAAAAGACTGAATTTTATTTACAGATGAAACTCATTTCGAAGTTTAGGGACAGCGGTTTAAATTCGACAAGAGGTCTCAAAACGACAAACTTATTCCACCTCATTTTGACCAAACTGTAAAACATCCAAATGTTTTAATAAATATTTTTTTTGGGGGTGTTTTTCATACATGGGGGTTAGATCTTTGGTGCCAATCAAAGGCATGATAAATAGCCAAAAATACAAATCGATGTTGGAAGAGCATTTGAACAAAGAACTTGAAAAGTGCCAACCCCAAGCAGGAGCAATTTTTCAAGAGGACTCTGCTCTCTACCACAAGTCAAAGGAAACGATGAAATATTTCCAGGATAAGGAGATAAATGATCTATATTGGATAGAATTAATGGGCCATCGGCAAAGCTAGACTAGGAGTTAGCGAAACACGGCATAACACCCCAAAAACAATAACAAAAATACTTTTTGGCCGTGAAAACCTAAAAACATACCCAATAAACGGTTTTATCATAACGATTGCCTAAGATTCCATTTATTTGCACGATACTGTATAACCAGATTTTTGCTCGCTGCAGGCAACTAATCGGTTAAAACACTATTTGACCTGTGAACGTGGATGAAGCGAGGAATTGTGATGAATGTAATATTTGGAAAAAAAACGATGTTTGAATGTAGACGAAGCGAGGAATGTGTGCTTACAAACGCCACAGGTAGTTGACTGCTCAATTTTGTACATCTGCTCTTGGGCCATTTCGGTCGCCCGGGTCAAAGCATTCAGTTCCGGCCTTTTCTCACGAAATCGGGCCTAGGAGCTTGCTGCTCAATTTTTTCACTGAGTCTTTTGAATTGTGTAGGTCGATATGCGTAATTTGATACCCATAAAGCCTAATTTCATGTTGCGAAGAAGACTCCTACCACTTTGGTCGCCGACACTCTTAAAACGGCCCAGGGAGCTTACCGCTCAATTCAGTACATCTGCTACTGAACCAATCCAGCCGCCCGACTCAGGGCGTTCAGTATTTCATTGAACTTCATTTAGAAAAAACAATCAAGCCTTATCTCGAAAAAAGGGGACTAGGAGTTTATCGCTCATTTTTTTCACTCAGCCCTACGGATTGTGTAGGTTGAGACGCGTAATTTGATATCTATCTCTGGTACTGTAAGTTTTCATGAATTAAATATTTGTAGAAAAATAGTTCCCACTTTCAGTACCTACCCACTGAGTACATCAATCTATTCCGATGCACAATATCAACAATAGCTAGAGTTTGAATTTATTTTAATATATTTTTATTTGTTTTTTGATATTTTTTATTTTTTAATATTTTTTTATTTATTTTAATATTTTTTTATTTGTTTTTCAAATTAAAAACCTGTTGTTGAGGCGTTGGTCATCCAATGAATGCCCGCCTCCCACGTTGAATGATTATCATAAAGATGCCAAATACAAAATTAGCCATACGTAAATTTAATATTTTTAAAACAAAATATTTCATTCAACTTTAAGTTTATTACAAATTTACAGAAATAAACATGCAATATCATCTGGTAGGTATCTGCACATACGTAAAAAAAGTCACTAAAAATTGCCGAAAAAATATTACGCTTTAAATTGGTATGCCATCTTTAGTTTTTGCAATTAATATTATAATTATGAATTTTTGAATAATTAATAATAATTAAGTATCTTCTTAAGTTTTAACGTGCTTACCTATGAATAACTTAAGCACCCTAAAGTTGGCTCCTCCTGATTGGCTAGCCAAACCGCTAACTTCCGACCCCAAACGCAAACGATGGGGTGAGGCTTCTGGGGTGGTTCACTGTCGATGTAATAATTTTTAAACAATTTATATATTTTTTAATATTTTTACACATTTTTTAAAACGTCTTTTTAATTTTTTTTTAAATGACATCGTTCAAATACCCACCCTTTGAATTCATTGACATACATGTTCTTTTCTTAACATTTATTTTTATTTTTATGAGAAATGTACGAAAAACTAAAAAAAAAAATTCATATCTTAATTTAAGAAATATTTCTGCGCTGCGCAAACGTTTATCGCCACCGCCCAAATCAATTTTCTAAAAAAAAATATAAGTCTAAATATTAATAAAAAATTAATTAATAATTTTTCGAGCAGTCTGTTTTATACCACTCTCATATTATGACATTTTCGAATTGAAAGTGCAATTAGAAACTCCACCAACTAAAGTACACTCCAGTACAGTGATTAAAATTTGAATTTCACCCAACATTCGAATTTTCCTTAAGAAAATTGTTGTAGTTCTATTTGCTGTTGGTAGTCGGCCCCGTGAAAACTATAAATTAATTTTGGACAAAATTTTCCCAAACGATACGATACGATTTTCTCCCATGCGCACTTTTCAGGAAAATTGAACCTTGATGTGTGTGAAAGTCGAAGAGCAGAGTGGTCGTTTTCGCGTGCCAGACCCCATCTTAAAATGAACCCCAAGCGATAGTGATCCTTAAGGTGGGTCGAACGTAAAGGACAGAGTGGTTGTTTTTCACCGAGATTCCTATATATGTCTTGGAACAATAATCTTAATATATTATATTCTCAGTTCTTTTAAATTGCATTTTATTTTAATATTAAGTCTAGCTACAAATAACACTTACGTAGTGTTTGTGGATATATCAATGTGTAAATTACCAACGGATCGTATTTCTAGTAATGTATGGTGATTTGGAGGATACTTAAAATATGATGGAGTTTTTATCACGAACATAAACCAACCCTTATTGCATGGAAATAGTCATTGCCGTACAGATCTCACATATTCCGGACGCGAGTGTGCCGATGGCTTTGGCGTCTGTTAGGTACACACCGCGATAAGAGCAATAAAAGAATTTCACAGAATACCGTAGGGAATAAACCCGCCAACCTAAGCTGTTACTGTAATGGAGAAATCGATGAATACATAACAAACAGACTGTTAAAGGGCCGGGAGATTTGAAATGCTAGTAAACCCATACGGATATTGAGATTTTTCCACTAGAAACAACGAAAATTATTATACGAGATTTTCTTTGGCACTCAGCCTCGTAGATCGGGCGTCGGATATTGCTTTATTATTTTGTAAATCAGACATAGTACCGAAACAATCTTATTTTAGATAATACTAGAAAGCAATTTGGGAGGCGGGAATGGGTACCGCCGCCTCAGGAACCTTTATTGGATAACCAACACCCTCTGCTATAGGTCACCCTAAGTGGTTCGCTACGTTTGGTGATTTAGCAGGGGTGCCCGGGTTTATGGGGTGAGGTTTGTCTAGGTCTTGGAGGCGGATGACCAGGACATACTGAACCCACAAATTCCTACCCACCCCTTAAACCCCTTTCCTTTCCAGAACTCTCCTCCCCTTCCTTTCCTCAAAAAACCCTCCACACAGCATCCCCAAAGATGACATAGGCCCTGAGGAAAATAATTTCCCTCCTGTGTGGAGCTTATGTAAAAAAAAAGCAGATTTTGATTCCATTCTCCCTTGGAGATTAGTCTTGGAAAGTTTTTAGAGAAAGTAATCTTAAGCTACGTTTGCATACGCAAGCCGAACCTGCGAGCCGAGCCACGAAATATGGGACAGCTAAAAACGCCACGAAACGCGCCGCTTGCGCGGGTAGCTTCTATTCTTTCGCTTAATTCGTAAACATACCCTATTCGTCTTAGCGAATCACCCTACCTACTTTTATACGGTTTGGACGGTGACCGGATAACTCGGAATGAAACCAACTCAGAACCATCTCGGATAAGTCATTTGGAGTGTTAAATAAATATTTGTATACAAAATTGGTTAAATAGTTTACGTTAGTTTAGGGTTATCGGCTGATTTAAAATTATTTTTTTCATAGCTTTTGATGAATTTTGCAGGAGGTATTGTACTTTATTCTTAGTTGGCATGGAACCGGTTTGGACATGCAGGGCAGAAAATATACAACAATATATTAACCACATTGAATACAACAATTTATACCACATACGAATGAGAGGTTCAGAAAAGAGTATAAGACAGATGAAGACGTTATAAACAAATTAAAGAAAATAATGCACATGTGGAGCAGAGCAGATGAAGACAGAAATATTTGGACTGAAACGGAAGCGAAAGTAGGCGAAAGATGCAATCTGGTACTTCGAAAAATGACATAAAACATCAGTTAGGTTATTCAATTAATACTAGTCAGCTCAAGCAAAGGTTACCAGCAATCCGCAATTACTAACGTTACCAATGTATTGGTTGGTATTACTAGAACTTATCATTAAAGTAACCATTAAATTATTAATACAAATGTAGGTATGTTCGTAAGTATTTTAGATTGACGTACAAAATAACTGCCTCAACACAGGCTAGCCTAGTGAGGCGGGTTATAAAAATCTTCAACTATATAACTATGAATTTGTATTCTTTAATCTACCTTTCATTCATATGTATATTACTTTCTACTTGTAAACTCTTTTTACTGATATAACCTATTGTAAACTACACTGAACATGTTTTATCTTAGTTATAATGTTCCAAATTTAATTGAATAAAGATTTATATTATTATTATTATTATTATCATATCAAAAAATGTAGAATGTGAAGTGTTTGAATGCGAATGAAGCAAGAATTTTATGCCACGACAGTGTTTTTCGCCCACCACCACTTCACCGCTCTTATCCCTCCCGCTAAATTGCGCAATGAATGGCCAGATACAGATGTATTTACCTATTGACATCTATGTTGTTTTGTACAAAGAGTTTAAGTCAATTTCTTTCAAGTAGTGACTTAGCCCTTCATGTAAAACCCAAAGAATTATTCAGAGATATCCATCAATTTGTGAGATGGAATCAATTTTATCAAAGTTTCTGTAAATTTTCTTATTTTATAATTTCTTTTATCGATCTCAGATGATTGGAGACATCAACATGATATAAGGGTTTAAAATTAATTGAGTTCTCTTGATAAATACAATTTTACAGTAATCAAATCCGTTAATTATTGGAATTCGAAATTCCATGAATCGTTATGGCTAGAGTTTGAAGTTTTAAACAATGGAACAGAATATTATTAAATTGAACATTTTAAGATCGTTTTTTGTTCTGTAAAATCATTGTGAAGTGATTTGAGTTGAACAAGGAATTTGTGAATCCTGGTTCTAAAGAGGTCAAAAATACAGAATGACACAAAAGTTAACATGGGTAACCATTTTAGTTTATGTTTTCGATTGTTTTAAAGTATTTATACACTTTCCTTGGATACAAACATGAACAGCCTTAGAATGTTTCTTGTTCAATGATCGGTACAAGACGTGGCTAACAAAGGATTACACCCTCGACGCGTCGCGACGTCTGGATGGGAACCCGATGCTTTGGGCCACCCAATCACCTACCTGTAATCGGTTTTATTAAAATGTTACCATAAGCGTTAAAAGTTGTTTTATATTTAATACCTTTAAGAAAGTTCACTTATAAAATCTCACTAAATTAGCATATAAATTATTTTCCTATATATTGACTTCTTTCTTCAGTCTTCAAAATTAATCTCCGTGAAATTCTTTTCGCTTTCTCCGTACGACCGGAGAAATCAATTCCGTAGAGATTCAAAAGATTTTCAAATCGGAAGAGGTCTTAAGTAAAGTGTTACCCTTTAAGCCTATTAAAATGTTATATAAAGGATCCACTCAAAAGAAGAAAAAAGTATGACTGCCTTTGATAATAGTGAATCTTTCATTGTAGTTAGGTATATATTATTATGTTTTTTGTTTTATCTGCTTGGCGCTCTTTCTGTGACGTGTGACTTATATGTCTGCATCTTGATTTACATACCACGTCCTGAGACTCAGAGTACCGCGGTATAGAGCACTCCCATTCATGTTACACGCAGAGTTCGTGAGAGGTTACCTTATTAGGGGTGCCCGGGTAAACGGGGCTAGGTTTGTCCGGGCGTTGGCGATGGATGCATCTGCAACCAGCTGCGTGGTAGACTGGGTCGGGATAGACCGGTTGAGGGAGTCCTTTTGTCTCTGGTCGGACTCTCTCGGAACATCGCCTTGCACCGCAGTAGGAGGAATGGATTCATACGTCTTTCACTCCTAGACACACTGACCCCCAGATTGAAAGCTTGTAGGGAGTGACCGCGCTGTGGGGGTAAAAGTGTTTCCATCTTCTTTATACGAAACTCTTCTAAGTCCAGTTGCAGAGAACACAAGGTTCACGTGACGTAGAACCTTTTTTTAGTTAGTTAGAGTATATATTTAAGTTAGTTAGACGGTTATGTTATCGCTATTTTTTTACTTAAAAGGTTTATCTTTTTTTAAATGTACACTTTAATCTGCAAACATATTTTTATTATTTTTTATCATTCATAAAAAAAATATCTTTAAAAAAGTAATATACTTACACGTTTGTCATTAAATAGTGAATTTTGTGAGAGTCGATAGTACCTAGTGGTAGTCAAATTGAGAAATTTTGATAATTATTCTTTACGTGTAAAAAATATTAGTCATCCAGGATTAAGACGATTTTAGGCACACCAATGACGTTACGACACACTGTAGACGCGGGGTAGAAATCTCAAAGTGGGAAGCTAAAAGTAAGGTAATTGTACTAGTCTCGATTTCTAGTACCTTAGTACTAAACTGTCACTTGTCGAGTAAGGTCGTGTCTTACCAGTAGGTAAATTGCATTTAAAAGCGCCAAAATGCCCTCCCATGGGATGAGAAAATGTTTCCATTACACGGCAAACATTAGTAAAAGTGAAGAAATAACATTTCGTTTATAAGTACACACAAATTACTTATTATTGTCGATTATTATAAGCAATACAATTCATTTTCATGTTTCCTGCCAGAAGATTTTATACGTCATTAGAACAAATACACACATTCTTTGATGGTCTTATGGTACGGTCACACTGAGGCCAACTTCCAACTACAAACATTCGGATGATTGTATAGAGGGGTAGGTTGTTCATGCGTTGGAAGTTCGAGTTGAAAGGTTGGCTTCGGTGTGGAAGTAGCATATCTTTTTTACGCGTGAATAACTTTTGAATTAAGAAATTGAAAAAAAAACTGAAAACCGATGAAAACAAAAGAGTCTTGCTTACTTGCCACTTTATATTGTGAGCATGTGAGACTATGGCGAATCTATTTATATGTATATAATGTCTTAGAGGCACACACCAAATGTATAAACAGGAGGTATGCGTAGCTGATGTCAAGTTAAAACAAAATAAGAAAAAAAACGTTCCCATCATGCCATCAATTTTGTCTTTTTGTCGTTCACGTTTAAACCTTTTATTTAGTTTTATAGGTACGTAGTAGTATGTAGTTTAGAGGTAGTGTTTTATACATAATTATTTAAAAACGTTAAATTTAAAATATGCCATATTTCAGAGGAATTTCATTCTACCGTATAATGCTCGACGGAAACAATTCTCTCATCGCCAGCATCACGTTTCCCATTTTCCCATTTTGGCTGTGGTTATTCTGTATGTGTGCCCTTGGCCTCAATTTGGGAGAATAATTTTCTCGTGTTGATTAGTCTTCGTAAAATTGCTAAGTTCTCATAAAACCCCTAACATCATATAAAGTTTTTGACAATTATTATTATTTTATCTTTTTGATGTACACAGTATCCGGTAATCCGTAGTACAAGCGGGAAATCACATAAAAACTTACTCACCAAAAAAAACTCAATTTGAGCATTTTTATTTTTGATTTTTTTTTAGCCTTTTCTTTTACCTTTGAAGCTGAGTTTACGCTTCGGTGCATTTTAAAAGAAATTAAATAGCTGATATTAACCCCCGTCCAATTTTTTTTTAAATTGTACAAAAAAAATTCAATTTTGGATCCGATTTACTCGAAAACGAAAGCTCAAATAAAACAAATTATTTTACAAGATCGACTCCAAAAATAAAACAAAAAACGGATTCACCCGTTTCCCGCTTGTACTACTTTAAAAAACCTACTTGTGAAATGACCGAGTTCAATTGAAAATTTGATACATTAACATGAAAAATATTTAATATAGAAGATTACAGAGTTATCATTTTAAACTGAATATATAGGTATATGCACAATGATGTAATACAATAATATGATAAATACAATGTACGTCGTGGATAAGCTGCAATACATTATGGCCTAGTCAACGTTAGTTACTAATTAGGTAGTGCCTGTTCTAAGAAACTAATCATAACATCAATTTTTGTTTTTTTGAAAACGTAATTTTTTTATTACATTTTATGAATTTATTGTTTTGTTAACACACTAAAGGCAAATAGAAAAAAAATTGAACGAAAAGAAACAAAAGCGAAAATACAACCAGGCGCTCGTATAAATTATCAGATAACTTTTTTAATATAATTTTGGAAAACGTCCTTCCTAAATCTAATAACCATTTTGATATTTTTGGACTGAAGGGTAGCAATTCGCAAAGTTTCAATTGTGAAGATATTTTGTTAAAAATTTTGGTCCGAGAGGAAAACCTTTTGATGTCACCGCGTTGCTTGTCGGAACAAAAAGGTCATTTCAGCCCTTACTTAAGTCTGGTACTTGTGTTTGACCGTTTTCATTTTGTTTTCGTTTTCATGAACATACATTATTATGTAACACTGCCGAACATCGGCATAGAAGAGAATATCGCTCGAGTGTCTGAAATGGTTTCTTCATAATAGCACGTAAAATTGATTTCTCTGCCTTCAACTCTTCTTCACCTCCTGCTGCACCTCTCCACCCAATTGCAGATAAAAATAACATTTATTCCAATATGATAAGACGGATTTGTAAAAAAGATCATCCCTGCGAACACAGAGTGTAAATTTTCAAGGAAGTTATATTTTTCAAACGAACTTCATGTTTTGATGAAATTTACTGATTAAAGTTGAGGAAATTTGACAAGCGCTCTAATAAAGAACACACTGGAAATGAGTTAGAGGCTCGACTATTTGGTAAGGTGTACTTTACTATTTGGTAAGGCGCTACTATGTTTTGTGGATTGACGCAGTGGGGATTACATAAATATATTGTGCTAAGGGACGAAAAGAAATATAACCCGATAGTGTCGACTTTGTAATATCGCCAGACATCTGGGTCGTTTCATTCGAAGCGGGGAGAACAGTAAACAACAGAGATATTGTATATGGAGGTACTTTATATTCAGTGTGTACATAGAAAAGAGGTGAGATGGACCGAGACACCGAATTTCTTAGCATAGGATCGGAATGCCGGCTCTAGCAGAGTTTTATGAAAGAACTTGTTTCTGAAGCATTGTCGAGAAATGTGAAAGACATTGCGTCAATTCTGTCTACTTTGGCAGACAAAAGAAGCCGCAAGAAAGGAAAAAAAGTGTATCGAGTGTGACTAACCCCCGAACTTCATCACCTTAACCCTTTGCCAAGTCATTAAAAATAAAGATACAAATTACATTGAAGGGTGCTTGCATGTTTGACGTTCTGCTGTGAGTTGCCTTAAAAAAATCATGAAATTTTACTTTGTTTCTTTTTAATAACAAAATGGCTGTTTTTAATGGGAGAGAAACCCACTCCAGAAACCTTTACTCCACTACCAACTGGTATATCTACCGATAAAAGTTATTATATTATTAAATCAGCTCAATTTAGAAACAAGAACACTATAAACTTAATAATAATAATTGTATACACAGATGCATATTCTCTTGTACTCAAACAAGCAAGGGTTAAACATTATTTACTTTATTAACGAGTGGTTCTCTTGCCCTAAACCCACGAAGGTTGGATAAACAATAAATAATTATTATCTATGTCCGAATGTACGTTGAGAAGTTGTGTTACCAAAGTAGGAATTACCAAAATCTAGAGGACAACTCTTTGACCGGTCAGTGATTGAGTGGGCATCGCGTTTGGGTCCCACCCTGGTGTAGCGTGTTCGATTCCTCGCGCCTCGGCTGGTTAAGTCCTCCGTCACGACTCAAGCAACATTTTCGTCTTACTGTGGTGGTAGTAGGAGATTTTCTAACATTGTTGGGTTTTTCACAGCCCGGGAACGTTTGTCTTTCTTTTTAAATTTTTTTTTTAAAAAAAAAGGTCAACTATTAAAATTGAACACGCAAAAAAAAGAATTGAATACATTGCAAATATTTTCACGCGCCGATTGGCAAGCGATCCTGTACCTGTACAAGGATTAAAAATTCAATTTTAAACCCCAGTATGGAAAGTAGATAATGGTTTGCACGACCTTGACAGCCGTGGAACATCCATTGGTTCATTTTTTTTGCCAAATGCCTTATAAAAACCGACACCAGTTGACCAGAATACCATGCCAAGTGTGGAATACGAAATATTTAAACAAAAGGCATTAATACAAACAGCTATAGCATTACATTTTGGGTATCTTCTCAATATTCCAAAGGGTATGTTTTTAGTACCCTTGTTGAATTGGGGCAAACAACGCTCAAGCCTTTCAAATGCCTTTCAGGAAAATATGAGGAGAAGTCCCCTCCTCTGTCAAATATATTTTTATGCCCAGTAAATTTAATATATTCACTTGTGCCTAACAAATTTTATATGTGGCCCGGTGGGGAAAGCTTTGGAATCATATTCATGTTGCTTGAAATCGAATTCTACAAACCGCAAATTTAACTATGGCTTCAAAAATAACAACAATTTTGATACACATTTATGCTTTCATTATATTTTTTTATTAATTTGAATGAGAAAAATCAGATTATAAGTTTTTGGTTAGAAGATATCGATTAGATTATCGAAAAACTACATCAAAAATGACTATAAGGGAAAGATATTTTGCTTTGGAAACTTGTTTTTTGATATTATCTCGTCAACAGTAACATACCCTTTACAATAAAGTCAGTACAAATAATTTATTTACCCCATTAGCCACAAGAATAACCAACAATGGTCTGGCTCAGGCAGTCAGTTTCGTGTAAAATAAACTGATGCCAATATAAAACAAAAGGCGTTCTTCCAATTATAGATATTAGTGGTCGCCAATGGTCGAAATTCGACCATAATTGTAATGTTTTTTTTATTGATTTAATGTATTTTTTATGCATAATGTAAAAAAAATTAGCATTCTGCACTCCTTCTCTATATAAACTATAAGTGTGCGAAATTTCATACTCCTCCGTCCGCGCAATTTTCGTAAAAAGGGGTAAAAAGTTTTTGCTTCACGTATTAATATACTGATGATGATGATGATGATCACATGGAAAAGACATTGTTATTATCTACGTTAATTATCTTAATTTAAAGACATTCATGACACCATTTATATTGTGATAGTTTTGCGATCACAGTTTTGTGAAGAAATTTAGATCACGGTTTTGCGCTTGAAATTTTATAAATACACTAGCTGGGTTACCCGGCTTCGCTCAGGACATCATTCGAGTGTTCTGGAATGTTCCACAATTTATATGATTTATTTATAGTGGACCCGACAGACGTTGTCCTGTACACAACTGTCGGGACAAACTAAAATTAAAATATAATAATATTGAATATTCGATACTCCGATGGTAGCGCAGTCTGCCGGATCCAATGTAAAACATTCCAAAATCAACAACTCCTTAGAAATAAAAAAAAATAAAAATATTATGCAAAATGGGTTTTTTCACGACGCCAACTGCGAAAGTAAAGATAAACAGGGATGACAGCATGATAAACAGCCTAATTCCCAAACTTTCGTATTGGGAACTGTTCATACATTTTTTTTCAAGTGGCAACACGCACAATAAATGTCAAACATTCTGTGAATTCTCTGCGCATTGCGTTGTTTGTGATTGCATCGGCTTTCGTAAATTTTGTGGTTAGATTGGGCATTGATATGAAATTTTTGTTGAGTGATACTATGGCCTTTGACACATTAAAAATTATTTTACACACTGTTCTTTTATGTGTATTTGCAACATCTCCAAGTACTCTTTGCATCGACCCAGTCGCATAAAACCTCGAAGCCAATAACAACTGCTCAGATGGTTTGACAGCATTATTCCTAGCAGAGGAGAGAAACAAACTATAGAAGCTTCATTTTATTTATGTCATGTCATTTGAATAAATATTTGTAATTACACTTCATTAACCATGACTTACATGTCACTGGGAGTACATATCATACCTACAATTAAAGTGGTCAAAAGTCGAGCAGTTTATTTATTTGCGAAATCGGCATACGAAATCCAGGTCTTCCATTGGATAGAAATTCCTGCGTATATTATGTCGCTTTACCCGTCGTGTCATATAATTAATCATAAGTTCATCGTCAGAAGTTGAAGAACTGTCACTTGTCGCGAACATAATGATAATAATATAATAGCAAATACCGTAAAATAGATAGCAAGAATATTTCTGAACTGTCACTAAAGTGACTTTTAGACAACGGCCGCCATTTTGATTACCTTTACTTTAGCATTTACAACTCCGAATGTGGACTGTAAGATTGTAGGTAAAATTAAACGGTAAATGTCAAATGAAAAAACTCATTTCTATGACTTTAAATCATATACTTTTACAATTAGCATTGCAATTAGCATTCTCGGTAAATGAAAAAACCCTCCCTAAGTGTAAAACTCCGTCTTGTAATATTATTACCTTTAGTTATTATTAGGTCTGTTTTTTCATAACAGGTTATTTACGAACTAAGAAAACCGAACTCAACTGAAATAAAGCAACGTGATCATGTACTTACCAATTATTTAAGGAATGATAAAAATATATCAAACAACTCAAGAAAACATTTTTAGACTTTTATAAAAACAGAATTTATTTTTAGTTATCTACCTTCGGAACGATAAACATGTGAGGATAAATTTATCTTTAGGTGTTTTTCTAGCTGGAAAAATCCTTCCTCGTTTATTCCGAATGTTATTGCGTTTGTGGAAAAAGAAAGTAAACACAACTAATATGGACCGAAATACACATGGTACGAAAACTCAGTATCATAGCGGTGACATTTTATTATGTAAATTAAACATATACTTTCGAGTACAGTACAAAGTATTAGGGAAGATATTATTTACATATAAAAAAATAATGATAATAGCAGAGCTATGAATAAAAAGCAAAGCGAAGTCATAAAAAACACAATTAATATATTCACTTTTGGTTTATGGCCCTGCCTACAATAATTGACCAATTAAAATACAAAATATACCTACGTGCTATACTCAACGGAAACGAGTCACACCAAAGGGTCATAGTTCGCACCTAGTTAGTTAGTGTAAACGCTGTCCCTGACACCGCTTCATCGGCTTGTGGGTGTTTTCGTAATCTATTTGACTATTTTAGTATTTTTAATTATTTTTTCCCCATACATTAATAACCCGTGCTGCTTAAAAATGGAATATTTTAATTTTAATATTTTTATTTGCGTATTTATAACAAAACCATTTTTTTAAACTATTTCCGTATTGAACAGAAAAACCACAACTAACATTATATTTTACCTGTTTGCAAAGCTAATAAAGCGATATTTAGGCTCATTTTCAATATCCGATGAAAAAAACGTATTTTTCGTTGAAACTTCCGTTCATACTTTGAGGGCAGATTGTCGCGAGGCGCAGATACCGCGCGAAGTTCATCTGCCCCTGGCTACATCATCAAAAAGGTTCACATTATGAATAAAAAACCGATAAATATTTACTTTCTGCGACCTGTATTTGCCCGTTTTTAAGAATTCTTTGTTTATTTTGACAATACAACTAGAAAAAAATAATTAAATTAAAATATACCGATTTAGTCATGTTAACTCTCCCAATGAAATTCTTTTTTTAACAAGTTTAATTTGAAGATCTCAATTTCAAATTGAAGTTTTTAGTTTTTACATGTACATTTTAATGTTTCATAAAAAATCTTCTTTTTTTTAATCTGCTGTATTATTATAACGCGTGACAATTTTTTCGAGCACGGTAGGCATTATCAAACTGTCAATAAACAAAATTAACAAAACAAAAAATAAAACAATGTAAAATAACAATCAATAAACCACCTGAAACTTTCCCAGATTTTTTTTAACAAATTTTCTACATTGTTTCATGTGTAACTCAAAGGGCATATTTAATACATGGTTTAATTTTACACTTTTAGAAAGTACTCAATAATTTGTTTTCTTTGGAAAAAATACGTCCAATGAATTCTTTGAAATTGATGCCTATTTCGTGACAAAATAACTACTTATATTATCAAGGATTTTTCAATATTCTTGGAACACTCGTTTCAAATAAATTGAAATCAATATTCTATTTTAAATAAGCCAGGTGGCCTACGTGGTAAAATATAAGGCTTTCGACTAGCAGTCCGGAGATCGGGGGTTCAAATCTCGGCGTGCGCAAATACATTTTATTTAATAGATTTTATTAATAATTTTATTTAAGTTATTTTTATTTCACAATTCATTAATACATTTTTAAAAAATATAATATTTCGCAATATTTCCATATGTTCCAGTGGAAGATCACCATTCAGAATTGAGACGTGTTTAGTGACCAGATATGAATAGACAGGTATTTTTCCTCTCCTTCCTCTTTCCTATTTCCTTCCTTACCCACTACCTTCAGTCTCGATATACTTCAACATACCCCAATTGGAGATACCAGAGTCTCACTGGCTCCAATAATTTGGGACTCTTGTGCGGTATTCACATAACAAAAACAGCCATGCTTTATTAAATATTTCCGCTGAAACCTATCAATTATAATCGTTAATATTGCGCGCTCCCTCTAACATTCATTTTTACATATTTGTCTCCCAAACCTTCTTACAATTTGTGGGCTTTAAAACATTGCAAAGCATTGGTGTATTTTACTTTCCGCTGAAGTGCTCTTTGCCACAATATGACACTATTTAAAATACCTTTCATTGCTTTGCTGCCAATTTAGACAAATATTTCCTCGATTCTCTAAAAAAAAATTGAAATATTTTTAATGTTCCCGTGGTATAAGAAAGCTGTAGGAACCTCCGCCTGATAATAATCAATAGGTGTCACTGTCCTTTGGTTTTTTTAAATCTTTACAACAATTCAATAAACAAAAATCTCTCGGTACAAAAATTAAAGCGGTCGCCGTCAGAATGCTCACGTATGAAAAGTCATCTTTCATCATGTTTTAGTGAATCGTTTTAGTGAATTTTTCTAACATATTTGTATATCAATGTAATAATGATTGAATTTTCATTGAATTTAACGTGTTTAAATTCCGTGAGACTTAAAAATACAGTGTATATTTGCAAGGCAAAATTTTTCGGGTGGCTTTCGTAAAGTTACTGCGTAGTAGCTTGGCCGAATTGGATGTGTTTGAAAATTGATTATTTTCAATAAATAAGGCAATAATCTAGTTAATTGGTATTGTGAATTAAAGATCATGAGTGCATCTGTCTGACGTGTTGCAGTTATTTTTGGTGAGTACGTCAATAATTAGATTTTATTGAAATGAAATACCTATTGACATTTCTTGACCAAAATTTCTGTAAAAAGTTTTTATTAACGAAAAATAAAACACTTGACAACGTATTAAAATTCAGTTTTCTTACATATATTTCTATATGTGATCATGAATTAGACCATTTAAAAGAAATTTCATACAAAATATTTATTGTGGACGAAAAATTCAACTTCCTACGCAAGTTTATAGTTAGAAAACCCATAGAATATTTCCGTTTATAATGTTGATGATTTTTTAATATTTTTTTTATAAATCTTGAAAATATTCATGAATTCATTGGCAATATAGCACTTTCTACGGTTTTATGCATTTCCGTATTAAAATTCTGAGGTATTTTTTTTTTTAATGAGGGTGAAAAATATTCAAAATGATCACCAAAAAATCACGATGAATCCGAGGAAAACCTTTTAAATTGATCTGTCTCTCGAGTGTTTGTATGTCTTCTTTGGGGTTACTGTATGGAAGTTAGAGATGGGTAAGTTTTGCATTTTGCCGGAGGCCTCCGAGACGTGCTTCCTTTTAAAAGTTCTTGGAGCAGGTCCGGGAGCCACTCCCGACTCGCGAATGGCTCGGATCGAGACGCACGTGTTCGATCGGAGCTGAACCTGAGCCCGTAAAAGTACTCGAACGCGCGACCTGCCCCCGATTCACGAGTAGCTCGGATCGATACGCACGGGTTCCACCGGAACCGGACCTCGGAGCCGGAGCCCGCAAAAGAACTCGAACGCGCGACCTGCTCCTGAATCACGAGTAGCTCGGACCGAGACGCACAGATTTGAGTTGAGCCGACGAACCCGCGACTCGAGTGCGAGTGGCTCGGACCACTATGACTGCCGCGCCACCGCACCTGACTCCGGGTTCGGGTGCGAGAACTGGACCGGGTTCTTTGGGAATGGTCGATTTGAAAAAGAAGTAGAAGTAGAATCCGCTTCCCACGAAGAACCCGAGTTCAAGAGCCCACTCCAGCTGAGCCTACACTTCGATGGAATAGAAGTGTTTGCTAGGTATGGTTAAAAATATTATTGTGCAATGAATGACTTTAATCATTGTAAATTTTTCTTTATCGTTAATGAATTTCACTACTTAATGTTATTTGATACTATCTTTACGTATATTATTTACACTCGCATTAAAAACTTAAGGTTATTTTGGATATTGATCTGCAGAATATTTTGACGAACATTCATGCATCTATTTCGGCGGGTGCGCCGCACTCCAAGCCAATGGGATTAGTTGCCGTGATAAGCCAATGGGATTAAAATATTAAAACCGTACTTAAAAATAATGAACTGTGTACTGTGTACTGCGTACGTTACGGACACGAGCCGCCCGCGCCCGCCGAGGATCATATTTAAATAATCAGCGTGCTGTTAGTACATTTTCGCAAAGTGGAAAATATTGTGAAAGTTTCACTTATTTTTTATAATCTAGAGTTCTTTTCATCCGCAGACTAATGGTATAACTTTTTTGGAGGAGTGGTTTTAAGAAACAGTAAATAATGCTTAAAGCAGTGAAAAAATTCTTCTGAAATCCAATTTCAAACGTCTAAAAAGTAATTAAGATTGTTGTACATTCCTGCATGGGATATTAATATTAGATGCTTCAGATATCATTATGTCATTATATCTGTTCTCGTGTATAGAGATTACACATGTTTACAGTTTACATAGATAACAAGCACAAGTAATATAAAAAAGTGAATAATAATAATCAGTAACTGCATTTCAATGGTTGAGTAGTAGTGTAATATTAGATATTATATTACTCTAGCTCAACCCGGCGCCGCAGGAGAAATAATTCTGGAAATATCGTTGAAATTTGAAAGAGTTAGGTACCTTGTTTAATTACTTAATTATGAATGATTTTTATTTTATTTCTAATAATGATTACATTTATTGAAATTGAATGATACTCGTTTATAAAGAAAAGTATAAATGATATTTATTTTATTTTGTTGACTTTATTTTTCAAGTGCTTTAGACAAAAAAACACTTTTTTGGGTAGACAATACTTTTTGTATTTCGGTCTTTAGCAAAAACAAATAAATTTCTTCGCTGTCGGACTCGTGAGCATGCAACATACAACTGCCCATGTAAAAAAACATGGGTTTTCTAGATTCAATCCGCAAACTTGAAGTGATTGACCTTGTGCCTTGTTGATGGTCATTGAAAATGCAAGTCAAATGGAGAACTGCAGTCGTTTGAAATCGAATGGCATGATGGTTGGAATGACGGGAATGCGTGGAAGGAGCACGTCTTCTTCTTTCGACATACCATTAAGAATAGTTGCCTCGATGACATTCGGCGTCAGTTTCTTCACAGCGAGTCTTGTATCATTACACAGTCGTAGTGGATTAATGTTCCGCAGGGTCCATGCACCATATTTTTCGTCACAAATATTGATGGAAAAATGTTTGCAAATATGATATGATCTGGCGTTTGGTGCCTGAAATTGCATCGCAGCGTTGATCGACTTGTGCATCATTGTCACCCATAAAATAGATTTGTAGAAATTTATGTTCAGAGTCGGGAACCGGTAGAAATGAACCAACACGGTGATATATTTGTCCTTGAATTTTGAAAGTAGGCATGTACAGATCTTGGAAAACTTTGATGATGTCATTTGAAACGCTGAATTATATTTGCAAATGTTCTGCAAAAAGTGTTTAGGATCAGGTGAGTCGCCCGAAAGCAATGACAAAAATGGATCAAGTGGTGGATGCAATGTCGGCAATTTAACTTTGCCATTCGCGCAGCACATTCCTGGTGTTTCATTGTTGAACTTAATTGAACCGCAATGCCCACACACTTTATCCATTTTTCCGATATTTATTCTGGAATGCAAACTGTAATCGTAGTTAACATCGTATAGAAATGCAGCAATATTCAAATCAACATTAACTGTCTAGAGACTCTAGATTGAGTACCTAGCTCGTTAACGTTATTTTTCAATTTTCGCTGCATGTTGGTCATCTGATTCTGATACGCGCAATCGGGTGGCTCGTGAACGTTGTCTTTCGATTCTCGCTGCATGTTGGTCTTCCGATTCGGATGCACGTGAATCCGCCATTCGTGAACGCCTCATTACTCGCTTGTCATTCCTCGTTTGTTTGCTTAGCCCTTCTAAGATCCTCCACCAGTGGAGCGGGTTCAGTAAATATAACTTCTATGGTTAAGAAGGTGTGATCTTCTAAAATTAATGGTTTGTCACAAGCATGGGGCGTAAGGAAGTCATTACATAAGACAAGGTCATGAAAGTGACCATTAGTATTAGGAAATCCATTATATTGATACAATCCAGAAAAATGCAGGCATTCTATGAATGAAGTGCTAATAGGTGATAAGCGATCACTGGGTATAAAAGACGTGTTAGTGAGAGACCTACGTCATGAAACGTCAGTAAGGTTGAAGTCACCTAAGATAATAAATTTGTCCTAGGGAAACTGCAACGTAAGTAAAGAAATTTGGGTGAGGAAGCTTTCCTTATTTTCACGATATGTTGGTCCTTTAGAGAGATAAACATAAAACATGTGTGAAGATTTGTGTGTTTAAATCCCTTGGATTCTAATGTTATCCAGACATCCTCAGCTCATGAGTGCCACGCCGGGCGCTCGCGAGCTACCAGCTCACGACGAACAGCGAGTAAGACACCCCGCCCAAGCGCTGGCCTGTACGAGCGTATTCTCGATCTCGGTGGTGTACGTCGTAGCGATCATCAAATAGCTCTTATTGCATAGGTGACAGGTTGTCATGGTTGCGGCTCTCGAATCGTCAAGTTTTGACATGACGATCAGACATCAGTTCTTTTGACAAATATCGAAAAATCGATATTTGTCAAAATATCGATTTTGTCTAGGAGTTTGATTGCAATTGCGTTGAGAACTGTTTTATTTCAGTTTCTCCATAAGTGGAGGCCGTTAGTGTGAAAAAAATCATTAAGGTAGGCATTGAGGAAAAGGGAGGGAAGGGTAAATTCTGTGTTAGATAAAAGAATTTGAAAAAGTTAAGTTAAAAACAATATACCGCCCAACGCTTACATACTACGGCTACCAGATCCGGATGATAAACAAACAAACACGCTCTAGAGTACAAGCTAACGAGATGCGGTACTTGAGAGGAGTGGCCGGAGTTACAGAATGGGATCAAATAAGAAACTCGACGATCCGAGACGATCTAAACATCGGACCAATTTTACTCTTCATAGGAAAATTGCAACTGAGGTGGCTTGGGCACGTACTAAGAATGTCTGATGACCGAATTCCTAGGAAAATACCGAGTGCGATTCCAGAGGGTAGACGTCCAGTGGGCCGCCCTAGACAAAATTGGACGAGACAACTCCATAAACTGTGTAAAGAGAGGGTGGGACTGCCGTGGACGAAGGTCGAATAATCAGCGCAAGACAGGGATAAATTGAACACCTTGTCGATGCAATGGGTCCGCGACCCGAATAGGATAAGGGGAAGAAGATGATGATGAAGTTAGTTTTATGAAATACAAAAAATTTAAACGGCCTTATCTTGAGACTTGGCTTGGTTGAGGAACTTCTGCATGTTCTCGGTTGGGTCCTGTTGCTGGAGGCTCACAGGCTCGGTACATTTTCTTCATGTCTGCCTCCTTTAAGATTATGCTGGGCGCTTATGGCGTATTTCGTCGTGCATGAATTAGGTAGTTTTTTGTCCAGAAAAATTGGTAACCTTTTTGTTTAGCGAGAAGCCTCGCACGGTAAAACAGATGTTTTTTGTTTTGTGCTAGTGAGATGATATCCTATGTAGACATTTTGCGGGGTTCCCGTAAATCCTAGTTCCGTTGAGGTGATCCCTTTAGGATCTTTAGTAGCCTGCAGGAGCCGGTTCTTCAAGTTTTGGCTAGTTAATTTAACGACTAATGATTTTACCCAGTTGTGTCGCTGCCTTTGGAAGCAACTCGAGAGTCCTTTTCGCCGAGTTTCATGTTGCCTGGACTTGTGATATTTGAAATGAGGGTTATTAGGTTTTCACCTTTTTTTTACAGATTCCCCCTTATTTCTAGATTTTAAAGCCTTGGCCATTGGTCCTTTTATTTGATTCATCAATTATACTACGTACTTCCAGTTTTAGATTCATAACTTATACTTCCAGTTTTTCCACTTTTTGGAGGCGATTTTCTATATTGGCAATCTGCTAAAAGTTGCGACATCCTAATGGCAGCGGTTAACAGATTTGCTTTATCGTGGCCACTTTATCCTGCGGCGCACCTACAACGGCATGCACGGCAAACATACTCACATCTGCTCTATAAGGGGAAAATCTCCGTTCTGAGCGGGGGCAAGCTTGAATGGCGCTTGTGGTCACATGGTCACTTCGAGTCACATGGGTGACCTCAGGTCACTTCTGTGATTTCGGATCGCGTTCGAACAGCCGATTGGCTAGCTGTGCACACGTGGGTGCACGGGAACTCGTGGCGGCAATATTCGTAACTAAGAGGTCCGTGTAATGTAACAGTACCTACATTAATATCAGACGATTTGGATTGAATTTCAAACATTATAATGATAACCAGTATAATTATAAGTATAAGGATTATTACATTAAACTTACACCGGTAAAATCTGGTGAGAAGCTGGTCATTCATTATAAGTATTATTTGTAGCAATAGAGAGGCGGATAAGAGAGCAATCAATATAAATCATTACTTGTTTGAGCGGGTGGGAACCGTTAGGGTGATAAGGTAAAAGGTACTTTTCTTTTGGCGGGCATTGAATGGCACGTATATAAAATTTGCTTAAAATCAGACAAAGGTCTAACGGGGTTTAAAGAGCTCACTGACAAATATTCAATTTCTGTCTATCAGAAATTTTATTATTCTCTTTTTGACTAGTCATATTGGTTTAATGTCAATTCTAGTTTTTACTTCTTTCCCGGTGTTATTTTATTCTCTCAAAAATATATCATTACTTCTCGTCAAAAACTAGGGCGTTGAGTGTTTTGAAACATTTGATTGCTCATTTATCATTCACATTTGCTTGTTTTTATTCGGAAAATTGTATGTGCGTTATAATACTTTCGCATGCGGATCGCGAGATATGAGAGAAAATATAAGTTTCTCATCACGTTTTCCATTTGTTCCTGACTCTACACATGAAAGTTCCTCGCAATAAGACGGATGTATATACTATAGTGTTTTTAGTATATTTTCACGAGAAATGCCGTGTGAATTCTCGCATTTTGTAACGTGGTTGACGATTCTACAGCGCGAGGATCTTACGTATTCTAGGAAATAAGGATATATTGTGCAACACTAACCCCACAGGATGGTTGAGATTATTATAACTTGTAAAGTTAGGTCGAATTCGAAGATAGAGGACTGCGATACAGTTTATACTTGTTTGAACTAACTACGAATTCAACTGCTCTTAATTGATATCATATTAACTATATGATACCATATTTAGCTTGACAGATAGATCTTTATCAACACCACAACACAAGTGTTCTTAGATAAAAAATAAAGACAAATTTTTTCCTTTTCCATTTTTCAGTTTTCTAAAGATTGGTTGTAAGCAAGATTGGTGATTTAACAGGGGTGCCCGGGTTCACGGGGTGAGGTTTGTCTAAGTCTTGGAGGCGGATGACCAGGACACACTGAACTCCAGATTCCTACCCACCCCTTAAACCCTTTTCCTTCCCAGAACTCTCCTCCCCTTCCTTTCTTTAAAAAAACCCTACGCACAGCATCCCCAAAGATGACATAGGCCCTGAGAGAATTTTTTTTCCTCAGGGCTTCCTGCGTGGAGCTCATGTAAAAAAAAGGAATAAAATCAATTAATTATTTAAATAAATTAACACGTTTTTCAAGAATTTAAATTTATGCTTTTCAATGAAACTGGTTCAGTCTTAGAACTCAGACCAGGTACTGATGGAAGGGGTGATGTACTGATGGAAGAGAGATGTAACAAATACAATTTTTCTGTGAATGACAAATATAGTGAAGTTCATCAACTCCAAAACTAGTGAAGTGTAATTTGAAAGTTGAATTACCATTTTAATATCTTTCTTCGTCAGGTATTAATCATGTTGAAAACATAATTATTCAAAAAGTCAAATAAATGTACCAGTTTAACTGATAGCCTTTGAAGGACTGAAGGAGTGCTCTCCATGGCGGTAATTAATCGTCTAATTACGTCTCAAATCATCCCGAGTTGTTGGAATATTTATAATGTGAGCGTTCCTTTGTCATAAATCTAATGACATTTGACAAGCAAACTAAAATCAAATATCATAAGAACATTATTGTCGTGTTAAATCTGGAATATTGTTATTTGGCGGCCTCCGCGGTCGAGAGGCAAGGTATCAAGTAGAAATCCGAAAGTCGCGGGCTTGAATCCCGGCGTGAGCAAGTAAATATTATGTGATTGATTTGTGTTATTTCACAATTTATTTAATTATAATAATATAAAGTAATTTGATCAAACTGAACTGAAAAAATATTTTTGTAATCAAAAGGTATATGCTACTTTATTTATGTTTGCTTTAAATTATAAGATATAGGCCATTAAAGATTTTAGTGTTTCATGATTTTAAAGGCAACTTGAGCAATTATTTGTGAGTAATGAAAAATAATAAAATAATAAGATTAACAGGAACCCAATAAGAGAACAATAACTAAGCCTTGTATTATTTATTTATTCACGCCTTGAAGGCTTTTTCATGTACATTTTTGGTGGATATTGAATTCCAATAATATTGTCTTACGTGTGAATGTTAGGTTATGTTGCTTGATCATTCTCTTACATTATTCCAAATAATATGACATACCATTAAGGGGTGGTTACGAGTTTTTGGAGGCGTACAGTTTTAACGTTCTTTAGTCGTATATTAAGCCTTTGGGAGCGTTTGTATATTTTGTTAAGCATTGTTTCGTGATATTATATTTAAGTAAATCGGAGCAAAATAAACGAAGTTACAGCGTTTCAAGCGACCGGCCATCATGCTCGATTTGAGTATATTTCGAGTAAAAAAAAACTTTAAATCGATTTTCTCGCAAACAACATTTTTGAGGTTCGTGAACGTCATAACTCAAAATTGACTGGACCAATCCTTTTGAAAATTTGAACACTATTTCTACACATAATTATAGAGTTCGCTCTCACGGACTTATTTATTGCTATTTTTAATTGAAGTTTTTTTCAAAGATACTTCAGATGGTATACTGTAACGGGTGTATGAAATAAAAAAACCGACACCTCATCGAATACTCGAACCGAATACTCATCTCCAAAAAAATCATGAAAATATTGAATTTTTTTTGCCTTTAAAATCTTACCCCCCCCCCCCCCTCACCCGTAAGTCAACCGGCAATACGACGTCTTGTATAATGCTTAATAACTGCCTCCGAAAAAAAATAATATTTAAATATTTTAAGTTATTTTTTTAATTTTTCCATAATAATAATAATAACATTACATTTGTATAGCGCAGTTTTGTGTCACTTCACTTCAAGTGCGCTTAACTTAATAAATTACAAAAGTAATTATAATAATAATCCTACAGTGCTCCTTACGAATCCATTACAAAATATTGTTAAAATAATATGAAACAAAGAATATACAGTATTTACAAAACAATGACAAGAGAACAAAATTTAACAAAAATCGTGCTTTCATAGCATACACTGCAATAATAAACAATAACGGTGCTTGGAGCACAGGACAAAACAAGAACTTTAAAACTAAAATATTATATACTAACAGAAGGCAGTTTGCGTTTGGAAATGAGAAATACTCTGACATTATATTCGACCATTAAACATAAAAATACAATTAGGAGGAAACCGAAACCAAACAATTATCGGAAACTTGAGAGCATGGCTTAGGTATTACGTGTATTGAAAATGTGTTAGGATTCATGAATGGTATGATTTTTTAAATAATTGTGTTTTTAAATCCCGTTTAAATTCAGCCAAATTCTGGATATTAGTGAGAGCTGAGGGAAGTTTATTCCAAATGAGAGGGCCAGTTACACGAAAAGAGCGATCATAGTAAACGGCTCGATTTGACCTAGAAAGTTCGATTAAACGATTAATAACATCTAGATCTGCTGACCTTAGAGTAAGCTGTCTCTCGCTTAAGTTTTGTCGGACACATAGTTCCGATATATAGGCTGGCGCCATTCCTTGCAATGCTTTGAAAGTCATTAAGCAGATTTTGAACTCTATTCTTTCAGGACATCGAAGCCAATGAAGACGATCCCTTAGAAGCGGGGTTATATGACAGTACTTAGATTCACTAAAAATCATTCTCGCCGCAGCATTGAAGACGGACTGTATTCTATTTAATTGTGTCTTTGGAAGGCCAGCATATGCACTATTACAATAGTCCATACGTGAAACAACGAACGAATTTATGAGGGACTTTGCCCCGTCAGAGGGAAGGCATCTCCTGATTGATCCATGTTCAATTTTCACATTTGTAAGTTGATTGTTGAGTAATTTGTATGATGGTACTTGTGATTTCATATTTAAAAAGGATTGTGATCGGAAGAAAAGCGGAAATTGAATAGATGTCCCTGACAAGACTGTCCCACAGAAGGCCAAGAACACTTCTGAGAGCTCGGTTTTGAACCACATGCATGTCAGCTATCAGTTTCATTGAGGCTAAGTCCCAGGTACGGCAGAGGTAGGAAAGGTGTGAACGTACCATGGCATAGTGCCTACACTGAAGTTAGTAAATTAATGGGTTACAATCTTTGAAGCCCATGTTATAGTTTTTTTTTACATTAACTCCACACAGGAAGCCCTGACGAAAATAATTTCCCTCAAGGTACGTTCTCTGAGATGCCGTGTGGAGGATCTTTTTGAAGAGGAAGGAATAAACATTGATTTTGAAGAGACCCATGTTGCAGGAAGGAGGTAACACAGAGGCTGGCAAATCGTTCCACGGCCGAGATGTTTAACTCAAGAACGAGTCGAAGAAGCGACCCGTTCTCGTGTGACAAATGTCAACCATGTACATATGTTGGGCACGCGTTTGGCGTATATCCCGAATATGCACCGGTGCCGGGGGGATCAATGACGCTAGTTCTTCGGAGCATCTTCCATTGATATACCGGTAGAACAAGGTTAGTATTCCCACCCGACGCCTGTGCTCTAAAGATTGAAATCCGTTTGTTAAGAAGGGAGAATCTATCAAATCGACCGCCCGTTTCTGCAAAGAGTCAAGGTTTTTTTCAGGTTTTTTTTTGGGCCCCAGACCAGAGGTGGCTGCCAAATTCAACCGTGGGGCTCACTTGCGATTTTTTCAGGGTTATCAGTTGTGTACTATTAAATTATCTGCGTTCCCTGTACAGTGCACCATTGGGGGTAATTTCTCATTTACGTGTGGTTAAAATGTGGTTTATGTAGTTAAGTTAAAGTGAACATTTTGTGGTTTGAGATCGAGGTTAAGACGCTGGTGATAAGGCAAAGATGATAACCTATAAATAAACCATGTTTTTAATTTTATCAGGTCATAATCATTAAAGCACTCCGTTTAAATAAGTATATTTTTACAAATCATGTTTATATGATGAGTTTGCATTTTTTTTTAAATCTACATGAAACACCGTCCCGGTCCCGCAGACAGGCTCTAGGAACAGCTTGCGTTCTGTTTACTAATTAGAAAATATAATGATTTGTAGGATCCTTGACACAATTTTACAGGAGAGCAAAAAAACAATGTTTTGAAATCGGCTGGACCCTTAGACAAGGCAATTATTTAAGATAATTTCAAGGTTCTTGCATTAAAAAAATCCATAATTATCACCCAAAAACAACCGAATTTTTATTTTTATCAACTGTATTGAGGTTTAATTGTTATTTGATTTATTTCAAGCACGTACATCTTTTTTTTGCCACAAATCGACTAAAATTGCAGTTTGCTACTACTTATGTCTATTGACACATTTCTTAAATGTTACTTGAGTAATCAATATTTAAAAAAATATGGATGTCATTTAGGATAATGTATAAAGATTCCCACCAAAATGTTTAGTTTTCAGAATGTCATAATTTCTTTATTACTATAATGGTGCTTAATTAAATAGTAACTTTGGTTTGCAGAGCGGATGTTTGCTTTCAGTTTCAGTTTGGAAAAAATGTTTTTACACCAACTTCCGAGCTTTTTAAATTATTCACAGCCCATTCAACCGAACCAAGGGTGGCTTACACAAAATGAATATCATCGGGGTGCAATACTTGGAAAAACATTGTTTATTTTGATGGTTGTTAGACAAACATCGCACTGCCCACTGCACGTTTTCAGATATAGGTCGAATGCAAGTACCTAAAAAGTAGTACATAATTCGTGATGCTAGTGGGAAAATGAAGTTATAAATGTTATAATATTGCACGTAACAAGTTGAAGTATTATTCAGATTCTTTAAACTACGAGTAAATGGCTGAATTGGTTTTCAACTAGCGACAGTAAATATATGAATGAAACTCAAAACCCACCAATTAAAACTTATTTTAAAGCTTGCTGATTGTAGGTTGTTAGCGTCAGCGTGCGTGCTGATGCTATCGGCAGGGTTGGAGAAAGCTCCCACATATTTAATACAAATTAGTTGCTGTATCTGCCCCAAATAAAAACTAGCTCAGGTTCGGTGCAAGCAGGGTTTCTTTTAACCTCAAGGCTAGTGCTTGTGGTTCGGAACTTCACGCTTCTCCATCCCCCAGGGCCTCTCTCGACAAGCAAAATACGGTAGGTTATCACATAAATAGTTTATTCAATTCTAGGAGACACAATAATACATAAGAGGAACGATCCTAGCTGAAAGTTAGTTTGAACGTCAGTCTCTGCTCTCTACACGCGTGGTTAGGGCTAAAACATTATTTGCACACAAAGGGTAACATGGTAATTGACTCACGTTTGGTTTATGGGCCAACAGCGGCTTTACGCGCTTGTTCTCCCGGTCTCAGCAGCGTCCAAGCGGACACCGGAAGTGCACAACCGGCGAAACTGAACTTGTGTCGCACATGTTCGCGCGGGACGTGGGCCCGGGAAGCTCGCTTGCTGAAGACTCGTTTGAATGGCGTGTGCGGCGCGTCTCCTGATCCGTGGGTCGCGGGAGGGGTGATGCGCCTGCGCATTACCGTCCCGCGGTGCAACAGTATTTTAGGGCTCGATTCGCTGACTGTCGAAACATGACGGTACTTAAGACTCGATTCCTTATTCTTGTAACGTAACACTTCCCCCCTCGCCGCAATAAAAGCGACGTGGCAATGGAGCTGTAGGGCTAATAAATCCTCTTACCCTTTCAGCACTTGTGCCAAAAACATTTAAGAGAAACGAGGAGAGAGAGAGAGAGAAATTCCTAGCTGGAGAATAGTTATGAACAGAACACAAAAGAGATGATACATGGTGTAACAAGGAATTGTCAATAAATGTATATAAAGGCAGTGGCATACATAAATACAGTTGCAAAGAACAAGGATCTGTTGAAGAAAGGTACAAGGGTTATGCAGTGATAGAAAAAAAAACTCTAAAATTGTATCATTGGTCTGTGAGCTAATGTTTGCGAACGTGGTTTGCGTAGGATGTCTGGGGTGGTTGAACGTTTCACTGAAGTTACAAGGTTACTTTGTCACAGTAACCTGGCCCATTTGAGATTACACTCAAGGGACACTAGGGCCTTTAAGAAAATACGAGGAAGAGAACACATGATGAGGCTTCTAGGTGGTGTGGAGAGTTCTACCTGTCACAGAGGTCGAAAGGGTAACTGCTTCCGGATCCTGTGGGTGAGCCAGTACGAAACCATTGAAGTACTGGAGAGTGGAATCGTAATTGGTGGTTGGTACACTGGTTTTTGTATGTAGTGGGATTGTTTTGTGAACAATCGTTGGTATTGTTATTTGCGCAAGGGCACAGGAGCATCAGCACAATGGCAGTAGGGCATTTGCATTATGCAGCAGGAACATTTGCATAATGGCAGCAGAACATTTGCATTATGCAGCAGGAACATTTGCATAATGGCAGCAGGAACATTTGCACAAGGGCAACAGGAACATTTGTATTATGCAGCAGGAATATTTGCATAATGGCAGCAGAGCATTTGCATTATGCAGCAGGAACATTTGCATAATGGCAGCAGAGCATTTGCACAAGGGCAACAGGAACATTTGTATTATGCAGCAGGAACATTTGCATAATGGCAGCAGGAACATTTGCACAAGGGCAACAGGAACAGGAACCAACCTAGAGCTGGCGTGCTCGGGTTTGTTTTGAGTGTCGGTTCTTTGTGGTGATACAATTCGCAACTACACGCACGACTCACACTAGGTTATGTTAGATGCGGTCGGGTGCTTTTGGTACGCAGGGATTGAAGGCAAGGGACCTCCGTGACGGTAGCGAGGGCAGCATGAAGAGGCGCAGATGTAGATAGGGTGCAGAGCTGCTGGTTTTTTTTTTTTTTAAAATCCGGCAAAAATTATTATTAGAACAAAATTCTTGAAGTTTACCTGCCTAGTAGACCAATGATGAAAAAAGTTTGGAGAGAAACAAGTGTGCATGTTGAGAAAAAGTTGGATTTGTTTGGCGTGTAGAGAGAGAGACGGAGAGAGAGCTAACTAAATGTGGCTAATTCCTAATACATGTTACAAAGGTACGTATTCAAGGACAGGTTCTGTGTAACCCCTTTTGGTTTTTTTTTCTTTACCAAATACATTTCCAAGAATACGTGGTTGAGGGATTGTACGTATAACAAAATTCCCCATTCGAAAGAAGTTGGTCTTCCATGACCTATGCTCACGTCTATACGGTAGCATTTTTTCTACTTTCGAAAAACAAAACATTGCGTACAAGATTAGTTATAACAAAGTGGGAAAGGAGTAGGAAGTTGAAAGGATCCGCGTATGAAGATTGTCCCATTTGACAAACGAAACGCCAAGTGCGTAACGCATATATCCCCATTCACGGATAATTTCGAGGAAGGGGGAGGGTGATAATTGGGAACATTTGAACGAAGAAAACTGCTGGGGACTCGGCTATTTCCGAAATTCGACCTCTGGGTGGAGGTGAAACAAGGTCTACAGCAGTCATCCTGGCACATTACAATAATGACAACTGGGAAAGGAGTAGGAAGTTGAAAGGATCCGCGTATGAAGATTGTCCCATTTGACAAACGAAACGCCAAGTGCGTAACGCATATATCCCCATTCACGGATAATTTCGAGGAAGGGGAGGGGTGATAGTTGGGAACATTTGAACGAAGAAAACTGCTGGGGACTCGGCTATTTCCGAAATTCGACCTCTGGGTGGAGGTGAAACAAGGTCTACAGCAGTCATCCTGGCACATTACAATAATATTTGGTAGTGTTGGACAAAAGAATACACTGACATAAAAGTCTAATCCTCTACGTGTATTGGGCAGAAGATTAGGGGTCGTTTTATTCTCCTACTTGTTTGCGAGAAATGACAGACCCTTGCTCAAATCTCACAAACCTGGGGATTTTCTTTGTTCGTCTCCCAGACAACGAGTTAGGTGTTTTTGTGTCCATCAACTTAACTCCCACGACACGATGCCCCATAATCATGAGTGAAGCGTATGATTAGTCCTTTTGAGATAGTAGATAGTTCCTGGGTTCTTGTGACAGGAAGTCCACGGGCATATTAATGATTACAAAAAAGGGGTGTGGACTACATTGAGTAGTTCACACATAAAGGTTTGATATTATTTCGTTCGCACGATTCATGGTGAGTATTATAACGTCTTCACGTATAGCGTACAAGATTGCAAAATCAAAAGATTTGCAAGTAAGTTTTATAACGTCTTCACGGATAACAATGAACGAATTACAACTGGGTTGCCCAGTATTGAAGGGAGGTGCAAAAGACTAGGTATTTATGACATTTCTGACAAAAACCCACAGAGTAATTATAACGGGCTCCCCGTATCGCATTTAGTAGATATTCTGAGATTCCCATCTATGACGGCAGATTTTATAAGGTTCCCACCTATGATGGCAACAAAGGTTAACGTTCATATAAAGGTACCTATTCAATACAGACGGCGAGACATACTGATGTACTTAGTACAACAATACCGTAGCATAATAAATCCATATTAGCGTACGTTAAAGACTTGCACAAAGGCAAAAACATATTTGAAGATCTGGCCAAGATTTTATACTTCAACAATTAAGGGACAAAAAATTTTGGCGTGCTGATGGAATGTGAATTTCATCTAAGCTTACCGCAAAAGAGATCCTTTGTGGTACAACCCTTTTGGTTACGCACAGAGTATCGTATCGTGATGGTACAACTTTTGTTGTACTTACACGTACGATGGTAGCAACAATACAAGACATGCGCTTATCGTTGTTTGACAAGGAAAATTATTTACATTGGTCCGATTTGAGTGTTTAAGACCTTCTAGGTTTTACTTACTTAAACAGACTGCGATGGACACACCTTGGTGTTATGAAAATTATAATAATGGGATGGGTTGTTCACAGGGTGGTTCACTTGGAGACCTGGCTTCTTGTTGTGACCTCGTACTTTGCACGTGATAAGTCACAACAAGGCAACCCCAAAATTTCAGTTTGAGCAGTTGAGACCCAGGGTGACTCAATGTTGCTGAAATGTTGTAAAAAAATTTATCGTTAATGAAGAGGCACGTTGAAAGTTGTCCCTTTTATAACGATACTTTCCAGACTCCACATCCAGTTCTGGGGAGAGCTAGAGCAATTTGGGTTATTTATTGAGCGCCATTCTATTTTCTTAAAAAACAGAAAAAAAACTTAGAACGGGTAGCAAACATCTGATACCGCCGTGGGTTTACACAGGTTTGCTTACCTAATTTAACTACATATGACATAAGGGTTAGATGCACTTTGGCGAGGACCCGATATTTAATGTACAAAAAAAATTTTCTAACATTTAGAAAGGGGTGACGAGGTATGACATGATGATGTGAAAATATGATGCTGCTAGTTGTGACGATGCACAAAACCTTGGGCACGTAGTCTCTGACTACTTGCAGTAAGCCACAGGGAATTCCTTTCTCCGAAGTGATCAATTTCAGGTAGAGGTGTGCATGCTTAGAAAAAACGATGTTTCCAAGGTTTGACACCTGGGGCAGCAATTAGAGGCGAATGACTGATGATGACGAGATATTTATACAAACAAAAATAAAATAAAATGAAACGAAACCACAAGGGAGAATTATAATTTCTTCCATGACTTTGGCTACAGTTGACACCACTGTGCCAGAGCTAGAAAGGTTTCGTTTGAGTGTCCTAATGAGTGACAATCGTTTACGAGAGGCCGCTCATTAGTGACGAAACAAAAGGGTTGACTTCCATAGTGATCCATGTCACGGTGTAGACGAATGGTTGCTAGGAGTCAAGGAATAACCGTTGGGGTTATACGGGCGTGGCAATGGAGTTTGTTTCCATGTTCCCACTTTTTACAATGTCCTTTATGTGGTAGTTACCTATGTGTTTACCAGAGATGTCGGACAATCGGTAAACCAGGTCTGAGATTTTCTTTAGGACTTTCGTCTTTACAAAACGGGGTGCCAATTTGGCAGAGAAGTACAGCGCACCTTGTGACAGAGTGTTGTTTCTCCTCCAGACGATGTCTTCTTCCTTGAACGTGATGTGCTTCCTGATGTACTTTTTGTTGTAGAAAGAAGCATATTGAATAAGGCATTTTTTGGATTTATTCCTGGGAGAAATCTTTCTACTTCTCAGGGCCTGTAGTAGTTCTTCCTTTTTTGACGTAGAAATGTGGGGGATTATACCCAGCGTGACTTGAGGGACTTCCATAGTGTATAGGGTCGTGTCAGGGTGACCTTACGTTGGGAGAAAAACGAGAACTCGACTCTTTATCCGTAATTGGAAAGAAATTTTTGCCAGGGATTGACCACTGGGGACGTATATTTTTTTTTTACAAAATGCTTCTGCGAAAAACGCGTATTTGTAAGTGTTTGGGTTATTTGAAAATTTGGGCAGAGATTTGCCTCTGGCCACGTGCTTTTAAGGAAAAATCCAAGCGTTTTGGAAAAAATTTCGAGAAAAAGCAAAAAATCGAAAAAAGGAAAAAATCGGAAAAATTTTCAGAGTCCGAAACTGGAGAAAATTTGAGCAGCGATTTTCCTCTGGCCATGCGTTTTTAAGAAAAACTCCAAGCGTTTTGGAAAAAAAATTTCGAAAATTAAAAAAATCGAAAAAAGGAAAAAATCGAAAAAATTTTCAGAGTCTGAAACTGGAGAAAATTTGGGCAGCGATTTTCCTCTGGCCATGCGTTTTTAAGAAAAACTCCAAGCGTTTTGGAAAAAAAATTTCGAAAATTAAAAAAATCGAAAAAAGGAAAAAATCGGAAAAATTTTCAGAGTCCGAAACTGGAGAAAATTTGAGCAGCGATTTTCCTCTGGCCATGCGTTTTTAAGAAAAAAATCCAAGCGTTTTGGAAAAAAAAATTTCGAAAATTAAAAAAATCGAAAAAAGGAAAAAATCGAAAAAATTTTCAGAGTCCGAAACTGGAGAAAATTTGGGCAGCGATTTTCCTCTGGCCATGCGTTTTTAAGAAAAAATCCAAGCGTTTTGGAAAAAAAATTTCGAAAATTAAAAAATCGAAAAAAGGAAAAAATCGAAAAAAATTTTCAGAGTCCGAAACTGGAGAAAATTTGAGCAGCGATTTTCCTCTGGCCATGCGTTTTTAAGAAAAACTCCAAGCGTTTTGGAAAAAAAATATTTCGAAAATTAAAAAAAATCGAAAAAAGGAAAAATCGAAAAAATTTTCACAAGTTTTCGTGGAAGTAATTTGTTTGAGAATTCAACAATATCTTGGGGGCATGGTTTCATTACGCGGCTTCCTATAGCCTGATTTTATACAGCACCAATTTTTTGGTATTTACACGCGAATTCCCTTCGTCTTTTCGACAAGATATTACCTTCTTTGTCAATTGACAAGGTATTATAGTGTCAGATGTCAAGGAATCCACGTCAACGCGAATTTAGTATTTTTTGCATTATTCGAATGTGATTCGGCATGACCCGGTTTCAGCAGACGACAGAGTCAAAAATACTTAATTGTCAAATGACAGAAAGAATTTAAATCCACTTGTTCCCTAGGTGTCAGCAAGTGTCCGTTTAAGAGACGTACCAGCGTGCTGCAATATAGTATATTATTAAAAATATTTAGCACTTTCGAGACCAAGCGGATGATTTGTTTATCATGTACATGATTTTAATTGTTGAATAAATTCTTCTTTAATTTGTGTTTATTTCCACTATTCACTTGTATTGAAAATAGCAATTTTAATCGGCCGACACTTTGTAATCACTGTATTATTCGCAGCGACAACTTCCTAGGTTGGGCACCTTGCGTTGGAATACCGGTAATATTTTGTCGAGTGACGACTCACAAATGATAAAATCGCGCCCGTAATAATTTAAATTGTGATTCGAAATTACGTTCGCGCCGAGATTCCTGTTGGAAGTGCTAGACAATTGGGAATAAACAATACATCATAATAACATTTCAGAGTTTACAATTGTTGCTTGGGAACGAGGCCGTGGTGGAACAGAAAAAAATTTAAATGGCCCCACGTTTAGCGCCAGTGTTAGCGTCAGCGTGCGTGCTGATGCTATCGGCAGGGTTGGAGAAAGCTCCCACATATTTAATACAAATTAGTTGCTGTATCTGCCCCAAATAAAAACTAGCTCAGGTTCGGTGCAAGCAGGGTTTCTTTTAACCTCAAGGCTAGTGCTTGTGGTTCGGAACTTCACGCTTCTCCATCCCCCAGGGCCTCTCTCGACAAGCAAAACACGGTAGGTTATCACATAAATAGTTTATTCAATTCTAGGAGACACAATAATACATAAGAGGAACGATCCTAGCTGAAAGTTAGTTTGAACGTCAGTCTCTGCTCTCTACACGCGTGGTTAGGGCTAAAACATTATTTGCACACAAAGGGTAACATGGTAATTGACTCACGTTTGGTTTATGGGCCAACAGCGGCTTTACGCGCTTGTTCTCCCGGTCTCAGCAGCGTCCAAGCGGACACCGGAAGTGCACAACCGGCGAAACTGAACTTGTGTCGCACATGTTCGCGCGGGACGTGGGCCCGGGAAGCTCGCTTGCTGAAGACTCGTTTGAATGGCGTGTGCGGCGCGTCTCCTGATCCGTGGGTCGCGGGAGGGGTGATGCGCCTGCGCATTACCGTCCCGCGGTGCAACAGTATTTTAGGGCTCGATTCGCTGACTGTCGAAACATGACGGTACTTAAGACTCGATTCCTTATTCTTGTAACGTAACAAGGTACATAAAATCTTTGGCCTTTTTTTCATAATTTGCTGTTGTAGTGTTTTGGTTATTCATGTAGTTTCAGCTTCTTTGAATAGAAGACGATAGCATGGTTAGTAATACGACGTTTTCCTATATCCCAACAGAAGGGATATAGGGATGTGTATGATACCGGAAGAGTACCATCCATCGTCGTTCGTGTCTTAGATGCGTACGGTTTCAATGATTGCCGACGGCATCGGCAAGTTGGACGGGTACCTCCAGTCCGCCAGCAGGAGCGGCAGAATTACTTAGAGCCTAGTCTAGTAAGGACGTCTGTCCAGTTTAATATTCATTATAATTTTACCATAAATCAACTAGTAATCACATGAACCTCAAACTTATTAGATTTAATACATCTTAAGTATTGATATTGGATACTAAGAGATACAACAGTTAAAGTACACAAATAGCCTTCATTCGTATAAATTATTGATTTATAAAGATTTAATTTATTATTTCTTCAAAATTCGCAAATTCACTTGTGGCGTCACGAAGAAAACATAGTTTCGAAACATGTTGATATTGTTAATTAAATAGTGGTGTACACAAAGTTATTTGTTTTCATTAAATTTATTTAATTTATTTCCCAGCTTTGTAAAACGTCTCTGAAGAAGTGTCTCTCGAAAGTAGTGCTTTAGAAAATGGGAGGAGTTATTAATTTTGTAACGTGAGAGTGCTGTGAAGATACTGAGAGCATCTTTAGTGAATAAAAATTTGCTCGAGCATGTTGAAAAAACTCATGCCTCCAAATATTGAAACGAAAACATAACTGCTCGTTAACTGTTTCTTAAAACTGTTTGTAGGTTTTATACAAAAATCATTTAATTCATAAAAGCTTGAAATTTGTCTGATATTAACGGAAATCGTTCAAAGTTGTTTTTTTCCAAGTACAATTTTAAAGTTCCAAACAAAAATAAAAATAAAAAACATTTAGTCCAATAGAACCAAAAACAAGGTTTAAATGATTTTTATATGTGATAACATTACACTATTAAGAGTTAATATTTTTATTAAGAAAATTTTACAATGTAATTGCGAAACCATAAAATCGTTTTTTTTTTCATTTGACATATAATTTTTCAATCGTAATTGATTTGACCTTAAATATCGAAGAATAATGAAAATAGTTTATTTTTGTCAGTTGTAAATCACCCTGATAGAATTCACCCTGAAAAATAAAATGCACACATTACGATGCCGCTCCGAAAAAGTGATTTCTTGACACCTAACCTTAACCTGCGAGCACTCGCGCCTTTAACACTCACACGAGCACTCGCGTACAGAGCATTTTGCTCACGTTTTATAAATAGCCAAAAAGTATATACCTAAATTATAAACTATATATTTATTAACATATAATATTATAAAGTACATATTTATTTATGTTATTACAAATATATAATAAAACAACCATGAACAATCAAATCAAATGTTTATTTATGATATACGACATTTGTTATACTATAATGTTTATATAACAAATATACGAACTAAACTGGCATTTCTTAACTGCACTATTGTAATACTTAAAAGAAAATTAAGGTATGAATAACAAAACATTAATCTTCATCATATGCACGAGCTTTACAAATGTCACACCAAATGGACCCGGCCGAACAAACCACCTCTGCGACTGTGGTACACGGGGTGAGTATAAAACTCAGCTATTGGGCGAACGAGGTACGTACGATGCACATTGTTGCACATTGCACGTGGCGCGAATTTTAATTCACAGCGCGACTACTCGCGGGTTAAACTTTACTTTCGCTATTAACTTTAAAAAAACATAAAATTTAATAACGAACAGATTGACACAACACGACACATGACAGAATTTGCGTAAAATACCGTTCAAGGGTATTTTGAACGCGACAATAAGCCGTCACAAAAAAAAACTCGCGACTGTGAATATTGGATTGTTTACATAGAGAGAGAGTAATTTTAATAATATACTACCTATTGAAATATAAACTGTGACACCGTAATTTTTTTTTTAAATAGACGATTGATTCATCATTATAAAAGTGCTTTGTGATCTGGTAAGTTCGCTTTATGAATACCGAAGATGCGAACACGCGGGAACTTTTGAAATAATTCCTAAAAAGATAAAAATATATCTTCCAACCGCCCCAGTGGATAAGCAGCCATACAGACAGCCTCTGAGGTGAGAACAACTGAACTCAATTAAGGCGGAGGGCATTCAATAGGTAGTTGTCAAAGCAACATGCAACAATAAAAGTGGCGTGAACACCCACATTAGTCAAAATAAATTTATACAACATTTGCAGTGTTTCACATTGTTTGAACTACATTAACGTATTTATGGGGGTAATGCGTGTGGATGGATTGTGTAAGCGGTGACTCTGTAAGATGTTGATGATCGCTGTTGTGAGGAACCAATAGGAATGCTTCGCGGTTCAAGATCGCTGGCTGGTTCGCTTCCCACTTATTTATTCATTTATGCACTGATAAGTTTTGCGCTTCAAGATTTAAGGGATTTAGTAATACTCCTTTTTAACTTTGGTCATTAACAGCCTATTGACAAAAATAAGTTTGCGCGCATAAAAGAGTAAGCTGTTTGCCATTTGATTGACAATGCCGCGGCCTTAACGATATTTTATGGGTCTTGTATTAATTAACGTTTCAGAATTCAATTCGTGAAATAGCAAATAACGTTATTTTATTATTAGGTATCAAGTAAATTTTCTTCACAGACAACTGTTTGAACCTCCTAATACGTTTGATTTTTTTTACAACGGTCGGAAAATAATTTTCGAAAGGTTGAAATCGAAACTTTTTAAACAATTTTTCTTGAACTGATTCGGCTTTCGTTGCAACCATCATACTTGGTATATATTTCTCTAAAGCTTGGGTATTTATTTATAAATTAATGTAATTCATGGTGAATAACAATGCTCTTGGTTCAGAAATGCAAAATTTTAAATGTAAGGCATAAAGTGGTTATTCGCACTACTCTTATATAAGTTAAAATAATGTATTAGGAATTTAGTCTGAGGCACAGAATACAGCTTGTGTCGTTAATAGAGATGTTAAGGCGTAATATTATATAAGCCGATATTATTTTTATTTTTTTACGGTTGCAGTTGCGGATGCTGATGCGGATGCGGATACAGAAGAAGTTTTACAAATGATATTAAAAATTAAACGAGGACGGGTTGAACAATGATGTTTTAATTTCACTGTCAAAAATTTAACAATTATATGAAATATTCAACAAAAAGTAATAACAGAGATTTATTAGTAATTAATAATCCGAAAAATAAAACAAATTACGCAAGGCGCTTGCGCGTGCCGGTCGTCCCGCGGCCCATTCCCCGCCCGCACTTCCATGGCGCACACGGCCCAACACTGTTGTTAAGGAACCTGGGCATTAACTTTCCAGAAGCAGACGCGGTAGTGAAAAGTATGCAGTACTTCCGTGTTTGCGGAAGCGGAAGAAGGGGTCTGCTGCATAACTAGTCTTCATTGTGCATATTCGAAAACAGAATCGACAAGTTGTAATCAACCCTTCGTTGGTCGCTGGAAAGGAGTATGAACATGTATGCTAATTTTATACGAAATCTAAACAGTCTACATAATATTTTATTTATTTACCGGCATCCCACCAAAACCCGATTCCCAAGAATCACCTCCATGTCCGGGTATGGACTCTATTTTCGCTCAAACTCTCCTGTAAATACCAACCCACCTCTATTTCACACTTACCACAACGTAAGCATAACACATATATACGAGGAGCATACTAATATGTATAGTTGGGTGCCCTCTTAACGCCACCTTAGGACTACATGAAATGGGCTCCAAGGCAAAATTAAATAGGCACTTTGTGCTTCCAAACCAGGTTAATGGTCTCCTTCCACCCACCTTCATTATTTTCCTTTTTCTACCTCTTTCCTGAGAAAATTCTATGTAACTAAAACCACTAAAACCACCAGTTGAAGCCTCCGACGTTGTACGGGCAGAGTGTTTTTCAAAATCTTTCTAGATTCAGGTAGAATGTTTTCGAAATCTAATATACATAATACATAGTGATATTTTTTTTTGATTTGAAGGCCAGGTGTACTAAATTTCATCATCCCCGGAATATAACTGTAGATTTGTATAAAAATCAGATCGACACCGCCCACCCGTTTTCCGAAAAGTCACACTCTGCTTTACATAAATATATATGTTTTTAAATTTATTTTTATTAATGATTGGATCTACATATCATGGGTTACATTATTAATGTATTTCTAGCAGTTAAAAACTCGCTCCGCAGTTTTTTACTGCCCTGCCCTGCGGGAGGCTTTTGGTTCGGCTTCGCCCAGTTGGTGTTGGTGAACATTTTAAAAATCCAATAGTAACTGGTTTCAAAAATAGCCCGTTCCTCGGATCCACTGTCATCGAGTGATGGTCACCGGTACAAATTAATAGAGATAGGCAATGACGTCGTATGTAATTTATAGCCCCTTGATACAACTATGTATTACCTTCAATCATTCTATAAACACTACATATTAACAAATTCGTAGCACTTATTTCTAGTGGGACGTGTACCCATCCGACCTGCTGACAAAAGTGGTGACTTCTTGTGACGAATTTTGAATTCGAAACCAAATTACAACGGTAGCTTTGTTTGAAATTCCACGTACACATATATTATATGTGACGCGACGCGTACGGCGCACAGTTAATAATTTGAGGTATCTAGCGTAACTTTATTATAAGAACTAAGGTTTCTTTCTGAATTTCGTTTTATTTTAATTGGGTACCTAAATGTTTAATCTTTTTAGAATTTAATAAAATTGGTTGTCTGTAAAGTCGGTTTACGGATGATAATTTTACGTTATAACGTCATAAAAAAAACATTGAAAAATTGCATTGATGCGTCATAGGCTGGGCGCATACATCCGATTGTCCGATCAGACAACCGGAAGGCCTTCGCGTCATAATTTTTTTATGAAAGCCCGCACACATCCGATTCGAAAACCGGATCGGTAATATAAACAGGCCACGCCCTTCCGCGCCGGCCGTTCGATCCGGTCGAAAAGGGCGTGGTCCTGGTTTTGTTATCTTTCCGACTTTTTCTTTCGAATCGACAGGTGGCAAATGAGTATTATTACCTAACTACTCATCACCGCAGTAGAAACGTTACAACGCCTATACATTTATACAATATTATTATTATTTATTTTTTAAAAACAAATTGAATTGTAAACAAGTTCTGCTATGTAATTATTATTACCGTAATGCTTGATAGAAATAACCTGACGGCTATTAATGATAAGCACTAATTTGGAAGGCGGATATGGGTACCGCCGCCAAAACCATTTATTGGATGACCAACATCCCTGCCGAGGGTCACCCCAAGTGGTTCGTTACGTTTGGTGACTTAGCAGAGGTGCCCGAGTCCATATGGTGTGGTTTGACTAAGTCTTGGCGGCCAATGCGTTTGCCCACCTATTGCATGGTGGGCCGGATGGAGCGAGATTGGTTGAGGGTGGTCTAACCTTTTTTTATGCGAATACCTCACAAGAGCCTCAGTTGCTCACGTCTGGAGCCAGTGAAACTATGGCATCCCCAGTTGAGGTATGTTGTAAGACTGAAGGTAGTGGGAAGGGAAAGGAGATGGAGAAGAGGAAGGTGGGGAAGTATCTGGTTATTCAGATCGGGTCACCAAACATGGCTAAAGCCGTTTCAATCAACGTTTCAGCTCTGAATGGTGGTTTTACTCCAGGGGGATACTGAGAGTATCTTCCACTCTAGAACGCAATATCCTATACATTATTTTTACATAAATTAATTGTGAAATAATGCAAATCAATCAAATAAAATTTATTTTCTCACGCCGGGATTCGATCCTGTGACCTTCGAATTGCGAGTCAAGAGCCTCACCCCTAGACCACCCCTTACCCCTAACCTAGGCCTCTCCAGCCGCTCTCTCTCGACTCATCGCCTTGCACAGCGGTTGGAGGGATGGATTTATACGTCCGTCACTCCTGGATCCCAGATTCCTACCCACCCTTCATGCACTTTTCCTTTCCGGAACTTCCTATCCTTAAAAACACCCTCCACACAGCATACCCAAAGATGACACGGCCCTGAGAGAGATTATTTTCCTCAGGGCCTCCTGATAATAATAACTGGAGCTCCCAATATGATAAGCCCTGAGGGAAAATAAATACCCTTTAAATATCATATTTGGTTTGGCTATGTGGAGGGTCTTTTTAAGGAAACGAAGGAGACGAAGTTCTGGGAAGAAAAATGGTATAAGGGATGGATAGGGATCTTGTGTTCAGTGTGTTCAGGTCATCCGCCGCCAAGATCTAGACAAAACTCACCCCACGAGCCCGGACACCCCTGCTAAGTTACCAAACGTCACGAACCGTTTTGGGAGACCTACGACAAGAGGGTTGATTTTTCATTGAGTGGTTCCGGGTGGCGGTACCCATTCCCGCGTTCAAAATTGAATTTGTATTGAATATACAAATTAAAATCTAAACAGGCCTTCCGCCGCCAAGACCTAGACAAACCTCACCTCATGAACTCGGACACCCCTGCTAAGTTATCGAACGTAACAAACCGTTTAGAGAGACCTACGACACGGGGGTTGGTTATAAATTGAATGGTTCCCGGGTAGCGGTACCCATTCCCACCTTCCAAATTAAATTTTTATTGAATATGCAAATTTAAGTCTGTACAGGTCATCCGCCGCCAAAACCTAGACAAACCTCACCCCATGAACTCGGACACCTCTGCTAAGTTATCGAACGTAACAAACCGTTTAGGGAGACCTACGACACGGAGGTTGGTTATAAATTGAATGGTTCCCGGGTAGCGGTACCCATTCCCACCTTCCAAATTGAATTTTTAAATCTTAAAATTAATATCTATGTAAGTAGTTCTACAAATTTAACTTGAAAACAATAAATAAGTATCAATCTGTATAACGAAAGATTAAGAGAGTACCGTTCTAATAGGACTTGGTACTAAATTTCATTTCATCAATTCATTTCATTAAATTGCGCCGTAGATTATATTTTGTGCTGATTGTAGCGTTTTGCTAGACAGGTCATGAGCGACTGAGACGAAGCTTGGACCGATCATGCCTCTCTTTCACTTATTCCGTCTTCTCGCTTGCACGCTAGGCTCAGGCGGAACGTGACAATGAGTCATGCTTTTTCGAACATGCAGCCGGTGTTCATCAATTTATAAGACGTTATCACGTCAAAAAAAATACATTTTAGTTGCTTGCGACGTATGGCACCATCGCGAATACTCACTACCTCGAAACGCGAACGAGTAATTTTATGTCTTTTCTTTAAGCTTAAAATTCATCAAGACATTTTAAAATGTATCCGAATTTTTCCGGCAAAATTTTTCGTTTTCTGTGTTTAATGGATATTAATAGTATCAAATTAACTTTAGTTTTGTGATGTTTTCAGGGTTTACTTAAACAACTTTTAATGTTTTCAGCACCAAGGCGATTTTTGGTATACAGATCGATATATACAAATTTCATAACGCTAGAGCTTATCATTATATATAGAAACACTCTTCTGCTAAAACGCAATGTTCTATAAAAAATTGGAGTCAATTTATTGATTAGTTTCCGAGATTTGCGAACGCAAACATACGGAACCTAAATTTTTGTAAATATGGATTGCTGTAAGTATTAAAAACGACTGTTCTAGGTTGAATCGCGCAAAACATATTTTTTTAACAATTTTTTCATATGACGATAATTTGTATCGTCCCAAAAACATACTAAAATAATGAAGTTATGCTGGGTACTGAAAATTACTAACTGTGCGGCGTGGCGTCAACATGCACTCGAAACTGGGTCCGAAATTCAACCATGCAGACGCAGACGTATTAATACTATTCGATTTTGTAATGCTCAAAACATAAAAAATTACATTTACTTATATATTTAAATGAGCTACTTGAGTACGTGTTTGACAAATTCAAATGAGACAGATCCCCATCCAATTATGTACGTTATTGGCAAAGAGCATAGTAAAGACTTTATACAGATCATTTTTATTTAATACAAATAGTTTTTAACATCCCCACAAATAATTTCCCTGTAATAAGGGAAATTTCATTTTTGTCATCTTTGGGGATGCTGTGGAGTGTATTTTAGAAAAAGGAGTTCCTCTCCTCCTGGGAAGCAAAAAAGTATAGTGGTGGGTAGGAATCCAGGTGTCAGTGTGTTCAGGAGTATTGGACGTATGAGTCTATTCCTTCTACTGCAGTGCAAAGGCGATGTTCCGGGAGACCTGCTGAAGAGATCTGCCTCCAGCCTCTCCCGATCCGGCCTGCCGTTGTTAGGCAGACGTATCCGCTGCCAAGATCCGTACAAATCTCACCCCATGAACCCGGGAACCCTTGATAAATCACCAAACGCTTGCGCAGCAAACCACTTGGGGCGACCTACGGCAGAGGTGTAAACCAATAAATGGTTCCTGGGCGGCGTACCCACAGGTGCCATCCAAATTAATTGAGTACGTTTTTCGAAAGATGACATAATTTTTTTTTATAGCTGTTTATCTGAGAGTACTATCGAAGATTTTTGTCGGTTTCGTTGCGAAGATATTAAAATATGTTACAGCGTGTAGTAATATACTATATTAAAACTTGCAAGCCTTTATTTCATTCAATCAGTAATTAATTTTTTTGTAATGTAGCTTTCGTCCTACGTTGCTGTACAGAAAGGAAAGAAAATAACAAAACGCCACAAAACACGTGAAATGTCTATTAGTAGACCTTTGATTAAGTACCATTTGGATGAGTGACAACACTTGATATAAATTAAAACCTTCTAGCAATTTATAAAGAAGTGCTTTAATCAAATTATCGAATCGTCGACAGGAGAAGGTACATTATAATTATCAATTAATTCGTACAATTTGTAACAATTCATAAATCACTGCGACAGTTAGTAGCCACCTCAGCGCTTGTTGAATTCGGGGACAAGCATTAATTTCCAAGAAATAAATAACGAGCACACATTATCCATTAACCAGTTTGTGAATATTTAATATATTGTCACAAAACCATTATTAAGGACAAACTTGCGACGATTTGTTAATCTACACGTAAACTAGGTCAAAATATTTTTTTATTCAAAACATCTTGTAGAAATATAATGATTTATCTTTATAGTTGATGAGGCACGTGAATGTACCTTTACTATTAGGTGAACGGTGAATGTTGACCGCTGGTACAAATACAAAAATATCTGTGTGTTTATACTTCCAGTGAGTAGTTACAATTGTCAAATAATACAATAATGTTTTCATAGTTTTTTAGAATATCATTTGAGATTACAGACACTTACATATCAATCTCAATCAAAAAGATACAGAAAATCAACGTGAAGAAATGTGCCTATCTACAATATGCAGTTTACTTAACAAAATGAGTAACCTACTGTTAGCATTATTGTTTGTGCGATATCACACAAGAGTTAGAACTACCCAAACGTAATGGGAGTATGGGTTCCATGCCTACTGAGAATAAAGTCAACTCGATGACTTATCTGAGATGGTTCTGAGTTGGTTTCATTCCGAGTTGTCCGGTCACCGGGAGTATGGCCTCTGCATTTGGGGAATATTATGGGGAGAGTCAAAGAGAATGTCCAGGAAATACTTTTCCAGTATATAAGACGCGGTCTCTAAACTTAACTAAAGTCGTTTGAAGCAAAGCAGAGTTTTTTTTTAAATTTAACTCTCACAGGAGGCCCTGCATACCCTATGCCATCTTTGGAGATGCTGTGTAGAGGGTTTTTTTAAGGAAATGAAGTAGAGAAAGTTTCTAAAAAGAAAAATATATGTTATCGGGTAGGAATCTAGAGGTCAGTGCGTTCAGGAGTGCGGAACTCCTCCCACTCCGGTGCAAGGCGATGGGTTGAGATGGTCCGGCAGGAGAGGTCAGTCTCCTTAAACCGTCGTCTCCCGATCTGGCTCCCCAGGCAGTTGGTGTACCTGGACAAACCACATCCCGTTAACTCGAGCACCCCTGTGAAGTCACCAAACGTAACAAACCAAACAAACCACTTTTGCAATGAACGGTTCCCGTGGCGATACTCCATTTGTAGGTGTATCTTTACTTCTGAAATGCGGGGCAAATAAGTATGACGGTTTCACGACAATTGAACAAAGTAGCATTTCAACACCCCGCTCTGTTTCGCCATTCATAGGATAAGGTGCTCCCATAGCCGTTGTGCCCATATGATGTATAAATGGGGCCTTAAAGCGTCGGAGATGTGTGAATGTGGTGAGGCGGAGACCACCGAACATGTGGTCAAGAATGCCCACTCCATTCATTCCCCGGCGGGATTGATGAAGTCCACCATTGATGAAGGCATCGCTTAAGGCCCTAGACTGGCTCGCAGACCTAGATGCCCCCTCTGATCCCCCCACCATACGAAAGAAGAAGAACACCCCGCTGAGATGTCAATAAATGTTATGATTTTTTTTTGTAAAATAACCCATTACCTAACATAACGTAACCTATTTTTTTCATCACTTTTAATGAGTTTTCAATTTTCAAAGGAGGTGTTGAAGTTACAAGATTCTAGGTTGTCAGGTCACCAGGCTTGATACTTACGAGTTTGAATAGAGCCAAGAAAATTACATTTCACTATACGGGTATGGTTATCACACGAACTCGGCATTAATCCTTCAAACCTTTTATTTGTTCCCATCAACTTTTAATAAAATTATTATTAAGAATAGCTAAATTTGTTTGAATTCCGATGAATGTTGTCAGTGTCTCTACGTTGAGCGCACTACACAGATTAAGTACCTCGGCCTCACCATTGATCCATAACTAAAATGGAATCTTCACACTCAAATAATTGCAAACAAAATAAAAAACCACGCAATTTTTCAGAACGATACGAAACTTTCTCAACTTAAACCACTTGAAAATGATTTATTTTGACGTCTGTCAATCGATTATTAAATATGGTATCATTACATGGGGAGGTGGCACTACATCTGCATTAGACCCAATCGTAAAGGCACAGAAAACTATAACAAAATTAATCTTTAGGCTACCTCTAATTACAGACTCTAACATAATCTTTAATATTATAATTGTGTTTGACGTTCGGCAGATATATGCAAAAACAATTCTCACTCATCTAGTATACATTAATACTATGAAAAAAGATTAAATACTCGCTGTACTCGAAATAATAACTAAGACTTCTACAAATTCCCATAATATATACTACTTTTGGTCAACAAAAATTCAGAAATCTCGCAACAAGACTTTACAACAATCTTTCAGATAGAATAATAAAAAGTAATTCACAAAAACATTTCAAAGAAATCATAAAAATTTGGATTAAAATTATTCAGGGCCTTTACCAATGCGCTAACCCAAAATCGAAATTATTTTTGAAACCAACGTACTGGTTGTCATTATTCTAAATTATTAAATGCAACCAACGTATTTTAATACAAATGTAGGTATGTTCATAATTACCGTAAATTGACTTACAAAATTACTGCCTCAACACAGGTCAGTTTAGTGAGTCGGGTTATGATAAACCTTAACTATTCATATAACTACAAATTTATATTTTAATGACAAACAAATACCTTTGTGTAACACCACTATTTTATTAACAATATCAACATGTTTCGAAAACTATGTTTTCTTCGTCAGGATAATAAGTCAAATTTGCAATTATTTGAGTGTGAAGATTCCATTTTAGTTATGGACCAATGGTGAGGCCGAGGTACTTAATCTGTGTAGTGCGCTCAACGTAGAGACACTGACAACATTCATCGGAACTCAAACAAATTTAGCTATTCTTAATAATAATTTTATTAAAAGTTGATGGGAACAAATAAAAGGTTTGAAGGATTAATGCCGAGTTCGTGTGATAACCATACCCGTATAGTGAAATGTAATTTTCTTGGCTCTATTCAAACTCGTAAGTATCAAGCCTGGTGACCTGACAACCTAGAATCTTGTAACTTCAACACCTCCTTTGAAAATTGAAAACTCATTAAAAGTGATGAAAAAAATAGGTTACGTTAGGTTAGGTAATGGGTTATTTTACAAAAAAAAATCATAACATTTATTGACATCTTATTATTGACTTATTATCCTGACGAAGAAAACATAGTTTTCGAAACATGTTGATATTGTTAATAAAATAGTGGTGTTACACAAAGGTATTTGTTTGTCATTAAATTAATGATGACGCCACAAAGTAAATATGCCTATTTTGAAGAAAAAATTTATATTCTTCAATATGTATATTATTTTCTGTTTATTTACTTTTTGTACTAAAGTAATTTATAAATCTTTACAAACTAAACTGAACATTTACTTTCTTTTCATAATGTTGCAAATTTGAAATGGAAAGGCTCTAGTTAAAACCGTATAGAGCGCATCGCGCCATCTGGACCCAACGGACTGAATAGCTACTGTGGCTGCAGCATTTAAAACTAGCAATCCCGTGGGACAAGACAATGCTAGTGTTCATTGCATATTATATGATAATATAATATGGGGTGCGATCTGAACTCTGAACATGTAAATGTTGAAACTTTTATTCAGCAAAGAACCGACTATATTTGAAACGTGGGTTTTTAAAAAGACGGAGACTTAAAGATATAACGATGTTTTTTATGTAGATTATGTGGGCTATTTAGTGGTGTTAAATATATGATATTAAATAAGCATTTCATACAATACTTACAAGTTTATTGAACAATATTCATCTGATTGTAACCGCACCATAATTTAATATTTTGTATGGATAATTTGTACATGAAAGTGGAAGCGAGCAAGTGGCGATATTACAAAGCTTATTCGGCAGTCTAGAACAGAATGATCTGGTTGATTTTTGTCACGGCCCAAGAAGTGGCTCGTGAGAATTTGCGGAATCTCTATTGGCGTCTGAGGAATAGGAGTGCTGCGCCGATGAAGATGTTCGTCTTCGACAAGATAATTGCCTCTTTTGTCATAAGAGGCGTGGTTTTGGAGGGTTAAAGGCTGTTACCCTTCATCACAGAATAGAAAGATTCGAATCTCTTTTTTATAGACTACGAACTTTTATATGTGGATATAATATGGCAAGGGGTACACAAAACTAATCCATAAACGAGCTAAAAGGATCCGTAAGGGCCGTTATTGAAGCAATATCCAGGCCTACGAGTAGCTTAACAGTGGCATCAACAACCTTTTATCTTGAAGCAGGGCTTTTATTAATGAAGATGGAGGACAGCTAAAACGGTTTTAATAATAAAATGTGATAAAAATTAATGACACGGAAAATGATTCTTATATCGAAATTCTTTTTGATTCTTTCACTTATCGGAGGTTGACTAACATCATAAAAATGTACTCAGCTGCAGCCTGGAACAACTCTGCGGAACTGTACTAGTATATTATTTAGATTTTTTTTTTTTTTTTACGAAGCTATGAAGTGTAGCAGCTTTCATGTCAACGTCTTCACCCTATCTTCCCCTGTACATTAGAAGAAGAAACTAAAGTTTCTTTCAGATAAAATATATTTGTTTTGAATCAGTTAAAGGCCTGCCAAAACATCACGAATTAAAGAAACTTGTGTAGACATCGTTTTATAAAAAAATCTACTGATTAATTTCTGTGAAGCAAAATAAAATGGTGAAATGATACAAGGTTAACATTTTTCAAGAGTTTAAATTTAAGAATTCTCGAGAAAGCTGACATTCGATTATTTTAGTTTAGAAATAGAATATCGATCCGTGAGGGAGGCGTGTTTTTTAAGTTTTTTTATGTTTACAAAGTGGGGTGCTTAAAGGCGAGTGTCAACCATACATCACGTGAATTCGAGCCATTTGTTCTGTCAATGAAACAACATTCTGGCGTTAAATCTAATGAGGGTTCTAGAAAGAACCGATGAAAAGTTGCATAGTATTTTTATCTGTTAGTGGATAAGTCAGGTGCTAAGTTATTAAGCCAATGACCCCGATTTTCATGATTTTTATGAAAATATGCAATTCTGGAGTTCTAATGCAAGAAAAGTTGTATTTTTATTCACATAATTTTTATATACTTATGAGGCCCGAAAAAACTCGTTTTCGATTATTTTTCGGTCAAAAAGAAATTTCCAGATTAAGTAGGCATTGTTAATGACTTTGCCCTTGCATCAGCTTTATACCCTTTTTGAAACATGATTTTACTTCACAATATATTGAATGACAAAAAATAATACAATGGTTACTTTTTAAATATTTTTATTTATATGGATATGATTTTACTCGACTGTAAACATAAATGTCGTGGGTTGTCAGATATCATAGCTACCAGCTACCAGCTACCAGCTACCAGCTACCAGCTACCAGCTACCAGCTACCAGCTACCAGCTACCAGCTACCAGCTACCAGCTACCAGCTACCAGCTACCAGCTACCAGCTACCAGCTACCAGCTACCAGCTACCAGCTACCAGCTACCAGCTACCAGCTACCAGCTACCAGCTACCAGCTACCAGCTACCAGCTACCAGCTACCAGCTACCAGCTACCAGCTACCAGCTACCAGCTACCAGCTACCAGCTACCAGCTACCAGCTACCAGCTACCAGCTACCAGCTACCAGCTACCAGCTACCAGCTACCAGCTACCAGCTACCAGCTACCAGCTATTATTTTATTATTTTATTGTGCCAGCGTAAAGGTTATCCGTCATCGCAATTTATAAGCATACGATTGGAAAATGATGTTACCAGGAAAATGTGGTAAAAAATGTTATGTAAATCATTTCAACGGCTTAAAAAAAATATTCACAAAGAAATAAAACAGTGAAAATATGTATTACTAGCGAGTTCCCGGCATGCGTTGCTATGTCACTTAATAATGAAATTGTGTGTCCCTGCATGTCCTTTCCCATTCGTCCCGTTCCCCTTCCACCTCCCCTCCCTCCCGCGTCTCCTCCCCCTCACGCGTTCCCACTCCGCCTTTTCCGCCTTCCCTCTCCCTTCACCCGCCAATCCCCTTCCCGCGATCCCCTTCCCTCTATCCCCAACTCCCTCACGCTATCCCCTCCCTTCTCCCGCTTTCCAAGTTATTTAGTTCCGATACATTCAGATTTTCAAACAGCTCGCGTGCCACCTATTGCAATTTTTTTTTAAATTTTTTTTTATCAAATTTGGTACCTAACTTGGGTACCTATTTAAAATAAATATAAATTTTGATAAGCTTCAAACTATTCGGTTGGTGAGAATAAATTCATTAATTAAAAATTTTCGAAAATTGATTTTTTATTTAACAATCGATGGTTGCAAAACGTCGTTCTCAAATTGTGACAGTTTTTTTTAAGAGTTTTGTAATGATTAAAAAAACTTCTCAGATGTATTGTCATGTGGTTATGATAATCCAGAACTTCTTACCGGTAAGAAGTATATCTTGTACTTAAATGTTAAATAAAACCAGTGCTAAATAACACATTTTTTTACTAGAATCAACCCCTTCTCGTCTCATTCATGGTCCCCTCAAGCTTTTCAACATGTCATCTGAGTTATCATCATGCACAAAAAGTCAGTACTTTTCCCACAAAAAAGCACTGAAAAACTCCCCGCAGAATAACAATAAAGACATGTGACAATTTTTTTTTTTTTTTTTTTAAATATGACAAATAATTTTATTTTAGTTAAGTATTAATATTCATTCTCCAAGAATTCGTTTTCATTATAAACTAAGCTACGCTAAACACAGAGCTGCAAGGATGAGAGAGTTTGCCATTTGTATTTTTTAGAAACACACAAGCCGATGTCTAGTTACATTAATTAAGTTCTGTTGAATCTATTCTGAAAATAAACACAGTGACTTTTTTGGAAAGCACTCTGCGGCGAAGGCGGGGTAAACATCAAAGCGAGAATCTTTTCACATTAAATCGCTTGTATTTTGAATTGGTCGACCCAATCGACCCATTGCCTAGTATAAGGCTTACAGTCTTAGGCTAGAACAACTTCGACTAGCATCCGTCCGGGAAATTAACATATTTCATTCATTACCAACAAATCTTTTTTTTTACAATATGAGGAGTCAAGTCAAGTGTCAACATCTTTAAAGCTAACGTTATTTTACTAAGGTCATGTGATAGGTCATACGGTCATATGATATTTTGGTCCGTCGTGACCTATCAGCCCTCCAAGGAATAACTTCCATTTTTGGTTATTCCGTTATATTAGTAATAACAGTCAAATGGAAAACAGTTTGTCCGTCAATTTCTCAAAACTAAACGAAAAAATAATAAGATATCGTTTGCCGTCCGTAATGAGATGAAATAACCAACTTTTGACACTAGAAACAACAATACTTACGGAAGCCACCCGGATGTTAAGGTGTGCTGCCGAAACAGCTCCAATTTTGACGAAGCTTTTCAAAATGTCCCTGAAGTCTGGCTTTGTGCCCTGTAGCTGGAAAAATTGACCATTTACCCTATTCCAAAGAAGGGTGACCGCTCTAACCCGGCCAACTCTAGCGCCTCATAGCGATCACATCTGTTCTATCTAAGGTGATGGAATGTGTAATCAACGACAAACTGCTCACGTATCTCGAGAAGATCAAAATTATTAACGACCACTGGTGCGGTAATCTTCTCGCATATGTAACGCATATTTGGGGCGGTGCCTGGAACGTTTTGGTGAAACCCAACTGTTGCACTAGACATTTCCAAAGCCTTTGACCGGGTTTGGCACCTAGGACTTGTCAACAAACTGCCTTCTTATGAACAAACCGTATCCTTGTGTACGTGTATCCTTTTGTGTACGTGTATCCTTAAAGTGGATTGCTTTTTGATTGAAAGATTTAAATGGTTGCCGATGGTTTCACCGCTCCCTCGCATTCGATAAATGCTGGCGTCCCACAGGGATCGGTTTTGTCTCCGACTTTGTTTTTGTTGCACATCAATGACCTCTTGTCGTGTGCACCGATTCATTGTTACGCGGATGACAGTACAGTAAATATTGCTTTTTGTTTGACAAGCCCTGAAAGGGCGTAAAAACCCTAATGTCTCGGAGGGCTTTGAAGCAAAGAATGAACGGTTACCTCGAGATTGTTTTATCTTGCGATAAGAATAGTAATAAGTTTAGTTTGCCTCTTAGAAACTGACTGTACTTTAATAGTACACAACTGCCAATCCTGAACAAATCGCAAGTGCGCCCCACGGTTGAATTTGGCAGCCACCTCTGGTCTAGAGCCTCAAAATACCTAAAAAAAACCCTCAACTCTGTGCAAAATGGGCGGACCGTTTGATAGATTAACCTAAAAAACGGATAGCAATCTTTAGAGCAGAGGCGTCAGGTGGAAATGCTGTCCTTGTAATGCCGGTATTACAATGGAAGATGCTCCGAGGAACTAGCGTCATTGATCCCCTTGGCACCGGTGCACAGTCGGGAAATACGCCAAATACATGCCCAACATATGTACACGGTTGACATATGTCATAAGAGAACGGATCGTTTATACGACTTGCCGGTCTCTGTGTTTCCTCCCTCCTAAACAACATGGGTATCTTCAAGACATTTCAAGTTCATTCCTTTCTCTCCACAAAAAGACCCTCCACACAGCATTTTCAAAGATGACATAGGCCCTGAGGGAAATAATTTTCTTCTGAGCCTCCTGTGTGGAGTAAATTTAAAAAAAAAAAATCGATATTCATTGATCAGTCAATCTTGTTTCGAACCGATCAAAAATATTAGACGAATAAATCAAAAAGAGAATCGTGGAACACTAGTAAAATACTAATAATTATGTAATATTTGTATAGCGCAATTTTGCATTCTTTCACTAAAGTACTGAAGAGGCAATAGATGAATTAACAAAAAAAATATTTATATCAGTCGATGAAAACAAGTACGTCTAGCTATATTTTTAGATTTAAGAAAAACTTTCCTCGGATCATCTTCCATTGCAATACCAGTAGAAAAAGCATTCCCACTACAAACATTCCCACCCGACGCCTATGCTGCAAAGATTGCAATCCGAGGGTTTTTCAGGTATTTTGGGGCTACAGACCAGAGGTGGCTTTGAAATTCACTTGTCACACTTGCGATTAGGTTAGCAATTGTTAAATTATTCAGAAAAAAAGAAAAATATATGTTAGCTACGGGTAATCATCGGTAAATTATGGTTTGTATTCTTAGTCAATTTTAAACATAATTTGTTAGACATTTTCCAGTATTTCCACAACCTGTCGGAAAATGTGTTCACTTTATCACCATGAAGTAAACAACAGGGCGATTCGTTTTAATGAAACGCTTGTTATCAGCTCTTTGACGGGACACTTCAATTGTTATCTAATACATAATTTACAACGATTTCATAGTTGGGTGGTCTCCCTTTCGTCGGCATATCTATTGAAAACATGCAAATTCCACTAAAACCCAATCGGATTTCGTAGTAGGACCTACTTTGCCCAAGTAGGGAATGAAGAACAAAACTACCGACGTAATATTCTTGTACATATGGAGTTATGGGGTTCCGCAGGGGTCCATTCCAGGTCCACTACTTTTCCAAATTTACATCAATGATATTTCGCAATTAGATTTAAATGGTGAAATCTTTTTATATGCAGATGATACTGCAATTTTCTACTGGGGTAAAGATTTAAGCATCTTACTAGAGAATGCACAAATAGACCTAGAAAAAATCAACAGTTGGCTCAAATCAAATATTTTAACAATGAACGTAAAAAAAACAGGATACATGATCTTAAGCTCAACCCGTAAAATAATTCCTCCTCATGTACCCTTAAAAATTGAAAAGAACAATCTGCAAATCCTGATCCAGGAAAAATATCTTGGGTTGTGCATTGATCAGCATTTGACTTTTAAACAGCATATACAAGGTATTAAAGACAAAATCATCCCCTTAATTAGTGTATTCAGCCGGCTATCACATTTGTTGCCAAATAGATTAAAAAAAGGTTTATATTATAGTCTCGTACATTCACACTTAAATTATTTGGAAATCTGGGGAAACACATGTGAAACATATATAAATGAACTACAAGTAATTAGACGCATTTTAGTTCGCAGTTAGGTGTACGCTGGGTATGTGGCACGATGATACAGATGATCTTGAGAATCGTACAGCGTCTTTGGTTCAGAAAGAGAAGGGCTAACGATTTGAAGATAACTGCAGTCTTAAAATAATGTGTGATTTGCGCGCTTTGACAGTAATTACTCTTTAGGCAACCATTAACTTTCCCCATACTAACCATCCTAAAATTCCGCGTGCACCGAACAGGGGGATCGTATGCTCCCGCTCGTATTTATACAAATCATAATAAATAGTTTGTTTCGAGTCGCGTGTTATAGCGCATCGGTCGGCCGCGTGAACAGTGGGATACATTTTCATATAAAACCTAACTCACGTACAATTGCAGTAGACAGCTAATGTTCTTTATTTTTCATTAAAATTAATAACACATTAATAAATTTACAAAGACTAAAATTTCTAGCATAACAATGATAATTTCTTTACGTCGTTCATTGACATTCCCTCAGAGCCTGTGTCTTCTTTGGGGATGCTGTGTAGTTGGTATAAATAATGGAAAAAAATTCTGGGAAGGAAAGGGGTAGGAATCTGGAAGTCAATGTGTCCAGAAGTGACCGACATATAAATCCATTCCTCCCACTGTTCAAGGCGATGGATCGAAATAGTCCGGCCAGAGAGGTTTAGGTTAGATCTCCCCAACCAGTCTTTCCCGATCGAATATTGTTTGAGTACATTCATTTTATGTCAAAAAATTTGGGGTTATACCATTGACACAGAAAATTGAAATAAAATTTTACTGTTTAAACTTTATAAAATTCATGAAAGTACTATTTTTCATAACATAAATGCCTTATACATACGTTGGTAATCACGTGTCCAATCTATAAATATTTTAAGACTAGCGAGTTCCCAGCGCGGCGTTTGCAATGCCACTGAAATTATTTCTCCCTGCGTGTCCTTTCCCATTCATCCCGTTCCTCTTCCGCCTCTAATTCCTCTCCAGCCTCCCCTCTCCAACTTCCCCCGTCCCGCGAACCTAAGCGTGAACCTCCGCGCGCACCAACGCAGGGAGTATTGTGGGCGGCCGCAGTCAAATCTGCCAAATATCATTTATATAGGATTACGAATTGTTCATCTTTAACATTTGAGCTGATTTGATTGTACATTGTTATATGTCAAATTGAAGCTTGTCTAAAATCGAGACCATTTGCCCCACTGTCGTAACGATCCTAATGATTTGAATCATTTAATCCCTAACCATTTCCTTATGGACACAAACGTATTTGTTTTTTTTTTTACATTAACTCCACACTGGAGTCCCTGAGAAAAATAATCTAAGGGCCTATGTCATCTTTGAAGATGCTGTGTGGAGGGTGTTTTTGAGGAGAGGACGGAGTGAACATGGGCCTTGAAGAGACAATAGAATATAAAATTTCACCGCGTGAAGGCTGTAAAAAAATTATGTCTATTTTGGTTCGAAAAGTTTTAAATTTAGATTTAACTTGATCAGTTTTCAAATATCAAATCCCCAATAGTTAATTATTATGTGTTAATATTAACAAAACAGAGAGGGTTCTCGTAAAATACAAAATTGAAGTCAAAAAGATCTTTCATAGATTCTGTGGAATTTTCTACAGCTAAATTGATTGAATCGCTCAATTGTAATGTAATTGTTAAAAAAGGCCAATTATTATCCAGTTATGGAGTTATGTTGATGGACGGCTGCCAGAGTTGTCGTAAATAATTTCGCTATATTTGATCTCCCGTTCTAACTTAAAAAAATGGCAATATTGGTGGTTTTGAATTTTCATTCCGCCTTCCGCCTTGGCTTTTGAGTGACAGGCGGCGCTAACTCTCGATCATAACGACTCGCTGTTCAAAACAAACTCGGAAATTACCAGGATGTTTTTATGTTTTAAAATTATGATACTTAAATTTAAAATCCAAAAAATAAAAATAATGAAAAATCCGGATTGCGAATAACCTGACAATATTTGAAAAACTCCCACTATTACCACAGTAGGCGGAAAACGTTGCTTGTGTCGAGATGGAGGACTAAGATAGCCGCGGATTTGAACTCGCGAGGTCTGGCTGGGACCCAAACGCGATGCCAACTCAGCTGCTGATCGGTCGAGTGAATACATACTTTGATCCCGTTTCTATGTTACCTACATGTGAAATAAAATGTATGTATGTGTAGGTTCTGCTAAGGTTATGGCCCCAAGAGATACATATTTTTTTTCTTTCAATCGTTTTCGATTTGGCGCGGGGGACTGTGTGCAGTGTGGGCAGTGTGGGGAGTGTGGGCAGTGTGGGGAGTGTGGGCAGTGTGGGCAGTGTGGGCAGTTTGAGTAGTGAAGGCAGTTTGTGCAGTGCGGGCAGTGCGGAATGTGCGGGTGGTGTGGGCAGTATAAGCAGTGTGGGCAGCAAGGGCAGTGTAGGCAGTGTGGGCAGTATGGGCAGTGTAAGCAGTATGAGCAGTGTGGGCAGTATGGGCAGTGTGGGCAGTTTGAGCAGTGAAGGCAGTTTGTGCAGTGCGGGCAGTGCGGAATGTGCGGATGGTGTGGGCAGTGAGAGCAGTGAGGGCAGCAAGGGCAGTGTGGGCAGAGTGGGCAGTATGGGCAGTGTGAGCAGTATGGGCAGTGTGGGCAGTATGGGCATTGTGGGCAGTATGGGCAGTGTGGGCAGTATGGGCAGTGTGGGCAGTGTGGGCAGTGCGAGCAGTGCGGAAAGTGCAGACAGTGCAGACAATGCAGGCAGTGTGGGCAGTGCAGGCGATGCGGAAAGTGCGGGCAGTGTGGGAGTGTGGGCAGTTTGGACAGTGTGGGCAGTGTGAGCAGTGCGCGCACCTTCTCCAACTTTCCAAATATTATTTATCGAACACGTTCCGATACCATTTTGGTCGGGCGTTATCTAATTATGTATGTAAATAGTACCTTACGATTAAGTTTTTCAATAACAACGAGTTAAAATTCTGTCCGAAATATTTTATATGATCTTTTTCTGTTCGCGGCATGTACTTTCATTTTATTTTATTTTTTATTTATTTGGTACATTTAACATTTTTATATCTTATGATCATATTGTGTTTCGTAGGTCCGGTCCCGGTATACCAGTTGCTTTTAAAAGCAACACCGGTTCCAACCAACGATTAGTTGGAAGCAAGCCAGGCGTACAAATGTGTTCATTATGGAAGAACTAGACATCCATAATAAGGATTTACCTATCTGTCTGCAACATATCTTTAGGTACTTTGTATACGTTGCTCGCCCAAGCAAGGACTCTAACTTGGAGAAACTCATAGTCACTGGTAAAGTGGAAGGCAGAATAAGCAGAGAAAGTCACCAATGAGCTGTCGCCCGGTATTTCGTTGTCCGCAGCTCTCTACTAGGACCGCGAGAAGTAGAAATCTTCAACAGTGAGCTGGCCCCCGATACTTCGCTATCTCCACTAGGGCGAGAAGACTATGAGAAGAAGAAATCTTCAACTATGAGGAAACGACTTGAGAAGAACTGCTAAAGTCTCGGCGTGTAAAACTGGAGCCGTTTGGGCCAGGATTGAGCGGCCGATTTATCCCGCTTAAATTTTAGCAAGGAATGCGGTAGATAGCGAGGAATGGACTGTTTGATACACCGGGCCATTTGTGTAAAATAATAATAACATACCATGTATACACTATGCGAAATAGCATACCTTTGTATATACTAAGCATAGTGATTACTTAAAACCAAGATATCGTATCACCACTTTGTGGCTAACTTGACTTTCAAAATAGGGTCTGCTAAGGAAAAAATCATATATTTTCGTTTTTAAAAATTCCTGAATATCTAACATTAAAAAGATACCAACGATGCATGAGTTACACATTATATAACTGCGCCCCAAATAAAGTAACTATATTATGTAGCGTCCGTAGCGCCATTTACCGCAGCTCGACGGTTCGAGATCTAATCTAAACATTTGAATAGACAAACAACACTAAACCGGCAACACGGGCCCCATTCAAATGAGACCAGGCAAAATGAAACCACAGAACAACGAAAGATCTGGAAGTAATACATACCTACTCTAATACTAAACGGGCCTTCTGTGAATCAATTTTACAAGAATTTCTACATGCAAATTATCAATGTTCTTATTATCCATAGAGCAACGAAATGTCTAGACGTATAATAGTATATTTTTTCCATGAGACTTGATTTGATGTGTCTCAAACACCATAATTTTTCGACCCGTCAGAACATAACCTGATAATAAATTGACCGAATAAATAAATACTAAAACGTGGCCAGAAACAGGGTTAAACGGGTACCGTCACGTGCCAAACATTCAAAATGGCGCTGCATCGATATAATGGTCTTCATCACATCAACAGTAGTGGATTTGAAACACACCACCTCAATTGAAGTAAATTGCTGCAGGGTAGGTATGTAAAAATAATATTTTATCACATTATTGACTGAGCGTAACTAAGTTTTCTTTTAACTCGACCGTTTCACATTTTGTCTGTCTGTATTTCAAGATGATGGCCGTTACAATGATTCAGTAAAGATTATTTTTCAAATATGATCTACGTGTTTATTTCGACTTTCTTATTCGAATTTTTCAATACTATGATACCTAACTGCCTTGAAAGTTAGGAAAAAGATTTGTCCTTAAGGGGGGAGGTAAGGTTTTAAATGCCAAAAAAGGCATATTTTCATGATTTTTTTTGGGATATGAATAATGTCGGCTTATTTCTTTAATGTGCACGTTAAAGTATGACTTCTGAAGTATCTTTGAAAAAAAAATTATTAAAAATATTAATAAAGAATTCCGTGAGAGCGAATCTCCGGAGGCACCTCGAAAAAAAGGTGTTATGCGGTGAACATCCAAAACTCGTTAACAAATCATTTGAAACAAAAAAAATAAATGAATTTAAAAGGTTATATGTTTTTTACAGGTAGTGACGAAGCGTTTTTTTTGTTTTTTTTTGCAGCATGAAGTCAAAACTGCGATTTTTGCTAAAATTTTCGGTGAATTTGTTATTATAAAATGAAAAAAATGGTAAAAATAAAAAAAACTCTTATCACTACCTGTTGATTTATGTGAAAAAATAGTGTACAAAATTTCAAAAAGATCGGTCAAGTAAATCTTGAGTTATGATGTTCACGAACTTTAAAAAAATTTTGCGAGAAAATCGATTTAAATTTTTTTTATACTCGAAATATACTTGAATAGAGCAAGAGGGCCGGTATCTTGAAATGTTGTATCTTCGTTAGTTTTGCTCCAATTTTGACACTCTCGACATGTTGTATATTTAGAAAAAAAATTAAAAATGGGTTTTAAAACCTTACCCCGCCCCTTAAGGTAAAGGCGTGTCTTGGGACAAATTATATAATTCACTATTTGAAATAAATAAAAAAAGTATTACTTAAAATAATATGTGGTTTATAATTTTGTGGGTAGGTATTTAAGAATCTACTTACCAACATATTATGCCAAAGGCATTTTCTGCTATTGATTCATTAAATAAGAAGAAATGAGAAACGAAATTTTTTGGACGCGAGGTCGATAGAGATACGAGTAGTGTACTTTGATGTTTTGCATCCAACACCCCTGCCGTAGGTCACCCCAAGAGGTTAGCTACGTTTGGTGACGTAACACGGGTGCCCGTGTTCGCTGCGTGAGGTTTATCTAGGTCTTGGCGAGCAATGCGTTTGCCCATCTACTGCGTTGCAGGGCCAGATTGGCTGCGTTGCAGTGAGAAATTGGTTGAGGGAGTCCTAACCTAGACCTCTCCGGTCGGTCTTTCTCAACCCATGCATCGCCTTGCACCGCAGTGAGAGGGATGGATTTATACGTTCGTCACTCCTAGACACATTGACTCCAGATTCCCATCCCTCAATCCTTTTTCATTCCCAGAACTTCATATCCTTCCTTTCCCTAAAAATATTATAAAAAATAATTAATAACTTTGCTAGGCTAGTTTTCATAGTGTCATTTTTGTTAAATATCACCTCAGGGGTGCTTAACAAGGGTGGAAATGCAAGATAATTTTTTTTTGTGTTTGAAAAGGTCGTTTTGCATTTTCTACTATTAGGAGCTCTACATAACTGCGTCGCGTCGGTACTGCAGTAGTTACGCCGCCGCTATTCGAATTTCGACTGATTTCTTACATATCTCCTTTAAACGTTTGAAGTTTTTAAGCTCTTAAAAAAATATATGTTATTTTTGAAGATATTATCTAGATACGTTCCACGCCGAAACGCAAATTATGTGAAATTCCCTCGATAGAAAAAAATCGCAAAATATGCTCTATACAAGTCTATTTCTATTATTTTACAAGTTATTTTTGTGAAAAAATTCACAATGTTTCTTTAAATGATACTTAACATACGTTCCACGAGATTTTTGCTCTATTTTAAACGAGTCATGTTTTATTAAGCTTTTTCGTAATTTTCGCTTCAATTTTATCGATTTAAATATTAGCGCGCTCTCTCCAACATTCGTAATTACATATCTCTCCATCTTCTTCTTTTCGAGAGCAGTTACGGGGCCTTAACAGTTCAATCAGCAAATAATTGCTACTACGGTGACTTTTTTATTGTAATGTAATTTCATTTGTGGCTTCTGGTAATCTACCTATAGTTGCTGCGTGCAATATGTACCATGTATTTATCTTGTATTACGTCAACTTGCAAGTATTATTTCGTGAGATTATTTTAATTTGATAAAAATGTTAGTTGATATCTCGCTGATCTCTACGGGAATATGATAATACGATCTCACAGACCACAGAAGAGCAAGTGCGTTGTTGTTTACGAAAAGTTGTTGAAAACAATGTCGGTTGAGTGGCAGCTAGCTAGAGCTACAGGCTACCTGCTTTATTCAGATACTGTTCATTCCTTCTAAACGATAAACGTTTTTCATAGTAAAAATAATAAGCTAGTAGTCCTGATCAGCAGACCTCGCGGCGAAAAAAGTATTTTCGTAATAACTTAATAACTTTTTTAACATAAATTATGTTTTTAGATAAAGTACCTACTTTTATATTTTTTATAAAAATGGTGTTCATATAATTGAACATAAATATTTTCTCAAGAATAGATTATTATTTTCAGAGATATATTTTTGATCGTGCATATCTGCTACTGCGGCGCACGACAAGTGAAAACGGCCACCACCTTAAACCGGACCCGGAACGTAACAAATAAATGTACCGACAGATAAAATACCAAATGGTCGAGTTCAAACAGAACTTCGTTATGCTCAATCAATGAACTGATATAACTCATCGGTATATAATTTACGTAGGTACCTACATTAGTCTCAGTTGCACCATCGCACCGGGCGCGGCGCGATGGTAGTTGATTTATTTTTCTGTCGACCAAGATGGCCGACAAACGCTTTTTTAGACCGCTAGACAAAGACTGAATGCTGAATTTGTATCCATATATATGAAAACAAAGTTTCCCTGGTTACCTATTATATACGTGGATATTTAATAAATAATATTGGCAGTTCCACCTGATACAGTCGACACAAAAAATCTCTATTGAAAATATCTAAGTAAGCTTTTGTACTTTGGCTTTGAGACGTCGCGTCGCATTGGAATAAAAATGGAAAAAAAAGTTCCATCATTACTATCCGTCATTGGTTTAAATGTTCCAGTGAGGCGTGCCAGGCACACTTCGCTTTTTCATATAGAAGCAACATTAATGCAGCAAAAAACTCACCAATCACTCGCGCAATCTCAATTTATACCCACAATGAAAAATTACTAACTACACGAACGTAGGTTTCACACCATATTTTTTCTCAGCCCGATTCCCATACAGAGACCAATGACAAAATTTTACATCAAAATTCCTCTATTTTCAACACGGCAAATGTACAATAATTATATTTACAAAGGCATTAAATATTTCAATAGTCTTCCCGAAGAATCTTAACAGATTTCGTATCATTCAAGAAAAAGGTAAAATTAATCTTTAAAAAAAATTAACAAACATAACATCACCAATCAAAATGCTATAACTTCATTTCAAACCAAATTAAAATTTTAACGTCACAACATCCTAGTACTTATTGTACACTCTAGTATATAATTTTGAAATAATTCCTACACCAAGCTCAAGAGCTAGCTCTCTTAATTGGCGTAGAAATCCATTAAAATGTGTATTTAACTCTTTTGCCTTTGCCATAATATTATGTTTTATACTGTAACAATGTCGTAAATTAAAAAATATAAAAAAATTTTTAAAAAAATTAAATATTATTATAATTCATGGGCACTTAATTCTTGATCTAAAAATGACTCATTATCTCCATACACAATCTTCCTTCGTATTACTTTATTCATTCATTCATTAGTTAAGTTTTAAGAACCATTCAAATCCCACACAAAATTACTTATGATATTCTACGTTCATGAGTAATAGGTACTGTATCAATGCAATAATTTTATTTAATATACCTTATAACTTGCACGAATAAATAAAATAAACCACAACACTTGATTTTATTGTTGACATTGGCCAATGATCTTTTTAATTGGCAAGCAAAAAATACCCAAATATGAGCAACATTTCATCATTTAGAAGATACTATTCATCAACGAAAAGTTGCTTGAATCGGCTTTATCCATTTTTTGTGACGAGACATAAATCGTCGATTTCTTCAAATGGATACAACACGGATATTTGTTCAAGATTAAAATGGATACATCACTGCTTACTGCTCACTGCCTCCGGGTAGTTGGAACACTAAAACGATATCACACACCGAATGAAGAAGAAGGTTCTCGCTTTACAATGCACAATAATATCCCCGAGGGATTTCGGGCTGTTCTGTCTCTTTCTGTTGAAGATATCCATTGGAATCCCATTGGGAGGATTATCCTTCAGCGGAAATCTAATGAAGTTTGAAGCGAAGTGACAGCTGAAGAATTCGCACAATGGCTTGAGATATTCGATTGAAGGGTGCTGACGATATTGAATAAGGGACGACAGCGGCCGAAATTCTACAAATATTTTTTAATTGAAATTTCAACCAGCGATATGCCTGATATACCTTTGAATACATTCACATTTTGATTAATTTAAATTTTATTTGACAGATTTGTTCTCGCGATGTAAATAGCTGATTTATAAAATTCAGTCAGAAAAACTGTGCTGATTTCGTGAGACTAGACCTCACCGTTCGAGAGATTTTGCCTTGATTTCTACTTAAGACTAATTTCGTAAATTCCTTCATAATTTATTTATTTATTAGCAAAAACAGCTTTACACCAATATATTGCAAAAACGGTTGTATAAGATACATAATCATTACGTTTACAGTTAAAACATTTATTTAATAAGTGCTATTTCACGCTTAAAATCATTGCAGGAAATGTGGAAAATATCCACATTTCCTGCAAGGCAGTTAATTAACCTAGTAAGTCTTCCCAGGGGCATCACCATTGGTAAGTTAGTTCTGCACCTGGGAAGAATCAAAAGCCTGTGATGGCGACCTCGCGTGAAATTATCCGGGACATAGAATCCTATTTCAGCCAGAATATCTGGTACCGATATAAAACCATTTAGAAGCTTATATGCCATCAGCAGTAATGCGACATCTCTTATGGAACTAAGGCTGCAGATACCCAGCATTCCCGAGATAAATGCTGTTGGAAACAGCCATGGGTAAAAACCGAACTCTCTCTCATAGAGGTATCGTAAAATTTTTTTTTGTATTTTCTCAACCATAGACGATGACGATGTCCTCAGGTCCCCATATCTGAGATCCACTCTCGAGAATAGATAAAAACTTCCAACTAAAATCATTATAAATAATTTGTCCATTATCAGTTAAATACCAGATAATACAAAGAAAATAACAGTAAATTAGATTCTCCTTTTTATGTTATTGCTAAGCTTTCTCGTGCTTTCACAGAACGGTTTCTTAAAAAGCCGCTTCCTGCCATCCGAAACGATCAAAGAGATAGTTATGCGCCTTTAATCAGCTCTATAAAACTGTTTCTCAAATTCCGCGAGAAAGCCAAACAAGTTTTAACAACATCAGCCAACATTTATTAAACGTTTTCCGAGATACACTTTATACGCGGACGATAATACTTAATTTCAGAGTTTTAGAAAAATATTACTAAAAAATCCATTCACAACAGGCTGTCATTAAAATACTTAGTTGTTAGGCATATAATATGACGTTTTTATAAAAATTAAAAGAATTAAAAATTCTTACATTCCTAAGCTTAAAAAAATTTATTTAAATAAGAATATACTTTTTTTTACTATTATTAGGTACAATTATAATAATAACTAAAGTACCTACATACATGTCAGCCTGCTGTCCCTAGAAATAAAGTGGAGAAGAGTCTCGATTTTGGAACCTCGTGCTAAATTCTCCCAATCGAATTATTTGACCCATCCTTTCCTATTTTGCTCCGCATTGTTCAAATAAAACCTGTTTGGTGGAATAATACACACCTGTTTATAGTCGAATGAACAAAGCTTGAGTGCCGGTTATTAATTAATATTCGGTAGGTTGTGAGTTGTGAGGTGAGTGAGATTCTGTTGGTGACATTCCTTCGTGCGGGCTCTGTGGATAGTGTGGATGTCTCCTTCCTAATTTTATACTAAAGTAGCTTTTATATATATCCCAAATTGGTAGTAGGTGCTGCACAATTTTTTTAAAGTTCTTTTCTTGTTTTATCAGATGGAAAAACGAATATCATTATGTCAACATCGCTATGTCACAATTTTGACAGTTAAATGAATATTATGTCATTTCTTTGTAGCTCCTGAAATATCTTTAGTTACGTTCTATAAAAGATGCAAGATCTCACTGACCGAGAGCTTTGCTGCTTCAGACAAACAGATTTCCACAATATATCTAGAATTCATACAGCATCCCCAAAGATGACATAGGCCCTGAGAGAATTTTTTTCCTCAGGGCTTCCTGTGTGAAGCTCGTGTAAAAAAATTTTTGTTTGCTTTTTAGGTTCAAAATTATGTTATATTTTCTAGACCAGCTAAATGAAAATGCGAAAATTTTATGCAACTCCTTTGAATGTTTTATTAAAAGATAAATAACTTTGTTTACATCGATTTATTTTAAACACACTCTACATAGTCTACATGTTTCATGAACAATGCTCACATCCTCAAGAGTAAATGTACACTTAAATGCAATTAGATGTACACTTAGTTACAAATTAAATAAAGATCACAGATTAAATACAAGGGAAGGGGTAGAAGGAAGGGGAAAGGTAAAAATTGGGGAATTTTGTAGTGTAAAACATGTAGATTGTGTATAAAATAAAGTGATGTAAACGAAGTTATTTGTCTTTTAATAAAATAATAATGCAACCACAAAGTAAAAACCTCTCGGAAGAAGTTTTCTTCGAAAAATTAACCCTTTGTTTGCTTTGAACATACTTGGTATTAACAATAACGGGGCTTTATTTTGCCATTTACTTCTACTTTTATCTGTATTCTGCCTATTGATTTTTTTGCGATATCTGAAGACTAATGGTCTGTCGAGTTATCCATTTCTATCTCGGTGAGTTTCAAATGCCAACTTTCAGACATAAAAAGTGAGGCAAAAACAACGTCATCAAGAACAAGTCTCTACTGCTGTTGCGTGGACTAGTATTATTTTTAAATTTATCGGTACAAGCCTATCAAAATAATTTATTAAATATTACAAGTAAATGATCAGTGGGCAAAATACAGATAAATAGTTGTTTTATTTCCAAGTTTTCTAAATAGATGTATTGAAGAGAAATAGCGCTATGAATGGAAAATCGCAATTGTTTAAATTCAACTCCAGGGAAGTGCGATGTCATGACAAATATCTAACAAATGAAAATCTATCTCCATGGTATAAAAATATCTAACAAAACATAGTGTATAAATATCTAACAAATGAAAATCCATCTCCATGGTATAAAAATATCTATCAAAACATAGTGTATAAATATCTAACAAATGAAAATCCATCTGTTTAGTGTGCTTTACCTTGAGTTAAATTTCCATACCATACAAATGTGGATGTTTTTAGTATTACGGAAACCGAACTGCAATAATACAGGTAACTGTGTAAATATGGAAGTGTGTTGTATATTTTCTTTCCCTCTGGAACTTGCTGCAAAAATTACTTAATACTATTATTTTTTTTTTCGTTATTTGTTTTTGCGGTGTTATGCCGCGCACGTCTCGGTTAGACGAAAGGTTCTGGGTTCGAGTTGCAACCATTATCCTTTTCTATTTTTTGGTGTCTTGTTCTCTTTCATGTTTTCATTTAGATTATTGTTGTTATCTTCTTCTGCAATGACATTGATGAGAATAACCCTCAAAAGATATAAAAAGAGAGATTTTATCCCACGACCTTTAGAATACGAGTTGAGAGCCTTACCCCTCGACCACGGAGGCCGTAAAATGTTAAAATAAACCAAATTATATTAAGTAAACGTTATTTTTTTGTCGATATTATTTTTATAACACGGATATATTATTACACATAAAATGGTTTCAGTAGTTTTCCCTTCGATACCCATATAAAAACTTGAGTGCATGATATAACGCGCCCTGGTTAAACAAGTTTTAATGAACATACCTCTGCCATAAAGTTGGGAACACTACTAATAAGTTATTACGCGGTTTGGGGTCTGAAGACTACACTCTACAGTGTAGAAGCCGAATCCATTTACAAGAGGGAATTTGCAAAGTGAAAAAATTCCGATAATGAATTTCACGCAATTTTTCTAACTAAGTATTGTCTCTTAACTTCCAAAAGTAAGATAACTTGAGATGTGTTGAGTATGTTTCAACAAGAATATGATTCTAATGATTACCAGTTTGTGTATTTGATTATCGTGAATATTTACAATGAATATTAAACTGAACAGATGTCCTTACCGGGCTAGACTCTAGAAGTAGTTCTGTTGCTCCGGCGATCTTACCGAAGCCTTCGACCATCATCGTAACCGTTCATACGACGTGAACGGCGATTGATGGTACTCTTCTGGTAACTAATTCAGCTGCCATCTGTTGTGATATAGCGGAACTTCGTATTACAAACTAACCTATCCACGTCTATTGAAAGAAGCTGAAACTACATGAATAATCAATACACTACACTATGTAATGCATTTTTCCACGAATTGTCAATTCAAAAAACATACTTGGAATGTGAATCTGCATAGATTGTTGAGTGAATTCAATAATTATATGTGTGAATAAAATTTTTCTTTCGGAATATTATTTTCTTAAATGTTGCCTAGAAATACATTTTTGTCGACATGGTTGAGTAATGCTTTGTTTCACGAAGCTTAAAGTGGGGGCGCATCGTTATGGCGAAGGAAAAAAAGTTTTGAGTGCGAACAGTGAACAATGCGCAATCATGAAAGTAAGTATGTAATACCTGGCAATAAATGTAGGTCAAATATTATAATTTTTAGTGAAAATTATCATGGTGTACGGCAGTGTCTTGATGAAAGATGAACTATTAAGAACAGAAAAATATTTTTTTTTTAATTTTAAATTTGCTTCAAAATCAGTGCATGAAGCAAACGTGAAGTGGGGTGAAACCTCATTGGTACTTCCTCAAAATTCCATAATAATCGTTGAAGATTATTACAGGCAACGGGTACGGGTATTTCAACAAAGTGAACTCGCGTTTTTTTGTGAAGCTGTCTACAAATACCGGACGGTGATAAGTGGTTAGTAACTCATTAATTAAAAATTGTAATTACCTGCTTTGATATAAGATGGACTCCGAAAGTTCACAATCTCTCCACAGAAATTAGCTTTATGTGTTTATTATGACTTTATGTTCGGTGCAACGAATTACGGTGTGTTATAAATTTATAAACCAATATTAATTTCAATACAATATTGTATTTTGGAGTAAATTCTATTAATCCCCAGTCCTACCTTTATAAGTAGGTAGGTATCTTGCCATCAAAAGATAGAAAATACTCAGGAGAATACTCACGATGTGCGAAAAGGAGTAGGTCTAAATTAAGCTTAATATTCCGCATTTACCATCCAATTACTGGATTTCCTCTTCTCCGCGCGAGTCAGAATAAAAAAAGAGAACAAAAACAGTGGGAAACGTTCAAGTTAATTTCAAGTTTTATTAAAACAATCACGTTTCTGGTCTTATTGTTACGAAACATAATTAAGAACAACAACGGAGGATTCCCCTTTATCTCAAGGCCTTAAGGCTTTGTCCTTGTCAGCTGGCACTTAAAAAATGATTGTGATAAAGATCGGTTTCGTAACAATTGTTCGTATGGTGGACGTCTTAAAAGGATATTATTCAGTATCCTGCCCATTTTTACGCCCTCAAAATGAACGGCAGCGCCGTAATACAAAACTTAAATTTGGATTTGAAGACAAGTGTAAGACCATTTATTGAGACCATAATATAAATATTTTCTTCTTAAAAGGATATAGCAAAGATCTGGTAGGGATATCTGCTTCTTTATTTATTATGTTTTTAATTATAAAATACAGGACATTAAAGAATTAATTTTTTCAGGAAATTAGAGGAACGGCTGCGCGGATTTTTGTATACAAAACATAAATTTGGATTTGATGCCAAAATATTTGACAATGCTGAAGAATTCCTGAAGAATTTCTGCAACGTGGCGTTAGGCAGTATTTTATAGGCACATTCCTTCCAGTAGAGAGTGTACCAATCATTCTATTTATTTTTTGTTTATTAGTTTTATTTTAGTAAATTTTACATTTAAGATTACAACTTCCTAATTAATTTTATAACATATCATATTGCAAACAATATTTTTTCTTGTTTTATGTAGCTCCTACAATACATTTTTAACTTTCCAATTGGTGCGGCCTTTAAAGTTTCTGGTAGAGTGTTGTATAACTTCATCCCTTTGTATAGTAAACTGTTCTGAGTATTCGTTTTGTCCTTTTTTTGTAGTCTGATTTCCTTGCAATTCCTTGTGTTGTGTTTGTGAATGTCCTTGTTGTATATAATTTTTTTTTCGTAAGAAGCAATTACTTTGTGGTTAGATAGATATTCTATTTAAAAGAATTAAAACACTTTGTATTTAAATCACAAATTTATATATCTACCGGTTTCGCTTCGACCAAGCTTCATCAGGAAATAATAATAATTATTATTAATAATTATCAATCAAAACGAAGCGAAACCGGTAGATATATGAAAAATAATAAATTCGTGGTTTAAATACAAAGTGTTTTAATTCTTTTATATAAAGTATATAATTTTAATGAAAACAAATAACTTTGTGTACACCAATATTTAATTAACAATATCAACATGTTTCGAAAACTATGTTTTATTCGTCAGGATTATAAGTTAATAAAAAATAACAAAAGACAAACAAGTATAGGCTAATTAGAACATAGACAAAATATTAGAAAGGAGAGGTGATTAATTACTTAAAATATCATAAAAAACAATTATATAAAATAAAATATAATAATAATTTTAGGATGGGTAAAAAATTACATTAACATAATAAAAAATCTTTTAAAACAAACAGGAAGTCTAAATAACAAAATAAATTATTATAAATATATGTTATTTATTATTTTAACTTTATGAGTAAAGCCTCAAACTGTAATATTTAATTAAATGAAGACATTATGAGCGAAACTCAATCGAAAATCTGGAAACAGAAAAATCAGAAAAAGATATTGGCACCTCTGGGACTCGAACCCAGGATTATATAACCCATATCTTTTTCTGATTTTTCTGTTTCCAGATTTTCGATTGAGTTTCGCTCATAATGTCTTCATTTAATTAAATATTACAGTTTGAGGCTTTACTCATAAAGTTAAAATAATAAATAATAATATTCATCCCAGACTTGCTGAAGAGTCAATAGATGTCGCACATTAAATAAAATGGATAATAATTTATCCAGACACCATCTAGATTGCATTTAGTTCGAGTTGAATCTTGCAATCATTCATAAAGATGGCAGCCAATAAAAATATGCGTTAAGAAAAATGAAGATAATATGGGTGGTTCTTAGTCGAAGTATGGTACAGTTAAAAGTGACCGAATTGGATATCGACACCTTAGCTCAGTGGATAAGAGCGCCCAACCCGGAAAGTAGGGAGGTCCTGGGTTCGAGTCCCAGAGGTGCCAATATCTTTTTCTGATTTTTCTGTTTCCAGATTTTCGATTGAGTTTCGCTCATAATGTCTTCATTTAATTAAATAAATATATGTTTTAATACCAAAATAAATTTAAAAGATGGCTATTTTTAAAAAACGTTTGGTTATTTATAATATTTAATTTACTATTAACACTTTTCCTAATTTCTAAAATTTCTAAATTATCTAATTGTATACCCGTAGTGTTAGTGTGTAAAATTTTGAAACCTTTATTAATATCAAAAGAATGACCTGTTTCCAAAATGTGGTTGGCAAATTCTGAATAATTATTATTATTTAAACATCTTAGATGTTCCTTAACGCTAATGTTAAAATTTCTAGAAGTCTTTAAGTTTTTTAAGTAAAAATGATGAAATGTAAAGAAAAAAACTAGTAAACATCGTATGAAAGGTAGGTTTACAGATAAATTTAAGTAAAGGTAAAGCATTACAATACTTTATAAAAGAGTGTTAAATTTTGGCGCTAGAACGCAGTTAATATTAACAAGTATATTATTTATAAAAAACATCTCATCAATGCGATTGGACAAAAATAAGGCCAAATCAATATTCGTTCTTCCAACATTTAGTTAATTTAATGCTTTTTAATTTCGTTAAAGCTACTCTTGATTAAAGTTTAAAGCGTAATTACAGTGTGCTCCTAAGTAAACAGCGTATCCACCGTACATGAATATACAAGGGACAGCATAGGACACTTAACACGCCTCGTTGTAGCGTGATACAAGCGGGCATTACACGGAACACGCAACAGCCTGCCTACGACCCGCTTGATGTTCCGCTACGATACGATTGCGTCGTGTCGTAGCGTCGTAGACACACATTGACACGTTTGCGTTTAACGGAACATACAGTTTAAATGCTGGCTCACTTTGCAATGTCTACATATTGTAGCAGGAGGCCATCTCTATTCTTATTTGTATTTTACATATTGGTTTAACGTGACAACCAGAAAAAAGTGTTCTGCACAAATCTGTTTGACGTCTAAAGCAGTAAAACACACGAACCGAACAGCAAGCCAAGTAAGTAATCATGGGAATTGCGCAAATTTATCTCTCACTCCATTATGAGCGAGTTGTTGATTTTAATTATTATCAATTGCGGTGTTGATGGCAGCATATTTATCAATTGCTTTTTAAAAAACGATTAAAGTTGACCCCGGTGGGGTCTTAAAAAGTCGGCAATGTGTAAATGCAGCGCAGTGAAGACCACCGAGCAAGTGTGGTCAACGATTTCCCTCCTGACTCTTTCCATTTGAGGTCCGCAGGGCTACTTCTGCGACGCTCTGGCTCGCAGACCGAGATATCTATCTATAATCTTCCCACCGTACGAAAGAAGAATTTCAAATCAAGTATTGTTACTAGTTAGAGAATCCAGGTATTAGCTATTAGTGCCAACAAACAAATTCTGCGGAGCGCACAGATATATAATTTTTATGAACGAACGTTTGTACGAACACAATATATAATTTCTAATAATAATTAGTCATGGCGGTTCTCGCAATGGTTAAGATAGTTACAGAACGTCCACATCTTTTATTTAATTAAATAATATTATTACTTAGAAGCGTGATCTTTGCTTTACCTTTTAGATTTCTTTGGCAGTGCTACAATTAATTGGTCTAAATGCTTAGAAATACATTAGTGCTTTCAGCTATTTGGAAGCTAGCTGGGCAAAATTCCGATCTGAAAATCCTCTGGAATATGTAACAAGATTAAAATAAACCCAAAAACCTCACAGGCTTTGCATTTTCCCAAAAGTAGAACTTAGCAATCATCATATAATTAGGGAGAAAGATTACATTTCAAAACGATCATCTTTCGAACTTTGATGCTTGGCATTTCGTTTCAGTTCATTGGGTTTATGCGAAAATTATTTAAAAGGTGTTCTTTTTTTTCTTCCATTAATTAGTATTTATAAGTTTTAGTATTGCAGTCCGAAAAGCGAAACTGTGTAAAAGAATGGTAGTTTTTTTTGTAAATCATCATTAATTTGATTAACCAAAATTAAGAAGTAGAAAAAATGTTTTCTACAAACTTCCTTAAAAATCGTAAAAATGCCCGGTTAGATAAAGGTCCTGGGTTCGAGTGTTAGATGTGACATTATTCTTTTCTGATTCTTTTGTTTCAGATTTTCGATTGATTTTCACTAATATTGTCTTCATTTAATAAAATATTACAATTTCAGGTTTTACTCTCTAATTAAAAAGTAAAAATAAATAGGAACGTTTAATTATTAATTTTTTTTGTGTTTAATTCGTAAAACTCCATTTTTTTTAAATATTCAATTAAAATTTAATTTGATAGTTTTATCATCAAGTTCTGCAAGTATTTTAGTTTAGTTTTAATTTTATTATATTTTAGTTTAGTTTAAAAAAAAGAAAAAGAAAGAAGATTTAATGTTCGGATAAAATTTGAGATTCCCGATAACCCTTCAATTGAATGTCATAACGCCTGCAACTTGTCCAATATAGGGAGATGTTTTATTATAAATAAAAGGTCTTAGATTACTTAATGTAAATCATTTTCATCATATATAGTTTCAATTCTAGTGTCAACAGGAACGGTCTTGCGCTGTGATTGTATAATATTAATGTAGTAAAAATTTACCTCGCCGCAAAACTGCGATTCCGCGCGCAAGGCGGGGGGGCTTTGCCGACGTTAACCCGTCATGGACACGGCCATTGATAATATACAAACCGAAAAAAAAATAACCACAGTAAAAGATTCAAAAGCTAAAACGAACCTTGAACTAAATGTTTATATATATTAGAAGAACTTTTGAAATCCGAAAGCATTAAATACCAAAACTACAAAAAAAATATCAAAAATCACGAAAAACTTACCAAAAAGATAGAAAAAAGTTATAGAAAAAAAAATAATACACATCTAACGCGCATATTCTATCAATAAATAAAAAAAAGCCACAAGAAGAGAGGTTCTCTATAATAATCTCATAGATGGCCGGCGTAGTCCAGCGGTAAGGCTCTTGACTAGCATTCCGAAGGTCGCGGGATCGAATCCCGGCGTTGCAAATAAATTTAATTTGATTAATTTGTGTTATTTCACAATTTATTCATTTTAAAATAATAAATAGTATATTTGCGGCACGTTCCAGAGTGGAAGATACTCTCAGTATCACCCTGGTGTAAGACCACCATTCAGAATTGAAACGTTGCTTGAAATGGCTTAAGCAGTGTTTGTGACCAGATCTGAATAGCCAGGTACTTCCCACCTTCCTCTTCCCCATCTCCTTCCCCTCCCTACTACCTTCAGCCTGACAACATACCCCAATTGGGGAAGCCATAGTCTCACTGGCTCCAGACGGGAGTAGTTGGGACTCTTGTGCGGTATACATATAAAAAAAATCCACCAAAAAATTCAACAAAAGCCGAAGAAGTATGTAAAAAGATCTAAAAAGACAAAATTAAACCAACTTAAGATATGAATAAATGGTTTACGTAAAAAAATAAAGAAAAAATCATCCTATGCCCAAAAAAAGAAAACGCGAGCACTGGAGGTTAAACACAATAAAAAGTAGAACCCTAATTTAATAATTAAAGGTAACCTATCCGAAGAGGTTATAGTCAGCGGGATAATCACTTAAAACGAAGTTATTCAAGAAATTATATAAAAAAATGAAGAAAATAAAATAATTCTCATAACAGAATTAGAATATACATTTTACATTTATACGGGGATCCGCATATAAATGTAAACTTCTTCCAATAGAAAGTGTGCAAAGAACAATGACTAAAATTACATCAAAAAAATCTTTGGACTACCCAACGGAACGCCTGTTTGAAAAATTTGAAGGACCTACATTTAAAGAATTATACAATAAAAATTCATTAATTCAAATTATAAAAGAAAAAGACAAATATCAATTTTGAACTGAAAACTGAACTCGACTTAAATATGTTTTTCTATGCCCAAAATTAAATACTACTTTGGCACAATATCATTACACTTACCAGGAAAGAACTTTTTTCAATCTTCTACCGGTAGAAATTAATGATAAAACCGCATTAATGATAAAACCCGAATATTGCTCTGTATCAAGAAACATTTTAAAAACATTCTTAAGAAAAAAATACTGTCAATTAATTTTACAAATATCCTTTGTTTTCCCTATCAACTTTCTTTTTTAAAATACATACTATTATCAAAATAAAAACTACAGCACACATATATACATGTACAATGAATTATTTAAGTACTTACTAATAACTACTTACTAATAACATACTTATGTACTTACTAATAACAACATTCCCCTTCCATACACAAGCAAATGCTTTCAATGGAAGAGAAGTAAAACATATATTATTAAGAAAAAAAAAAGTTTGCACATATTGTATGAACGACGTTTTATTTAAATTGAAAAGTTGAATATTAACACTATTTCCCAATCCTGCGCATTCAATTACAGCCTCATAATTTCCATTCAGTTTTCAGATTTAGTCTTGTTACGAAATTTAACATTAATAATCTATTTTAAATTTCCTGGCAACCTTTCCGCAATGTGATTAAGCGATCACACAAAGCCGTTTTCCCACAAAAATGCGTCATTATTTTTTCATAACAAAGAATTGCCAATTGATCTTGGTAAAACACGTTTTAAGAACCGTAGTTCAATTTGCAGAAAATCACTTAATTTTATAAAATTGATCTTGGTAAAACACGTTTTAAGAACCGTAGTTCAATTTGCAGAAAATCACTTAATTTTATAAAAACTTTTCAAAACGCGCACTTTGAACTTAAAACATGATGTAATTATGTAAGCACTATTTCAAACTCATCGCTTTAAGAGCTTAAAAAATTACGCTTATTCTGAAAATGTAATAAAAACATGTTTTGGTTAACTTGTTTTCATTCATAGGATAAAGAAAATCCCTCTTACAAAAGTAATCTACTCAATTAAATATCTCTACGTTATTTTTCAAATAATGTAATTGTTTTGGCTATTTGCCAGTATAATAGTGTTATTTCTTAATTTGCAGGTCTTCCCGCGTGGGAAAGACATCACTTGTTGCCAGATTTCTCGGTGCCAAGTTCGAAGATAGCTACACCCCAACCATCGAGGATTTCCACAGAAAGCTGTACAGAATAAGAGGGGAGATATACCAGTTGGACTTGCTAGACACTTCCGGAAACCACCCGTTTCCTGCAATGAGAAGGCTTAGTTTTCTAACTGGTAAGTGGCAGCATTGTTTATTTATTATATTTATTTAATTTATTTATTTATTTAAATGCCCACAGAGCTTTTACATATAGTGCAGTACATGTTTTTGACAAAATATAGGAAATAACATACAAAATATAGAAACAAAATATAGTAACACAAAATATAAGAATTGACACATAGCAGGTAACATAGAATATATGGTATGTAAAAATAGAGGTAAAGGTGGTGTAAGAAGTAGGAATAAATAGTTGCCACATACGTCGTTTAAAGTTTGACAAGTTTAATTTATTATCAAATATATCCATATTGTTTAAATATTGGTTACCAAGGCTGTTTAAACGCTGTATTGGAGAATGCAAACTATAGTTGGAATGAGATGTGTGTATATGATATTAATGTTAATAATGTATATGATATTAATGTTATTAATGTTATTATTGTATATGATATTAATGTTAATATTTGTCTAGTCGATCGTGTAGGTACATGTAGATTTATCAATTGCAGTTGAATTTAAAATTTTAAAAATTTTTATAAAAAGGTTAGGTCGTTAATTTTTCGTCTGTTTTCTAAAGTTTATGTATTTACTTCTCCAAATTTATTCTTATTTACTTCTACGACTGTTCAAATTCTCTACCGCTTTTTTCCAACAAATATTTATTCATTTCTCTTTAGTTATCAAATGTCCATCTGGCATTTCAGAAACTGAAATACATATTGAGTACAACTCCTCAGTGCTGTATAGTCACTACGTTTGCAAAAGCCATAGCGGATCTTGTCTTTAGGTTTAATGAACAATGAAAACTTTCTGTTTTGACAAGTCAGAAGAAATTTTCTTGTTTTAATAAAAGACGTGGCTTAACTAATTCTAGGGTAAACATTCAAACAGCTTTGTTAACACCGCCCTTAAAATTCCTCAGTCAACAAATTTTCCCCGTAACAAAAACTCCTATCTTACCATAAATCATGTTTTCATTTTAAGTAACTAGATTTCTTTGCGTCTCTCGCAAGGGAAAATAGAACTACAAAGTGGCACAATTAATTAATCATTAATGTGACACCACGTTCTACTTTACCAATAAGTTTGAATTTAATGCCAAGATTTCCAAGTTTTCTATGGTTACTGTGTGGTTTTTGATCGTAGTATTATAAAGTTATCAATTTGTGAACCCTTAAGTTTAAACTGAGGTTAATTACAACAATAGTTTGTTAAAATTAAATGGGTTGGTTAAATTAGCATTAATAAAAGATATAAGCTTAACCAGGAAACTTTACAGCGCCGTAGCATTCCACGATATTCAATATACGTTAAGTAAATTGGAATAATTTTATACATATATAATGTATTCACTAGGGAAAGTAATTTGAATAGGAAATGTAAACTCCCTTATGAATCATAATAATTACATTAACATAATTATAATACTACGAAACAAACGAAACGTTGAAATGATCACGGATTAAGTAATAAGGCAAGATATTTGCCATTATTTTCTAATGTTTTTCGACTAAAAATAAATCCTTAAATCATTTGGCTATTAATTATTATCCATTCAAACATTTGACACCAAACAGTGCTTTCACAAAATCTCTCATTCCACATTCTTTGCACAAAAATGAGGCTGCCTCAAAGTCTCCGCTGGAAATGACAAGTGAATGGGGTCGCGGCCATATTAAAAATCGTGACGCGATAAAATACGAACATCTACGTGGTAAAATAAAACAAGGTTTTTCCGAAGCATTTCTCGCTCAATCTTTTCAATACTTTTAACCTTTTCCACCTACAAAAGTAAGTGCTCGTTTTTCAGGCCAGAAGATGGCATCAAAACACTTTAATCGCTTCTTATTTCTTCTCTAATGCATACATGTGTAGTATTGGTACCTCCATGGCGCAGGTAAATAATACATGAAGTGGAATACAATAATACAATAATACAGAGGTGGCAACCTTCCGAGATTTTAGAAGAGAGATCTGGTTCTTTATCTTTGATCAAATTTCTTTTTTTTACTCTCCTAAGGGATGGAGTCAAAACTTTTACTTTGTCTAATTTTCACCCAATTAGATCCACAGAAATCGCGGAAATACTTTATACCTTCTGTACACTCGTGATCTGACCTCATAAAGGGGGGGTAAAGCAAGAAAAAGTAGCAGATTGATATGTTCACATCGTCTTTACGTAATCTCGGCGGCGCTCTGTCCCGTGTTGCTTGTTTGTGTTCTAGTTTAGAGCCGCAATGCTTGAGAGCAAATGCAACCAAAACATTTTATTTCAAACACCACAGCACGGTACGAAAATAATGAAAATATTTACTCTCGAACTCTCTCGAGGGAAAAACCAAACAATATTTTTCATAAAAGCGGCATTACATTAAAACCATTGAATTCCATTATTTGGTTATCAAGACAGTGTCACACAACCGTTCCACCATTCAATTCCTGCAAAAAAAGAAGGTGAACACAGCAAACACACGGATCTAAATCTTTTTAGGCGCCACTGAAAGCCTCTTGTACTTAATTTGAAGGCACGGATCCGTGAGGGTCTACCGTCTACTGCCTACTGTCTGTTGCCTGCTGCCTGCTGCCTACTGCCTGCCGCCTGCTGCCTGCTGCCTGCTGCCTGCTGCCTGCTACCTGCTGCCTATTGCCGGCCGCCTGCTACCTGCTTGCTACTACTGTTCTTTGTTTCGGTTAATGGTTCCTGCGACTTTTATGCCTCGTACGTGAGACTTATCCTGAAATACTCATCTCTGCGCCTCTTTGCCTTTTCTTCTTGACTTTGTTTCACAAAAAAGAATAGTAATGAATGTAGAAACCTTATTTCCGACCATTTACGCGCAACACGTAACATTTTTTTGCTCTTTTACATACGCATAACGTGAAGTAAGGTTGGTATATGTGTGCCCTTCTCCGAAAATATGATTTCCCTATCGAAATATGTACGTTTCTCCCGTGGAAATACAACGGTTTATTCATTCAACCACGCCATGGCTGAACTGAATTTTTTTCACCCAAATCTGTTTCGAAGAGAAGTTGAATTTTTTCCAATTAACAATTAAATATCCTTTATTGCTCAACGGAACTCGCAAAAATTATTTAACCCCAAACTAAATCCTTTTTTTTTCAATTTAACATTTTACTCGTTTCATTTTCTGTGTAGTTTTTTCAATTTTTAAGTGTATATCGTCACTTACACTTAAAAATTGAACAAATAATGAAGAAAGGGGGTCGATACCAGGATTGAACCATCAATATTGATGTCCCCAAAAGTTGCTTGCCCCCCCCGTTAGTTTCCGTAGGTACCTACTGGTGTACCAACTTCTACCCGCCGTGTTTATACCTGCCAACGCTATAACTCTTGTTTCCAAACCTATAAAACGCACTTACTCGTCTACTGGAATTGTTTCACAATAAACTTCTATTAAAAGTTGGTCTTTATAAAAACCCGACTAAAACACATATTTTGAAAACCCTGGATATTTCAAAACCCTTAAATTAAAAACACACAATATCTATTTCAAATTTTTCTCTTACAGCTTAGAGGTACATACAGATTGTTATGACTTGTCCTTACTAAAATAACTTCTTGAACATTTTATACAATTAATTAAAATTTCGGAAATTTTCCAAGGTATTTTTAATGCCCTGTTTATTTGTTATTTTGGAAGATGTCGTAAAAAAATTCTATTTTAGAAACCGGAAAAAAAATAACCTTTTTAGGATTTTTGTATTTGAAATATACTTTCACATTAAAAAATTGCAAAATTTTTGATTCGAACTTGAAAAAGTTAAAAAAAAATATAGTTTTAGGATGGGTTGTTTCAAAAAATTTGACGAATTCGTCAAATATTTGACGTTGATTTTCACGTTCTGTGTAAGTTCTATTCAAGTTCTGTGATGATTTCAGTTTTGTGAAGCAGCTGGCCTATGATGATAAAAAAACAGAACTCGAAAAGAACTTACACAGAACCTGAAAATTAACTTCAAATATTTGATGAACTCATCAAATTTTTTGAAACAACCCGTCCTAAGTGTTCAGCTATTCTTACAACTTTAATTACAAAAGGGAAGAAATATCAATGAATAATTGAAATTAACAACACAATTTATTAAATAAGTGCGATATGATTATCTTTAGTACTACACCGATGAATTCGTCAAATAATCATTATTATTTCATCAATTTTATTTTCTGTGCGACGGATCGATATTGATTTTGTAGTTGTAAATCATATATGAGTACTTAATAGTACGAGTAGACGGCTTTATAAGTCAAGTAATAAAACCTTATCAATTTAAACTGTAGACTGAATGTATGTAATTACGATGTGTAAAAGCAAAAAGATGAGGCTCTCGGCGAAAGAACACGATTCTGGAAAGCTGCAGTTCCCACCGGTCAATACGAAATCGATATTGCACGAACACTCAGTCACTGGAGACAGGCAAGTAGAAGCGCGCTAGTAGAATTTTCAGCATTCTGTAAACTCGTATTTGTTCTAAGAAGAGGGATTGGCGAGCGACGGAGGGTTTCTTGAGAAATGGTATTCGGCGGGCGTCCGCACACATACCGACGCTAAATATTCTACGTCTCTTACCTATGTTCCCGTTCCTTTAAAATCGAGATTGGATTTTTTTCTCGAGATCATACACAAGAATGATTATTGGATTATACTAAAAAACGTCGAGTCGAGAATTTATATCGCAAGATTATTGATGAAAGCATTGCGTCGGCAATCATTTTTGTTTATTGACTTATGTTGTTCAAGTGTGACCTTCTAAATATAAAACCGCTAGATAAGATTATAAGTAAGGATGTTGTCTTTAATATAGGTAGGATGTTGTCTTTAATAAAAACGTTGCGTATTGCCTGATCTAAGCTATTCGCCGAGCTAAGCTAGACTTTTCTAAGAGTTAAAGAGTTTCCGCCTTGTCGGTTACGTCCTCAGAATTATATCGCTCGGTTTTTCAGTGCCTATTTGGTTTTGTAGTGACCACCATCACTTCTTTGACGCCACTGACTCAACAGCAAAACTGGGAACAGATATCCGACAAGGAAAGAAATACCGATTAGGCGACCTAAACTAGACGCGAACCGTTTGTTGTACCAATCAGTGTTTTATTATCATCTTGATTATAGGGCTTAACTTCAGTAGAGCATATTCGTGTAAAATAAAAAGCATTCATAAAATAACGCTCACAGAGCACGTTTGAATTTATGATAATTTTATCAGCACTCTGCACCTTGGTGCAAACGTTGCTAGTGGCGAAGGGCGGCGAAATTTACAATTGGAAAATCCCTTCGCCAAACATTTTTGACCCTATTACAATTAAAATATATCCACGTGGCATTTATGTAAAAGCTGCCGAGTTTAAACATGTAAAACAAGCTGATATAAGCCGTGAGATGTAAGCTCTAAAGCCTGTTGTTTGAGCTTGGGGCAAATGAGTACTGTTACCCTCCCGGATCAAACCAAAAACTCAAAGGTCATTATGTAATTTTCAACTGTAATGGATTTTACAACCCCTTGCAAAATTATATTCGCACATCCATTTTTCTTAAATTTACAAAATGTTATGGTGTAATAAATACTTCTTATTCTCGTAGGTAATTAAATGATAAATATCTACTTTTAAATGATACTATTTAAATGATAAATATATTTATTTTACTCTAATATTGACATATCGTGCTGTTTTTTTTTATATATGGAAAGCAGGTCAATCACTGAAGATAAGTTTATAAGCAACTCGGGTATTTATAAACTTAGCTGCTATGATTGCCCTGCTTTCTACATATGAAAAACAGCACGAAATGTCAATATTGCAGTAAAATAACATTTTAGCTGTTTAAATGGAAAAGGTTTCTCTGAGTTTGCAAATCATTTAATCTCAACAGATCACACTTTTAATAAAACCTCAGGAACTCGCATGTTTCATAAAACAGTACAGGTATTAAATTATAAAATGGAGAAGCTTTAGAAATAAGGAAATCATTAAATACAAATACGTCAGAATTCCTACTTAATAACCAAATTAATTTACCCAATGAAAAAAATATACCCTATAGCCCTATTTTTAACTTCTTTCCTGCAATTCATCCCAGCCCATGGTATTATGTTTGTGTTATATTGTTATTCTGAGGTTCTTAATTATTAACATTATCATGTATCTAAATATTGTCCTTTAAATATTATATTATAATCTCATATACAAAAATCGATATTTGTTTGTTTGTTTGTTTGTTCGTATTTTATGCGCTGCTATACCATTCATCCGATTGCGAAAAAAATTGGTGATTTGTTGTGTGAATAGACCGGTTCATTTTCCACATCTCCTTCCCCTTCTCACTACCTTCAACCTAACAACATACTAAAAGTGGGGATGCCATAGTGCCACTGGCTCCAGACGGTTGGGAGAAGTTGAACCTTTTATGTTGTATTTGGATAAAAGAGTTATATTATATTTTTTTTTAGTAATTTTGCGCTGGTGTAAAGTGTACTATTAGACTTATTACTTGAAATGGCTTTAGCCGTGTTTGGTAAGTCGATCTGAACAGCCAGTTACATTTTCCACATCCCCTTCACCTCCCCACTACCTTCAGTCTGACAACATACCAAAATTGGGACAGACGGTCGGGACAAATGATATAATCTGCATTACTACTTTTTATACTAATATTCAAATACAAAACAATAAATTAAAAACACTCAAGAATTTGCATTTAGTTTCTGATGCTACTTCTGCACTTGTCACCAGATGGACGCCAACCGACTAAACTGAAACATCCTCGACCGACAGCATAGACAGCGTAAACAGCGTAACCGACCACAGCCGCTTACGCTGAAAGCTATAGACACTAAAAAAGTGACAGGCCTATAAGATAGAGCTGCAATATTTTTGTCACTGATGTATTAAGCAGCATTGAACAGTTTTCGCTAAAAATCGTAATTTGGCAAAAATGTCGTTTACGCTGTTCTGCCGGGCGTTTCCCGAGCTTACGCAGAGTTCTCGAAATCTGATGTGGATAGTAATTTTCTTCTTAGTTTCAACGTCTAGTGTGCAAAATTTCATCAAAAATTATCAAAATACTGCTTTAAGGGGTAGGAAATGAAGTGGGGATTGATTTTCAAAATTTCATGCAGACCTTTCCATTGAAGGTCAAGCGGGCAAAATTTCATCAATCTCGGAATAAAACTATAGTCAAATCCAAGTCGTCCACCCGCCACGCCGCCCACCCGTCTGCCGCAGACGATTAACTTTATTATGTATTAGGAGATTTGTCAATAAATAATTTCTTAGCTCTTATTCATAATCTCTGATTTGTCTCATTGTTGTCATTGTATGAGGCAATGTTTACAGGATGCAATTTTATATCACAATGTGTCATTGTTGTCGTTGTATGGGGTAATGTTACATGTTTCAATTAATTTTATATCACAATGTGTCATTGTTGTCGTTGTATGGGGTAATGTTACATGTTGCAATTAATTTTATATCACAATGTGTCATTGTTGTCGTTGTATGGGGTAATGTTACATGTTGCAATTAATTTTATATCACAATGTATCATTTTGGCATTGTTTGAGGTAATATTATATGATGCAATTTTATATCACAATGTCTCATTGTATCATTGCATGAGGTAATGTTACAGGATGCAATTCTATTTCATAAATACATGTATATTTATGTGTTTACTTTTATTACCAATAGTCCAGAATAACTGGTGTTTTGTGAATCCATAACCAAATTCAAATTTTCGGGGAAGCAAAAGGCAAATATTTAGTCATCAAATCGTATTAAATAATTGAAATAAAAATTAAATATTTTTTTAAAATTCCAAAGATCCTCTAAATAGTCTAAATGATAAGACCTAAGCTCCGCCAGCCTTGTACCTAATTTTGCATATTTGCTTACTCTAAAAAGGTCATAACCATTGTGAAAACATTTCTTAAATCTAATTATTTTTAATTAAATGAAGACATTATGAGCGAAACTCAATCGAAAATCTGGAAACAGAAAAATCAGAAAAAGATATTGGCACCTCTGGGACTCGAACCCAGGACCTCCCTACTTTCCGGGTCGGGACCGCCCGAAAGTAGGGAGGTCCTGGGTTCGAGTCCCAGAGGTGCCAATATCTTTTTCTGATTTTTCTGTTTCCAGATTTTCGATTGAGTTTCGCTCATAATGTCTTCATTTAATTAAATATTACAGTTTGAGGTTTTACTCATAAAAGTTAAAATAATAAATAATTATTATTTTTATTTTAGCATTTTACAATACTTACTGATCTCTTAGCATTTTTTGTAAAACATAGAGCCTATTTAATATATGCCAAAGCTGAAATAAAATAAATTTCTCTCCACATTTCGGAGCAAATCGTTTCGAGTCAGGATACACGAAAAGCGGCTCATTTGCATATCTGCTCTAAAAGTGCAAAAGCCATTAGGTAACATTTCATTGAAATTGCTTTGAAACTTTCGGCGTTTCGCAAATTCTCATATTTGCATTGTTCGTCGAATGATTTACTACAAGAATTTGGGGTATTTTTGTAAAAGTTGGTGCCTTCAAACTGTACAGCTCAGTAATTGCTTCAAAAACCTTTGTTGTGGGATGATTATTAAAAATAAACTGATAGTCCTTAATGTAGTAATTCAATTCAAGCTTTTTTACCAAAAATTCTCTACATTATTATTATTATTTATTCTTTTATACGCCCATGGATCTTTTACACTGGTTTTATACACATAATGTTTAAAAAATTTAACAGACGGGTTAGTAATAAAATTGGAAGCACCCATAGCAGCACAAAAGATAACATTCGCCTTTAATATGAAAGTATGCAAATAACAATTTGTGAAAAGACACACAGCAACTTAATCATACTAATTTATTATTGCAGCGTAAATAAGCAATTATTTACGCGCATCAAGGGCCGTTTTCACCAACATTCATCAAACTTAAGCACACTTAAGAACTTAATACGGCAATGAAGTTGTAGATATTTATAAATAGGCGTCAGCTTTCTTCTAAACAAAGATTTATATTTTCTTCTTAAAAACCAATTTCCTCCAAGTGTTTTCTAGAAACATTCGTATAAACCTTTCTTGTTTTATTTATCAAGGATTTTGTAATTATTATGGAAACGATAAACAAGAGAAACATTATCTGAAGAAGATTTACTAATATTTTTACTTGGAAATGTTTCAATACATTTTTTCAAAACAGAACATCATTATATTAATTCTTCTTCCCACGGCCATAAAGTAAAGATGTACATCGGGCGGATCTTATTTGAAGGAATGACTTCTGATAATTTTATTCAAAGTTTAGTTAGTAAATTGAAATGTAACCTTTTAAGCAGGACGTAGAATTCTGTTCGTAAATAATAAATGAGAGTTTACCTGGAAGATTTTTTTATATTCTGTTGAAGCGTAATCTCGCGAAATGATTATTCAATTCGTTCTTTTTAAAATTTATTAATTATTTTGAAAAAAATTACCTTTAATAATTTGTTAATAAATATTATCACATAAAAAAATGCGTATATTTTCCATATCTCCTTCTCCTCTCCACTACCTTCAGCCTCATAACATACTAAAATTGGAGATGCCATTGTCTCACTGGCTCCAGACGGTTGGAAAAATTAAATAAACTGCATTAAGTACTACTTCTTATACTGATATTCAAATACAAAACACTAAATTAAAAAGACTTAAGAATTTCCGTTTAGTTTCCGATGCTACTAGCCGCCGACACGTCTGCAATAGTCAGCAGATGGACGCCAACCGACCAAACTGAAACTTTCTCGACCGACAGCAGAGTAACCGACCACAGTCGCTTACGCTGAAAGCTACATCTACTAAAAAAGTGTCAGGCGTATAAGATAGAGCTGCAATATTTTTGTCACTGATGTATTAGGCAGCATTGAAAAGTTTCCATTAAAAATTTAACAAAAATGTCGTTTACGCTGTTCTGCCGATTATGGGTCGATATGAATTCTGCACAATAAACCCAACTGAACCCACCGGTCTGGAGGCAGTGAAACTCCGGCATCCACAAATGTAGTGTATTGTGAGGTTGAAGGTAGTGAGAGGGAGGAGATTAGGGAGTCACCAAACACATCTAAAGCCATTTCAAGCACTATTTCAATTCTGACTGACGTTCTGACACCAGGGAGATACCGAGAGTGTCCTCCATTTTGTATTTTACTTGGCACAGAATTTAAAATACTTTTAATAAATCTAGAAAATTTGTATATTTAACTGCGTAACTGTAAATGGCAATGATTGTCCAAGTTCCATGAATTTATTTTTATTCGCTGACTTGGCGCGATTTCGCAAAACAAGAAAAAATAGCGCACAATATAAAATGCAGATAGACAAGCAAATGAATCGGTAAAGTTACGAGTTGATTCATGAATAAAAAAATGTTGTCTAAGATTAATAGAGGACTTTTTAAATAAAGTAAATTTAAGGAATCCGGAAAGGTAGGATATATAGAATAGCTTTAATTGTGAACCGTCGCGACGGTCGTATATGATTTAATATACGGCGCGTCGTATATCAAATCATATATTAATATATATACATATTTTTTTTTTTACTTCCACACCTTCCTCTTTCCCATGTCCCTCCTCTCACCACATTCAGCCCCACGACATACTTACTACATTTCGATTGAGAGAGTTAAAAGACATTTTTGGGTTTTCCTTAAAAAATACAGCGAGAACTTTAAAATATTCTTTCCCTCTCTTCCCTATCGTAAGCGGAGTTTGTGATGTTATTTCACCATTCACCATTAATTCCGTCGCTTTAGCTTACCGCAGTATAAATACAGTATTTACCGCAGTATACATACAGTATGGCTTACCGCAGTATATATACAGTATAGCTTAAGGCAGTATACATATAGTATAGCTTACCGCAGTAAACATACAGTATAGCTTGCCCCAGTATACATCAATGTTAGATTCGCGACAATGACGCGGCCGCACATCCCATCAGGAAATGGCAGATTCATGTTTCCGGTTTATCCTGTTTGTACTCGGCGCACACACGAGGCGAATTATCAATATACGACGCCAAAAATATATTTTTTTGAAATTCCGATCAGAAATGCTTGTGAGAATATTACCTTAGAAAATCTTTCAAAAATAACTTATTAAAGTTAGTTGGGGTCAGGTGATCATAGTATTCTAATTAATTCGTATTGAATTATTTCAGCATTTTGAATTAATGATAGGTACAGTTAAGTAAAACATATAAATATTATTAAACGTAAAATGATTATTGTAAAATTCTTCAATTCTTAACATTGTAAATATTGGTTCTTTTCTCTTAATCATCATTTCCTTTAGAACGGGGTCGCCAAGACTACCTGAAAAGAATGCGCTCGATTTAAGAAAAGGAGAGCAGAGGGGATATACATTTTGCGTTCTTATATTCCTTAGATGTTTTCGAATCAATAAAATAATGGCATGGAGCTCGGTGGAACTTTTTTCTAAACTCTAGTTGAAGAAAACCTTTCAATTTATTTTGTTTAACAAAATTAGTTTTTCATAAAACAATATAATATCTATTTTACGTTAAGACTGTTATGTTAAAAATAATTTCAAATTAAAGAACGTACCTGAAACTCTTTGATTTTTAAATGATGAAAGCAGGACGAGCGTAGCTTTTCCCTCAACGAATCAGACGCAACTGAACAAGATTCGCAGCGCGATGTTCATAAAATTGTGAAATTATTAACCCCGATACAGGCAAACCCTAGTGAAGTTAATAATGACATGCAAAAAATGTATTTGAATTGTGAAGAAGCAATAAATAAATAAAAATAATGTTCCCCTGTTCCCCCTTTCTTAAATCGAGCGCATTCTTTTCAGGTGATCTTGGCGACCCCGCCCTAAAGGAAATATAGATTAATAGAATAAGAATTCTTACCCATATTTTTTTTTTTGATTTTCGAGTTGATTAATTCATCAAAATCAATACTAAAATTTCTTGAATTGGTTGAAGAGCATAAGTGCTAATAAAAAATTAAAAAAACACTTTTTTATTTTTCTTTTGGAATGCTCTTGTTATTTCTCTTCTCTATATTTTATATTCTATTGATAAATATATAATTTACACTTATAAGTAACTTCTTGTATCTACCATGAAAACTTTAATATTATTTATCAAATGTTATATTTAAGTTTAAGACAATATTATAGTCAACACACTATTTACATGTAAAATATCTGTTCATTTTGACTGTTCTAAAACGGGCAAATTGCCTAGTTGGACAGCCAAAGCTCATTATAACAATGTAATATGTAATGTTTCTCAAAATAAATAAATAAATAAAGAAAAGAATTACATATTTTCGCTACTCAATATGCTTACTCACTCAAAACCGCGCCCGGGCGTGAAAGTTATTATTAATATTTTTTTTCTTTCAATTAATGTTCTTGTTTCTTTACTATGTAAATATATATATATATACGTATAACTAGATGGGACGTGTGGGATCCTCACATCCTGGAATAAAGAATAATAATAATAATAATAATTATTATTTTGTTAAAAAATGATCAATTTTAAAGCTATTATCATTTTAGAGTTTAATCATATTTATGTTTTACTTATCTGTACTTATCACTAATTCAAAATACTGAAATAATTCAATACGAAATAATTTATATTTTTAAATGGAATACTATGAACACCTGTCCCTAACTAACTCTAATAAGGTATTTTTTGAAAGATTTTCTTAGGTTATCTTCTCACATGCATTTCTGATCAGAATTTCAAACAAAAATATTTTAGGCCTCGTAAATTGATAATTTGGCGCAGTGTGCGGTGGCAGATCTTGCAGGATGGCAGCCGGAAGCTGTGAATAAAATGGAAATTTCTAAAATACCAGTATTTTAAAAATCCTATGAGTTGTTTGAATCCTTTAAAATACATTTTTACCACCAAATTCAATGTAGGTATATTAATTCGGAAGCTTTTTAGGATACATACTAAGCATCACAATAATATTTTTCATTAAACGATGTGTAAAATTCATGTTATCTACGACATATCACATTCAAAATTATATTACCAAATGCTTTCGTCTGTTTTATACAGGTAGGTTCATGATTTTGAACTCTCTTGCGGTCATCATTAAAGCATCCTACGTAATATATGTACCGACACCATCCTAGGATCGAAATAATACTGATATAAATTATTAATTATCATTCTGATCAAAAAGAAGTAAGCAATAATTGAGCTAATTTCGGGCACAGACACGGACACGGGCTTTTATAGTCTCACAATACACTTTTCATAGTTTTTGTATCTTAAATGGTGTTGTTGGATACTGTTATAAACCATATTCAGAACAAATTATGATAAAAGAATGGGCTAAGTTTTTATTATTGTTTTTTCATACAATATTTTACATTTTATAGTATAATTGAATAATTTTGCCCTCACTGGGCTCGTAGGGCTTACCCGTGCTGAGTGCTGAGATCCCCATTTAATTTAAGGTTGTCCGTTGTTTGTTCATTTCTTCTCATTTCTCCAGTTTTCTTCGAGATTCTGTTTTGTCATCCGTTTTATACAAATGATGTTGTTGCAGGTGATCTGTTCGTGTTGGTGTTCAGCATGGATAGTCGGGAGTCCTTCGAGGAGGTGATCAGACTGCGGGAGCAGATCCTGGAGACGAAGATGAGCGCGGCCGTGAATAGCGGAGGCAGGGCCAGCAAGCGGCACGTCCCCCGAGTACCGATGGCGATTGCGGGGAATAAATGCGACAAAGAAATAAGGTACTTTTTTAACAAAATTCCTTTGCTGCCAAGTAGACTTAATACACTTTCCACGTTTCGAAAAATACAAATGTTTTTAGGTAGATATACTTTAAATGGAACATTCACGCGGCCCGTTTCGTTGAACTCGATAATATTTAAAAGAAAATTGTCAAAATGTTTAATAAAACATCACTCGTTTAAAATAGAGCAAAAATCTGGTGGGGTTTGTCTAAAACAGCATTTAAAGGAACACTGCGACTTTATTCATATATACAACTTGTAAATGAACTCAATCAACTAACCAACTAACCATCACGCCGTTTCCCCGCAGGGGTAGGCAGAGAGGACGGACCGCCAAACAACTCGATCTTGGCACACACTTCTTGCCTCGTTCACATTCATACATCGCCTCATACATGCTCTTTTATTATTCTGACTCTTGACCATCGCCCGACTCAAGTATCTGATTCACTTGGTCTGAATCAAACGTGTTTATAATAATTTTTGGAGCATTCCTTGAGCATAGATTTTTTTTTTCATCGAGGTAATTTCATACAATTCGCGTTTCGGCGTCAGGAATTTGTAGATATTATTATTCTTCAAGAATAATATACAATTTTTTAGAGCTTTAAAACTTACAGTCTTTAAGGTGCATATGTAATAATACGGTAGAAATGGGACATGCCGCGGCTTGATAGCAATGACAAATAAAATTCTTATCACAACATTGAAATAAGGATTCGTTTAATAAACCAAATATTATATTATAATGCCTTGCATTTTTTTAATTCCCGAAATAATAATAACTGTACGTCGATTAATAAAGAAATCCAATGAGTCAATTTATTGTTAAGAAGTTTAATTTGTAGAACTCAACTACGGTTTTAAGTTTTTTCTCTTAAATAAAAATATTTTCAATTTTTTATGAGAAAAACTCTCTTTTTATAACTTTTGAAGGTTATTCCCGTCAACGTAATATATCATTGAAGAAGAAGATAACACTTATAATCTAAATGAAAATATTAAAGAAAACAAGACACAGAAAAATAGAAAAAGACAATGGTCCCGGTTAGACGAGAGGTCTGGGTTCGAGTCCCAGTTGCGACCATTGTCTTTTTCTATTTTTTTGTGCCTTGTTTTCTTTCATATTTTCATTTAGATTATCATTGTCTTTTTCTATTTTTCTGTGTCTTGTTTTCTTTCATATTTTCATTTAGATTATTGTCTTTTTCTATTTTTCTGTGTCTTGTTTTCTTTCATATTTTCATTTAGATTATAAGTGTTATCTTCTTCTTCAAAAAATATTTTCATTCAATTTATTTAAAAAAATATATTTATTTATGACGAGGTCGGAATTTGGTCAAAAATAATTGAAAACAATGTATGATTTTGATGTTTCACCTTTTGAAGGCATTATCAAACTGTGGTGAGGCCACTTACAAACGGTCTATAGAAGTAATATAAGTACATCGTCTATAAGTTACCTCACCACAGTTCGATAAAGCCTTCACCAGGCAAAACAGCCATCACATGTAATAAAAATTACACAAACTCGTTTACAAAAAATAAATTATAATCAAATACTTTCTCGCTCAAACCTAATAGAAGTTATCATCGTAGATAGTAGAAACGTAGAAACTGATACCCTACGACCCCTTGGACGCTTAGCTCCCAGTTCATCAATCAGTGTCCGGCTTCCCGCTACTACCGAATGATGTAAAACGAGCATCCCATATAAGCGACCGCACGGCCTTGAACCAGAAGAGATCATAAGCTGGTCGTAGGCTCAAGACCTGATACTGGTAGCGAGATGATTCGTCCCTTCCAGCGACGCGACATCTTAGAATAGTCCTTGGTAAGATCTGTATCAATACCTGATACTGATAACGAGATAAATCGTCCTTTCCAACAAGGTCTTAGAATAGTAGGTCCTGGTCCATCCAGATCAATGTGTCAATACCTGACACCGATAACGAGATGAATCGTCCCTTCCAGCGATATCTTAGAATAGTCCTAGGTAACATCAGTATCAATACCTGTCACCGATAGCAAGATGAATCGTCCCTTCCAGCGATGTCTTAGAATAGTCCTAGGTAACATCAGTATCAATACCTGTCACCGATAGCAAGATGAATCGTCCCTTCCAGCGATGTCTTAGAATAGTCCTAGGTAACATCAGTATCTATTCCTGACTAATAACGCGATGAATCGTCCATTCCAGCAATATCTTCGAATAGTCCAAAGTAAGATCAGTATCAATACCTGACACCGATAATGAGATGAATCGTCCCTTCCAGCAATGTCTTAGAATAATCCAAGGTAAGATCAGTATCAATACCTGACACTGATAACGTGATGAATCGTCCCTTCCAGCAATGTTTTAGAATAGTCCTAGGTAAGATTAGTATCAATACCTGACACTGATATCGAGATGAATCATCCCTTCCAGTAATTTTTTAGAATAGTCCAAGGTAAGATCAGTATCAATACCTTGAATCATATCGAATAAATTAGATTGTAAACAAAGTCTGTATGCAACCTTCTAAGAAATTTGTTTTATCTGCCGCAAAGTGTTGTTCTCAAAGCTTCTTGTGCAAAACACACGGACTTCTCCGGAATCAGTTCCTTCCCGCTTTGGTAAAGTTTCTTGAAACTTCCTCCTACTGAATATAAGAATGACACCGCTGCAAAGGCTTGTAATTGCCAGCCAGTAAATTTAATAATTCACATTTATACAAAGCGTTCAAGTCCTACGAATCCATTATTGATGTTTCAACCGTTTGATTTATTTATGAAACTGCGAACAATCGAATTGTTTCTTCCGAGTTGTGATTTATTCAGCATTTTAATTATCACGTTTAAGTACAGTATGGATAAGCCTTGTAAGTACCTTCCTACAAATTGTTAAAGGAACCTTTAGGCATTTTTCCCGGAAATTATATATTGCCTTCAAAGCGTCTTTATTTTGTAAAGTTCGTGGAATAATTTATTGAAGGTTTGTCCTTGTTATTCTTTTCGGGTTAATTTATTGTTGAGCTATATTTTTTGATATTATTTGTTTGTGGAGAAGATTTTTGCGATATTTCAAAATAACAGTATTTTTTCATTTAACTGTTTATATTTTTTGATGTCTGTTTGAACATAAAATATAAATTAATTCTCTCATTATGATTTTAGGTTTTCAGGGCCAAAAGTATTATTGTTATGTATTTTTGGGGTGTTATGCCGGATTGCGCTACCTCCTTCTTTAGCCAACGTTTCGGACAGCGTTACAGTGTCCATCATCAGGGCAGATTAGCCCTGAAGACGCAGTATTCCCCATCTCCTTCCCCTCCTTACTACCTTCAGCCTCACAACATACCCCAATTAGGGGATGCCATAGTCTCACTGGCTCCAGACGGGAGAAGTTGGGACTCTTGTCGGTATTTATGTAAAAAAAAAAAACGCACACAATCGATATAATTTCGAGGGAGATGTATGTGAACAATATGTCAGAATTTACATTAATATGGCGGATAAAATTTGTTGACATCACGCAGCCGTTTATTTGCCAAATTTGATATAAATACGTAATTAATAGCGTTAGCAGTACACCGAATAACTTTCCAGCAGTAATTGGATTATGTAATTTATCTTCATCAGCCCTGCATATTTGTTGTTTATGTTTTGAATATTAATGATCACGTGTTGAACATTAATGATAAAATATTGATATCATCAAAATTTCTCGTTTAATATTACAAATTAAATTAAATTTTATAAAAAATTTCGGCATTACTCTTAGTGAAGAAGATTACGTAATATGTGGTATACTTTTATGCATGAAGAGTTTTTGGAATATTAACAGAGTAGTTCATTCCATATTTATAATTTGCGATATTTATCTAATTAATCTTTTAGTCGACGTATTAAACATTTAAAAAAATATATTTTTCCAACATTTGTTTGCTATTGCGGGTCTCGCTTTATACATCTGCGAAATATATTCAATTATATTTTTTAACCCTTAAGCTTCTGATTTTTTTCTTATTTCCTTTTCTTTTTTTAGTTTTCTCTTTCTATTTTGTTTATATATATGTTGAGAAATAATTAATAAAATTTATTTTATAGACACATTTTTGAAAAAGCGATTCGCATGATAGTGTGTAAAAATAAAAATTGAAGGAACATTAGATTTTTTTATACATATAAACGTAATGGCCGGGAACGAAAGGGTTAACAGAATGTTTATATAATAGAGAAACACATTTAAAACACCGTGGAACAGGAGTATGAATGTACATAGTGATATTTGGTTTTATATGAGTAGTTTTGTTTGTCCGCAGAACTGTCCAAGCCGAGGAAGCGGCGGCGTACTGCGCCACACAAGACTCCACCTGCGTCTTCGTGGAAACATCCGCCAAAAAGAACTTAAAGGTAGACGATTTATTCTACGACTTGTTCGTCGTGGCAAACCTCCCTCTGGAGATGGCGCCCAACCACCACAAGAGAGTGAACACCGCCTTCGGCAGCCCCTGCACCCTCCCGCCCCACGTGCCCACCCACAGGTCCAAGATGTGCACCCTGTCCATCAAGAGGAGGCTCTCCGACGCCTGCGGGGTTGTCGCCCCCAACGTCAGGAGACCCAGCATTCGTACGGATCTGATGATCATGAGGACCAAAACCTGTTCTATGGGAGACGCGGAGGGTCCGGGAGGTACTCAAGGCTTCAGTCTCAACAGACTCGTCAGAAACGGCTCGCAAAACGACGGCAAAACGTGCGTTCTGCAATAGATTTCAAATTAATATATACTTTTGTATAATATGATAATATCTCCTTTCTCCCAAATTTTCTTATTTTTCTAAATGTAAATTTTTATTTAAGAAATTGTTAATGATCTTGTTCAACCAAATTTTTAAAAAATCCTACGCTAAAAGTAATTTACGAGTATTTCGTTCGTTGATAAATAATAAATGGTCAGGATAAAGGTCAAAAGAATCAAATCACTTTTTAATTTCCGGCGAACAGATAAATTTCAATACGTTTATTATTCAATTAAACTCTCGTTTAATAATTCATGCTGTACATTTTTTTATAGCTCTTTAAAATCTCCTTACCTTTGAGATTTCGTTTTCCATACTTCTGCTGAAATACTGGCGCAAGATTTATGTTTGAATAAATAAGATATCGGAGTATTTTGTTGGCTAAACAATGATCATAATTTTAATGAAAAGAGAATAACCTAACAGTTTTTGAAAATATAAATATTATTCACTGACGTCAGAAGACGATATTAATCGAAATGGTTTAATTTCGCTGGATTCAAATCACACCGTTAGTAAGTGTATTTTTATGTTTGTACAGGATTTTAAAGGAATAATCTATCGACAGGACTTGAGGAATTAGATCGAGAATATCCCACCCAGAACTGTAGGCCTATTTCTAATAACATGGAAGGTTTGAAAATAATTTTTGTAATACTTATATTACTTATATTATAGTGCCATCGTAAAATTAACTTTCAATGTTAAAATTATTTGAATGATATAGTAATTCACCTTTTATGTGAATACCGCACAATAGTCCCAACTGCTCCCAACCGCCTTGAGCTAGTGAGACTATGGCTTCCCGAATTGGGGTAAATTGTGATGCTTAAGGCGGTAGGGTGGGAGGGAAAAGGAAGAAGACGGTCGGTTAGTTCCCAGCTATTCAGATCCGGTCACCAAATACGGCTAAAGCCATTCCAATCATCGTTTCAATTCTGAATGGTGGTGTTGTACATCAGGGCGATACTGAAAGTACCTTCCACTCTGAAACCTACTTACTTTTGGTAAGCAAGAATACAACCCTACTTTGTTATTCACCGAATAATAATTACATTACACATTATAAATTGTACCAATTCTATCAAATTAATTCAATAATATTCATACAAAATAACCATATGAAGGAAATTCTTTAAATAAAAATATTTTATTCATTTTACCTACTTACTATTCATGGATACAAAGCTCAATTTATATGAGCCGGTATACCATTCAAAATTTCTAACTTTATACAAAATGAAACAAGTTCTTTGTTTAAAACCACTTTATTTTAATTTATATTCATCCAAATGATGAATTTTCCAAAAAAAGTTCTTTTGGAAGTTTTTTTTATTGATTCGTGTACAGACTACGGTTTTTAATAAGAATCCGAAAATTGCTCGACCGGTTTCGGTTGATCTCAACCTGCTTCAGAACAATAAACGTTAAACAAAGTTCATACCTTCTTCAGGACAGGAAGAAGGTTGAGGTCAACCGAAACCGTTCGACGAATATAAATTAAAATAATGTGGTTTTGAACAAAAAAAACTTGTTTCATTTTGTATAATGTCAAGCCACAAAGTGTTTGCTTTCTTCGATAATTTCGAATTTTACTTAAAAGCACTCTTTTGAGGATGAGTTGCTTGAAAAAAATAAACTTTATTTATGTAAAGATACATAGAATTAGGAGTAATTGTAAGACGGTACCTCATTTGACGGTACATCGAGATAAACAGAAGCCCACTGATGTAAAATTTGCTTCAGATGGGTTAGAATTCAGCAGAATCCGTACATTAATTTATTTAACTTTCCCTCCTTAGAAAGTTCTTGAAAGGTCTGAATAAAACACATTTGAAACCAGGATACTTTATTTAACTTTTTGAACCTTGACTTTTGTTTTGAAATATGATGCTAAACAAATTTAGCGAACAAATTATTCGTATTATAAGATTTTTTCGACTATGAGTTAAACATAACATCGTGTGAAATGTAATATTCCGCGTGGTAAAGTATTTTAGCAGAAAAGTGAGAGTTGATATCCCAAAGAATGATTAAGTTTATGTTAGTTCCTGAAATATATTTCATATTATTGTGTTTTGTAGTGCGTTTCATATTATTGTTTTGTAATGCGTTTCATATTATTGTGTTTTGTAATGCGTTTCATAATATTGTGTTTGTTTGCATTTCATTAAGTTATTTATAAGGATAAAATGATTTAAGATGTCTCATGTCGAATATAAGAATGTTGTTTAACTTTTGGGATATAAAGCCGTGTAAATATTGCACCCTCTTAAGCTAACGTTTCGGACATCTTTGCAAAGTCCATCACGCGCTTTTTTGTTTTTTTAGACCATATTTTTTGCCTGCCCACGCCCTCAGTACGCCATCCCAACGCCCCCTAGTTTTCTCTGGGTCTTCTACCACCCCCCCTGAAAGTCTCAAAAAATGCCTACAAGGGGGCGTTATCGCCCACGTTGAGAACCTACGGTGAAGATCAATATAAGTTTAGTTCTGTATCAGTACCAAATACCGTTAATAAAACCGCTATAGAGAGATATATTTAATGCAACGGCCCGGAACTACGACCAAACTGCACAGACTTGAAAGCGAAAATTTAAAGCGGCCTTGCAATGACAGTTATCCGTTTGTTGTGTAGGTTAAAATAAATGCAGGATTCGTAGATTCGCAACGGTGTACGATTTTGACGCCACTTTTGTGCGCGCGGTTTCCCACTAAAAATGGTTCGTGGCCCGTCTCCCTCGCTTCTATTGTCTGTGCTTGTGTCAGAGTGGTTCACTGTCTTTAACGGTGACCTGACAGATGATCCCCGACAGTTGGCCCCTTGAAATTATAATTTTAAAAAATATATAATTTTTATGCATTATTTACCAACTGCGAACCTAAATTCGACTTCAATAAAAATTCGACCTTTAATATTAAGTGGATATAGATATCGAAGAAATTCATTTATGTAATTTTATCATTGGTACATTTGAATGAAAATATTTTATACTTTTGTTATTCGGCGGTACATCTTCTCTGCAGATCCCTTCGTGACACTTAGTTATATTTTTTGAGAGCAGGTATGCTGTATTTTCCCCAAATCGACTGCATATCGAACATGAGTATGCCGGGGGCAACTGTCGGAGAATCAACTGTCATGGAACCGTCTTTAACTCGGTGTAAAGTTGTAACTTCTGGAAACACCCCACCAAAATCCTCCCTGAATGTTGATTGGGAGCTGCTTGTAGAGAGGGCTTGTAAGTTGCAAGTCGGAGTTCCCTAAAAGTTAAACATCATAATGTATGAGGATGCTCATTAAACTTGAACGTAGTAAGATTGTATGATAGTAAACTGTCTAAGAAGTCGGGCTAGTATTTTAAGGTTAAATTACTAATTATTTGAAATAAAATTGCGGTTTAGTTAAAAGCCGACCATTTGTTCGATGCGATTCGGTATAAAATGAAGCGCTTTTTTATAAAATAAAAGAAACTGTCTAATTTAAAACGGCTGAAGGAAGATGACGACGAATGAGATTTGTATTAAATTGGCTATTTGTATTTATTAAAAATAGGGGATTTTATATCGTAAATTGTATTTCATATTGAGAAACATGCCTAAGGTTGGTTGCATTGTAATGCATAAGGGTGGGGAGTGTGTATATTGAGGATATGACATAGTTGAAACATGAACGAAAATGACTAGCGTTGTAAAATGACCAAATTTGATAATAAACTTCAAAAATAGTTGATTTGTCTTTAGACGTTAAATGTTTAAAAAAAATGATCTATCTAATGAACCTATATCAAAATGAGCTCACTTCTTCTAATTCTGTTGAAATGTTTGGGGAGACCATATTTTTATAAAATAATATTTGAATGGATAATTACAAGGATGCAAGCTTGTATATCTATTATATTATAATCTATCAATATCTTTCGTGAAATTTACCTTTAATTAAAATTGACTTTGGATAATAAATAAATCTACAACATATTTGTTTAATCTTTGACTTAAGGTAGTGTCAAATATTTCAAAGATAATAAATTAACTAAATACTTTAAATAATAAATTATGATTATATATTTGTTATTTAAATCTACATGTGCATTACTTCTTCTGCTGTCATACAACTGATTGTAATTATTATTTCAAACTATTTTTTACAGAAGTTATTTTAGAAGGCATATTAATTTGACCAACTAAATACGTAAATGAAAGAAAAAATCATTGTTAATAGACTTTTGTCACGCGACGGAAATCGAAGTGGTTATCATAATCAATTTAGAAGACAAACATGCTTGGAGGTCGTCAATAAAAAAGATATTATATCTCTCATACTCATCTCTCAGCTTGCAGTAATGTAATGTTACAATTTTTAAAAGTTGTACGTGTTTTGTAATGTTTTATTCTATTTTATAAGTACCAAGTAGTTAACTATTTCAAAGTTTTATACATAATTTTGTTTGTTTATAAATAAGTGTTCAGAGTTGTAGACAGTATTGACGATGTTTTAAATAAATCTTAATATTATTAAATCAAATATTGAGATTTTAACATATATTAAGACAAAGAAAATTATATCAACTTTTTTGCCACTTAAAAATATCAAGCCTGAATTGAATTTCTCTAAAAAATTTGCATGGGCCCAAGTTACATTAAGAGTTTGTATTTTTAAATTATTGTCAAACAAATTGTTATTGCAGATTTGGTTGGCTACATACAATAAAGTCATTAAAATTTTCAACGTATTATATTTATTTATTTGGTGTTGACTAACATTATTCCATTGTTTGAATTTATTAACAGGTAAGGAAAAAGGGTGCCGTCAATCGTCGTGTCATATCCCAGCTGATGAATTCAACGGTATTTTTTAAATATCTCTAACACCTATATTGTTTTTATAAAACACATATTCGCCATTTAGGATTTAAAATTTGAAAACATTATTTTCATTATAAAAAAACATACGTTAGCAGGATACCTTAAAAATGTACATATTGATATTATGGCTAACTGTCATAACAAGTGAACATTGCCCCTTAGAGGTGAGCAGAGAGGATGAAACACCACATTAAAAATTACGAATTGGTAAGGGAATAACTTTCAGCTATTTTATACATATCATATTCATAAATCATTTATAATAACAATACAACTCCATAACAATACTTCCCCAAGACATAAAACTAAAAGAAATCTAACGAATACAAATCAAGAATAAAAATATGACTGAAAGAGGTCATTAAAAAAATCCCTAATGAAGATATTAAAGACGGCATAGAAGACAAATAAACTATATTTAAATAACTTTAGTCCGCCTCGGCACAGGACCCCCTAGTGAGAAGGGCTAAGAAATACAATATTTATACAATTATTTTATACTAGCTTTTCCCTGCGGCTTCGCTCGCATGGTTTTACGGGAAATTACTGTGGCGCTTGCACTTATCAATTATTTCCCCCCCTCCCACCCCACCCCCATCCCCTCCCGCATTCCATATATTCATTCCCTTACATTCAGTTTTCAAACATCTCGCCTACCACCTAAATTTCATAATGCTCAAAGAAAAAAAGAATTACTTATCCAATTTTGTTCATTCGTTCGGAATTTATGCGCTTACAAACATTTCGGATGGTGTCGCGAAACTGCGACTCCACTGTTACTTGGCGGTAAATGCTGCAAAGCAAAGCCTATGCAGCCCTCGAAGGACCAGTCCCGAAACTACGTGAAATCGCTAAGTTATACGGGACGATTAGATAGCATACACTCGCAAAACTCGATGGATAGTCAGTCGATAGTTCAGATCTGGGCTTTTGGAAAATTAGATAAGCCCAGATTGGAATAAGGAAAATAGGACTCACCGTTGCAGATGGGGCCTCGCTGATCTCCAGTTTTGGTGTACACTTCTCACTGTTTAAAATTCGCAATATTCTTATAACAATACATGCGCCCTGTCTGAGATGTTATTTTGTACTGAGCAGCAAATCACACTGTCACATCTCCAAAGTTTAGTACTTTTTGCAACAATTTTTATGGTGACATTTAGGAGGGAAAGATTAGGTAGGTGGGATAAATTCAGGATTTTGACATATCTACCCATCAAGTCCGCGAATGCAATACCCAACCAATCCCATATAAAATTGCGCGAACAATTTTTATTTAAATATTTGGACGTTCGTTAATATAATAAAAAATATTCTATTTATCATTCAGTCTTTATAATCGTTACGAATTATATTTTTAATATAGGAACTCTCATCTGACATTTATTCAAAGCTTGTCCAAAAAAAAAACCAATTCTAATATTTGAATTTTCTGCAATAGTAGCTGACCAGTAGACTGAGTATCTACCGGCCTAGAGCTCAAAAATATATCAACATTGTTTCCATAGAAAAAAAAAATTTCTGACGTTAGCAAAAACTCGCTTTTGTTAGCGACAGAAAACGTATAACAAATATAATATATTAATATTTATAATAACGCCAGAGCTTACCATCATATACAACCTGTAGTCTGCGCATATAATTTAGCTTTATATTGGTGAAAGAATTATTAAAGTCTTTATATTGTGTTATGCGTGAAAAGGTCATAAACAAACTCGAGCAGTTTCGCATTTATAATATTAGTATGGATAGCCGCTAAAATAAATACAAAAAAAATACAACCTGGTATTTTTAATACCGCATATTAGTAAATATCATTGACAAACCTGGAAGTAACAATAAAGTTTTTCTTTGTTTTCCAATAACTCTTGTCACATAACGAGACAACAGAATAAGACAAAAAAGCAAACCAAAATAATATCACTCTTATTTCTTGCTGAAATGTTTTCTCCTAACGTTAATTAATAAATAAACCACCAACACAAGAGCTATTCGTGAAATCCACCCGAGAAATATTCGGAGAGTTAAAGAATAACATCATTGATTAGATTCCGATAAAATAATAACGGAATAAAATCGATGACGGTATTTCAGAAATCTTCTTCTCATTATTTTGATCAAATGGTCAGTCGGTTTACCTTCGGCATCAAAATCTAGTCGGCATACCTACCAATGCTTAATCGGGTTTAGATCTAAAAACACAGAGGAAATATAAGTAAATAGGTAAGTGTGATTAAAGGTGAAGGGAGCTGGTCAACAAAAAAGGGACGTAGCGTAGGTTGGAATACAAAGTTGTGTGTCAAAACATTCACCCGACAAAGGCATATTTTCACGATAAATGGAGCTACTTTCACTTCGAACAGTTTCAAAATATCTCAAGTAAATGTGTATAATGTGAATTGGAAAAGTTGGAACTCGAAAGGATCGGCATAAATGTATTCACTACTACACCATTAACACTTTAAAATAATTACTGAAATATAAGATTTTAAATAGAGGCGAGAGCACCATGTTACGTGAAGCCCGTAGAAATACCCATAGCTGCTGATATTGCCAAAATTGTGAGAGTAGTTATTTTAGAAGGAAAACTTATTTACGCACGCTTGCCTTTGGGAGTAAGCTGGTGAATGCGTGACGAGAGCGTTACGAAAAGTGTCGGGCGAGGCGAACGGAAGTTGAGAGGGAGATAAAAGTTAGTGAAGATAGAAAGAGAGAGAGAGTTGCGTTTCGTATATTACTGTAGGGGCAAGAGAGAGAGGTGCGGGCACACATTTTCTTTCTCTCTTTCTCTCATAGCCAGTTGCGTATCGTATATCTAAGACACAGTGCAGGCCTATTGTCTGTATCACACTGTAGGAGCAAGAGAGAGCAGTGAAGATTTATTTCAGTCATGTGTTCTAAAGCACACGCGTAGTTTTTAAAAGAGATTCATATTTTGAAATGCTTATTTTATTTTATAGGTAGGTTCCTAGAGTGTCCGGAATAAAACTCAATAGTAAATAGTTGTATCTCCTGGAGTTCTGTTTGACGATCTACCCACATCTGACCTACCATCTGACCTATAGGTAAGAATTTATTGTCACATTTATTTCTTCGTCATAATTTGTTTGTAATATTATGGTAATCCGTATACACTCAATCAAATCATTTTTTTTTTTTTTTCAATTAAAATATATATTTTTTAAATCATTTTTATTTTCTTTTTTGCGATTAAATATTTTTTAAAATGGAGGAGAACGAAAATCGTCCTCTTGACCCCGAATCTACATTCAACTTTGCGGATGAGTATCACTCGGATGAGAGTCATATTTCTACAACGATCCCTTCCAGAAATATATATAGTATTTTATAATAATTTAAATAACAAACAAAAATTAACGAATAAAAATCGATTTTCTCTCCTACTAAAAAGTTTTCTTTCATGCAGATCTCTGTCTTCTTCCCTCCAAAATCTACAAGATGATTCAATCTTACCCATTTTCAGTACCCCGTTTGATACTATCAATTTTATTCCCAATTGATAACTTTCGACTTTCGGACGAACATTTTAACCTCCTCTAATAACTTTCAAAATGTTGAGAAACATTTCAAAAACATTACATCATCAAAGTTTCCTGGGTTTTCCTTCATTTATATCCAAATCCGATCTCAAAGATTGCGACGCGCCGGTATATATTCCCGAATTCAATTTAAATCTGTTCTATAAATTGCCTAAAGAATGTCCATATTTACTGCAGAATGTTTCGCTATTGAAAAAGCTTTAATTCAAATCCAGTTTCTCAATATTCGTCGAGCCTTACCATGCACTGACTCTCTAAGTGCAGTATTTAAAATATCCTCAAATATCGTTCGATGTCCAGAAGACTACATTATTTATAACATTGTAAACATCCTCAATTCTCTAAACGAATCAAAGTTTGAGACAATATTGGTTTGGGTGTCTGGTCATTTAGGAACTTGGAACAATCTCTGGATCTACTCCTTTAGATTTTAAAATTCCTATCTCTGACGTCTTTTCTGTTCTTAAGTTACAACATGTCTCGTTCCTGGTAAGAAAATTGGACAGAAAACCGAACTGTATCTTTCTATGCTGGAATTTAAAATCATTTTCCAAGTAAACCTTGTTTCCACGGCAAAAAAAAATCAAAAGATTTATTTCCTGCATTTCGAGAATGAGAATTGGTCACTGCTCTACTGCAGCACATTTGTTTGAAATTCGAGTCCTCGATAGTCCACTCTGCCAGTGCGGTGTGGAAGAGGAGACTTTTATTTTACTATGTGTATTTTACAAATATAATGAAAAATAAAATTTAAAAATGCATATTATGGGTAGTAATTTTATTATATGAACGACAAATTTTTGTTCCGCCGTAAATAGGTAATTTGTATTTTAAATTTACACCTACCGAAATGATTTTTTTTCTTAATTTTTCATTATATTTTTATGATAAATCTAGGAAAATTATTTTTTAATTGTTTTTCATTTACTCACAAATAATTGCCCAAGTTGCCTCTAAAATTATGAAACACTAAAATCTTTGATGGCCTAAATCTTATAATTTAAAGCAAAAATAAATAAAGTAGCTCACATCTGTGCTAGATGCACCTTTTGATCACAAAAATAATTTTTCAGTTTGGTTGGGTATTTTGATCTCAAAGCCAAATTTAAGATTTGTATGAAACGGGCCGAAAAGGGCCGCGCGAACGTTCCACTTAATAGTAATGTTTTAAATAAATTAAATGCTCTTTCCCGCAATAAGATATCAAATGGTGGAATTTCTCGATATCTGTATAATTAGTGTTATCGTGAACCAAGCCCGCGAATAATGCGTGAAAAGAATGCCAATTTTTGGCATTGAAATCAAACGGCGTGATTTGTATGGCGGGTAGTTTTAAATTGTTAACATTATTTACGGAACTCGTTTGTAATTTAATGTTTAAATTCTCATGTCGTTTTTTTTCAGATGCAATTTTAAAGTACAAGACATCTAACTCCTCAGAAACTCTCGTAATTAACGAACAATCACCTGCCTTGTTCGATTATATTAATAGATGTTTGATACTAATATGTAATGATTCTATTTCCCCAAATCATTAGGAAATCTCGTCATATCGGCTAAGAAAAGTTTCCCTCTTTTTCTCATCAGTGTTTAAAAAATGGATTAATTGAAGTGTTATTTGATGCTGTAATGGATCAGTGTTGTTTGAACAAGTAGACGAGGAAATTTTTTTTTTAAATATTTAAATTCGATCATATTACTGACCTCTGTTGGGTGTGTTTGAAAACGAAATTGAAGGAGTCTGTAATAAAATATGGGTTAATTATCGCGTGGGAGGTGCTAGACTATCGGAGATGTAAAACGTTGGACAAATTGGAAATGATAAATTAACAATTATTTTGAACACAACGAATAGCGAGAGAGAGGCGGGGCTAAGGGCGTTTATCTGATTCATGGAGCAGTTAAAAAGGACATTCCATGGTGCCATCAAACCTCAGTATTTGTTAAATTTACGATAAGGTTTGTCTCGTTTTAGGGGAGACCTTCAGTTGGCGAAAGTTATTTAAACAAACAAATAAAAACGCATTCATCATTCATCTCGAATGACAAAAAGACGACAAAAAAAAAGGGTCGGCATCGGAATTTGGGACCTTTTTTTTTCAATAGTGTGTACAGGATGGGGTCCGTAATGGTTCGACCTACATTAAGGGGAGACACGTCGGGATTATGAGTGGCTAAATATTGAGATTTGTGCATCTCCGATTTTACTACTGGCAGAGTTAGAATGTATTTTTTCAAAATGCGCTTTATGTTAATACGTTTCGGTATTGAAAGGATACATTGTCTAAGTTGCGTACAGGGCATTTATTAATGGTGTCCGGAGCGGGCAATTTTAATGATTTCGGACAAACTCGTTTAGTAAAATACATTTATTTTATTAAAACACAAATACCTTTGTATACATCGCTGTTATTTAATACACACTTAACACGTTTTGTGAACGATGTTCACCTCATCAGGACTAAAGTATAAAAAATTAAAATAAAAATAATAATAGAGTATATATAAGAGTATATATACAATAAAATAATAGTTAATAAAAGGTTAATAAAAATAAATAATGCGATCGCAAAGAAAAAAAAAACCTTAATGAAGGAGTTTTCTTCGAAAAAAAAAATTAAAATACATTTGCGTACCTCGGGGTCGTTAACTTAAAATACAAATGCAGTAGGTGATAACGATGTTAACGGGCGGCTGTCAGTTTTTTTGGGACGAGTGAAGATATATAGTAGATCGTGAGCACAAAGAAACAGAGATTAAGACACTTGATAAGGAACCAGGACGGGGCCGAATTGGGGAAAACATATAGTAAATGAGTTCGAAAAAAAAAAGGGGGAAGGAAAATAAGTACAGTGGATCATCGAGGGGGGGGGGAATAGTAGAAGATTTGTGTGGATTTTGAATTGTTGTTTGAGAGAGGAGAGGAGAAGATGTCATAGGGAGGGGAAGTATAGAGGGAACAAAACATTTTGAAAAGAAAGTGAAGGAGGAAAGCCTTAAAACCTATGTTTACAAATTTTTCCATCGACTAAACACGGCGTGCTTTGACGCTGGAAAAAATTTATATAGGGAGGCTATAATGGATCAGTGTTGTTTGAACAAGTAGACGAGGAAAATTTTTTTTAAATATTTAAATTCGATAATATTACTGACCTCTGTTGGGTGTGTTTGAAAACGAAATTGAAGGAGTCTGTAATAAAATATGGGTTAATTATCGCGTGGGAGGTGCTAGACTATCGGAGATGTAAAACGTTGGACAAATTGGAAATGATAAATTAACAATTATTTTGAACACAACGAATAGCGAGAGAGAGGCGGGGCTAAAGGCGTTTATCTGGTTCTGGTTCTCACGAAATCCATGGTATGGAATGCGGGCCCTTATGAATTTGATCATAACTCACTTTATGATGGCCAAAAATAAGAAATTGATAACTGTTGAAATTCGGGACCGAGACTCTATTGAGATTTTGAAAAAGATCGTTCAGGAAGTAGATTTTGGGTTAATTATGAACTTTTGCGTTTCAGTTATTAGGAGCGACATATGGAAGGTTTACGATCTCTTGTACATAAGTGACATTCTAAGAGATTGACAGGTAACACGATTTTGGCTCTTAGAAGAGGTCATTAAGCCGAAATCACCACTCTAGGTTACGTACAAAATAGTGGAAAAAGTAATTAGCCAAATGCATAAAATTTAACGGCCTGTCTAATTCTAAATTTATTTACAAATTCGAGTGTGATTTTTGGAGAGATCAACAAATCATTTTGACAGTTATCACCTTTTTCGAGAGAACGGGACGATGAGATGTGGGAGGTTACTTAGTAGAGATGCAAATAACAGGGACAGATTAGGCCATGGTGGTGATAACTGGCCATAAATGAAAATCGAAATCAATGAAAATGTGAATTTAATACTGGGGAAAGCCTTACGGGCGTTGATATTTGTTTAAAGAGAGAGTTTGTCAGAGTATAAGGCCTAAACACTCACAAATACGGAAAAACAAGGGAGAATACATATTGTTCGTAGAATAATGCGTAGGATAAAATTCCTTCGCGTTAGGTTATTAAATAATGATAATAATAATGGATTATTCCAAAATGTATGCAGGGGTAGTGCGATGTAATACATTTATTTTGAGTGGGAGAAAATGTCCTATGACAAGCTTGAGTCGAGCGCGTGGTCCACTCCTGTTTTATTTTGCTAGACCGAGATGGCTGGGACCCCGATTTCAAGGGTTGGGACGGTGACAAACGTAGAAGGCAGGAAGAGGCATGAAGCGAGAGTGGTGGGTGACCAGCTAGTAAATACGACTCAAAATTGCATGAACTTATTTTGATTGATGGGAGATTTTCGTTTTAAATAGGCAGTTTTTTTTTATAACGGGACAGTCAGTGTTCTAAACCTCTAGCAGAAAGAGTGAATTAACCTAAGTGAAAACAGATAGTTGTAAGTTTTGTTAAAGGGAAGTTCGATCCATCAATCAGAAGTTGGTGAATAATAAAATTAATACAAGCTCGTGAATTATTTTGCAACGCTACGTAATAATGAAGAAGCACATAGTTGAAGTTACCGTAATTAAAAATAAAGTTAGTTTATCGGATTAAATTCAGTGTTATAATCGCTTAGTAAAATTATATTTTTATAAAAATTCGTGATTTACTTAGTAAAATTAAGCTGTAGGGTGTAGGGGTTGGTTAATAATATTATACTTTACCCGAATTGCGGAAATATGAAGAGGTAAAACTAACTTAATAATAGACAAATAGCTGCTCAAAAAGCGTAAATTCAGTGATAAGGTGTGGTTACAATAATCGCGGTGATAAATTGTTAAACGATAGTGGATAAAATCACGTAATCTTCTTTTCTACGTGTAATAATCAAATTAATCAACTATAAATAAATAAAATAAATAAAGAGATAACTCATTATTAGGGAGGTGGAAGGGCTAATCAAACCATAACGGAATAACGTTTCAAAAAATAATTGTATAAACTTTACGTAGATTAATTTGGGTTTTAATAATAAATATACCGCTTGACGGAAGCTATAACTAAAAATGATAACTACAGATGACAGAGTATAGATTTCCGGACATATCATAACAGACGGCGAAGAATGGGCGTAGGGAGGGGGAGAGGGTTTCTTTGTTTTCCCACAGGTTATAACAGGTGCAGATCCAAAATCACAACGAGCGTGTATTCCCGCTAGGATAAAGGGTACAGTTATCAATCACTCTCGGTAAGTCGAATTACAACTCCATAATTTAAATTACAGGACATGCTGACCGCAAGAACGAAGCAGCCAATTGAACTATTGTTTACTATAAGTGTGCGTGTCGGTCAGGGGTTTTTTTTTCTCTTCGCCGTTATCACTCGGGTCCAGCCACCCGAACCGTCGCCTAACAGCTGGATGCTAGGAACGGAACAGCAGCAAAAAATGGTTCTTACAGGTACCTATGAACGCAGAGGCGATAAGACTACGATGGTACCCCCAATCGAATTGATGAAATTTTGACAGTACAACTTACCCAATTGCAGGCGTTGGCTGACAGTTTGGCGCAGACTTCGACAGGAGGAGGGCGTGAGAACCAGATTCACGATTCTATGCATGTATAACATTATATCAACCTGTTTATCTGCGAAATTTCTACCTGTTGTATTGCGTGAATTAAATTTTCACGTTTGTGGAATGTATACGATGGTACCGAGACTATACATAAGTGAGATACGTATGTCGGAAAGGTAAGGGTTTTCCCTCATTACCATGTTACGAGGAGGGGAGGTACCAGCCACAGACTGGGCGGGTCACGCGCTATGTCGGAGGTCATTCCATGTCATTATGTACCAGGGATGCCGAATTGTATGTCATGGGCACGATTCGCTGACGGAGGCGTTTGACCTTAGACATCACGGGAAGCCTGCAAGGTTGAGTGGAGGAGACCGTTAACAAGGCATCTTGCGGGAAAATTCTGTAACGTTGTTGCATTTTCTCATCTGTGTCAACCCAAAAGTAAACGTAAGGTCCACAAAGTGCGCCTTATGTCAACTATTGGAGGTGGAAAGACGAAGACGGTCGGCTTTAACGGTCTGCCTCACAGCTTCGCGCCACTTGCCCGCGAATAGAGTCATGATAAGGGACGAAATGGAAATACCCCTTTTAGAGCCAGTAACGTAGTCTCTGGAGGCGTTTTGAGTATTGGAGTTGACTGGGAAAGGTTTGAAAGCCTGCTGTTCTTCCTCTGGCATGAGTGAGTCCGGGTATGTCAGGGTGATCGTCCAAGAGATCCGCCAGATACCGGGGTATAGCTCAGACATGCATTGGCGGGATAGTTGTGTCCGGAGAACTGCCCACTCGGTCAACTTGGTTAGTGGAGGAGCCAATACTAGTTTGCAAAGAAATTCTCCTTCCTTTCCTTTTATCACTTCCTTAAGATTCCCTAGTTCTGCCGTAAATTGGTGCTACTAACACTAACAATATTTCTAACGGTTATGCATAGGGTAGGTATTCCAGATTGGGAGACGCGGGAGCAGCCTATTCGGCCATAGAGAGGCACCTCTAGGTACGTACATTTAAATTAAAGTAAATAAGGAACTTGTATTGCCATTTAATTGATCTAGGTGCAAAAGGGATCACTATAGCGGGGAACGGGGACTCTACAGGTAGTACACAGTTAGGGCCATAGGCATCTGTAGTATGGGGCAGTTTAGGCAGGGAGTATCCTTCATGCGTTCGAGAAGACAACAGAAAAAATTCTTCCACGCCTTTTAAAGAGTCGAAAGTTACCACGAAAAATAGTAAATACATTAAATTCCTACTCCAAATAATCTGGAGGCTTCGAAACAAAAATCAATCACAACGTGAAGTAAAGGGTTTATTGTAAGATTTCCCAGAACAACCTTGCTTTACTGTGTTCGCATCACAGGGGTTGGGAAAACGAGATCAGGAAAACAGCGTAGCTGAACCTTCCAATCTGAGATCTCAACGACGAAGAGAGAAAAGGAAGGGGTGAAAAAACCTGGCAACGGGGTGGGACCATCACAATGCCTAGCTAAAAACGATCTCTACGAGCTTTCAACACTGCAACCTTTTTATCTGCCATCTTGTACAATTAATATGTTTTTTTTTGTTTAATGGAACAAGATCGAAGAAGGAATACCCCGGAAAAACTCCACATCGCCTTCTATAATAAAAAATCTCGGGAATCAATGCTCTCTCTTAAAAATGCGGCCAAATCCTTAGACTCTAATTCTCCTATTTTTCTCAGTGAAGTTCTTTCACCGTATTTCAAGGAACTTCTTTGGAAAACAAAGCAAACGGCTAATGAAACCCTCTACTAATTTGTGTGGTTTAAATCTAACAAATTGCTTGTCCGCAAAGCAACTGGAGATAAAATTATCCAAATCAGACACGAAAATGATCTGAAAAAAATGGGAAAACAAACGTTGATTATTAATTCCCCCTACAGTAAATTTTATGTATTGTGTATAATTTAATATGGCCGAATTACTAAACACAATCAATTTAACCAGCACTCACTTACATTATTCAACAAATGATACAAAACTAAGCGATAATATCTATAGCACCCCGGGCACCCTAACTCTACTCAACCAAAATATAAGATCAATCAGCAAAAACTATGACGAACTAGACATACTCTTGTCCACCTTTAAAATAGACTTCAAAATTATTATCCTAACGGAATGCTGGATCTCCAACACCTTTACTGTAAAACACAAAAAAAACTATTCCACTTATCTCACAACAAAAAACCAAAATCAAAATGATGGAGTTGTTGTTTGTTGTTTACATAAAAGATAGCCTTAACGCTTCTGTATCAGAAATCGCTTTAGAAAACTCTAACTGTTTACAAATAATTGCTGACCCAGATACGTGCATACTCGCTATTTACAGATCACCATCCAGACACAACATTGCGCCCTTTATAATAGCCCTCGATACTCACATAAAAAACATTTCCCACTTCAAAAACATCATCGTTGCTGGGGATCTTAACATAAATATACTTCCACAAGGCCACCCCCAAAACATCGAATACCAACTGATGCTCCTTGAACATGGCATAATAAGCGCCATCAACACTCCTACCAGAGTTACCAGAGACTCAGAATCATGTTTAGATCACTTAATGATCAAATCCAAAAACAAATTTTGTAGCGTAGTATTCGAATCCACCATTACAGATCACTACACAACAATGATAGGCCTGACCCCACAGACTCTGAACCCAACAACTCAAAATAATACCACAAAATTTCAAACTACTGACCACGTTAACCTAAAAAATTGTCTAGAAAATCAAACGTGGGAACATCTAAAAAGAATTTATACGACAGAAGAAGCCTAGAATTACTTTATAGCATACCTTTAAACGCTCATCACTCAAAACACCACAACAACAGTCAACTCTATCACACACCGTAAAAAAAGACTTAAAAATGGATCACCCAAAGCATACTAAATGGCATTAAAAAACGGGACAAACTGCACAAACAAGTCAAACGCAACCCAAATGATACTTTTCTTTACTCTTTCTATAAAAGGTATAGAAAGATTTGTTCTCTAGTTATACGGAAAGCCAAAGAATTGTATTACAAAAACAAACTGATAACTGCAAACTTTGACCCGAAAAGCGTTTGGTCAATTCTGAGAGAAAGCACACACACACAAAAAAACAAAGATGATAAAATCAAAAATTTAGTTATCAACGATGAAGAAGTCGACTTTCACAAAAATCCTACTCTCATTCTTAATTACATAAACAGACATTACACAAATATCGGAGCTAGCCTAGCCGAAAATATAAAAAAAATGTCGACTGGAATCGAAAATCAAGATCTTCGAAACAATATGACTCAGTGCTCTAATATAAACAATGACAGACATTTCAAATTAAATAAAGTAACACTGGAAGACACCAAACAAATAATACAATCCCTAAAGGATAACACTACATCGGGACCTGACGGAATAGACTCTAAAACAATAATAACATTAAGCCAACAACTGCTTATACCACTAACTTACGTGATAAATCTTAGTCTGAAAGAAGGAATTTTCCCGAGCATTCTAAAAAAAGGTATGGTTATTCCAATTCATAAATCAGGACCAAAAAATAATGTTAATAACTATAGACCATTACATTATTAAACACTTTGTCAAAAATTCTCGAAAAGGCAATAAAAGTACAGCTACAACATTATCTGGAAAATAGGCAAATACTCTCAATAAACCAATACGGCTTTAGAAAAAATAGGAACACAGAAAACGCAATTGCCACCGTAACCGAGTTTATTACACATAACCTAGATGCTAAAAAAAAAGTAATATCAATTTATTTAGACTTATGTAAAGCATTTGACACAATTTCTCACGAAAAACTTTTCAAAAAACCAAAGAACGTCGGTGTCAGTGGCATAGAACTAGACTTACTGAAAAGCTTCATGTCGGGTAGAATGCAACAGGTTAAAATTAACAACATGTCAAGCGAGCCACTTCTATCTAGATATGGAGTACCACAGGGAAGCGTTCTTGGTCCCTTAATGTTCCTTATTTACATTAACGACCTATGTGACATTGATATCGATGGTCAAATCGTAACATTTGCTGACGATACAGTACTCCTCTGCCAGGCAGAAACATGGGATGAGGTGTATACAAAGGCCGAAAATAATTTATCGGTGGTCAAAAATTGGCTAAACAACAACATTCTTACCCTTAACACAACAAAAACCAATTACATTACACACAGCATCACACAAAGAGGCCAACCTCCACCGCACACAGACCTTATCTTACATAACTGTGGTCAAACTTCTCGTACATGTCAATGCGAGCGAATTGAAAGGGTTAATCAGACTAAATACCTTGGAGTTATAATAGATGCCAACTTACGCTGGACTGACCACATATCTTACATCACAAACAAACTGAAACGAGTCATGCATCTCATAAAGTCAATTAAAAACATATTTCCAAGAACAATCCTCAGAACCATATTCTTTGCACTTTGTCAATCCATTATCTCTTATGGCATACTGGCTTGGGGAAGTGCAACGAATACAACAATTGACCCAATAGAAAAAATTTAAAAGGCAACAATCAAACTTATCCTCCAAGTTCCTCGCTACACAAGCTCAAATGTAATTTACGAAACACTAGACGTCATGACAATAAGACAACTCTATGCCAAATCTGTTCTACTTTACTTCTTCTAACATAAACTCCACGTTCCAATGCAATCCCAATTATCAATTAAAACCAGGGCCTCTACAAATAAAACACTAAATATACCGATAACTCATACCTCACACGGGCAAAGAAATTTTAAGTTACCAAACTATATAACTGCATGCCCACCACATTGAAGCAACTACTAACTACAAATTCATCTACCATAGTTCTCAAAAAACACATAAAAGACTGGATTAAACAACAAGGTATTCAATTTATTCAAAAAATTATAACACCTAACCAAACATAACCCATCCCAAATATAAAAAAATATAATTAATAAACTTTGTTTCGAGACAGAAAATATTACCACAATATCCGTGATTATACCATTGGCGCGTGGTCCATAGAAAAATATATCTACCGTTTATCAAGACAATTATTTATCTTACTCATAATCTAGATTCTAAGAACAACTGTATATATAGATCCCCACCGAAACTAATCTTTTAATTTATGTGTATGATACTGCCGCCATGGGTCGTCCCACAGTGCCCTTCTTGACAATATCAAGGAGGATACGGTGTTTCTACTTAGGTCGATAGAATAGCACTTTATCCCAAACATGGGAACACCTCAGCACAGGTTCGCCTAGTGAGGTGTTCACAAAACACTACGACTAACCTATTTACATACAGTTACGGATCTTTAACTTTTTTTTTTCTTATTACTAAACCTATTTTCTATGTAAACTATGTAATTATTTGTAAAGTGTATGTACAAGAATAGAAATAAATAAATAAATAAAGATAATTATTTAGTGCAATAATATCAAACAGAAAATAACCAATGTCAACCAATACGGCGTCAAAAGTAAGAGTTAAATGAAATGAATTAATTTCTTGTAGTTTAATTCGTCTTGTAGTAGACCAAAATACGTAATCGAAAATAAATAATATGGTGTAATTTAACTCCGATTCAAAGAGTGGACTGTATTTAAATTTGTTTTGTGGACTTTGATGCTGACACAATATTTGGAATAGTAATATGGAATTGGGCAGGATCTGACTCACCAAACGTTGCTCTCTGGGATGATAAATCCTTCGTCTCGGTCGATCTAGAGGGACACCACCAGCGGTTATCACTGCACAAGCACTTGAGAAAACAAGAGAATTCCTGCACAAGTTTCCTATAATGGTCGATATAATTAAGAACTGAGGGAGCAAGTTCAAAGCACAGCAATTAACAGTAGACTCACATAAATTATTAATGTTTATTCAGGGTATTGTCGTCAGCTCGGGAAGGTTTATGTGAGTAGAAGGGATGGGTATGAATAAAAATAAAGGTATATACAGGCAAAGGTATGTATATTTGCGTCAACAATGCCTATTTTTCATTTATAAAAATAAATGTTATGTAATTGTTCATGTTATTAGTGATAAATTTCTTCATTTCAATATGTATTCCCTTCCCGCAGTATTCCAACTTCAATATACAAATATTTTGGATTGATTGACAGGTCTGGTGTGTGTGGATATATTTAACAGAGCGTGAATTTAACATTTGAAGTTTGTGAAACGGTCTGTGCTTTTTCGGAATAATTTTATAGGAGTCGAATGTCGGCGTATCTTTTTGGGCTTTATTTTTCTTTGGGTTTGTTTTATTATTGCCTCTGGAGAAGCCTATTTTATGAAGAAATATTTAATATTTACTTCAGAAGGTTATAATATTATTATCAAGATGGGTTTTTGTTTTGTTGAATAAAAGTAGAATTCCTGCGAAATTTATATTATTCTGATTGTTACTACCCGGCTTCGCCCAAGTTTAAATGGATATTTAAATTACAACACTTAAATGGATATTTTCATATTACAACACTTGATAAGCGTGATAAAACAATCAATTAAGGAGGCTTGTTTTATTATACATATACAGTTAAATTAATTTATCAAATTCCGTTATGCCAGAGCTCATAATAGAACAGTTTTCAAAATGAAACTCGCGTTTTCGGTTTACCACTGAATTACGTGGATTTTGTCTCAGTTCTGGATATTTTTTTTATTTTCGTCGGTGGTGGGGGCTGTATACAAAAATGACGAAAAAAGTCTCAAATATTAAAAATTTGCAAACAAACCGATGATTAATTATTAAGGTTCTAAAATTTAAAAGGAAATTTTTTTGTTCGTAAAATATCAGGAAACAATTTTTGTTCTGGAAATTGCACAAACAGGAAGAATATCAACTTACTTCAATTTGTTTTTAATTTTTTTAAAATTTTATTTATTTATTTTATAGATCAACAAACAAGTCCCGCTAAGCCAATTGCAATTGGCTTGACAGCAGGTGCTTATAATTACTTACAAATATATTTAAAGTTATAATTTACATCTTTTATCTACAGTTTAAACATTTATTCATAAATTTTATCATAAGTATCAAAATAAATATTCTTTTTCCAGTAACCAATTTTTCACCGTATATTTAATAATAATAATAATAATAATTGGATGATTTATATAGCGCCGTTTTTGTGAAAAATCACCTCAAGGGCGCTGCACAAACTTACAATACATTTCTAAAATCTAGAAAAACTACAAACTAGACAAACAATTAAAACAACTAATGGCTAAAAATTGCATCCACAGGTTCATAAGAAAATATATGTACAATGTCTCGACCAATGAACGCGATGCTTCTTAAAAATGTATACAGGTCCATACTTACCTGGGAGGTCGCTTGAAATTAACACTTATTGTCTATTAAGAAATTTAGATATAGTTCGCACGCAGAGATTTAACCTTATTCATAGAATTATGTTGCTTTATATTGTCAGGTAATAAATTAAATATCTTTGGTATGTTGTATTCAAACGTTCTCTGTCCGTACTTATTATTAAATTTCGGAACTATTAACCCGTCGTTACGCGTGAATCTAGTGCTATATTATGATCTAGTTTCTCTTTATGCTGCGGGGTAAATATATGCTGAATTATAATTTTATACCATAGTATTGCCTTCACAGGTAAAATTTTTGCACTCTGAAACAGCAACGGAGTATTGTGTCTTTGTTTGAAAATATTAGGGACAACTAATAATTTTACAATTGCGTTTTGTACAACTTGGACTGTTATTTAAGTTTAGTATCTTAATTAGTATCTGTGGCAGTTTACAAATAATTATAGATTTAAGTCTTTCTAATAATTCCAGATAGTAAGTCCACCGTGATATTTTTTATGCTCTGAAAACGCGGTGCCTGGAACAAATAAATATTTACTTCACTTGTTTGTTACCTCTAGTAAGGTTGAGGGGGTTCGGAAAACGTGTAGAGATACGATGAGGTGTGTGAGGATCTACAGCGCTTAGAACTACTGTAACATTATCGATGGTCAGATGGAAGAGTGAGAAATAAAATCAAGTTTGTCGGCACATTACTAACATCAAACCGAATCAATAAGATACTTGGATCTCTACTTAGCAAATCTAAAACCTTTATTACGTGAACTTATACCCTTAGGGTCTTCGCTCATGGAGAAACTGAAAAAAATAGTTGTCGACGCAATCGCAAACAACCTCCTTAACAAAATCGATATTTTTCTGATCTGACACGTCAAAACATAACCAAACTTGACAGTTTTTGAGCCGCTACCATGGCAACCTGTCAAAAATAAACGCGACGCAACTGAAACGCGAATGCTGCGGTGACCAGCACTGCTGTTCACAGAAGTGAACTGTCAAGTTTTCGGGTAAAAAATATCGGTTTTGTTCAGGAGGTTGATTGCGATTGCGTCGACTACTGTTTTTTTTCAGTTTCTCCGTGATCAGATGGCCTTAGTGTTTCAAATAAGTACGTTTCTCGGAATATAAATCAAATGCACGTATTAAAGTAGAGCGCAAAGAAGACTTTAGCGTAACTTTTTGAAAGAAATACTCCATCCACTGTTTTGTCCACCCTAGCTAATTTCAAGTGTGTTAGAATATAACACCTTGAAGTTTGCATATTATGTACGTGTACATTTGCTCAAGTTAATTTGGGCGTCCCCAACAAAGGTCGCACCAACTGGCCTATGCACCAAAAACTCCAATTAGCGCTTAAGCTTCTTAACGATGCTGCGTCAACCCTTAACATTTTCAACGCAGTTTAAGTACTTTTGAACACATTTTAGAATAAAGCAGGTAGCTAAACCCTCCATTACTCTTTCCTTGCTTTTATAATAGCTTAATATTTGTCGAGTTTCACACCCGCAATTGTTTTACATAACATACTCAACTAACAATGTTTTATGACAATATTCATATTAGATTGTTGTTCCTTGAGGTCTTTTGCAAACAATATTAACATACCTATCATGTTGACCCATCTTAAATGTGGGAACAAATAATAATATACCCACTCACTGCCCAATGTGCCCAGCCCTTTGTGTTGTTGAATCTTCTCGGGAACTCTATCGCAATCTGACTCCGAGCTGCTGAATATGAAAGCAAATCCTTCTTGCCAGGCAGCTACCAACACAAAGCTGTTCCACGCTCGTCATGTTTGCCCTTTTCTTCTTCGACGGTATAAAGGGAATATCGCGCTTGTATCTATCAAACGAAGAATAGACGAAGAGACAATGGGCGGAAAAAACACAGCGCTCTTTTTCAACTTTTTTTTGCCGGGGTTTACTCGTATTGACAGTCGGCAGATGAAATCCGGTGGAAAAGCAGAGAGCATTTTTATTTGGAACAAGAGTTTATCCAAGTACAATAATGTTAAGCTGCCATGATAATGGAAAGCTTTTTAAGCCTGAATTTCCTTCCCCCTTGTATTGATCACCAGTCATTTTTTGACGCGAGCCTCGGCGAAGGTTTTCTCATGAAATATGTTTTATTTGAATAGTTGATTAACGATTCTTCTCGTTTAAAAGATTGTTTGGATCCCAGTGATTGATTTACCGCTCGGATATATCCTACGAATAATGAATTAAATATGTCAAGCTTGGCTTTGGCTAAAAACCCGGAGGCGTAAAATAAGGGATGGCTGGAGGCGTTTTTTTATGTTTTTAGCCACAGAGATTTGATAAAAGTAAATTTTCATGCTGTCGCGTACTTAGAACAAACGACTGAAAACGTAAGCAAAGTTTTTATTGATATGTATGTGATTTTTTTACATTAACTCCACACAGGAGTTAACGCCTATATCATCTGGGATGCTGTGTGGAGGGTCTTTTTGGGGATAGGAAGGAATGAACATTGGTCTTGAAGAGACCCATGTTGTAGGCAGGAGGAAACACAGATGCCGGCAAATCGTTCCACAGCCGAGCTGTTGAACGTAAGAACGTGAAGAAGCGATCCGTTCTCATGTGACAAATGTCAACCGTGTACATGTGTTGGGCACGCGTTTGGCGTCTTTCCCGACAATGCACCGGTGCCGAAGGGATCGATGACGCTAATTCCTCGGAGTATCTTCCATCGAAATACCGTTAGAACAAGAATAGCAATCCCACCCGATGCCTGTGCTCTAAAGATTGCAATCCGTTGGTTTAGTTAGGAGAATTTATCAAACGGACCGCCCGTTAATTACACATAACAGATAAATATTCTTGTTTTATGTTAGGTGAAAAATTGATGTTAACTACAGTTAAATCGGTTCCATGCCGACTGAGAATAAAGTCAACTCAACACCTCTTTTAAAAGTCATTAGAAGCTATAAATAATTTTTAAAAGCCGATAAAAATAATTTAAAAAAGCCGATAACTCTAACCTAACGTAACCTATTTGACCAATTTTTTTTCATCACTTTTAATTATTTTTATGAGTTGCTCCTGAGTTGGTTTCATTCTGACTAGTCCGGTCTCCGTTAAATCATATCTTGTGATATAATTTCAAGGTACCTTTACGAATTTGTTTGGATTCAAAGTAACACCAGATTATAAAAATAAGTCACCAGATATTATTTTTGTATATAATGGGGATAATTTAGCGTGATTTGGCATTACCTGGCCCTTTTTTAATGATGTACATCCGTTTAGAATAATTACACGGTAATAGTATTTCACCAAAAGAATCTTAACTGTTAAGTTAAAAATTCGTGAGCTTCGAGCTAGTGACATTAATTCAACTTTATTTTTGTCTGGATATTTCAGTTTCGTACAAATTATTTCAAAATAAAAATCAAAAATATTACGCTGCAGGTCGTTAAAATTACGGCATAACTCGGGTGAAGTTGCACCCATAATGGAAAGAGGTTGTCCGGAATCATGGGACGGGATAAGGGTGGGTGTAGAAGGGAGAGGTTGGTGGCTGAGGAGGCGGGGGGCGGGGGCACGTGTCGCTTCCCTAGAACCTTCTTTGTGTTACGCAAGGAAGCGCTGTATAATAATAGCAATAATATTATCTAAATGTTAGATAGTATGGAAATATACATTAGTTTGTGTGTCACGCAATTAAACCCATCGGCAAAATAAGGAAAGAAGATGGTTACAAGTAGATCTTGCGTAGATTTGTAATAGTAAAATAAAAGACACTGCAGATTATTTATTTAAATTATTTGGCATTAACACAAATGTACGGATAACGCAAAAATGCACTTGTTTCTGATATGCTTAAAAATAAGCTCAACCTTTTTTTTAAATAATGTTCTCGAAAGAAGCAGGGATGGAACTAGGCAAAATAATGTATGACCTTGTAGCAAAGTTGGAGATATTATACGTAAATATAAAGGATGTGCAGCATTCAGTCGTTTGATGCTGTAGCGGAGCGCTAGTGATCTCATTCGAGAGGCGAAACTATAAAGTTTTGTCCCGACTCAGTTTAGTCGCCATCATACGTTGGAACAGTGATGGCCACTAAAGAGTGAGTGGTGTGGCGACTGAAGAGCGTGCGTTTACCATTGCGGCCTTCTTTTCGAACGGATGTTCTGTGATCGCAACCTAGGGCCTATGTCATCTTTGGGGATGCTGTGTGGAGGGTCTTTTTAGGGAAGAAAGGAGAGAAAGTTCTGGGATGGGAAAGGTACGGCAGTTGGGTAGGAATCTGGGAGTCAATGTGTCCAGGAGTGACAGACGCATGAATCCATCCCTCCCACTGCGGTGCAAGGCGATGTTCCAAGAGAGTACCGCTGGAGAAGTCAAAAGGACTGACTCAACCACCCTGGGCATATGCATCTGCCGCAAAGGCCCGGACAAACCTCACCCCATGCACCCCTGCTGAGTTACCAAGGAAGTTTACCTGAGGATACCCGTGGAAGACATGAAACAATCGTGTATTTAATGTAAATCAATCTCGGGTCATGTAGGTATTGTAGGTATTTATTGATAGTTCTTATATTATTTTTGCAGATAAAACAAGTTCGAGTGAAAATCTCTTGCAAGGAATGTCATGAATTTAGTAAAAATAGCAAACTAATAATTTCCGGCTTAATTTATTAAACTCGGTTAGTTTCATAAAACCGTTAGATGTAATATTACAAAGAAACCATTCTAAATATTTATTTTCTCTCAAAGAAAGGCTAAAAGTATATTCAACAAAACGTGGAATAAGAATATCAGAATATGCTGTTGTTAAGCTGCATTCACTTTATACCTCCCCCCTCCCACTCCCCACTGGAGATGGCAATCTAAAGGAGAATACACCCGTCTAAGCGTGGAGCATGCGGTATTATGTAGGTATATTTATATGGGGCATTGTTACTTTAGTTTCCAACATACAAACGGTGAGATAGCAGAAATGTGTAAGTTTTAAGCGTTTTTTTTCCGTGTGTACTTTTTATTTAACAAGGTTGTAAGTTTCTAAATAATATTGAGTGCGTAAGTAGTTACTCATGAAAATATAAAATAATATTGAATGCGTAAGTAACTACTCGTGAAGATATAAAGTAATATTGAATGCGAAAGTAGCTACTCATAAAAATATAAAATAATATTGAATGCGTAGGTAACTACTCGTGAAGATAAAAAGTAATATTGAATGCGTAAGTAGCTACTCATAAAAATATAAAATAATATTGAATGCGTAGGTAACTACTCGTGAAGATATAAAGTAATATTGAATGCGTAAGTAGCTACTCGTAAAAATATAAAATAATATTGAATGCGTAAGTAACTACTCGTGAAGATATAAAGTAATATTGAATGCGTAAGTAGCTACTAATAAAAATATAAAATAATATTAAATGCGTAGGTAACTACTCGTGAAGATATAAAGTAATATTGAATGCGTAAGTAGCTACTCGTAAAAATATAAAATAATATTGAATGCGTAAGTAACTACTCGTGAAGATATAAAGTAATATTGAATGCGTAAGAAGCTACTAATAAAAATATAAAATAATATTGAATGCGTAAGTAACTACTCGTGAAGGTTGTGATGGTCCTACCCATGATGCGAGGTTTTTTCACCCCCCCCCCCCCTCTCTTTTCTCTCTCCGTCGTTGAGATCTCCGATCGGAAGGTTCAGCTACGCTGTTTCCTGATCTCGTTTTCCCAACCCCTGTGATGCGAAACACAGTAAAACAAGGTTGTTCTGGGAAATCTTACAATAAACCCTTTACTTCACGTTGTGATTGATTTTTTTTTCAAAGCCTCCAGATTATCTGGAGTAGGCATTTAATGTATCTACTCTTTTTCGTGGTAACTTTCGACTCTTTAGAAGGCGTGGAAGAATTTTTTCTGTTGTTTTCTCAAACGCATGAAGGATACCGCCTGTCTACACTACAGATGCCTATGGCCCTAACTGTATACTCGAGTTCCCGTTCCCCGCTATAGTGGTCCCTTTTGCACCTACTCTATTAAGGTTGGGTAAGCTATCCTCTTGTCCTATTTTGCGCTAGTAAAATTTAACTGCACGTCTAAAGGTCAGTTGTAAATCACGAAGAAGGAACCTAGCTCACGTAACGATTGATCCTGTGGACAATTAAGTGGCAATACAAGTTCATTATTTACTTTAATTTAAATGTACGTACCTAGAGGTGCCTTTTTATGGCCGGATAGACTGCTTCCGCGTCTCCCAATCTGAAATACCTATCCTATGCATAAGCGTTAGAAATATTGTTATTGTCAGTAGCACCAATTTACGGCAGAACTAGGGAATCTTAAGGAAGTGATAAAAGGAAAGGAAGGAGAATTTCTTTGCAAACTAGTATTGGCTCCTCCGCTAACCAAGTTGACCGAGTGGGCAGCTCTCCGGACACGACTATCCCACCAATGCATGTCTGAGCTATACCCCGGTATCTGGCGGATCTCTTGGACAATCACCCTGACATACCCGGACTCACTCATGCCAGAGGAAGAACAGCATGCTTTCAAACCTTTCCCAGTCAACTCCAATACTCATAACACCTCCAGAGACTACTTTACTGGCTCTAAAAGGGGTATTTCCATTTCGTCCCCTGTCATGACTATATTTGCGGGCAAGTGGCGCGAAGCTGTGAGACAGACCGTTAAAGCCGACAGTCTTCGTCTTTCCACCTCCAATAGTTGACATAAGGCGCACTTTGTGGGCTTGACGTTTACTTTTGGGTTGACACAGATGAGAAAATGCAACAACCTTACAGAATTTTCCCGCAAGATGCCTTGCTAATGGCCCCTCCACACAACCCTGCAGGCTTCCCGTGATGTCTCAGGTCAGACGCCTCCGTCAGCGAACCGTGCCCATGACATAAAATTCGGCATCTCTGGTACATAACCTTTCGCGCCCGTTCGCTCGACACGATCCCGCGAAAGGGAATGACCTCCGACATAGCGCGTGACCCGCCCAGTCTGTGGCTGGTACCCCCCCCCCCTCGTAACATGGTAATGTGGGAAAATCCTTACCATTTGACATACGTATTCCACTTACGTATAGTCTCGGTACCATCGTTCACATTCCCCAAACGTGAAAATTTAATTCACGCAATACAACAGGTAGAAATTTCGCAGGGAAACAGGTTGATATAATGTTATACATGTATAGAATCGTGAATCCGGTTCCCGCGCCCTCCTCCTGTTGAAGTCTGCGCCAAACTGTCAGCCAACACCTTCAATTGGGTAAGTTGTACTTTCTAAATTCCACCAATTCGATTGGGTGTACTCTCGTAGCTTTATCGCCTCTGCAGTCATAGGTACCTGTAAGAACCATTTTTTGCTGCTGTTCCGTTCCTAGCATCCAGTTGTTAGGCGACGGCTCGGGTGGTTGAACCCGGGTGATAATGGCGAAGAGAAAAAAACCCCTGACCGACACGCACACTTATAGTAAACAATAGTTCAATAGGCTGCTTCATTCTTGCGGTCAGCATGTCCTGTAATTTAAATTATTGAGTTGTAACTCGACTTACCGAGAGTGATTGATAAATGTACCCTTTATCCTAGCGGGAATACACGCTCGTTGTGACTTTTGGATCTGCACCTGTTATAACCTGTGGGAAGAAAACAAAGAAACCCTCTCCCCCTCCCTACGACCATTCCTCACGCCCGTTATGTAATGTCCTGAAATCTATACTCTGTTCGGTCATCTGTAGTTATCATTTTTAGTTTTAGCTTCAGTCAAGCGGTATATTTATTATTAAAGCCCAAATTAATCTACGTAAATTTTATACGATTTTTTTTGTAAAGTATATTCCGTTATGGTTTGATTACTCTTTTCCACCTCCCTAATTCCGAGTTATCTCCTTTTTTATTTTATTTATTTATAGTTAATTAATTTGATTATTACACGTAGAAAAAGAGAGTACGTGATATTATCCACTGTCGTTTAACAATTTATCACCGCGATTACTGTAAACACACCTTTTCACTGAATTTACGTTTTTTGAGCAGCTGTTTGTCTATTATTAAGTTAGTTTTATCTCTTCATATTTCCGCAATTCTGATAAAGTATAATATTATTAGCCAACCCCTACACTCTACAGCTTGATTTTACTTGAAGTAAATCACGAATTTTTATAAAAATATAATTTTACTAAACGGTTATATTAACACTGAAATTAATCCGATAACTATTCCTTTAACTTCATTTTTAATACATTAACTTCAATTATGTGTTCCTGGCTTATTACGTAGCGTTGCAATAATTGACGAACTTGTAGTATTTTCAATAACTTCTGATTGATGGATCGAACTTCCTTTTAACAAAACTTACAACTATCTGTTTTCACTGAGGTTAATTCACTGTTTCTGCTAGAGGTTTAGAACCAAAACGACCTCCAGACTTAACCGTATTCGTCCACCGAGTTCCACTCACTGACTGTCCTCCACTCTGAGTTCCCCTCACTGACTCCCTTGTTATCAAAAAAACTGCCTATTTAAAACGAAAATCTCCCATTAATCAAAATAAGTTCATGCAATTTTGAGACGTATTTACCAGCTTGCCATCCACCACTATCGCTTCCTGTCGCTTCCTCTCTCCTTCGTTTGTCCCCGTACCAACCCTTGAAATCGGAGTTCCAACTATCTCGGTCTAACAAAATAAAACAGGGGTGGACCACGCGCTCGACTTAATCTGTCATAGGGCATTTTCTCCCACTCAAAATAAATGTATTACATTGCACTACCCCTGCATACATTCTGGAATAATTTATTATTATTATCATTATTTTATAACCTAACGCGGAGGAATTTTATTCTACGCATTATCCTATGAACAATATGTATTCTCCCTTGTGTTTTCCGTATTTGTGAGTGTTTAGGCATTATAAACTATCAAACTCTCCCTTTAGACAAATAGCAACGCTCGTAAGGCTTTCCCCAGTATTAAACTCATATTTTTATTGATTTCGATTTTCATTTATGACCACCATGGCCTAATCTGTCCCTGTTCTTTGCATCTCTACTAAGTAACCTCCCACATCTCATCGTCCCGTTCTCCTGCAGAATCCAATAACAGTCAAAATGATTTGTTGATCTCTTCAAAAATTACACTCGAATTTGTAAATAAATTTAGAATTAGACAGGCCGTTAAATTTTATGCATTTGGCTAATTACTTTCTTCACTATTTTGTACGTAACCTGAAGTAGTGATTCCGACTTAATGATCTCTTCAAAGAGCCAAAATCATGTTACCTGTCAATCTCTTAGAACGTCACTTAGACGCAAGAGATCGTAAACCTTCCACATGTCGCTCCTAATAATTGAAACGCAAAAGTTCATAACTAACCCAAAATCTACTTCCTGAACGATCTTTTTCAAAATCTCCTTGGGGTCTCGGTCTCAAATTTCAACAGTTATCAATTTCTTATTTTTGGTCATCATGAATTGAGTTATGACCAAATTCATAAGGGTCCGCATTCCATACCATGGATTTTGTGAGAACTCTCTGCTCCTTGAATCAGATAAACGCCCTTAGCCCCGCCTCTCTCTCGCTATTCGTTGTGTTCAAAATAATTGTTAATTTATCATTTCCAATTTGTCCAACGTTTTACATCTCCGATAGTCTAGCACCTCCCACGCGGTAATTAACCCGTATTTTATTACAGACTCCTTCAATTTCGTTTTCAAACACACCCAACAGAGGTCAGTAATATGATCGAATTTAAATATTAAAAAAAAATTTCCTCGTCTTTTCCTTCGAATAATCTGGATTCATCACAAGGTATAAAGTAATATTGAATGCGTAAGTAGCTACTCGTAAAAATATAAAATAATATTGAATGCGTAAGTAATTACTCGTGAAGGTATAAAGTAATATTGAATGCGTAACTAGCTACTCATAAAAATTTAAAATAATATTAAAAGCGTAGGTAACTACTCGTGAAGATATAAAGTAATATTGAATGCGTAAGTAGCTACTCGTAAAAATATAAAATAATATTGAATGCATAAGTAGCTTCTCACGAAAATATAAAGCTTGAAAGATAATTAAAAACACAAACAGTATAAAGTTTAAAATGAAAGCTCTTAAATTTTATTGATTTTTAAAAAAATCCCTTCAGCGTTAATCTTCTTGTTCGGGACGGGGATGCGAACCCGATGTTAGCCGATACAAAAAAAAATGTTTACGGGTTATTCAAACTATTTAAAATTCCAGTTTTGTGCATGCGCTCATTATCGCCTGTACTTTATTGTTCATTAGAATCTTTCTTTAACAAGATGGCACGCTTAAACTAGATGAGACCCTTAAACTAGATGGCACATTTTAACTAGATGGCACACTGTAAGTAGATGGCACACTTTAACTAGATGGCACACGTTAAGTGGATGGCACACTTTAACCAGATGGCATACTTTAACTAAATTGCACACTTTAACTAAATGGCACCTTTTTATTTGGTGGCTATCTCTGAATATGGTTCAGTAAAAATTATTTTTTCAAATGTGACTTTGTCGTGTTTATTTGAAAGTTCTTATTCGCATTTTCGAAATATTACGTTACCCACCTGCCCGAAGAAAGTTTGAAAAAAAAATAATTGTCCTTGAGATAGTGACCTTTCTTTGGAAAAATTGTATAATTTCTAATTTTAAATTAAAAAAATTTACATTAAATAAATTGTTAAAATAAAGTCGGAAAGTATTGTAGTTCTTAAAAGCAGGGAAGGTAAGAAACGAAAAAAGAGCTAATAAAATGACCATTCCTACTCCAATGTAAACATGTATCCCTTCAAAAAGCTATTAAAAAATCCCATGCATCATAAATGTAATAACGATTTGACAATAAAATTAGGTCTTTAATAATTCACACTTGTAAGGTTTTTCCTAAACAATATTGAAGTGAGCTACAAACCCAAGGTAATTAGCCCACTGGAATAACCAAAATATTTAGAAATTCAACAGTCTAAAACTACTTAGTAACAAATGTAATTAGTATAATTGATTAAAACCCTTAAGACCACCCCGCTTCCCCTCCCTCAAATGTTATGTATATAAACCGTAGATTAAGAATATTTTGTACCAGTCTGAAGATGGCTCTAGCGAGCTGAAACCGGTTACGGTCATTAAACTTAAAGTGGAAAAAAGTTTTATATTTGTTTTTATTATAATATATTATAAGGTAAGAAACAAATTGTTTTGGACGCGAGGTCTGTTACTGTTCACAGAACCACCTACTGTTTACTGGTTAAAAAGCTAATATCCATATCGCTTGAGATTGATATTCTAATGTCCAATGTCTCACTAGCGGCGATGACCACTTGGAGTCAATTGTACTCGTAGATTGAATTTATGAACTCTTCAAAGATTTTTCCAGTTCTCGAGAGAATACCCACACAGTAGCATTCGGTGTGTTATGTGAATTTTGAATACTCATACGCTCGTGTGATCACCATATAAATCTATTGTGAAGTCATCGATATGATACTGTACACATAATGATAATGTAGATATACAACAGTCCTCCGGCGTCATCTGCTCAGACGTTAAAAGTAAACATAAGAAGGTGAATTTCTTTTCTAAGATGTTTTGGATTAAGCAAACTTTTTTATCGAGCTAAAGTAACTTATTCTTTGTGGTTTTTTTGACGTGAACATGTTTTTCGACAATTCGTGGTTTTAAAACTTTATATGTTTTTAATGATACCTATTTTCTGAACTCCATAATTACAAGCCCGACCTTAGAACTTTGATGTGAACCAGTGAAATCCAATGAATCGAACTTAGGATAGTAAATGATTTCTAACCGCTTACTAACCGGGGTCCAATGCTTGAGGCAAGAAGGTTTCTAGTATCATCAGATGAGATTTCAGATGTCAGTGCGTGAAAAATTAATTACCTGATTACTTTACTTCAGTGTTATTTTCAAAATCTGAACTGCTTGCGTAAAGAATAATTCAAACAAGCGATACAATAGGTACCTGCTTTACGATATAATATTTTAACAGAATTTTATTTTGACGCTTTTTTAAGATTGGAATTATAATATCCCGTGATTTTTCACTGGTCTGCGCTAGTTTGTTATAATAAATGGTTGTTTTTATTTTACTTTAAGGTAGCTTATAAGGCTCACGAAAGAGCCATTTAATGATATATTATGTTAATCTAATAATTATAAACAAAACACTCAACTTTGTCAATTATTTTAAATCACACATTTTTATGAATATTGTGGCTTCTCTGTGTGAATTTATGTTTTTGTAGCGTGTTGTTTGATTATATCCAAGATGTCGTAAGGTAGGGAAAACTTGACATCTCAAGTTATTACTTCGTTCATAATCGATTGCATACGACATTTTAGTAATCTAATTACTAATTACTCTATTTACTCACCAATTCCATGACAGTTTTCAATGTTTCAAAAGTCAATTAATCTCGATTTTATCTGCTAATAATTAACTTTTATTATTTTTTTGTTCTTTTCATAAAATCTTTCTCTTCCAAACTTTACCAGTAAAATATATACTTATTTTATCATATATTTTTTTCTGTTCTATTTGTAGTAATAAACAGGTATAATTGTTTGTTTATACCCTAAAATTAACTAGATCTTATTCATTACACTTTGTTTTATTTCAGGTCATATTATTAATAATATGTATAAATATTTTAAGCTGAGTTGTATTAGTTTTTTGTAAGTACACCCCGTACTTTTTCATTTCATATCTTTTAATTTATGTTCAAAACCTTATTATTTCAATCTCTCTTATTGTATAACGTTATACTTTTTACCTATCATCTTTACTTCTATGTACCATCTGTAAAACCTATTTATGTTATCTTTGTTATGTAAACACACTAGTATGCACTAAATCATCAAAATGTAATTTTGTATGTAAAAGCCCATAATGGCGTTAATGATTAATAAAATAAAAATAAAATAAAATAAAAAAAATTCTCCGAATAATCTTGTGGATACATAATATTATGCAGATTTTTGGAAGATCGTTACATGTAACCGGAAACCACAATACTTTATGGAAGTTTGTGAAAATCACAATAATTTTGTTCCTTTCTTTGGATTACGCTGGTGAGGTTTTGCCATAGATACTGTAGTACACGAGTATTTAAAAGCTTTCAGACTTCTCCGCAAGATGTCATATGTATGAAAGCTTTCTTACTAGTCCGTCAGCAGGGAATTACTTCCGATCGTCTTCCCACCAAGCTCGGTCTGTCAGCGACAGCGAGCGTTCGGATCCATTCTGGCTTCTTTCCAGTTCGGTAGGCTACTTAGTAGCCACCTCTTTATAAATATGTGAAATACAAATAAACAGATTGATAGCAAGAACCTATTCATTGAATTCATCTCCACAAGCAGTGTCGGAAAATCACAAAAGTGTATAAACACAACAGATACCAAATTGTGGTACAACATGAAGAGCTTTGAATTAGTTTCTTTCTTTGAACACGATTAATAAATTTCTAGAAAAAATATCTATTAGTGTGGAATCTTAAAGAGTGAAAGCTCATGAACGGAGAGTTACATCGTTTTTCATGAAGGTTTCCAGTCTAGAAGTTTATTTTAAACTTCACAGCTGATGGTAGACATGATATGGTGAACAAAGAATAATAATTTAGTGGAGCTAGAAGCACTAAACAGAAAAAGCTTCAGAAAAGACAAAATAATTTCCAAATTTCCCTTGTTCTCTTTCATTCTCTCTAATTCTCCCCTAAAACGTAAATCCAGATCTCTTCCTTACCTTAATCACTTTAAATACGTTATTCAAATATTGGTACAGCATCCATTCAAAGTTCTTTAAAAATTGTAACTCTTATTTCGATTTCAGGACATGTAGACACCGTGGGTGGCGATATTGCAGATTTTTTGGCAAAACAGGGAGCATCGAACCCTCTTGTTATCATCAAAAACCACATTCCCCTATCTGACATTTATCCTTTCTAAAAGATAGAACACACAAGTTTGGGCAGAGTGTTGGCACATTTCTAGTCAATACAAGAGAACCTGCCATGCTTTTTTTAGTAACAAATATTCCATCAAAATCGTGATTTCAACAATCTCCTATTTTTTTCCAAAAACGAAATTTCCAAGTTGCGATGTAGATGAACTGAAAATTTCTAAGTAGATGAACTTTCCATACAATTGGTGAGAACGAATTCCAAAGTGTCGTATTTAAAATGATCTCCCTACTTACGTTCGAAAAAATTCTGTTTTAGTTTATGAAAACCTCAAAGGTAGTTAATTTAGGTTATGATTTATGATAGCTTAGGTTAGTTTTTTGGTTAGGGTTATGTGAAATTAGCTTGGCATATTATATTAAGTTAGTTAAGCTTAGGTTAGGTTACGTACAGCGGGGTCTTCTCCGAACGTGAACAAGAACATTTGCTTATACATTTGCTTGAATATTACTATAAACATTGGCAACGGGGGCGTGGCCTTACTGCAGACGCATACAAAAATGTGCAAGGCCACGCCCTCATTGCCAGTGTTTATACTAATGTTCAAGCAAATGTGTAAGCAAATGTTCATGTTCACGGTCGGAGGAGACCACGCTTTAGGTTGTTAGGTTAGACTACGTTAACTGGACAGGGCGGGCAACGTCATTCATTTATTTTCAATAATCCGAATACAATATATAATTTTAAAAATGATAATATTATGGGAGCTGATGGTGGCAGCTTTTTGCAGGTAAGAGAAAAAGCTGATTATCGAATGTGACAATTTGATTATTATTAATTAACCCCAATATTGATAGTGTGTATACCTTTATTACATTTATATAAAATGATCATTTCAAAAATTGGTTTCAATGAAAACAAATTAAATTTAAATATGAAATCGTAGGTATCAATTGATGATTTAAAATGAAATAATAAAAAAGAAAAATAATTTAATAATAACTTAATGTAGTGTTTAAGTATACACTTGTGATATAATATTGAAGAATATTAAAGCTAAATAAGGACAATCAAATTTTAGATACCTCCGTAACGATTTAAAGAAGGGTATGATAAAGCGAAAAAAGAACAATCAAAGTAAAGGTACCTAATAACTCACAATCTGAAGATCGCTGGATCGAACCCCGGTGTGTGCAAATAAATTTTATTTGATTAATTTGTATTATTTCAAAATCAATTCATTTAAAAATGTATATTTGCGGCACGTTCCAGAGTGATAGATACTCTCAGTATCGCCCTGGTGTAAGAATGCCATAGTCTCATTGGCTCTAGACGGGAGCAGCTGGGACTCTTGTGAGGTATTCACATTGTATGACATACAAAAAAGTACTCTATTGGTAATAAATAAAATACCATTAAATAGGCAGCGGCCTAGTATGTATCTGCTCTATGTAAATACGAGGACTGTCCGTAAAAAGGTCTCCAAGGTGCTGCGGTGGCGATGAATAATTTTACGCGCGATCTGACAACTTTGGCATGTAGCCTGGTTCTCCCACGCAAAATCCTCACCACACTCACTCTCTGCAATGCTTAGTCTCGGCGTGGCAGCCGGCCGCGGTGGAGCCTCCACTCGCCGCACCCGCCAGGTGAGAATTACGCTTTGTAATTCTTTTTTTATATGCAAATAACAAAATCCCGGTAGAAATTCATTCTCAGTTACGTGAAGTTTGAAAAAGAGTATATACGCGCAAAAAACGTACGCAAATGGTGAAAAGCGTGCCGGACGGCAATCGGTTTCAGACGAAACAATTGCCAAAGTGGAAAAAGCAATGCTGTTGACGATTCGGGAGCTCTGTGATATGATTCCTGGCGTCAGTAAGACCACTATAAACAAGATTTTGACAGAACATTTGGGATACCACAAGGTCTGCGCAAAGTAGGTCCCAAAAATGTTCACTGAAGATCACAAACAACAACGGGTTGAAGCAGTTTGCTATTTCTTGTGTGATACGATATCGATGGCGAAGAATTCATGGACTCGACCGGGGTACCACTAGTGGAAAAAATCCCGTTAGTGGCGTCATTCAGATTTGCTGAAGCCGTATAAGTTTGTGAGCGAATTAGAGAGCTTAATTCACACCTGGCGGGTGTGGCGAGTGGAGGCTCCATCGCGGCCGGCTGCCAAGCCGAGACTAAGCATTGCAGAGAGTACAAAGTGGTGGTAATTTGCCGTGGAGGAACCAGACTACACGCCAGTATTGCCAAATTACAGGTTAAATTGTTCCTCGCAACCGCAGCACCTTGGAGACCTTATTTTACAGACAGCCATCGTACCTTAATCAAATATCGTGTATTTTATAAGGCAACGGTACCTTTACACGGACTATTTATCTCTTTATCCTTTTATCCTTATTTATATATTTAAACATGGCTCGTTCCAGAAAAAAACTTCAGAATTTGTTTTACAAATCACAAGATATTTCGACGTGACAGAAATTATTTTCTTTTCTTGCATTATTTTTATTTAAATTTTTTTTTTATACCATTTGTATGATGTTTATTTCTTCAAGTTCATATTTTTTATTTAAAAACTGTATCTCTTAAATTTATCATATAAAAGCCCATCAGGGCGTTGAAAATTAATAAATAAAATAAAAAAATTGCAAGCATTAAATTATGATTTTATATTTGGATATAATAATAAAATGTTATCACCTCCGTCGGGTGCAACGGGCAAAACTAAGGATTTGGTTTGTTAAACATATTGATTTGCTTAGTGTATCACAGGAGAAGAAAGCATTGACACGCAAAGATGGTGGTTAAGCTTTATAAATTATAACATATTAAAGTTTTTCTTTGGTCTCGATGTTAAGATAAATAAAAAAAATTGTCGCAAAAATGATATGATGGCGTCATCTGTGGACCACCGGAGGCATCGATTTGTATTGTGTGTAACGGGTGTTTTTTTTAGAGGTATACAAATTCATAATGAAAAAAAAAACACATTATAATAATGTTAATGTCTATTATATTGGCTTTATTTAATAGATACTTTTATGCCATTATTGTTTAAATATGATTTCGGGCATATGAACGCCACAGCTAGCTCAAATGAAGCGCAATCTTGAAATCCAATTTTCTACAACTTTATCGAGAAACTGGGGCCATATATCGGCAACGGTTCCATGCCAACTGAGAATAAAGTCAACTCAACACCTTCTTGAAAAGTCGTTAAAAGCTATGAAAAATATAATTTTAAATTAGCCGATAACCCTAACCTAACTGAACCTATTTAACCAATTTTTTATTTATATTTTTTATCACTCTAAATGGCTTATCTGAGATGGTTCTGAGTTGGTTTCATTCCGAGTTGTCCGGTCAGCATCGGCAACACCACGGCGAATGTTGACTTCCAAATGGTCCAACGTCTCTGGTTTATCAGCATAGACTAGTGACTTCACATACCCCTAAAGAAAGTAATCTAAAAGTGTGAGATCACACGATCGTGGAGGCCTAGGCCTAGACCTTTCCGCAGAATCTTCCACAAAGTGGATAGGCACAGCTGCAATTGCTGTGCACGATGGCGAATCGACTCATTCGGATTCTCCTCAACACTACTCTCCACAGCAGCAATAACTTATTCTGTGCGCACTGTTTGTCGTCTTTGTGGAAGCGTATTATCCACTAGAGTGTACGTGGGGCATAAACGATCCATGATATTCCGAATAACTTGCTCAGATAGATGATTATGTCGACAGTAAAATGGACGTAGTGCACGATAAGTTTGGCGAACCGAACCATGATTTTCAAAATAAATTTGCACATTTTGCAAGCGCACGTTCTGACGTCAGTCTATTCGTAGTGAAATGGCAAAACGTACTGACTTCAAATCAACTATCAACTGTCAAATTGACAGTCTGTAGAAACAATGTTGCCAGTTTAAAACCCAAACCTGTAAAAAAACACCCTTTATAAACTGCAATTATGACAACTGAATTGTTTAGATGTAGCCAAGTGTCTTTTTGGAACAAAAATTAAAAAATTTAAGTAAATTCATCCTGCCTAACTGTGTTTCTGCCGCCTCATTGTATTGTGAATTTTACTTTCTCGGACGAGCAACTTAACCTTATTGTGTTCGTCATAAATAGTGAAAACGTGTGTGGTGAATATTTATATTTGGGCTGTGGACTGGAAAAAACATCAAAAAGGCCGCTCACGCAGAGAAGCTCACGTAGATTTGCCCGATTGTCATTTTTGTTGATTTTGTCCGCGAGTAGATTCAAAAACCAAAAATAATTTTAGGGGTATTACATCTCAGGAGAATTTCGGGGTTATTTACCCCAAGCTCATATTATGAAGCAGATGGTTTGAATTTTATTTTCCGGATAATGCTTTCCGTAATTTAACGGCACAAGGAGGCACTTCATATTGTGAGATTTTTGCTCCGCGTACAAGGATATCAATTTATCACACAATCATTTCACATCGCCGACGTCCATTACAGAATCGATACTTCATTTTAACTCCTCATTGCCCCCGCGCCGCGCCCCGCGCCCCGCGCCGCACGCCGCGCCCCGCGCCGCTCGCCGCGCGTCCTGGGGCGGAAGCAGATCACATTCTCGTAAATATCCCGTTGGATACTTTAACGCCGCTTCGCCACAAGGTACTTGATCGTGGCTGAAATGTTCGAGGGAGATAAGCGGGAAGAATAATACATCCGAAATGAGATGTTCAAAGAGGAGAGCAAGAAAATTTGGTCAGTAAATTCGCAGTAAGGTCCCTAAGATATTTATTTTTTATTACAGCGTAATTAGCGCCGACCCATAAAAATTCAGTGAAATTATAATTGTAGGATTGGAAAGCTGAGGGTATTTATAAAAAAAAATATTTTCTTTTCAAAAGAAAAAAAATTATCTACCAAATGTTAGTAAACTGGGAAAATTATGGCATCTATCTAATGAATAAAAAAATACTTGACACCTTATCTTCATAATAATCGAACAAAAAATTTATCTCCGCTTATGAAAAGTATATCTATTCAAAGAATATTTATATGAACCATACGTGTAATTATTTGTTTATTTAATATAAACGGTGTACATTTACCATAAACACGAATTACCTATCACAAAATCATAGTTATAGTAATGTGAATGAACGCTAAAATATGTTCACTGGACTTAAATTCAGTGAAACCGCGCGCATTGTCTCAGTAGTCAGAGACGGCCCGTGATTGAAATTTCCAATAGTTCATTTCATTTTTAAAATGTACCTTATGTGTAGTTTAGGTGTAACAAATTAATTAATGGGGATACTGCAATTCATCCACTCCACTATATTTACTTCTATAATATTTACTTCTATACTATTTACCCTATAGTTACCCTTATAAAATAATTTTGTAAATAATACTGCTCCGTCAGCGTACGAAAATTTTCTCCAAGTAAAGGGCACGCAAAAATCTTGCAAAGCAGTTTAAATCACTGTGCACAATTGTCAACGTGTAAATGTTGCAGGGCTAACATTGAAATTCATACAATTCCTAATCAATTTCATTCCAGATGCATTGGATTATGCATGATCAAAGTGGAGCAAAATACACTTGCCTTTAAGACGCTTAGCGCACGCGTCGATAATGCACGGGATGAGTTATATGTCTGCACTGCTCTTACATGTTATGTACCCCGTTGAGAGTAATCTGTCTCACGCATGTCACCGTTTCGGCGGGTTGAGCAATCCTAATACCGTCCGATGCTGGACCTCTTTGTGAAGTAAAACAATATTTGTGCGATTCGAAATATGTGCATGACTCGTTTGCACTTGCGCAGGAGTATTGTACGAGGAAAACTGGCAGATTCCTGGATTTTTATATGCAGATGATACTACAATTTTTTAGTGGGGTAAAGATTTAGACATCTTACTAGAAAATGCACAAAGAGACCTAGAACCATTCGGCTCCAACCAAATATTTTAACAATGAATGTAAAACAAAACAGGATACATGATCTTATGCTCAACCCGTAAAATAATTCCTACTCGTACACCTTTAATAATCAAAAACAACGACCTGCAAATCTTGATCCAAGAAAAATATCTTGGGCTGCGCATTGATCAGCATTTGACATTTATAACAGTATATACGAGAAGGTATTGAAATTCAAAATCATTCCCTTAATTAGCAAATTTAGCCAGTTATCATATCTGGTACCAAATAAATTTAAAAAACGTTTATATTATAGCTTCGTACATTCAAGTTTAAATTATTTGATTGAAATCTTACTATTAATCGAAAAATTACTATTTGTACTATTTGTATCATTGATAATATATTGAAATTTAACAAGACTGTGTGTAATATAATTTTCAATAATTTAACAGATGGCAACATAAACAAAATTATCAATTTAACAACAAACAGATTAAAATAACTGGAATATATATTTATATTTTTATTTATTCGTTTTTTGCTATTGTGTACGAAAGCATTATGCAAATATGTCATTTCTATGACTTTTTTTTTTTTTTTTCAAATGATAACGATTCCTGCCTTCTTTTTTTTACATGATATAGTTTTGATTGAGATTCCAAAGTAATAAACACTGTGAGAATTATAGAACTATTTATTCCTATCAGAATTATATTACTAGTACTATCAGACTTATAATCTTTCTCAATTTTCAGTTACGGAGAAGAACTCTTCGATATCTCTCATTCACTTTACTGTTTAAATTATTTTTATTATTATATATATATATATTTATATATTTTTTTTATTAAAATATAAGATAGATCATGAAATTATTAATACATAAAAATAATGAGATTGCCTCTACTCAAACCTATCGTATATTTTCTTAAAAACAATTTAAAAATAAAAAATAAAAAAAACTTCGATATATTTCCTGTTTGAACATTCGGATAGGAAATATATCGATGAAAGATTTAGTTTTTATTTTTAAGATTAAGCTTTTATTTTTAAGATTTAGTTTTTATTTTCTGTTCACAAAACAAGGAGTTTATATTTTGGTTTTCTTTATAGTTTTAATATATTATCATTTTATTTATTTAAACTTTGTAACTTTTCTCAGTACTTTTACAACTATCACTATATTTAACTGCTTTACGGCCTTTATAACATTGTACTTGAAATGATGTTTACATTTGTAATTATTAGATACAATATTATGTTTTACAAAAACCAACAACTACCTAATGTGAACTAAACCAGGAAATTTGACTGTCCTAAAACGGGAAATCTCCTAGTTAGACGGTCAAAGTATTTGTTTATAATGTATATGTATTTTGTTTCAATAAATAAATAAATAAATCAAAATAAATAAATAAAATCTGGGGAAACGCATGTGCAATATAAGTAAATGAATTACAAGTAATACAAAACAAGGTACTCAAAAAAACTATTTCACTACAAGCTCAGAACATCCACAAAAAATTATATATAGAAACAAAACTATTAACACCAAGAAAACTATAAGAATACAATACGTGTCTCCTTATATATCAAATAAGCAATAAACTCGGAAATACAAACACAGAATTCATTAATAAAACGTCCCTAGTACACAAACACTTTACACGATAGCACGATAATATACGAGTACATTTAAACACCAAACTTGACTTACTACGGTACACAATCCATTGGTTACAAGGGGTGCAACTTGTACAGTGCCTCCCAAATGACATTAAAAACGAAAAAAGGTTGGTAAATTTAAAAAACAAAAATTCTTTATAAAGATATGAAATAGAACAGTATTATAAAATTAGTATTGTAATATTTAGTTTAATGTGTTTAATTATTTCTAGCTAAATAAGTGAAAACGTAATTTTCTTTTTAATGGAATAAAAAAAAATTGGAAGATAGCTCATTTAATATCCTGGCGGGAATTATGATTAGAGCACACCCTCGTTTACTGATAAAAGGGAAACAGATAACGTTGTAAATTATATGAAGACAAGCAGTGCAATGAACAAATGCACAAACCAAGGAAACGCTTCTGTCAGTAATCTATCTTCGTTCTATATTCATCTAAGCATCTGTCAAGTATTTGAACAAAACAAATATGGATTTCGAATAAGGAAATATGAATTCGTATAATAATTTTGGATCCTACTTTATCGCTTGTCTGACCAGATAAATAGTTCCAATTTATGAAATTAAAATAAAGATTAAATTTAAATTTAGAACTTGAATAATGTTACACACTATGCCGAAATATTTCACATTACTTACTTACCCATACAACAACCGAATGTAGTATGTTCAATTTGTTGATTTATTAAATTGAGAACGCCAGTAAAATAGTGGGTTAACATTTTGTAGTTTGCCTTTAGGTTCTGTTGAAATAAAAAAAAAAATTTAAAAATCGATTCGCATTGGTTTTTCTCACGGCAGAATTTAATTATAACTTCGCAGGTAATCTTGATAGAGAGATTAAAAAAAAACTAATTAATTTTTCATATTATTGTGTAAACAAATCATTGTTTTTCAACGGCAGTAAAATAAAACTATTTTATTTTTATCTTTTTTTCCCCTTTTTCTTTATTGTCTTTTTTTAAAGAAAACATTTTTTTTCCACAATTACTTGTAAGTGGAAAATACTTAGTACTTATAAGTGGAAAATCTTGTTTGTAACGCTAGACAAACTAACGAATCGCAATTTAAAATTACTGAGTACTTCAATAAAATTTGTAATTTTCCGCGATTATCAATTGGTTGTAAATCATAATTGATAAAACAATGTAATTTAGGGCTGTCACAGAGATAGTAGTGGGCTGTCATGGTGCATAAAATACACAATATATTAGTAATATGTTGAAAAATCTTTGAAAAGCCGAAAAAGTAGGATCAAATTTTTTTTATTTATTTTCGACAAATTTGTGTTCTTGTGTAAATCGGGCATTTGTAAGTTCAATTTAAGCCCATCAAAATACTTTAAAAAAATATATATATCTACAAAAAATGAAGGGTAAATTTTTAAAAAATAATTTCCAAAATTGAGATCAAGATTTCCAAAATTGCCTCTTAAATCATTATAAATCGAATTCTTTTTCTTTATTTATATTATTTCATTTGAAAAAAATAGCACATATCCATAAATGATATTTCGATTAAAAATAATTAAGTTAAGTAGTACTTTGGTTAAGTGTTTTGTCCTCAAATTCAAATTTAAGTTTGGTACGAAAAAGACCGCCCAGCGGCTCCTTTTAATGCATTACAGCTGTTTCACCTTTAAAAGCCTTTTAAATATTTATTTAATTATAATAAACTTTTAAAGAGGAAAAATATAAAAATATATGTACCTTTTAATAATGTTATCGTTACAGATCACTGAATATATAATACAAGATAGAAATGCCTTTTCTCTCTGACTTAGTACTGGTTCTAACCCTATTAGAACGCATTCTGTCTCGTATACACTGCCTGACATCGTATGTCGCCATTACATTCGATCGAAGTAAAAATTTCATTTTTCTGTATTTGACATTTAAAATCAGAATGGTCAGACTTTTCGATCGCGAAGCTCGCCCACGTCGCATTTAATAAATATTTTATGTTCTTCGTTATTTTATGTTGCAGACCCTATGGAATGAACATTGATTGGAAAACAGTAACAAAATTAGGTATTTAATCAATGTTCATTCCATCAAAACCTCAGTATAGATTTTTCATAATCAACCGACAAGATGAAACTCTTTGTGTGGACCATCGTGGCTTTTTCGACGTTGGGACAAATCAAAGCAGAAGTACCGCCATGGATTTCGCCAGAGGGGATTCCACCACTGGTAAGCATACTTTGTATTGGTTCAGAAGAGTGTACTGACTTAAGCAATAATAATTTAAAAACAATAACAGAACATTTAACAACCTAACGAAATGTAGGTCTGGTGTAAATAATTTTATACAAGTGATAAACATAAAAACCTTAGTAATAGAAAATCAAAAACAAACTGACATTTAACACACATAAAATATTTCATGGAATGATACAGGTACATTGCTTGTACAGCCAAAGACAGTTGATTGCCTGTTTATAAGTTATAAATAAAATTTTAATTTTTCGAAGAAAACTTCTTCATTAAGGTTTTCACTTTGTGATGGCATTATTTATTTTATTAAAAGACAAATATCTTTGTACACATCACTTTCATTTAATACAAACTCAACATGTTTCGTGAACGATGTTCACCTCATCAGGAGTTAAAGTATACTGAAGTTTCACAATTTTTTATAGACCATAGATTTAATACATATTAATAATCATACCGCAAAAATAATAATATGCCCGGTAATATTTAACCGGCAGTTTATGCGAATAATGAATAGAAGAAATACATTCTTAATAACAAGGATAGCGACATTAAAATAAAAATAAAATCAGGTGTTTATAAGCTCAATTGCAAATATTGCAGTTGTTTTTACATAGGTAAAACTAACCGAAATATTGAAGTACGGGTAAAAGAACACCTTAGAGCTTTGAAAGGTAATAGCAAATCTGAGTTCGCAGATCATTTATTGAGTAATGATCATACATTTGATGTAAACTTAGGTCTTAAAAACTTTAACTCCTGATGAGGTGAACATCGTTCACGAAACATGTTGAGTGTTTATTAAATAAAAGTGATGTGTACAAAGATATTTGTCTTTAAATAAAAAAAAAAATTATAAATGAAAATTATTTTTCATACAATTTCGGAGGTATTTGAATTGTGCTATAAATTTCTTATTATTATAATTGTCATAAAAACAATTAAATATCATTTTAGAAATTAGTTAAAATTATCATTTAGATTTTTATAAATGAAACTTACTTTGATATTTATGAAGAAATTGAAATATTTTTATTTTAAACATGAAAAAAATTGAAAAAAACCAAAAATTTTTCAAAAATGTCAAAAAATTTCACAAAATACGACTTAAAAAAAACACATTCCTTTTATTTGAGGAACTTGCAAGAAAACTTGCACTTCATTTTTTATCTCGTTAAAATAATACGATAAAAAATTATAATTTTTTTTAAGGTTACTTACATTTTAGAAAAAAAAAACAATTAAGAAATCTGTTATTTAACATTAACAAAATATTTAACATTCTTGGATACGTGTTCACCCACACATCCAAAGAGCATTTATGTTGGAAAAAAAAACATTGACATTGAATTATTATTAAACTGACGCGGTAAAAGATAAATAATAAATAATACGTTAGAAATAATCACACTTTTCCCTTAAAAACGTAACAAACTTTACAGTATATCGTCAATATTTGACTAAAACTGACGAAAAGCAGCACAAATAAAAGTAAATATATCATTGAAGAAGAAGATAACACTTTTAATCTAAATGAAAATATGAAAGAAAACAAGACACAGAAAAACAGAAAAAAACAATGGTCGCAACTGGGACTCGAACCCAGACCTCTCGTCTAACCGGGACGTGCGCGTTTTCCAATTTCGCTATTGCCACCTTCTGTCAAACCGTCATATTTGTCAATTTCATATTTCAAATATTTAGAATCATTAATATTATCTCCAACTAGTTCTTTTTCATATTATATGCAACTACTCTTTTTATTGGAAACAATCATTCTAAGAATTGGTTTGTAACCTGAATAGCGTCTCTGATATTTTTTTTCTGTTTTTCTGTGTCTTGTTTTCTTTCATATTTTCATTTAGATTATAAGTGTTATCTTCTTCTTCAATGATATATTACGTTGATGGGAATAACCTTCAAAAGTTATAAAAAAGAGAGTTTTTCTCATAAAAAATTGAAAAGTAAATATATTGAATTATACGAACATAGTAGAGAATAGGTCATTTTACGTAAGAAATTAAGAATAAAAAACACGACACCTTTCCTAGTATGTTATTAAAAAGTTTGTTAAATTATTGTATGTGCCTAGCATGGTGGTCGAAAAATCCTAAAATTAATGTAAGAAACAATTCAATGAATAAAGAAAACTTAAACTTAAAAAAAATTGTGTTAGCGAAGATTGCCAACATGTTTTTTTTAAATCTATGTTCTTTCTAAATTAATAGCATAATTAATTGTATAATTTTTTTTATAATTTCCTTTAATTTAATCGCAAAACGTATTTTTTTCATCTTTGTTCGTTTTAAATTAATAGTGTAATATATTGTTCGATATTAAATATGGTCACGTGTTTACGAAAGTGTATTAACTTGCTTAGCTTAGTAGGTACTCATTATTTTGTAGTAAACATTTCTGTGTGTTGTGCTTTATATAAATTAAATTATTATCCTCAACGTAGGTTTATATATTGGTAAGGTTTAAATTGAAATGTAATAATAATACAAATTACGTCCTTTTTAAAGCTTTTTTTATTTTTTTACTTTACAGCCTTACGATGTGGTTAACAAAATGAGTGGCGAAATTGCGGATTGGGCAATAGAAGAGATGGTAAAGAAAAACATCGCCAGTCAGACGAATGATTATCACGACAAATTCCTTTCCAATCTTGCAACGTGTTCTGTATGCGTGTCTAAAACTGGATTGCACTTTAAAGAATACTGCAAAAAAAGTTGCAAAGTGATTTTAACTTGGGTTGCAATGCTGTCGCAAAAAACTAAAGCTTGCTATGACATTTTGAAACAACTTTTAGATCTAACGATAACTCAAGGCGTTCTTTTAAATCCCACCCATCAACAAAAATTCCCTGATTATTGCGTTACCTCTGACTTTGTGACAATTATGAGCATACTTTTAAAGGTGGCTTCTACAAATAGTTAAAAAAAAGTACACCTATAACAAAAACACCTTTAATGTAAGTACCTACCTACCCTAGCACTACATTTTAAATTCGAACCAACGCCTCAAATAAAAGTTAGTGAAATCATATTGATTTTCCAAAATCAAAATTTAAAAAATACTTTTTGTACTGAAAACTTCTTTAGCACCTTTGTGATTTGAAACTCGATAAAACGAAAAATAGCAACACTAAAAAGAGGCAAACACATACATATGTAGGATTTAGCCTGCGAGAGAATGAGACATACGTACATACATTGACACACGTCACAACGTAGTAAAACTGCCCCCTACTTTAAACTTTTTTTATTTTGTAATCTTCTCCATAATATTTTAGTGTATAACTGTTTTATGAAAAAAACCTGAAAAAATAAATAAATAGTTTAATCGGTCTCCTCTTTGTGCGGTGCTTCGTAGCCTCCCCACTCTTGTCTACTTTAGTTTTCTGAAGGTTTTACTCTTACCGCGTGTGAATTGCACACTCTGATTTTTTAAAATTAATATGTTTATAACTTGTATTTGAATTATGTATTTTCATTTTGAACTCTACTCAAAAATAATTGTTTCCGTTTTATAAATGCGATTTTCTTTCACACATTCATATATAAGAAAATTAAACTGCTATATTTTTATTGATTTTTATTTTTCCTCAATTTACAATAATACATTTTTTACCTAATGATTTAAAATAATGAGATCGGTAACAGATGCTTAAAAACGTTACGCTTGTTTTTCAGCCCTTCAATTAAAAACAACATTTATTACTGAAATTCACTCCGAAACGAAAAAATTGTAACCATGAAAGAATTGAACATTTTGCTTCGAGTACATTTTGGTAGGGAATCTCCGCGAGGCGAGATCTAACGTGAAATCTGCAAAGTGAGTCATCAATTCCATCTTGAATTTCTAATAAATAACCAAATTTCATTTTCCAATCCTCTTCGGCAGCACGGCTGGATGCGGAACATGGCGGGGTTCAGAGGTTCAGAGTGTTCAGATTTCAGAGTGGAATGTCACCCAATATCTGTGAAGTCACTTGTCACTGATTTCAATTTCTATGCATGTTTAATGAAACTTCCGTAAAAGTGAATTGGTTTCTATTGATGGTCGACCGGAAAAAATATTTTAAATAAGTATAAATATTTTTGAAGTAAAACTTCTTTACGCACGCTTGACTTGGGGAGTAAGCTGGTGAATGCGTGACGAGAGCGTCACGAAAAGTGTCGGGCGAGACAAAAGTTGAGAGGGAGATATAAGTTAGTGAAGATAGAAAGAGAGAGAGTTACGTTTTGTATATTACTGTAGGGGCAAGAGAGAGAGGTGCGAGCACACATTTTATTTCTCTCTTTCTCTCATAGCTAGTTACATTTCGTATATCTAAGACACAGTGCAAACCTATTGTCTGTATCACACTGTATGAGCAAGAGAGAGCAGTGCGTGCGCACATTTTCTTTCTCTCTTCCTCTCATAAAAGTTTTACTTCAGTCGTGTGGTCTAAAGCACACTCGTATTTTTTTACATTAGCTTCACACAGGAGGCCCTAAAGGAAAATAATACACCCAGGGCCTAAGTCATCTTTGGGGATGCTATGTGGAGGGTATTTTTAGGAAATGAAGGAAATAAAATACGGAGGGAAGGAAAAACTATGAGGGGTGGGTAGAAATCTGGGGGTCAGTGTGTCCGAAATTGACGGACGTATGAATCAATCCCTCCCACTGCGGTGCATGGCGATGTTCCGAGAGAGTCCTGCTGGAGAGGTCAAAAGGTCTGCCTCAATCAGTCTCTCCCGATCTGGTGTGCCACGCAGTTGGTGGGCAGACGCTTCCGATGCCAATATCCAGACAAACCCCACCCGATGAACCCGGGCACCCCTGCTAAATCGCTCGGGGTGACCTTTGGCAGACGTGTTGGTTATCCAATAAACGGTTAATAAATGGTACCCATGCCAGTCTCCCAGATTGCTCGTATATAATAAAGGTATGGGAAATATTATATTACACATACAGGGCCGTTTTACTCATAAGGCAGTGTAGGCAACTGCCTAGGGACCCCGCATCGGCAAAGTAAAGGGGCCCCGAGATATTGCCTGGGGCCCGACATGTTTTATCCGGCCCTGCATAAATAACTTGTGTGTATTCCTTTTTCAATCAATTATAAGCGATTTTTGCAATGCGAATCATTAATAATATTAAAATTTGGGAGGCGGGAATGGGTACCGTCGCCCGGGGAACCTTTATTGGATAACCAATACCTCTGCCATAGGTCACCCCAAGTGGTTCGCTACGTTTGGTGATTTAGCAGGGGTGCCCGAGTTCATGGGGTGAGGTTTGTCTAGGTCTTGGAGGTGGAAGACCAGAACATACTGAACCTCAAATTTCTACCCACCCCATACAACCTTTTCCTTTTTCTCAGTACTCTCCTCTCCTTCCTTTCCTTAAAAAAACCCCTCCACACAGCATCCCCAAAGATGACATAGGTCCTGAGGGAATTCAGCGTTCTCGCTTGTACGCTCGGCTCAGGCGGAACGTGACAGTGAATCATGCTTTTTCGTGCATGCTGTCGGCGTTCATCGATTTATAAGACGTTATCACATCAAAAAAAAAACCAACGAAAAAATAATTATAACAATATTAGTTAGGTTTATCCTGACGATGGAACCATTGGTTTTGAAACGTATTGATTATTTGGATAGTGAGTGTTTTATTTCCATTAAATTAAATTGAAGCCTCAAAGTGAATGTGCGATTAGGTACTAAAGAAATAAAATAAACTACGTTCATAGAGCAATAAAAACACTAATTTTATAGCTGATGGTTTTATTAGTTCTGATTTGTTTTTACAATATATATATTTTTTATTATTGCCGTTTGATTGTTTTTTTACGCTGGCAGGAGTCAGTTTTTACTGATGAAAAAAAATAAACTACGCGAGTCTTTTGTGTGAAACCATTTGATATTATTATTACAGAATTAATTTAGGTTTATGAATCTCGGGCAAACCTCCCGTTTTGGAGTGGTCGTTCAAATAAATTATAAATGTTTTATTTAAGTAAAAACTTTTTTAGCACAGTTGTGATTTGAAACTTGATGAAACGAAAAAGCGACACCATAAAGAGACAAACGTATAGATCTAGTGGATTTAACCTGCGAGAGAATGAGCTACAATAATCGGTCTCCTCTTTGTGCGGTGCTTCGTAGCCTCCCTACTCTTATCTACTTACTTTAGCTTTCTGAAGGTTTTACTTCTGCCGCGTGTGAACTGCACACAAATTTTGAAGTGAAACTTCTTTAGCACCGCTGTGATTTGAAACTCCAAAGCGACACTATAAAGAGATAAACACATACATCTAAAGGATTTAGCCTGCAAGAGAATGAGGTGGAATGAAATCTTATCGTATTGGCCGCTTTGATTATGTCCTCACTTTTCAAGGCTCCTATTGATTGAGATTTTGTTCATAAATATCTGCGCCACCCACCCACCTGTGCCAAAACAGCACTGTTAATTGTTATATAATTTTGTTCTCTTGGCTTTCCTTTGTATATTATACTGTATATTCTTTGATTCATATTATTTGGTCAATATTTTGTAAGGATTCGTAAGGAACATTATAGGATTACTTTTAAGTTTATTATAGTTAAGCGCACTTGAAGAGAAATAACACAAAACTGCGCCAAACAAATATTACGTAATTATTGTTATTATTATTTGTGGGGTGCTTTGTAGCCTCCCCAACCTTGTCAATGTAACATAACGTTTTGCTCCGGTAACTAGCTCAGTCAATTATCGATGTAAAGTTAATAAGTGCAGTTTTCTACATACCTCTGTACTGTACTTTCTCCACTCTGCCTTCTCACCGGTTCGGGTCGCTTGGGTCGGAACAAAGGGAGTGAATATAATTATAAAGATTTTAAATGAAACGGAATTTAATTGGGTTTGGCCAAGTTTATACATAATCTAGATCTACTTATATCTAAATCTTAACTAGTTGTCATATGGTTCGGGGTCGCTTCCCATTGTTCATTTCGTCATTGTTATTTGTTCACTGTAACTACCTTTCACTGAGTTCTCTGCGGGGGCCTTAGTAAGGCCGAGGTCCTCGATGGCAGCTCCTGCAGTTCAGCAGCTGAAGTCTCCTGAAGTCGCTCGCACCAGTCGTCTGGTAACCGTACCTACTTCGTTTCACGCTCAGCTTTACGTCGCTGGGCGAAAGAACACATCTCGTAAATCACTTTCTTGAACTAAATATACTTCTTCTGCAGTTTTCTACATCCACCGCCCAGCATCACGCCGCTGGGCAGGGAACGCGTGCTTGGTGTTGCACCACCACTCGTGTCTCCTCTGTCCCCCGTCTCGGTCTTGACTCTCTTCTTCTTCCACCACCCAGCATCGCGCCGCGGGGAACGCGTACTTGGTGTTACGCCACCGCTCGTCTCCCGGCGTGCCCTATGAACCCCTAGGACCCGGGACTCTACCCCGCACTTCTCCCTTCTTCCGTCTTGGTCCTTGCGACACAAATCTGTCAACACTTTCTTTGTCTTTGCAAGCGAGGCTAATTCAAATTTATTTGTGACGAAATTTGATTCGTCACATCAACTTAGTTTTCTGAAAGTTTCACTTCTACCGCGTATGAATTGCACACTCTGATTTTTTTTATCATCTCTCTTTGTAACAAATAAGATATGATGATATCCTCACTGGGATCCCTGTGCTGAGTATTGCATTTACGTTTTATTAAAATTTGATAGAATGAATAATTCAAAATAATTATTAAAATGTATATTTTTTTTTAATAATCATACATTTTTTTTTATAAATACCGCACAAGATTCCCAACTGCTGCCTTGAGCTAGTGAGGCTATGGCATCCCCAACAGTGGCGTGCACAGAGTTTTTGATCAGGGTAGGCAGTAGGAAAACCGCCGAATTGATTCAAATAAATACAATAAAAAAACTTTAACACAGCCTTTTAACCAATTATACTCATAACATTTTATATTGAATCGACGCGCAACTGTTGGAGTTTTCATTTGACTTAAGTTGTCTTATTTAGGCGTACGTCTCCCAGCACAAATTATTCGTTTTTTTCGATAAAAGATAATCGAGAAAACCCGTTGTTTTTTAAATTACTTAAACACGCATTATTTACTTCACTACAACAATTTTCACAAGTTAAAATTTCCATATTTTATCAGATAATTCATAATTAAAGTACGACAAACGTTTTTGAACAGACAATTCGTATTTGTGAAAGTCAACTAGTTGATAGAAATAGATAACAACAGATGTCACTGATCGCCATTTGCTAATTTTGTTCCAGAAAGCACTGCCTAATACTAACAACAAAACCTCATAGAAGCAAATTCAAATGACAGATCTACTACATGTTCTGTGCGTTTCATAAACATTGTTATTATATCTCGTATGAAGTTCGCTCTAGGCAGAAATAATTCCTGCTTAGGTCGCATTTTGGTGAGGCAATCGGAGGGCGCGCATGTAGTTTCTATTTACAGTTTATGCCATGTTTGCAGTATGCTGTTTGATGTGGCGCTCGCGTGGGTTCGGTTGCTCAGCTTCTTCGCGCTTATTTTTGAAAGTCTGATTTTATTTTTAGCAAAAATTTAATTCAGCAATAATAATTTAATTACAATATTATTTACATGCTTATGTTTTACAAATACGGTAGGGTAGGCAGTGCTTTTGTGCCTATATGGAGTGCACGCCCCTGATCCCCAATGTCTTGAGGATGAAAGTGGGGAGTGAAGAGGAAAGGAAATGGCGAAGAGGAAGGTAAGGAAGTACCTGGCTATTCAGATCCGCTCACCAAACCACTTCAAGCAACGTCTCAAATCTGAATGGTGGTCTTATACCAGGGCGATACTGAGAGTATCTTCCACTCTGGAACGTGCCGCAAACACAATAATAAATTGTGAATAACGCAAATCAATCAAATAAAATTTACTTGTGCACGCCCGGATTCGAACCCGCGAACCTGACATTATATGAAAAAATCTCCTAATACCATCACAGTAGGCGGAAAATGTTGCTTGTGTTTTGATGGAGGACTTAGCCAGGTGAGTAAGTGCGATCCAAGCGCGATGCCAACTCACCCACTGACCGGATAATCTTTAAATATAAAAACTAATGTTTCTTTGTTTGTCGTTTATACGGTACCTAAACCATTCATCCGATTGCGTTTAACGTATGCCCGCGAAGATTTCTATATATAATTGTGAGCTGTGGCGTAACGAAAATTTATAAAATTTTTACAATTAGTGGCGTGCGAGTTGATTGAAAAATGAATATATTTCATATAGTTCAGCGGTAGGGTGGGAGGGGGAGGTGAAATTAGTGAGAGAGAAGAGGAACGATCGAGGTGAGCTTCGCGGGAGGGGCAAAGAGGACAGAGGGGAGGTGTAAGGGGAACGCGGGAGGGGGAGGGAAACGCAAGAGGTGTAGTCGCGGAAAAGGGGAACGTAGGAGGGAGAATGATGGAAGGGGAATTCGAGAGGGGAAGGGGACGCGGGTGAAGAACAGGGGCGCATGGAAAATAACATGCTGAAGAGGGGCGACGGAGGGGTAAGGGACGAGGGAGAAGCAGAGGGAAGGATTGCAAAGGATTGCAAAAGGAAAGCACATAATAACGGTTGGGGAAAGCAGGGGGTATATTTGGAAAATCATAATTTTTCACACTGACAGCTACAATACGTGCTCAGCTCGCGGGTCAATAAACCTTGTGTACTTTGATTTATTCGTATACAGAAATTGAATGTGCCCGAAAGGACTTCAATAAACAGAATTAAAACACAAACACTTTCTTTGAGTAGCATTGCAAAGCATGCGGGGTACTCGCTAGTAGTTAAATAATAAAAAAGTGATGTAGGTACAAGAAAACTAAATAGCGTTTGGTGTTCATTATTATCCACCTTTTTAAATTATCAAATTTTCCAATGGGTTTCCGAACAAAAAAGCTTAGAAAAATCACATTAATAAACGCCTAAAATATTTCTTCAAGAATGTTCATTTTCCTAACCATTCGTTTCAGACAGAATAAAAAATCTTTCCACATTGCTCAATACGTCCTCAATATGTGTGCTGACAAATAGCAAACTGTTAAATTGTGGTGAAAAAACCATTAACTCACTTGAGTATACAGGAAAAATGTGTTTACTGAAATATTTTCCATGTGATTTTACACTGAGTTGTGGGCTAAGCTTTTACTTAATATTTCATCAAATTTCTCGTTTTTAAAGGCGGCTTATTTTTACCAATACAGTTTCTCTCAAAGTACTTTTTAGAAAAATTAATATTATAAAAAGAAAGATTCTTTTCTAAGTTGTCTACTTACTATAATTCCGTTTAAGTATGAAATCATATTTTGTGAATACATAAGCAATTTGCGAAGCTTTTGATTATTTTTTAATAAACTATTATTTAAATTCTATAAGTTATTAAACCCATCTAAGCCTGGGTTTCAGCAGTGGTTGAAAAAAATCAATTGAACCGTAGAGAATTGCGGAGCATGCTCATGATAGAAACGACTCTACCAGCTAAAAATATTTGTGCTAATATTAGCACAAATATTTATACAAAGGGAAGTTATAACTCACCGTTTAACCGGTTTTTGCTTCTTCAAATTATAGATATACTAGCTAGAAGTATTACGGGAAATTACTGTAGCGGTTGAACTTATTAATTATCCCCCCTTCTCCTCACTCCCACCCCCTCCCGCATTCCATACATTCATTCCCTTACATTCAGTTTTCAAACATCTCGCCTGCCACCTAAATTTCATAAAGCTATAGCTCAAAGAAAAAAAGAATTATCCAATTTTGTTAATTCGTTCGGAATTTATGCGCTCACAAACATTTCGGATGTTTATTTTTAATTAAATATTTGGAAGTTTGTTAATATAATTAAAAAATTACACTTTTTATTATTCAGTCTTTATAATCGTTACGAATTATATTTTTAATGTAGGAACTCTTATCTGACATTTATTGCAAAACAAAAGCTTGTCAAAAAAAAAAACGAATTCTGATATTTGAATTTTAATTGAACCAGTAGACTGAGTACCTACCAGCATAGAGCCCAAAAATATATCAAAATTGTTTCCATAGAAAAGATTTTTTTCTGACGTTAGCAAAAACTCGCTTTTGCTAGCGACAGAAAACGTATAACAAATATAATATATTAATATTTATAATTTCATAACGCCAGAGCTTACCATCATATACAATCTGTAGTCTGCGCATATAATTTTGCTCTATATTGGTAAAAGAATTATTAAAGTCTTTATATTGTGTTATGCGTGAAAAGGTCATAAACGAACTCGAGCAGTTTCGCATTTATAATATTAGTATGGATATCTAAATAAAAAGTGTCAGTTGAACTTTGAAAAAATATTGTCTATGATTTGACATAAATATTTCCGGAAACTATCTAGTTACTCTAAAGGCAACCAAGAAACTGAATCCTAACCGGAAATAAAATCATTAAGAAGGCCATGTGACCAGGATCAGAGTTGCGTTTACTTGCAAACGAAAGGACTTTTTAATTTCTATCCGCAATATTATTTCAAGATCTGCCGACAACATTTTTTAATATACTTTCTGGACACGTTGATTGCTAAACTAAAGACTCCAAGTTAGAAGAACTCATAGTCACTGGCCGCAGTGTTTGCTAGAAAAAGCAGAGGAAGGTTGGAGAGACCAAATATCACTACTAGGAGTAGTGGAGTACTCTCCACGCAGGAGTGGAGGAGCAAGGTCAAAGCAAGGTGAAAATTGGGGTAGGGTAACTTAAGAAAAATTTAATTTGATCATCTCCACAGACATAGAATCAGAATAACACAAGAGTACGAATGGGACGGTGTCCGAATGATAATGCAGCAAAAAGCGTGTGCCAAAACAGAATTGTGTGGGGAGGTCTCTCTCTGACTACCCCTGCGAGTAAACGACTTTAGAGGTTAGTTAGTTATCTATCATCTCCGTGGTCTAGTGACTCTAGTGTCTCCTGGTTGATCCATTTTGGCAGCGATTGGTTTCTGTTCAAAGAATATTTTGAATATCTACATATTATTTTGAATACGATTTATTTTTACCGAGATTTTTTTGTGCATTTACAACACCGACGAAATGTTTTACGTGTCTGTACATCTCTACGGAAAATATAATTATGTAATTAAATTCTATCCTCACGACGGACGGAAGCACTACGTTATTCCGAAATTAGGGTAGAAATAGGAGGAATTAACAGTATTACGTATATTAAACTGTTATATTTTGCCTTTATTAGAAGTAAATTTTAATACAATTCTCCCGTCCGGAGCTCACATTACAATAATATTCACATACAAGCTATTGAAAAAATACAAACAATAACTGAATTCTAAGTTTAACAATGGATATTCCAGCAAATTTTTCGATATAAAACACAAATTAAATAATGTGAATATGATAAATTGTCACTCAAAAGGATTATTACTGACTTCGTAGTTCTATATAAATTTATATTCTTTTTGCTTTATATTGTGTTAATATTATATTGTATTAATATTATATAACATTGTATATATATAATCTATACAAATTTCTAAATGACGCATTTCTTAGTCCAGAATGGCTTGCATTGCTTCAGATTTCACTACACCATAACGGAAGTCGGAATTTATTTCACTGCGGTTATTTAATTACGGTTTTCTAATAAAAAAATATATACATTAACCTTGATATTACTATTTTAAAATGACTTCATTTAAATTTTGAATAACATTATTAATTTATCCTGCTGACTTCTCATGTTTGCGCTTAGAGGGACAGCTTTGTTTAACGTAATAATTGCATTGGCTCCCCCGATTTTCCTCTCCCCACCAAACATTGCCTCCGGCTCCTTTCCACTGTCAGGATAATTGAGATTTCCACATAAACCGTATCAACCCGAGCTATTGTTGTATACGAGATAGTAAATATAGTCAGTAACAAGGAAAACGTTGCATGTCCTGTTATGCCGACAACTTTGGTTCCATTCGTCGTACTGTTCAAAATTGCATCAATGTCGATTTACGGTAACTCAGGACATTGACAATGACAAATCTACTCTTTTGAATCACTTTTGAAGTCATGAAAATTAATGAAAACATTTTTCAAATAGTTAACTTTAGGTTTAAATGATGTTTTTTAAATCATTTCTGATGACTTTACATAATTTTTAAAACGTGTATTAGCTTGCCACCGTCCTGAGTTGTCGTGGATTCAATTATTATCACCATGTAAGTTAATGTATGTATTGTTTTAATTGTTTTGAATTGTCATTCGATTAGGTCGCCACAACATAATACACCAACGTTAAAATGATTACCAGAAAACCGAATGTTAAATCTGGGCCAACCGACTCTAAAGTTTCAACTATTTAAAAATAAGCGGTAATATCCATACTAAAATAAATCGATTATTTAACAACTCGTTGCAGGTTCTTCTTAAAACTAAACACTTTTTCATATTATAAACCATTTACACTTAATATGATAATATACGTAATATCCATCATTCCTCCTTACGATCCACAATAAAAAAATAATTTGTAATATTATTCAATTCAATAATTTCTTTATTGAAAACAGACTGGATTTTTTTCAAAAAAAAATTTCTTAGCTTAAATTATTGAAAAGTTTAGTTTTAATCTTTCAAGCACATAATAATTTTTTTTATAAGAAGCAATTACTTTGTGGTTAGACATTATATTTAAAAGAAATTAAACTACTTTGTATTTAAACCACGAATTTACTATTTTATATATCTACCGGTTTTGCTTCGACCAAGCTTCATCAGGATATAATAATAACTAACTACTAAGGCAGAGATATCGGTTATATATAAGTTGAGTGACAGAGGGAGAAAGAATATTACAAAAGAACATAATTAGCCAGAGACAAATTAATTTGAAAGGGCTACAAAGGGTAATCAATTAGTGGGAGGGAGACAACAATATACATTATGCAGAAAAAGATAAATAATAATACAAAAAAACATAATTAGACGGAGGCAAATTAATTTGACAGAAGAGACCACAGTGTATATATGATCACAAGTAAATGGACAAACGGTATTCAATGATGTAATAAAAAGTCTGATGCATCTTACATTTCAACATAAAGGACAATATTTAGATATACAATAAAATAAATAATTAAGGACCTCAGAATAACAATAAAGCACAAACATAATATCATGGGGTGGATGGATGGCCGGAAACAAGTTAAAGATAGGGCTGTAGGGTGTATTTTTTTTATTAAATAGATTAATTTGGTTATTGAGTAGGAATTCTGACTTATTTGTATTTAATGATTTCCTAATTTCTAAAGCTTCTAAATTGTCTAATTTAAGATCTATACTGTTTTTATGTAACATTCGAGTTCCTGAGATTTTGTTGAAAGTATGGTCTGCTGAGATTAAGTATGGTCTGCTGAGATTAAGTATGGTCTGCTGAGATTAAGTATGGTCTGCTGAGATTAAGTATGGTCTGCTGAGATTAAGTGATTTGCAAGTTCAGAGAAACATATAGGTAGATATATAAAATACATATAGGTAGATATATAAAATAATAAATTCGTGGTTTAAATACAAAGTGTTTTAATTTCTTTTAAACATAATAATTTATTTTGACAGCCATGCAATCTTAGATTCAGATAGAAGTTTTGTTTTCCTTCGGAATATTTCGGAAAACACCTGTAATACGTTTGAAGGTTTGAATTCCACTACTTAAAAATTTATCTGAAACGTGGATCTATATCAAATTACTTGAAAAAACACTCAAACGACAAATGCGACATAATTACTCTCCCAAAACACCATATTTCGTATTTACCATTCTATACCCGATTTCGCCTTAATTTTGAGCGGTGGTATGTAAATAAATCATTTCTCAGAAGCTGGCAATCAACATCATGTAAATATACACATCTCCCCGAAAACTTGAATTAAATCTGTTCATATGTGTTATACGATCTTGTACATTGTAAGAAAAACATTTCCAACAAATCTACGTAAGATCTTTGCTAGGAAAATTATTATACAGCTCTCATTTCGCATGATTAAAATAGATTCGCTTTAGTAATATTGTAAAGGTCCTCGCATAACTACTTTTTTTCTTTATTTTTAGTTAAGGTTAATTGTCAATTAAAAACAATATAATCGGCCTTTAAATGAGTTTTGAGTCGTGCAACTATATTTTTCTCCCAATACCACATTGATGAAAATATTCATATCACATTTATTTTTCTCCATTATAATGGCGTTGTGAGTTGTGCCATGAAATACAAAGCTTTGTATTTTATATGGCAAAAGGGTCTCTTTGTGCTTATGTTTATTTCAAAATTGTTCAGGAGAGCAAATATAAGTTTCGATCGAGTCCTCCAACCGATATATTTTGCGAATTATCTGATTTTGAACAAATGTATGTTGCTCCTTAGGTGTTGTCTATTAATTACAATTAGGCTTTGAAAAAATGAGTATTTTTAAAATCTAATGGAACTTTTTTTCAAAATATCGCAAATGGACTTTTTTGCCATCAATTTTTTTTGTGATTTATGAAATTTGTTTTATTTGAACCTTTTGTACAAGGTTCAAATAAAACAATGATAATATTATTATTGACATCATGTAGCAATATTTATTTTACATTGTCTTGTGTATCTTATATTTTGCAACATGATTTTATTAAGATAAAATAAGAACATTAATTCAAACAAATAATATTTAATGAAAACCAACCTAATGGAATGCATGAGCATTGATCATTTATTTGCAAAATCTTTTCTTTTAAAGCGAATTTTTAACCTGTCTCAAGTGCAACAAGTGTCTCTATAAGACATCGTCTTGCACCGCAGTGAAAGGGATGGATTCATACGTCCGGCACTCCTTGACACACTGACCCCTAGATTCCTACACACCCTTAATACCCTTTTTCTTCCCAGAACATCCTCTCCTTCCTTTCCTAAAAAGACTCTCCACACAGTATCCCCAAAGATGACGTAGGCCCTGAGGGGAATTATTTTCCTTAGGGCCTCCTGTGTGGAGCTAACGCAAAAAATTACATTATCGGCAATACACATCACATTACAATGAGCCCTTCATTTTTGTCTCATTTAAATCCGGGTAGAGATATTTGTGGAAGACCTACTTCTAGTGTAATGGTTTTCGATCTGAGAAATAAGACGTCGTAGATTTTAATTCATTTTTTATTTATATGTTTTTACAGTAAGTACACATTTTTTACACGTTATAACAGAGTTGTAAATGAATATAAAAATAGCCTTTCCTCACCCTAAAGAGACAAGGCTCTTGTGTTTGATGTCTTATTATATGAAGAATGCCTTCCACGCATATCCGATACTATGGTAATTGAAGTTGTTAAGGTTTTTTATTGCATATTACATCATTTATTTTTTATCACTAATACCCAATGTGTCCATAAAAAAATTAACGGCAAACGCACATCTTTTCAATATTGATAATTTAACAATTAAATAAAATGTTACCTGACGGGTGTTCCAAAGCGTTCTTTTTCCAACTTAAAGTGACAATGTCTGGGATTCTCGGTTGCAAGCTAGACTCTTAACATACCCATTAATACACAACAGTTTTTAGTTATAAAATAATTAAATATAATATTTGAAAGTTCTTTATTAAGACAAAACGCACATTAATTCAATTTACAAATCACTTCAACTGACCACTTCAAGCACCGACAGCAACAATTATAACTTCTTCTGACATTGAATTGACTTCTGAATCACAACAATAAATCGACTATCTCGGGAAATGTGAAGTTAGAAATCCGAACTTCGACGTAGTTTTACTTTCATTTATAAGCCGTATCAATGTGTCTTATAAGAAGAGTATTGTGATACAGAGCTAGTTTACTGTTTGGCAAAAGTCACCGTAGCCCGTGTCTACGTTTAGAAGAAAAAATAAGAATCTACGTGAATTTTCAGAAGATAAAATTAGTACTTCGATGGAATAATTTCGAATCTGCACTAAATTTTTCTACCACAATTGTAATTCAATCAATTGCAGATGGCCCTTTTAAAATGTTTAATGTAAAGCTACTGATAGATGTATCTTTTTGCCACAGTCGATATAAGCTCATTTAAAACTTTTGTAAAAGAGGCCTTGAAAACTGAAAAAATTGCTAATGGGTCTTTAAAAAATAGACAAAAAAAACATTTAAATCCTGCATTTAAAGGTTCCTCCATAAACTCTCTTTACTTTGAAAGAGTGTTTTTTTACCACTCCGAGCTAGCGATTATGTATGGTACAATCGTAAACAAAAATATAATGCGGGTGAAGTAGGAATCTGAAGTAGGTGGTCTGAAGTGTTAAGCAACCAAAATGTTCGAGCAGTTCCGCCTGACATCATGAATTAGTAAAGAATTCTGCCTTCAAAGTAATTCTAGGTAAACTTATTTTTTAATTCAAGATGTCATTTACATCATCAACTAAGTCTTTAAATGTAAACTTACTTGTAAAAATAAGTAGATGCATTGATAACGTAGCTTCCACGGTTTTCATTCGGAATCTCCGGCGAATCAGTAAATACAGGTTGTATAAGACAATTTTGAAATTACCGGTTAGAACTCCGACATAAGAATTGTTTCAAAGCATTCAAGTCTACAACACACAATAACTTTATGCAAAAAAATATTTTATTTAAAATTAAAAAAAACATTTCAGAATACTCCACTGTCCAACATAGATACACAACCAGGACAATAAACCAAAATACTCTAGCTACAGCCAGTTTGAAAACATATTTTGGACAAAGAAATATGAAATTCAATGCGACAAAACTATACAACGCTCTACCAACTCAAACAAAAAAATAACAGAAATAAATAAATTTTAAAAAAAAGTAAAAATATGGTTGAGAGAACAAAGTGAAAATGAACTATCAAACATACTGAAGACCATGTAAAGACAACTGGATACTAAATACAAATGTGGAAAAACTACAGGCTGCCTCAGAACAGGAAACCTTAGTGAGGAGGACTATGAAAAAAAAAACTTTATAATACCTTAATATAATACAATTTATAAATACATTATGTACAAATTTTGCTATAGATACTAATAAAAAAAATAAACTTAGCACAGATTGCAGGAACGGATGATATTGACATTGTGTACAATATTTTCACTTATAAATTATGTATTTCACAATAAAAAAATCTCTTCTTCAATAAATATTCAGTATATTCACTTTATAGAATCATTTGACATTAAATGTAAAGAAAATAAATATAAAGTTAACTTATTTAAAGCCACCGTCTAAATAAAAAAAATATTTACGTGCTTCGAAACATTTTTTACTACCATTTTATGAATAATCCTAAGGCTCTTAACGAAAATTCTGCATCAAACAAAGACTATAAATAAACGTGTTTTCGCTTTTCTAACTCCTTATTATTGATATGAATGCAAAACTGAGATATTAAAGTGTATACGATCTTATACATGAGTCGTCTCATCGTCCCATTTTCGGTCTAGAAACTTCCCAAGTATCCCAATTTAGCGCGTAACATGTCAATCGAACATTGATTTTAAGGACTCGTCCAAGTGACAAAATGCTCGGCAAGATTGGTGAACTTGCAAGTCCGAGAGAAGTTTGGCGGTTTTATCTACTAACCTTCCTACGTCAGCTGCGACCATCCAACCTCATCCCCTCAGCGCTTCGCTGAAAGCATTTCAGGAATCTTTTGGGATTAAGTTTGAAAGTTGCTTAATTCTATTCCGCACAACAAATAACCTCGAGCAACTTTATCAAAACGTTGAAATCGTATTCTCCGCCGTTTGCACTGTTTCAATGATTTTACAGCCCGCTTTTTACTTTATTTCGTGAATTTCGGGACCAAATACGAGATCAGCGAATAGCATTAAGCATTTCTCGGGTGTCCTTATTTATGTTTGTTCCGGAGGCTCTGGATCGTTCTCCAGTTACCTCACTGTTTCAGAAAAATGAGAATACCTCAGAATCCTATCAACGAGACAAGAGTTATGGGATTTTTTTTATATTACTTTTGGTTGGTAAGTAAGAATAAGTTGGGAGGATAGCGCTTCAAGGTTTATTTATTTTGACGCTGGTATCGTCAGTCAAACAATTGTATAATATCAGACGCAACCTCGGTGTCGATGTAATGGAGTACATTTTCTCTCACAGACAGTTAACAGGTTAACAGTTAAGTTTTCTGGACAGTTAACATGTGCAATTTTCTCCCTCAGGACATACATAGTATCTACTTTATTGGATAAACCTCCCTTTAGATTAACATCCGCGTAGTTTTTGCAGGCCAAAATCACCTACTAACATCTGTGTTTAAAATGTTTGGTTTGCAAGCAAACGGTTAAGCCGCGTCAGTGAAGCCCTAAAGTTAAACATTATTGAAGCCCTAATGCGCCAATACTAAACTTAATGTTGTGACTGCCCTACGACGTAAATCATCTAACAATGTGAATAATAAAATAGGGAGAGCAAGTTATGATTACTAATAAAATGATGAATTAGAACAAATCTTAAGGGGATTTCTAGTTTAGAAGCACGAATTGTAGGTGTTTTTTCAGGTGCAATAAAAAACCATAATATTTTTACCAGCCATTACTTCACCAAATGTTTATTAAACAGTAAAGAATGCGTTAAAAAATCAAATGAAAAAATTCAAAATCCAAAAAGTTACAGGGTGTTGAAGTGGGGGTCTCAAAAATTGGCGCGCCCTGTTTGAAACGATTGCAACCCTCCCAGTCATCAAAAGAAAAAAAAAACAAATTAATTCTTAATCCAAACAAATACTGCTATGGCCCCGGAAAACCCGTACCTCGGAAAACCCCGTCCCTCGAAAAAGTTTAAAAAAAAATGAAAAAATGGCGGCTGTCTGAAATAAAAAAACATTTTTTTACCCCTTTTTTTGACTTTTCGGAATTTTTTTAAAATAGTAAAAATTGAAGAGTAACGTAAAAAAAGCCCGCATCAAATTTCAAGCAAATTGGTTCCATAGAACTTGAAATATCATCTGAACCGTCTCGAAAAAAGTGGTCTCGAGAAACACACGTTAAAAGTTTTGTTCTATTTAGATTCTGGTTAGATTCCGTCTAAACCGCGACATTAAAATGGTTATAACTTTTATAATAATGCGAATTTTGAAAAATCCTTTTAAGGAGATATTTTTGAATATTTAAACATTAAAAATTTTAAGAAAAAAAATTTTTTTTTCGAAAAAATGCATAGATTTTGCTGACCTTTCCCGTGCGTGGTAATAATGGCCGCCGAGAGGTCACAGAGAGGACGCGACATCAGATATTTTGCCCAAAAATTGTTAGTGCCTTTGGATCTACAAACAATTGTACAGCTTTTTATTCAAAAATGAAGCACAACGAAAACAAAAATAAAACGTCAATAAGTGCTTGTGGTTCGGAACTTCACGCTTCTCCGTCCCCCCAGGGCCTCTCTCGACAAGCAAAACACGGTAGGTTATCACATAAATAGTTTATTCAATTCTAGGAGACACAATAATACATAAGAGGAACGATCCTAGCTGAAAGTTAGTTTGAACGTCAGTCTCTGCTCTCTACACGCGTGGTTAGGGCTTCAAAACATTTAATTGCACACAAAGGGTAACATGGTAATTGACTCACGTTTGGTTTATGGGCCAACAGCGGCTTTACGCGCTTGTTCTCCCGGTCTCAGCAGCGTCCAAGCGCGGACACCGGAAGTGCGCAACCGGCGAAACTGAACTCGTGTCGCACACGTTCACGCGGGACGTGGGCTCGGGAAGCTCGCTCGCTCAAGACTGGCGAGCTTGCCGCTCGAGATGGTCTAGCGACAGCTCGGTTTGTCGCTCGCGGGAGGGGGTAGTGCGCGCGCCTCTATATTGGCGGTCTATTTGTAACGTAACACTTCCCCCCTCGCCGCAATAAAAGCGACGTGGCAATGGAGCTGTAGGACTAATAAATCCTCTTACCTTTTCAGCACTTGTGCCAAAAACATTTAAGAGAAACGAGGAGAGAGAGAGAGAGAGAGATTCCTAGCTGGAGAATAGTTATGAACAGAACACAAAAGAGATGATACATGGTGTAACAAGGAATTGTCAATAAATGTATATAAAGGCAGTGGCATACATAAATACAGTTGCAAAGAACAAGGATCTGTTGAAGAAAGGTACAAGGGTTATGCAGTGATAGAAAAAAAAACTCTACAATTGTATCATTGGTCTGTGAGCTAATGTTTGCGAACGTGGTTTGCGTAGGATGTCTGGGGTGGTTGAACGTTTCACTGAAGTTACAAGGTTACTTTGTCACAGTAACCTGGCCCATTTGAGATTACACTCAAGGGACACTAGGGCCTTTAAGAAAATACGAGGAAGAGAACACATGATGAGGCTTCTAGGTGGTGTGGAGAGTTCTACCTGTCACAGAGGTCGAAAGGGTAACTGCTTCCGGATCCTGTGGGTGAGCCAGTACGAAACCATTGAAGTATTGGAGAGTGGAATCGTAATTGGTGGTTGGTACACTGGTTTTTGTATGTAGTGGGATTGTTTTGTGAACAATCGTTGGTATTGTTATTTGCGCAAGGGCACAGGAGCATCAGCACAATGGCAGTAGGGCATTTGCATTATGCAGCAGGAACATTTGCATAATGGCAGCAGAAACATTTGCACAAGGGCAACAGGAACATTTGTATTATGCAGCAGGAATATTTGCATAATGGCAGCAGAGCATTTGCATTATGCAGCAGGAACATTTGCATAATGGCAGCAGGAACATTTGCACAAGGGCAACAGGAACATTTGTATTATGCAGCAGGAATATTTGCATAATGGCAGCAGAGCATTTGCATTATGCAGCAGGAACATTTGCATAATGGCAGCAGGAACATTTGCACAAGGGCAACAGGAACATTTGTATTATGCAGCAGGAATATTTGCATAATGGCAGCAGAGCATTTGCACAAGGGCAACAGGAACATTTGTATTATGCAGCAGGAATATTTGCATAATGGCAGCAGAGCATTTGCACAATGGCAACAGGAACAGGAACCAACCTAGAGCTGGCGTGCTCGGGTTTGTTTTGAGTGTCGGTTCTTTGTGGTGATACAATTCGCAACTACACGCACGACTCACACTAGGTTATGTTAGATGCGGTCGGGTGCTTTTGGTACGCAGGGATTGAAGGCAAGGGACCTCCGTGACGGTAGCGAGGGCAGCATGAAGAGGCGCAGATGTAGATAGGGTGCAGAGCTGCTGGTTTTTTTTTTTTTTTTTTTTAATCCGGCAAAAATTATTATTAGAACAAAATTCTTGAAGTTTACCTGCCTAGTAGACCAATGATGAAAAAAGTTTGGAGAGAAACAAGTGTGCATGTTGAGAAAAAGTTGGATTTGTTTGGCGTGTAGAGAGAGAGACGGAGAGAGAGCTAACTAAATGTGGCTAATGCCTAATACATGTTACAAAGGTACGTATTCAAGGACAGGTTCTGTGTAACCCCTTTTGGTTTTTTTTTTTTTTTTTTTACCAAATACATTTCCAAGAATACGTGGTTGATGGATTGTACGTATAACAAAATTCCCCATTCGAAAGAAGTTGGTCTTCCATGACCTATGCTCACGTCTATACGGTAGCATTTTTTCTACTTTCGAAAAACAAAACATTGCGTACAAGATTAGTTATAACAAAGTGGGAAAGGAGTAGGAAGTTGAAAGGATCCGCGTATGAAGATTGTCCCATTTGACAAACGAAACGCCAAGTGCGTAACGCATATATCCCCATTCACGGATAATTTCGAGGAAGGGGGAGGGTGATAATTGGGAACATTTGAACGAAGAAAACTGCTGGGGACTCGGCTATTTCCGAAATTCGACCTCTGGGTGGAGGTGAAACAAGGTCTACAGCAGTCATCCTGGCACATTACAATAATGACAACTGGGAAAGGAGTAGGAAGTTGAAAGGATCCGCGTATGAAGATTGTCCCATTTGACAAACGAAACGCCAAGTGCGTAACGCATATATCCCCATTCACGGATAATTTCGAGGAAGGGGAGGGGTGATAATTGGGAACATTTGAACGAAGAAAACTGCTGGGGACTCGGCTATTTCCGAAATTCGACCTCTGGGTGGAGGTGAAACAAGGTCTACAGCAGTCATCTTGGCACATTACAATAATATTTGGTAGTGTTGGACAAAAGAATACACTGACATAAAAGTCTAATCCTCTACGTGTATTGGGCAGAAGATTAGGGGTCGTTTTATTCTCCTACTTGTTTGCGAGAAATGACAGACCCTTGCTCAAATCTCACAAACCTGGGGATTTTCTTTGTTCGTCTCCCAGACAACGAGTTAGGTGTTTTTGTGTCCATCAACTTAACTCCCACGACACGATGCCCCATAATCATGAGTGAAGCGTATGATTAGTCCTTTTGAGATAGTAGATAGTTCCTGGGTTCTTGTGACAGGAAGTCCACGGGCATATTAATGATTACAAAAAAGGGGTGTGGACTACATTGAGTAGTTCACACATAAAGGTTTGATATTATTTCGTTCGCACGATTCATGGTGAGTATTATAACGTCTTCACGTATAGCGTACAAGATTGCAAAATCAAGGGATTTGCAAGTAAGTTTTATAACGTCTTCACGGATAACAATGAACGAATTACAACTGGGTTGCCCAGTATTGAAGGGAGGTGCAAAAGACTAGGTATTTATGACATTTCTGACAAAAACCCACAGAGTAATTATAACGGGCTCCCCGTATCGCATTTAGTAGATATTCTGAGATTCCCATCTATGACGGCAGATTTTATAAGGTTCCCACCTATGATGGCAACAAAGGTTAACGTTCATATAAAGGTACCTATTCAATACAGACGGCGAGACATACTGATGTACTTAGTACAACAATACCGTAGCATAATAAATCCATATTAGCGTACGTTAAAGACTTGCACAAAGGCAAAAACATATTTGAAGATCTGGCCAAGATTTTATACTTCAACAATTAAGGGACAAAAAAAAATTCTGGCGTGCTGATGGAATGTGAATTTCATCTAAGCTTACCGCAAAAGAGATCCTTTGTGGTACAACCCTTTTGGTTACGCACAGAGTATCGTATCGTGATGGTACAACTTTTGTTGTACTTACACGTACGATGGTAGCAACAATACAAGACATGCGCTTATCGTTGTTTGACAAGGAAAATTATTTACATTGATCCGATTTGAGTGTTTAAGACCTTCTAGGTTTTACTTACTTAAACAGACTGCGATGGGCACACCTTGGTGTTATGAAAATTATAATAATGGGATGGGTTGTTCACAGGGTGGTTCACTTGGAGACCTGGCTTCTTGTTGTGACCTCGTACTTTGCACGTGATAAGTCACAACAAGGCAACCCCAAAATTTCAGTTTGAGCAGTTGAGACCCAGGGTGACTCAATGTTGCTGAAATGTTGTAAAAAAAATTTATCGTTAATGAAGAGGCACGTTGAAAGTTGTCCCTTTTATAACGATACTTTCCAGACTCCACATCCAGTTCTGGGGAGAGCTAGAGCAATTTGGGTTATTTATTGAGCGCCATTCTATTTTCTTAAAAAACAGAAAAAAACTTAGAACGGGTAGCAAACATCTGATACCGCCGTGGGTTTACACAGGTTTGCTTACCTAATTTAACTACATATGACATAAGGGTTAGATGCACTTTGGCGAGGACCCGATATTTAATGTACAAAAAAGATTTTCTAACATTTAGAAAGGGGTGACGAGGTATGACATGATGATGTGAAAATATGATGCTGCTAGTTGTGACGATGCACAAAACCTTGGGCACGTACTTGCAGTAAGCCACAGGGAATTCCTTTCTCCGAAGTGATCAATTTCAGGTAGAGGTGTGCATGCTTAGAAAAAACGATGTTTCCAAGGTTTGACACCTGGGGCAGCAATTAGAGGCGAATGACTGATGATGACGAGATATTTATACAAACAAAAATAAAATAAAATAAAATGAAACGAAACCACAAGGGAGAATTATAATTTCTTCCATGACTTTGGCTACAGTTGACACCACTGTGCCAGAGCTAGAAAGGTTTCGTTTGAGTGTCCTAATGAGTGACAATCGTTTACGAGAGGCCGCTCATTAGTGACGAAACAAAAGGGTTGACTTCCATAGTGATCCATGTCACGGTGTAGACGAATGGTTGCTAGGAGTCAAGGAATAACCGTTGGGGTTATACGGGCGTGGCAATGGAGTTTGTTTCCATGTTACCACTTTTTACAATGTCCTTTATATGGTAGTTACCTATGTGTTTACCAGAGATGTCGGACAATCGGTAAACCAGGTCTGAGATTTTCTTTAGGACTTTCGTCTTTACAAAACGGGGTGCCAATTTGGCAGAGAAGTACAGCGCACCTTGTGACAGAGTGTTGTTTCTCCTCCAGACGATGTCTTCTTCCTTGAATGTGACGTGCTTCCTGCGAAGGTTATACCTGTCGGCGCTCTTTTGGTGGGCCAATAGTAGAGCGTCTGTTACTTCACTATAGATAGCGGAGAGTTCCTCCAAGCGGTGGGCGTAATTTGCTGCGGGGTCTGCTGTGGAGGAAGGGACGGGTGGAAGGCAATTGTCAGGGTGTAGTGAACCGTGAACTACTTGTTCCATGCCGTGTTTGAGAAAAAATGGTGTATAGCCTGTAGCGAGGTTCACCGTGTTGTTCATGGCTGCTTGTATTCTGTCTAATTTTTTGCACCATGTGCGTTGATCTTTGCCAACCAAAATTGCCAGGGCCGTGTTTATGGTTTGGTTGTATCGTTCAACGGTGTTGTTCTGTGGGGTGTAAAGGGTGTTATAGAATACATCCTTTATACCATATTTAGACAAAAACTCTTTAAATTCCAGAGCTATAAATTGTTTACCATTGTCGCATATTATAGTACGAGGGGTACCGTAGGGTATGAAAATATGTTTTTCCAATAGATTGGTTATTGCTGCTGCAGTTGCCCTTTTCAGAGGAAACAACCAGCAGTATTTGGAAAAGATGTCCACTACGCTGAGTATATGCATGTAACCGGCGTAGCTTCTAGGGAAGGGTCCAATGAGGTCCATAGAAAAGGATTGAAGTGGTCTATCGGCACGCTTGGGGTTGCCCATTAGACCAGACGGTGGTGCCGTACTGTGCTTGTATGCCTTACAGATGTCGCACTTGGAGATGTATAAACGTACTTGTTTGAATAGACCCGGCCAATAATATCTTAAGGATATTTTTTTGAATGTTTTGAAAGTTCCAGGGTGTATGGAGTCTACGGCACTGTGGTTATCAATAATAACTTGTTCTCTATTTTCGAGAGGGACTACCATTTTCCAGGCATAGTCCTCTAAGATTGACAGTGGAGGCTTGCAGTTGCGATATAGTTGTCCGTTCTTAATTATAAAATTCGGGAACTTTTGTGGGTTGTCACTGCATCCTCTAAAGATTTTTTGATACCATACGTCTTTTGTGGGGAGACTAGAATTGGGTAATTCGGCATTTAATGTTGCTATCTCGATCCTAGAAAGGGCATCCGGGACGATATTATCCGCGCCTTTACGGTGGATGACATCGAAAGTATATTGAGATAGGCGGGACGACCAGCGAGCCAATCTCCCGGAGGGGTTGTCTAGCGAGATCAGCCATTTTAGGCTGCTATGGTCTGTGACGACGGTAAACTTACTGCCCTCAATGTATCCGCGGAAATGTTGAATGGATTCCATGACTGCTAACAATTCTCTCTCGGTAATCCCGTAGTTTTTTTCGTGTTTATTTAGGGTACGAGAGAAGTATGCCACGGGGTGTTCGCCGTCCGTAAAATTTTGAGTGAGGACTCCTCCGATTCCGACGTTTGATGCGTCCGAATGGATCGTAAAGGGAAGATTGAAGTCGGGGCAATTCAGTACTGGGGCTGATTGAAGAGCCTCTTTCAGGGAGTTGAATGCTGACTCAGTCTCTGCAGACCAGGAAAAGTTACTGGTACCTTTACGGATTCCCGTGATTTTGTTGAGCGGCGCCGCGAGAGTTGAGAAGTTTTTTATGAATCTTCTGTAGTAACCGGTGAGTCCGAGGAAGGCTTTTACCTCTTTTGCATTTGTAGGTCGGGGAAAATTTGTCATAGCCGCTACTTTTGTGGGGTCTGTTCTTAGGCCTTCTTCGTCTACTATGAAACCCAAGTATCGTAGGCGGTGCCTGCAGAATTCCGATTTCTTCAGGTTGATAGTCAAACCGGCCTGTTTGAGTTGTTGAAAAACCTTCTCTAGAATAAGTATATGTTTTTCAAAGGTATCGCTAATGATGATCAGGTCATCCAGGTAGCAAAATAAATTGTTATCAAACTCTGGGCCAAACAATTTATCCATGAGTCTTTGTAGTTCTGCTGGGCTGTTTTTTAAACCGAAGGGTAGTCTTTTGAAATGGAACATACCCCTGCCAGGCACCACGAAGGCAGTCTTTTCGCAGGAGCTGGGATCCAAAGGTATCTGCCAGAATGCTTTGCTTAAGTCTATGGATGAGATGTATTTAGCGTTTCGAAGTCTGTCCAGGATGGAGTTGACCAAGGGGAGCGGGTAGGCGTCTGATATTGTACATGCGTTGAGGCGTCTGCTGTCGAGGCAGAAACGGGCTGAGCCGTCTTTCTTTGAAACTAATAAGGTGGGGTTGGTCCATGCACTGCGGCTGGGTACCACCACTCCCAGTCTTAACATATCGTCCAATTCTTTTTCCAGCGTTTTCAATTTTTGTGGAGCTAGGTTGTAATACCTTTGTTTGATTGGGGGGCCTGTTGTTTTTATATGGTGTTGTACTAGGTTGGTTAAGCCTAAACCGCACCTTTCGAAGGAGATGGATTCATACTTGTTGATCATTTGATTTAATTGTATTGTCTGTAAGGGGTTCAAGTTTTCGTAGGGTATTACCGTACGGATTTCGTTTACTTGGGGAGTGACGGAGGGGTTGTTAAACAGTTGCGGGGCAATTTTGAAAGCCATCCAAAAATCCACTCCCAAGATGAATTTCTGTGTGATTGTAGGTACAACTAGAAACTTGATCCAAACTGTTTTTTGGTCGCAATTGATCGGCAGGGTTAGAGAACCGATGACGAGTTGTGAAGTGTTGTCTGCCGTGGTAACATGTGAAGAATATTTTCCCATTTTAAAACCACAGTTTGTGAATAAGGTGTGGGCGTTGTCGCCCAGGCAGCTGACAGAGGCGCCGCTGTCTAGGAGACCTGAAAAAACCACGTTGTTTATGGAAAAATGCGCGAAGGGTCTACCGTCTATTGCCTGTTTGCAGCAAACTGTAGAGAGGGGTAAGGCCTGTTTAAAAAATTTGACGTGTTCCAACCACTCCGACCATTCCTTTGGCCTATGGGAGGGATGGCCCGGGGGGTTGGGGTCTAGTTTTTTGTCTTCCTGGCTGTCCAATTGGGAGGGGGTCTGGAGAAATCCATAGGGGGTTTGATGAATCTGAGATCCGGGATGGACGTTTCGGTATTGTCTTGGCGTGGTCTTTTGCCAAACTTCCTCCCTTCATCTCTTCTTGGAGAACGATCGACGGATCGCCTTTTGTTAGAATGGGTGTCTTTGGAGGATAAAAGTTTTGCTTGTTTAAAGCAGGCGGCTTGGGAGTGACCAATCTTGTGGCAAAAAGAGCAGGATTTCTTTTCGTTGTGCTCCGGTTTTATGCCGGACGAAGTGCTTGGGCGAAAGTTTTCTTTGGGGAATCTTTCGTCTCTCTTCCGATCCTGGTATGCCTCTAGTAGCTGGCAGACATCTTTCAGTTGCTCCAGCGTGGCAATTTTTTGAGAAGTAATGATGTTTTCGTATCTGGGGAGAAGACCGTCGATTAAAACCGGGAGAAGTTCCGCTTCAGGGACAGGTTGGGTGAGCTTTATATTGATGGCCTCTGCCCTCTGTGTGAATCTAGCAACAGGCTCTCCGGAGTGCTGCTTGATAGCGAGTAGGGATAGCCTGACTCTATGTTGGGCCTTTTTTTCTCCGAAACTGGATAAAAGTGCCACCTTGAGTTCCCTCCATGAGTTTGTTTTTCTCTTATGTATCCTGTGCCAGGTAAGCATTTCAGGAGCGATGAGGTCTATGAAGTTCCTGTGTAGAATACTTTCGGGGATTCCTCTGACTTGGGCTGTTTCTTCTATTCTGTTGATGAAATCCTCCACATCCGTGAGTCCGTTGTATTTCGTCTTCCAGGTTGTCAAATCATATATTTTCGTCTGTTCCTGGGCTTGTACCACCAAGGGTTTTGCTTCGGAGACTGTGAGGGAGGTAGAGATGATTTCTGAGGTGTCTTCCTGTTGAAACTGCAACTTCCTGATGTACTTTTTGTTGTAGAAAGAAGCATATTGAATAAGGCATTTTTTGGATTTATTCCTGGGAGAAATCTTTCTACTTCTCAGGGCCTGTAGTAGTTCTTCCTTTTTTGACGTAGAAATGTGGGGGATTATACCCAGCGTGACTTGAGGGACTTCCATAGTGTACAGGGTCGTGTCAGGGTGACCTTACGTTGGGAGAAAAACGAGAACTCGACTCTTTGTCCGTAATTGGAAAGAAATTTTTGCCAGGGATTGACCACTGGGGACGTATATATATATTTTTTTTTTTACAAAATGCTTCTGCGAAAAAACGCGTATTTGTAAGTGTTTGGGTTATTTGAAAATTTGGGCAGAGATTTGCCTCTGGCCACGTGCTTTTTAGGAAAAATCCAAGCGTTTTGGAAAAAAAATTTCGAAAATTAAAAAATCGAAAAAAGGAAAAAATCGAAAAAATTTTCAGTCCGAAACTGGAGAAAATTTGAGCAGCGATTTTCCTCTGGCCATGCGTTTTTAAGAAAAAATCCAAGCGTTTTGGAAAAAAAAAAAAAAAAAAATTTCGAAAATTAAAAAATCGAAAAAAGGAAAAAATCGAAAAAATTTTCAGTCCGAAACTGGAGAAAATTTGGGCAGCGATTTTCCTCTGTCCATGCGTTTTTAAGAAAAAATCCAAGCGTTTTGGAAAAAAAAATTTCGAAAATTAAAAAATCGAAAAAAGGAAAAAATCGAAAAAATTTTCAGTCCGAAACTGGAGAAAATTTGAGCAGCGATTTTCCTCTGGCCATGCGTTTTTAAGAAAAAATCCAAGCGTTTTGGAAAAAAAAAAAAAAAAAAATTTCGAAAATTAAAAAATCGAAAAAAGGAAAAAATCGAAAAAATTTTCAGTCCGAAACTGGAGAAAATTTGGGCAGCGATTTTCCTCTGTCCATGCGTTTTTAAGAAAAAATCCAAGCGTTTTGGAAAAAAAAAATTTCGAAAATTAAAAAAATCGAAAAAAGGAAAAAATCGAAAAAATTTTCAGTCCGAAACTGGAGAAAATTTGAGCAGCGATTTTCCTCTGGCCATGCGTTTTTAAGAAAAAATCCAAGCGTTTTGGAAAAAAAAAAAAATTTCGAAAATTAAAAAATCGAAAAAAGGAAAAAATCGAAAAAATTTTCAGTCCGAAACTGGAGAAAATTTGGGCAGCGATTTTCCTCTGTCCATGCGTTTTTAAGAAAAAATCCAAGCGTTTTGGAAAAAAAAAATTTCGAAAATTAAAAAAATCGAAAAAAGGAAAAAATCGAAAAAATTTTCAGTCCGAAACTGGAGAAAATTTGAGCAGCGATTTTCCTCTGGCCATGCGTTTTTAAGAAAAAATCCAAGCGTTTTGGAAAAAAAATTTCGAAAATTAAAAAATCGAAAAAATTTTCAGTCCGAAACTGGAGAAAATTTGGGCAGCGATTTTCCTCTGTCCATGCGTTTTTAAGAAAAAATCCAAGCGTTTTGGAAAAAAAAAATTTCGAAAATTAAAAAAATCGAAAAAAGGAAAAAATCGAAAAAATTTTCACAAGTTTTCGTGGAAGTAATTTGTTTGAGAATTCAACAATATCTTGGGGGCATGGTTTCATTACGCGGCTTCCTATAGCCTGATTTTATACAGCACCAATTTTTCTGGTATTTACACGCGAATTCCCTTCGTCTTTTCGACAAGATATTACCTTCTTTGTCAATTGACAAGGTATTATAGTGTCAGATGTCAAGGAATCCACGTCAACGCGAATTTAGTATTTTTTGCATTATTCGAATGTGATTCGGCATGACCCGGTTTCAGCAGACGACAGAGTCAAAAATACTTAATTGTCAAATGACAGAAAGAATTTAAATCCACTTGTTCCCTAGGTGTCAGCAAGTGTCCGTTTAAGAGACGTACCAGCGTGCTGCAGTATAGTATATTATTAAAAATATTTAGCACTTTCGAGACCAAGCGGATGATTTGTTTATCATGTACATGATTTTAATTGTTGAATAAATTCTTCTTTAATTTGTGTTTATTTCCACTATTCACTTGTATTGAAAATAGCAATTTTAATCGGCCGACACTTTGTAATCACTGTATTATTCGCAGCGACAACTTCCTAGGTTGGGCACCTTGCGTTGGAATACCGGTAATATTTTGTCGAGTGACGAGTCACAAATGATAAAATCGCGCTCGTAATAATTTAAATTGTGATTCGAAATTACGTTCGCGCCGAGATTCCTGTTGGAAGTGCTAGACAATTGGGAATAAACAATACATCATAATAACATTTCAGAGTTTACAATTGTTGCTTGGGAACGAGGCCGTGGTGGAACAGAAAAAAATTTAAATGGCCCCACGTTTAGCGCCAGTGTTAGCGTCGGCGGGCGTGCTGATGCTATCGGCAGGGTTGGAGAAAGCTCCCACATATTTAATACAAATTAGTTGCTGTATCTGCCCCAAATAAAAACTAGCTCAGGTTCGGTGCAAGCAGGGTTTCTCTTAACCTCAAGGCTAGTGCTTGTGGTTCGGAACTTCACGCTTCTCCGTCCCCCCAGGGCCTCTCTCGACAAGCAAAACACGGTAGGTTATCACATAAATAGTTTATTCAATTCTAGGAGACACAATAATACATAAGAGGAACGATCCTAGCTGAAAGTTAGTTTGAACGTCAGTCTCTGCTCTCTACACGCGTGGTTAGGGCTTCAAAACATTTAATTGCACACAAAGGGTAACATGGTAATTGACTCACGTTTGGTTTATGGGCCAACAGCGGCTTTACGCGCTTGTTCTCCCGGTCTCAGCAGCGTCCAAGCGCGGACACCGGAAGTGCGCAACCGGCGAAACTGAACTCGTGTCGCACACGTTCACGCGGGACGTGGGCTCGGGAAGCTCGCTCGCTCAAGACTGGCGAGCTTGCCGCTCGAGATGGTCTAGCGACAGCTCGGTTTGTCGCTCGCGGGAGGGGGTAGTGCGCGCGCCTCTATATTGGCGGTCTATTTGTAACGTAACAACAGTTAAAATACAGTTCCGGCATTAAATGCCGACGTTAAATTTAAAAAAAAAGTCCACATTAAAGAGGCACATACTGATTCACAGAGGAGAACAACCGTTCTGTTATTACAACAGTAACTGTGCTTATTCATAAGAGTCTTACGAGAACTTACGTAGTCACTTACTGACTCATAATGGAGAAAAAACACTATCTTGTTAAAATTGTAACTATGCATGTCCACAAAAGTCTAATTTAATTCACAATAGAGAAAACCATTCAAGTGTCCCGTCTGTAGCTGTAGCTATTTGTATTCGTAAAAGTCTAGCTTGGAGAAAAATTGCTCTTGTTCGAATTGAAACTATTAATGTTCACAAGTCTAATTTAAGCAGTCACACACTGACACCAGTGGACAAAAACCTTTCTCTCGATCTGCCATTAACAGAATTTCTAAACTCATTCCTCTGTTGTGACTATAGACATCAACAAAAAATTAGCAAGTATCTGTGCCATCCAAGTACTCATGCGGCTCTTTGAAAATTTTAGGTCTTAAATGGAAGAAAGCGGAGGCCGAGGGAGGGGAACATAGCGCGAGACCACCGACCGAGACACAATTTTTTCGCACGAAAAGTAAAAATTACGTACATTGCAATTTATTTCCCAGATTTTTTTGGAACGTGTTATCAACAATAACATAAGTGTTTATCTCTTACACAGTTACCGTACTTTAGATTTTATATAGCTGTTTAGTCCCAGATCTTATAGTTTTTTTCATGCAAGGAGATCAATCGGAAAAGTCCGGCTGAAGAAGTCAAAAGGCCTCTCTCGATCCGGCCCGTCACGCAGAAGGTAGGCAGATGCATCCGCCGCCCAGATCTAGACATCTAGACAAACCTCAACCCGATGAACCTGGGAACCCATGCTAAGTCACAAAACGTAGCGAATCACTTGGAGTGACCTATGGCAGAGGTTTTGGTTATCCAATACATGGTTGATGGGGCGGCGCTATTCATAGGTATCTACCCCCCAAATTGCAAAATAAATTAATAGAGTTTGAAAAAATTTACTTATTGTAAATGTAAACTGATGTTTAATTATTGTGGGTGTGTACAGCTTTCGTAATGATATTGGATTTATTATTTCTATTGTTCAACTATCCCACCCACGGGGCCATTGTTGAGCAACTCTGAACTTTTTTACAAACACGACATTTACTTAAAAGTTATGCTAATAATTGTTTTTTTTTGTCTGTAGGCGTTCAGAGCGTGATAAATGGCCCGTTCAACAGTAAAGGTACTAGTCAGTCTGATACACCGCACTGTTTACTAGACATGACTGACTAAGTGAAAACTTGTCCCCGCGCTACCCTACTGTTAGTAAGATCATATTTTTAATTAATTATTAATAATTTACGTAAGTCGCATAAGAGAATTTTCGGAATTCAAAATAATATGTGAGTGGTCATAACTAACGCCATCCGGAATTATAAAATGAAAAAAAAAATGTTTCTGCGAAGCGAATTTTTCGTCGTTCTTAGTGACGGCAGATGGCTGGAAAAAGTAATCAAGCGAAGATTTTTTTAACAAAAATAGGGCTCAAAATCTTATTCCAACGCTTAAAGCGGATTTGAGCGATGAATATTTATTCGTAACTTGAAAAATTTACATTTCTGAAGCTTTGTGTCGCCCGTTGATCTAATTCCAATGGTGTTTTAGTTTTAAAAAAACGTCAAATAATAATATAAATGGAACTAGGAATAAGTTTTTTAAACTCAATATTAACTTCTGTGAAAAATGAGAACTCACTTTTGATTCACTTTACTATCCGATGGAAAGTAGGTAACACGGTTTGGCTATGGAATAAAATAAGGACCCAATCTAATTATTTATCTACCCGACGGCTGCAAGTGGAAATAAATTTCTATCTAGGTCTTTCTATCTTATTTACTATTGTACGCGCTTGTTGGAAAAAATATACATATTTTCCATTAGCCGATACGAAGAAGTTTGTTAGAAATAAATAAACTAACTCAAAGTGAACAAATATTTTATCTTTCTTCTTTACGCCACGGTTGAAAATATTATAAACATCAACCAAGATTCATTTTACAGCACCGCATCTTTAAAAAAAAAAGCTATTTTCGAAAAATCAAAAATAAAACATTCCCACGTGCAGTACCCACGCACTGTTATGCATACTTATCGTTATCGCACACGTGTCAGGTCTCTCTATAGATAATTTTACAATATCGGCGAGATAGGCGTTACTTCCGATGATGTTTTATCGATTTCTATAGCACGGTTTCACCGTTGACTGCCAAACCGATATTGACAGGGAATAATTAGGAAATCGATATACGCTGGCATCACTGAAGGTATTTTCCATGATTTGACACTACGAAATGCCAAACGCCAAGCAATTACGTAAAAATATTCATAAATTGTCAATTTTTAATTGAAATATTAACTTAGTGCAATTCGCATTTTCTTTATACACTAAACGAGAGTTAATTGATTAGTTATTGAGGTCTTTTTTCGTATTTCAACCATCGCACTGAATAAATTGATTGCGTTTAAGTTGTAATCAATTGGATCGCGTATACGACTTATTTTATTTCAAAGAGCTTCGTTAGTTTAATACGTTCATTAAACAAGCCAGTAATTTTTCATGACAAACGACATTTTTCAAAAATTTGTATACGAGTATATTGATAATGAATCGAAACTTATCTGATACTATGGAGGCCGCGCTAAAATTTATCAATCGTCGCTCGGTATATCTTAACAATCGTAGACCGTGCTCGCAAATGTTGATAACTAACTAAAGATGACGAATTTGTTCAATAACGTATTGATAATGGGTTTTTTCGATTGTCCATGCATTCGAGAAGCCCAGCTTGTCCCGAGGTGAGGCGATGCCGTTACGATGCTGATGCAGTATGGAGTTTCATAGAAAGAATTCTCCCGAGCTGACGCAATGTTGATCTGGTGCCGGTGTTTTTTTTAATATTAACTCCACACAGGAGGCCCTGAGGGAAATAATTTCCTTCAGGGCCTATGTCATCTTTGAAGATGCTGTGTGGAGGGTGCTGTTGAGGAGAGGAAGGAGTGAACATGGGTCTTGAAGAGACCCATGTTGTAGGAGGGAGGAAACACAAAAGCCGGCGAATCGTTCCACAGCCGGGCTGTTGAACTCAAAAACGAGTCGTAGAAACGACCCGTTCTCATGTGAGTAATGTCAACCGTGTACAAATGTTGAGCGCGTGTTTGGCGTGTTTCCCGACTATGCACCGGTGCCGAGGGGATCAGTGACGCTAGTTTCTCGGAGCATCTTCCATTGTAACACCGGTAGAACAAGGACAGCATTCCCACCTGACGCCTGTGCTCTAAATATTGCAGTCCATTTGTTAAGTTAGGAGAATCTATCAAACGGACCGTTTCTGCACAGAGTCGAGGGTTTTTTTCAGGTATTTTGGGGCTCCAGACCAGAGGTGGCTGCCAAATTCAACCGTGGGGCGCACTTGCGATTTGTACAGGGTTAGCAGTTGTGTACTATTAAAGTATCTGCGGGCCCTGTACAGAACGCCCAGTTTTTGAGGGGCTAACTTAACTCTGGCCTCGATGGAGCCCCCGTACCTGAGCTGGTCACTTAGAGTTACACCAATAATGTAACTGTGATATATTATGAGCGATAACCTTTAATGGAATGTCTATCGACATCACCACTACTTGTTTACACTTCGTTTAATATAAAAACACCAAAGATTAATATAAATTGTTACGATTTCATGTTTCTTACTTGTTTATGAAACATCTGCCCGGTGGCATGGAGTGAAATAATATTTTGATTTATTGCCTTTTAAAATACATTAATACCACTATTACAAGAAGCTTGTGATTAATGATGGAAATTAATTATGGACGAGTTATTGATGAGACTAGTAATTAATGTACACGTACTTCTCTCATTAGGAGAAAGATACAAATTTGAGATAACAATCCAATTATTTTGCTGCTGTCTGACTACTGTTTCGAATTCGACTAAAAAGAACAAGTTTTTAATAATCTCTTGGAGTAAATCTGTCCTTGCGGAGTTGTTTTAGCTGTTAAAATCCGTCAAAAAGAAAAGACGACTCTTCGTTCAGTCAAACGTATCATGAAAATATGGATGGCTTTTTTAAACAATACAATATGTTTGAGAAAAAAAGAGATTATTTTTATAAGTAAATGATTCGGTATGAATTGGCCTAGAAATGTGAAGTTTAGGTAATGCCGTAAATAAATCAGTTGCGGAATAAAAATTCATCATGAACACAACTACAGTTTGTCAAATAAGGGTAGAAACATTGGAGGGCACCACTGTTGTTCAAATAGCCATACTAAAAATATAACTGTAAATATGATATACTCGTATATGGTGAAAATGTAAAGCTTTGTAACCTTCATTTTTGTAAAAAATTAAAAAGGCATAAAGGTGAAAAATATTATTTTTTTCATTGCAATATAGCTACCCACTGATTTCAAAATTAGAATCGCGTATGTATATTGTATCTTTGCAATTTTTTGTTAACACAATTAGGAATAACGATAGTGTCATAAAATATAAAGCACAGTTTAGAAATTGCTCACATTTATTTAAAACTAGCTTAAGTACCTAGCGTGGCCCGGGCTTTTAATAATGTCTCTAATATTAGATTCTCTCAGATCTAAAAGTAGTTTAACTAAATTCATCGTTAGTGATTCTTCCTTTCTACCTACTTTTAAATTCAAATTTATGTTATTAACTTAATGAAAGTGGATCACTTTGTAAAACACCATTTAATCAAATTTATGACCTTGACACAGTACTTCTTCGATTCGATTTTTTTTCTTTAAACACAAAAAAAATGTTTTTTAATACGTGATTTACAATGTTCTATGTATTCAGTGTCAGTGTCATTAATTTGAATTTTTTTTTTAAATTTTTTTCCTATTCTATGTTCTAAAAAAAATCTGTTGTATTAAAATATGTCATAAAATATATTATATAAATATGTACAATCATATGGGACGTGTGGGATTGCACTATCCTCCCCACATCCTGGAATAAAACTTTATTATTAATTTTAATTGTTTTCTAGATTTTATTTGTTTATTTGTTTATTTATTTAAGGAACATAAACAGTCTTAGTAATATAATATACATAAGAGAATAATAAAAAACAGACCAATTATTAATGTTCACAGATAGGTATTTATAAAGACTAACTGAATGTAAACTAAAATATTTAAGAAAGATGAAAAAAAAAAAACAGAACTAAGCAGCAATTTAAAAAATAATAATAATACAAATCCAAATTCAACAAATAATAAACCAATACACAACAATAAAATAAGTATGATTATAACTGTAATAGACTGCAAATTAGGTATTTGGGTTGGGAAGGGAAGGAGGAGGAGAGGGTTAAAGGAAAGTTAAGGGAAAGTTGCCACGCAAGTAATATAAAAATATTAGATACAATTAATTTAATAATCATGAATATGTGTTATTCGCACCTAGAATGTTATGCAATGAATTTTTGTAACGACAGTAACTAGCAGTGAATATGTCAGCACGTGTGTCTATATTTGCAAATTTATTGTTATAGAAGTTACATGTCCTTTGCATAAATTCATTTTGATTGGAATTGGTGTTGCATCTGTCAATATAGAAAAGGGTATTTTGTCTACTATATCGAATCGGCGCGTGGAAATTTATTTTGTTTAGCAACTCCGGGCAGTCAACTTTAGAGTTAATGATTTTGTACAGGAGCATCTGATCAGCGACAAGCCTCCTGTTGAGTAGTTTCGTGATTCGAAAATGTTTCTCGATTTCGTCGTAAGAGTTGTATATGTTGAATGATTTAAAATTGAGGAATTTGAGAAATCGCTCCTGAACTCTTTCTAACCTGTTAACATAAACAATATAGCGCGGGTTCCAAACTTGTGAACAGTATTCTAGGTGAGGACGAACATGTGAATTGTAGAGAGTCAGAAAAGTCTTAGTGTTTTTGAAAAATTTGCATGTTCTCAGTACAAAACCTAGACTTTTTGTTGCTTTGGTGACAATTTTATCAAAGTGTTTTTCAAATGTAAGTTTAGAGTCCAAAATAACACCGAGGTCACGTATATAATCTTTATTTGTTAACTGCGATCCAGAAATGGTGTAATCATGCAGTATTTTCACATGGTTACGTGTGAATGTAACTTTGCAAAATTTAGAAATATTAATAAAAAGTTTATTTCTTCGACAGTAATCCGTCAGTCGGTCAAGATCTGCTTGTAAACGCACAGAACAGTCCGGGGAGCTTATAGAAAGGTATATCTTCATGTCGTCAGCAAAAAGTAAAATATGAGAGTTGTGAAAACATGTCGTAATATCATTTATATAGATAGAGAAAAGCAAAGGACCCAAAATGGACCCCTGAGGCACACCGGAAGTGATGATTTTCCAGATGGAAGAAAATCCACCCACTGTCACAGCCTGGGACCTGTTTGTCACGTATGAAGATAACCAACGAAGGAGATCTCCATAAATACCATGATTAGCAAGTTTTCTAAGGAGGACGCTGTGATTGATCTTGTCAAAGGCTTTGCTATAGTCGGTGTAGATTGTATCAACTTGCACACGTTTATCCATGGAGGCAGACAAAAAATTTGTAAATATTATAAGATTTGTAGCAACAGAGCGACCTGCAAAGAATCCATGTTGAAATTCATTGATCGAATTCTTTAGCACAGGGAATAACTGGTCATAGACTATGTTTTCGAACACCTTTGAAAAAATGCAGAGTTTGGAAATGGGTCTATAATTATCTGCTTCACACTTAGTTCCCGATTTATGAATTGGTGTGATGTATGCTCTTTTCCATGTATCAGGAAATGTACCAGTCTTGAGCGATATATTATACAGTATTGATAGAGGAAGTGACAAATGATTTGCGCACTCGGTAATGAACAGTGGTGGGATACCATCTGGCCCAGCTCCCTTGCTGGAATCGAGCCAATTTAAATATTTAGATACAAGGTCAGCGTCGATAAAAATTGATCCCATTGCACAAACCTGCTTAGCTACAAAGTCATTGCAGGAAGTCCCCAGAGGGTCAGGCGGTTCGTAGACAGAATGAAAATAATCAGCAAATAAATTACAGACTGCCAGGCCACCCTCGGCTTTTAAATCCTTAAGATTTAATACGCTGGGAATAGATGCTGATAGTTTTTTTGATTTAACATATGACCAGAATGCCTTGGGATCTCTGGCGATATTCTCTTCAGCGTTATTAATAAAGTCTTCGTGACACTTCTTTGCCATTTTTTTCTGTCTGGTGCGTAGCCTTGAAAAAGTAATGTAATCAGAAGGGTTCTTATAAGTAGTATATAGTCTGTGAAATTTCTGCTTTTCACGAATAAGTTTTATTAATGATGAGCTATACCACGGGGGGTATGAATGTTTACCAGTACGCCTCGATGGAACCATGTCCGAGATCAAGTTATTAATAATATTGTAAAAATGCGATACTGCAGGATTGACGGAATCGGTTAAGTTAAGTAGGCTCCAATCTACTTGTGCCAGGCTGTCTCTTATGTCATCATAATTAGCCTTGTGGAATAAGGGCCGTTTTATTGAGTTTTCCTTTATGACCGGGGGTTCAACGAACTCAGCAGTGATAATGATGGATTTATGGTGAGTATCCTCAGGAACCAACGGATCAATCGCGGGAACAACGCTTACCGAGAAATTACAGAGAACGAGATCAAGAATTTTTCCTAACGTATTTTGAACACCATTATATTGGTAGAGGTTACAGTAATTAATATTGTCAATAAATTTTGAGCTTATTGTAGAAGCGTAGTTACTAGGAATCAGGTTAACCTCACCCGCAGGAAGAGTCCAGGTAATATCGGGTAGGTTAAAGTCTCCCATGATAAGAAACTTGTCGTCAGGTTGATTTAAGAGTTTTATACCTAGATCATTCGAAAAGGCGGTGATTTGAGCGTTAAAGTTGAAGCTTTTGGACAGATAGATACAACAAAGATGAACGCTAGTAAATCCAGTTGCACGTGGGATGCGAAGAGTCACCCAAATGTCTTCATCCGTAGAACACCATGAGTAATTACAAATTGCATGGAGTTCCTTTTTGACAGCCAAGAGCACCCCACCACCCATAGTTATACCTTCGATACTTCTGTCGCGTCGGAATACATTGTATCTTGAGTCAAAAAGCTCGCCGTCTAAAATAAAATCTGTAAGCCATGTCTCTGTTATGCCAATCACGTCATAATCACCGCTCGTTACACTACGAAGAAATGTGTCAGTTTTTGTTCTCAGTCCACGTACGTTCTGATAAAAAACACTTAAAGGAAGGGACTCTTTTTCAGTTCAGTGTCAATAAAAAAAATATGCAGAGAATGCGTGAGAATAATATAAGGGGTGTAATATCTGCAAAATATATATATATATATACTATATAAAATAATATATAAAATATAATACATAAAATATTATAATATAAATAATAATATAATATATAAAATATATAATATAAATATATAAAATATAATAATATATTAGATACAATATATTTATTATATCTATAATATCCATAATATATATACAAAATATCTATATAAATATATATATCTGTATTATCTGCAAAAAGAAAATAATAGTAATTATCATAATTGTGCGATCGAAAAAAATCCTCCACCAACACAATATTATTAGACCCTTCGCACATCAATATTACAGAACTCCAAATAAAATTATCGAGTGACATTTGAAATGTGACAAGTACATAATAATAGTTGAGTACAGAAGGTAAAAATATCTTGCAGTTGACAGGAGTTTGAGAAAAGGTTAACTTTCAATGTCAACTTTCCACACGAAACCACCAGCAATGCCAATGAAAACTATAATAATTTTAATGAATACATCAAAACAGCAATAAAATCATCCCAACATAAATCTGAGTTACGCATAGGAGACCAACGGAGGGGTAATATTCCATGGTTTGATGCAAAATTAAATGCACTTATCAAACAGCGCAACAATGCGTTTAACCTCTGGAAAAAAAATCAACAAAGTGATATATTCACAGCACTGAGAAATAAAACAAGAAATCAAGTTACCAACTATAGAAGATATGCTAAAACCAAATACTACACGACTATATTTAAGGAAAACCTGCGTAATCCGCGACAGACATGGAAAATAATAAATGCAATTCTAACAAATAGCTCGACATCCCAGAAAGATGAAATTGAATGTCTTCTCATTAAGAATGAAGAAATAACATGCCCAACACAGACAGCTTCAACTTTTAACAACTTCTTTATATCAGTTGGGGAAAACTTAGCAGCTACAATTGCATCATATCCAGATGATTCTATCACTATATACACGGACCAAAAAGCAATCCAGTCCTTATATATGGCCAAAACAAATAAAACAGAAGTTCTCAGTATCATCTCTCAACTAAAGTCTAATGCATCTCCAGGTTTAGATGGAATTACACCAGTGTACCTGAACTTTTGCAAAGATATATTAGCTGACCACCTTGTTTTTCTTATAAATTGTTACGTTACAAGAATAAGGAATCGAGTCTTAAGTACCGTCATGTTTCGACAGTCAGCGAATCGAGCCCTAAAATACTGTTGCACCGCGGGACGGTAATGCGCAGGCGCATCACCCCTCCCGCGACCCACGGATCAGGAGACGCGCCGCACACCGCCATTCAAACCAGTCTTCAGCAAGCGAGCTTCCCGGGCCCACGTCCCGCGCGAACATGTGCGACACAAGTTCAGTTTCGCCGGTTGTGCACTTCCGGTGTCCGCATGGACGCTGCTGAGACCGGGAGAACAAGCGCGTAAAGCCGCTGTTGGCCCATAAACCAAACGTGAGTCAATTACCATGTTACCCTTTGTGTGCAATTAAATGTTTTGAAGCCCTAACCACGCGTGTAGAGAGCAGAGACTGACGTTCAAACTAACTTTCAGCTAGGATCGTTCCTCTTATGTATTATTGTGTCTCCTAGAATTGAATAAACTATTTATGTGATAACCTACCGTGTTTTGCTTGTCGAGAGAGGCCCTGGGGGGATGGAGAAGCGTGAAGTTCCGAACCACGAGCACTAGCCTTGAGGTTAAAAGAAACCCTGCTTGCACCGAACCTGAGCTGGTTTTTATTTGGGGCAGATACAGCAACTAATTTGTATTAAATATGTGGGAGCTTTCTCCAACCCTGCCGATAGCATCAGCACGCACGCTGACGCTAACACTGGCGCTAAACGTGGGGCCATTTAAATTTTTTTCTGTTCCACCACGGCCTCGTTCCCAAGCAACAATTGTAAACTCTGAAATGTTATTATGATGTATTGTTTATTCCCAATTGTCTAGCACTTCCAACAGGAATCTCGGCGCGAACGTAATTTCGAATCACAATTTAAATTATTACGGGCGCGATTTTATCATTTGTGAGTCGTCACTCGACAAAATATTACCGGTATTCCAACGCAAGGTGCCCAACCTAGGAAGTTGTCGCTGCGAATAATACAGTGATTACAAAGTGTCGGCCGATTAAAATTGCTATTTTCAATACAAGTGAATAGTGGAAATAAACACAAATTAAAGAAGAATTTATTCAACAATTAAAATCATGTACATGATAAACAAATCATCCGCTTGGTCTCGAAAGTGCTAAATATTTTTAATAATATACTATATTGCAGCACGCTGGTACGTCTCTTAAACGGACACTTGCTGACACCTAGGGAACAAGTGGATTTAAATTCTTTCTGTCATTTGACAATTAAGTATTTTTGACTCTGTCGTCTGCTGAAACCGGGTCATGCCGAATCACATTCGAATAATGCAAAAAATACTAAATTCGCGTTGACGTGGATTCCTTGACATCTGACACTATAATACCTTGTCAATTGACAAAGAAGGTAATATCTTGTCGAAAAGACGAAGGGAATTCGCGTGTAAATACCAAAAATTGGTGCTGTATAAAATCAGGCTATAGGAAGCCGCGTAATGAAACCATGCCCCCAAGATATTGTTGAATTCTCAAACAAATTACTTCCACGAAAACTTGTGAAAATTTTTTCGATTTTTCCTTTTTTCGATTTTTTTTTAATTTTCGAAATTTTTTTTTCCAAAACGCTTGGAGTTTTTCTTAAAAACGCATGGCCAGAGGAAAATCGCTGCTCAAATTTTCTCCAGTTTCGGACTCTGAAAATTTTTTCGATTTTTTCCTTTTTTCGATTTTTTTTTTAATTTTCGAAATTTTTTTTTCCAAAACGCTTGGATTTTTTCTTAAAAACGCATGGCCAGAGGAAAATCGCTGCTCAAATTTTCTCCAGTTTCGGACTCTGAAAATTTTTTTCGATTTTTTCCTTTTTTCGATTTTTTTTTAATTTTCGAAATTTTTTTCCAAAACGCTTGGATTTTTTCTTAAAAACGCATGGCCAGAGGAAAATCGCTGCTCAAATTTTCTCCAGTTTCGGACTCTGAAATTTTTTCGATTTTTTCCTTTTTTCGATTTTTTTAATTTTCGAAATTTTTTTTTTCCAAAACGCTTGGAGTTTTTCTTAAAAACGCATGGCCAGAGGAAAATCGCTGCTCAAATTTTCTCCAGTTTCGGACTCTGAAAATTTTTCCGATTTTTTCCTTTTTTCGATTTTTTTAATTTTCGAAATTTTTTTTTCCAAAACGCTTGGATTTTTTCTTAAAAACGCATGGCCAGAGGAAAATCGCTGCTCAAATTTTCTCCAGTTTCGGACTCTGAAATTTTTTCGATTTTTTCCTTTTTTCGATTTTTTTAATTTTCGAAATTTTTTTTTTCCAAAACGCTTGGAGTTTTTCTTAAAAACGCATGGCCAGAGGAAAATCGCTGCTCAAATTTTCTCCAGTTTCGGACTCTGAAAATTTTTCCGATTTTTTCCTTTTTTCGATTTTTTTAATTTTCGAAATTTTTTTTTCCAAAACGCTTGGATTTTTTCTTAAAAACGCATGGCCAGAGGAAAATCGCTGCTCAAATTTTCTCCAGTTTCGGACTCTGAAAATTTTTTCGATTTTTCGCAGAAGCATTTTGTAAAAAAAAAAAAAAAATATATATACGTCCCCAGTGGTCAATCCCTGGCAAAAATTTCTTTCCAATTACGGATAAAGAGTCGAGTTCTCGTTTTTCTCCCAACGTAAGGTCACCCTGACACGACCCTATACACTATGGAAGTCCCTCAAGTCACGCTGGGTATAATCCCCCACATTTCTACGTCAAAAAAGGAAGAACTACTACAGGCCCTGAGAAGTAGAAAGATTTCTCCCAGGAATAAATCCAAAAAATGCCTTATTCAATATGCTTCTTTCTACAACAAAAAGTACATCAGGAAGTTGCAGTTTCAACAGGAAGACACCTCAGAAATCATCTCTACCTCCCTCACAGTCTCCGAAGCAAAACCCTTGGTGGTACAAGCCCAGGAACAGACGAAAATATATGATTTGACAACCTGGAAGACGAAATACAACGGACTCACGGATGTGGAGGATTTCATCAACAGAATAGAAGAAACAGCCCAAGTCAGAGGAATCCCCGAAAGTATTCTACACAGGAACTTCATAGACCTCATCGCTCCTGAAATGCTTACCTGGCACAGGATACATAAGAGAAAAACAAACTCATGGAGGGAACTCAAGGTGGCACTTTTATCCAGTTTCGGAGAAAAAAAGGCCCAACATAGAGTCAGGCTATCCCTACTCGCTATCAAGCAGCACTCCGGAGAGCCTGTTGCTAGATTCACACAGAGGGCAGAGGCCATCAATATAAAGCTCACCCAACCTGTCCCTGAAGCGGAACTTCTCCCGGTTTTAATCGACGGTCTTCTCCCCAGATACGAAAACATCATTACTTCTCAGAAAATTGCCACGCTGGAGCAACTGAAAGATGTCTGCCAGCTACTAGAGGCATACCAGGATCGGAAGAGAGACGAAAGATTCCCCAAAGAAAACTTTCGCCCAAGCACTTCGTCCGGCATAAAACCGGAGCACAACGAAAAGAAATCCTGCTCTTTTTGCCACAAGATTGGTCACTCCCAAGCCGCCTGCTTTAAACAAGCAAAACTTTTATCCTCCAAAGACACCCATTCTAACAAAAGGCGATCCGTCGATCGTTCTCCAAGAAGAGATGAAGGGAGGAAGTTTGGCAAAAGACCACGCCAAGACAATACCGAAACGTCCATCCCGGATCTCAGATTCATCAAACCCCCTATGGATTTCTCCAGACCCCCTCCCAATTGGACAGCCAGGAAGACAAAAAACTAGACCCCAACCCCCCGGACCATCCCTCCCATAGGCCAAAGGAATGGTCGGAGTGGTTGGAACACGTCAAATTTTTTAAACAGGCCTTACCCCTCTCTACAGTTTGCTGCAAACAGGCAATAGACGGTAGACCCTTCGCGCATTTTTCCATAAACAACGTGGTTTTTTCAGGTCTCCTAGACAGCGGCGCCTCTGTCAGCTGCCTGGGCGACAACGCCCACACCTTATTCACAAACTGTGGTTTTAAAATGGGAAAACATTCTTCACATGTTACCACGGCAGACAACACTTCACAACTCGTCATCGGTTCTCTAACCCTACCGATCAATTGCGACCAAAAAACAGTTTGGATCAAGTTTCTAGTTGTACCTACAATCACACAGAAATTCATCTTGGGAGTGGATTTTTGGATGGCTTTCAAAATTGCCCCGCAACTGTTTAACAACCCCTCCGTCACTCCCCAAGTAAACGAAATCCGTACGGTAATACCCTACGAAAACTTGAACCCCTTACAAACAATACAATTAAATCAAATGATCAACAAGTATGAATCCATCTCCTTCGAAAGGTGCGGTTTAGGCTTAACCAACCTAGTACATCACCATATAAAAACAACAGGCCCCCCAATCAAACAAAGGTATTACAACCTAGCTCCACAAAAATTGAAAACGCTGGAAAAAGAATTGGACGATATGTTAAGACTGGGAGTGGTGGTACCCAGCCGCAGTGCATGGACCAACCCCACCTTATTAGTTTCAAAGAAAGACGGCTCAGCCCGTTTCTGCCTCGACAGCAGACGCCTCAACGCATGTACAATATCAGACGCCTACCCGCTCCCCTTGGTCAACTCCATCCTGGACAGACTTCGAAACGCTAAATACATCTCATCCATAGACTTAAGCAAAGCATTCTGGCAGATACCTTTGGATCCCAGCTCCTGCGAAAAGACTGCCTTCGTGGTGCCTGGCAGGGGTATGTTCCATTTCAAAAGACTACCCTTCGGTTTAAAAAACAGCCCAGCAGAACTACAAAGACTCATGGATAAATTGTTTGGCCCAGAGTTTGATAACAATTTATTTTGCTACCTGGATGACCTGATCATCATTAGCGATACCTTTGAAAAACATATACTTATTCTAGAAAAGGTTTTTCAACAACTCAAACAGGCCGGTTTGACTATCAACCTGAAGAAATCGGAATTCTGCAGGCACCGCCTACGATACTTGGGTTTCATAGTAGACGAAGAAGGCCTAAGAACAGACCCCACAAAAGTAGCGGCTATGACAAATTTTCCCCGACCTACAAATGCAAAAGAGGTAAAAGCCTTCCTCGGACTCACCGGTTACTACAGAAGATTCATAAAAAACTTCTCAACTCTCGCGGCGCCGCTCAACAAAATCACGGGAATCCGTAAAGGTACCAGTAACTTTTCCTGGTCTGCAGAGACTGAGTCAGCATTCAACTCCCTGAAAGAGGCTCTTCAATCAGCCCCAGTACTGAATTGCCCCGACTTCAATCTTCCCTTTACGATCCATTCGGACGCATCAAACGTCGGAATCGGAGGAGTCCTCACTCAAAATTTTACGGACGGCGAACACCCCGTGGCATACTTCTCTCGTACCCTAAATAAACACGAAAAAAACTACGGGATTACCGAGAGAGAATTGTTAGCAGTCATGGAATCCATTCAACATTTCCGCGGATACATTGAGGGCAGTAAGTTTACCGTCGTCACAGACCATAGCAGCCTAAAATGGCTGATCTCGCTAGACAACCCCTCTGGGAGATTGGCTCGCTGGTCGTCCCGCCTATCTCAATATACCTTCGATGTCATCCACCGTAAAGGCGCGGATAATATCGTCCCGGATGCCCTTTCTAGGATCGAGATAGCAACATTAAATGCCGAATTACCCAATTCTAGTCTCCCCACAAAAGACGTATGGTATCAAAAAATCTTTAGAGGATGCAGTGACAACCCACAAAAGTTCCCGAATTTTATGATTAAGAACGGACAACTATATCGCAACTGCAAGCCTCCACTGTCAATCTTAGAGGACTATGCCTGGAAAAAGGTAGTCCCTCTCGAAAATAGAGAACAAGTTATTATTGATAACCACAGTGCCGTAGACTCCATACACCCTGGAACTTTCAAAACATTCAAAAAAATATCTTTAAGATATTATTGGCCGGGTCTATTCAAACAAGTACGTTTATACATCTCCAAGTGCGACATCTGTAAGGCATACAAGCACAGTACGGCACCACCGTCTGGTCTAATGGGCAACCCCAAGCGTGCCGATAGACCACTTCAATCCTTTTCTATGGACCTCATTGGACCCTTCCCTAGAAGCTACGCCGGTTACATGCATATACTCAGCGTAGTGGACATCTTTTCCAAATACTGCTGGTTGTTTCCTCTGAAAAGGGCAACTGCAGCAGCAATAACCAATCTATTGGAAAAACATATTTTCATACCCTACGGTACCCCTCGTACTATAATATGCGACAATGGTAAACAATTTATAGCTCTGGAATTTAAAGAGTTTTTGTCTAAATATGGTATAAAGGATGTATTCTACAACACCCTTTACACCCCACAGAACAACACCGTTGAACGATACAACCAAACCATAAACACGGCCCTGGCAATTTTGGTTGGCAAAGACCAACGCACATGGTGCAAAAAATTAGACAGAATACAAGCAGCCATGAACAACACGGTGAACCTCGCTACAGGCTATACACCATTTTTTCTCAAACACGGCATGGAACAAGTAGTTCACGGTTCACTACACCCTGACAATTGCCTTCCACCCGTCCCTTCCTCCACAGCAGACCCCGCAGCAAATTACGCCCACCGCTTGGAGGAACTCTCCGCTATCTATAGTGAAGTAACAGACGCTCTACTATTGGCCCACCAAAAGAGCGCCGACAGGTATAACCTTCGCAGGAGGCACGTCACATTCAAGGAAGAAGACATCGTCTGGAGGAGAAACAACACTCTGTCACAAGGTGCGCTGTACTTCTCTGCCAAATTGGCACCCCGTTTTGTAAAGACGAAAGTCCTAAAGAAAATCTCAGACCTGGTTTACCGATTGTCCGACATCTCTGGTAAACACATAGGTAACTACCACATAAAGGACATTGTAAAAAGTGGGAACATGGAAACAAACTCCATTGCCACGCCCGTATAACCCCAACGGTTATTCCGTGACTCCTAGCAACCATTCGTCTACACCGTGACATGGATCACTATGGAAGTCAACCCTTTTGTTTCGTCACTAATGAGCGGCCTCTCGTAAACGATTGTCACTCATTGGGACACTCAAACGAAACCTTTCTAGCTCTGGCACAGTGGTGTCAACTGTAGCCAAAGTCATGGAAGAAATTATAATTCTCCCTTGTGGTTTCGTTTCATTTTATTTTATTTTATTTTTGTTTGTATAAATATCTCGTCATCATCAGTCATTCGCCTCTAATTGCTGCCCCAGGTGTCAAACCTTGGAAACATCGTTTTTTCTAAGCATGCACACCTCTACCTGAAATTGATCACTTCGGAGAAAGGAATTCCCTGTGGCTTACTGCAAGTAGTCAGAGACTACGTGCCCAAGGTTTTGTGCATCGTCACAACTCGCAGCATCATATTTTCACATCATCATGTCATACCTCGTCACCCCTTTCTAAATGTTAGAAAAATCTTTTTTGTACATTAAATATCGGGTCCTCGCCAAAGTGCATCTAACCCTTATGTCATATGTAGTTAAATTAGGTAAGCAAACCTGTGTAAACCCACGGCGGTATCAGATGTTTGCTACCCGTTCTAAGTTTTTTTTTCTGTTTTTTAAGAAAATAGAATGGCGCTCAATAAATAACCCAAATTGCTCTAGCTCTCCCCAGAACTGGATGTGGAGTCTGGAAAGTATCGTTATAAAAGGGACAACTTTCAACGTGCCTCTTCATTAACGATAAATTTTTTTACAACATTTCAGCAACATTGAGTCACCCTGGGTCTCAACTGCTCAAACTGAAATTTTGGGGTTGCCTTGTTGTGACTTATCACGTGCAAAGTACGAGGTCACAACAAGAAGCCAGGTCTCCAAGTGAACCACCCTGTGAACAACCCATCCCATTATTATAATTTTCATAACACCAAGGTGTGTCCATCGCAGTCTGTTTAAGTAAGTAAAACCTAGAAGGTCTTAAACACTCAAATCGGACCAATGTAAATAATTTTCCTTGTCAAACAACGATAAGCGCATGTCTTGTATTGTTGCTACCATCGTACGTGTAAGTACAACAAAAGTTGTACCATCACGATACGATACTCTGTGCGTAACCAAAAGGGTTGTACCACAAAGGATCTCTTTTGCGGTAAGCTTAGATGAAATTCACATTCCATCAGCACGCCAAAATTTTTTGTCCCTTAATTGTTGAAGTATAAAATCTTGGCCAGATCTTCAAATATGTTTTTGCCTTTGTGCAAGTCTTTAACGTACGCTAATATGGATTTATTATGCTACGGTATTGTTGTACTAAGTACATCAGTATGTCTCGCCGTCTGTATTGAATAGGTACCTTTATATGAACGTTAACCTTTGTTGCCATCATAGGTGGGAACCTTATAAAATCTGCCGTCATAGATGGGAATCTCAGAATATCTACTAAATGCGATACGGGGAGCCCGTTATAATTACTCTGTGGGTTTTTGTCAGAAATGTCATAAATACCTAGTCTTTTGCACCTCCCTTCAATACTGGGCAACCCAGTTGTAATTCGTTCATTGTTATCCGTGAAGACGTTATAAAACTTACTTGCAAATCTTTTGATTTTGCAATCTTGTACGCTATACGTGAAGACGTTATAATACTCACCATGAATCGTGCGAACGAAATAATATCAAACCTTTATGTGTGAACTACTCAATGTAGTCCACACCCCTTTTTTGTAATCATTAATATGCCCGTGGACTTCCTGTCACAAGAACCCAGGAACTATCTACTATCTCAAAAGGACTAATCATACGCTTCACTCATGATTATGGGGCATCGTGTCGTGGGAGTTAAGTTGATGGACACAAAAACACCTAACTCGTTGTCTGGGAGACGAACAAAGAAAATCCCCAGGTTTGTGAGATTTGAGCAAGGGTCTGTCATTTCTCGCAAACAAGTAGGAGAATAAAACGACCCCTAATCTTCTGCCCAATACACGTAGAGGATTAGACTTTTATGTCAGTGTATTCTTTTGTCCAACACTACCAAACATTATTGTAATGTGCCAGGATGACTGCTGTAGACCTTGTTTCACCTCCACCCAGAGGTCGAATTTCGGAAATAGCCGAGTCCCCAGCAGTTTTCTTCGTTCAAATGTTCCCAACTATCACCCCTCCCCTTCCTCGAAATTATCCGTGAATGGGGATATATGCGTTACGCACTTGGCGTTTCGTTTGTCAAATGGGACAATCATCATACGCGGATCCTTTCAACTTCCTACTCCTTTCCCAGTTGTCATTATTGTAATGTGCCAGGATGACTGCTGTAGACCTTGTTTCACCTCCACCCAGAGGTCGAATTTCGGAAATAGCCGAGTCCCCAGCAGTTTTCTTCGTTCAAATGTTCCCAATTATCACCCTCCCCCTTCCTCGAAATTATCCGTGAATGGGGATATATGCGTTACGCACTTGGCGTTTCGTTTGTCAAATGGGACAATCTTCATACGCGGATCCTTTCAACTTCCTACTCCTTTCCCACTTTGTTATAACTAATCTTGTACGCAATGTTTTGTTTTTCGAAAGTAGAAAAAATGCTACCGTATAGACGTGAGCATAGGTCATGGAAGACCAACTTCTTTCGAATGGGGAATTTTGTTATACGTACAATCCCTCAACCACGTATTCTTGGAAATGTATTTGGTAAAGAAAAAAAACCAAAAGGGGTTACACAGAACCTGTCCTTGAATACGTACCTTTGTAACATGTATTAGGAATTAGCCACATTTAGTTAGCTCTCTCTCCGTCTCTCTCTCTACACGCCAAACAAATCCAACTTTTTCTCAACATGCACACTTGTTTCTCTCCAAACTTTTTTCATCATTGGTCTACTAGGCAGGTAAACTTCAAGAATTTTGTTCTAATAATAATTTTTGCCGGATTTTAAAAAAAAAAAAAACCAGCAGCTCTGCACCCTATCTACATCTGCGCCTCTTCATGCTGCCCTCGCTACCGTCACGGAGGTCCCTTGCCTTCAATCCCTGCGTACCAAAAGCACCCGACCGCATCTAACATAACCTAGTGTGAGTCGTGCGTGTAGTTGCGAATTGTATCACCACAAAGAACCGACACTCAAAACAAACCCGAGCACGCCAGCTCTAGGTTGGTTCCTGTTCCTGTTGCCCTTGTGCAAATGTTCCTGCTGCCATTATGCAAATGTTCCTGCTGCATAATACAAATGTTCCTGTTGCCCTTGTGCAAATGCTCTGCTGCCATTATGCAAATGTTCCTGCTGCATAATGCAAATGCTCTGCTGCCATTATGCAAATATTCCTGCTGCATAATACAAATGTTCCTGTTGCCCTTGTGCAAATGTTCCTGCTGCCATTATGCAAATGTTCCTGCTGCATAATGCAAATGCTCTGCTGCCATTATGCAAATATTCCTGCTGCATAATACAAATGTTCCTGTTGCCCTTGTGCAAATGTTTCTGCTGCCATTATGCAAATGTTCCTGCTGCATAATGCAAATGCCCTACTGCCATTGTGCTGATGCTCCTGTGCCCTTGCGCAAATAACAATACCAACGATTGTTCACAAAACAATCCCACTACATACAAAAACCAGTGTACCAACCACCAATTACGATTCCACTCTCCAGTACTTCAATGGTTTCGTACTGGCTCACCCACAGGATCCGGAAGCAGTTACCCTTTCGACCTCTGTGACAGGTAGAACTCTCCACACCACCTAGAAGCCTCATCATGTGTTCTCTTCCTCGTATTTTCTTAAAGGCCCTAGTGTCCCTTGAGTGTAATCTCAAATGGGCCAGGTTACTGTGACAAAGTAACCTTGTAACTTCAGTGAAACGTTCAACCACCCCAGACATCCTACGCAAACCACGTTCGCAAACATTAGCTCACAGACCAATGATACAATTTTAGAGTTTTTTTTCTATCACTGCATAACCCTTGTACCTTTCTTCAACAGATCCTTGTTCTTTGCAACTGTATTTATGTATGCCACTGCCTTTATATACATTTATTGACAATTCCTTGTTACACCATGTATCATCTCTTTTGTGTTCTGTTCATAACTATTCTCCAGCTAGGAATTTCTCTCTCTCTCTCTCCTCGTTTCTCTTAAATGTTTTTGGCACAAGTGCTGAAAGGGTAAGAGGATTTATTAGCCCTACAGCTCCATTGCCACGTCGCTTTTATTGCGGCGAGGGGGGAAGTGTTACGTTACAAGAATAAGGAATCGAGTCTTAAGTACCGTCATGTTTCGACAGTCAGCGAATCGAGCCCTAAAATACTGTTGCACCGCGGGACGGTAATGCGCAGGCGCATCACCCCTCCCGCGACCCACGGATCAGGAGACGCGCCGCACACCGCCATTCAAACCAGTCTTCAGCAAGCGAGCTTCCCGGGCCCACGTCCCGCGCGAACATGTGCGACACAAGTTCAGTTTCGCCGGTTGTGCACTTCCGGTGTCCGCATGGACGCTGCTGAGACCGGGAGAACAAGCGCGTAAAGCCGCTGTTGGCCCATAAACCAAACGTGAGTCAATTACCATGTTACCCTTTGTGTGCAATTAAATGTTTTGAAGCCCTAACCACGCGTGTAGAGAGCAGAGACTGACGTTCAAACTAACTTTCAGCTAGGATCGTTCCTCTTATGTATTATTGTGTCTCCTAGAATTGAATAAACTATTTATGTGATAACCTACCGTGTTTTGCTTGTCGAGAGAGGCCCTGGGGGGATGGAGAAGCGTGAAGTTCCGAACCACGAGCACTAGCCTTGAGGTTAAAAGAAACCCTGCTTGCACCGAACCTGAGCTAGTTTTTATTTGGGGCAGATACAGCAACTAATTTGTATTAAATATGTGGGAGCTTTCTCCAACCCTGCCGATAGCATCAGCACGCACGCTGACGCTAACAAAATCAATCCCTGGATAGTGGAATCTTCCCAGATCAACTAAAGATAGCAAAAATAATTCCGATTTACAAAGATGATTGCAAAAAAAATCCTTCTAATTATCGTCCTATATCCATCCTCTCTGTCTTCTCTAAAGTTTTTGAAAAGGTTATTAAGCTTAGGCTCACTAAATATCTCTTATCAAACAATTTATTCGCATCCCAACAATATGGATTCAGAAACCAATCTAACACAAAATGTGCTGCCTTCGATTTTGTATACGCCCTCCAAAAGCATATAGACCAGGGTAAGCACACTGCAGGCTTATTTATAGATTTAAAAAAGGCTTTCGATACGGTTGACCATGGGATACTACTAAAGAAGCTAGAACACCTAGGCATAGTAGGCACTCCCCTGAAGTTACTGTGTAGCTACCTCTCTAACCGACACTGTCAGACCTTTGTTGGAAAAGGGACAAGCAGCATGGGAACGATAAAATGTGGCGTGCCTCAGGGCTCCGTACTTGGACCATTACTATTTTTAATATATATAAATGATATTGCTAAATGGGGACTTAAGGGTACAATACAACTCTATGCAGATGATACAGTGATTCTTTATCACAATAATGATTTAAACGAACTTGAAAAGGAAATGGAAAGGGATATAGCTTGCCTGGCAAACTGGCTGCGACTAAACAAACTTAGCCTAAACATAAAAAAAACACATTACATACTGTTTGCAAATAAAAAAAATGTAAGTCTTAATATAAGTCTTGATAATAACCGCCTTGAAAGGGCTGATGTTACAAAATATCTTGGCCTTTTCATTGATTCACAACTCACATGGAATCACCAATTTAAACATGTTCTATCCAAAATTACTCCTATAACTGGTGTTTTATATAGACTTCGCGGGTTACTTCCTCCCTCTCTATTAAAATCGATTTACCATGCTATGATTCACTCACATCTAATATATCTCGCCGGAATTTGGGGATTTGCTACAAAAAAAATGATTTCAGAAGTCCAAGTCGTTCAAAATAGAGCCCTGCGAAATATTTTCAGTCTACCTTGGGACACACATGTCAAAGATATCTACAGAAACACCCAAATACTTCCTTTTAATACCATTCCCACTTTTGAAATAACTAAAACTATATTACAAGTAATTCAACACTCGGCACATTCCAACACTACACTCTATTACAATTGCGACGTACACCAACACAACACAAGAAATCACAACAAACTTCTTATATCAAAAATCAAATCAACAAAATATGGACTAAGATCCCTAGAATACATAGCTCACACAAAATATAATCAACTACCCAACGAGATCAAACGTGCAAGTCAATGTAAAAAGACCCAAACTAACATGCTCAAACTTCATCTTATTAATGACTATCTGAAATAATAATGTTGTGTATGTCCCCATCATATGTCCATTTAATACATACAGCTATATGTTTCATGTAATGCGTATCATTCCCGCAATGAGTTTATTAACTCCTGGGAGTACAATGCTTTATATAATTTACTATATTCTGTATTGTATACTTTTCATAAATAAAAAAATAAAAAAAATAAAAATAATATAATTAGGTAATGTTGTGCGAGTATAATAAATATAATAGAAATGCAATGGCAATATGAGATGCAGGAGAGGCGGGCGTGTGGAGGGAGAGGGAGGAATATAGAATAATAATCAAATGAACGGTATTTTTTTAAGAAATTTTCTGAAAGTCGTCTTCCCTCCTGACTAAAAAAGCCGGTGAATTTTCATTTTTTCTCACCAAGATCTTGCAGTCCTTTACCCATACAAATTTAAAACCTGCTTCCCGTGCCTTGCTTTTAACTTTTGTCAGCAGAATCTTATTGCTAATTGTTAAATGGTTATTGACATAGATTGTAGCTTCTGGTCCAGAGTATTTTAGGTCGGTGCTGGTAATCTTCCTGGCCTTTTTGGATAGTGCAAGAAATTCCTCTTTTCGTCGTCTGCTTCCAAATCGGATTATTATTGGCTTAACCTGGTTGGACTTGGTAGCCACTCGCGTCACTATGTCCACATCTTCTGGCTGTAGTGCGAAACCGATCTGCTCGCCTATTTTATGTTCGGGTTAAATCATCCCCACAGGAAAAATTTAACCCTTCCACACACTTTTCCACAAATGATCATCTAGTCAATCCACGCGATGTAATTGCATTGTATAAGTATAATAAATTCAAAACTATACAAGAACAACACGTCAACCTGCCAGAGACCATATGGGAAAATACTTCACCGACTCCAGATATTTTCATATCAGAGGGTTCGGATCAATAGAACTCCTAACTGAACCGATAAATCCAGTAATAACCAATAATAATAATTAATTTTTATTATTATTATTGCGCCTTTAAAGAATATTAAGCAGTTAAATTGGTGTTGCAAGCCTACAAATTTTGCAGTTCCATTTTTAATATTTTCAACTCTTAATTGACAAACTATAACTATTTTTTATGAATCCACCAAACAACGATCTTGACGATACAATCCTCAAATTAATCAGTCAAAATAAGTAAGTCATCTTTTTAGTAGAGGATAATACAATATTAAGTTAATCAATTTTGATTTTTGCTCTGTTCTATTGGAATTTGTTTCAGGGTTGGAATTTTGATAAAGGTTTGAATTATACATATGTTATCCTTGAATAATTATACGAACAACGAACCACGACCCATTTCGTTGAAATCTCTCATTTGATTAGATTGATATGGTAATATCTCAACGTTCAAAATTTGCTTACTGTTAAACAGGCCAAGATGATAATTACACTGTCAAATGATGACGCCTTTCAAGCGTTAAGATAAAATTATAATAATATTTGCCGTTTTCCGCGGAGGCTGTATTGTGAGACCGCCTTGAATCCATCGGTTGGTGAACGGTTCTTTATTTTTCTACGCTTTTCAGAACAATTGACGGGTGAAAACTCTTTCCTGGAAACCCGAGAAGAATTGCGGGTTTTCATTTGCGGTGAGCAAAGGTTTCATGATATTATTTCAGCAATAAATTCACGTTTCACTTTTGCCACAATGTTATTTTCGTAAGGTTTCGGTTTTTAGTTTTTTGGGTTTTGAAAAATGTTTGTAATTAAAAACTTCTTCGTTTTATTTTCTTGGAGAGCAGCGGCGAATATACTAACTGAACTGCGGTGATTTTAATCTCACCATTTCGTAATACTTTACAAGCTGCCGGGGTAAACTGGTACCTACTCTGATCTCTGTGGCTGAATAAAGGCCGAGTGCATCAGACACTTTCAACGGACGGAAGAGGGTCAGCTGTGTGCTTATGTATTTCAAGATTAACTCATTCCTGTGAACATTTAATCAAGAGATTCCCTTTTTCTTTTATCGCCTGATTCAATACAAAACGCTCAACATATTATTGTACAGAATCATTCTGCGTAGAATCTGTATTGTATATCAATTTTCTTGGTCGATAAAATAATAAAGCGGATTGAAAGCAATCACTACTCTTCTATTTACACAACCACACGCTTTGTTTGAAGTGAAATAAATAAGATCGTTGTTGCTTTAAGACTAATCTCTGATTCTTGGGAGATTCTTAACTTTTCTGTTTCATCGGAATAATTTCATCGTAATGATCATAGCTCCTCGGGCGTCGGGGAATATGGAAACCGATTTGTTAGTTTCATGAATTGTAAATGACCTCAACATAGAACGTAAGTAAGAACTCACCGCTGTACGCACATAAGTAAATTACTTGACTTACAGAACGTGGCTTAACTTTAAAAATCCATATTACTGCGTGTTTATTGGACAAATGTTTGACTGAAACCACTATTACATAAACATTGGTATTAAATTACCAAATAAATCAATCACATTCAAATAATTCAATAAGTCATTGGAAGGCCAGCCAATGTCAAGCCAAGGTCAAGTTTAGATAAAATATTACATAAATTTCCCTTAAAATATTATTCTGCGCCCTAATCACAGATCATAGAACAGTCTCAAGAGGAATATAAACGCTATAAATATTTCGATTCTCATACCTTCAAAATTTAAAATCTAGCGTCTTATTTGCACGAGGCAAGTAAGTGAAAAAGTGGTTTTTATTTATTTTGTGGATAATTTTATAAGAATGAAATAAAGTTAGAACATATAAAACTTCAAAAATAGTCTTAGCCGTAAAGAGGTATTTAAAAACAAAGTTTCTTGTTTTACTTCATAGTTAAGTCATGCGAAAACATTTTTTTTAGTGGTTTGCGCTTATATTTTTTGTTATGTAAATAATAATTTTATTGTTTTTTCAATTTATAGAGAAGCTAGTAAAAGCTTCAATTTATCCGTAGCAATTTTTTGATGTTCATTATGTAAACCGATTCGTCGTAAAGATTAATCTAAAAAGGATTTCACGTAAGGCTTCATCTTAACCCGTTTAATCACAGGAGATTTTTCAACCGAATTTGTCCCAGCTCACATAGATCTCATGTATATCGTTGTATCTCTCTTACTGTCATGGTGGGAAAAATGATCTAAATACCTAAACGGTATTAGAAAGAGAAAACTCCACGCTTTTTGATCAAATATAGATTTTAACTAAATTTGAATGTGCACCTCTATGAAACCAAAACCAATCTATAAAATTTAGAAATTTTTTAAATAATTTTTATTTTTATGAAACGACAACACGCGAGGATATATACACATTTATAATACATTTTCCAAATAAAATATGTGTGTGGGTTTCTTTTTTTTCGTTATCAGTACTTTTAGACAGAAAAAACGTAAGGTGAGCTATTTTGAAAACTTTTTATGTTTATATTAAAAATTTGAATATTTCAAAAATTATATTTTTATTTGTCGTAAAAAAAATTGTAAACGTATTTTATCACATTTCAAAAACAGTTTTTAGTTTTCGGATGTGTTCAGAAATAATCCGTTTATTTGGATTTTATCGCAAAGCTGAAATATTTTGACCTGCTGACCAAATACGAGAAAAAAAAATAAGAGTAAAAAATTCGCCCGATTTCTGAGGGTTTAACTTTATTCAGTACTAAGCGGACGAGATTCGACGCCTAGGTATCTACAAGTGCATAAATACAACTGCATAGTGTAAATTGCAATGTGAATTGAAAGCGTCGGTCATTTGAAACTTCGTATACATTTTCTGATTTTAATAAATCATTTGTCATGTCGATTTTATTTGAGAGAGATGCCTTACACTTTATTAAAAGGGAATTTACACAATACCCTTTTTGAATATGTATTTTTTGGTTAAAATATATATAAATATATTTTTAAAGTAGCTTACTGGGTTCAAAGGTTTTCGTGTTCACGAAGCATGAAAAGGGAATAAGTCGGTTGCCCACTGAGTATTGATAACTCGATCCGACCTCAATTAATCCGACTCGCTTGTGATCTCGACTGCACATCCTGCCGAAAAACACAATACATTATTAATTAATAATAAAAAGTGCGTGAGAAATTATGTAATATTTTACAGAAGGATGAAGGCCGCTTATGAAAGGAGGTTCTCACTTCACTGGAGTAGATCAGGTTGTGTTCTGAAACAATGAACGCTTCAGCCTAGGTAGAACCCTCGGTAAGTTGATAGGTTCTATAGAAAAAATATAAAATAATCTATGCTGGCCTTGTCTTCGATGGTCTACGTTGGAATTAAAAAAAAAAAGGAGACCTCTTCACAACACCCTAGCAGGCTGAAGAACTGGGAGTCTTTTGAAAAATAAATGTAAACTAACTAACGACTGACATACCATCACGCCATTTTCTCGCAAGAGTAGGCAAAGAGGACAGACTTTTAAATCTTTTTTCATCCAACCCGTAAATTCAGACCATTAGCTTTACAAGAAACTGCACTTTTTAACTTTTAAAATAATTTTTTTTCGATAATCCTAAAAAATATCTTATCTTCCTTCGTGGTTCAGCTGAGGTTTATTATTTACGGAGTCTGCGAGGTTTATTACATTAAAGAATCAACGCCAAAGAGCTTTTTGGCCTCTTTTTGTACAAAGTTTCGCCGCATAAATGAGGAGGGTGTATTTGAGAGGAATGAATCACTTTCTTAAAGTGATATCGACTAGACGTCATGACAAACCTTCAAAACATCTTGATAAAATTTATCAATACATATATTATTTTATAGGTGTTTAGTTAGTACGTGTGCGTGTTGCAACACAAAACTCCAAGCTCTATTTAATTTAGTTGCTTCTCGCACTAATTTTATGTACAATTTTTGTTCTCCAGAGATCGCATCGTGTAGGGAATGAAACGTGTACTTATATTTAACTGTGAGAACTTAGCTTCCTTTAACAAGCATATTTAAATACAGATATGCAATAATCCTTAACTGTTCGGTTTTGTTATTGTGTGATTTTTATTTTGTTTATAAGATTATTAAATATGCACGTATATTCTGTATAACAAAAAAGTATGTTTGTATTAAAAGTCCAATAGGAGTTAAAATAAAAAAATATTGAGACTTGGTTTATATTACACCTTAGTTAGAATATTTATTAATTGAAAACGAAGGACAAATTACAAATAAATCTGAATGAAACATGAAAGAAAAATATAAATAAAATAAAAACATTAATGTTTGCAACTGGGAATCGAACACGGGACCTCTATCTTTCCGGAAAGACGCCGATGCTTTTAACCATTCGGATATTTATGTTTACTGAGATTGTTAAAATAATTGAATTTTTCATGTTTTTGTGATTACTGATATTTTTTCAACTTTTTTTTCAAAAACGAATACACTTTATTTTCTTCCACATATAGTCAGTGGTCACTCAGCTGAGTGCCTTCCTCTCACTTTGACGACTGTTCAAATTTTTTCTGATCAACACTCTTCAAATTTGGGAGGCGGGAATGGGTACCGCCGCCCCGGGAACCTTTATTGGATAACCAACACCTCTGCCGTAGGTCACCCCAAGTGGTTCGCTACGTTTGATGATTTAGCAGGGGTGCCCGGGTTCATGGGGTGAAGTTTGTCTAGGTCTTGGAGGCGGATGACCAGGACACTGAACCCCAGATTCCTACCCACCCCTTAAACCTTTTTTCTTCCCAGAACTCTCCTTCCCTTCTTTTCCTTAAAAAACCCTCCACTCAGCATCCCCAAAGATGACATAGGCCCTGAGGAAAATTATTTTCCTCAGGGCCTCCTGTGTGGAGCTCGTGTAAAAAAAAAAATCCACAAATACGCTCTTCTCGGAGACAGATTGATCGATCAAAAAGATGTGATCAACGGCTGTTACTGATCATCACCTAACGATTTTTTAAGTTTTCAGTTTGAAATGTATCAAAAATGTCACCGGAGATTAAAAATTTCTTTAATATTTTTTAAACCAAATAATTTCAGGAATAACTGGTTAAAGTAAATCAATTACGTCCCTACCCCCAGTGTACAAGGCCTGCAGACCGCGATTATTATTTGAAATATTCACTTTTATCTCATCAGCAACGGAGTGGAAATTTGATTAAAAATTACGCATTTTACTGTAAAAGGTTTGTGGTTTACTTGCGGCGTGTTTTGTGCGATAATAAAAAAAACTGTTCCCCAAAAGGCTTGTTAACTGCGAAACTAAGGCCACAAAAATATAAAGCTCTTCAGATTTATTAACTGTGAAAAACCCGCTGCGGTAAAATGGCTCCTAAATAATAACCTCAGATACACGAGACAACAAACCAGGGCGGATCCATACTAAACATTTTGAAACTGAATGAAATACAAATTTATATTATAACTACTTAATTTTGTTTTTTTTTCTTTAAATAATTGTTAATTAACAACAACATTAATTATTAACATTATCTGATGAGCTTGCGAGTAGGTAAATAATTGCAAAATCTTAACAATTACAGAGATAATGTTAAAAATCTAGATTAAAAATTCGTTAAATTTCTAGAAAATTAATCTACCAATCCAAAGTGTGATATATCTACATTTATTTTAATGATTATCCAATTAACATAAGACCATTCGACCCCCAGGCTTCAAATAGGTCATTGAAATTGATTGGCTATTCTGGAAAGAACTTTGATATTTGACAATATGTTATCAATTTCACAAGTACTTAGATAAAATTGTGCTACTACGGGCACACAGAAATGCCCATAACACACGTAAGTACCAATATCGGTTTATCTCTAAGTAGTAAATGTAGGTAGATATTTATTTATTTATTCCCGAAATCAGTTAGAGAATCGATTATTTAGTGGTTTTAAATAATAAACTGTCGCCAGCTTTGCTAGGAGAAATATGTGATTTAACATCAACTACACAAGGAGGCCCTGTGGAAAATGCGCCCCTACCGAACTCTACAGGACACCAGCATTTAATGAATGTGAGGTGAAACCATCAACAACCATCGGTGCTAAACCCAGTTAAAGGCCTAGGAAATCTCCTGATTTTTCAACAGAATCTCACCGTAACGTTCCAGGCACCGCACCCAAATATGTGTCATGTACGCAAGAAGATCACTGCATGAGGGGTTCCGCCGGAATTGGTGTTGACTGACGGTCGTTAACAATTTTGTTCTTCTCGATGTATGTGAGCAGTTCATCATTGATCACACGTCCCATCACCTTGGACAGAACAGGTGTACGTTGATCGATAGATCGTTGTGCAGCGGTAGTTGGTAGGATTCGAACGGTCAACCTTGTTTGGAACAGGATAAATGACCGTTTTTTCCAACCAGAGATAGGTTTTTTTCGTTAAAGCAACTAGCTTTGTTAACATCTAGCCCCAATAAGACGTGGAGTACATCCCGATGCCGGATCTTCAGCTTTTTCAAAAAGAAACCGCATTGGGGAACCAACGGCGATACGGTACGTTGACCATCAAGGGCCGAGCTTTCCTCTAAAATTTCCCTGCTAAAATTGTAGTGGTGTTTCCCTGTGAGCCATCAAGCATGTTAAGAGGCGGCAGATTGGATTTGCAGAAATTTTGTTCTACGGAGACCTCTAGCGTTCAAATTGCTTGATGTTTACATCAATACATCAACAACAACAATCTCTTACATTATTTTTAAGTGTTTTCACCATGGGTTTAATCACGCTTAATAATCGTTTCCAATGTTTTATCATATTTTACCGTGTTTTACCGCGTTTAATGAGACAAAATATGTGCAAATGGACAACATATTTGCAAACGGACAAATTATTGTCCAAAAGTCCATTTGGATATTGTCCAAATTGAATGTTCAAAGGGCCAAAATATTGTCGAAACAGAATTATTGTCCAATTGGACTAAATATTGCTTTCCATTGCCATTTCGTTGTATGCCGATCTGTTTTTCGATGTCCAAGATGAATGTTGTCTTGACACGCTTTTTTAAAAAAAAAACCACAATTGTTGAACGTAATCATATCATCGTTAATGTTAGCTAAATATTACGACCTAATTCCTTTCTCATGTCGCACTCAGAATCACTCTGCTAAAACATTTTCCATTTCAAATGGAATAGGTAGGTATGTTATGTTATCATGTTAATATCAACGTGAGTGGGAGTTTCTGAAAATATTGTTTAAATTATATTGTGTTGTTACGAAAGTACGCGTGGGTTACATTTTGCGTAAACAAATTAGTGAAGGATATTATTTTAGACAATCTCTGAAATGTTGTTCGTATTGCGAAAAACATATTTTTATAAAGACATGTAGAACATTACCAGTTTTATTTTCAAGCACAAAAGATGGAAAGGCTTATTTTACACACGAGTTTGCTTATAAAACCGCCAAAACATTTTTTACGATTTTTACTTTTCCTGCTGTAAAAGCCCTGTTTCATTTTGTATTCATGGTCTGTAAAACCAAACTTTATAGGGAAATAGTTTATTGGGGAAGTATTAAACTTAAATGATCGACATTTTGATAAATAAATTAGTGTTTTGTAAGGCCGAAAATATTTATCTTGGGTCTGAGGTGGTTGATAAATAATAGATTAGCCACTCAAAACTAATTTCAATCTAAAATTAACTCCACTTAACTTTCATTTAATAAAATAACTTCCAATTGAGTTCCGATAGATACCTTGCTTAGAAAACCTGGATTTAAATTCAAATTCCCCATAAAGTTTGCTACAAGCAGACCAACAAAATGTAAAAACACGAGTACAAAGGAACGCTTCTTCCAATCTTTCGACTGCGAGATAACCACTAACTTTTTAACACATGTTTTCTAAACCAATATTTTTGGCTCGGGTGTTAATTTTGAGATTCACACACCCTGTCTATGTAATAATTAGTACTTGGTCGATGGCGGAAGAGGTCAAAAGGTTCCGTCCACACGACGTCCGCATAGTGCACTGAGCTGCTCTTAACTAGCAAGTAAGTTAACAAATATTCCATTGATGGGAAGGCCAGACAGCACTCTTGTAGTCAAATTTGACTTCATTCACTTGATTTTTCCCTATTGACGGCCTAAATAATAATTTGGTAGTTGAGAGCGGTTCTAGTATATTTTGATTAACTTCATATATTTTCCTACATTTCTTAACGATAGGACGTCTGACAGTTTTTTTTTAAATAAATTTCATACATTTCTTAACTTTTCTTAAATAAATTGAACTTGCGTTTTAAAAATCCTGTGCTCAAGAAAAGGTTTCTGATCTCTGAGAAAGTGTTACAGAAATTCAATTAATATAACATAATGTAAATAATATTTGAAAACACAAAAAAGTTTTCAAGTTGAATAAGTCGTCCGACAACTTTTAAGAGCAGCGTCGTTATTGAATAAGAATCCTCGGAGAACGTTGCAAAGAAAACGGAAGAATAAAAATAGCATAGAGCGAGGTCGGGAGAATGGAGCGGATGTATGATAACCTCCCACACGACCCGCGACCTCTCGAAGAGCACAATTTTTAGCATACCATTTTTAAATTCTTGCTAAAAGCATTTCTTATTTTAGATATATTATTTTTTTTTCTTACATTTCATGGTATGCGTAGATCAGTGATTCCCAACGGAAGCGGTACCCGTTTGTAAGATTTACGTGGTGGTGGCCTAGAGGACAAGTGGGGGGCGGTGAACGACAACAAGGGGGCGGTGAAGGGCTGAAATGACGTCAGAGGAATTAAAAAAATATATATTTCTTAATGACTTCTAAAAAGACGTAGGTATAGAAGGTCAAATCTGGAGAATGTGATAAATGAGGAACCAATTCTTAGCGCAAAACATGGATTTTTGCGATTGCGACTTCGCACTTGTACGCCGATGCATTGTCCTGGTGGAAAAGCATTTTGCCGATTTCGCCACAAATCGGCGTCCAATCGGTCCAACATTCTGCATAATATACGATCGTTTTGCCTTTTTTCAGTTAGATACCGTTCGCATCCCAAAAACTATGGCCAAGACCTAATTCTTCAACAGCATGAAAACATTTTCCTTTCAAGTCCCTTTTCATCCCAGGGAGCAGAAAGAAGTCACAGGGAGACAGGTCGGGTGAACAGGGTGGGTGAACAATCGGGGTCATTCCATGCTTGCTTAAATGCTGCTTCACAGTTAACGCGGTGTGAGCAGGCGCCTTGTCCTGGTGGAAGACCAGTCCCCTGTGTGCCAAGGATTCGAACTTTTTTGACGATTTTTACTGATGCTCTCTCGCAACCTCTTTAGTACCTCTATGTAGAACTGTCGGTTGACTGTTTGGCCGTGAGGATCAAACTCTGTGTGCTCAACACATCTGAAAAAAAACCAATGAGCATCGTCTTGATGTTCGATTTCAGCTGACTTTTTTCTGAGGAAGGAGAGAGCACTCTTCTTTGGCTTGACTGTTGTTTGTGGTTTCAGGATCGTACCCATAACACCAAGACTTGTCACTCAACACCAATAATAACCTTGAAAAAAACTAGGTTCCTCTACTAGCTGATTTTTTAATTCGTGACAAGCTTGAGGCTCTCTTTGATCCTCAGAGAGGAGACTTTCGCGTTTTCACCGAAAAAAGAAATCTCGATTCACTTAAAATTAAACTTTAGATTAACGCGTGGACGCGCAGCAACGCGGCCTCGCACACTGATCGATAAAGAGTTTCCGTACAATAGCCAATTACATACAACTCGTACCCCTTCCATTTTATCCCTCTACCACCGAGTATCGTTACTTTCGGGTCCCCCTTTTATATAATAAATAATTCAACAAATCTCTAATTGCAAATCGCAATCACGTGCAAATAATGAAATTTAAAAAATATATTCAAATGTAAACTAAAAATATTAAAAATCCAATATTCAAATAACATAATCACAAAACAAGGAGGTATTTCGTCAATATTATTGTAAATTCTATCAATTAAGATGTTGTGCTGTTGACTGTGAAGTCGGCAACATTAAGATGTTGTGCTTTTGACTGTGAAGTCGGCAACATTCGCCGCAGAACTTCTTCAAGCACCGCAACGATGTCAATATTCGAACAGGCAGTGGTCGACAGTGGTGTTTCATTTCAAAATTTTGATTATGAATAGCGCAACTACCCCCAAATACAGTAATTATAATATTAAAATGTTTGTAGTACCTAATAGATATTAAGGATAGTCTAAATTAAGATAAATCGATAGTACAAAAATAATGTTGTCGGCTGTCTGATAATCAAATATTTTCATATGTTGGAAATGTTGAGCGGATAAATTATATCATTTGCCTCTCTGGGGCCTACTACGCAATTATCCTACAAATGATCCAATGATGTATTGTATTTAGATAAGACGTGAAGCGATAAAATTGGTTCAACTTCTTTACCTCCAATTATTGACCTTCAACGCTCCCAACGCTCAAACGAATCCGGTCTATGCGCGCCGCTACGACTGATATGAGTAGGCAAAGCGTCTCTAATTGTATAGATCTATGTGTAGATCACATTTCTAGAAAATATGTATTAAGCAGATTATATATGTCTATTCACAAGGAAACAATGGTACCTATCTACGGGACAATATACTACACAGAACAAGTGGGTATTTTACCATTATAAAATGGCTGCTCAATTCATTTAACAAATGTTAAAAAAATAGTATGTAGACAGTGCGGAGTAAGTAAGACGTTAATGTCTCTCGTGGGTAGATAATCTTGTCAGGTAAATGAATGAATGCCATTTAATTCAGCCAACTACAACTCCACTGTATTTGGAACTGCTCGTACCTGTCTAATTCCCGCTAACTGCCGACGTGAAGTCGCTCAACCGGCATCTCCCAGCCGCTGGAAACTTTATATAATTACCTTGGTAGATTAAATGTGTTGTCATGCTACTGAAAATAATATCACTAGGCGTTCAAATTGAGAACATTGTAATTAAATACATTTTGTCATATCAATCAATATTCACTTTATATCATAAGAATGAGTTTTTTTTTTAAATAATTTATTTATTTATTTTATTTTAAATATCAACAAAGAAGTCCTGCTAAGCCAATTGCATTAGCTTGTCAGCAAGTGCTTATGGTTCCATTACAAATATATTTTAAAAGTTATAATTAACATCTTATTTCTACAGATTCAACTTTTTTTTCATACATTTTTTCATAAATATAAATATTCTTTTTCCGATAGCCAATTTTTCAGCATATATTTAACCTTATTCATAGAATTATGTTGCTTTATAGTTTCAGGTAATAAATTAAATATCTTCGGCATGTTGTATTCAAACGTTCTCTGTCCGTACTTATTATTAAATTTCGGAACTATTAACCCGTCGTTGCGCGTGAATCTAGTGCTATATTTATGTTCCAGTTTGTCTTTATGCTGCGGGGTAAATATATGCTGAATTATAATTTTATACCATAGTATTGCCTTCACAGGTAAAATTTTTGCACTCTGAAACAGCAACGGAGTATTTTGTCTTTGTCTGAAAATATTAGGGACTACTAATAATTTTACAATTGCGTTTTGTGCAACTTGGACTTGTTTCAGATTGGTTACAGTAGTATTTCCCCATATTGTTAATCCATGTCTTATAATAGATTCTGCCAGTGACATATAAATTATTTTTAGTGTTTCAATTGGTAGGACAAAGTTTAATGTGTACATTCTGCTAGCAATTGATCTGAGTCTTTTACAGGTTTTTTTAATGTGTTTAAAATAAACACATGCAAGTTCCTAACCTCGTGAATTTTCTGTTGGCAATTAACTTATTGTTGCACCCACGCTTCATTGTAATATTTTAAAAATAAAATATTACAATGAAGTATTTAAAAAGTCTTTTAATATACGCGGCAGACCGAGGGTTAAAAAATAAAAAATAAAATAAAATAACAAAAAGTGTACAATTAAAAAAGTAATTATACCAAGAGCCCAATAACGGTGAAAGTCGAACAATATTTTGTATTATTTTATTTCTTGCTTGCTTTTTGCTTCTTGCTAATCACGATGAATTACAAAACTTATTTTAGGACGAGAGAAACTTACAACACAAAATACATTGGTATAATTGGATCGCCTTAAGCCACAGTGAACTAACTCATTTTTAGCAGTTTCTGAGTTAAAACTTAAAATGAGGGCCCCAAATCATAATCTAGCTTTGCCAGAGAGAACCAATCGTTCATGGTTCAATGTTTAACTTAATTTAAAATTAGTGATTAAATTGAAATATTTCTATGCGATACATAGACTAACAAGAAAATATAGTTGAACATACCTTATCGCAAAAGGGATGACACGGCTAAGAAAATGACGACGAAAACTTGACATCAAAATCTGGTCCTCAAAGTTCAAAGTTTAAAGGTTCAAAACTATTTACCACCACTCTGGTTAACGAGTTTAAGTAACCTTACACCTCAGCGGGGAATTATTTTTAGTGCCTTACTTATGCAAGCAATGACTATAAACTCTTGACATTATGTTACAAATTATAACGGATACTGTTCATAGTGATATAACATTAATTAGAGATGACGGCTTAAAACTTACCTCTTCTTCGTAACCTGTTTTGGATGGTATTTCTAGAAGTTGCCCCAGTAGCCCACATCAAAGAGAATTAACAGATATGACCTAGTTTTACTTGGATATGAAGAGCAGATACACATAGGAGCGTCAGGAGAATACACTATGATACATTTATATATAAATATTTGTATATAAGTATATGTCTATTGATGCTTTGCCGTATTGCTTCCTGGGACCACGAAATCATCAGGAAACGGATGAACGGGTGGAATGATGGTGATCTGTAAATGCCTAAAATACATAGATATTCGTTAATTACAAATTTCAGACAATTTGACTGATAGAATTTTTTGAACCTGAGTGGATGTCATCGCGAATGTAAGTTAACAATCCACTTTTTTGATTTAATCGTGTTGTATGATATTCATAATATCCTGTAATTTATTTTGCGAGATATGAATCATTCAATCTGCATTCTGTAAATATGTATTACTACATCAAATCTCACATTCGACTTAACACTGTTTACAAATTAAAGAAAAACGTCAAGATTTTTGATTGTACGAATATTTTGATGCATAATATTAATTTTGTATAAACTCCAGTTAAATTCTTTGAGTTTATCTAATTCTTCTATAATAAATTCATTGTTTGGTTCTCCAATATTATCTATTTTCAAATAAGCATTTTAAACCATTTTATTTTAGATTTATTATGAAATGTTTTCTTAGAATCACTGCGTACTAGGCCTGTATTTACAATTGCAAGGAAAGAGATTAGACAATAAAAATATTTTAATTTTTAAAGTTTGATTTTTGTGTTTGATGTTGAAATAATGTTTGTGTTATTGCATATTGGATGGTTTTAATAATAATTTTAAATACTTTGTATGTAATATGGCGATAAATGGGATGATTTGATAGTGAGTTTGATGTTTAGTGCCAGTTATTGAAATAAATATTAGAAAGGACTACACCTTCTAGTCATTCAATGTCTGTTAGCTTTTGGTCCGAATCTATCATTACCGTCCGCGAATAATCATCCTTTTTTGCAAAAATTCTCCCAGCCTTTGTCCAGACACACTTAACTGTCTGGCTAGGAACCATAAACGTTTTGCTTGAAAAGTTAAGTTGAAGTGTTTTATTGTTTGTTAAGTGCTTAATGAATAATTTGGTCAAGTCAATAGTCAGAATAACATAAGAGTAACTGGCCGTCGATGAAGTTTCATCCAGATGGTGCGCGGCTGGTTTACAAGACAAAAACAACTTTGGAATTAGTCGCTAATATTTTTAGTCAGAAGTACAGTGAAAACCTATTGTCAAAGTCCGAAAGGTTTTCTTTGATAATTTGCTCAAAAAGAAATAGATTTGTATTGTTATTCACTTATTGATGTATTTATTTATCCAATTTCACCTCGCCGCGCCGCGCCGCTTGTAAAGTAAATACGAATTAACATTTTCGTCGCGTAGCGTAGGTGTGGAAAAAAGGCTTAGAGCGAAAATAATGCCGATCCCTTTGCCAATCAAGTCATTCTGATTTCGCTCGCTTTTATTAGGTACGTGCCTAATCGGGAAAGCCGGCATCGCGGCAGTATCGGCTTTCTTTTCCCGCCTAGCCGGCATTATTTGAGGGCGGTTTGCGGTTCCGTGAAATGGAGTGCAGAACTTAGTTAAGGGTCTCTTAGCGTTCCAAGGTTCCAAAGGTCTTCTGCCGGAAGGTTGCGCCACCATTTTAAAAGGTCTGAAGGGGTGGAATCTTCTTGTTAATTACTTGTACATTTAGGTCGAATTACATGTATTAATTAAACATATTAATAATTAATTATAATATCGTAATGATGCAGAAGTCAGATTAAATAAAATTATGGTAGTAAGCTCTGACGTTATGAATTTGCAATATTTTCGGTTTGAATTGCGAATGCATCAATTTTAGCTCGCAATGCCATTTCCATAATCAGCTCTGAATGTTGAATTATCTATTTAACCGCGAAGAAATAAATAGTTTTTAACTTAATGAGTAAAACCTCAAATTGTAATATTTTAATTAATGAATACAATATTAGCAAAACTCAATCGAAATATATCGTATACTTATATTATATACTACTTGCTGTTGTAATAATGTAATTTATTTTAGTTAATGTAAGATTACTGTTTATTTTATAGATACATAATATAATATTACAATGAGGAAATCTATAATTGGATTTTCAGATAGGTATATTAAACATGTATAAATTAATCAAGTTGTAAGCCGTTGATTTCCCTAAAATAAAATAAATAAATAAATTATTAAATTACTGTTATCCATTAATAAATAAAAAAAAAGAAAACTTGAAACAGAAAAAAGATTCGATCACATCTGGGACAGTTGGTGGAGCTCCACCCAAATGTTGCTGTTGGCAGGACGTAGGTCATAAAAAACTGTATCATAAAGTTTAAATATTTAAAACGATTTCTGTAATTATTGTGCAAAAAAGATATAACCAGAACATCTTTGAAAGACTTCTATTTTATCAATATAATTTCACGAGTCTTCGTAGGTTATTTACTTCCATCTATCATACTAGCGCTTACAAAAGAGTTTAAAATGTATAGGTTGGTTCCGATAAACGATCATAAAAGCAGGGTTCTTGATAAAAAGTAAATCTAGGTATTTTCCAAACATTCCCTTCCCCATTTATTTCTTCTCGCTCTCGGCAGCTACTCGTAGATACCCTATTATTTGTCCCACAGGCTTAGGGCAGTTGTGTGGTGTTCACGTAAAGATTAAGAAAGTCACAAAAATATCACCACATTGTTTAACTTTATAAATTTTCACTAATAAAAATCGATAACTAATCAAAATGTATCAAAACTAAATAATTAATGTAGTTTCTTTATATGCAGTGACACAATCGAGTGTATAACATTTCCGGATAACCAAAATCCTCCTTTGGAGGCTTGACGCTGATCAATGATCCAGTACAGAATTATTAACTCAAAAATTGACTGTTTACAGTTGTTAAACAAAATAAATCTCCAAGCGCTTTGAAATAACAGACAGAACACCCTTTTCTACATTGGATAGATAGATACAATAAACTTACAAATATGGACATAGTTCGTTGTATCATATTCTAAATGATAAAATTAATTGTATCTATTATTTTCATTTAAGTTGTGCGGCATCATCTCCGCATTTTTCTACTCCCCTTACCCGCCCCAACTTCAATACCTATTTCCCAGTCTGCCTAGGTAAAGTTATAATCACATGTTTTGTTGTATAGTGTTTTTTTTTCTTTTTTTACATTGCCTCTTCACGGGAGGCTCTGAGAAAAATAATTCACCTGAGGGCCTATGTCATCTTTGGGGATGCCGTGTGGGGTCTTTTAAGGAAAGGAAGGAGAGAAAGTTCTGAGAAAGAAAATTTTATGAGGGGTGGGTAGGAATCTGGGGTTCAGTGTATCCAGGAGTGACGAACGTATGAATCCATCCCTCCTACAGCGGTGCAAGGCGATATTCCGAGAGAACGGCTGGAGAAGTCAAAGGGATTCTTTCAACCATTCTCTCCCGATCCGGCCTGCCATGACAAACCTCACTTCATGAACCCGGGCACCCCCGCTTAGTCACCAAACATAGCGAACCACTTGGGATGACCTGTCGGAGGTATTGGTTATCCAATAAATGGTTCCCGGGATGGCGGTACGGTATGTATTATAAAGGTATAATTTACTTACTTTTTATATTTGTTTCTTAGTTCTACTTTTTCATATTTTAGTTTACCTTCATTGTGCAAGTTCTAAGTATTATATTTCTAGATCATCCGATTTGTGAATATCAATAATTTGTGAACCTACATTAAATTATTTTGATGTTCCATTAATAAATATAACAAATTCTAGAATATTCCGATATCAAAAGTGAACCTACCTGAATGGGCTGATACACAATAGAAGCCGTCAGGGCTGTCAGTGTGATTGATTTGATTGATTTATCGATTTGACATTTACAGAATTCCGCTAACATGTTAAACGTATCCAAGTACGTTTATCAAACATGCATCACTTGTTAAACATGTACAATTTGATACATTTATCAAAACCAGTAACATGTTGTTATGTAATTAGTTGAGCCATTTCCGACAATGGAGGCTACATCGTAACGAGGACAAGGTAATTTCCCTTTTAATCACCAGTTAGTTACCCAATACTAAACTTTAATAACCAGTACTAAAGTTTAAAATAAATTTAAAATAAACTTCAAGACTGATGTAAACTTAACAAACTTTTTCTAAAACTTAACGATTTCCAAAAATACAGAATAATTTAAGACACCATACATTTAATTCGTAATTAATTCCGTAAATAATTACGAAATTACATCGTTGTAAATTACTGCTATACGATAATTTTTTTTCAGAATAAATCACCCTTTCAACTATCAATATGATTTGGGAGGCGGGTATGGGTACCACCGATCCGGGGACCCGGTTATAACCAACACCTCTGCCATACGTCACCCCAAGTGGTTTGTTACGTTGGTGACTTATAAGGGGTGACCGGGTTCATAGGATGAGGTTTGTTCAGGTCTTGGTGACAGGTGCGTCTGCCCACCTGCTGCGTGACAGTCGTGCCAGAGAGACTGGATGAGGGAAGCCTTTTGACTTCTCCAGCCCGACTCTTTCAATCCATCGCATCGCCTTGCACCGCAATTGGAGGGATGGATTCATACGTCTGTCACTCCTTGCGAATGACCCCAAGATTCCTTCCCACCTCCCATACCTTTTTGCTTCCCAGAACTTCCTCTTCTTCCTTTCCTTAAAAAGACCCTTCTCACCATCCCCTAAGATGACATTAGCCTTAATGGAAATTATTTACCTCAGAGCTTCCTATGGGGAAATAACGTAAAAAAATCAATATTTTACAATGTTTCCTTCACCTCTGTCAATGAAATTAATGATTTTGGCATTATTTTCATTTTCAAATTTATTTTTCGTTCACGCATAAATAGGCGCAGTTACTAATAAACAAACATTTAAAAACGTTTGTGTTCATTCTCCATAATGGCAGAGACTTAAAAACCGTTTCAAAATTAAAAATATTATTTTTTCCTTTGGTTTGAAGTCAAATCGAATATATTTTTCTATTTGGTTCCCACACCTTAAAATCCACTCTAAATACCTAAGATGTATTAACTATAAACTTGGTCTATCTACAGAAACAATAAATTACAATCACTTGATGAAATAATTAAAATTATTATTTTCTTTGTTTCCGACTTGACTTTATTTAAATTCTTAGTTCTACGGACACACTTGTTCATTAGAAGCCAAAGAGCATGTTTCCTAGTAGCATGTGTGTCAGTGACGTTGCCAGTATTGAGCATTCTCACAAATCAACAGCCGTTTAATTTACGAACATGCTCATTGGATTATCGGGTGGAAGATGAAGCCTTTAAGCATGTGTTAGCAGGCTAGCTTATGAACATGCTCATTTCGATCCGATCTCAGTACAAGCCTGCTTTTTCTTTGCAAAAATGTCAAAATAGCCCGCTGAGGAGACGAAAACCTTGTTTTTCGTGATTTATTCTGGGAAACACGAGGTCACTGAAAAACCCACAATATATTTCCAAATTCCCCAAAAGTTCATTTACCTCCAAAATGAAACCATATTCGCATTTATTTTTTAAAGCGTTAGCGAAATTAGCATTAATTTTTTTTATTATTTAGTCATTTTCGGATTTGTTTCATCTTGGACCCAAAATATACCGTTTTATTTTCTTTGGTCAGAAGATTCTTAAATAATTGCGTTGCAAGCAAAACGATTATTTTGTTTAGTTCTAGGCGAATGGAACTGACTCCATTTGACATTTATTTGATATGAGCATGCTCATTAAAGAGAAAGCTCAAACCAAGTCTGCTCATTTATGAGCAAATGTGTACAATTGATGAGCACGCTCGTTAAAGAGCAAGCTCGTAAGCCGGCTTATTAATGAGCATGTGTGCCAGTACCATTATGGTATTACAGACAGTCCTGATTTACTCATCCTAATTAACTTTTAAATGATATTTTCTCAGCAGCTTTATTAACCTGTGACGAATTTAGCTGTCTTACTTTATAACTCCTGTATATTCTCCGTATAAGTACTAAATATAATTACTAACTATATCAAGTGTGTCTAATCCATTTTAAAATTATGTACTGTTCATTAAACTCCCATTGAGTTTCGTGTTCTTGGGTGAAAATAATTTTCTTTTACTTTTCTTTTACTTTTTCTTAAATTTTTTACATTTCTTTTATTTTCTTTTATTTGTGTAATGTTGTCCTTCCCGAAATAAGTTTTATTAAACTCATTGGGAGTAATATATTATCACTCATAAATAAATAAAACTTCCATATGACAATTTTGTTTTACAACAGCTGGCGTGATTTTACATGACTTATTGCTGAAATAATTGTGTAATAGTGAGCTTCAGCGTTATGAAATTTGTACACCAAATTAAGTTTTTACGCAATCTATTTTTATTTATTTATTTACGTTCATCAATAGACATAAATAAATAAAATAATATAAAAGTAAGCTTCAGCGTTATGAAATTTATTTACCAAATTAAGTATAGGTGGCGCGCGATTTGTTTGAAAAATATATGTAGCTTAGCGCGCATAGGGAACGCTGGGGTAGGAGTGGAATTCGGGAAGGTGGGAGGGGAACGAATGTGAGGTGGGGGGGTTAGCGGGAAGGGAATTCGAAAGGGGGAGGGGAACTTGAAAGGGGAAGGGGAACCCGGGAGGGGCACGCGGGAGCAGGGGATTCGCGGAATAGAGGATAAGGCGTGGAAGGGGAAGATGGAAGGAAACGCGGGAGGGAAGGGGTAGATGGAAGGTGACGGAGGGATCGGGAACGAAGGAGGGGCCATCGTAGTCATAGGGGATAGCAGGAGGTAAATTTGGAAAATTCATGCTTCTTATGGACAGCTGTGAGTATCCTATGAATTTCATATAGTTTTACGGCAAGGAAGGAAATCCGGGAGTTGGAATGGGAACGAAAGAGGGGGGTTCAAGGGAGCGGTAGGGAATAGAAGGGGGTAAAATTGTTTTTTTTTTTTATATTAACTCCACACAGGAGGCCCTGAGGAAAATAATTTTCCTCAGAGCCTATGTCATCTGGGATGCTGTATGGAAGGTCTTTTTGAGGAGAGGAAGGAATGAACATTGGTCTTGAAGAGACCCATATTGTAGTAGGGAGGAAACACAGAAGCCGGCAAATCGTTTCAAAGCCGAGCTGTTGAACTCAAGAACGAGTCGGAAAAACGACCCGTTCTCATGTGACAAATGTCTACCGTATACATATGTTTGGTGCGCGTTTGGCATGTCTCCCGACTGTGCACCGGTGCCGAAGGGATCAATGACGCTAGTTCCTCAGAGCATCTTCCATTGAAATACCGGTAGAACATGGATAGCATTCCCACCCGATGCCTATGCTCTAAAGATTGCAATCCGTTCGTTAAGGTGGGAGAATCTATCAAACGGACCGCCCGTGTCTGCACAGAGTCGAGGGTATTTTTCAAGTATTTTGGAGCTCCAGGCCAGAGGTGGCTGCCAAATTCAACCGTGGGACGCACTTGCGATTTGTACAGGGTTAGCAGTTGTGTACTATTAAAGTATCTGCGGGCCCTGTACATTATGACCAGTTTTTGAGAGGCTAACTTTACCCTGGCTTCGATGGAGCCCCCGTACCTGAGCTGTATGAGCGGGAAAATCTATGATAAAAATATTGTTTCCAAAAGCAATTCAATAAACAGAATTAACACAAACTCTTTCCTTGAGTGGCATTGCAACACATGTCGGAGAGTTAAGTTAATTAATTAATTACACAATAAATAAATAATTTTAAAAAATACGTAGATAAATTAACGAATGAATAAATTAATAAACAAACAAACAAATAAATAATTAAATTAAAAACAACTCAAACACTCACCCATAGGAAGAAAAAATTCACTCTACAAGAAGAAAAATTGACTTCCCTTTCGAAAGAAATTTAAATCACAGAACTCATTGCATACTATATTGTATGTTGAACCCCTGACAGTTGGCCACTCAACAGTTGGTCTCTCTGCCAATTCATCCCTCGGACAGTTGATCCCCTAAAGCCCTAAAGGATACTTTCTGTTCTTCTTTGTAAAGTAAGTATGTACGGCCGTACAACCAAATAAGTAATGGTTATTATGTGGATGAAGAGATTCCCATGGTGAAAAAGCCCCGCTCTTTCGGGAACAAGACTCAGATACCTGCTAAGACACTTTGAGGAACCAAAAGACATGGCCACATAATAAACGACAACTCTTGTGAACTTTATAAAAGGGACTGAGTTACTGTTAAAGGATTAAGGTAAACTAGGAGATATCACAATCGGTTTATGGCCTAGGCTAGGTGCTCGCGTAAACCTTATCCGCTTACAATAAAAAAAAATGTTCGCTTCTTGAGCGGAAATCTGCTACACAAATATTTTTACTAACAATAATGCCGATTTCCCGAAGTGAGGATATACGGCCGAATAACAAAATACGACGAACTTTTATGTGCAGTCTGTTCAGGGAAATGAAGCCCGGACCATCATTCCTAATTTTTTCTTAATTTTTTACGAAATCATTAATTTCGTATGCTTTTCTATATTTAGCTGGATGAAATGTATTCAATTATTATTTTTAATTTACTTAGGTACACAAACTTACACTCTCATTTTCTGTTCATTTATTGAGGCTAAGAGTTGGTAGCGGACGATTAAATATTTATTTTTTTACGAGAAAAACTCTCTTTTTATAACTTTTGAAGGTTATTCCTTATTATTATTTTAAGGTTATATATTGACAAATATGACGGTTTGACAGAAGGTGGCAATAGCGAAATCGGAAAACGCGCACGTCCCGGTTAGACGAGCGGTCTGGGTTCGAGTCCCAGTTGCGACCATTGTCTTTTTCTATTTTTCTGTGTCTTGTTTTCTTTCATATTTTCATTTAGATTTAAAAGTATTATCTTCTTCTTCAATGATTAAATATTTCTTTGGATTATTAATTGTAACTAAGTTTTGACTAGAGGTGATATTCTGGGCATATTAATTTAGTGATTCTATTTAAATGTCATCCGGGAGTTAAATCAATAATTAATTGAATTATTCTAAAGCCAAGAAATTATAACAATTTTAGAAATGGCTGATGAAACACATTCATGAATATAAAAATGGTACTCAACAACAGAAACATCATTCTCAAATTCTGTTTGCGAATGTTCAAATGTTACATTTTATCGATACAAACGTATCGAGTAAAAGCGTGGAAACTGACAAAGCAACACAAAAGAAAATAGAAGCCTTTGAACTCTCGTATAATATCGCAGTATGTTGAGAATTCTATGGACGGATACAATAGGACACGACAAGAATGTCTAAAGACAATGTCAGGACAGACTGCGAAAAAAAATGTAAGTACGCTGAAATTTCCAAAATTCGTCCAAGTTAAAAATCCGACGTTTATGGGCTTGAGTGTCAAAGATTCAGGTATCTTGATGTATAATCTTTTATAAGAGTATAAAATTGTAAATAGTACAATTCGTTGAGTCGGATTTATACCAATTGTTTTAATGAAATTATTGTAGTTGCCGAACAGCCCGTCAAAATGATTTGTTTGCTCCACAGGGAACATAAATTTGCCGGTATGCTAAATATGATTTGACTGTATATTTTGTCCTTCAAAAGAAATCTCATGGGTTGAATAAATAAAAGCAATTTTTTGTATTGTCGCAGAATTCTAGTGAGCTCCCACTAGGCCAACTTCGTAGGAAAACACGACTATTAAAGATAAAACAAATTATACGAAACTTAAAAATACGTTTTTGTTTATCTGTGTTTTTAATTTTTGGCAGCGTTGTTTGTCAAATATTTCACCGTAGGAGAAAACCATCAATTGGACCCTTGTCCTACAAAAACTACCTTGGTCTGTTTTCATATTTTACCCGAGGCTCGTGTAAGAACTTTGCTTTCACAAAAACTTGTTTTTTCTTGGAAACTGTTTTTGCAATTTGTTTAATTCTGGAAATGTTGGTTCTCGTACTTTCTAAAATGATTATTTTTGAGGAATATTTTTTTTTCTGTAAATAAAATCTACGACTCTACGCTGAAACATTAAGCTATTAAGTAGTATATTTCAGGAATTGTAATAAAATATCTACGTTGACATTATACACATTGCTTAGCCAGCAATGAGAAGTCGTTAGCTAGCGAACGATATGCATTTTGGTTTCTGTGTATTTTTGTATTTACGAGATTTGATTTAGAACAATTTAAGTTTTTTGGTTCATTAATCATTGTTAATTCTTTCTTGTTTATTATGTCATTTATTGCTTATTTTTTTCCACCATACTCGCTGCCCGTATTGTTATTCTCACCCAATTGGGAATCATATTAACCCTGTAAAAAAATGAATAAATCTTGTGAATTCGGTAAAATAAATACAATACTGTCGGAAAGACATTAATTTCACAAAAACACAATTTAATTTGAAGTCTCGCAATTCAGGTCGGAAAACATGTAAAAATAAATACCGATGTATCACGCCATTCATAAAACGTAACACGCCGTAAGAACATCGCGATGGAATTAATATTTCAATAATCTCTGATTGTATATTCAAGGGTTGCGTGTTTCGGGCGGTGGCGGTGATAACACGATTACTACCAGCTGCCTGTCAGCTGGAGAAATATTTCATTGGTAAACTTTGTACGTGGTGCTCGTATTTCGCTTTTCCACGATGCAAATAAATATTGATGTTTTTATAAAATTAATGACTGCTTAGGGCACAGTTATTAGCTCCAAGAGTATTTATTTTTCCCCTTAATTGGGTATTGCGTGAATGTGAAATGTTTTAATAAACGCCATGGATATTCATAATTTCAGATTTCTTGGATTGATTAAATCATCATTAATTAGAAAAATCAATCTAAACAGAAGTGAAATATTTAAATTTCGGATTTTTTTCAGAAATAGTTATGCTTTGAATCGGTTTTTAGGCTCAGCAGGATCTAGACCATTATTTAAATATACTTTAAGTAATTTCGCAGCTAGTTTCCACACATCTTTTAAAGTTGAACTAGAATGGAGCCATGTCCAATTTGCATGCAAATCAGGGAAGAAATTCCTCTTTGAATAGTTAGATAAGTTTTTGAGTACATTCGTAGACGGTTTTTCAATTTGGCTAATAGCATGTCAATATTCAGTTTCTGCTGTGATGATGGATACAATTAACGACCTTGGAAATAGTTTGCTTAGAATCCATTTGGAGTATTTTGAATAACAAACTTATATTGATATAAATATATGGAACTCTGTAGTTGAACAGGAGCAAAGAAGGTAGACCCGTGGTCTTTAGTATGAATTTAGCGCGACTTGGAAAAAATTAACGTCGATTAATGGGTTGTTAATATAATGTTCTATGGCATGAACATAATTTAAATTAATGCATTATGTAGCCATGAATAACTTTTTTTTTCTGCCAATGGTTTTGCGTTCAGTGAAGATTATATATTTTTTTGTATTTCTTGGGCATTAACTATGTAACAATTTCTAGACATTTTGTTTTTTGAAGAGTTTTATTAAATGTACATTTGTTACTTTAATTTAATTTTTCCGCGACCGGTTTCGATACAACCGTATCATTCACGAGTTTTAATTCTGCTCGTGAATGATACGGTTGTATCGAAACCGGTCGCGGAAAAATTAAATTTAAGTAACAAATGTACATTTAATAAAACTCTCCAAAAAACAAAAAAAGATTATATAAAATTAAAAAGATGACACCATTTAGTTTGGTATGGATACCGTATCCATAAAAAAAATAAGATAAGGGGGGAGGCTCACTGGTTTTCTGTGTGGTTTTTAACTTTGAAAAGAGAAGAGGAAATACCTAATTTGGAAAAATAATGATGCCCGGGGAGAGATTTACCGATGAAGATAATGACCAATGAAACAGATTATTTTGTGCATCGGATAAGCCAGGGCATTTGATCCGTTTGCGACCAGTGATCAATTCGGTATGCTGATCAATCGGCGGAAATACCTCTGACTACCAATTTGAGACGGTTATAACTACATTTGGAACAATACGCCGCACAGTGGTTGCAAATGTTCATTATCGTCTCATAAATCTGTAACTTCGTCATAAAAAATTAAAATTTGGTGTGCTGATTAAAAACAAACCAATTTTTTTAGTATTGCGACAAGTTAATTTTCTAATAAAAAAAGAGCAGGGGAAAAACCATTTTTTGCTCAAAACATCCACATCCTTTTTATAATGAACACATCAAAAAAGATTTTTTTTATAAAACGGTTTTAATATCTACAAGGCAAACCCTGCAAGTTTACCTGAACATTGTCAAAATCTGGTTTAGCTATCATTTGCTTAAAGGGAGCTTGTAAATCACTATTATTTAAAATTAAAATATTAAGAATACGCGTTATTAAAGTTAAAAAAAATAACCTGTGTCATGATATATAATAGTCTGTATAAAAACTAGCTCACATGCTTTAAATTTGTACCACAAAATATTCCACTTTTTGTGTCAATTAAATATCTCAGCCTGAACCCGTACTTTAACATTATTTTAAATATACAAAAAAATGAGCAAAAAAATTCTTTTTTCAAACGGATAAAATTTTATCAATCATTATCTTATTAAAGCCGCTATAGGTATGCGAGTATATGAAAGAACATGTGCAGTTTTTCGATTTACTAGACGGTCTTGTTCCGGACCATTACGTTAAAAAAAGTTGCTTGCATCATATTATATCATCAGATATTCGATTTAAAGATCCGATATAATGTATAATTTTATTACTTAAAATATATACATTATGCATATTGTTAAATTATATAGTTTTTTTTTATATTTAACTACATTTTTATTTTTTATATAAATAATTTTATTATCTTACTTTAAATTTACTGTTTATAAAAACTGATTTTTATAAAATTTGTTTACTTAACTTTCGTATTATTATTTACTTACTATAACTACATAATTGTTATTATTTACTCATAATTGTATTATCTTTTTTGTAGGATTATTATATTTTTTTTAAAGTTTAAACATATGTTTTTTTTAATATTATTTTTGTAAAAACTGCACATCTCGATACAGGAATACCCTAGTGAGATGTGCAGCTTATATTTCTATGTAATACTTTATTTTTCAATCAATAAACAATAAACAATATACACTAGCTTTTTCTTCAGTGGAAGAAATCTATTTGAAGGCAGAACATCCATTCCTTCCAATTTCAGCTGTTTTCAGATCAAAATAGTTTTTATTTTAATGCAAAAGTTGTATTGAGAAAAAATAAAACTGGCTAGTTGCTCAAATTTTTTGCAAGAAATGTTATAATTAAAATTCAGATTTAGGGAGGTTTATTCATTTTTTCTCACTTTTTAAACGTTTTTATCTTGTTGTTTGACGGAGAATAAGATAAATCCTTTGAAAGGAGTCCTTGCGGAATGTAATCCATCAAGTTTAGCAAGGGCCTTGATGAAATAGAAAGGTGGGTCCCTACTTAATTACTAAACCCTTTCAGAGAGTCGCAACACTTAATTACATTTGCGGACATCACAGCGCACGTGAGACAGTTCCCCGGTGGCATATCTGTGCTGCGCAACACGAGGCCGGATGCTGATGCTGAGTGACTAATCGCAGAATCTCGATTTATCTCTACTAGATGCAACCCGCTGTGCAAACATCCGATTAAGGGGAATGAGTTATGTGTATCTTTATTAGAGTATATAGAAAGAAACTATGTAGAAAGCTTAGTATTATTTTGCAAACCAGCAAATAGATTGTTTGTCGAAATATGTTGCCCTGAAATAATAAACATTACCTCGGGGGTACCTCAAGTTTCCCATTTAGGGCCCTTGCTCTTTATTGCGTTACAATGACATCAAACACGTCATTAGTCATTCTGGTTTCATTCTTTATACTGAAGAAACGACATAAAATAATGAAAGAGTCTCGCTGGCAAGACAAAGCAAGTGTTGACAGGAACGGAAGAAAGGAGAAGTGCGGGGCAGAGCCACGGGTTCTAGGGGTTCGTAGGGCACGCCGGTTCAAGCAGTCAAGATCGAGACGGGAGACGGAGGAGGCACGAGTGGTGGCGCAACACCAAGCACGCGTTCCCAGCCCAGCGGCGTAATGCTGGGCGGTGGATGTAGAAGCAAGAGTCAAGATCGAGATGGGGGATAGCGGAGACGCGAGTGGAGGTGCAACACCAAGAACGCGTTCCCCGCCCAGCGGCGTGATGCTGGGCGGTGGATGAAGAAAGAAGAAGTTATATTGAGTTCAAGAAAGTGATTTACGAGATGTGTATTCTCCGCCCGGCGACGTAGAGCGGCGACCAGGCGCGGACAATTGCCAATGGCGCAGGCTGGAGGAGACTCGACTCAGCTAAGAGGTCCTGAGCCGCTGAACTGCAGGAGCTGTCATCGAGGACCTCGGCCTTGCTAAGGCATCTGCAGAGGGCCAGAACCCAGTGACACGAAGGTAGTTTCAGTGAACAATTAACTTTGACAGTGTGAACAAAGGAGAAGCAACCCCGAACCATATGACAGCTAGTTATGATTTAGATATAAGTAGATCTAATTATAATTAAGATTATGTAAACCCAATTAAATTCCATAGCCAAACCTAATTATATTCCTTTCACTTAAAATCTTTACAATTAAATTCATCCCCTTTTGTTCCGACCCAAGCGACCCAAACCGGCGAGAAGGCGGAGTGGTAAAAGTACAGTGGAGAGGTACGTAGAAAACTGCACTTATTTAACTATACATCGATCAATATAGAGGTAGTTACCGGAGCAATACGTTATGCTACAATGTTATCTCAGTTCGGGATTTGTTTCTGGAATGAAGTTTTTGTTATTTATTTTTTGTTTTTAATGATGGCCTTACTTCTAATATTTTTTTGTCTTGGTATTTCTTGTATATTGTTTTGATGTCGCTGTTTTGTTCAATGATGTCTTTTAGGAATTCTTACCGGTATAGTCTTTGTCAAGACCTTTAAATATTACGCATGAATCCGTTTTCAGAAGTTCCTCCGCTATTATGGTTTCGTCGACTTCATTTTCTTGTCTTTTAACTTTATGCCTCTTCTTTTTCAGGGCATGCTATTGTAAGTTTGTCTATTTTTTTTAAATTTTATTTCGCATACTCGCATTTCCAGCTGCGATATTTTAATTTTTTGTGTTTCTTTTTTTTTTTCGGTGTTTTCTTCTTTTAAGCTTTTTATTATTATTGGAAATCTTTTTTCTTTTCTTTGTGGTATTAAGTTTTTCACTACAGAAAAGTATGAAAGTATGGATTTTTTTTTTTAATTTCGTTTTTTTTTTCTTTTTTCTTCATTGTTCAAAATTTTCGAAAAGTACCAAAAATTGAAGACCTCTATGAAAAAGATTCAATATTACAAATATTCAAAGAAAATTTAAAAAAAAATTAAACTTTGCTCGTCATTATGGCAAAAATTTAATATTCAAATTCCTCTTTTTTCAACACAATAAATGCACAATAATTAGTTATTTATTATTTATTAACGGACTCACGTCCAATTTACAACAAAGTGACACAAAATTTGGGAAAATGTACAAACTAAGGATAAGGGATGGTACACGAAAGCAAAGACAAACAGAGAAAACATAAGAAAATAGAATTGAAATAGAAGTGTAATTATATATTTACAAAGGCATAAAATATTTCAATAGTCTTCCCGAAGAAGTAAAAAAAAACATATTTCGTATCATTCAAATAAGTGGGTCAAATTAATCTTAAAAAAAATTATCAACCATAACATCACCTATCAAAATGCTTCATTTCATGCCAAATTAAAATTTTAACATCTCAATATCCTAGTACTTAAGATTATATTTATTGTAAACTCTCCAAAATAATTATGAAACAACTGCTACACCAGGCTAGCTCTCTTTTTTAAGTAAGATTTTTAAGTAAGTCACCCAAACTTCATTTACCATCTGAACTACGCTCCTATTCAATGAGTAGAAAAAAGCAGAGACATATTGAAAACATCTTAGAAAAAGCTTACAAACAAAAGGACTTAATTCTACCATTCAATAAAGCTTTTACGCTATGTATGGCGTATGTAAGGTCTCTTCTCGAATTTGCATCTGTCATTTGGAATTCTTAATACCAAACTTAAATTAACGAAAATTATTAAAATAATTGAAAATTTCAAACAAAATTTTTGAAACACCAGTCGTTTCGTTTTGAAAATCATCAGTAAAACACAACTGCTCTTTAAAAATCAAGAAAAAATTTCCATATACTGTTTCCGTACAAGATTGTAAACTGTCTTATTGACTCTATTAGAAAACATTGCGGTGCCTCCTGTAGCAATAACAGATCGAATACCTTTTTTATATTTATACGACAATTAGAAATACGCACAAAACACTTTGCTTGGACCAAAATCTCAAAATCTTTCAGAGACCTAAGAGATATTGATATTTTCCACTCAGCCTTTAAAACTTTTAAATCAAATTAACACTTAAAGTTATTAAATCAAAACTTTTTTTATTGTATATTTATCATTATTATTTTATTTTATTTTTTACTTAAACTGTGTAAAATTATAACTTTGAATATCTTCTTGCTTTCGAATATGTAACAAAAATAAATATTTTTATAAATGGAACTCAACAGGATTATCGCAAAGTATTATTTTATTAATCCCGACGCATTCACGAGGTCAAAAACCACCCATCCCTGGTTAGCCTGACTGGGATATACGAAAGTAAATATTGAATGTAGGTAATATCGCCCCATAATCCTTTCACTCCGCGCAGTGAAAACAAACGCCATGAATTATTAAACATATCCAATGAATCAAATTGACTTTCAGCCGACTTTCCATTCGAGGAGTGTTCTATTTCGGTCAACGTTTTCGTTTCCCCAGCGTTTTTGTTTTATTATTTTTCGTTTGTGCTCTACTCGGGGCTGGGCGGACTGTACCCTCCCCGTGTACAGTCCACCAGTTGACAGCCGCCAGTGAGTACTTGACCTGGTATGCCGGTACACGCCATATTACTACGTTCTGTATTGATCTCTTGGATCGCAGATGTATGGTGGGTGTAGGCAAGCCGGATTCCCTCGAAACCCCTTCAACCAAACTGTAATTATACGCGAGTGTTTGTTTTACGAGGAAATTACTAACCACCTAACAATAATTTAATGAAACATGTAAACTTTTCCAATTCTTTCCGAACGAAATTTGTTTTCTCGAGTAGCTATTTTTAACCATTTCACCCGACCACCCTAAATAGAATGAATGTTTGTCCAGGTTTTATTCACTTTCCTCGTTGTGGCTTATAAACTCCTGTCATTGAGAGATCTGTTGTGTACTTACTTGGATTTTTAGTATTTCGTTTCTATCACTTTTATTCAGCGCCTTTTAACTATCAAATCACCTCAAGGGCGTTTATGGGGGCGCAGAATGTTTACATAATATCTTTCTGTTGCGTTGTTTATTGGAAAAATTAGGAATTGAAAACGGGTTTTTTTGCAGTGCCTAGTTCCAATTTATAAAATATGAGGTTTACGGCCCATTAATCAGTGGCTGAGAATTCAAATTGCAAAACCCTTGTAACTGCACAGGGCGGTTCCGACGGAACAAATGAGTGTTCTCCATATCAGCATTTTTAACTAATAACTGAAACGATTTTATTTCTTTCAAAATGTGCATTAATATATACCTACATTCAAGTAAGCAATAAAAATGGTCAAACACGTGATCATAAAATTATGTACTTATTGAAATTATTTTTTGAGCGTAAGTATTTATAATATTTCAAACATGTCTAAGCGAAATAAATTAGTTTGTAATATCGTAAACAAATAAAAATACCGAAGTATTTTCGTCTCAAAACCCTTGCGCGGATGTTTTTAAATGATTTTATTTTAACTAAAATTAAAATTCGAAAAAGTAGCTTTCCTTGATAAATTATTGATTTGTTTTGCTGAATAATTACATGAGTGTTGTATAATAAAACATTTAATTTCAAAATTTAACAAATCTCCCAACAACCGACGGTATAACCTTATTATAAACATATTTTATCAAAATTTAAAACATAATTTTACTAGATAAAATTACAATCTTTCGAAATCAATTTATATATATATTTTTTTTTTAGAAAAGAGTCGATGTGTCTAGAATTTGATTTAAAAATGATATGATAGAGATTGAGGCCCAGGAGGGAATGCAATCGTGAAATTCTTACATACTTACATTTTAATAAATTCTACTTGTTTCCCAGATTTATTTAGTTTTTTTTAATTCAATGTCTTTCAAAGAAAATGACACTGGGTTCTCACTTTTCTCCACGTAGGTTATAAATATAACGGAAAATAAAACAAAGTAATACGAAATATTTTCACAAATAATTGATACAACAAAAAGCATCCTTATTCTTTGAGCGTCGCGATAAAATCCATTGTCCATCAGCTGTGCACCCAACCGTACGAGTATTTGGTACAATGGAAATTTTCTCTCGAAATATAAAAAAATGTTTCCATCAAAATTATTCCGACAAAGATTTGTTGTTTGAGACAGCTTTATGCTGTTGTATCGAGTCCAGACAAATGATGACATATTGCTGATATATTTATTTTCAAAAAATGTAATACAGACAATTATTACTTTTTAAAAATTTATTGTAATTATTTATTATTCACATTATTTTTGTAACTATTGTGACAACCCAAGGGCAAAATAAATTTCTAATTAAAATAATTAAGGCATTAGGGTAGTAATTAAAATGTGCATGAATTTGTCCTTATTTGACGTTTGAGAATGAGTTATTTTAATATTCTCCGTTGGGCGCTTTTTCCCACTGGAGATTAGTTATCATCGCAGAAACCGCATCCCGGAAAAACTCAGTTTAGCTGAACTCAGTTCTGCAACTATTTTGTTGTGAATAAGGAACTCCAGTGAAAAATATTATGGTTTTAAAAAAATATGTTCATATAGACCAATATACGCTGATTCTGAATATAATCAATAGTTTATTACATAACATTTAACGTAGAGTTTTTAAAAAATATTAAAAAGTCCATTTTAAAACGTGTCATTAAAACACCCTATTGCTGGATTTTGGCGGCGTGACGTCACCGCGCCGCGTCACCTGGGTCAAAGTTGTATAGAAATCAATAGAAATGAAGACGCAAGCCGTTCGGCATTCCGTGTTATTGGTTTATAGAGAATCGGACATATGATAATTTTTGTTTTTATTGAAACATTATTTAGGCCTAAATAATTCAGTATCAAAAATAAAGTATCTCTATTAGTTTATCTATATTATTTAAAATGTCCAAAAACTTTAACTGTACAAAAAACGATCGTATTGCCCAGTGATGTCTATGAAAACGCTCCAATGCTGAAATTCAAAATGGCGGGAGTCGAACAGCTGATTCCGATTCCCTACAAGATTCATACTTCGGTTAGTCATGATGACGTCACACTAGATTCGGTGGTTTTCAGGGGATCTTGAAAAATTAAAACTTTGACATTTATTTTAACTATTAAAACTAACTATAAAAATAAAAATGCAGTTATTTAAGTTAGAAGGTCATTATTCATAAAAAAAAAAATAAAAAATTGGACTGGAATTCTCTATTCTTGCTACTGCTCACTTGCTACCGCCAGTACCAGTGTCATTGGGAAAATGGTATACCGAATTTGGGTGTGTTGTGAAACTGAAAGTGCTGGGGAGGGGAAGGAAAAGAAAAAGCGGAATGTTAGGAAATGATTAAGTTGAGCGGAACCTGACTATTCAGATCTGATCACTGAAGATGGTTAAAGCGATTTCAAGCAACGTTTCGATTCTGAATGGTGGTCTTTTACTAGAGAGATACGAATACCTACCACTTCGAACTGGACTAGTTATGAGATCATGACTCGAGATCATGCTTTCTCTACAACGAAATCCATTGATATTCTCCTGGAATAATGAATAATGTTGTATGCGACATCCCTCGTAAGGGGCCCAATAAACCAAATATTACTTATATTTATAAATGTAACAAAATCGTAATAACAATTTAAATTTTATGAAGAGCAGTTACATTATTTTAAAACACTACCTTCATTAATAAATAAAATAGAGCCAACACCTCTCCATTATAATTCTGAATACTTAAAATAAATTCCAACGTTTTGGTGATTTTGTAACTTATGTAATTCAAAAGAGTTTTAAACTGATAATTAGAACATCTGTAAAAACTCGGTACAAATAAATTTGAATTTAAAAATAATCAATATGGTAATTACTGGGGGGTAATTTCTGCAAAACCACCTTGATTTACAACGAGAATAATTTACCTTTCATTCCACATAATGTTAATGTTTTCAATAAATATTTATAGAAGTGGAGAAGGGAGTGGAGAAAGGATGGGTTAGGGATATAAAACGAATTAAGGTTGGAGCGAAGCATTGAGCTGGTGGTAATAGAAAGTGCCTCCTTTTTACCTCTAATGGGGGGTTTGTAAAGCACCCATAATAGCTCCAAAAGCTCGCAATTTGTAGAAAAGTGTGCACTTTTTGGAATGGTAGATCAAGATTTCAAAGTTCTCTTGAGATAGTTTGTGAGAGTACACGCTCAGTATCTTTGCAGGTAAAACATTTCTCTTAGAGAACTCTCAGAGAATGTGCTCTCTCTTGGCTCAGGTGATACGAGGACCCTAGAAAACCCAACAATGGACTTATAAACGTGCTTACACACATCAGACTGGTTCTCCCAACCTCCTGAACTTGAGATTACTGTTATGTCAATTATTTAATCGGTTTGAGGTACGTTCCAGGAGATAATCTTAGCATTGACGTAAGACCACCATTTAAAAGTTGCTTGAAATGGTTTGTTTGAAATTGACCAGATCTGAAATTAGTTGAAACGTCAGGTTTTTTCCTTATATTTCCCTATCTCTTATCTCTATTCCTTCGTCTTTCCCTATCTCCTATCGCTCTCCCTTCGTCTTTTCTTATCTCCTATCGCTATCCCTTCGTCTTTTTCTATCTCCTTCCCCCCCCCCGCCACCTTCAGCCTAGCAACGTATCCTAATTGGCGATGCCATAGTATCACTGACTCCAAATGGTTGGAAGCGGTAGAAGCTCATGTGCGGAATTCATAATTAAAAAAAAATTATTCAACAAAATGAATGAAGTGACGATGGAAAGTAGATGGGAATGAGGAAGGTTGGAATAACTATTCAGTTACAATCACCAAATAAGATTCGCTAAAGACAAAAAGACGATAGCTAAAGAAGAATAATTATAGAGATTTTAACATCGGTCAGTAGACCGATTCGTAGCCGTTGTAGCTAAGTAAACAATTCACCCAGGAATTATTACAAGAAAATTATTTGTCAGAATTAAATCAGGTATTGGTGATTTTAGATTTTGGAGGCGGGTTGGGTACCGCCGCCCCTGGAACCATTTATTGGATAGCCAACGCCGCCGTCATCGGTGACTCAAAGTGGTTCGCTACGCTTGGTGACTTAGCAGGGATGCTCGGGTTTATCGGGTAAGGTGTGTTTAGGTTTTGGTGGCTGAACCACTTACCCACCAGTCGCGTGGGCGGCCGGATCGGGAGAGGCCCTCTGTTCTCTGCTGGTCTCTCTCGACCCATAGAATTGCACCGCAGCGGGAGGCATGGATTAATACGTCAGTCACTCCTGACAGACTGTCCCCTAGATTCCTATCCGCTCCTCAAATGTTTTTCTTTCCCGAACTTCCTCTCCCTCCTTTCTTTAAAAAGATCCCCCACACAGTATCTCCAAAGAAATTGTTTTCCTCAGGGCCTCCTCTGTGGGATTAATTAAAAAAAAAAGATTTGGGTGAGTTGACTAAAATAATAAGTTGACTTAAGCGGTTCCATGCCAACTCGGAATGAAACCAACTCAGAACCATCTCAGATAAGTCATTTAGAGTGATAAAAAAATAATTTTAAATTAGCCGATAACCCTAACCTAACTTAACCTATTTAACCAATTTTTTATTTATATTTTTTTATCACTCTAAATGACTTATCTGAGATGGTTCTGAGTTGGTTTCATTCCGAGTTGGCCGGTCACCGACTTAAGCACGATCTTTTTAGATGATCCATTATTTGGTTGAGATTTTAAATTTGTTCAAATATTTTAATTGACTTGTTTTGTCACGTAAGTTTTTGTATATTTTAATCGCAATGTATTTAAAATGTCTTTGACCAAATGTTGTAAAGCAATAGGCAAAACATGGTGGGCACACATTTTTTTTTTATTTGTATATTATATACAAATAAAAATAAAATAAAAATTAAAAAAGTTGTTTCTTGTTTAAGGAGATAGAGTTTTTATTATTTTTATTTATTATTTCTTAACTCCCTAGTGGGCTTTTACATGAAAATTTTACAATTTATTACAGTATTTAAGTATAACTAAGAAAATTGTGCAAATTAGTAAAACACTAATGCCATGATAAAAAATATTTTAATAATTTAAGCCTGAAATAGTAAGTGTGACAGAGTGCAAAATTAAAAAGCAAGTGTGCGCGTATACGCTAAAATATTAATTGGGTGTGCTACGAACCAATACAACAGAATGAATATGAATGTAATTATTCGTTAGATACAGACTATAATAGAAGAGATTTCAAAAGATAAAATAATAGTTTTAATTTGTATACGTACAGTACATAATAAGTACGGAATTTATAACATAAAACAAAGAATAATGTATAAAAGCTAGATTTTAGGTATAAGAAAACAATTATTTGTGTGTGTCACAACAAATAAAACTAATTAAGAATGAGAAAAGGTTTTATAGAAAGAATTTATATTATAAAAAAGTTTATAATTAGCAGATATAATTGAAATTAGTTGCCTTTTGTAAAATTGCTGAATTGCCAACACTTCGCAATGTTTATTCGCTGGGCGAAGAATACCAGAAATTGGTGAATAAATAGAGTAATTAGTATTGAGGTTATTGTTACATTAAAAATACCAGAAATTGGTGAATAAATAGAGTAATTAGTATTGAGGTTATTGTTACATTAAAAATACCAGAAATTGGTGAATAAATAGAGTAATTAGTATTGAGGTTATTGTTACATTAAAAAAGCATCTTCTCTACGAGTTTGCCTGTCCGTTGAGTTCTTTCACTTTAAGTTTTGTGTTGTTGTTTTGTTTTTAAAGAGATGCGATAAAATTGTTTTTGTGCAATTTTTTCGATGCTATTACAGGTGGTGATGGTCTATTTACTTAAACCACCACTCTATAAAGGGTCGCGGAGTTGTAAGGAATAATACAAATTTGATGTACGCTAGTTATTTTTATTTGATTATCACAAAACTAAAATTTCTACCGTGAAATTATTCGGAAGGTTCGAGAAGCTAAGAAAAGCGGGCGGTCAGCTCAGGTATAGGGGCGGCAATGGCCGCCGCTCGAACTTTCTAGCCATCTTGGGGTTGCCAGCACGTCGACAAAAATGATACCATGAAATCGCCATACAATGATGGAGGTAAGAGTAATTTTATCAAGTTATTCGTAACCCGGTAACGGTTGTGTCTTTTTTAAACATAACTAGCCCGATTACCTTTCGTTCGTTATTTCTTTTACCTACAAACAATACGTCATCGTTAAAAGGGTTTTTGTTAGAAAATAAACAAAATCCAAGATATTTCCCAATAATAGTCACTCGGCAGGTATATTATTAATGGTGTGTGGCGTATTATATTACTTCCCTTGTTTACGATAACATTGTTAGGAACTGGATCTCTGAGCTTTTCTTCGTCACATAACTAAAATTGATGGAAAAGTATCTATGCTCCCGTTTCTCAAGATGAATGGAGTGAAAACAAAAAATATAAAAGAGGACCAGCTGAATACTGCCAGTAAGGGAACACAATAATGCTTTTATGTGTTGATACTAAAAATTGAACGGTCGTTTCTCAGATAATAAAACATTTATTTACGCACCTACCATCTGGATGCGGAGTTTCCGTCCAATTTGTTTGGGGAGACGATATATTTTATTGTTTCTGGTTTTCAGAATTACGAATTAGTTTTGTTCCCAAGATGGTGATTTCGCCGAACTATGATATCTCCGTGTAGGGGCATTTCTGCTAACAGCCATTTATCACTTCTCCCAAATGGAAAACAAAAAACCAATACTGGAAGATATCCAGCTCGCAGCTCGGTGGCAGTTTTCGTGATCCTCGTGTGTTTTCTACGGTCTACACAGCGTATAATAAGCTCCGATGTTGACTTATTTTATCTTCCAAAAAGGGGTCACACAATGGTGTGCGGAGGTGGTAATAAAACACTTATGTTATATTACTTATATATTGGTTAATTGCGTACAAATAGTTCAGATGAACTTGCAATAAAGGTGATATAATTTTAGATACTGTCTGTAAGGCTGATAAATTGATAACATCGTAACGATTTGACACTTTTGCTTCTCGTGAAAGCATTGATAAAATTATATAAAGACAATTTTGTCGTAGAAGAATGAAGATAAAATGTGACACGGACGTGAAATTGAGAGTAAAAGAGTCCATAGACGGAATTGAACAAGATCAATTTAAATATAAAACTATAGGTAGAAAATGAGGTTAAATGTTGAGAATGAGACAACACAACATTCAACATTACAATACTGCCATTCAGAATCGAAACGTTGCACGTTGCTTGAAATGGTTTTGGGCGTGTTTTGTCACCAGATCTTAATAGCCAGGTGTAGATACTTCCTCACCTTCCTATATATATTTCCTATCGACTTCTCTCCTCCTCTCCACCACTTTCGTACCTTAATTGGGGATGCCATGGTCCCATTGTCATAAACAGTTGACACTCTTGAACGATATTCATATTTAAGAATGCTAGCAGGTGTGGCTAACGAACAACTCAACAAATTCGGTACGCAATTACCTTTTATTGGCTATTCTTACGCCAGCAGCGGACACGGGCCTTTTTATCACATAAGTTTACGGGTGTCGAACGCAAAGAAAATTCTGTTCACGATTGCCGCCGATCAAACAGCTCGCAAATTGCTTCGTTTTCGCTACCCACTTTCCAATAACTAATATTGATTAAATTGGTAGTTATGGTGCTTAAATAATTGTTTAATGAAGAGCAACGATTATATGATTTACATATACACTACATCCAATTCATGGAAGGTATGAACTAATAATAACTCATATTTAGAATTCATAATTAAATGCACATATTTTATAATAATTATGATTAAAAAAATTGTCAAATTGAACCATTTTGAAATATCAATTTTCCTTTCAAAATGGTGTTGTTATATATTACAAATGAATTTAAAATTTTTAAATAAAAACGTTGTGCTTATGAAATAATATTATCTGGACATGAACGTAGCATTTTAATAAATGTATTTATTTCTTTTTCAATGCATATTTCCTACGTGAATATTTCCTATATTCCGTGACGAGACGATTACAAGCGATACGAGCTGCTCCAGAAAACAATTCTGCTGAAGAAAGAAAGAGATCAGTTACGGAGATGCCACAAATAAGTTTCCCGAGAATAGCCACTCTCACAAGAATTAATGTATTAAAATTGTTCAAAATTCAAATACAGAACAATCAATTTAGGAACCCATAATTTTCAACCGTAATTTTTAGGGACTCTAAATTGTTTCCGCATATAGATTTTTGAGTTTTAAGGAATCCATAGACGTAAATTACATTTTACATAATTGACTGCGCGTTGCGAAGTCCCGTTTTAAATCGGCCTTTGGCATTTTTTTTTTTTTTTTAATTTTTCTTTATTCATTTTGTTTATTACAGGATTGTTTTACATGGTGTTTCGACTACCAAGCTAGGCAAATGCCCGTATTATGGTAGTCGAGATTCATAAGATATTAAGTATATAATATTAATAATCATCCATATATATGTAGATGAAAGTACAAACATATAGCATACATATTAAGGAAAATATTCATAATAGTATAAGTACATGATCACATACAGGAAAGGAGTTAAACTAGGTGAATCTTATATAAATAAAAATGAAATAGAATAACAAATAAAAATAAAAGTAACAAATAATAATATTTTAAGGATAATAGAAATAAAAAATAAGAATAAATATGTAAATCATCTATACAGATGAACAATGATAGTCTTAGACCCCAAAAAACAAAAGCACGTATTCCTAGGCAGCATATGAAATGGACGAACAATGTCAAAAAACATGAAAAAAAGCATCAGCTTAATATAGTTTTGGTTGAAAATTAATTTAGAGATAAGATTTTTTACTCGAGAAATATGAAAAAATAAGAACAGTTTTTAAGATGTAAGGCATTCTTTATAATATTTCCTTCCCTGAGTAAATAACCAGTTCTGTATATTAATGGCATAAAGATCATCAGTTTTCGATGTCTTAATATCAATACTCAGTAAGTTGAACATTTTAGGCGCGATGTAAGAGAACTGTCGTTGGGCGAAAGCTGTTTTTGTTGGAGGAATTTTGCATTTTTGGTGTGATGAATAGCGGGTGTAAATATTTTGTTGAGTTTTGAGTGTTAAATCATTTTTCCTTATGTGTATGAGAATTGTCTTAACGTATAATTGTCTAATGTCTAGGATTGCGAATTTTTTAAAAAGTGGCTCTGATGGGTGAGATGGGTGACATTTTAATATAATCCTTAGTAGCAGCTTTTGAATTAAGATCATGGGATATATAATTGAAGCTGCACAGCCTCCCCATCCCACGATACCGTATGTGGCTATTGATTGGAATAGTGCAAAATATATGCATCTCATTGTTTGAAGGTTCAGGATTGATCTGAGAGAGAGAAATATATAGCACAATTTGCGGAGTCTTTTTGTTGTGAAATTGACATGGTCCTCCCAACGCAGTTGATCATCTATAACAATCCCCAGATATTTAATTTGGTCGGATTTTTTTAGGTTGGTACATGAGCAATTATTGTGGGGAGGCGTAGGGGTAATATGGTTCTGTGAGCATGAGTGAATGATAAGATCAGGACAGTTTTGAAGAGGAGTGACTTTACGTATGGAGAAAAGTAAATATTTTGTTTTGTCAATATTAAGAGTCAGAAGGTTGTCGTCTAACCAATGTTTTACTTTATTTAGGCCCTTATTTGCTTTTTCCATAGTTGAGTTCCAATTTTCAGCTTCAAAGATGATTACCGTATCATCGGCAAAAGATATTATAGTACCATCAATTTTCAAGTTACATAAAGTGTTAATATATATTAGAAAGAGAAGTGGGCCTAATACACTGCCTTGAGGCACACCGTACGTGATTGGTAAACTTGTACTTCTGTATTCTTTAGCAGAATTTACAAGAGACGATTGTGACCTATTTGTTAGATAGTTCTCAAACCATTTGAGGAGAGTACCTTTTATTCCTACCTGAAGGAGTTTCATCAAAAGTATGCGGTGAGAGACAGTATCAAAGGCTTTAGCTAGATCCAAAAAAACAGCGAGGGGCTTGCGGCCTTTATCGAGGTTATCAGAGATTGCTTTTGTAAAGGTTGCAATTCATCTGTCTTTTGAACGTTTTCAAATTTGTTTGAACCTTCCGTTTCCGGTTTCAAAAATCTGTTGCGTCCACTTATTATTCAAGCAAGCCTTACTTGACTAAGGGGCTAACATTGGCTGAGCTATTTTGGTATTTCAGTTGTTTCACCTTTCTGTCTTAAGAAAGTTTGAAAAAATAATTGTCATTGAAATAGTAACACAGGAGATGTGTGGAGGGTCTTTTTAGGGAAGAAAGAAGAGAAAGTTCTTGGAAGGAAAATGTACGACAGTTGGGTAGGAATCTGGGGGTCAATGTGTCCAGAAGTGACAGATGTATGAATCTATCCCTTCCAATGCAGTGCAAAGCGATGTTCCGAGAGAGTCCTGCTGGAGAGGTCAAAAGGTTTCCCTCAACCGGTCTTTCCTAATCCAGCCTGTCACGCAGTTGGCGGTAGCGATGAGTAAATTCAGCCGGAAAGGGTTCTTGAACTCGAGTCCTTTGCGGGAAGCGGATCCCACTCCCACTCCTTTTTCAAACCAACTACTCCCAGAGAATTCGAACGAATGCTTCTTCCCAGCGCTTGACACCCGCATGCGAACTCGCACCCGTATGTGAAGCTCGACCGGAGCGCGGACTCGGGCCGAAACGCGGAATTAGGAGCCGGACCGAGAACCTAAATGCCCCTACCGGCCGGCGCGACGGGAGCGACGGGTGACAGTCCCGAGTCCGCGTGCGGGTCCTTGAGCGCTGTCGGGCTCTAGTTCCTGTGCAGGTCCCGGGTTCGAGTTCTTCTGCGTGCTCTATCCGGGGCCGCCTCCGAGTTATTGTCCAAACTCGTGCGTCCCGCCTCAGTGCGCCGCAACAGCGCCCAGAAGGGCTATTCCCTAAAATTTGTGATAAGAGATCGTTCTCCCGCGAGAAGTGATGTCAGATTTGTGTGATTTTCTACGGCTGTTATTTGCTTTTTCTATCGGCCGATGTCGAAATTTTTGCTGTGAGCTGATACGTATTTTAGTTTGGGTCGTTTAAAACACAAATTCCTACAAGTTTGCATGATTATTTATTCATTTAACATCTGTAGAAAATCACACAAATCTGTCAGCATTTCTCGCGGGAGAACGATCTCTTAAATTTTAGGGAATATCCTTTCAGTACCTACTCATTCCGTCCGGGTCCTTGCGCGCTGTCGGGCTCTAGTTCCTGTGCAGGTCCCGGGTCCTAGTTCTTCTGCGGGCTCTATCCGGGGCCGCCTCCGGGTTCTTGTCCAAAATCGTGCGTCCCGCCTCGGTGCGCCGTCCCAGCGCCCAGTCCGCAACCAAAAACCCGAACCCGGGACCCGTTTAGAATTTACCCACCTCTAGTTGGCGGGCAGATGCATCCGCCGCCAAGTTCAAGCCAAACCTCACCCCCAAGAACCCGGGTACCCCTGCTAAGTCACCAAACGTAGCGGACCACTCAATGCGGCCTCTGGCAGAGGTGTTGGTTATCCTATAAATCCCAGGGCGGCAGTAATCATACCCTACATAAGTACAAATTGTAAATTGTACCTATGTACGATTCTTTATTTGAATAAAAATATGCATTTAGTTAAGCCGGTAGATATTTAAGTACCTACCACATCTTAAGATTTTAGAGGAAATTTGTGTTTTGATTTATTAAAGAAGAGAAAATTAGAATCGAGATCACAGAACTACTAGAATAATATTTGGAGTTGATACAATAACAGGTACACCTTTTGTTTGCAAACCGCTGTTATGGGAATCATAAAATGTTTTACAGTTGCGATATTCAGAATTGTTCCGACTGCGGCGAACTTTCCTTTGTTTCGTGAGGTTACTTGACCCAATTGCTTGTATAAAATTAACTCCTCAACGATTGACCGACTTCCATAAAAATGTTTTATGTCTCCCGTCTTAAAATAATTATTATTTCGGCCACCTGACCTAGTATTCATGTTATCTACGACTTCACGGTATTAAAAAATAATCAAAACATCTTCTATTTTTGCGCGGTTGACTGTCCATAACTCCTGTTCAATTAAAAAAACTATAACTGGGATTGACTTTGAATTTTGGAATTTTCAAAATTGGAACTATTTGTTTGAACGAATTCATAAATACAACAGAATTTTCAAAATTAGAACTATATGTTTGAACAAATTCATAAATAAAACGGAATTTTCAAAATTGGAACTATTTGTTTGAACAAATTCATATACACCAAATAATTTTTTTTAAAAGAAAAATAACTGATACAAATAAATCTACTCCGATGTGAACTTAAAATAACGAAAACTGCGATTACTTCACTTGCGATGCATAGCATTCATTCGTGCATATTATGTACAATTGCTATCCCTTTTCCGTTAGCGACGATAAGTAGGCGTAAACAAGACAATGGGCTGGTATGGTTTTAGATTTTCACGGCCAAAAGTATTTTTAATATTTATTTTTGAGGTTTCATGCCGAGTCACGCTACCTCCTTCTTTAGCCAACATTTCGGACAGCGTTACAGTGTCCATCATCAGTACTCATCTGCCCTGATTTTATTATTGTTGCGTATTGTTCGCTAATAAATTGCATCGATTTTTTTTTGTTTAAAATTTCGGTTTTAATTTCATCCATTTCTTATCGATATAATTTAAAATGTATTTCAAATTGTTATCTGAGTTATCAGTGCATGTTGAGTCGATTTTAGTTGTAGGGCGAGTGCTCTTACTATAAGGAGGAGTGAAATTGGATTGTGATTGAGTTTTAGGATCTAATGTTTTGCATTCTTTGCATTTCCAGTTCTCTCTAAGTGCTTTCGATATTTTTTTAAATTTTTCCGGCAGTACTATTAATGCAGAAATAGTGAAAAGCGTTTGAGCATATACTGCACATTTCGCTTTTGTTGAGGCTGATAATGTTTTAACAACTGTAGCAGTCCATTTTTGTGATTATAACGTTTATTTTATTTTATAGTGTAAAGCGCCTGTTGGTGGGCAAAAACTCCCCACACCTGTAATAACTTCTCGTGCTAACTAACGCTTGCCGGCAGCAAAATATGACATTATGCCGTTGAATAACCGATGCATACACGATTTACCGCTTCAAATTTTTAGATGATAGAATTATAGTTAGAAGTAGATTTTAGCACGGTTTTATAGTGTCTCACTTTATCACTATGATATAGTTCTCTCACTGTGATATCTTTTAAGATGGTTGACTGGGAGAAGATAATAGTAGATTAGTGATAATCACTTTGAGGTTCAATGTTATTTTTTTTAACTGATTCAAAAAAGCAGTCACGGATGTGTTTTACGAGTATAAAAATATATTCATGCGATGCGCGGTGGCCACTTTCGCTTCACTGACACTTTATGCACTGTTTTCGATTTTTTTTGCGCGCAGATTATGTTTTTTTTGCACCCGTTTATTTTAAACTGCCGTGGCATATAGAAATAAAAATAAAAGTGTTTGTTGTGGCGTTTCATCCTCTCTGACTACGTGCGAGAATATTAACTAGGTGATGGTTGGTGGAATGGATTTTATGCATTTTAGGCGCTAGATATATATATTTAAAAAAATATATATTTGTATGTCTTTACAACAAGTACACATTTTTTTACATGTTAAACAGAGTTGTAAAATTTATTTATGTGTAAGAGACAAACAGCTTATACATTAAATATAGATACGTATATACAAAGTTAAATTAAGTAAAGTCAAGACAAAAAAGTCTCCTATGTTAAAGTTACTTGAAGATGGAGTTTTATTAAATCGTAAATTAATTTTTGGGAGGGGGAGAGGAAAAGGAAAATAGGATAAGGATAGGAGATGAAATAAAAATGATAAAATGAATATAATAATAGCCTTTCCTCACCATAGAGAGACAAGGTTCTTGTGTTGGTGAGGAAATTCATGCTCAAGTTTATGTAATTATTTGAGTAAGTAAATAATAATATTACAACTAATAACAAAAATATGTAAGAAATATATTTATATTTATGCTTTTCTTAGATGTAAGGACGTGACTATTCGTGGCAAGTGACCATATGCAGGTTGCAGGTATCTACCTCAACGTCCGTTTTCCCCCTTGTTAACGTTTTTTTAAACGTACCACGGTATTTTCCAAGTGACTGCAGTTTTAGCCGAGTGCCGACGGAGCCTTTTATATCTTGATTCTCTTTCTTCTCCCCGTGACACGAAGCCTTCTGAGATCCCGTCAAGAGGGCTACACCACTGAACAGAAAATAACTAGGAGGGCGATCTTTACCGGCTTGAAACAAATCGAATGTCGCCAGTTTAGATTAATAAACTTTTGAATGTTTGGCCCCAGAAAACCATCTAATGTCGCCGTTTGAAATTTATTACCCCTTCAAAAACCACTGAATATAAAAAATTTCTCCAAAACGTTTTAAATTCTTCCATTTGTACCGCTGGCCCGGTGAATCAACACCCCTGACAAAGGTCACCCCTACGCTACGTTTGGTGATGGGGTTCATGGGGTGAGGTTTGTCTAGATTTTGGCGGTGAATACGTTTGCCCACTTACTCATACCTTTTTCCTTCCCAAAACTTCCTCTCCCTCCTTTCCCTAAAAAGCTCCTTTATACAACAACCAAAAAATATGTGATTTTTAATTAAATGAAGACAATATTAGCGAAACTCAAACGAAAATCAGGAAATAGAAAAATCAGAAAAAGATATTGGCACCTCATAGGTGCCAATATCTTGCTGATACCTCGTAGGTGCCAATACCTCGCCAATATCTTTTTCTGATTTTTCTGTTTCCAGATTTTTGATTGAGTTTCGGTAATATTTATTTTATTTATTTAATGAAATATAAAGTGTACATACAAACTTAAGCTGCACATCTCACTAGGGCATTCCTGTATCGAGATGTGCAGTTTTACAATAATGGAATTTTTTTTGTTTTTTAAAACATACATATAAATTTAATAAAATACAGTAATATAATCCTATAAAGAGCACTAAATATAGTTACTCCAATATTAATAATTACAGCTGGGCGGTATGCTTATATTGCTTGTAGTTGGCCACAATAATATTCTACTGTAAACTAAACACGTTCAAGGTACCTGCAGTGGCTTAACATATGCATTCATAGGGTGACCATACCGCCAGTAACAGTAGATTAACGAGTATTAACAAAAAATAAATAAAAATAAAGGTAGGTAAATAATAATAGCTAAACAATAAAAGTAAATAATTAACAGTTTTGTAATAAATATATATGGATTATGTAATAAATATAATATTAGTAAGTAATAAACATAATATTGTAAGTAAATTAAAGATAATATAATATAATACTGAGTTAACAGTAAGTAAGTAAATAAAACATAAATTAAGTAAATATTATGTAATAAATATAACATAGTAAGTTACAAATATAATACAGTAAGTAAATTAAAGATTATATTTAATAAAATTATGAGTAAACAATAATAAACTATTTAGTAATAGTAAGTAAGTAAATAAAAAATTAACATAAATTAAGCAAATACGTAATAATTATGAGTAAATAATATTTTCCTCGTTTGATTAAAAATTACAGTTTGAGGTTTTACTCAAAAAGATAAGAATAAAAAATAATAAAAAATATGTCATATAAAGTTCCCACATCTAGACCAGAGAATGTACAATCTGGGCAGTAAAGGACGTGAATTTTAAAAAGGTGAAAAGGAAAGGAACAACGTCCGATTCTCTTTCGAACAAGTGAAGAAATTTTTGTTTTGGCAAAATGGGAGAATTGTTGTAACCAAAGTTTTGATGGGATAGTCCTTTGTATTAAGGCGTAGCAGGCTTCCTCGGATTGACTAGCAATGTTCCAAAATTTCGCCCCATTCCGTGATCTATCTGCGGTGATTAAATTAATATGTATAAACGTTACAAAAATAAAATTACGCTTTCCGGTACTTTGACCATTTGAGATATGGAGAAAGTTAACTCTTCATTTTATTTTTACAATCTTCTGCACTTCTCCCCAGCAAAAGAACAATTTCACCCCAAGCATCGGTGCTTTCCGATGTTTTTGGTAGTTTATTTTATTGGAATAACTTCTGAAGGTTAAACCCATCAACGTTATATTTAATCATGTAAGAATAAAATAATAATATTGAATCAAAACAAAACAGGAACAAAAAAGCAGTAGGTACTAAACACAATATTGAAAGTTCCGATTAGAACTGCCATAGAAGAAATATTTAAAAACTTTCAAGTCTACGATGCACAGAAACTTTATCCTAAAATTATTTTATTGAAACTAAAAAAACATATTTGAATACTTCACTGTCCAACATAAATACTAAACCAGTACAAAAATTCAAATTATGCTAGTTACTCCCAGGTTGAACACATATTTTGGACAGAGAAACATTAAATTCTATGCTACGAAATTATACAATGCTCTATCAAATCAAACAAAATAAATAACGAAAATGAATAGTATATTTGAAAGAAAGATAAAAACGTGGCTGAGAGAGAAGTGTTAATCAACTTACAAACATTACAAAGACAATCTAAAGGCAGCCTGAAACTAAAAATACCAAATTTTAAAAAACTATAGGCCGCCTCAAAACAGAAAACTTAGTGAGGAGGATGTAAACAAATTTTAATTTATTCTTTTATTTTACGTTGTATCTTATCTCTTATCAAATTATGCTGCTGATACTAATAAAAAAAATTAGACACAGACAATATAAATATTACGGTCGAACCTGGGAACACTTCTATCAGTTCATATCTTCAGGAGCCTACACCCTGTAAGTATCGCCCTCCCCCCCCCCCCTCCTCCTCTCCTTCACCTGTTTAAGAATACCGCACGAAGTAGCTAGATGGTAGAAGCTGTCATCCACCCGTCGTTTCTGTTAAATTAACTCTGGTTCCACTGTGACAGCGGAGTTAAGGCTTTGTTCTAGCGGAATGATAAGCCTCTACTGCACGACCGCACCCGCACTCCTCCCCCAATTCCCCCCCCCCCCCTACAACACCAAACCCCTCCCAAACTGTTGCTGCACTGCCTACTATTACAAAGGGTGTAATCAAAACCTTCCTCTATAAATTCTCAAAACTGATAGCAATGCCTCTAGCGCAGATGCGGAAGCGTGTTGAATTTTCACGTATTGCATTTTAATTTTTTTGCATTTTATTTAGCACGTATATTTTTTTCAAATTTTCGTAATAGAATAGTCTTATTATTAGTGTGGTGATTGCTCGTTAAGATTAGCTGGATCACCAAGTAAATATATGTGATGGGTTGAATCCAATAATTATGGAGTTCAGGTTACTTTCAGGAAGGTAATGATTAGAGGACGAGATACAAAGCAGACATCGCCCTTTTGTACGTCGTGCATTATGCTAACTCATGCACGTGTGAATATCTCTTTCATCCCTTTAGACCAGTGATTCCCAAAGTGGTCCAGATGGATCCCCAGGGGTCCACGGGAGACTCCACGGGGGTCCACGAAGGCATGAGAGAATAATGTGGGTCCACAAATTGTAAGTGGGGGTCCACGAAAAAAAATCTGGTTTCGATAGTAAAGAAAAATGTTGGCATGGCTTTTCCTATCAATAATGGCAGAAAACGACTAGAAAAAGACTACTAAAAAAAATTAAGGGAGCAAAAAAATTCCAAATTCTTCGGTGATTTTTGACAGGCTGTATTTTGGTGAAAAATGGTCATATTGAGACTTAAAAAAAGCATTTTGAAGCTTTAAGATTCTAATTTTCAGATTTCTGGCTAAAATTTTTAAGGTTTTAAGGTTCTCATGCAATCAATAATTATTTTTCAATTAGGCCGGCATATGGATCAGATAGCTTGATTATTTAGCATAAAAATTTTTTAAATTCCTTTTTCTAAACGCTCCGTAAATTTTTTTGAGTAGTGTATTTTAAGAAGGTCAGCGACTGTTACTTGTAAAAACTTGCATATTCGATATTCAGTACAGGCTTGGCTTTACCTGTCAATGTAGGCAGGTACTATCTGCCTAAATCTACTCGTATTTCAGTGAAAAATTGTCTTATTATATTGAGACCCATCCCGTGCCCATATCCCATCCCGCCCCCTGTCTCATATCACATTGATAACCCCCCCCCCGTTGTGACAGACCATAACTCCAGCGTTATATTTAATATTCGGTTCAACGCGTGTCGAGTTTTGGGAATATGGTAGAAATGTTGCAACAGGGGGTCCACCAAAACCAGTAAAATTTTGAAAGTGGTCCACGAGAAAAAAAAGTTTGGGAACCTCTGCTTTAGACATACGTTCATCATAATTAGATAGTATGGGATTTGTTCAAGAATTAAAGACCATTCTGATAAAAAAGGTACTTATACCCACTATTTTTCGACAGAGTCCCCATTACGATCGTTGCCCTTGGTGAGCCGTGGCCCTAGATCCATTAATCCTTGAGTCGCAGAACTTCTCCAAAAATGCTATCACCTCTCCCTCCGCGTCTTAGTCGGTCTGCAAAGATTTTCTGGCCAAATGTTGCTTTAGGTGAAGAAAAATGTGCTAATCATGTCATCGATTGCCTTTTTGATTCCGGGATTAGGTTTAATTCCGTATTTCAAACCGAAAAAGCCTCGCCTTGGTTGAAAAAATGATTCGAAGGGACCCAAGCGCTTTCCGCACGATTTTGCTCTTCAGCATTTTGGGAACCCAACGAGCACGTAATTTGCATACGCCATTTTTCCCTCAGAATCGTACGTTTGGTAGAGTTACTGGCTTCTGGAATCAAAATTGCTAGCTTATAAAATTCAACAGGGCGGACTCCCTCTTAGTTGAGAAAGCGAATTGAACGCACCTCGTAGGCGGCGGTATTCGACAACGCAGCGTCAATCTCAAACGTACGCAAAGATTGCATTGAAGCAGCTACCAAGACGGATCACCGCTCATTTTTAGGGAAAAGTCTGAGCTACACACTAATTCCGCCATATTTTGGCGGCATTAGTGTATACAAAGTAGTGTACGGCGTAGTGTTAGTGCGTGACGAAATCATCAACCAAGTGCTGGGAGCTATAATTCGTATAACAAAACCTTTCCGCAACATTATAACTCTTTATTCCCTTTACACAGCGTACATCCGTTCCCACTCAGAACATTGTACACCGATCTGGACTTCTCTCTAAGCCAAGCCCATGTCGAAAGAATCGAAATAATTTAAAAAAATTTAAACACATAAATTATAAACAAAACTGACACTTTTCAAAACTGACACCGAATCTTTTAACTTCCCCAACTTCAACTCCCCTTATGCACGATCCATATTATTTTTGACCAAACCTTATTAAAATTGTTAATTGTTGTTAAAACCTTAATAAAAATGTTATTTAAAATTCTGATTAATGGCCTGGACTTGCCAAAGCTTACCAATTTAATAAAAATTAATATTCCTAAAATATCAACAAGACAATACAATTTATCTCATTTGCTCACTAAGCTGTTTTCTAATGTTGTTGAACTAACATTAGAAAAAATTCCCCAATACCCCGTATATGTGTGCAATATAATACAAAATTTAAAAATGTAGACATTTTTAACAGTACTTTTCAGAAATGCTGAATAAAATTAAAGCGTAAGATCGAAAATTAATAGATAATCAATAATGAGTGTGGAATTTATCGGGAGCATCCCCTATCCTTTTCCTATTTTTGTCTTCCTCTCCTCCTTACCGAAAATTAATTTTAAGATATAATCAAAGTCCATTTCCAAGTAACTTTAACATAGCAGACCTCTTTGGCTTGACTTAATCTAACTTTGTATCTCTATATTTTTATGTGTAAGCTGTTTTTCTCTTACAAATAAATAAATATGTTGAGAAATAATGTCCGCGTCGCCGAAAATGAGGAAAGGTCTTTAATTCTTGGACAACCCTCGTAATAATAATTTATCTTTATTCAACTTTCCCAACATCCTTTATTTACACAACGTGTTAAAATTTATAATCGTTAATAATACCATCTCTTCACTGACTATGGGTGATTGGAACTCTTAAATGGTATAATATTATAGAAAAATGTGGACGTCGTTTTAGATTATTCTTACAGGAAGTGCGATCTTCCGTCTACCGTCTCCCGTGTTTACAATAAAGAAGAACGTTTAAGAAACCTAGAAAAAATCAACAGTTGGCTCCAATCAAATATTTTAACAATGAACGTAAAAAAACAGGATACATGATCTTAGGCTCAACTCGTAAAATAGGTCCTCCTCGTGTACCCTTAATAATTGAAAAAAACGTCCTGCATATCCTGATCCCGGAAAAATATCTTGGGCTGTGCATTAATCAGCATTTGACATTTAAACAGCATTTACAAGGTATTAAAGACATCCCCTAAATTAGTATATTTAGCCGGCTTTCATATCTGTTGCCAAATAAAGTAATAAAAAGTTTATATTATAGTCTCGTACACTCACATTTAAATAGTTTGATTGAAATCTGAGGAAACACGTGTGAACCATACGTAAATGAATTACAAGTAATACAAAACAAGATAATCAAAAAACTATTTCACTACAAGCCCAGAACATCCACAAAAAAATTATATACAGAAACATAACTATTAACATTAAGAAAACCATACGAATACAATACATGTCTCCTTACATACAAAATAAACAATACACTCATACATACAAACACAGAATTCATTAAAACATCCCAAGTACACAAACACTTTACACGACAATACGATAACATACATTTAAACATCATCCACACTAACTATGGTAAAAAATCCATTGGTTGTGAGGGGGGCAACTTATATAATTGTCTCCCAAACGACATTTAAAATGAAAAAAAGGTAAAAAAAAAAGGTAAAAACACATTGTTAATTTTTATTCTTGATAAACAGAGTAATGAAATGGAGTAGCGATGTATTATGGCATTTAGTTTGGTTTTGTAATGAATTATTTCTAAAATAAATTTAAATATAATTTTCTTTTTAGTAGAATAAAAAGTTAAAAAAAAAGTGCGATGTGGACGTGTTTTTTAATCCAAAAGTCTGACCATTATGCATAATAATACCGAACCGTGTTCCATCAAAAAAAATCCTGACTGAGCTACGGTGGTAGAGATTCCCGGTGGGCAAATACGTGAAAAAAAATGATTGAATCATGGTTAATGTTTCGCTTCAAATTAAAAAATAATTTAGTTTCATTTGTTGCAAGTTTAATGCAAACGCCGTAAGTTCTACAATTGATAGTAAGTATTTCGAGTAAAATGCGGACCGCGTGTGCTGTTTGTTGTAAGTTTATTGCATAAAAGCTAATAAATGGAATGGAGCACTTGTTGACAATAGAATGTTGGATGACTTCCAGGAGTTCTCTTGACAAAAAAAAGAATTTCAAATTAGAAAAGACACGCAAGGAGAAAGAATATCTTTATTAGTGGCAACGCACGCCGGGAACTCGTGTATAATATAAAAAGTATTAAAAAGCGGATAAAAAATCTTATGTTGAAGTAAGGATTCTGTCTAAGCAAACATTTTGTTTATTAAAATGCGCGTAAAATTAACGAAGTCGAAGTAACAAGTTTTACCCACCAGACTTCCGCTATTGGTCGTTTGCCAAGAAGGCTATATTGAAGCCTCCATTATGAACCATTTTGTGGGTAAAATACTGAATTTAAATTTAAATATGGCTCGAAAATATAATTTTTTACCAGTTTTCTTATTTTTAATCTTATCTATTTGCATTCCCTCTTTTTAAAAATTTAATAATCTCTCCTTACTATATGATTTTAATAAAATTTTCAGACCCTTTTTTTAAATCAAAATATCAAATATAAATATTTATTATGAAAACGCCTCCGCTTCTCCTCCATTTTACTTTTTCTGGCTAAGAGCGTAAGAACGCCCTCGCACTCCTCGCAGGGCAAAAAGAGAAAAACAAAAACAAACAGTAAAAAAAACTCATCTCGACGTACTTAATGCATATATACCTATATTTTTTTTAATTAGAGGCAGCTGCGGTCTGTCGGTTGAAATGTGTGGGCGGCAAGTTGCCAACACCCTCGAGGGCGGGGGAAGATAAAAAGCAGTGACTCACTGGCTGCTGTTCTGTTGACTACCTGCTCCAAATTACTTATCTAATCATCCCCCTGACTTTATTAATCTCACTCTGTATAAACCTTTCAAAGAGAAACCCCCACCCCTTTGATAAAAACAAAGCTTTTAGTATTTTATAAAAATATTTTTAGGATTAAAATGAAAGTGGTGGCTGATTTTGCATTTGCATTGAATGAAAACTATATTACGTCGGTGTATCAAAAACATATTTTTAAAACATCTGCGAGTATTCATAAGTTCACGGAATTCTGAACTTTAAATTAGTACACCACATAGAAACATTTTCTAAAATCCGTCGATCCAACCGAGAGTTTGAAATCGACAAATTAATTACAAAATGAAACTACAGTTTCTTCAAAATAGGTGTTCCAGAAGAAAGCAAGGATTTCTTCTTAGACGCAATCATTTGGCTGGTGGGAATAGCCGTAGCGAAATTTAAATTCATGTATAAATTAAATAAATAATTTCATGGAAACGCTAAAAATAATATATCAAAATGTTCGCAGCCTCAACACTAAAATAGATAAATTTATGAATAATTTAGTAATACAAAATTCTGAGATTATTTGCTTAACTTGGTTGAGCGCCACTGTCCACGACTCGGAACTATTCGACAACCCCTATAAGGCCTACAGGCGAGACAGAGACGGATGCTTTCGCGGAGGCATCGTATGCATAGCAGTAAAGAATACACTTACGTCCCAACGGATTCAAAACCTTGAAATGGTTGGTGAAAATACATATATGGCTAAAAGTGAAAAAAAATAATTTCACGGCATATATATGTGTAGTATATTTTTATTGCACCGATGACTCTGAAAACCGTATAACATTCTACGAATACATCGATTGAGAGACATCGAAGACATTAAGCAATAAAAATATAATAATACTGGGTGATTTCAATCTAACGAATAAGCCCGAAGAGATAATACTTGAACATTCATATTTCTTAAGCTCAAATGGTCTCAAACAACATAATGCCATAAAAAATAATGTCAATAATATACTCGATCTTGTATTAAGCAACTCAATTATATGCGACGTCAGTCGAGGTGATGAGCCTTTAGCAGTGGCGGATTTGCAATCTTGACCGCCCTAGGCCCGGGCCATGTAGTAGGTAAGTACCAGCCGCCCCTTTCTCAGTTCCCATCACATAGACTACATAATTGGGATGGTCCGATGCTCTGTAGGGAACCCGCCTGCACAGCGCGGGTATAAACTGTGCGCCCTAAAGTTTAAGTTTAGACTTACGGAATTCAATACTTCGTTTGTGTGAAAGCACTATGAAACAATAATGAATTTACTTTATTGCCAATTTTATCGAAATCGATTCAGAAATGTAGTTAACTATAATAGCTGCTGGTTTATAATACTTTCTAAGGTTTCAAGGATAATTGCACATTTAAATAAAACATTTTAAACTGTTTTAGGTTTTATTTATTAAACTAGTTTAACTACAGGTGAATTCCCATACAATATATAATAAGTGTTTCACAATGTATTAAAAAAACTCGTCTGCACTTGAGCGCAGCAAAATCATCAGCTGCTTCTATGTTAAGTAAAGCAAAATCTTTCAACCTTTGCTCCGTCATTGTTGTGCGTAAATAATTTTTAACTCGTCGCAAAAGAGAAAGCAATCGTTCTCCAGAACAATTACTGGCGGGAGTACACACACACATACGAAGACCAATATCCACGTTTGGGTAAATGGTTTGAAGATCTTCAGTTCGTTACCATTTCAACAAACTGACAGCACTGTTTCGATCCTCGTTTTTTACACTGCAGTGAGCTCGAAAATGGAGACATTCTTCTGAAAAATTGTCTTCTAAGTCAGTATAATAAACCATTTGCAATGCTTTGGCCTTTTATTCGACTTCCGACGCACTTAGTTTATAATAAAATTTACAACGCACAAGTTAGTAATAAAATTAAATTTATTGTAAAGTAATTTATAAGCATCCTGTCGTTTTTGAGTTCTTCTGACAATATATCAATTATTACAAAAAAGTAGTGATTCTGAAATTTTCGCGACCGTTCTTTTGTTATCATGTCGCGACCGTTTATTTCTTGTCATCATCAGTGACTTTTTTGTCACGATTGGCCGCCCCTAATATCTGGCCTCTTAGGGCGAATCTGCCACTAGCCTTTAGTTCTAGAAGATAAATACCACCCTAAGTTAGCTATACAATGTACATACTACATCGCTATAAAACCTACGGCCGCCGAGTTGCCAGGCGTAGTGCCGTTAGCACTCGCCCTGCAGGAGTAGCAGAGCCATCTATCGACAATTCATCAAACTCCGCAAATCAAAATCCACTGCTGGAAGGAATTCACTTCAACAAATTAAATTTTAAACATTTAAATATTAACCTATGTAAACAAATATTTTTTTTTCGACTGGAAATATTTACATGACATAAAATTGGTTGATGATGCAGTGAAATATTTTTACTCGGTATTGAGCAGTATTTTTGATCTGTGTGTACCCATAAAAAACACGCAAAGTAAATCTTAACTATCCGGTTTGGTTCTACAAATGTATAATCGATAAAATTAAATTCAATGTATCTCTTCGCAGAACATTTAAGGGGGGGGGGGGTAAGGTTTTAAAGGCTAAAAAAAGAATGTTTTCATGATTTTTTTTTGGAGATATGAATAATGTTGGTTTATTTATTTTATATACACGTTATAGTATGCTATCTTTGAAAAAAATGCGGTGAACATTATAACTCGTTAACAAATCATTTTAAACAAAAAAATTTAAATGTTTTAAAAAGGTTTTATGTTTTTTTAGGTAGTGATGAAGCGTTTTCTTTTTTTTTTGATTTTTTTTTTTGCAGCATGTTGTAGTCAAAAATGTGATTTTTGCCTAAATTTTCGATGAATATGTTATTATAAAATGAAAAAAAAATATAATAAAAAGAAAACTCTTCGTCACTACCTGTTGATTTCTGTGTAAAAATAGTGTACGAAATTTCAAAAGGATCGGTTGTTCACGAACTTTTTGAAAAAAATTGCGAGAAAATCGATTTAAAGTTTTTTTATGCTCGAAATATACTTGAATTGAGCAAGAGGAATAGTCGCTTGAAACGCTATATCTTTGTTAGTTTTGCTCCGATTTACTTGAAATTTTGGCAAATACTCTCGACATGTTGTACATTTAGAAAAAAAATAATGTTAAATATGGCTCTTAAAACCTTACCCCCCCTTAGCAACTAAGAGCAATTTAGATTACTCATTATTCTCTGCGAAGAGATCTGAACTTAAAACGACATGTCTTTAAAAAAGAAACTTTACTTGTTTAATTTTGAAAATGGGATTATAAACGATGTCAAAAACTTTTGGCAATATTTTTGGTCACAAAAATCAAGTGGGGGCAATTCTATCAAACTCTTGATGAAATCATCCAGTGTCCCCAACTAGCATCAAAGAAATTTGTTTCAGAAAACAGATTACCTACTTTAAATCGGTCTCCAACCAAGTATGTCCCAACTTAGATGCGGAGAGTCTCCGACAAGAGATCATGTTAGGGTAATATTTATACAAACCATTGTGCTACATAATCAACCTCAGTATGGCTACTTCCACCTTTCCCCAATCTTGGAAACTCACCAAGGTGAGCCCAATATACAAGTCGGGTTGCAAAACAGAGGTATATAATTATGGTGACCGGACAACTCGGAATGAAACCAACTCAGAACCATCTCAGATAAGTCATTTAGAGTGATAAAAAAACATATGTTAAAAAATGATTAAATAGGTTACGTTAGGTTAGGGTTATCGGATAATTTAAAATTATTTTTTTCATAGCTTTTAATGAATTTTCAAGGAAGTGTTGAGTTGACTTTATTTTCTTGGCATGGAACCCATAATTATAGACCGGTTCCGGTCTTATCATATTTTCCAAAAATTTTTGAAACACTAATTTTTGAAAAACTGACAAATAAAATAAAACCGTTTCTTGGGGGAAATCAGCATGGTTTTTTGTCAAAAAAATCTACTATTTCCAATTTCCTCGAACTTTTACATAAAGTAGCAAAAGGATTGGACGTGCAATATCAAACTGACGTGATTTATACTGACTTTGCAAAGGTATTCGACCAAGTAGAGTAGATCACGACGTACTCTTACGAAAGATAGAATAGAATATGCGTTAACCAACTTCTAATACAATTTCTTGTGACGTATTTAAAAAACAGGAATACAGTACGTATATATGCATCGGTGGACATGAGTCCATTTTCAGGAATACCTTAGAGGTCAAACTTGGGACCTCTACTATTCTTGATATTAATAGATGATATTCAAGAATTCATCAAAAGTACCACTTGCTCGCTTTTTGTTGACCATCTCAAACTGCTCAGGATCAACTGCTTTTGCTGACCATCTCAAACATTCAAGATTGTTTCAAATTACAACTTGATTTAGACGCAAAATCTTCATGGGCAGATGAGAATAAACTTTTCTTTAATGTAAAAATATGTGTCACTATGACGTATAGGCGTTCCAAAAACCCGATTAAATTTACCTATGAACTAAATGATAAAATATTGACATCAGTGAAATCTATGAAGGACCTCAGGGCTACATTTGATCCCAAACCTACTTTTTCAGATCATACAGTGGGGTTGGCATCATCTTGTTACAAACGTCTTGGATTTGAGATAAGAATAAGTAACTATTTTCCAAGCCCGAAGCAATGTCATCGATGTTCAACTGCATTACACGATCAAAATTAGAAAACGCTTTTGCTGACTGGGCCCTGTACCAGCAAAATTGCGCAGAATTATTAGATCAAATTTAAAAAAAAATCTAAGATATCTTTATATGAGAACGCAAGGTGAATGCCCGCGATTTATGCATCACATAGATTTGCTCTCCGAAAGTCTCCAATCTGGGAGGAATGGGACCCTTACAGTAAAGGCTTTTAAAATCATAAACTATTTCATCGACATCCCATACCTCTTGGAATGCTATAAATTGTTCGTACCGAACAACTACTGCCCGGGTCGTCGCCTCGCTTCGACTTGCTCTGCATTCTGACAAGAGGTATCGTGCTGCTAAATGATACCTCTAGGTCTCTTGATATTTTCAACATTAGCCTTGAAGATTTCAAAAGTCAAGAACTCTAAAATATCGGTTATTGTAATTTTTTTTCATTTAAATTGATGTATTTTTCATGTATATTGTAATAGGATTACATCAATCTGTGATACACAAAAAAAATAATTGCCGGAAAATCTCACATGTGCTCAACAAAACGTTTATCGAAACGGCATGAGATAAGTGGTAGGGAGGGGGTTTCTTTGAGTGGCATTGCAACGCAAGCCGGCTACTCGCTGGTTTCCTAATAAAAAAAATCAGAAAAGAACCTTATCTTGTTTCTTGCTAATATATGATACATTATATCATTCATTTGTAGGTATTTATAAAAACGTACGAAAATTATATTTGCATAATTATATTCGACGTATTGTTTAAACGCGACTACTTTGATGCACTTTCTCGCAGGAGCATACCGTATCATGTAACATCGTCTCGTTTATCGAACTGCATTCTCGGAAACCCGGTGGAATATAAATTGCGATTACCAAATTTCTGATGAGAAAATCAAAGAATACACAAAACCGCAATTTTTTAATTTAATTAGTGTTTGTCAGATAAGATTTGAAAATTTCACCACCAAAAGTATTTTCGTGATGTATTTTTTTGGTACTATGCCACAGTGCGCTTCCTCCTTCCAACATTTCGGACAGCGTTACAGTGTACATCATGCTTAGATCTAGTAAGTGAGAATAGTTTATTGTCAGATCTATATAATTAGTGGGATGTGAAAAAATAAAAGATTAATAATAATGATACCTTATCAGAGTACAAAAAACTATTTAGAGCCTTTTTTTCGTAGACTATCTGTTGTGTAAATGAAAATAGTTAATTAAGGGTTTGATCAAAAGAAGTATTTATTATTAAAAAATTAGAATTTTGTCAAAAATGTCAATCCACAAATACTAGTAGGTTACTATACTCTTAAATTCACCGGAACTACCCCGCAGGTTCCACTTGACTTAGTCTGATTTCAATACTTTTGCAAAACATTTTTTTATTTTTAATTAAAATAATGCAAAGCATGCCACAAACAAAATGCCAACATGTTTTTTTTATATCTAAATAGATGTTTTAAAATTCCTTACGTCATTGTGAAAATTACGTTGTACCTACACTAAAAATGGCCTAGAAACGACCTAGAAATCTAACAAACAAAGTCATGAAAAATTCATAAGCTATGAGTTTCGTGCCCGCGAAAACCTAGATTATCTCCTAGAAAACTGGTTACAATCTAGAGAATATGCCACGTGCTCATTTGAAGTACATGAGCCCTAAAATTGCAATCACCTGCCCCCTATGAAGCCTGAGCAACGAAGCGACAAAAGATGTTCTGGATTAAAGTGCATTAACTTTGGTAGGTATGCTCGACAGTACGACTAAACAAGTTTAACGTAACTACTCACGTGGCCATGTTTTAGTGAAAATAAGAAGTTGAATTAAATTTCCGGATTTTGCTCCCCGTAGGCAACTTTTTAAACCACGCGCATTCCCTACTCTCCGCACGTACCGTACACGCCCTGGGGCGCAGATTTCCACAGACTTCACAAATGATTTTTTATAAGTTTTGAGTTTGTTGAAGCGAAAACTTATTTAGCCCCGTTGTGATTTGTAACTCAAAGAAACGAAAAAGCGACACTAAAAAGAGGCAAAACAGACATCTAAAGGATTTAGCCTTCGAGAGATGAGATAGAATAATCGATCTCCTCTTTGTGCGATGCTTCGTAGTCTCCACACTTGTCGACTTTAGTTTTCTGAAGGGATCACTTCCGCGTGTGAACTGCACACTTACATATTTTTATATATTGTTTAGTTAAACATTCATGTAGCATCATGTTCATTAAGTAATCAGTGGCCCTGTAACGAGAATATTTCCAAATGGGAAAAAAATCAACTTTACCGTTGGCCTAAAACTTTCCTAGTATAAGGCGACATAGCATTTCCATCGGCCATATCGTCTTTACACGAATGAATAAATAATAAATTACTGATGCGGTGATGGGCGTTGCTTGTGTATTAACATTAATTTTATTTTATTTATTTGTTTTATTTTAGTAAATTGTACATTAAAGTTTACAATTTCCTAATTAATTATATCATTTCATATTTCAAACTATATTTTTTCTTGTTCTATGTATCTCCTACAATACATTTTGAACTTTCCAATTGGTGCGGCCTTTAAAGTTTCTGGTAGAGTGTTGTATAACTTCATCCCTTTGTATAGTGAACTGTTCTGCGTATTCGTTTTGTCCTTTTTTTGTAGTCTGATTTCCTTGCAAGTCCTTGTATAATGTCTGTGAATGTTCTTGTTGTATATAATTTTGTTTGAAAAGTATTTTGGTAACATGTTGTTCACTATTTTATGGATAAATATCATCGTGTGCAGGGTCAACATCTGTTTCACGGTTAGCCAATTTAGTTCCTTTAACATTTTATTTACTTTTGAAAATCTATTTCGTCGAAGTATTATTCTCATTGCCCTGTTTTGGAGAATTTGAAACTTATTTTGTTCTCTAATAATACAAAGTTAAAAAAGACACCACGGAAAATATTCTTCTAATTTAGTCCAGGCAGCGAAGGAAAAATAGAGGAAATAATTCGTGTAGAAGCCAATTTTGGCACAGTTGTAGGGGAAGGTGTTCCATACATTTAGTCCCGGTACATTCAGTTTTCAAACAGCATTGTACCCCATTGCAATTTTTTTATACAAATTTCCTAATGCCAGATTCCACCAATACATAGAAACCTCCGCGGGCATGCTCACAACTCACCAAAGATTCATCGCAATCAGATAAATAGTTTAGGAAATAATTTCATAACGCCAGAGCTCACCACTATATATAGAAACCATCGCGGACACGCGCACATCAATCCCCAAAGTTTCATCGCAATCGGATGAACGGTTTAGCAACGCATAATTTCATGACGCCAGAGCTTATTATTATATGTAGAAACCATCTCGGGCATGCGCATATCAAAAAGTTTCATGGCAATCGGATGAACGGTTTAGCAACGCATAAGAAGCATACATATATAAAAGCAAGCAAACATATTTTGTTTTTTATAGATCTAGATATAGCATCTCATTGCAATTGCATTGATATGATTTACTAAAATTCGATGTAATCAGGTTTGCACCATGCTTTACGATGTTAATTAGTATTTATTATGAAAATAATCGTTTTCCATGTTTTATCGAAACCACCTTTTGCACGCCCTTCGAACATTCATCATCTTATCAGTACATTATATGAATCAGCTTCGAATTCGCCCGTGTACTACAGATGTTAGGTACTGAGTTTCGCGAAGTCCTTTTTTAACTCGATCGATTTGCATTTCTATTTATATTTCTATGGTGGCCGTTTTAATGGTTCAATAAAGATTCTTTTTCCAAATGTAAAATTCTTGGACTCTCTTATTCGATTTTTTTTAAATATTGCGGCACCTAGTAGTTTGAAAAAAAATAGTCATTGATATATTAACAAATTGTACTTGTTTGAAATAAAAAAATAGTTTCATAAAAAAGCATGGTGTATAATTAAGGGGGTATTCTAGTCTAGAAAAAAAAAATTTATCTTCATATTTCCAAAGTTTATATATTCAAAAATATGTCCTTAAAAGGATTTTTCGAAATTCGCATTATTTTAAAAGTTAAAACCATTTTAATGTCGCGGTTTAGACGGAATCCAACCAAAATCCGAACAGAACAAAATTTTAAACCCATTTTTCTCCAAATCACTTTTTTCGAGGCGGTTGACACGATATCTCAAGTTCTACTAAACCAATTTACTTGAAAATTGGTGTGAGCCTTCTCTATACATTATTCTATGGCGGGAACTAGAACTATGACAAAATTTCAATTTTCACTATTTTTAAAAAATTTGCAAAGTCAAAAAAACTGGTACAAAAACGTCTTTTTTATTTCCGACAGCCGCCATATTGCGAAAAAATTTTTTTTTTACTGTTCCTTAGTTCGGGCCATAGCCACATTTGTTTGGATTAAGAATTAATTTTTTTTAAGTTTACTGGGATGTAATAAATGTTAGATAAATATTTTATAAAATAGAAGTTGGTAAAAATATTATTGGTTTTTTTTTTTTTTTGCACCTGAAAAAACACCTACAATTCATGCCTCTAGACTAGAATACCCCCTTAAGCAGAGAGTATTTAGTAGTTAGTACCTCCAAACCTTGTGATTTTAGAGGAAATTTGGTTTTAATTTTGGACACGTTCACTACTACTGTTCACAGAAATACTGGTGTTTATGGTTACTACTATCCGCATAAAAAATATTTGGGATACAATAAGATAATAATACTTTCAACGTGAGAACATATTATTTACTGAAAGATTTGAAGTTACTACCCGACTTCGCCAGAGGTTCAAAACACTATTTACTGGTTTTTGGATTTATTTGTGTAATAATAAGATATGGCGCCTTGCCTTAGTTTTGACAATTAAATTAATGTTTCAAAATACCCACTAACAGCTAATGTTGAAATTGTTGTTGGGAGTTAAAAATTGTTTTGTTAAAACAACAAAATCCAAAAGAAAACAAAAACAGTTTGAGCTTTGTTTTTTGCATCAGATAACACACAAACATGTTTACAGAATATTTCTTCACAAGAAATAATAATAAACCTAAAACTTTGTCAAATTGGATCTACGGACATACAACACGAATGGTGAAAATTATTTTGTTTATATGAACGAGCAAAAGAAATGGTTAGACTAAGTATGGTTAGACTTGTCCAAATAAGGTTTTCCAGTGGTTGCGATAAATCCCAGTTTTGTCTCAACCGAAAAAACGTGGTAAACTTTCGGGATGACTTGACACGCTTACTCCGGATTTCTACCGATTTATAACACACTTCTATTGAACACCTTAAATTTTTAAATTCCTAAAAAATATGTATTATTTTTGAAGATAATATCTATAAATTTGTAGAGCCGAAACGGTAATTATATGAAATTCCCTTGATAAAAAAAAATCGCAAAGAATGTTCTGAAAATTATTAGAAACACATTTCATTCTGTTATTTTACATGATACTGCATTTAAATGCAATTTAAGCATTTGTCCAGAGATTTTTGGTCTATTTTAAACGAGTCGTGTTTTATTATTTTTTTATAAATGTTCGCTTAGTAATTTGAATAATCTTCTTTTTGAACGCTTACTACCGGGCCAATCATTTTGATTCATCTTACTATAAAAGGCAGCTATTTACTTTCGGGACGGTGGAATATACTACATTTAATATTTCAACTTTTGAAATGAAAGTTTGTTTTCGTCATAAGAAAGTTGCTTTCCCAAATGACGAAAGCAAATTTTCATTTTGGATACCTAGTTTGAATTTTGAATTCAGTATTTTCCATCGCTGCGAATGCAAATAGTTGGCTTTTATAGTAATATAGGTGAACCAACAGGTTTTTTCAAATAAATATTCGAACTAAGCGAGTCCAATCATCCCGAAAGTTTACCGAAATTATTACAACATGAGGTAGATACCTGAGGTAGAAAAGCATAGTTTTTGGTTTGAACCAGAACATAAATTATCGACTTTTACCAATTGCTCCAGTAGAAATAGAGTTGTAGTTAAGTTACAAATAATATATATATATTTTTTTAATTAAATGAAGACATTATGAGCGAAACTCAATCGAAAATCTGGAAACAGAAAAATCAGAAAAAGATATTGGCACCTCTGGGACTCGAGCCCAGGACCTCCCTACTTTCCGGGTTGGGCGCTCTTATCCACTGAGCTAAGGTGTCGATATCCAATTCGGTCACTTTTAACTGTACCATACTTCGACTAAGAACCACCCATATTATCTTCATTTTTCTTAACGCATATTTTTATTGGCTGCCATCTTTATGAATGATTGCAAGATTCAACTCGAACTAAATGCAATCTAGATGGTGTCTGGATAAATTATTATCCATTTTATTTAATGTGCGACATCTATTGACTCTTCTGCAAGTCTGGGATGAAGTATGGTACAGTTAAAAGTGACCGAATTGGATATCGACACCTTAGCTCAGTGGATAAGAGCGCCCAACCCGGAAAGTAGGGAGGTCCTGGGTTCGAGTCCCAGAGGTGCCAATATCTTTTTCTGATTTTTCTGTTTCCAGATTTTCGATTGAGTTTCGCTCATAATGTCTCCATTTAATTAAATATTACAGTTTGAGGTTTTACTCATAAAGTTAACCCTTCGAATAATGACAAAATAATATCTATGAACTTTTGCCTGTCAAGATTTGCCCACTAAATTCCCGGTTCCTCCCGTGCATTTTAAATTTTCCTTTTTATTGGTTATTTTTTAACCTTGTTGCAAAAAAAAATTGTTCTAAAATCTAGAAAAAATAATCTTTCCGATGTGTTTATAAGAAATCAACATTTTTGTTTTTTAATATTAAAATTTTGGTATTGAAAATGTAAATTAGCTTAAAAATACATACCTGAGGATTCCTAGAAAAAGTACATAAAATAAAATAAACTGAACATTTTAAACACAGATTCCTTTTCTTAAGAAAATTTATAATAAAACTGTCACCTCACATTTTATGACATTCATACAATTTTATTTTAAAATTAAATGTTTGTTACGTCACAAATTGACGCAAAATAAAATCGTCTCTTATGATCGGGTTTGTAAAATATCTGACCAATATAGCTCGTATATTTCTAAAGCAATAAGAAGCATTATTTCTTTCGCTTTCTAACATAAAAGAAATCACAAATGTATGCGTGACAGGAAGAGAGATATCTAACTTTTAATAATGCACGGTCGCTCTGGGACAATCCGGGTCTCCTGTTATTATAACGGCATATGATGTTTTGGGACAACTTGGGTCTCCTGTGATTAGACGGGTTAAAATAATAAATAATAATAATATTTTTGTTATTGTTCCATAAAAACCCCATCAATATTAACAGAGACGACGGAGCTAAGCTCAATAGTTCTTGGTATCCAGTAATTGACGGCTACACCAAAGCTAAACGCAAAAAACCATGCTGAATTTTTTCTAACACCAGCTCGTAGAGAAATGGAGCTGGCAGCACGGTATCGCTTCGACACACATAAGTAAACACTCTCACCAATATCATTTACTCATCTGCCCTGATGATGGACACTGTAACGCTGTCCGAAACGTTGGCTAAAGAAGGAGGTAGCGAAACACGGCATAACACCCCAAAAACAATAACAAAAATACTTTTTGGCCGTGAAAACCTAAAAACATACCCAATAATAATATTTTTCCTTATGCTAAAATGGCTTCCACGTATGTCGCAAGTGATGATTATGATGTCGTGAATAAAGGATACTAAGTTTGTGTCTGGCTTTTTCTTTGTAGTCAAATTTGAAAGGAAACTGATAAATTACATAGAAGTGAATCGTCAATTTCGTTTGAACGACGACGTTAATTATTATCTATGTCGCCTGGTTCTGGCAACTGTGGTGTGGCATCGGCCTTATAAATATAATACTAAGATTAGTCGTGGTAAATACCCACCTCGGGGATCATTCAGAACATCCACTGAACTAACAAAACCGATTTAAAGGATTATGTATTCAAAATAGAATTTTAATATTAACTTGATAATGTTGATCAATTTTACCTGAAGTAGGGGAAAATTGTAACATTTTATCCCTTCGGTGCGAACAGTAGGTACATTCCTTTACTAATAAATTACACTTTTATTTACAATAACTCCACACAGAAGGAAAAAAAGATCCCTAGGCCTAAGTCATATTTGGGGGTGCTGTGTGGTGGGTTCTTTTTAGGGAAAGGAAAGAGAGGAAGTTCTGGGAAGGAAAAAGGTCTTGGGAGTGGGTAGAATCTCGGGTCGTTTGACGGACGAATGAATCCATCTCTTCCACTGTGGTAGAAGACTGTGTGATGGAGAGATAAAAATATGTCCCTCAAATAGTCTTTCCCGATCCGACCCGCCACGCAGTAGGTGGGCAAACCCACCCCTTCTAAGTCCCCAAACACGACGAACCACTTGGGGTGTTGGTTATCCAATAAATGGTTCCCGGGACGGCTTTGACCCGCCTAACAATACCGGCGGGTTAACAATGTTAGTCGTGTGAACATTGAAGGAAGAAAAAATAATAGTTATTTTCTGATGAGTGAATGAGATAAAAGTCAACTTTACTGTTTCAGATTTATCAGTTTTATTTTACGTTCAATGCCAGATAGGCTCGGGGAGGGGATGAAGTCTGTGTATAATCGGTGAATCCAACTGAAATGGAACAGGTGTCACAGGAAATTGGAAAACGACATTTTCCAACCAAATGCTGAATTGGAAAATAACCCAATTTGAGGGCTTTAATTTGAAAACCAAAATGGGTTTTAGTAAAGCGATAATAATGATGTACTATAAAAATAAGGCGCGCGATTTGAAGTTATGTACAAAATTTGAATATAGAATGCCAATAAATGGAAAAGTCGTGAAAAATTAAATTTCTTTTTACGGTTTCTCCAATATGAAGAATATTACCAACTAACGGAGTTTTCTAAAACTAACGATCCGTAATAAACCTACCGCATTCTGTAATAAGCCTAATTTATTCTTATTATAATTGGTTTTAAGGGTAAACTTAAAAGCTGTCGATGTTATATGATTATCAATAGATGTCGCACATTAAATAAAATGGATAAAAATTTATCCAGACACCATCTAGATTGCATTTAGTTCGAGTTGAATATTGCAATCATACATAAAGATGGCAGCCAATAAAAATATGCGTTAAGAAAAATGAAGATAATATGGGTGGTTCTTAGTCGAAGTATGGTACAGTTAAAGGTGACCGAATTGGATATCGACACCTTAACTCAGTGGATAAGAGCACCCACCCGGAAAGTAGAGAGGTCCTGGGTTCGAGTGCCAGAGGTGTAAATATCTTTTTCTGATTTTTCTGTTTCCAGATTTTCGATTGAGTTTCGCTCATAATGTCTTCATTTAATTAAACTTAAAAGCATTCTTAATCTGTTCTCTCATAGATAGCGCTAATTTAATTGTTTTTGGTGGTAGTTGTGCTTTAAAATGCTAAGATTAATTATTTTTTTCCCCCATACATACGCAACATGAACATGAATAAACGGTTTAGTGCGTATACAAAGTCAATTCTTTCAATAAAGGCATACAAATACAATACTGTATCGGTGATTCAATCCAATATTTAATTGTATGCCTTCTTGCAAGAATTGAGTTTGTATACGGACAACATTATTTATTTATATTCATTCATACTTCGTATGAACGGGCGCAAACAAATAATTCCTGTTTTTTTTTTTGTTTTTATTTAAAAATTAAATTGGCGCCCTCTATGATGAAAGAGCAATATAAATTCTTTTAAGCAAAACCTTCATATCGAAATTTGAGAAAACTTGTAGGTGTTATTTAAGGTTGAAACCAAATCAGCTATGCAAATGTTTCAACAAGATGAACTGATGAGAAAATTAATACATTCACCTTAGTTCGTTAACCTCGCTTCAGAACAAACTTTCAGAATGGATCATCTGATAAAATTAGTTCTCAATATTTTAGCTTCCTATTCCTAGACGATGCTTTTCTCTATGATTGGTGGAAATAATCTTTTCTTCAGCTGGTTGATACAAATACTTGATAAAATAGCGGAATATTGGATGCCAGTTCTGAACTCGTCTTTTGATAGAAAGGTATTTTTTCATAACTCTTTTTTCAAAATAGGCTTCCTTACCTTACAAAATATCTACCTCGTACGCATAAAAAAATTAAATAAAATGTTCACTTACCTGCACTAAAGACTCATTTTATTCAATGTCATTAACGAGTAAATGCACCAAATAATTGACCCGGAAATTTTCCAGTTTAACAACCCTCACTTTTTGCATTTTTCGGCATTAATTATGTAATAATTTCTAGACGTTCTGTTTTAGAAAACTTTTATTTTGTATTGTACATTTATTAATTATTTTGATATTTCGATATCGGCTTAAACCATAGTTAATGATACGGTTGTATAGAAACCTGTAGCGTGAAAGTGAAAAAAAAAAAGTTTCAAATTTACATTACAAAATAAACTATTTTCAAACAAAGCACCCCTCCATGCTAGCATTAGGTCAAGGAACTCTTTCTATGTACGGTCATCCCGAAAAAATTTTGTTTGTTGACTACCACCAATAGTGTGAGATATTTTGAAAGTTTTAAATCGAAAAAAATATTCTTCGATTTCGAGTAATACAAGAACATTCAAATAAATTTTTAATTATTATTTAAAAATCGTAGATGTTCTTTGACTCTTATGTTTACGTTTTGAGTCGTTTTTCCGGTATAAAAAGCCGAACAATTATTAACCATACCACCTGACTTAAAGTAAATTCTTGTAATTAACGTTTCGGACAGCGTTACAGTGTCCATCATCAGGGCAGATGTGTAATTAACATTAAAAATAAGGATGACAAATTTAGCCACTCGGGCGTATATAAACTTAATTGTAATGATTGTTCTGCTTTTTATTTGGGAAAAATGATCCGGAACATAAACGTAAGATTTAAATAACACCAACGATGTTAATTATTATAAGGCATTTTCAGAATTCGCGAACCATCTATTAGAAACTAATCATTCATTCGAAACATCTGGGACTGAAATATTACATAAAAATACAATTTGCATAAGGTTTAACAAGCAGGAAGCCCTCGAACTAAAAAAAGTAACTAATAATAAATCAAACCAAATTAATAAATCAAATTAACACTGACAGTCCAATATTTAATTTATTCCATCAAACTGTTTCCTTCCTTCCAATAAGATGTCTTCTTTTCTACTTCCATCTCTTTCATTCGTAGTTTTGTTTTATTTCCTTTTATATATATTCGCTGGCACACCAAAAACAACTTGTTTGGTTTTAATATGTGGTATTTGGAATACCACAATAAGGTGTTGAATAATATTTATTTAATACTTCAACGATTTAAACGTGGAGAGTTTAATTTTATTCCAGTTTTGTACTTCGGTTTTTTCATTCCCTGCTTCGCTTTATTATAATACTAGCTTTTACCCGCGGCTTCGCTCGCATGGTATTAGTTGGAAATACCACTGATTAATTCACTCACTCACTCACTCTCCCCACCTTCCCCCTGCCTTTCCTGCCTGCCGCTAAAATATATGAAATACACACATTTTCATTTATACAAATTTCATAACACCAGAGCTTACCATTATATACAGCCTTACTCACTGATAATGTTGCTTTTGATGAAAGAATTTTAAAAATCAGTTTAGTGGTTTAGACGTGAAAGCGTTACAAAAAAACACACTCCTTTTCGCATTTATAATATTAGTACGGATATTTATTTTTAATATATAGGGTTTTCCAATAAGAGGTGTTATTTTGATATTCGATGACCCAATCAGCAAAGACATGACGTTGTTGATGATTGGCTGGCTTGAGTTATTGTGTTAACTGAACTTTATAAGCCTTAAGACCCAAATCTTTATGCAAAACACGGTGTAATTTTTTTTTAATTTTTTTTTAAATCATTTATTCCAGATCTCGGGGAGGGTAGTGCAGTCCCACGAGTTCCATATTATGCATATATAATAATCAAGTAATATTAACAAGATATAAAAAGGATACATTAAAAAAAATATTTACATGGTTAAAGAAATTTAAAAGAAAATAATAATAATAATTAAAAAAAAAATAATAAAAATAAAACTTTTTGTTTAATCTATGTCCTCAGGAAGTGGATCCATCGCTTGTAGATGGGACCCTGCAAGAAGTGGAATGCTGCCATCACAATACTATTTTCGCTCGAGGCTAGTCGCATTCTGTAGTTGGTGATCCGTTTTTTCATTAGTGCTCGGAATCCGGGAACGCACCCTTCTTCAAACATCTCGGTGGCACTGCAGTACCAGGACAATCCAAAAAGCGTTCGATATGAATTGTTGTACTGCACTTCCATTCTTTTTAGTGATGCTTTCTTAAAATTGGTCCACATCTCCGAGGTATATAGGCTCGTACAGTACGTACGCTCGTACAGTAAAAAGTTGCCTTTTTGCACCTGGGCTACACTTGTTAAATCTTCGAGAAATCATATTTGCCCTAATGCACAGTGATCTTCTCTGTCGCTCAATATCCGAGTCATCGTTGAGGTCCGCTGTTATGATGTGTCCTAAGTATTTGACCTCGAATTTTTCAGCTATTTTTGTATCGTTTAGGCTAACGGGTAATACTTTTATGGTGCCTGCGCCTGATTTGAATACTATCAACACAGATTTAATGATGTTAGTGGAATGCCTAATTCCAAAGAACGACGAGGAATGGACAAACCTGGGTTTTCTTAAACACTTTCGGCTACAGCAGCAATATTCTCGGCTGTTCTTTAGCGACGTGCATGAGTTTTATTCTTCACATCACTAAGTTGTCCCAACAGCTCGAATTATCTACCAATTTCTGTATTGTGGTCCGACAAGGTGCTTCACGACGACCCAAAAATGTTCGAGTTTTACGAATCGTCTCTGCCAAATTTTAATAATTTCAATTTTTTAAATTTTAATAATTTCGATGCGTTGTTGAAGCGTGTATCGTTCCAGTTTTATTAATGGCGTAGTTTTTACTTGTCAAATGTCAAAAAATTACAGCTTTAAAAGCTTTTTTAATCTACCGAAATAACGGGCTATTCAAAATAACACCTCTTATTGGAAAACCCCGTACTAAACATTTTACTCGTACACCATCGTGAGGTGTTTACACAGTTCTTCAGTTATATTCAAAAGAATACTTTTTTAATTTGAAATTCACGCTAGTCGTTCAACGTTTCCTTAATTATTTTATTTTTAACGTTGAATATTCCCCATTCATTCACAATGGAAGGAAGACCTGACAAACAAGTTGCTAATGAGTCCACCCTCTCCATTAAATATTACACTCGCACGACAAGGGAGCTATTTCCAGACAGAATGGGAGATCGATCTAGTTGGACAATTTCAGGCACCACAAATATAATTTGTCTCCAGTCGACGCGACGTACGACACGAAAGTGCTTTAATTACGGCCACTTTGTCATCGCCACATTTCCATTCTAATTGGAGCCACATCGATACCGGCTCCTTTGACTGGAGCGGAGTGAAGCGAGGGCGTAATTTCATCACTTCACTTACTTCTACTGCTGTTAGTTGTAGAACTAATTCCCTCGGCCACGTCGCGTCGGCACGTCATTCTGGCATCAGCTTTTTTCTGGTTGTTTATTTTATTTTCACTAATGAACATTGGTCCCTTTGACTCGGGCAGAGCGAAGCGAGGGCGTAATTTCATCAACTTACTTTATTAACATCACTTGTGCATTACGAACACTTCTGTCAGCCACGTGATATACCTTAGTTAAACATCCTTTTGTCAATGTGTGACGGAAATTGAAACAGCTACACCAGCTAGCCAATAAATCGAAGAACGGAGCTCACATTGATGAAAATTAACTTACGAACAGATATGTTCACGGGTTTGTCTAGGTCTTGGCGGTGGATGCTTCTACCCATCATACTATGTGGCGGACTGGATTCGGGGTCTAGTTTTTACCTCTCCAGCAGGACTATCTCGACCCATCGCCTTGCCCCGCAAAGGGAGGGATGAATTCAAACGTCTCTATTAGACAAATTTACCTCCAGATTCATCTGCTTCCCATACCTTTTTCCTTCCCAGATCTTCCTCTCCTTACTTTCCTTAAAATACCCTCCATACCGCATCCCCAAAGAACAAAGGTTCTGAGGAAAAATATTTTCCTCCGGGTCTCCTGTGGGAGCTAATCATAAAACTATTATTTCTCTACATTTTAAGATAGACATTGCAGGTTATCCACCACTTATCCGCCCTGATATAAGTAACAGATGGTTACTCCTTCAAGGCTTTCGCAAGATTTTAATTTTGCTGTTAATCGAAGCTACATTTATTTATTTGAACGAATCTAGACCTCCAGTGCCCCTGCATACGTTGTTAGAAAGCAGTATGCAAGTGCTTAACAGGAAAAAAAACATTAAAAACAAATCAGGTTAGTAATACAAACAAAAATAATATTTAAAGCAAAATAAAACTCGTTCAAGAAGCTCATGAGGCAGCATTACATTATGTGAAAAACGCTGTAAGCACCTGTATAAATAGATAAAAAAACATACGATAAACAATAAAGTCCCAAATCATTTGGCATGTACCAATAAAAAAATTAAATTGCATTCAGTCTGATATAAACCACACCCAGCATCCGAGTCCCTTAGCCAACCACCCAGTGAAGCCCCAAAGAAAGTTAGTTGATTATAAGATAGACAACTAACCTTTTCCTAAAACACTTGGCTATTGATTAAAAAAATATTATTAGCGTTATTGATTTCTCTTTTCAAAAGGCACTACGTAAGCGTTAGCCAATCTAAGATGCCAGAACCAAATGGTTACACCAAATTCATTTAACTCATATTTCAAAGGAAATTGACACTTTCAACGTTAGTAACCCTGCTCAAACTAAACTAGACTAGATCACAAATTAAACGTAGGATTTTTTGACACACACCTAGGGTTTTCTATATGATTATCATAATATTTATATTTCAAGCAGAAAATCAAACAAACATGTGAAATTTTATGGCCGACATCATACCTATTCCAATTCCGACTTAACCTTTCCAAAAAATCCTTCGTACGAGAACAATAAAGGAAGATGGGTAGTTGGGTAGTTGGTTCAAGGGTGTCATAAAATTGGAAATCTGGTAAATGTATAACATCATTCCTCTCCTTCCGAATTCCATGTTGTGAATTCGTTAACGACTGCTATCGTAAAGGTGAATAATGTATCATAGATAATATAATAGCCACACCAAAAACCGTGACTAGGGTTTTACGAAAAACCAAGAATAAATCGTGTTCATTACATTAGTATTAGACAGGAATTAAACACGTGTCCTTAAGGTAATTATCTGATTCGTTTATGAAATTGAATTATTCGTACACAAACCGTACAAAATAGCATTTTCTAAAAGTTGTTAAAAAAATAAGTTAGGTTAAGCCACCGCTACCCGAATTTCGACCGATTTCTTACATATCTCCCTTAAACATTTGAAGTTTTTAAGCTCTTAAAAAAATATATGTTATTTTCGAAGATAATATCTAGATACGACGAAACGCAAATTAAATGAAATTCCTTCTTTAGAAAAAATCGCAATGTATGCTCCGAAAATTATTTAAAACAAGTCTATTTCTATTATTTTACAAGTTACATTTGTGAAAAAATTCAAAATGTTTCTTTAAATGATACTTAAGATACGTTCCACGAGATTTTTGCTCTATTTTAAACGAGTCATGTTTTATTAAGCTTTTTTCACTTAAAATATTCGCGCGCTCTGTCCAACATTTGTAATTACATATCTCTCCATCTTCTTCTTTTTCAGCCGAGAAGCGCCGCCTTAATGCGGGATATTTTACGGAAATATTTTACTATGAAACTTTTACCGTGTATTAGGGTGGAGTGCTTTTATTTTATTCTTAGAATTTACAACTCCCAAATGATTTTTTATACTTTAATTATTTTACCAATGTGTAATTATTTGCTAATGGCTTATGACAGAAATAGAAGCTTTTTCTTCAGTTTTTCTTCTTCATCTTCATATTTTGCCAATATCTTACAAATTTCTCCATTCAAGAATAATTAATAATTATTTACCCACAAATGGTACTTTATAATATTACAATAAGTCGGTAACATTGTATATTTAAACTGATTTCTGTTTGATTTACCAAATTTACACGACAATGTTTTCTGGTGTTGGACATTTTTTAATAAATAAGTGCGCCGTCAAGAAATCGATGCGCGGGAGTTTTTTAAGTGAAAGCTTAAAAAACTCCCGCGGTTTCAAATCACAACGGTGCTAAAGAGCACCGTTGTGATTTGAAACTTGATTAAACGAAAAGCGACACTAAAAAAAGTCTAACACATACATCTATAAGATTTAGCCTGCGAGATAATGAGATAGACTAATCGGTCTCCTCTTTGCGCGGTGCTTCGTAGCCTCCCCACTCTTATCTCCTTCAGTTTTCTGAAGGTTTCACTTCTACCGCGTGAGAAATAAACACCTTTTTTTTGTTTAAATTTTCACGCAATTTTGAGTTTCATACACTTTGCGTCTAAGAACATTGTGGAAATTGCGGAAATTTAAAGGAAGTCGCTAGAAAGAATTGCAGGAGCGAGAAACAAAATTCCATCACGTGCCACTGTAATCAATAATCGTATAAGTTGAATGCGCTTTTGCGGAGCTCTAGGAACATGTGAAAGAAATTATTTTTTTGTAAATTTAAGCTTAACCGCGCCACCTGAAGACGTCATCGCAGGTCAATAATATTTTGTGCTTTTTTCTCACGCCGTTATAGGGTCAATGATTAAACATATTTCAAATTCTAAAAATAAAAACAATTCACTCCGGCCTGATGCAAGTATACATCTCCATTGGAAAAACATTTAGGTCATGTTGCCGCTTAAGCTTCGACATTATACATGTACACGGGTAGGTAGGTGAATTTAGTTGTAGCGCAGTAACCTTTGAAAGCGACGACACGGGGTAACAAAACAATCCTACCCTGGGTGTAGTGTATGTATATTTATGGTATATATAGTGACTGTGGTGTAAGTATGTAGTGCACAGTGTACATTGTACAGTGTACATAGCCAAAGTACAATCAAATTCTGCTCTCCTTTCAGTAGAGATTCCAGCAAATCCTGAAAATGTTTACCAACCGGCAAAGGGCTGGGTGACTCCGATCTGTGGATATCAAACTTTCAAAGGGATCGTAATTTGAGACTAGGTTCTGGTGGCGGAAGTGCGATGTACATAATAGTAGTTATAATTGTATTCAGTATTCAGAATTCTCACCCCAATTAGGTAAATGTGGTCCTGGTTGATTGGTGAACGTTTTATTTGCGTTAATTTGTTAGTAAATGTCATTATTCATTTATTTGAAAGAGGACATTTATTTATGTATTTAGAATCAACGGCACAAGTGCCATTAACATTCAGGACAGATATTGGCAGTCATACGACAAAAATGTAAAATATAGAGAGAAAGAAAGAAAATAAAAAGTATAAGATGGATTAAGTATGTAAATAAACGAAACCAAAGAAAAAATTGTATATATTAGTACAAAGAAAAAAAAGTAAAACAAAAACTAAAAAAAACTTTTATGTAGTGTTTAAATAAATTTGCATTATTAAGTACAGTTTTATTCTTCAATAGAGGCATATCAAAAAATTCAGCTTCTTAAGCCAAAGAGTTAGGTTGGTAATCAATATTTATATTATAAAAGAAAGTCCAAAAAAACGTGCGGCCCGCAAAAACTCAGAAACGAGTCCCGGTACGATCAAGGGAGTTATATGGTGTAGTAGATCTCTAACCCCCTCCAGGATGAGGGGTTCCGTCTTTACCTAGAGGGACTGCTTTTGAAGATATAAGGGCTGGAAGTTTCACCCCCTATAAATTTCAAGAGCAGTCTTCCGGAAAGTTCTGGGAGGTTCGATAAAACTCTTGAAAGTTCTGGAAGAAGTGACGGATTATGTCGGTGAGTCCAAAAGTTTCGAGAATGTTCTAGATGGTTCGCTAATGCTCTTGAAGGAACATTCCAGAATACTCTCGAATATTGTTCTGAGCGAAGTTGGGTATCCCAGCTAGTCTATTTATAATTCTAGCCTGAAACTGTAGCATAATTGTCACAATAATAAATAACTGGGATACTGACTTTGGCCATTTTAGAATGAAGTCACAGATATTATGTAGATTAGAAAAGCTTCACAACGACAGGAGCGCATGGATGTGATTTTTTTAGATACAACCGCTCCTTTGAACTTTATATGGTTGTCCCCACAGGGATAAAATAACGAAGAAAACTACATGTGCCTTCCGTACGAAATTGAATGAAAACAAATGTTCCATTTAGCCCATTAGCCAAGCGCCCTGTTTCATTTACCCTCTCTTGTCGGCGTAGATCCCATCCCATTTGACTTTCGTAAACACAGTTGTATTGGAAATTTAACCTTTAATTATATCATTTTTTAAGAAACCTGAAAATATTAGAATTCTTTCGAATATACCTACTCATAATAAACGGAAATTAGTGTGTGTGTGCTATTGTGGAGGGCTAAACTAGCAGAGGATTGAACCTGACGCTCTGGACCAGTCGATCAACTAAATAATATAAAATTTATTTAGCTCTTCGCATTTTTATTACAAAATCATTTTTGCCTGTCTTCACAATGATTTGCATAATAATTTAGCAATTTTCCCACAGAATATACACAATAAAGGAAAAATTGCCCTGTTCTCGAAACAAAGTTGAACTTTTATCGCTGAATCGGTGCTTCGGTAGATAAAGAAAGTTTCTCGGTTATCCGAACAACTTTGTTTAATGCCCTTGCTAACTTGGAAAAATTTTCGCCTGGAAAAAGTTACGAAAACAGGTTTATATGAAAATTAATGTGATTTGATGAGGCTTGTTTTATGAAGGAATTTTTCATTGAATATCCATGCATTATGGTATTTTTAACTAGAAAACTTTTCCCTTGCCGTTAGAGGCCATAATTTTTTTGATCAGAATATTTGACCTACTTTCTCTCACTCCCTTTATAAATTTTGCTTAAAAGGTAAAACGTAAAAACTATCTACAATCACGCGTTCTCATCCACTCCTTGCCTCTCGCCTCATTCATATTCATACATTCTTTTCAGTTATTCTGTCATTTGACACGACCGTGCTTACTGAGTATTTTGATTCGCTTAATTGTGTTTGGCGTCCGCGACTTCTTCTACTATTCACTTCGTATTATATTCTCCTTACACTCCTTTCGCCGTTCTTCTGCCCTTCCTGCCCAAGCCTTCAAGTTCCAGCGTCCCTTTCTCTTATTCATTAGGCTTTCATGAACCTTACATACTTCCAGAATCTTCAGATTTGTAATACGGTCAAACGTGGTTAGCGCTTCGGGAGTCTCATTTCTACGTCAACTTTCGTCCATCCTCTGCCAGTTTATTTCTCAATTGCATACGTCATCTGGGTTGAAATCTTGACTCCGTTATTTTCTGTTCTACATTAGGTAAAGTAAAACGCATTTGAAATAAATAACATCATTTCTTACAAAGGGGGAAATCTTAAAAAAGAGGGATTTTTTTAATAAACAGAAAAGCGTTGGAATTTCTACCCTGTTGTGATTAAAATCCGCAGAGGAATTCGGAATCGTTTTCATAATAATTAAACTCGCGCCGGGCTGTTGATTAGAGCCGTTAGGTTTTTGAAAAACGTCCGATGTGATGTACGAGTGGTTGGTATCTACCTACTGGGTCAGTTGTCAGTGATTAAATGACAGCCTTTAGACCCGGTACGTTTTTTAGATTCATCAAGAAGATTAATCGAATGCACTCAATAGTCCAGTGGCGCGGCACTTTTTTTAGATCCTAGCAATTATTTTGTTTTTTCAATGCTATTTATTACACTGAATTTTTACAGATTGTTCGACTGAGAGTTATAAAATAATCCAGTTATAAAATCTCAGTTAAGAGATACTCACCACGAAGAAGATACATTATACGAGAATAAAACAAATCAAAGACAAAAGAAACTAGCAAAAGAGAATATCTACAAGAAAATAGTACAAGATACAACAAATAAGTGAAGTAGTTGCATAACAAAAAAGTTTTTAGTTTGTATTCTTTCCGTCGAAAGGTTTTTTAAAACTTATTTTGTTAAATTTATAAATCTGCTCCTTCGGGAGGAAGTCTACTTTCACCGACTGTAATGTCTGATTCTCGTGCTATTTTCTCTCATTGGAGGTTGGCTATCTGTCAGTATTCAATCTGTAGCTGCAGCCTGGAACCATGTTCAATTTTGTCGATTTTGTAAACAACAGTTTTGTCCATAAAGTCTTTTTTTTGCAGTTCACTTTGTATCTGTGTGCGGTTAACATGCACAATCTATATGGACGTTCATCTGACATTGTAGATCTAAGCCATGTTTTACGGTGACCGGACAACTCGGAATGAAACCAACTCAGAACCATCTCAGAAAAGTCATTTAGAGTGATAAAATATATATATATATATAAAATGGTTAAATAGGTTATGTTAGGTTAGGGTTACCGGCTAATTTAGAATTATTTCTTTCATACCTTGCTGAACGATCGCTCCACCGTACATGTTGTTGCTGGTAATGTTAGAAAAACTAGTAAGGTCTTTTTTGTGTCAGGTATGACACGAAAAAGAAGAAAACCTAAATTAAAACTAAAACCCAACCAGTCTCCATAGGCCTGGTAGAAATTAAAATAAATACAAGAAATAAAAATATTTATTTTAATATAACTATTTTCAATCAATCCAAGGGGGGGGCAAGTACCCTCCCTTGCCCCAACGTGCGGGCGCCCATGCCTGGAACTGTATTCGTACCAGTTGCTTAGGCTTCTCTGCTTCCTATTCCATCAATATTCTACTGGGTTATCAATTGGATGATCTTACATAATTTCTTGTTCCTCGTAAAAACGCTTAAGTTTTCTAATGTAATTTCTCTTTATGACTAATACCTACCTTCCGATTACACAGTTTGTGAAAAATGAATCAGAACAAGACACTTAAAATAAAAAAAAGGTGACGGTCGCAACTGTAAACTTTCCATTTTATGATGTCTGGTTCTGTTTCACGTTTCGTTTACATTTATTAGTATTATCTTCTAGGATTAATATTACATTCATTGGCACAACATTCAAAAATTAAAAAAAAAATTCCAATTAAACTAAACTCCTAATTTGGTTTGGGGGCCGATCTGTATTCTTTATATTCTCCTGAAAAAGGCTTTGACCAAAAAGAAACCGCCAAAAAACATGAAATTCTGAAAATATTTCGGGACGCTCCTACTATTTTTACGTAGATTTCATTAAGAGCTTAACTAAAATGCTCTATCATCGATCGCTTCATTTTGCTCTGCCACCACTCATCTATCTGTCCTTCCATCTGCGATGTGATTAACCGCAAAAAAAACAGATGGAAAGTCTGTCTATCGGCATTCCGTGGATGGAGTTGAAAAACAAAACGATATTTGATCTTCGCTTTAGCCTCAATAATAATTAATAATTAATCTCCAACGTCAAAGATGCCTGGAAATGAAAAATCTGTCTTTTATGGATACTCGTAAAAATATATCAATATTTAAATTAAATACATTGCATATTTAGATGTTTAAGAGATATTTTAAAAGAAAAATTACGTAGAACCACATACTTCGCTTTCTGTCAATCAATTATACAATACGGCATTATAGGATGGGGCGGTATATATAAAAATCTAACACAAACAATTTACGTGGTAGAAGTATAATGCATTTAATTTTCTGACCTTAAATTGTTTGAATAAAAGTTCTGACGAATATGTATAACCCTATACATATTCGTCAGAACTTTTATTCAAACAATTTAAGGTCAGAAAATTAAATGCATTATACTTCTACCACGCAACAATACAAATTTATAAAGATGATATTCAAAATAAAGTAACACCCTTTAAAAAAAACAGAAATCTCAGACAAACGTCAATACTTCCAATTCTTAAATGTAAAAAAACAATAGGACAGCAAACATGAATACTAACATAAAAGAATTTAAAACACACCTTGAAAATTATAGTGAAAATATGAAAATATGAAATGAGTACCAAATAAAACTATTATGATAACACCCCCCCCATAGACACAAGCCCTGCTTATTTATGGGGGTACATCAAATATATATATTATGTATTTAATTATTATATAGAATCATTGTAAAATACATGTATCTATTTATTATTCATAATAAATAATAAAAAATAAATAAATAAAAAATAAAAATAAATTATTAATATATACCTTTATTAAATAAATTACGCAGAATTAATCGTATTGGTACATTGGATTGGTACTGCATAATTTACAGGTTTCAAATTGAAAATTGATTGGCAGCAATCTTGGACTGAGTTTTCGTAAGTTCCTTCGGATTCTTTTTTTCATTTTTGAATACATTTAGGTGTAGATAGATGTGTTCAAATATCTGATTTCGGTATTGTTTTCTTGAATGAGTAAACACAAATCCTAGAAGTGGAAATTAACCCACTTCTCGACATCCGATCGAGCTGAAACTCGGCAGATAGATCCCCCGGTCGATGAAAATTCATTCTCTCATTTTGGAGGCATTCACACGCATTTTTTTCGAAAAAATAGTACTCTATAAAATATCACAAAATATTTATTTATTACCCCCTACCAACACGGCTTTTGAAGAAATAAATCTGCGTTAACTGATATACTAATATACGAAAACTTCTCATCAAAATCTTTAGCAAACAGATGCCAGGTGGACTCAATATTATTATTCAATAAATTAGCGACACTTGGAGTTTATGATAACGTACTTAATTGGTTTGTTAGTTATTTGTCCGAAAAGTCTTGGTGTGAAAATAGATGGCACAACTGTAAAATTTAAACAAGTGGAGTGCCACAAGGCTTTCATCTAGGACCCATTTTATTTAATATAATTATAAATGATATTGTTGATGTATTTACTAACGTAATCGTACTACTTTTTGCTGATGATATGAAACTATATAAAAAAGATTAATTAAATTAATTATTACATTTGATAACTTATATCTTTTTGAATGGGGCTCTATCAACAAATTAGAATTGAACATAAACAATTTCGGTTGATTATTTTTTTCAGAATAAACGTTCCAATTTTTTTGTTCAATATACATACCCTCAACACAGCATCCCCAAAGATGACGTAGGCCATGAGCGAAATTATTTTACTCAAGCCTTTCTGTAAAAAAATGTAATAATTTAAATTCCGTTGGAATGGAATAATTGACCCACATATTATATTAAATAACAAACAAACCTATGTTTGTCATATAAATAATATTATCTACGAGGCCCTTAGGACTCTTGGCTTTATTTTGAGAGCTGCAAAAGACTTCAATAATTTAGGCACATTTATAGTTTTGTATAAAAGACTTGTCTAACTCTACACTCGCCCTTTTTCAATATTCATTCCGACAACATTGAAAAGATTTAAAATAAGTTATAAACATACAAACTATGAAATGTATTTTCCTATGCAAAATATTGATTATGTTTACTTCCTAGATAAGACGTCTTTCTCAAAACTTCCAGAAAAAATAATGAGCACAAATTGATTACTATTTCATAAAAAAATGCATTACAAAATTGTCTGTCCTGAATGGCTTCAATTAATCGATATTCATTAGTACAGTTCCTTAAGCTTAAAAAAGCGGTCAAACTCGGAATGAAACGGAATAAGGTAAAAATTGGTATAAACCTTTCTTTTGGCATTCTAAATGTTGTCTCAAAAGTCTCATAAGGTCACATGTGAGCGTCTTCAGATATTTATGGTCAAAGATTTAAAAATATTTTTTTTGGGAATATCTCGCTTCCTTTGCCTCTAATTGTAATTGCATTTATTGTAAAAGTTGTAGAGTATAAGATTTTCTACACATTTTGTTTTAAATAAGTTTTTATACGCTTAGCCGTTTTTAAGATAGAGCGCGATGGGAGCAGAACGCTCAGCCACACATGCCATATCGCAAGGTCAGTCACTTGGCGAGAAACCCCTGTTGACTGCACCACATGTTCCCAAAAAATCTTGCCGATATTTATTACCCTCTTACTACAACACCGGGACACTAGCTCATCAAAATTTCCCGATTCCGAGACTCCACACAAAAAAACTTGTAAAATATTATGTAAAGCCCAATAGGACGTGAAACAAATAAATAAATATATCAGAAATTGGCTTCTAGTCGGCCCGAGAGATGGCGCAACTAGGCCAAAACTTGAAGATAGATGTTTTGTAAAGGGTGTTTTTTTTATAGGTATATAAATTCAAAATGAAAAAAGACGCATTAAAATAATGTTAATGTCTATGATATTGGCTTTATTTAATAGATAATTTTATGCCATTATTGTTTAAATACGATTTTGGGCATATTAGCCCCACGGCTGGCTCGAATGAAGCGCAATCGTGAAGTCCAATTTTCGACAACTTTGTCGAGGAACTGGGGCCATATATCGGCCACAACACGGCAAATGTTGACTTCCGAATGGTCCAACGTCTCTGGTTTATCAGCGTAGATTAGTGACTTCACATACCCCCAAAGAAAGTAATCTAATGGTGTAAGATCACACGATCGTGAAGGCCAGTTGACAGGTCCATTACGTGAAATTATGCGCTCACCAAATGTTTCACGCAATTATTGCGGGCCTCTGTAACGTGGACCTGTGAACTGGCCTTCACGATCGTGTGATCTCACACCATTAGATTACTTTCTTTGGGGTATGTAAAGTCCCTCACTAGTCTATGCTGATAAACAGACGTTGGACCATTTGGAAGTCAACATTCGCCGTGTTTTTGCCAATATGTAGACCCAGTTCCTCGATAAAGTTGGCGAAAATTGGACTTCACGATTGCGTTTCATTCAGCCAGCCGTGGGCGCTCATATGCCCAAAATCGTATTTAAACAATAATGGCAAAATATGATCTATTAAATAAAGCCAATATCATAGACATTAACATTATTTTAATGCGTTTTTTTTCATTTTGAATTTGTATACCTCTAAAAAAAACACCCTTTAGTAAAAAAAGAAAACTTTTTTTACGGGTCGATTTTTTAAAGCTTTATTTGTTTGTACAGTAGATAGGAACAACGAAACGTAACATTACCACTAATTCTAAATTTATCCTATCCCTCGGTTAACGTTTTGCCGAACGAATCCTATAACAGAATTTCTAAGGTTATGTATGACTAGGTGTTATATTGACTAAACACGAACTGTTTACACAACTGCTAAGTGTAGCAGTCATGTGTAATGTTCAGTCTAGTGAGACTGAACATTACACATGAGGGGAAGAAGGGTACTAAAGGATAGGAAATTAATGTAGGGAATAGGAATTCTAGTGCCGAAACGTTTAACGTTTGTCAAAATTGAACAAGGCCATTATTAAAACACTGATACAATATTATTATTATTTGGTAAGTCAGATTGTTCATCTAATACTCAACCAGCGTAAAATTCATCCTGTCAATGAAGGGTTCTTTCAGGACCGTCAGTGGAAATATGTTTACATAATTTTTCACTGCAACTGGCTTAAACCAAATTATTGTTTCATTTACTCTTATTTGGGAGGCGGTAATGGGTACCGCCGCCCCGGGAAACTTTATTGGATAACCAACACCTCTGCCATAGGTCACCCCAAGTGGTTCGCTACGTTTGGTGATTTAGCAGGGGTGCCCGGGTTCATGGGGTAAAGTTTGTCTAGGTCTTGGAGGTGGATGACCAGGACACACTTAACCCCAGATTCCTACCCGCCCCTTACACCTTTTTCCTTCCCAGAACTCTCCTTCCCTTCTTTTCCTTAAAAAAACCCTCCACACAGCATCCCCAAAGATGACAAAGGCCCTGAGGAAAATTATTTTCCTCAGGGCCTCCTGTGTGGAGCTCATGTAAAAAAAAAAAAATTATGGCAAGTCACATATAAATGCTATTTACTAAGACTCGATAAATATAATATATGTAAAGAAAAAGTATTGTTGTGGTGTCGGTTAGATTGAGAATTGTCACTTGTTTTGTTATTATATGATTTTATTGTAAAGTGTCAGTTTGTTAGAAGAAACCATAAAAAGAAAGTGATATAATAAACATAATAAATGTCGTTTCTTCGTTACACAACTTAGCAACACAAGTGTTTTATTTATCAATTAAATTAAGGAATCAAACATCTACATTATAAAACGACATTTACTGTTAAAAACCCAAAAAATGGAGAAACTTCAGTTTGAATTCACTCTGCTACCTGGAAGTGAAGGCAAGTCAAACGTTTGTAGCATTACCTCAATAGTTACAAGTGATGATAAAGTGTACGCAATACCAGAATCGCTACAATCAGCCAGCCATCACAAGGAAATAATGAAAACTGCTGCTTTTAGTAAAGTGAAAAATAGTTTGGGAAAAAGGTACCAGGTTAGGAGAGTCTGGATTACCATGACAGAAGAACTGAAAAAAACATATGTAGATGAACATGGAAATTTACAGTTTGGAGACCAATACCTCGAAGAATTGCAAGAAAAAAGTTCCCCAGTACATCAAAAAGAAGAAACAAGTACACTGGAAAGATTGATTGAAAAATTAATGGGAAATAACCAACAGAGCTTAAAAAACATTGCTGAGAAGTTCGTTATTGAAAAATTCTGTAATAAAAATACAAATGCAAGCCAGTGGATCGAAGTATTTGAAAAAGAATGTTTACGGTTTGATGTGATCACGGATGAAAAAAAAATAGAAATACTCAGATTGTTTATGGATAAAACTTGTGTAGATTGGTACAGTTCCATGATTATAAAATTAACAATGAACTCCGAGTGGTCAACATGGAAAAACAAATTCTGTGAATCATTCGCAAACAAAGGATGGAACCCTGTCACATACGCACTCTCATTTAGATACAAAGATGGTTCTCTGTTGGATTATGCTATGAAAAAAGAAAAACTTTTATTGGATATGAGAAGATCAATCGACACCGGTACTTTAATAGACCTTGTTGCTTCCGGACTACCAGAATTCATACTAAACAAGATTGATAGAAAAGGAAACAGTTTGAATGAAGCAAATTTAGTAACGATTAATGGTGTTAAAAAGACGAGTGGTTTGACAACTTTAAAGATAAAAATTTTAGAATTGGAGAAAAATTTTGATGTGTACATTATTGATGAACACAATTTCAAGTACGATTTTTTGATTGGATTAGACATGATAAAAGACTTCAAACTTATTCAAAGTGAAGACTTACAAATATCACAGAAACTCTGCCTGAATAATGCAAATAAAAAAGATAAAAACTCTACAGAAAATAAGAACGCTGTAGAAAAACACAGAATTAATTTTAACGAACATGTTAAAGAAGAAGATTTTAAAATAACAATAAATCATTTAAATAATGATCAAAAAACAGAAATAAATGAACTAATAGGCAAATACACATCAGTGTTTGCGAAGAGTAAATATGATGTTGGCACTGTTAATGGATACGAAGCGAAGATAGACTTATTAGTAGATAAATATTGTAGTAAGAGGCCTTACAGATGCAGCGTATAAGATAAAAAGGAAATAGAAGAGCAAATAGCAAAATTATTAGACAATAAACTGATAGAAGAGTCCTACAGTTCATTTGCTGCACCGGTTACTCTAGCATTTAAAAAAGAAGAAAACAAAAGATCCAGATTATGCATAGATTTCAGAGACTTAAATAAAATAGTCGTACCTCAAGCTCAACCATTTCCGTTGATTGAAGACCTAATGACGAAGACCAGAAATTGCAAATTTTTTTCAACGCTGGATATAAACTCAGCCTTTTGGTCTATTCCGCTGCGGATTGAAGACAAAAAAAAAACAGGATTTGTAACACAGGAGGGACATTATCAATGGACCTGCCTGCCTTTTGGGTTAAAGACTTCTCCGGCAATTTTTCAGAGGATATTAAGCAATATATTGAGAAAATATAAACTAAACGAATTTGCTGTCAATTACATAGATGACATTCTTATATTTTCAAAAACTTTTGCTGAACACATTGATCATCTGACAAAGCTGCTGAATGCAATCAAAATGGAAGGTTTTAGATTAAAATTTACAAAATGCACATTTGCATCAGACATGGTAAAATATCTGGGTCATATAATTCAGAATAATTCAGTCAAGCCAGTAAAGGATAATTTGACTTCAATAAAGAATTTTCCTATTCCAAAAACACAAAAGAATGTAAGACAATTTCTAGGAAAAATCAATTTTTATCATGAGTACATTCCGAAGAGTGCAATAATACTAGATCCTTTGCATAATTTACTAAGGAAAAACCAAAAGTTTATTTGGACTGATAAATGCCAAAGTGCTTTTGAAACGATGAAAAATCTACTATGCTCACAACCAATCCTGGAAATTTTTGATCAAGATTTGCCAATTAATATATACACGGATGCTTCTCTAGAAGGTGTTGGAGCTATTTTAAAACAGACACAATCTGATGGAAAAGAAAAACCAGTAGCTTACTTTTCGAAAAAACTAAATGGAGCCCAGAAAAAGAAAAAAGCAATTTACCTAGAATGCTTAGCTATAAAAGAAGCAGTGAGATACTGGCAATACTGGTTGATAGGTAAACCATTTACAGTTTATTCAGATCACAAACCACTGGAAAACATGAACCTCAAATCTAGAACTGATGAAGAGCTGGGTGATTTAACATATTATCTTTCACAATATGACTTTAACATAAAATATGCTCCAGGAAAACAAAATTTGGAAGCTGACTGTCTAAGCAGAAATCCAGTTCTAGAATCAAATGAAAATACGGATGAACAATTGAAAGTCGTAAACATGATTAAAGTGGAAGATATTTTGAAAGATCAGAATAAAAATGAAGAAATACAAAATAAAAAAAGCAAATTAATAGAGAAACACCATATATACTTCAAAAAAATCAGAGAAAAAGAAAAAGTTATTCTTTCAGAAGAGTTTAGTATGGAACTCATAAAAAAAATACATGAAAACCTTTGCCATATTGGAATTGGACAAATGCAAAAGATGATAAGCACACATTACGTAGCCAAAAATTTAAATAAAAACATAATAAAAGTTTGCAGAACCTGTGAAATTTGTATTAAAAATAAATCAAGAGGACAAGACAAATTTGGCGTTATGTCTCATTTAGGCCCGGCAACAAAGCCTTTTGAAATAGTATCTATAGACACAATTGGAGGATTTGGAGGTACAAGGTCAACAAAAAAATTTCTGCATTTGTTGGTAGATCACTTTACAAGATATGCATTCGTTCTTACCTCAAAAACTCAAACTGCGAACGATTTTGTAAATCTAGTTAACAAAACAGAAACAGGAGACATAGGTATGCTACTTACCGATCAATACCCGGGAATCAATTCAAAAGAATTCAAGAAATATTTACAAGACAAGCGGATACCAATGATCTTCACAGCAGTAAATGCACCATTCTCAAATGGTTTAAATGAGAGGCTGAATCAAACTTTAGTTAACAAAATAAGATGTAAAATAAATGAAAAAGAACAAAGGAGAGCCTGGACAGCAATAGCTCAAGAATGTACAAGAAAATATAATGAGACTATTCACTCAGTCACTAACTTTGCACCGAGTCACCTTTTATATGGTACGGACAGCACGATTTTACCGAATGAACTAAAACAACGAGAATCAAATAGTGACTGGATCAGAGACAGGAAAATAGCACTTGAAAACACAATAAGATCACATAACTACAATAAAACATTATTCGATAAAAAGCGAAAACACTTCGAGTTTAACGTAGGGGATATGGTGTTTGTGGAAAATGGAAACAAGCTGAACAGAAAGAAATTGGATGAACTGAAAATTGGACCATATGAGATAATTGAAAAAATTTCAAACTCCATATACAGGATAGATACGGGTCATAAAAAACCAGAATCAAACCTATTCCACATCACAAAACTTATTCCAGTTCAAACATTGGAAGAAGAGGACATCGAAGATGAGAAAATTTTGCAATAATTTTCTTTCCCGAGGGGGGGAGATGTAAAGAAAAAGTATTATTGTGGTGTCGGTTAGATTGAGAATTGTCACTTGTTTTGTTATTATATGATTTTATTGTAAAGTGTCAGTTTGTTAGAAGAAACCATAAAAAGAAAGTGATATAATAAACATAAATGTCGTTTCTTCGTTACACAACTTAGCAACACAAGTGTTTTATTTATCAATTAAATTAAGGAATCAAACATCTACATTATATATATTTACATAATACGTTTATGACGGCCTCCGTGGTTCCGAGGCAAGACTCTGACTCACAATCCGAAGGTCGCGGGTTCGAACCCTGCGTGCGCAAATAAATTTTATTTGATTAATTTGTGTTATTTCACAATTTATTCATTTAAAAATAATATATAGTATATTTGCGGCACGTTCCAGAGTGGAAGATACTATCAGTATCGCCCTGGTGTAAGACCACCATTCAGGATTGAAACGTTGCTTGAAATGGCTTTAGCCGTGTTTAGTGACCAGATCTGAATAGCCAGGTACTTCCCCACCTTCCTCTTCCCTATCTCCTTCCCCTCCCCACTACCTTCAGCCTCACAACATACCCCAATTGGGGATGCCATAGTCTCACTGGCTCCAGACGTGAGCAGTTGGGACTCTTGTGCGGTATTTCATATTAAAAAAATATATATATAATTGAAATTAAGCTTGTAAGAATTTAACGATTGACGAAAAACTAATCCGGCACCTAATTTTATCGAAGTAATCGTTTAGTTATTCCTCTACTCCCGATTCTGTATTAATTAACTCTACGCACTACATAGTCGAAATCAGAAAAGCTCCAACACAAATAAAATAACCTAGCTTAAGTACGTTGGGGAAGTAGCAATACAAGGCTCTCCGACATCATTTATCAAGAGCAATACAAAACACAGCCGGGGATGTAGCACGTTCGTTAATTAATTTGCTCACTACAGCATAATAACTAACTCGAGTGGACTTTTACTTAGAACGGCGAACTTTCACTCCAACACAGTTTGTGTTCCTGCTAAATAATATATTATTATAGTTGCTTAGAGAACGTGTTTGTATATAGCGACATTAGATGTAGGTATTTTTTACATTAGACGTAGGTATTGGCATAAATCTTTTTCTACCTAATTACTTTTTTTTTATTGTATAAAAATTACATACAATGGGAATTTGTAACCGCTAAGCTCCTGCAAGTAGTTTGTCAGCAGGAGATTTGCTCCTCGAGAAAGAATGTTACAACAACAATAAATGAAAAAATCATAAACGCATTAGCGTAGCAACAACATACATGTAACAACGTATTATAGGATACCCACTAACATTGTGATATGCAAATGTTGAAAATAATACAGAAGCAGTAGTTTTATGGTGAAAAACAGTGGAATTGGAAAATATATACATATATATATTTTTTAAATATCTTTAGACCATTGAGAATGCAATGCATTAGCAACATAATAACAGCAATTCATTAGTAATTAATAACTTATTTGAAATTTATTACACGGTGAAAGTGAGCAAAATATAATCTTAATACATAAGGTTACTCCCTAAAAGCCATGATTTTAACATCAGTGAGAATTTCGTTACAGGGCAACTTTCTTTAAATTCGTATGGCAATTTGTTAAATATTAATGGTATAATATATTCAAGGGTTATTATTTGTTTTGAATGTAATATGTAGAATGATTTATCTCAAATAGTACTTACACAGGTCTTTAATAAATTATTAAGTGGTGATAATATTCTGTTGATGTTAAAATCAAGCTTCTTCTAGTCCCAGACATTGAGTTAAACAACATACATTTATATATAGATACGATTTTAGATTCTCACGGCCAAAAGTATTTTCGTGATTTGTTTTTGGGGTGTTACTTTGGATTTTTTCCTGAATTCCTGGGAAGACTCAAAACTTATAGAGCACGCCTGATTACAGAGGCAATTGAAATCTACAAAAATCCAATTAATATCAATAGAGACGACGAAGCTGAGCTCAATAGCTCTTGGTATCCGGTAATTGACGGCTACATGAAAGCTAAACGCAGAAAACCATGTTGAAGTATATTGTAATTCCAGCGCGTAGAAGAAACATGCAACATGGTATCGCTTCTAGCACATAGCACATACTCCATCACTAACAACATCTGCCCTGATGATGGATACTGTAACGTTGGTTAAAGAAGAAGGTAGCACAACACGGCATAACACCCCAAAAACAAATAACGAAAAAAAATATATACATGTATACATATGTATATACATCAATTTGTTACTATTATGTGCAGACAAATATTAAATGGATTAAAAATGTACGGCTTACAATGCAGAGAAGAATTCAACCCTTTTTCTGATCCACCGAGATGCTGAAATCAAGAATTACAATAATCACCGATATCAGTTACCATCAGCGCAACGACCCTTGGAACCCTGGCTGCCCCTAGGAACCTCTTCTAATCCTGCCGTCTCGAATGGGAGCGACCACTGAGAAACAGGTGTACAGCACGCATGATACTAAAAAACTTGAAAAAAGTGAAAACAAACGCCTAGTTTCGTTTGTCGTTATTTTTAAAATTTTGGGTTTGTTTCAATTCCGATGCACATAAATATACTTCTTCTTCTTCTTCGTGTGCCCTATCAGGTCCCCCGACGATGGCGATCACTCTGGAAAATGTCTCTCTATCTTGTGCTGCCCGGAATAGCTCCTCCGCTCTTCTAATGCCGGTCCACTCTCGTATATTTTGTAGCCAAGACATTTGTCTCCTACCAGGCCCTCGGCGACCTTCTATTATTCCTTTCAATATTAATTGGAGCAAGTGATACTTTTCTCCTCGAAGTACGTGACCCAGATATGAAATTTTCCTGACTTTTATTGATGTGAGCAGTTCTCTATCTGCTCTAGCCCGCCTGAGAGTTTCTATGTTGGTGATCATGTCGGTCCATGGAACCTTGAGCATTCTCCGGTGAAGCCACATTTCAAAAGCCCCTAACCTGTTCATGGTATTTACTTTCAAGGTCCATGTCTCACATCCATACAGCAAGACTAAAATAAAATAAATATACTACTGTAACACAAATAAACTACGGAAAATATCGTAGACGAATGTACACTCTACCAATTTCCCAATGGCACATCTGTGCTGAATCAAGTGCCTCCCGATGCCGTCGTCTGGCAGAATAACTCACCATCCCGTTACGATCCACATCATACGAGGAAGAGTGGATAAGAACCGAAGCCTGCGAAGAGTACCTATTCAAAGAGTAGGCCAAATCCCAGCACTCGATATAATAATACGTGCATGATGGAGGAATCGTTGGTTAATTTTCTTTATTAGGCGTGTATTGGGATATAAAGTAATTAATCTAGTTAGTACCTAGTATAGTTTTTATGGCTTTTGTCTTAGTAAATTTTATTACACTTGGGCTACTAAAGGAAGTAAATTTGTTATCGTATCAGCGCCCTCAACTGGTCGGTAGGTACCTGCCTAAAGAAGATAATCTTCCAGACGGGGTTAGGCATTAAAGGCAATGGTCATCTAACTATGGAGGATGTTGTTTTGTAAACGTTTGTAACCTAACCTAATTAGTAGGTACTGTAGGTGGGTACTGTTATTAATTTAAATCTGTAACCTGTAACCACAAAAATATCTAAAACACTAAATGAAGTATATATGAATAACCAACGTACACCGCTCCTGACAGAAGTTTAAAAATATAGCTATTAACCTGTAAAAACATTATCGGTGTTTTACCTTAGATCATTATAGTGAAATATCTTATTGACTGAACAATTTTTCCAATAAAGTAAGTAATAAAATATTTTTTTATTTATTTGTTAAAATATTATATGATACCTACATCTATACTAATATTATAAATGCGAAACCGCTCAAGTTTGCTTGTTATGCTTTCACGCATAAAACAATAAAACGATTTTTAAAATTATCTCGCCAGTAGAAAGCTAAATTATATGCGAAGACTATGTGATGAATATACTATAGAAGTATATGATGGTAAGCTCTGGCGTTATGACATTACAAATATTAATATATTATATTTCTCATACGTTTTCTGTCTTATACGTTTTCTGTCTTATACGTTTTCTGTCTTATACGTTTTCTGTCTTATACGTTTTCTGTTTTCTGTCTTATCTGTTTTCTGAGTTAATGCTAACGTCAAAAAACAAATCGTTGCCGTGGAAACGATGTTGATATATATATATATTTTTTTTTTATTTCAGGCGTTTGAAATGTTGGTATGCGCATAACTTTCGAACGACTCAACCAAATTGGATAATTCTTTTTTTTACTACTGGTGAGCTCTGACATTATGAAATTTAGGTGACACGCCAGCTGTTTGAAAACTGAATGTATCGAGAAGGAATGGATGGAATGCGGGAGAGAGGAGGAGGGGGGGATAATAAATCACCGTGGAATAAGTGCAAGCGTTACATTAATTTCCCCCTAATACCATGCAAGCGAAGCCGCGGGTTAAAAAGCTAGTATTAAATAGAATATTAAACATTTACGTGTATTTATTGATACACATCTAATTTGGAAATCACAAATTGATAAAACCATCTCGAAATCAATACGTCTTAAATACATATTTTATAGGCATAAGAAAGTACTCAATCTTGACAAATTGAAAATGATCTTCTTCTTTTTACAAACTTCAATAAAATCTACAGCATTATAGGATGGAGTGGTGCGCTTGATGCATTTATTAAGCCTTTATATAGAAATAGAACATTCTCGACCGAGTTATTATTCAAAGAGACTAAAATATTTAATATTCATATTATATAACAGATTATGAAATATGTATTCAAAAACAAAAAATGTTTCATAAAAAAAATGAAAATAGAATTAGCAAAAGGACTAGTAATGTGTTTTACAACCTCCAAACCAATACCAAATTAATGCAAATTCATGGCAGTTTTATTGGTCCTCGTACATTTAATCTTTTACCAAAATATTTTAAATGACAGATAAAACATCAGATGTAAATTTTATGTAAACCTTCATGCTTCACTTTTCATTACAATTATACTGTAACTTTAAGACTAACTTTATTAACTTTCTTGAAACTATAACAAAAAATCAATCATTGGTTTAAATTTTTTACCTCAAGATTTTCACAGAAACCCATATTTCTAAACCTTTAGGTACTATAAAATATACATTTTTTACTTTTTTGTGTAACTAAGCATTTTTTTATATTACTCCCGCACAGGCAGTGCCTTAGAGGGTTCCCATTACCTAATTTTATGTTATTTTTATATAATTACTTTATAGCGTAGGGAGTGTGGCAAACCCATCGCTCAGGGAGTGGAAACACAAACCTGCAGTAGCCATCCCAAGCCAACGTGTGAGCTACCGTGCTCAGGCTGAATGTCCTGGGGAACAGTGTCACGAACGGTGCCTCCGAGAAACAGGGTCGCATCTCGGAGTATTTAGACCTTACTCCAGCACTCGGGGCTCTACTGGAGTGGACCTTCTATTTCCCTGGTCACTCGTGGGACAAAATATTGGACCATTCGAAAACTAGGGGCCTTTAGGGACCCTAGGAGTGCTGAGGCCACCTCTGTGGAATACCTTCCTGGGGCCTGTAGGAGGAACCAAGAGGAGAAACCGTGGAGAGGGGAGCCGAACCTCCATGAACTCTTCCCTTGTGGGGCCTTCAGGGAACCAAGGGGAAGGGCACACTTCCGGCGCGCGGCCTTTGGGGAACCAAAGAGGAGTGAAGTGGAGAGATGATGTCCTCTTCCCATTTGGGGCCTTCAGGAAACCATCTAGAAGTGTAGAGGAGAATCGAGACCATCTCTGCGAACTCTTCACTTGTGGGGCCTTTAAGGAATCAAGGAGGAGTGAAGATGAAGTCCTCTGCCCTCCTGGGGCCCTCGGGAAGCCAAGGTGGGGTGGACTCTTCCCTTGTGGGGCCTTTTGGGAACTAAGGGAAGGTGAACTCTCCATCGTGGAGCCTTCGGGGAATTAAGGAGTGGAGAGGAGAGATGAAGCGCTATTCCCTCGTGGGACTTTCAGGGAATCAAGGAGGAGTGAAGAGGAGAAATGATACCTGGGAAGGCACATTGTCGAACCAGAGGATATAGCTTCATTTCCAGTGACAGCTCTGGTATACTTTATTAAAGGGACTAGGTTGTTGTTGAAGGATTGAGGTAAAATGGGAGATAGCACAATGGGCCTATGGCCTAAGTGCTCACGGGAACTAATCGTAAACCGTCTCCGCAAAGAAAGAATACTATAATTACTTTTATTTCTTATTATATTTAAAAATTATGTCAAAATTACTTTTGAAATGTATGTAGTTATAATGGGAAAAAAAAGAAAAAAGTAGCTCTGTACATATTATTATTATGGGTCTCTGGATAGTACTTCTTCTGGAGGAAGTTAATTACACAGGCCAACAGTGAAAAAACTTTTTTGATAATTTTTACTAATTCCTGCGTAAGTTGGATTACGAAAGTCCTGATTACGAAAAAAATTATAAAAAAGTCGTATCACCCACCAATTTTTCACATTTCACTATTAAATATGCTTGATGAGCCAAAGTCCACTTCTTGCACAGCCATCTTGACTTTTTTCCTGAAAAATTTAGGTGATGTGAGTGAAGAGCAAGGGGAACGGTTTCATCAGGACCTAAAAGAGATGGAGAAACGATACCAGAACCGCCGATGTGTTACCAAACGGTAACACATCGGCGAAAAAGCTACGCAAGAAACTTTGCAAAGAAAAAAATAAGCATCTTATATTCAAATTTAAGTAATTAAACATGATTGTAAGGAAAATATAACCAATTTTAAAAACTATTTAATTTTTATAGGTCAAAATTTTCCTATTTTTTGAAATATTAAACTGATATCATATTGTGAAAGAATGGTGGGTGATGATATCATATTGTGAAAGAATGGTGGGTGATGATATCATATTGTGAAAGAATGGTGGGTGATAAAAAAAAACTGCTATGAAATACGGGTTCAGCATCCAAAATTACATAAAATTTTGGTAAATTTGCTTAAAAAGTTTTCACAAACATTTTTTTTGTTGGCCTGTGTTATCATTTCAGAGTCGATCTTTGCAGCCTAGAACAACGGACTATTCAGCGGAGTTGACCTAAATTTTGCACTCAAAACCAAACTTGAAGGTTTTTTGTTTATTGATTTCTTTGAAAAAGCGTTACAATTTTTATTTTTCTTATGTGGACCTCACTAGGTATTATAATTGATCTAAGGTTTACTTCTTAAAATTATTTTTGTTTTAGATAGGTACATTATTCTACGGCGATTTAAACATCAAATAATATAAAGATTAACAAGAGGAGATCCATTATTTCCTGTATACTGTACGTATATGTGCAAAGTGATAATATTGTACTTAATTTAATCGTTTCACAGTATCTCTACAGTTAGTTAATCTAAGGCAAGCTTACGCGTGTGTAGTTGGGGCATATAGAGGCTTTATGGTTCGTTTAAGTCACATCCTTCTAACATGGTACCATGTACTTATGTGGTGTGTTATGTACTGTGAACGATGTACGTGTAAGGAGTAAAGATGTAAGAAAGTCTAGATAACATTGAACAGCGCGTGGGGGTAGAAAGTAGGAAGAGGGAAGAGGGAGGATTGGGAGGTATAGTGGGAGGCTAGTGTTAATGTACCTACTTAATTGTGAAGAGTCAGGGTGACGACGAATTATTAGCAAGCCCGATCTTAACGAATTAAGAGTCGGAAAAGTCGTGTTTCCTTCCTCCTTCTCTTCAAGACCCAATTTTCACTCATCCCTCTCCTCTAAAAGACCCTCCACACAGCATCCACAAAGATGACGTAGGCCTTGAGGAAAATAATGTCCCATCGTTAACTCAAAAACGAGTCGTAGAAACGACCCACATTTAATGTAAATCCAGTGTGCAGTTAATGCAAAAAAAATTAAAAATTCCTTGTCTGTACAATTTCACTATACCAAATCATAAATGCATCAATAGTCGATGGATTGAATAATTCAAATTTTGAATTTGTGAGGTATTATACTCGCTTAGTAGTTCTATGCTTTACACCAAGAACGATAATCGAAAGATAATTTAATTAAATAGTTCTACGAAAGAATAAAAAAAAAACGATTTTCAAGAAAATAGTGACTTAAACCTTGATTTACCAGGTGACTTCATACATACACAATTTACCCGGTGGAGTCCCCAGGACTCCCGGAAATAAAATCGTAAATTTAGCACGAAATAAACACTTTTTTTAAATTTTATTTATTTATTTATTTATTTCTATATATTACAGTATTTACCTATAGATCAATTTCGAAAAAAATTTACATAATATATTTTGTAATTTTATTATGTTGGGTGTAAGGTAGGTTTGTGAAGGTGAAACTGTGGATAGGTATTGTTGTATGTTTCGTGAACACCTCACTAGGAGAACCTGTGCTGAGGTGTTTACGTGTTTATTTATGTTTATGTGTGACAAGTATTTATGTGTTGTAATAGAAAGTTTTATATGTATTTTTTTTTTCAAATTTTAATAGTTATTGTACATTGGTTATTTAGAAGAGAAAAAAAGTATTTAAATATATTAGAGGAATATAAAAAAAAAAAATATATATATAAACATACACATACATACACATCCATATAAATACATGTACCTGCACACATGCATATAAATATATATATACATACGTATACATCCGCATACACATTCACATACACATATACATATGTACACACATATATAAATTGTAAGTGTAAGTGTAAATGAAATTCTAGTTTTATTTACTTATTATATATTTGGTTTTACAATGGCATAGATTTTTATTTAAAATCATAGAATCACAGCCTTTTATTTAGGAACTTCTAGAATATGGCACTTTTTGTACCAAAATTACGAGACCTAACTTCTAGTCTCAACATTTCAAAAAAAAAACAATTTTTCAAAGTAATTTAGAAATACAACAAAAACATGATCAATTCTTATAAAAAGCAAAAATAAGAACAAGATTCTTTTTTTTGCTATTTTGTTCAATACTATATAATAGGCTAAAACTATAAAATTAATACCCCGGTGGAGGCCCACGGACTCCACTAGTGTGATTACTTACCAATCGAAGCCTCGCACATCGACGTCCACTCACGCCCACGTTTGGCGCGTCACTTTGTGAAAGTATTGGAAGGCAGAATTTGTAATTCCAAAAACTAACAGTTTTATGAGCGCTGAAAGTTTTCAATGGAGTCCCAGGAACCTACCGGGTAAATTAGAGGATAAAACATAGGTACATCTTTTCTCTGGCTATACAGAGGAGAAAGTCGTCAGAAATTTGGATTAGTAGAGTGATGGTCAGAAGAGGATTCATTTGTGGAAAATTCACAAAATTTACGGACAAAATACGAGTCTTCGGATCGGAAAAAGAGTAGGTACTTTTACTGGGGGGCTACTAGTAGGCCTATTGAATTGAAACTTTAGTTAAGTTCTAAGAATGATGGTCCGAAGACGATTCAAAGGAATATTGAAGGTTGAAGAAAAATCCCAATAGAAGATTCCGGGATGGAACGGGGTACCGGAGCGGAACGGGAAGGGGGCACTACGGACGACAGAGATGCTTGACCTTCGCATACGACGTACAGTTGCTACGCTGTATGTAGGTACTTGCTGCTATTTTTGTGAGAGTGCGCTTAGTTGCGAAATTAAAATTAAATTTTTGGTTCAACATACTTATGACTAACTAAATTTCTAGTGATAACTCAAGACAGTTTTAAAGAACAGGGCACAATGGGGTATATCCCGTCAGTATGCTCTTTTATTTCATCTGCAGATGGTGCGTAAATTTAAACCAGCCGGCAGTCCTGGTCTACGGATGCTATGAAACAAGCTGTTGATGCGGTCATCAGTGAAGGAATTGGGATACGTCGCGGCATCTAATCGGCGGCGGCGGGGTGAAGTGCAATCATCGACATTAGAGAAGTATGGTAGATGGGAAAATCCAGAAACTCTTGATGATAAAACATCAGGGAAGTACCACACCACGTGGTGTCTGCTGGACTAGACTGTGATGACGATCAGGGGGTTGGACAGAATGGGAAATTTTCCTTTTTTCAGACACAATTTTTTTAAATAAACAATAGGATAATAAACGAAAAATTGACAAATAATAATGTAATTACTTCCAAACACTCTCAAATTGGGTGATCCGACAATTGATCCCCCGAAAATCGATCCCCCGAAATGATATTCATCACAAAATTATATTTTTTGTGCATTATTTACCAATTTCAAACGTAAAAGATATTCAGTTCGACTTCAAAATACCCAATAATGAGTTGGTATGAATAGCAAAGGAATTTATAAGCAGTGTCGATTTTTTGTATTTAGGTAAGCGCTGGTACATACCTACAGTAAATAGAGAAGCAGATTTTTCCTTGATGCATTTGAATGAAAATATGTTTTATTCTTTTGTTATTCGGCGGTACAGTCTCTCTGCACATCCCTACGGGTCACTTAGTTATAATTTGTGTAATTAGGTACAACGTATTTTCCCTAAAGTGACTGCACATTGTATATAAGTAGTCCGGGGGACCAATTGTCAGCGGATCAACTGTCATGGAACCCTCAAATTGTAATCAAAGCTTAGCTACCACGTTCTGCCCCGGTTCCCCTACTAATAACATTTTTAATGACCTCATATATGGGAATGAAGAAGCTGGGCGAAAAACATTAGCTAAAAAGCGAATAACGTCCGGTTTTTCCGTATTCTCGAAAATGTAGTAGTCGGATTGGTTTATCAGGATTATTACCCAATAGCAACTTGACGAACCTAAATATCTCTGCTGAGCTTAAAAATGATTTGAAATACCGGCCGTATGTGCTGCTGCCAAGATGCTCTTCTTCAAGTTGTTGTGGAGGTTCTCTCGATAACTTTACGTCTTTCTTCTCTACTTCTTTTTGTGATGACCCAGGTATAAGCAAGCTATTTTGATTTTTATGTATAATATAGATACAGAATGTATAGATAACAATTCGCCGGAGTACCTACCTAAAGCTTATGCAGTCTTCCATATGCGCTTATCTGGAGGCAGGTCTCTTGCTTAAACAAATGCTTTAACAATTGCTTTGATATTACTATCAACATCTCCTCCGTTTGTTGAAATAACGATTGAAATATTGGGGGAAAGTATAATAATGTCATTGGGCAAAGTTCGCAATGAACGCTTGACGTTTGGCATTTACATAAAAGTTAAAATGCGTTCTGATGAAAAAGAGATGCTACATCAGGGAGAAAACACAAATATTTTAATAGATATTTATTTATCAGGAAAGATTTCCGACATTATTGCTAAAGTAACCATTTAAAAATTTACAGTGTGTAAATAATTACTTAGACGTCAAAAATACGTCAAGTTCTGATGTGAAAGATATTCCGGCCCCGACAAGACCAAAAATCCATAAATATAATATAAAAATATGTGGCTGTTAATGAAATTTGCCGTTTTTGTGTAAAATCACTTCAAGGGCGCTGTACAAAAACATTTTACCCACCCTCTTCCTGCGTGGAGAATATTCCAGGCGTTTCTCGATTTAAACAGACTAATTATATTAATATTGGTTACTTTATTATCAAATATATTAATTATCATATTATATTTAGGTATAATAATATTTTAAACTCCTGATTATGTAAGCTCGCTCATTGCACATAACCTCAAAAAGTCGTCCAGTTTATTCTATATAAATGACCGCACCGCGCGGCTCCTGTGAAAAAATTAATTGATCTCCCCCCAATGAAAGCTCGGAACCCAACAAAAATTGTCAATGTTTATCATGTTAAATAGTGATGTTTGAGGGATTGTCACGGCAAAAGTTAATGGCGGAGCTCGCAAGAGACGGGCCTTGATGAAAGCAAAGAAAAACACAAACATCTATTGAGTTTGGAAAATCTGTGATCTCGCGACAACTTCATATCAGTCTTGGCAAGTTTTTGTTGCTTTTGACATTCGCTGCAACCGTGGAAAATATTGTTTTTGTTTTGCTTTCGGGTTGTTGAGAAAACCATTTTACTGTGTTATTATTTTGCTGCAGGAAATTGCAAAATGTAGAATAATAAAGAAGTAAGTAAATAGTTCACCCCTTGCATACACAGTTATCTAAAATTACTTATTTTCTGTGAAAATACCGCGAAATCTCGTAAGAACCATTTTATTCTTTCTTTTATATAAGTTAATTTGGTGATTTTAAAGTGACTTGTAGATTTTTTTTGTCCTTTTACGATCGCGGATACTTTCGGACGCCAGTAAATCGTACGATCTTGTATGTCCGGTTAACCATAATGGCCAATAATAGTGGTGGACTAATAGTGATGATTTTCATATTTGCTGCAATTAATAATTTCTTGGTGGATTTTATTACTGTTTTATGTGTTAATGTTAACCCAAGTTACAAGTTGAGCGAGAGGTGAAAACATTCGGAAGCTTTTGAGCTCTAATTATTTAATAAATTCAATGCACATATCGATTTCCTGTAACTGCATGTCCTTGATACCTACTTACTCGTTCTGTTGCGCAATTGCCTAGAAACGTACCGTATTTTTCAGATCAAAACTCCAAGAAATACAATTTTTTTTACATCCAAGAGTAGTAGTTTTTGAGGATTGTATTGTAAATCTGTTGCTGTTCATTATTGGTGTTTGTTTTTATTATATTTCAGGTATGTACTAGGTTTACGCATTGTGTGGGAGAGGCTTAGGCCCCCTTTTGTAATTCCCCATTCTCGTGTCAAATGGATTCATTGGAAGCCAAGGCAATGGATACTGTTGCTGAATGCATGCGCAGACTACATTGTCACTGGATCCCTAAAGAAGTAATAGACGTTCCTGAAACTGAGCCGCCTAACAGTAATTGGAATTTTTAATTATTTTACTGATTAGGACTTTATATGTACGCACACAATTAGTTTGTCTAATGATAGTCCTAACTCGCTTTTTACAGTTTCTGAGTTAGTGCTTGAAATGAGGGCTCCAAATCATAATATAGCTCTGACAGAGAGAACCATGTTGCTTGAACAATCGTAGAAAGTTTTTCAGCACCGTGAACCAATCAGAGACAAGGATTCTTAAATTAGTTCTCCAGCCACTCTAAACTAATTCAGTATCTAACATAAGTATCAAACTTTTAAAAATATGCTGTAATCACTTGGACCCATAAGCTTGTTTTCACGATAATTTATTATTGTCAGACATACGTACGACGTGGGAGGCGTACCTGACTTATTATTACTGTTAAATGTGCTGAAGTTTAAATTTACATTCAAAGCTCAACCTAAACCTTTATCTTAAATGTATGTCACAATTAGTTCCATAGTCAAAGTGATTTTTACACAATAAAACCATACCTGTAACTGTTGTTTTCTCAAATGTATAAGACTTATTCCTATCTGGTTGGACGATCCAATTGTAACATTCACTATATGATTTTGTGGTGGGTGTCATAATAATATTATACTTTTTATTTTATCATTATCAGTTTTCAAACATACTTAATTTGACAAACTTTTCTTATCCCTGGAGTAAAGAAAGTGTTTTCTAAGAAATTAGTGAACCGAGAGGGAAAATTGGAATTTCTCGACTATCTTTTGATTTTGTGTTTATTTTTCAGCAAAGGAACCCAGCAAGCCTTTTTGGAAAAGAATAAGGGACAGACACAGGGAGGCAATTCAAAAGAAAAGAGAAGCTGTTCTTGAACAGGAAAGAACAAACCGGTATAATTACATAATGCAGAAGAAGAACATGAGCCTGGTCAATCCTTACATTTCGGGGCCGATTTACACTCACAGCGTGTATCACAGCCCGCCTTCAGAACTCCCAAAGCCGCCATTCACACAGCCTCGCGTGAACCACAGTCCCGAAGGCTTATACGAAAACTCTTCCAATAATGCGTCACAGGAGACTGGATTTGGACTTGAACTCCCTTCAGATGACGGCAGCACCGTGACACACGCTCCGTATATTAGAAAGAGCAAAAAGAAAAGTGCAAACAAACCGTTCAAGAATTACGTGGAATCTGAACTGAAGAATATAGTGCAGACTTTGCCAAAGTCAGTGAAGGAACACAACGCAACGGATGACTTCTTTTTGAGCATGTGCGTTATGACAAAAGATCTTCCAGAAACTTTACAGATAAGGGTGCAGAAGATTGTGTTTGCAGCAGTGATGGAAGCGAGGGAAGAATACATCCAATACCAGCATGACAGGCTTGTGATGCCGACTGATGAAGCCACTCTTACCAGGCAAAACAGCAAAAAGGTATCTAATATTGTTACAGTTCATCAAACTGCTCTCGGCTGTGGGGCTCCCAAGGTTTCCCCGCCGTCCGGGTACCCGGTGGAAACCGTTGTGAACGTAATTCCTGAGGGAGCTGACACACGTACAACAACATATGTGCCAAAGAGATGCAGTTTTGAAAAAAATTACTGAGTTCCAGGATCATCATTTTCTTTTAACCGGTTGAACGCCTCGGTGTTTACGGATGAAACTCGAAAATTTCGCAATGTTTTGACTTTTGACGTAAATTTTGTGGGTTAATTTTATGCTTTGGTATATAATATTTACCGAAATACGTTCCTTGAACAACAAACTACGCTTACAAACAACTTTACTTGCGTTTATTAGACAAATTGATAGGTTTATCGATCTTTTTATGACACGCAACGCTCAAAATTTGACAGCTCGAATCGCGGCAGAAATGCCCATTTCCAAAGTCATAAAAATGTCCAAAGACAATTATTTGAGTGGCTAGGTGTGTTCCTTATATCTGTGACGTCAAGAACAAGAATGCCCCAAGCGATTCTGACCTTGTTCTTCATACATTTTCTTTATACATAAGGTTTAAAACCGCATATCAAAAAGTTTTATTTTTTATTTTTTATTCGGCTATAGGGCGCGCACCAGCGCGCCAACGGCACGCGACCTGTTAAGCCCATTCACGCAGGATGTGAAACACAGATTCAGAAGTAACGAAAGTCAATATATTTACATATTTTATTTTTAATTCTAGTTCATTGTGGTATTTTATACAGTGTAATATGAATTTCTATACAAACTTTACCCTTGTTATATAGTTTTTTATGCTTTTTTAGCCTATCTAGTTTAATCTCTCATTAGTTTTAAGTTCCTCAGAAATCAGAAGACTGTTTTAAAATGAGCTTTTAATCTATGATATGTTACTTTTACTCGGTTATCTTAATTCCTATTATTAGTAAGTACCGTGTCATCTATTGATAATATGTATTCTGTTATGTTTTTTTCCGCTTGTATTTATTTTATTGTTTTTAATATTATAGCGGTATTTCTAGACTCCACTGGAAATTACTCATTTTTAAATCGAATTCAAGGAGTATCCACTCTTATACAACATAAATTGATTTCGATAGGTTGTTATTTTATCTAGTAAAGTTACTTAACCCTCCGCTTGTCGCGTCTTTTTTTTAACGCGAGGTGTCGCGCGGAGTCGCCTAGGACTCCGAAAATAAGTATGATTTAATTGTTGTTATAGCATACATTTTATGTGTTATTTTAACTGACCAGTCAGGTTATAGTGGGTGCATTGAAATAAAAAGAACTATTACCAATTAGACAGGTTTTTATTTTGAATGTAAAAGCTTAAATATCAACACGGAACATTTTTTTATAATTTTGATTCATACTTTTTTGACAGTAAATTAAAAAAAACAATTTCTGTCAAACTTATAACTATTTGAGATTGATACAGACTTATTATTATTACAAAAAAAATCAACAAAATTCAATGAAAAAACATATAAACTTAGTTTTTCATTGAATTTTGTTGATGTTTTTGATCCTCACGCCGAAACACAAGTCTGTATCTCACAGCGCACATGCGCAGACTGAATGTCGGCGGCGCTAGCTTCAAGTATAGTCTCTTTTAGGAAGCTTCTTAAAGTAAGGAATCAATGGGAGCATTTAAAATGTACATAATTAGTATTTCTGTAAAACCTAGGCTTTTAAAGACCCCACGCGACGGGTCGAGGGTTAACTAAAAATGTGAATTTATTCTGTTGGTCATTGCGCAGATTTATTAGATTTTTTCAAACGAAATGTTGTATTATACGACACATACTTCAAATCGTATAATCATACAGTATTAAAAGTCAACTAATTATCTAGTAAACCTACTTTTCATAAATATTTTTATTCAATTAAAATTACTTTTAAAAAATCCAAGAAATTGTGTGACGAAAGTCCTTCTGTTTGTCTATTGTTTTACTGACTTACGAACTAATATATTTCAGAATTTTTTACACACTTATTTAGCCTAGATATTATTCAAAAATTATAACTACTTTTGATCAAAAAATGATTATTATAAGTACATATATAATTTTGATAAATTTACCGTTGTGCGCTTTAGCATTTTTATTGCTAACTCGAAACCAATCATCACTGACAGAAGAACCTCATTACCGCTCAGTGAGTCTTCTGACGCTCTTATTAACAACGTTTTTTGTAATTATTTGGCTAAAAATGGATGGACAACTCCAAATGAGAAAAGTTTCACGATGAAACACAAGTCGCAACATCAACAATTTTCTCGTAAGTTGCATTTTAATAATAGATTTGTACCTTAATTGAAACTATAATATAAAGGGTTATCCGATATATCAAAGGTATTCACTGAATATTTTCATTCTACAAGTACTTTTACTTTTTTTTAAGATTTACCAATATTTTATGTTTTTACCTTTTATTCATGGTGTCTGGAAACTCTTAGTGCAAGCGGGAAACGAAAAACTCCTCTTTAATTAAAATATTTCTTTGTGTGTGGATTCCTCTTTTGCTTTCTTTTGTGGTATTAAGTACATTGTTATTTACCTATAATTTGTAAGAATTTGGGATTGCGGCTTCGTGTGTACCTATAATTTAATTTATTTTTTGTTTAGTTCAGTTAATGTAACACAAAAATAGGCAACTCTTTGCAAAAAGTTGGGTTGTTTTGAATGTTTGATATATGGTTTGACAGTGATCTAAAAACCAAGTATTCAACCTCAGCGAGAACCCCCGCACCCGGCGTTAATTAGCAAAACTTAGCCCTTTTTCTTTTTAGCCGTATATTTCAAAAACTACACAGTTATCAAAAAAAATTCATCAGTTTTTTTTTAGAGTAGAGTAAATTTGCTACAAGACCAGCACAAGGCCAAGAACACAAGACTATTAGCACAAGACCAGCTCTTCGGGTATAACAATTTCCGAGACACAACTTATAAAAAAAACAGTGATTTTTTTTTTAAATGTGAAAATATGGTCGAAGTCTCTGAACTATGTTAAATATCTCCTAAACTATAAGGTTTAATTCATAAATATCACTTTTAAAGTAAGTAAATTTCTTTATATTGACTGGTAAGTTTTATTATTGAAAAATAAAATCTGCTCGCACATTACTAGTGTAAGGTATAAAAATGCAAAACCAAATAGAAAAGAGGATATAAGAATAGAATGATGCTTCATCTTGTCAAGCAAATTCTTCTTTTCACTTCTGTTTCACAACCTCCTTCGTCACTTGCAGGTGAGTCTATGTGTATAAAGTTGTTCACCGTTTCCAAGTCTGTAGAGCATTATTTGTTCTAGTAAAGGTCTTTGCCCTATCACCATTTGTTTTTTTTTGGCCTTGTTAATCAGTAGACGTAGATCACTGCTTTCTTCCTCTATTTTAGTAAGGAAATGGTCCATTTCTTCAGAAAGTAGTGTCATCTGCATATCAGAGATTTGAGATTTTTTAGCCACAAATGTTTATTCCACCTTTCCATCAGAAGTTGGATAGAAGGAGGCATTTGAGTCTCTCAATCTACCGAGAAAAGTTTGTCATGCTGGTGAAATAGGTTAAATATTAAATATGTACATAAATAATATCTATTGAGCCACTCCAAGACCCAATTTTTATAATCTTTCCGATTAATCCTCTTATTTTAAATTAATTTGACCCTGTAAATAAAGCACAATTGATAGCTGTAAACTTTTATAATAATTTTTCAGATGCGTGTTATTTCATATTTTTAACCCCTCAGGCCTCGGGTCTATTTTGTCGGAAAGTCAAAATATTTCCGCTTTACACTAAATTCCAAAAGAATGGAATATTTTTTAATACATTCATAAACTAAAAACTATTTTTTTAAAGGTAAATGCTTTCAAATTTTGTATAATTTTTGAAATAATATTAAAATTTTGAATGCAAAAATAAAAAAAAATTTAAAAGTGCCTCTCCTTACTTTTTCTCTAACTAAAGTCACTGATAAAGAAAAAAAACCACACACACATATTTTATTAGGCAAATGTATTTTTAAACATTATCATCAACTCACTTTTTTGTCATTTCATGTCAAAATAATTAATGAATTCCCAAAGTTTCATAATATAATATTTTTTTTCAAATTACGATCTAAAACTTTGGTTTCATAAAGGTGTACATTTTGATTATCTAGTGGTTAACTTAAAATAATAAAATAAGTTAACATATAAAGCTTGGTGTTTTCTCTTTCTAACACCATTTAGATCATATTTCTAACCATGATAATAAGGGAGACACAACGATTTCTATGAGACCTTTATGAGTTGTTTCAACAAATTAGTCTGAGGGGTTAACTTTCCCGATTATATTGAATAATTCGAGGTTAAATATATTTCATACTTAATGTATTACGTATATTATAAATTGTTATATACGGTACATGTGGCAAATTTTTACTTGGTGACTGAAAACAAACCCTCCGATTAAAAGGTCGCCATCCAATAGATCTCCTTTGTATGTTCTGTAACAGTGCTTGGATTCAGTTAGATAAATCCAGAATTAAGCTCTCTTTCATGATATCAACACTACCTTTCATATTTGTTGTATTTCACGGCGGTGTGTAACTCTAATTAATTAATGAAAAATCGGCCTACATATAATCTGATTGAAAAATCTAAAAATCCCTAAAAACTATTTTTATTAAAATTTTCTTGAAACCAAGCACTGATCTTGATGGATGCATTTAGAAATTAATTTATAGTGTTTAAAAGTTGACCGTAGGCAGATCCATCAATTATAATCAATAAATTATTATTGAAGTTTATATGTACATACATAGCTGACTGCGAGAAATGGGAGGCTTAAAACTTTTCCAACAAGCAAAAATGTTTTTTGTTGCCTAAAATCTAATTTTGCTCTTTGCTTTAGGGTTTATGATGTGATGAACCCAACGAAAATGATATAAAGTTTTTGTGTTTGCTGATAAGGTATTACGGTCTGGGTTTCAATATTGACTGAGGGTTTTTATAGGAGATTTTCTTGTTTATTTGCAAATTTTTTTTATTTGTGCGATATTATGTTAAAGTTGATTGTGTCGGATGATATAATATCCATATTTTGTTGTCTGAAGCAGATCAGCCACGAAGCCACGGTGTGTGCTAGTATTAGAATGATAGTTGGGTCTCTATTCGCCATACATAAATATATTCTTTTTTATCTGTATTAAAATTGGTCAAAAAATGTATTAATTTTACAGTTCGTAATATAAATCCAGAACTGCTTTGAAGGAAATGAAATTGTGATTGACAGTGAAAAATATATTTATGTCTGTTAATGTTTAATGTCAAAGACAAAAGTCTTATATTTGTGACTGTTAGTGAATTTACCTATAAGCGTAATATGTACATATTATATTACACGTGTTACATACTTCATTTTTAACACATTTTCCATGTCTTTTCCTGCATAGTTTATTTTGTAAGATACCCATGTCCTTGATGATTTCCAAGAGAGGGTATTGGTATACATGACAGATATTTCAGATTATTATATATACAGATTTAGATTGGAACACTAATCATTTAGCATTTTCACATAATCTTCAATCGCCAAAGGACTGCTGTCCGACAGAAAATTCTGATAATTTTTTATAAACTGGTTTTGAGGTCCAATTATAACTTTTCACCCTGCAAAATGTATATAGCATTGCCGCTGTATAAATGATTGATCCTGGAATATGGAAAATATCTTAGTAGCAGCTGACTGACTTGTTATACCAAGCCATAGAATAGAAAATTTGTAGAAGTGTGATCGACTGATGTGATGATGACTTTTCCACCCCCTGTCTGCCGACAGGTCAATGAATTTTATTATCTGCAGGAAAGAAGTTCTATATTAAAAATGTTTTATCGATTTTGTCCGAAGTAAGATAAAATTTACCTTACTCAGACTCACAGTCATGCCCACAACACACTTCTAACTGTTTATCTTTTCAATGTAACCAAACTAAAACTCAGTGCATTTATTTGTTACCCGTGTCCGGAACTCTGGACTTTTAGTAATGGATGACCTATCTAGGGATTCCTTGTCAACGTATACAATGCCGTCATTCAGCGAGTTTCCAAAAGTTTTCTGAGTTCTCCAAATTCTATAGAAATAAACTTTCTCTTTTGTAATGTAAACATACTTCAGTACGTATTTGCAAGAATTTGTCGGAAACTGAATGACACCACTGAATATGTGCAAATCCTTTAAAGCACTGATTTGTAATTATTTCGAGATGGGTTAGAATAAAGGATGTTACGATTTAGAAAAATATTTTTTATTGGAAAATACAGGGATGTGATAAATTTTAAATAAAATGTAGGCTATTTTGTAAAAAGTTTACATACTCAGATTTCATTTAAATGTTACTCGGATTAAGTCTGAGTAATCTGTCCTTTTTATAAATTCTTGTGTGACAGTAAAAGTGAGAATCTTTTCTTAACCCATTGGCCACAAACGCCGGCGTCCTGCCGGGTGTGCAACTGAGATACTTTACCACAAACCCCGGCGAGCCGCCGGCCAGTATGCCCGCCAAAAAACGTAAAAAGGAGCATGATAGTGGCATCTTTGAACAAAACTTTAAATGCTGAACGTTTTGTAGATAACAAACCATTCGTTTGGTAGAATTGGCAATCATAAGTTTCTTAGGTTTTTCCCCTAATATTTGTATGACAAGTTTTGTAAGTAGCCAGCCGGCATATAATTTCTTCAAAATAGTGAGTGGTTCTAGGATTTTCTAGGTGACCAGTGCACTGCACGTCCCTGATTGCTTTGAGGACTTTCATACCAAATTATTTTATTAGTTATTAGTATACATGTATGTAAAAAACAAAAATCATTAATGTTAGATTTATGAATATTATGTTTTTTTGTAACTTTATTGATAAAAATGTGAAAAAAAACTTACGAAAAAAGAGAAGGTTATATTTGTATCCTTATTTACACATATTTTAATATTTTTTAAATTTCTATTTTTATGTTTTTCTTTACCATAATCTAATATGTAAACAAATTTAAAGAAATTAATTCATTTGAATTTGTGGTTCAAAAGTTACAATAGATTTAGTACATCAAGGCAGGTTTTCAATTTTTGGTATAAAATTAATTCAGTGGTGAAGGCCAATTTTTTAGCTCAATAATTCTGTGGCCAATGGGTTAAGGAGAATAACAAAATTAACTTTAATTAATCATTCAAATTCAATAAATATTAATAGACAAATCATCCACGGGGTAGTCTTACTTGTGAAGACATATTTTTATATATGGCTACTTGGTATTTGGTATTATTTTCTTGATTGAGAGGTTTAAGAATATACAAACACAGTTGAAGTGTGATGGTAAGCTTTAAAAATAAATAGATATTATATATAAATGTTGAAGTGTCAATTTTTCTTTTTTTAATTTCTATTTACTTTTATTTATGCTTAGTGAAAATTGCATTTCATTTCTAAGCGTACTTGTGATTTTTGTGCAGTAAAATATGTATTTTTTTATGATTTGTGTAATTATTTATGTATTTTTTTTTAATATGGTATTTCTATGAGGTGGTTGATAGCCCAGTGAATGAATTGTCTATAAAACTCAGTTTGGAAACACTCAGAACAAGTTATGCCTAGTGAACATAATATCTAATATTGGAAATCTTCAGATTTAGTTTTTTTTAAATTGTAGCGTTTCAGTAAAAATACTGATGCTTGATCCCATTATTTGTTATATCTCTGCTATATTTTTAAGATCATTTGTGCTGTGAACTCATTATTCCCTGTTATATTTTAAAGATCATTTATATTGTGAACTCATTGTATATAATGTATTTTTAAGTCATTGTCGTAATATGAAACACGTCACGTCGGTTAAAAATGCCAAAGTTGTGAATCTGCAAAAACATCACGAGGTTTGAGATTGAGAATTGATATAATAAATCAATTTATATTGTTACTAAACCAGCTTCAGCTTCATATGAATATGCACCAAATCTGTAGTTTGAGATGGATAATAAAAAATGAATGTTTTTTTTAAATATTTGTGGTTTTTTTTTCACATTGTTGATTTTGGGCAATGCAGGTTTTGTTAGGAATGCATTATATTAGGAATGTTTCTTTTTGAGGTTTTAATAATAAACAGTTTTTAATAGCTTTTTATTATTTATTGTAAGCATTACAATGGTTGAATACATGGATACGAATCTTTGAAAACATTGAAAAAAGCATTAATATTGATATTCTGATAATATTATTATTATTAATACGATAAAGAGGGAAATGTGTGATTTTTTTGGTAATTTATTAGTTATGCGAGTATGTACATAATGTTTACTCTGTGCAGGAATCTTCATTCACTGGGCTCGGGTAAACGGTCTCGTTCCTTACTGTCTCCTTTCAATGATTTATAAAAATTTTGATGAATTCTTAGAATTGTATGATCAGCACACATCTTCATGAGATCTTAATATTTTTATTTTGAAATCCATCTAAAACTAAAACTCCATCATAAACCTTTACCAGTTCGCTGGAATTCAATTGTCTGCCCTTTCTACGCCCACTTCGTTTACTTCAGAAAACTCGTCATTTTATTTAGTTTTGTCAAAAACTCCCTGGGTTTTATTTTCTGTACTGCAGCCAGCAAGCAGAGAGCCATGGTATTTTAAAATTATGGTTTTTAGCTAAATGATTTCTAAAATAAAAATTTTCATCAGACAATTTTCTTTTTTCCTCAAAAGGTTGTGGATTGTTTCTGCAAGAGGAGTAACTTGAGTCCATCCTTTTAGTGTATGAATTGGAATATGTTTGGATTTATTGGGAATATGAGGGAACCTTGAGGAGGCACATGGAGGCAAAAAATGTTTTTTTTGCTGCCCAAAACATTCGTCTGACATCATTCAAACAGATACAGCATTGTTATGTGACATTTTATGTTGAATCATAAACCCAAAACGAAATCTCGTTGGAACCTATTTTTCCTTGTGTCCCATCCCAAAGATCGCTATAAATAAATAAATATACATCTTCGTAGCAACAGAAATGCAGCATCAATGGCATACAGCTTACAGACTGAAGCAAACTGATGAAATTGACAAGTTAAAGTATCAAATATCTTGGTATTGAAATTGATGATAATCTCCGATGGAACGGACACATTGAAGCAATCACAAAAAAACTCACCAGGTACATTTACTTCTTTAGAGCCATCCGTAACGTCCTCAACATAAATGACATTAAGAAAGTGTACTACGCTTTATGTCAATCACAAATAGAGTACGGGATAACTGGATGGGGATCTGCCTTGAGCACTCACATGGACCGGCTCAATATAGCCCAAAAAGGAGTACTAAAGACAATTTTGAAATTACCGGTTAGAACTCCGACAGAAGAATTGTTTCAAAGCATTCAAGTCTACAATATACAAAAACTTTATGCAAAAAATATTTTATTTAAAATTAAAAAAAACATATCAGAATACTCCACTGTCCAACATAGATACACAACCAGGGCAATAAACCAAAATACTCTAGCTACAGCCAGTTTGAAAACATCTTTTGGACAAAGAAATATGAAATTCAATGCGACAAAACTATACAACGCTCTACCAACTCAAACAAAAAAAATAACAGAAATAAATAAATTTAAAACAAAAGTAAAAATATGGTTGAGAGAACAAAGTGAAAATGAACTATCAAACATACTGAAGACCATGTAAAGGCAACTGGATACTAAATACAAATGTGGAAAAACTACAGGCCGCCACAGAACAGGGAACCCTAGTGAGGAGGACTGTGAAAAAAAAAAACTTTATAATACCTTAATATAATACAATTTATAAATACATTATGTACAAATTTTGCTATAGATACTAATAAAAAAAAAAAAAAAAAGTTGTTCAAAATGACCGTACATTAGGGTAGAAACATTTAGAAAGCAGGTTTCCGAGTCGGCGCATGAGTGGCCGACTGGCGCAGGGGCGCCGACAAGAATGTTTGTATGTAAACGTACGAAACCGCACACAGTGAAGCTAGATTCAAATGTCCATAACTCGGTACAAACTGCCGCCTGCGGGCTCGGGCGCTGGGCGCCGGTAATTCGAAATACGAAACCCGCTTTTTACGTGTTTCTACCCTTATACAAACTGTGAGCGCCTTTGGTGAAAGTTTATGAAAAAATGAAATTTGCAACACGAAAATCTCGAATTTGCCATATTTGTATTGTTTATTTTATTTATTTATTAGTGATAATATATAGCATAACATTTATAATATATTACTCCCAATGAGTTTAATAAAACTCATTTCGGGAAGAAGAGAGTAGAGACTAAAGAAAAATATATTCAATGGGAAAACACTGAAATGAATATTCGCAAGTTTTGCATTGCACCTGGTGGGTATTCAGTCAGATTTGTGAAATGATCGTTGCCCAAATTCAACCTAGTTACCCGACATTCTGTGTTTTAGTGGTGTACGCTCTGTTTAAAATTAAATTTTTTTTATACATTTCACTCAAAACCGGTAAAAATGCAGATTCGGGACTTTGGCATTGGACTGACGATACGTATGTACACACAATGCGTATACCATGTCACATAGTTTAAAAATGTCGTGTCATGTAACATAGTTTAAAAATGCCAAAGCAACTAACTTTATGCATAAACAATAGATGCTCATTGCTATTTTTAATGGCAGAGAGATTTCATGCTCACCTAGACACAAAAACACGTAGGTGCAGCTGGGAAAATGTTTTGTAATCATTGACCGGCCAGCGCCTGACTTGGCTTCGCGTTTGTTTCCCACCCGGGGATCGCATGTTCGATTCCTCGGCTGGCTAAGTCCTCCATCATGATACAGGCAACATTTTCCGCTTACTGTGGTGATAGCAGGAGATTTTCAAACATTGTTGGGTTATTCGTAACCCGGGAATGTTTGTCTTTAAAAAAAAAGTGTGTGTTATGTACCACATTGATTACTACTCAAAATAATATTATAATTTGATGTTTTTACATTCTGTGAAATAAATTAAATTAATAAACAAATGTGTTTTATTTTTCAATGCACCTTATTCTCTTGTTAAGTTTGTTCCACATAAATAGTATCTACATATTATACCTGATACTATTTGAGATAGCTTTCCCGATTATAATAACTTGTTCATGGAACCTCAACGTTTATAAAACCCGAAACAAAAATTTCAAAGCATATAAAGCTCAAACTGTAACATTGCTGACTGACTTGCGCTATAATCTTCGCCTAGTTTAGCATATAGTTGGCTCATGCTCGCCGTTTCAGATTGGGAACCCTGAAATAGGCCACGAGAGTAGAGTAGAATAGCGAAAGTGTGCCAGCAACATAAAAAAATCTAAGTTCAAAGCTGAAATTGATGGTTACTTACCTCACATACTCCTCAAAATACACTCCTTTATTCGATAATGCATAATGAGTGTGCAATTCACACGTGGTTGAAGTGAAACCTTCAGAAAACTAAGGTAGGCAAGTATGTTGAGGCTACGAAGGACCGCACAAAGAGGAGACTGATTTTTCTATCTCATTCTCTTCCAAGCTAAATCCTGTAGATGCATGTGTTTTAGTATCGCTTTTTCATTTCATTGAGTATCAAATCATAACGGTGGTACTAAAGAAGTTTTCACTCAAAAATTTTCTTTTCACACAAATAAATACACCAGGAGCGCAGAAAGATGAAAAGGTGTTCTTAATACTTTGTGTTGAAACCTTTAGTTTGGTAAATTTTTATTCACTCCCAGAAATACCAGGATCACCTAATACGATTCAGCAATGTGCAATGCTCCGGAGTAGTGAGAGTTGCATACATGACATTTCTAGGCGTCAATTAAAAATACCATTACCCCTTGCGTGTTCCTATGTTCCTGGTAAGATTTTCATAATTTTGTATGTGGAATATTGGGTGATTTCGCAAAATCGCTAGAATTTTTTTGATTATACCTATTTCAGAATATGTTTTCCTCTTTAGTTGTCATGACACATTACACTTTTTTTTTAAAATTAAATCCACACCAAGGCTCTGAGGAAAACAATTTCCCTCAGGGCCTATGTCATCTGAGATGCTGTGTGGAGGATCTTTTTGAGGAGAGGAAGGAATAAACATTGGTCTTGAAGAGACCCATGTTGTAAGAAGGAGGAAACACAGAGGCTGGCAAATCATTCCACAGCCGAGCAGTTGAACACAGAATGAGTTGAAGAAGCGACCCATTCTCATGTGACAAATGTCAACCGTGTACATAAGTTGGGCACGCGTTTGGCGTATTTCCCGACTATGCACCGGTGCCGAAGGGATCAATGAGGCTAGTTCCTCGGAGCATCTTCTATTGAAATACTGGTAGAACAAGGATAGCATTCCCACCCGACACCTGTGCTCTAAAGATTGCAATCTGTCTGTCAAGATGCGAGAATCTATCAAACGAACCGCCCGTTTCTGCAAAGGGTCGAGGGTATTTTGGAGCTCCAGATCAGAGTGGCTGCCAAATTCAACAGTGGGGCGCAGCTGTGATTTGTACAGGGTTAGCAGTTGTCTACTATTAAAGTATCTGCGGGCCCTGTACAGTACGCCCAGTTTTTGAGAGGCTAAATTTACACCTACTGGTATTTTCCGTACTACATTATTTCTTACCAAAAGAAATCTACAAGCATTTGAAAATAAATAAAACCTATCTTCGACAGGTGCCTGTAAGATTAAAGCTCAAAGATTACAGCGCAATATATCTCAAAGGTCAGTGTTAGCTCAAATCTTAAAAAGCTCAAAGCTAATTCTTAAATATGAAAGGTCGAAACTCAAGCTTAAGTAACATGGTACTCTGTAAAGCCAGCTTTTGCAGGTTCGATCGACACCGGTTTCGTTCCCAAAAACAGATTTATTTTCTGTCAGGATTTTTTCAGTCACTTAACTCACTCTCAATTGTGAACTATAGTCACATCGGTAAAATATTGTGATGGGGAAAGCCTTCTCAAATAATAGCATAATATTGTATTTGTTATAATTTTTTACATAAAGCAAGTAAAGTTCAGAGGAAAAATCAGTATCATCTCAATTAGTTTATTTTATTTCATACATATCGCAGTTTTACAACATTTTATTCACATTATTTAAACAACATGCCTACATTATTTTCAAATACAAAATGCTGCAAGTCAATGAACAAACTAGCGACATTTCTGTTTCCTTGAAATCCCAAATCTGTGGTAACTCAATAACTACACCAACAGAGAGATTCAAATAATGGGTTCCACGTACTTTCATGAAGAATAAAGCACATTATTTTCATTAATTATCCACTGGAGCCTTCCGCTAAATAATCAATTTCAGCCTTGAGAGCGCTTGGAAATTTTTGAGCGTTCAGTTTGGAAATCACCCTCTTCCAAAATCATGCATTTGAATTTTAATAATGAGACATAATATAAACTGCGTATAATGTTCAGAGCTATTGAATGCACATAGTTTGACCGTTTTTCCCATTTTTTAAGATTCTTAAAAAAATTATTAAAAAAAGGTAAAATTTATAAACGCGTAAATTATTATTTACTGGGAGCAATATTAAATATGCGGGTTGTCTATGGCCTAGTAGAAAATCAAAGATATAAATTGAATTTGGAATATGCAGTTTTTAATTGCAAATTTATGAATTTCAATAATTTCCATTGGCGGAATGTCAATAACAAAAAATTCAGAAGAGCTCTTGTTAAAGTATAAAATTACTAAGTTAGCTTTATGATTAATTGAAGAACGCGCGGGAATTATTGAAATAATTCCATTAAATGTTTTAAAATATCTCTCCAAATTGGCCACGTTTTTACCAGCGGAGGCTCGCAAGTGTTTGCGAATTGGCCAAAATATAGCCATAAATGCTCCAGTGGTTATGTTTCAAAATATTTGCATTGTATAGAATTAGTTTGAATGATACCTACTGCGGTATATTGAACATATGATGGTTTTCTCAATTTTAAGGAGCATGGGGTTTATTAACTTTAAAAAATCATTTTTTGCAATAATACAAGAGATTTATTAATTTGGCCTAATTGCACAAAGCAAAAGAAAAATGGTAGCAAAAAAAATAAGAAAGATTTCAAGAATCATTGGGAATCTGTCACAGATTCATTATGTTTATATTTTAGATTATTTCTTGCAGTATGGTCTTGCATCATACAAGGTTAGAGAAAATACATTAATTCATTTCTCATGGGTATCATTTTTACTACTATTCTCACAGAAATATCAATATTATTTCATTTATATTTATTCTGGTTTTAAACATGCTTGAAATGATTCAATATAGAGCCTTCACATCTGTGAACAAATTAATTAAATAATGCCAAGTATCCTTCTTACTAAATACTCACTCTCAATTTCTAATAGTACCTATGAATTCTTTATTTGTAAATATTTAAATTATATTAGCCAAAAAATGCAATCTTTTTATTTTATTCTACGGAAGTCAGAGTTGATGGACATTAACAAATAAATTGTAAAGCCCCATTTAATGATAGCCACTAAAAAGGTAGCATTGTTGTTTCAGTGTATCTACGGCTGTCAGTATTAAAATCTTTCCATGCAAATGATCTGGTGAACACGTAATATACGTGGCTGAAGGAAACTGTTAATAAATAGTAAAACAAAATTTGATGTTGCAACTTTAACACTGATAAAATCCAAAGATAGATTAAATAACAACATGGGATGATTTGAAATACGTTTAAATACACCGAATGATAAACTGGCGCTCATTGTCTGACACCAGAACTCTTTGAATATACTTATAGATATTGTAGATAGGTATACTATTGTCTGAAATCTCAACTAACGTGAAACTATTCTATTATAAAGTCAGCATTTTAATCGTAGGATATTACTTTATAAACACCAAAATCTTGTCTACTCAAATAAATACACAACGTACGTATGTAAAATGTACATAATATTGTATGGTAAGTATGTAAGTAATAAGAAAGTTAATTTTATTTTTGGAAAATTTCTTATTGACAAACTGGTAATTATTTAACTGGTCAAAGAATGATTGCTGAACACAATAATAATATTTATTAGATAAAAGTTCTTAATCGTTACGTACATACATTACAATTCATTGTTTTTATGTATTGTATAATATCAAAAAACTTATCTAAACTTTACACTTAGAACAATTTTCTTACTGTAAAACACTTATCAATAATAAAGTATAGAAATAATAATGTAAATATCACCGGCTAGATTATTTAGTGACATAAAAAATATGGTACTTAAATTGGTTCTTAATTCATTTTATATTACGTTCACAGGAAAATTATCAAGAAGAGTGATTTTATTTAAAAACTAATTACAATGAAGTTGTTAATAGTAACCAAAGATATTATTTAGTAATCATGGAGGTATATACTTAAGTACATAGCTTCAATGAATGTAATGATTATAATATGTACTGCCAATCTAAAATAATACATAATTAAAATTAAACAGTTTGAAAAATGGTAAATAAAGGATATGTTGTTTTACATAATTTAAAATAATTGACTGTGTCAATAGATATGGTAGGTAGAAGACAAACATTTTCTTAATGATAATTTTTTCGAAATGTGATTGAAATAACAATGTTGATGATTTTTAAGAATGTACTGATTAACGGATCAAAATAAAGTTTATTGATGATTTTCTCTTTTTTACAAATGGCAACCATGATGAATGTTTGAGTCGAGTACGTCATAATTAACTATATTATTATACTTTATTGACATCATTAATTGATATCGTTGCTTACATTTTTAATTAATAAAAATATTTTACAATAATTAAATTTAAAATCCGAGTTGAAATGCTCTTACTATAAAAATGATGTATAAAAACTTAAATGCTCGATACAACAAGGTGTTTGTTTTATAATACGATGATGGTATAAAGATATTTGACTAGATACTTCCAGAAACTTCAGACTTAATTATTGAGATCCTCAGACAGAATTTCTGCGAGGAAGTCCTGGTAGTCTTCATCATTTAACTCCTCGTCATCATCAGTTGACGTGTTGTTGATGCTGAAACCAAACAAAATCGTTACTAAATAACCAATTATCATTATTACAAAGCTCTCCGAGCACGTCAAAACTGGGAGGGAGTGATCAAACAAATTATTATTTATAATTTACTCTTCGACTATTTAGTGCGATGATGAATTTACTAGCAATTTCATAAATGTAAAATGTTACCTAATATCTTTTTTTCTGTTTGACTTTTTTAATCTTTCTACATAAAAAACCTTTAACAATTTTTATAATTAACCTGAAACATTTGTCATTGTAATAATAAAAATATATTTTAGGACAAAGAAACATAAAAACAAGATAACTCGGATGATTACAACATTCATCAATCTTATACATAAAAATCAATATTTATTTGGTATGATTTTAGGTTTTCACCGCCAAAAGTATTTTTGTTATTTATTTTTGGGGTTTTATGCCGTGTTGCGCTACCTCCTTCTTTAGCCAACGTTTTGGACAGCGTTACAATGTCCATCATAATCTGCTCATCTGCCCTGATGATGGACACTGTAACGCTGTCCGAAATGTTGGCTAAAGAAGGAGGTAGCGCAACGCGGCATAAAACTCCAAAAATAAATAACAAAAATATTTATTTGTTTGTTCGTATTTTATGCGCTGCTATACCATTCATCTGATTGCGATGAAACTTTGGCGACGTGTTGTGCGCATGCCCGCGAATGTTACAGGCTATATATGCATAAGTAAGCCCTGAAAAAAGTGAAATTTGTGTAAATGAAAATATGTGTATTTCATATATTTTAGCAGCAGGGAGGAAAGGCAGGAGGGGGAAGGGAACGGAGGAGGTGGGATTCGCAAGAGGGGTGACGAGGGAGGGAGAAGGCGGGGAAGGTGGAAGGGGAACGCGGGAGGGAAGGGGACTCTGGAGGTGAACGGGGACGCACGGGAAAGGACATGCAGGGAGAATCAATTTATTTCTTTGACTAGCATTGCAACACATGCCGGGTAAAAGCTAGTATTTTAATAAAATTACCTGTTGGTATCTCTCCTTCTTCTTCTAGACACCTGCGATGTTGCTTCAACGCACAGAAGGACAAAATGATTGTTGCAGGAATACCTAGAAAAGGTACAAAAAATATACATATATCAACATCTGAAAATTGATATTATTTTTCAATTGTTATGACAAACTCAGGAAATTTTCTAGTACCTGGGTACTGTGCAAGAAACACGATTTAGTTATAGGTAATTTAAATTTGGGAGGCGGGTATGGGTACTGCCATTTACCGGAACCATTTACTGGTCATAGATAGTCTCCTCGAGACTTTCTCTACTTTTGGCGACTTCACGGGTAGTACCTGGGATCATGGGGTGAGATTTGTCTGGATCTTGGCGGCATATGCGTCAGCCCACCAACCGTGTGGCAGGCCGAATTTGGAGAGACAGCTTGAGGGAGACCTTTTGACCTCTCCAGCAGGACTCTCACGCTGCATGAAGGACTGATTCGTACACCCGTCACTCCTGGACACCCCGACCCCTGACCCCACAGTCTCCATTTCTTATTTGTTATTAAATGAATCAGGCAGTACACCTCAACTCGCATTTTAATATCACTTTTAGGCTGTGAAAATTAAATGTGCTAACAAATTACTGGACCTTTTTACAATGGCCCGCAAATTGCTGTCTTCAGAGAGAATGTGATGTGACTAATCGGTGTCCCCTTTGTGCAGTGTTTCGTAGCCTATCGGCTTCCTATTTGTGCAGCGCTTCGTAGAATAAAATGTTAAATAATTTTTAAACTACTTGATAACAATATAATAATAAACCAATACTACAATTGATACCTGATGCTATGCATTCGTCTCATTCTCTCGAAGTTTAGTTAAATAAAGGTTTCACTTCTATCGCCTGTGAACTGCACACATGTTTTATTTAACCACCTCACTCATTTTTAGCACTGCTACATTAGACGGTTTGGTTAAAACTGAACATTTGGATACTGCTCAAAAAAACTCCAACAAGGATTGCTTGCAAACCGATACCTTACTTTAACTTTTCTGCGCAGGGTCTGGTTATTTCAATGTTCTCTTTGGCGGTCACTCCAGGACTGATGTAGCAGTTTATTCAAAGCAATCTCAAACCCTCCTGGTGCCAAAATAGTAAATTAATAAGTTAATGGATTGTAAAATATAATAATTTATATACCAACTATTTGCACTAATTTAGTGCAAGTATTCCCAGATTCCTACCCACCCCTTATACCCTTTTCCTTCCCAGAACTTCCTCCCCTTCCTTTCTTAAAAAGACCCTCCACACAGCATCCCTAAAGATGACATAGGCCCTGAGGGGAATTATTTTCCTCAGGGCCTCCTGTGTGGAGCTAATGTAAAAAAAAAAAATTGTTCATGATAAATACTATTTGACTATTCTTTGCGCCTCCGTACATGGAGCTACTTACAAACTATTCGAGCCTGATGCGCGTAGCACGCACACCGCTCGTGGGTACCCGCCATACAATTTTGCTGGTGTTCGTACACGGCGCTGCGCGACGGATGTCAGGTTGAAGTCGGTAGCGCGCTAACGACGGTGCTGGTAGCGCGCTACGCGTTGTAGCATTCGTGTCTGCTACTTTCGTTTGACGTTTGACAGAAATGGCGTCTGAACATGAAAGTAATGTTAGATTTGTTCTGGAAGTGAATAAAAATGCGTGTTTACATAACTTTACATTACCAGAATACGCAAGAAAGGATTTAGTGAAGAAGGCATAGATTAATGTTGGAAAAAAAGTCATTTGACATCGTTCGACATCGTGTTGACTCCACGGCTGCACGTGAAAAATGATCAAGTTCAGTATAATTCGGGTAGTGCCGTGTACGGAAACCAGCTTTAAAAAGTAGTACATCTGCAGGGTACTTGTGGTTGTGTCACAATCACGTAGTTTGTAAGTATCTCCATGAACGGAGGGCCTTTGAGTTATTCTGTTGAAATTTGTTGAAACAACTGGTTTGTGAAATATAATTATAAGCTTATTTCCAAATATATTGAAATACAAGAGATATGCTATGATGGCCGCCCGACCGTCGGCGGATTACTGTCTAACGGGCGTAGTTTGAATACGGAAAGAATTCATTCATTTAGTTGATTTTTTGAAGGTGTGACGCCAGGAAACACAATCCCACCCAGTAAAAACTGCTGATAGTACATCTCTTATATTTCAATATCTTTGTTAATTCCTGATATTATTCCATTACTGACCTTTCTTGATCTAAGAGTTTATGACCAAGAAGTGAACTGGCCAGTCCAATCTTATCTGGAGAACTGCTATGCCAAGCATCACAGTAGGTGTCCATTGCTCTTTCTCCTTGGGGATGTGATCCGTGCCACACGATCTTCTGAGGCCTGAAATGTTACGACAAACAAATTACCATATATTATGTTAAAATATAAAGGCTACGTAAATTACAAATTGTACAATTTTATAGATTTATTGAGAATATTTTAAAATTAACGCCATCTCTTGACAATAAAGGGCACTTTAACCAGAAATTTAACATAGTACTACTAGCGTCATCTCTTAACATAAAATTTCAGTTTTTCTAGCGAAGACTAGCACCATTTAATTTGGTACCGTTTAATTTAGTGTAATTAAAATATCACAGATGTCGGTAAACACAAAGATTGGGGTAAAATCCGCGTCGCCGTGTTGCATCTATTTACACAAATTTAATAATTACCATTTTCGTTATTTGTTTTGTTTATGGGGTATTGGGTATTATGCCGTGTTGCGCCACCTCCTTCTTTAGCCAACGTTTTGGACAGCGTTACAGTGTCCATCATCATCACATGATGATGATAGACACTGTGTTCAAAACGTCGGCTAAAGGAAGTAGCGCTACACGGCATCCCCAAAAACAAATAACGAAAATACTTTTGGCCGTGAAAATCGAAAATCATATTATCTTAATGATTACCAGTTTATATCAGTGAGGATATTCTTCCCGCTGAAACTGATCAGACGTGGCGGTTGCGCGAATAGTCCTCCAGCTCCATCAAACAGCTCTGCCCAGGAGTTGAACAGCACATCTCCCCTGGTGTTGACCACAGGCAACTCGCGGTCAGCCCATCTCACAATAGAGTCAATATTTTGGACCCTGAAAAAATGAAATAATAATAATAAATATTGTGAAAAAATAGGCTAAAAATATAAAGCAGAGAAGAAGGTACTTACAATACCTTACATCCTACATGGGAAAATATATTAAAAATGATAATTATTTATTTCTTCAATGACTTCAAATACGCAATACGAACAGAACGGTACCTAGATTCACGACAGTGACAGGACTGACAGGACTGGCAGGACATGGGTCAGAGGTGTCAGGCACTCGGATAAAATAATATATTTTATATCCGTTGAATAGTCAGATAAAATAAAACTTTGTCGAGAAAGTGTGTGAAAAATGACGATACATTCTCCAAGGTGTCGAATTATATATTTATAAGGAATATATATTATTTTTATTATTATTATGAATGTAAAGGAATACCTACCTAGAAATGCCTAGTATCCCTTTGTGTTTGAATTATGAATCGCTTTTCATGTCATTGATGTGTTGTCGTGGTTACACATTAAACAGCATTATTGTTTACTCGCTATGTGGCTAACATTTGAGTAATTGAAATATTAGAAAAATAATTTAATTTGTTTAATATAAAAATATCGACAAATAAACTTTATATGTCGTTTCTTTGTTTACAGAGCAACCGATGGGTTTAATTTGTCATTATAAATTGAAAAGACAACAAGTAAAGAAATTATCTCATGTGAATAATAATGAATAGTAGAAAAATCATAATTATATGTAGATCGCGTAATGGCTTCGATAGCATTATTATATTCGTTGAATCAGACTAAAACGTAAAAAAAGAAAAGAAAAACTTCTGTAAAAAATAAAACTTTATGCGTTTTAATGATTTTTTTATGACATCACTTCTTTTTTAAGTGAATTTCTCCGAGGGAAAAAAAAATCGTTGTCTCAATAATTTGGTAACAAAAACCAACAGTTACAACATCATATTCGGACTTCAGAGAAATTTTTCTTTTATTTTCAAGAAAAAAAAATGTTGACATTACGTCACTGGCCTGTACCTAGCATCTACGGTTCCACGACATGTCAACTAAGTGGAATTTCAGCAGCCCTTTGAAAAGAGCGATGAAAAAATAGGCCATAACCTAACCTAACCTGACCTAACCTAACCTAACCTAACTTAACTTAACCTAACCTAACCTAAACTAACTTAACCTGACCTAACCTAACCTAACCTAACCTTACTTAACCTAACCTAACCTAACCGAACGTAACCTATCCGAGTTTTTGTTGTTGTTTTCATCACTTTTAATGACTTTTCAAAGGAGTGATGAAGTTGTACATTGTCGAGTTGTCCGGTCACCGAATCAACAGTGCAGATCTGTACCTGTACCTACTCGCATCGAAGAATAAAATAACTCAAGAGTTCATGATTGTAATGGTTGTTTTCACAATACAATCAATTCTGATTTTTGCAAAAAAACGTTTGTCCAAAATTCGTCATTTTCGCATTGAGGCCGTTAATATTTTAAAATTAGAATTCCAACCCAAATAAAATTTCTCACCTTAATCTGAAAGCTTCAATCGGTCTTTGTTTTTCACACTTTTTATCTTGATTTTATATTTTTCGTATTGAAATGCGCTAAAATTTAATTAATTCCGAATGATTAAAAAATTCATTCTCATTGATGTAATCAATGACAACAAGTTATTACTTATAACCCTACAGGTAAAAATGCAAAATAGAAAAAACAGGGTGCAATGCACACGCGGTAGAAGTGAAACCATCAGAAAACTGAAGTAGACAAGAGTGGGGAAGCTACGAAGCACCGCACAAAGAGGAGACCTCCTATCTCATTCTCTCGCAGGCTAAATCCTATTGATGTGTGTGTTTGTCTCTTTTTAGTGTCGCTATTTTTCATTTCATCGAGTTTAAAATTACAACGGTGCTAAATAAGTTTTCACTTCAAAATCATGTTCAGGCTGTAGAGAGGTACCTACCGGTAAATCATTTTGCTTGGGAAGAGAAGTAACCGGATGTAAATAAAATTCCAGCACAAATCTAGCAAATATTTTCAACGGTAAAGAAATCTCACAATAATTTTACTTTATAAGAAAAGCTGAAAAATTCCTCTTTTTTTCCTTTTTTAAAATTTTAGTCGAACTAAAAGTAAAAATTGCAATGTGACTAAAGTAAAGAAAGTTTATATCTAGTAAACTCATGAATTTTCCATACATGTTCTAAGTAATCTAAACTGTCATCACTGAAATGTGATGTAAGCAAATTGAAGTAATCTGCAGACATTCCGTTTGATTTAATTCAGTGTAGAGTGGAGCGCAGAGCAAATTGACACATAGTCTGACTAATTCACTCTGACAGCGAGTCAAAACGGATCAGTGGTCTACATACAACTTGATTTATGGTCCCGTATATACACACTTTACAATTTAGGAGGCGGGTAAGGGTACCGCCGTCCCTGGGACCATTTATTGGATAACCAACACCCTTGCTATAGGTCATCTCAAGTGTTTGGTAACTTAGCAGGGGTGCCCGGATTTGTAGGGTAGGTTTGTTCGTATCTTGGAAGCGGATGATTGGGAGACCTTTTGACCTGACTCTCTCGGAACATTGCCTTACACCACAGCGGGAGGGATAGATTCATACATTCGTCACTCCTGGACCCGATTCCGTTCCACTCATCATATCTTTTTCCTCCCCAGAACTTCCTCTCCTTCCTTTCACCAAAAAGACCCTCCGCACAGATCTCCTAAGATGATGTAGGTCCCAAGGAAAATTGTTTTTCTGAGGGCCTCCTGCGTGAAGCTTATGTAAAAAAATCTTCTTGCTTCTTTAACTTTGATTCTCGATATCCACAAAATTACTCGTGTTCATTAACCTATTTATGATTCTGAATATTGAACTTATATTTGAATAAAACCTTATATTGGAATGTTACCACGTGAGTGACTGACAAATTTTCTACTTTGAAGCTAAATAACCTTTTTATAGAGTACCCGGCATGCGTTGCAATGCCACTCAATGAGAGCTTGTGTTTTAATTGACATTATTAAGTCATTGCCGACTCATGGAAAATTCCATATATTCGACCCGTTTTAAGTCCGGAAACAAGCCAAATATTGGAAATTACAGACCAATACAATTATATCTAATATTAATAAAATATTTGAGTAGATAATTACAAAGAAAATCATTCCTATTTTCAAAAATGTTCTGATTGAGGAACAGCATGGATTTAGATCGGCGAAATATATAACAACTAATTTACATATACTTAACAAATACCATTGTTAAAGCCTTAGAAGACGACACTCATGTTGATGTCCTCTACAATGACTTTTCCAAAGCCTTTGACTAAGTAAATCACTCGAACCAAAAAAATGCTATAGGCATTAGAAACCCTTTGTCATCATTCTTTCACTCTTACTTGAGTGATAGAAAAAAAAAACTTTCAATTCTTTAACATTGATGTAACGTTCGGCATTCCCCAAGGAGACCATTTGGCCCCGCTTCTTTTTAACCTTTTTATTAACGATATCACTCAAGTTTTTTCTCACACACGCTTCTCGCTTTTTACTTATGATAATAAAATTATTAAGATAATTAAATCCTAACTTGACTGTTTACTATTTCAACTTGATATCGATTCATTTAATGATTTGTGCAAAATTAACTGCATGGAACTTAATGTTCATAAATGCAAAATTTTTCTCATTTTATACAACCAAAAAACCTATTCAGTTTGATTGTAAACTAAATAATCTTTGTATATCTACTGTCTCATCTATCAAGGACCTAGGGGTCAGTCCAGACTGCAAACTTTCTTTCCGTGATAATTTTAATAACATCGTGAACAAATCACTCAAAACTACTCGGCTTCATTTACAGAATTACCTCCGACTTTAAACATAAGTACACTTAAAACTTTTTACTGCTCTCTTGTTCGCCCTCACCTTGAATATGCTAGTGCCATTTGGTCTCCTTTCTATGCTGTCCAAATTTGTCACAACGAATCCGTATAACGTCGCTTCCTGCGAGGAATTGCTTGGAGGTTAGGACCTGATAGAGGCGAGTACTCATATGATGAAATTGAACAAACTTTGAACATTTCATCTTTAGAAAAACGTAGCAAGGACTCTGATCTAATTTGTTTATTCAAAATTATCAACAGTATTACTGACACACCTGTTTTGTTGCAACTCATTCAGTTCAACATCCCTTCCCGTAGACTCCGAAATAATGACTTGCTATTCCTCAACTAACATTCTACTAACTATGGATACCATTCTCATTTGTCCAGAATATCTAGACTGTCAACAAAGTCAAAGCATTACATTTTTTGGTGTAAGCGTAAATGACTTTCGGCAGTCGATACGCAATGTGTAATTTAAAGCCTTTTAAATCCTTCTTCATGCTTTGCTTTGTAGTTATCTTCTATATGTCCTTTTTATATTATGTATCGTCGTTGCTCTTCATTTGAATGTGCTCTCCTTTCATTGTCATTTCTGTTTCTAATTCTGTTATTATTACGAGTATATTGTTAATGGACTATTTGTCCGTAAATAAAATAAATAAATTACCGACATAAAATTTATTACGTAGGTACTTCATCTTAGTGAATTTTGTTTTAAAATATGGGGGCTTTAGCACGGACAAGCTACCCAGTGAGGCCAACATTATTAAATTATATTACAAAATAAATAAAAAATAATTATATCAAAATAAATAAAAATCGTGTTTCAATGGTGCTTAATTCAAAGCTTATGAAACTTCAATAAATGCTTTTAGACAAACAATTTTTTTGTTTTGGTTTTTGCGTCTGGTGCGTACACGAATATATCAGAAGGTTTTCCGACGCGTGAGCAGGCCATATAGAGAAAACCGTTGAGAAGAATGGATTTTCTAAATTTATCCCCTTCTAAACCCTACCTCTACTATGTCTCATTTGCAATCCCTCTCTGCCTCACCTCTACGTCTCTATCTCCTGCGTGTCCTTTTCCACGATTCCTCGTTCCCGCCCCAGTTCCTCTCCCACTTCCTCTTCTCCTCTCGCGTTCCCCTTTTACCTTTCTTGTCTCTCTTCTCGCGAACCCTCCCTCCCTCCCGCGTTTCGATTTCCAGCCTTCCCCCCTCCGGCGAACCTTCTCCCTCCCGGATTCCCCTTTTCCTACCTCCTTCCTTCCCTGAGGCTCAACTATCCTTCCTTCAGGCGCAATGCAAAACCTAACACGATCGGGCGCAATTCATCATCGAGATTAAATCACAGAAAAACAGATCAAAATCGATTTTTCGCAGAATTTTTTAAGACGGATGGAAACTGGCCCTCTGTGAGTGGTGAGGAAAGAGAAAAAGTCAGGAGGCCTGGATCGGCGTTATTTACCCTTTAGCACAAAAATAACAGATCACTTCATCTCACAGATTAGTTGCGCCTGACGGAAGAATATATGGAATACACACATTTTTCAAACTCGTGCCCCTCCTAATATAATTTTTTTATACAAATTTCATTTGCCAGAGCTCACCATTATATATAGAAACCTTCGCGGGCGGAGAAATAACCAAAGTTTTGGAATAATGGTACTAAAACGCATACCTACGGGGCAAACGAAGAAACATTAAATTTTATATAAAAAGATGTTTGTTGGAAAATTTTTATGTCACATTTATTGCATGTGTAGGTACAATAGAAATTTAAATATGTAAAAAAATTGTAATATGTGTTTGAGGAATCGAAAAAAAAACATTGTGAACAAAATCATCTGTAGGAGTGAAGTGACTTTGATATACCATTTTTGTAAGCTTATTACGATGATAAATAAACTCAAATAATCCCAAAAAAACATATTTTAACAATAGACAGGAATTAACTTTACAATATAAATGAAACAGATTGTTATAATTGTTGAGGAATTTATAAAATGTATTAATATTTTTCTCTGAAACAAACCTTCTCACTAAATATTTTTGAAGTGATAACGTCTTATAAATCGATGAACGCCGGCCGCATTCACGAAAAAGCAAGACCCGTTGTCACGTTGTCACGTTTCGCCTGAGCCGGGCGTGCAAGCGAGGGCGCGGAACAAGCGTTCGGCCTAAGCATTCGGCGAGAGCGCGGAACAAGCGATAGAGAGGCACGATCGGCCTAAGCGTTCGGCTTAAGCGTTCGGCTCGTGACGTTATCACGTAAAATTATCGTCCGTAAACCGACTTTACTGACAACCATTTTTTTTTTAAATAATATAGAATCATTGTTACAGTCCACAATGGAGTATTGATAACAGCCCTGATGTATAACTGCCTGGTGTGGCATGTCACTGGCACGAGAAGGATGGAGGCAGACTGAATGTTTTAAATAATAAATGATTGTGTTAACCATCACATTGTGGTGGAAGACATTGTTTGCACGATCAAATGAAGCAAATACTTGATTCGGGCCATGTCAAGAGTCAGAAAAAGTGACTTGTATAACATAATAGATACGATGTATGAATGTGAATTAAGCAAGAAGTATGCACCAAGACAGAATTATATGGCGGTTTACCTAACCTAACCTAACCTAACCTAACCCGGCGAAGAAACTGCGTTATTGGTAGTCAGTTAGACAAAGTTGACTTATTCTTGCCAAGTCTGTCTTATTAGAGATGTGCATTATAGAGGCATTTTGGTTATCGATGTCCGTTTTAGAAACACTAACACAACAATAGCTCAGATGTCTACTTGGTATCCAGGAATATTCCATTGATGATATCTCTATATTTTCGAATATAGATATCAAAATATATGTTCTCGAATAAGGAGCTTTCCAATTCTATGTTCTCGAATATAGAGATAGCAAATTCTAAATTCTCGAATACGGAGATATCCAATTCTATGTTCTCGAATATAGAGATCAAAGTATATGTTCTCGAATATAGAGATAGCAAATTCTAAATTCTCGAATATGGAGATATCCAATTCTATGTTCTCGAATATAGAAAGATATCAAAATCTATGTTCTCGACTAGGTGGTATCGTATCTGAGAGATGAATTCTGAAGACCATTCAGAATACCAAAAAAAATAATATTTTTCTATCTCTTGATTACGATTCAAAATAAAAATGCGTAATGAAATGTTAATATATAACAGATAGTTTGAAAGGTAAAATATATTCTTAATAAGAACCTGTTGACAAATCTAGCAGTTTGACGGGACTTCTTTACAATTATGTAAAATTTAAATAAATAAATATAGGAACAAAAAAAAGAAATGCGTATTCATTTTACGTTTTAAAACACGATTTCACAAAGAAATAGAATAATCGTTTTGTATTTCTATATCGTTTTACAACGATGTTCTATATCGTTATACACATAGATACTAGGTACATAGAAAATCGTTATGTACATGGGTAATACTGGATGTTGTGTGGATTCTGAATAGAATTTCGGGTAAAAGGAAGAACCAATCAGAGTTTCGAAAATATCCGGAAAAAGAAGAGAAGCTTGTAGGTCTGACTGTGCGACTACTAGGTTGTAGGTTGTAGGACTTATTTATGTATTATGTAATCAAGAAAGTAAAGAAATAACCAAAAATGCTAGGCCATTTTGTGACAATAGATAGAAATTTAAGATGTAATATTGAAAACGTGCGTATGTACGTGTAAGGGTGTAAACATACGTTTATATATATTTTTAATTTTAAGAAAATTCTTAGGAACTCCTGTAAAATCAATCATATTTGTCCATATCTTTAGATACCAACTATATACTTATATAAAAAATCTATTTTAAACACCACTGTTTAACATCCATATACTATAATACTCACGCACAGGCTTCGCCTTTACGGGATTTTTTGTTACTCTACCTAGTACCTATTTCCATGTATCAAAAAAAAATGCCAATAAAAAAAAAAAAAACATTATTTCCATTACGACTATGAAATGGATCGCAGTTGTGAAAATCTTTCAATCGAGCGAATCACGCAGAATTCGAAAGATTGTGAGAGTTTAAATCTGTGTTACAACTTATTTATAACTCTCTAATATTATTGAAATGTTTTGAGGTCAAAGGCAAATAAGATAAAATTTTCAATAAAAAGTTAAACTGAAAGAGGTCCGACTTCGAAGAAACCTAGTCTAAGATAAGAATAAGAACAACCGAAAGTATATTATATTATAGTTCCAAGCCGCCAAAAATTACATCGGAATATTGGTCCTCTGGGATATTATTAGAAGCCCGTTGGACCAGTCTGCCTCTGATATGAACTTTTCCCTTTTGAATTTCGTTTCTTTGTGTTTGTTAAACTTTGAAACTATCCTTGTATACTTCTTGCAGAGTATTTAATTCCCACAACATTAGAACAGTAAGTTAACAATGTAGGTCCTTTAATTCGTACCGCGTTTAAACTGAACAAAAACATAATATAAAAAGTTAAAAGCAAGGCCTTGGTAGTAAGGTTTTCCTACTATCAAAAAATAAGTTTCCCACTTGTAAAATAGTACTAGTAGGTCATAGTTGTATTTTTACCCCTGCATATTTGCGCTAAGCTAATTTTACAAAAAAAAACTTATATGCCTAAGCCGCCTTGTGTGGCAAGTTTAGTTTGTGTACAGGAGGAATTCTGCGCTTAGCAGACTTTCGTTTTACTGACTCTGATAATATTTACTTACTACGAACAAATATTAAATATTTGCTCTTAACCGAAGTTCGTTAATATTTTGCATACTATAAATACAAAGATAGCTCCCTACATTTCTAGTCCTCATACCAAAGGCGCAGTGAACCGAAAGAGATATAAATATCGCTAAATCTATATTTTTATGCAAAGAGTTCGACGCACTTTTTGGTAGAAGACGTCAATCATTCAAGATGACTAGTTCATGACACGAAATATTTAAGGCTGAAATATAGGACAAATGAATGTAGTATATATAATGAGAAACAAATAAATGTAGTATATATAATGGGAAACAAATAAATGTAGTACCTATGTATAATGGGAAACAAATAAATGTAGCATATATAATGGGAAACAAATAAATGTATTAAATAATATAATGGAAACAAATAAATGTAATATATATAATGGGAAACCAATAAATGTAGTAAATAATATAATGGAAACAAATATATGTAGTATATATAATGGGAAACAAATAAATAAATGTAGTAAATATGATGGGAAACAAATAAATGTAGTACATCAATGGGAATCAAATAAATGTAGTAAATATAATGGGAAACAAATAAATGTAGTAAATAATATAATGGAAACAAATAAATGGGAACATTATTTTGTTAATTTTGAATCAATACGCTGATGATAAAAAATGGGTAGCGGCATAATCCATTCATATCGCTGCTGACTCTATTTTAAGTATCTTTCGTTTATAAATTATATTCTATATTCTTTGTGCACGTTTTGCACATACTGTACGTGATAGTAAAAGCCACTGGTTTTGTAGTTTTTGTATCCAAAACTATCAACAACAAATATTTCGCTCTTTATCACGTTCAGAATTTGTTATTTAAGATTTGTTTCTGTAGAATTTACAATAGGTTAACATTTATGTGAAATTTATGAAATTATTTCAAAATGATTTATTTCATATAATAAAAAGTAGGTAACATATATTATTTTTAAAAGAATTAAAACACTTTGTATTTAAACCACGAATTTATTATTTTGTATATCTACCGGTTTCGCTTCGACCAAGCTTCATCAGGATATAATAATAACTTATTATTATATCCTCAAGTTATTATTATATCCCGATGAAGCTTGGTCGAAGCGAAACCGGTAGATATATAAAATAATAAATTCGTGGTTTAAATACAAAGTGTTTTAATTCTTTTAAATATAATGTCTAACCACAAAGTAATTGGTCCTTACGATAAAATATATTATTTTAGTTTTGTTTCGCCCGCTATTTCAGTGTGTCTCCTGTGTTACGCTTATAATTAGTCTTTCATCGGAAGTTAAAATACATTAAAAGATTAACACGAATAATCCTCAAAGTATACATTATTTTGAATTTTGTAAGAGTTCTTGATCAATTTATTTAGTGCCCCAATGAGGTTTAGTTATAAATGAAAAAAATAGCCGAAAAAAACTTGTAAATAATTTAGTAGTTCGTACAAAGTGTTTTAATAAAATCAAATATTTTTATTTATTTTGTTGGTAAAATCTGCTAAAATTTTATTGAAACTTCTACCGAAATTTGCTGTTTTAGTATCGCTTTTATAACCATCCGTTCCTTACCCTTGATACAATTTTTAACAATATTTGTTTGGCTGTAGACCGAATATTTTTTTAAAATTATATCAAGTGTAAGAAACGTCTGGTTATAAAACCGTAAAAAAAAACATCAAGAAACTTCCACCATTTGCATTCGACCACGTAGATGTAACTACCCTTTTAAAAGAAAAAAATATTAAAAACAACATTCCCAAATCTAAAACTAAACGCTCTTCAATAAATTTGCAACTTACGAGCGTCACGAAAGTTCAAAAAGAACTGCAAGAATTCAAAACAACCTTTTTATTAAGTACTTAGAAATTGTAATACCTCCCATGAAAACAAATGAAATTCAATGGCATCTGTTGACAATGTGCAAACGTTCAAGATCACTCATTCAAATTAAATCGGATGATCAACAAGCAAACGATGCTTGATCTATCGTTATAGTTCAGAACGATTTTAATTCAACCGAGTCCCCGGAAATAAAAACGTGTAAATTAAAGCTCACAGAGGGACAAATATGTCGAAAAAATTAAAATTATTCAATTTTTATTTTTTTTAAAGAAAAGCAAACATTCACGGGTTGCAAAAAACCTGACAATATTTGAAAATCTACAAACCCAAACGCGACGCGATGATTGGAAAAAAAAAAACTCTCATATTTTAATATAGGGAAATAACGAGAGCTCCGGGATAAAAATCCTTCCAAAGAAGAGGCATGTAATTAGTTTTATTGCAATTAAATAATGATTTTTCACATAAATTTTTATAACAATTTTTAAAAATATTACAATTTTTCTCTAAATACTATTTTTTGCATATAATTTTAATTCCCATTAGCACAATTAACCATTCATTTAATGGAAGATATTCATAATAATAATATGGGTCTAATACATCGATAAGATCATATTGATAATCCGGTCAAGACAGGATTAGTGAAGACGCGGCGTTGCAAACATAAACTGGCAGTGTACCAAGAGACAATTCATGAAGATAGGCTAACCCATAGTTATGTGAACAGCAGACCCCGCGTTCAAAAAATCGTGTATCTAATTTTCTCTTACATATTTCATAAATCAAAAAAAAATTCTGAAATCATTAGATTCGCAAACACATTTACCACAGTTTATCCCACACAAAAATAAATTAAATAATCACATTCCAGGATTTAGGGGTTTCTTCATTATTCTCCTCATAGATTAACCATACGATAAAGTACATTTTTTATTAATTAATCACGATTTATTTATTTTAAAAGTCTGATGGAGTATTTCGCCATTCTTCCGATAGCTTATTCAAACAATAACGAATATTAATAAATAAACAAATAAATACTCGCAAAAAAACTCATTATATATTATACAGCCATTATTCAAAGGTTCAAGTTCATAGTAAACTCAACTTTTTAAACAAATTAATCATGTTTAATTAATGAAAAATGTACGTTATCGTATGGATAATCAATCTATGAGGAAGATTGTAAAATACCTCCCTAGTCTTAAACATTATATATAACTCGTATTGAGGACAATGAGCGGGCTGACGAACTAGCAAGGAAAGGGGCGAAAGCACCACTTGTGGAATCCGAGCCAGCCGTAGGAGTAGCAGCTTGCCACAAAAAACTACATATTGATAGGCGGGTCAAATCCCAGCACTGTAAAGAATGAGAGAGGGCATCTGGAATGAGACAATCTAAAGTACTCATTAAAGGACCAGACCCTAGACGAACCAGGAAACTACTCAATATGGACAGAAACTCGCTGAGGGAACTGGTTGTACTACTAACGGGACACTGCCATCTCAGGAGACACATGCAGATATTGGGAGTGGAAAACACTAATAGACGCAGGAAATGTGAAGAGGATGACGCCAATTCACTTATGGTGCCAATGTCCTGCACTGGTGGGAACTAGGCTCAGATACCACCTGGAGGGACATACAGTAGAACCAGGAGACATAGCCACATATCCAGTGACAACCCTGGTGAGCTTTATTACAGAGACTGGGTTGTTATTAAAGGATTGAAGTAAAATGGCCTATGGCCCATTGTGCTATTTCCCTGCCCATTTACATAAGCATCATGCCCTGATGATGCTTATGTAAAGCGAAACCGGTCGGTAGTGGAAAAATAAATCGTGGTTATAAACAAAATTATTATGTTGTTTCAATTTATAATGTCAAACCACAAACTTACTGCTTTCCACAAAAAAAAAAAAAATAAATAAAAATAAAAATTTAAATTCAAAAATCCTTGTGACTACCACCAAACTTTTTTCTCTAACACGATCTAGGAAAAAAATAATAGCACAAGAACCCTACACTGACTTATTCATTATACTGAAAGAAACATGTATGGTAACCCAAAACTTTTTTGGAATCACTTCAATAAACATAAAAAAACAGATCATCACACAAACAAGAAGACTATGGATAATATGTAACTTGTTCGTGGAATATTTCCAATCTGTATATATCACTGAAAAAAATTTGCCCACATCTGAAATACCAGACATGTCAAACAACATAAACATCACTCGAATTAACTTTTCAAACGAAAGTGTATTGCGAGAAATAAAGTCACTTGACATAAATACGAGCGCAGATGTGATGATATTCCATCCTACTTTATTGTAAATTGCGCCGAAGCACTTGCTAAACCTCTCTGTATCGTGTTTTATGTTTAATAAATCAATGCATGAAGAGATTATACCAGATTTATGGAAAAAAAAGCTAATGTAACTTCATTCCACAAAAATGGCGACAAAAGTAGTGTTAAAAACTATCGACCCATTTCTAAATATCAATTACTAGTAAAGATTAAAAAATAATAATGGGATAAATATTTTTTGCCCATCGATTACAGAATGGTATTATAGAATTACCTAAATTATTGAGTACCTATGTGGTGTAAAAAATATTGCACAAGACTATACTACTACAACTCTATATACATTCTCGTAGACTCAGAAATAAAGAACTGCTCTTCCTCAATTAACACTCGACTAATTATGGTTATAATTCACCACTGTCCAGAATGTGTAGAATTGTCAACTCAGGTCAAGGACCTTGATATTTTTGGTGTAAGTCTAAATGATTATGGTCGCTCGTTAAACAATTGAAGATATTTTATTTTACTATAATTTTAGCAAGGTCTTGACTTGACTTGACACTTCGATTTCACTTCTAATCTCTTATATTTTCTCCGTTTGTCTTTGCTGTAATATACCACCCCTTATTCTTCCAATGTATATTTCCCAAATTTTGTGTCACATACTGTAAATTAAACGTACTTCCGTTAATAAATAAATAAATTAATTAAAACTCTCGTTTGGGGATGTGTATTACCCCCCACCAGAGCGGGAGGGTTAAAACAAGCTGGTAGAAATTTCAATTGATCTCTCAGCGGTAAGCAACTTGGAGGGTTTAGTAAAAATAATGATCTTAAAAGTTTACCTCGACGAGATGAAGGCTCTAAAGGTCCCGCGGAGGCCTGCGCGGCGCGCCTGCCGGTAGCAAGCGTAGTCCGCGCCGCGCACCCCGTGCATGTCACCCGTTACAGGCTCATTCAAGGCTGCCATGCGTAGCTAGAAGAATAAAACAAATGACAACATATTTTTATTTTTGGATTAACGTAATGAGTAAAATCTCAAATTGTAATATTTAATCATGGAATAAATAATGGTCATTCTTTGATCACGAATCACGCCAACATGGCATTTCTTGCCTTCATCCTTATTCTGTCACAAACGGAGTCCGTCCTCGGCCGGATGAGGATAAAAGGTGCGAAGAACGAAGTGCCGGCCAACTGGGGGGTAATGCTTCCCTAACGTGCAGAGTCCGGGCACGGCAAGGAAAGTATTAACTTTTTTTTGTTTATGTCGGTGAAGAAGCATGGAAGCTTTTATCTATAGTCTAGATATCTAGAATACAAGAGTATTTTCACGTATTGCATGATATTTTTTCGCTTATTTTTATATAACTCCGCACAAGAGTACTATCTTTCTGATGACAGTGAAAGCGTGGCTTATACGAGAAAGGTTATTTTATGGAAGTGGGTGCGTGAAAAGAGATGGTAAGAGAAAGGTTTGCTCCTGGGCTGGTCAAAACAAAGCCACGAAAACACTTATATCACAGTAGACGGAATGTTTTCTTCTCTTCCCTAGAGTCCCAACTATCTGGAGCCAGTGAGTCTGTGACACCCTCAATTAGGATAAGATGTAACGAGAAGGCAGTGTAGAAAAAAGGAGGAAAGTGGGGAGTACCTGGCTATTCAGATCTGGTCACCAAACACGGCTACAGAAATTAGAAACAATTTTTAAAATCTGAGTGAAATTTTACCACGACGATACTGAGAGTATCTTTTACTCTTAAATGCGCCAGGAATATAACACAATATTATCTGAAATGAATAAATTGTGAAACTCAAATTTATTAATTAAAATTTACTTGCGCAAGTCGGGATTCGAACCCGCGATCTCAGAATTGCTAAAATGGATAAAATCAATAAATAACGGAGCAACTTTTACAAAATGCAGGAGTTTACACATATATAAACGGTAAATTGAAGGCAGAATTAAATCCAATATTTGTTTGATGTAAAAATTTCCAGAAGAAGACAGATTTAACTAAAATTTAAGGCAGCAAGAAAGTGGAAAAGCGAGTAGACGAAAATTTTTTTAAAACTTTAGAGAGTTCACTAACTAATCAATATTACTAAATATATGATATGAACAATACACAAGTTCTTATGGCTAAAGCAGAATAGAGAAAAAACGCTAAACCCTAAAACGATTATGTCCCGAAAAACAAGGTATGAAAAGCATCGGCCAACTACATCTATGTCGATGTTGAAAAGAGACATTTATTTATTTATTTATTGCTTCTTCACAAGTTTATTCATTTTAGCATGTCTTTATTAACCCCACTAGGGTTCGCCTGTATCGGGGTTAATAATTTTACAATTTATTCAAAATAACACACAAATATCGGTCATAACCAAACAGTTGAAAAAGCAAAAAAACCAAATTAAAATTTTTAACCTCACTTGGACGTAGGTTAACAATTTTATAAAAATACACAAAATAATACAAGTATTGAAAGATAATATTGCTAAAATAATATATAATAATTATAATATAAAATAATATAATATAATAATTTCTAGGACCTAGAAATTGAATTATGCAGATACGGATTTTATTTATTATTATTTAATACTAACTACACACTACAGTGATAAAAAAATAAGCTAATAAGACCACTTACCATCTTTGGGAACCACTGGATTGTTAGCATGAAAAATAATTTATGATTTAAAAGCAGTAAAAGTCACGAAAGTCATTTGGCAGTTAGTTATAATCTAATGAGTCCGGAAATTATAACGTTTAAAGTGTTACAAATTTTTACAACGCATTAATTTACGGATATCAAAACTAAGCAGGCAGAATTTTATTAGGGTGGTACATTATGTAGTCTTTAGATAAGCTTAGGGCTCAAACATACACAGCTATAAAACTTAATAAGGGGGTTTCGTAATTATTAATACCTACGAATCAAGTTCATTTTAAACCTTAGCACTTTAAATTTATCCTGGGCGAATTAAAAAGCTTTAAAATTATTAAGTTGTTAGTCGTTATTAACCAACAAACCGGGTTTAATTTCTTATTAATTTGTAGATTAAGATTTTTATGTTGAAGTTTTTGAAACTTTTTGTTGGTTGTTAATTTTTTGTATTATGTTTATGTTGTATTATTTTAATATTATACAATGTGTTTCAATAAAATCACTCGCCTAAATATTTCAGTTAGAATCATTTTAGACTCTTGGGCTTAAGAAGTTACGAGATGTATTAATAAATTGTGGTCATCTGGTGTAAAAGATTAAGAGAAAACCTCTACTAGGCTTTTAGAGGCTTGTCAGAAAACTTTTTCCCCAAGAAATATTCTAGATAAGGGTTTCATATTCTCGGTGACAATGTAAACATCTTACCTCGAGACTGTTAATACTTTATTTAAGAAGAAAAACAATTAAATACATTTGAATATACTTATTTCTACCATAACACACAAAAAGACTCTTAACCAGTGAGGTCTGCTCAAGGCTCACATTTTAATTAATTTTGACGAATTATTAACTGTAATATCGTTTTTTTCAGACGGATGCCCACGGAATGTACATTATTTTATACTAAGGGGGTATTTCACCAACCTCCTCACAGCTTATCCATACACATAACGAATATTAATAAATAAACAAATTAATACTCGCAACCAGTGAAAAACTCCGCTAATTTATCCTATATGTAGCTATTATTCATGTGCTCAAGTTCCAAATAGTAAACTCGGACTTTTTAAATAAATAAATCCTGTGTAATTAATCTAAAATGTATGTTACCGTATGAATAATCTTTGAGGAGGATGGTGAAATACCCCCTTAATATGAATAAATACAACACCTAACCATTAAAATATTTTAAAAGAAAGTTTTAAATACCAAAACGGTATATTATTCAACACGTTAGCGCTAAACACCAGATTTTATTTTTCTAGACGTTAAATTAGTAACTACCCGAAGGATTTCATCAGGTAAGCTTGCTAGGGCCAATTTGCCAGTCCAATTTGCCTGGGCCGCGCGCCGCTTATTTTTGATCACGCCTTGATTTCATTTTACAGTACCTATTTGCTAGACCAAATTCAACAGTGGTAGGTCCGCCCGAGACACAGGGGCCGGGCACCGCATATTTTTTTACATGCCTTCCTCACATCTCACTTCCTCGTTAAGATTTCAACTTTGGTTTAGAGTATTGCGTCCTCTTTTAAATCATCTTGTTTTCGCTCGCTTTATTTCAAGCAAAAATCAAAATTATGTAATAAACTATTCGATGTTTACAAGGGCCAATCTAGGTAAAAGCTAGTAGCTACAAAATTTCGCTAATGAAATATAAATAACAATTTAGAACGTCAATGTATTGTGGATGCAGATTAGCAGCGTGTATTTTCTAATCATAATCCGACAAAATACCTAGAATAGATAAGATTAATGAGTTAAAAAATGTGAACGTTGATACTAAATAAAATAATATATTCTTTTTTATTTTTACTCGAGCAGAAAAACAAATCGTATCTTGAAAATGAATTAGGAATTAAAAAATAACAATAAGCTTCCATACTTTTTGGTTAACACATTAAACAAACCTTTCATTTAGTACCAACGCAACGGCATGAAAAAGATCTTTAATTTCATAAAATTCTTTTTCCCGCAAAAGTACATATAATTTCATCCTTTTCACAAACAATGGTTCAATTGTAATGAATGATTCAGAAGGGACCCGGAGGAAGAGAAAGGGCCCGGGTCCCGTTTATGAAACGATTCGATAAACAAAAGAAAGGTTTTATTTATTTACACTCTGTAGAAAAAAATGTTTCACGGCCGCAGTCCATTTTCAGTTCATTTCAACGACTTCCAAACTTTACACACTTTTTCTAATCAAACCATTTTTTTACATTAGCTCCACACAAGAGGCCCTGAGGACAATAATTTAACTGTTTACATATATATGTCATCCTAGGGGATGCTGTGTGGAGGGTTTTTAAGGAAAATAATAAGAGGAATTTCCGGGAATGACGAGTGGGTGGGTATCTGGAGATCAGTGTGTCCAGGAGTGACGGACGTATTTATCCATCCCTTCAACTACAGTGCAAGGCAATGGGTCGAGGGATTTTGGCTGAAGAGATCAAAAGATCTCCTCAACCAGTCTCTCTCGATCCGGCCCGTCACGCAGCAGGTGAGCAGACACATCGGCCGCCAAGACCTTGACAATCCTCGCCCCGTACGTAGCGAACAACTCGGGTGACCTATGGCAGAGGTGGTGGTTATCCAATAAATGGTTCCCGAGGTGGCGGTACCCATAACTGCCTCCCAAAATGCAGGTGATTGAGTGCGAGTGAATCAGAAACTACTTCTGTACAAAATTGTAGAAATGAAAAACTACGTAAAACCAAAAATCAAATTGGTTTTAAAACTTCATAAGCGCCATGAACGTCGTACATTAAACATGCTTACGTGGTACTTTGCGCGTATTCCAAATCATTGTGATTTTTGATTATGTACAAAAATAGTCATAACTTTAATCGTATGTCTAAAGATTCATATTACCTTATATATTGTTTTAATTCAAAGAGAAGATTCATTATTAAAAACTTGATGTAAAGTAGGAGTATTTTTACGAAAGCATTCTTGACTCCTGTTTTACTTTATCTTTTACGTTTTATCGGGAACTTTTTAGGAATTTTAGTTTTTTAAATGTCGATTTTACCCTATTTTATTAACCCCAAATTGTTTTTTAGTGATACAAATTGTTATTAACAAAGCTAGCAAGCGTGTTAATAACAGATAAATTAATATAATGCACAGTGTTATTTCTGAAAAATTAAGGTTTTGGTATAAAAGCATATCTATAAAGTGTAGGTAGTGTCTAATAGAAAACGGAAAACCTTTGAGGAGCACTAGCGCTTGGGGATGTTTTATTAAGGACCACATTATTAAGGGTGGATGCCGCCTGTTTAAATACTACTCATCATTGTGTACCAAGGTGGTACCGACCCAAGACCTTGTGGTACGCCACACCCTGTTACGAACGAAACTTCGTCTCGTTTAGAATTGATTTCATCACAACTGCTTTATATTGTCATCCGGGACAAATATTTACGTTCTTGGGACTGTTTTGTAGCTATTTATTTTCCAATAATACTGGATAGACGTGCTGGAATTGTTTTTAAATTTCTTTGAAAAGATTTAAAAACAAATTGCCACCATTTTTGTTGAAAAGTGTTTTGCAAATATTATTAATTTGATTGATACCTACTACCTTTTTGGATATCGTGAAGAACATTTTTTTTCTTTAATGGTGACGAGAGAGCTTTTATACTAAAGATTTGATATTAGGTAATTATTTTTAAATAAAAAAAAAAGATTTACAAAGAACGCAACTAAAACAGCTGAATCTGACATTCTAAAAATAGCCCATGATTTACCTACTCAAAATCAATTAGAAAAGGCTACAAGCGTAAACCGATTTATTTTCTTAAATATATTAAAATAAATATTACCGATTTTGAATTATACTAAAAATATGACGATTTTAAATAAATTTGAGGTTTTGGCCAGTTAATCTGTTGATATTTTAACGGGAAAATGCAAATTATTTAAATACTTAACGCATTCAACAATTTCTGGTATTCGGGATAAATATCATATTTATATTGTTACTATCAGATTCATTTATCACGTGGCGGAACTGCTAGGAGCACGGTGCACAGTCAGGATACTCGAGAACTCAATAAGTGCAGTAAAATGAATTATTCCGTGATCTTTAAATCTTCGACCGCTCATTTAGTCTATTTAATCTAACGTTTTTAATAGATACCTGCTCAAAATTAACATCTCACTCGATCGTCTAGAGTTATAACCAAATTATGTATGTGTAGCCGTTCTAAGACGTACGCTCTTCGTTTTATTAAATATGTACATCTTCTTCAATTGTACGCAAAACCTTACAAATTGAATTAATTTGTTAAAATTGAGTAGGTGCCTTCATCAAACAACGTATTTTTGAAAGTTGTCTGAGATTTACGAAACAGAACAAACTAGTCTAGGGCCTAGTGAACGTACATTAATAATGTTGACAGCTTTACATGATTCTGTCATTATCGCAAGACGTGCTTGCGACTTTGCCAGAGATGCTTAAGCACTCTTGAAAACCTTGTTAAAACCTAATTTGCTCTCATTGTATTTGTGTTGTAGGTTTCTTTGTACTCGGGATTCTGTAGCTCAATGTTCAAAGCTATCGTAATGGTCTCGCTCATGATTTTCAGCTTTTGAGTGCAGATTGTTGAGACTCCTAGTTCCAAATATGTTGGTAAGTAAGAAGATTGTAATACCGTGAGCCTAATGAGAATACGAAATACATAAACTGAAATACGATTAGAGTCCGAATGAATTATTGATTACGCATTGTCTGAGTCCTAAAATTGTTTACGAATGAATCATCAATGTAAGGCAAACGCGCCAGAGCAACACGCTGGAAGAATAAATTATAAAATAAAGTATCTCAAAGTGCTTTAATTCAAACAAATATTTTGTTTAAAATCTCTTATATTATTTCGATTGTCGACCAGTTTAGAAAGAACCCTACTTTCATCGAGAGGAAAGTTATACAAATAACAAATACCGGAAAAATGAATATTGTCTAGTGAAGGATTGTAAGTATTTAATCTAATGAATAGTGTCTAGTGGAGGATTGTAAGTATTTAATCTAATGAATAGTGTCTAGTAAAGGAGTGTAAGTATTTGATCTAATGAAAAGTGTTTAGTAAAGGATTGTAAGTATTTAATCTAATGAATAGTGTCTAGTAAAGGAGTGTAAGTATTTGATCTAATGAAAAGTGTGTAGTAAAGGATTGTAAGTATTTAATCTAATTAATAGTATCTAGTAAAGGATTGTAAGTATTTAATCTAATGAATAGTGTCTAGTGAAGGATTGTAAGTATTTAATCTAGTGTTTAGTGAAGAATCGTAAGTATTTAACATAATTAATAGTTTCTAGTGAAGGATTGTAAGTATTTAATCTAATTACTAATAGCTACGAAGTTTACAAAATTAAGTCCACGTACACAGATGTTATTTGTAGCGCGGCGCGTATGGTATGGCGTCGGACATGCACTCGAAGCTGGGCTCTGAAATTGAACCACGTAGACGCAAGCCTAATAATACTATTCGATACGATAATGATCAAAATGCAGACTGCACTCTGGCAGCACTGAACTGGACCCGCGTCGGTCGATAGTCTTCGAATCCTCTCTACTGCATCCTCCATATGTCAAATTCAGCGTTTTCCCGTTATTTCATCTTGCTAGTGTCTTACATTGGCCCAATTATTTACTGCAATTATTTATATGTTTAGGTATTACAAGAAGCTCTGTTAATTTCTATGGTACCATGAAAACTCGTAAAAAAAATATTTGCACAATAAGATTAATGCGATTTTTTTTTTATTTATAAAAATAGTTATGAAAAAAAAAAAGAACAAATTCTGTTCTGTAATCATTATAACGCGTGTCTGCTGATTCGTTTTCTCGAGGCATTTTAAAACTATTTAAAGATTTTTCATCTTTTGGTACCATTAATCAATTTGTCGCTTAGAAATTTCAGGAGCTAGTTATTTTGCAAAAATATACAACTACCGGCCACCAGCGACCAACCTCCAGCCACCAGCCACCAGCCACCAGCTGGGCGAACACCGAAAACGCCCTCACAGAGCGCCGGCCGGTTCTCCGAGGATTTCGATAATAATTAAGAGTACTTTTGTAGAAGTTCCCGGCAGGTGGGTGCAATATATTACAATTTCAAATCGGTGCATTTTGCCGAACCGACGAAAATATTTTACAACACAAACAATATTTTCTGTGGGAATTTTTCACACAATAATTGCAATAATAGCTCAGAAAAATATTCGATTGAAAATATTCTCTATTTTTCTGAAAATTTTGCCGGAATAATTCAATAATTCAACACTGGGTGACGCAAAATTCTGTATCACAAAATTACTGCATCATTTCCGCGAAACTCATTAGAAAATATCGATTTGCTATTCGCAACTGGGTTTTCAGTTATCTTTTCTAATGAATTAAATTTTTATTAACCTTTTCTTGTAAGGTAGGTGATCAAATAGCACTTACCCAAGTTTTTGTGGTATTACTCGGCAGGTACCTACTTCAAGATTTTATAACCTTACTTTGAGTAAAAATATGACTAGATCCATAAAGGCAAGCACCGTCATTAGAATAACTAATAAGGTTTCTAGAGAACGTAAAAAGAAAATAAACGTAAGTGTTTTTGATGTTGTAAATTCTTATTTTCAATGGAAGTATGAATGACGTTGATGAGGCTCTAATACACGTATAACGCAGGTTACTGTTTACCGGGAACAAGTAGATATTAAAAGTTCTTTTCTTCTTTTGGTTTTCTACTTTGTCAGGGAGGATCAAAGATTTAGTTAGAGGTCGATGATAAAAAAAACAAAAAAAAAATCGGTTATCAACTCGATATTAATTTGAAACAGAAACGGGTTTCCAGTGCCAGGTTTCCGGCACTGAAAATTAACTGAAATTTGATAACGTTATTATATTTTATTTCGAAAACCAACAGTTACAATAATTTATAATGCACGATAAAATATGTGTAAACTTTTAAATAATAATAGGTTTTCACTGACGTGTATTAATTATTTAGTGAAAAATTATTGGTGTTTAAAGAATACCCTCATTTTTTATCACAACGAGAACCACCAAAGGAAAATGAGATTACTATTATACCAGGAGAGAATAAAGAAGAGTAGCAAATATTCTACTTTCTCATGTTTAATTAAATATTTTCACCACGTTGTCGCTGAGATTTGAGGCAGTTTTGATGAAAATAGCTTTCACCACAATCAAGTTAGGGGACCACACAACCAGAAAACTGGTAACCAGGAGCGTATAAGAAAACATCGACAGTGTTTACACTTAAGCTCGTCATCGGAGGGATTCAAATACCAAATACCAGGGTATCAGTAATAAAACAATTCAGTTTTGAAGAGAATCGTAATAGGAAAACAGTTTACCAGGAGCACATAATTAAGAGTAGAAAAGTTTATACTTACGCTAGGTCCTTCTACCGGTATGGGCACGTTGTTGATGAGATTGGAGGCCTCGAAGGGCGGCCGCTGCTGCGGGGGGGCGGTGGTGGGCGGGGAGGGGGTGGCGATGGGCAGGACAGACCCCAGCTGTTTACCGAAACATTAAGAGATTAATAAAAGGCACATATAATACACAGAACCTAAAATAATATATCATGAAAATAATTATTTGTACGTGGCGTAATAGAAAATTAAGGGTGTCCCGCTTAAACCACGCATATACTCACAAAGTATTCAAACAAAATTATTTAAATTAATGCAAGTAATTTAAAATTATTTTAAGTGTAATCCTTGATGAAATGTTTAAATTTTTCGTAATGTTAAAGTAAGTGGTAGTTCTATTAATTAAACAATCAAAATATTATACCCCGTTTAAAGTGGATCGAAAATATCAGTTTAAAACAATATTTTCGTATGAATTTAAATATTACCGTGCGTCATTGAGAATATGAAAATATTTATAAAAAAAATCAGATAATTATACACTCGTAAAATGAATAACAGAACACTTCTAGAAAGATGAAAACTTTTATTATGATTTGATTTCAATTTCTTTGAAAACCACATATTTAAAAATATAAAACAAATTAAACAGAGTAATATTCCAACGAATGTTCAAAATATATGATGTACAAAATATTAAATAAAAATCATTTTGTAAATATCTTTCTTGAGAAATTGTATCTAGGGGATTATTATCAATTTGTATGGGCGACTCCAGATACCCGAGTAACGAAATTTCTGGAGTCCACATTAAATAATATGAAGTAGATACATTATATTCTAATGGAGAGTGTTAAGGGATTTTAAACTGGTCGTATGGCGTAAGTATCCAATTTGAAGACAGATTATATCATATTTTGACGAGGAATCTGCTTCGTAGGATTCTGTACATGCGTATTTGTTTATCCAAAATGTTTTCATAATTCAGAATTATTGGAAGAATCAAAATTTGTTTACTAGTCATAATTTTTTTATAGATATACATATTGCATGAATGACCACAATCTAAAAGAGTCACTCAGTTCTCCTGCAGGTAAAATTGGATTGTTCCTTAAAGTTGTAATAATATTTTAATGAGCAATATTTGAAAAAGTGTACCGTTTGCTAGTACATGTGCAATGCTTCTTTTACGGCTTACTATTACAACATTATATAATGTTAGATATTGTTACGTTACAATTCGAGAATTAGACTTCGCCACAGACTGCAGAATAACGCGCCATATAGATGCGCGCGCACCATCCCCTCCCGCGCGCGCACTCTACCCCTTCCCGCGAGCAACAAACCGAACGGCCGCTAGACGCGCTCGCTCACCGCTGCCCGCGTCAGTCTCCAGCAAGCCGGCTTAGAGGGCCCACGTACCGCCCGAACATGGGCGACACCAGTTTCGCCGTTCGTGCGCTTCCGGTGTCCGATGGACGCTGCCTAGCTTGATAGAATCAAGCGCGTGGAGTCGCTGTTGGCCCAAAACCAAACGTGAGTCAATTACCATGTTATCCCTTGTGTGCAATTAAATGTATTAACCCTAGCCACGCGTGTTAGAGAAGAGAGACGGACATTCAAACTAAACTTTCAGCTAGGCTCGTTCCTTATGTATTATTGTGTCTCCTAGAATTGAATAAACTGTTTATGTGATAACCTACCGTGTTTTGCTTGACGAGGGAGGCCCTGGGACAATGGAGAAACGTGAAGTTCCGAACCATAAGCACTAGCCCTGAGTTTACGAGGAATCCTGCTTGTGCCAAATCTTGAGCTAGTTATAATTTGGGGCAGATACAGCAGCTAATTGTATTAAATATGTGGGAGCTTTCTCCAACCCTGCCGTTGGCATCAGCACCCACGCTGGACGCCAACACTGGCGCTAAACGTGGGGCCATTTAAATTTTTTTTCTGTTCTACCACGGCCTCGTTCCCAAGCAACAATTGTAAACTCTGAAATGTTATTATGATGTATTGTTTATTCCCAATTGTATAGCACTTCCAACAGGAATCTCGGCGCGAACATAATTTCGAATCACAATTTAAATTATTACGGACGCGATTTTATCATTTGTGACTCGTCACTCGACAAAATATTACCGGTATTCCAACGCAAGGTGCCCAACCTAGGAAGTTGTCGCTGCGAATAATACAGTGATTACAAAGTGTCGGCCGATTAAAAGTGCTATTTTCAATACAAGTGAATAGTGGAAATAAACACAAATTAAAGAAGAATTTATTCAACAATTAAAATCATGTACATGATAAACAAATCATCCGCTTGGTCTCGAAAGTGCTAAATATTTTTAATAATATACTAGTTTGCAGCTCGCTGGTATCGTTTCTTTAATCGAGACACTTGCTGACACCTAGGGAACAAGTGGATTTAAATTCTTTCTGTCATTTGACAATTAAGTATTTTTGACTCTGTCGTCTGATGAAACCGGACCATGCCATGCCATGCCAAAATCACATTCGAATATTGCAAAAAATACTAAATTCGCGTTGACGTGGATTCCTTGACATCTGACACTATAATACCTTGTCAATTGACAATGAAGGTAATATCTTGTCGAAAAGACGAAGGGAATTCGCGGGTAAATACCAAAAAATTGGTGCTGTTTAAAGCCAGGCTATAGGAAGCCGCGTAATGAAACCATGCCCCCAAGATATTGTTGAATTCTCAAACAAATTACTTCCACGAAAACTTGTGAAAATTTTTTTTCGATTTTTTAATTTTCGAAATATTTTTTTTTCCCAAACGCTTGGAGTTTTTCTTAAAAACGCATTGCCAGAGGAAAATCGCTGCGCAAATTTTCTCCAGTTTTCGGACTCTGAAAATTTTTCCGATTTTTCCTTTTTTCGATTTTTTAATTTTCGAAATATTTTTTTTTCCCAAACGCTTGGAGTTTTTCTTAAAAACGCATTGCCAGAGGAAAATCGCTGCGCAAATTTTCTCCAGTTTTCGGACTCTGAAAATTTTTCCGATTTTTTCCTTTTTTCGATTTTTTAATTTTCGAAATATTTTTTTTTCCAAACGCTTGGAGTTGTTCTTAAAAACGCATTGCCAGAGGAAAATCGCTGCGCAAATTTTCTCCAGTTTTCGGACTCTGAAAATTTTTCCGATTTTTTCCTTTTTTCGATTTTTTAATTTTCGAAATATTTTTTTTCCAAACGCTTGGAGTTTTTCTTAAAAACGCATTGCCAGAGGAAAATCGCTGCGCAAATTTTCTCCAGTTTTCGGACTCTGAAAATTTTTCCGATTTTTCCTTTTTTCGATTTTTTTAATTTTCGAAATATTTTTTTTCCAAACGCTTGGAGTTTTTCTTAAAAACGCATTGCCAGAGGAAAATCGCTGCGCAAATTTTCTCCAGTTTTCGGACTCTGAAAATTTTTCCGATTTTTTCCTTTTTTCGATTTTTTTAAATTTTCGAAAATTTTTTTTCAAAACGCTTGGATTTTTCCTAAAAAGCACGCGGCCAGAGGCAAACCTCTGCCCAAATTTTCAAATAACCCAAACACTTACAAATACGCGTTTTTTCGCAGAAGCATTTTTTTAAAAAAAAAAAAAAATATATATACGTCCCCAGTGGTCAATCCCTGGCAAAAATTTCTTTCCAATTACGGATAAAGAGTCGAGTTCTCGTTTTTCTCCCAACGTAAGGTCACCCTGACACGACCCTATACACTATGGAAGTCCCTCAAGTCACGCTGGGTATAATCCCCCACATTTCTACGTCAAAAAAAGAAGAACTACTACAGGCCCTGAGAAGTAGAAAGATTTCTCCCAGGAATAAATCCAAAAAATGCCTTATTCAATATGCTTCTTTCTACAACAAAAAGTACATCAGGAAGTTGCAGTTCCAACAGGAAGACACCTCAGAAATCATCTCTACCTCCCTCACAGTCTCCGAAGCAAAACCCTTGGTGGTACAAGCCCAGGAACAGACGAAAATATACGATTTGACAACCTGGAAGACGAAATACAACGGACTCACGGATGTGGAGGATTTCATCAACAGAATAGAAGAAACAGCCCAAGTCAGAGGAATCCCCGAAAGTATTCTGCACAGGAACTTCATAGACCTCATCGCTCCTGAAATGCTTACCTGGCACAGGATACATAAGAGAAAAACAAACTCATGGAGGGAACTCAAGGTGGCACTTTTATCCAGTTTCGGAGAAAAAAAGGCCCAACATAGAGTCAGGTTATCCCTACTCGCTATCAAGCAGCACTCCGGAGAGCCTGTTGCTAGATTCACACAGAGGGCAGAGGCCATCAATATTAAGCTCACCCAACCTGTCCCTGAAGCGGAACTTCTCCCGGTTTTAATCGACGGTCTTCTCCCCAGATACGAAAACATCATTACTTCTCAGAAAATTGCCACGCTGGAGCAACTGAAAGATGTCGGCCAGCTACTGGAGGCATACCAGGATCAAAAGAAAGACGAAAGATTCCCCAAAGAAAACTTTCGCCCAAGCCTTTCGCCCGGCATAAAACCGGAGCACAACGAAAGGAAATGTTTTTTTTACGAAACCTTTTCTAGCTCTGGCACAGTGTTGCCAACTGTAGCCAAAGTCATGGAAGAATTATAATTCTCCCTTGTGGTTTCGTTTCATTTTATTTTATTTTTGTTTGTATAAATATCTCGTCATCATCAGTCATTCGCCTCTAATTGCGGCCCCAGGTGTCAAACCTTGGAAACATCGTTTTTTCTAAGCATGCACACCTCTACCTGAAATTGATCACTTCGGAGAAAGGAATTCCCTGTGGCTTACTGCAAGTAGTCAGAGACTACGTGCCCAAGGTTTTGTGCATCGTCACAACTGGCAGCATCATATTTTCACATCATCATGTCATACCTCGTCACCCCTTTCTAAATATTAGAAAATCTTTTTGTACATTAAATATCGGGTCCTCGCCAAAGTGCATCTAACCCTTATGTCATATGTAATTAAATTAGGTAAGCAAACCTGTGTAAACCCACGACGGTATCAGATGTTTGCTACCCGTTCTAAGTTTTTTTTTCTGTTTTTTAAGAAAATAGAATGGCGCTCAATAAATAACCCTAATTGCTCTAGCTCTCCCCAGAACTGAATGTGGAGTCTGGAAAGTATCGTTATAAAAGGGACAACTTTCAACGTGCCTCTTCATTAACGATAAATTTTTTTTTACAACATTTCAGCAACATTGAGTCACCCTGGGTCTCAACTGTTCAAACTGAAATTTTGGGGTTGCCTTGTTGTGACTTATCACGTGCAAAGTACGAGGTCACAACAAGAAGCCAGGTCTCCAAGTGAACACCCTGCGAACAACCCATCCCATTATTATAATTTTCATAACACCAAGGTGTGTCCATCGCAGTCTGTTTAAGTAAGTAAAACCTAGAAGGTCTTAAACACTCAAATCGGACCTTTGTAAATAATTTTCCTTGTCAAAACGATAAGCGCATGTCTTGTATTGTTGCTACCATCGTACGTGTAAGTACAACAAAAGTTGTACCATCACGATACGATACTCTGTGCATAACACCAAAGTGTGTTCATAGCAGTCTGTTTAAGTAAGTAAAACCTAGAAGGTCTTAAACACTCAAATCGGACCAATGTAAATAATTTGCCTTGTCAAACAACGATAAGCGCATGTCTTGTATTGTTGCTACCATCGTACGTGTAAGTACAACAAAAGTTGTACCATCACGATACGATACTCTGTGCGTAACCAAAAAGGGGTACCACAAAGGTTCTCTTTTGCGGTAAGCTTAGATGAAATTCACATTCCATCAGCACGCCAGAATTTTTTGTCCCTTAATTGTTGAAGTATAAAATCTTGGCCAGATCTTCAAATATGTTTTGCCTTTGTGCAAGTCTTTAACGTACGCTAATATGGATTTATTATGCTACGGTATTGTTGTACTAAGTACATCAGTATGTCTCGCCGTCTGTATTGAATAGGTACTTTTATATGAACGTTAACCTTTTGTTGCCATCATAGGTGGGAACCTTATAAAATCTGCCATCATAGGTGGGAACCTTATAAAATCTGCCGTCATAGATGGGAATCTCAGAATATCTACTAAATGCGATACGGGGAGCCCGTTATAATTACTCTGTGGGTTTTTGTCAGAAATGTCATAAATACCTAGTCTTTTGCACCTCCCTTCAATACTGGGCAACCCAGTTGTAATTCGTTCATTGTTATCCGTGAAGACGTTATAAAACTTACTTGCAAATCTTTTGATTTTGCAATCTTGTACGCTATACGTGAAGACGTTACAATACTCACCATGTCCAACATTACCAAATATTATTGTAATGTGCCAGGATGACTGCTGTAGACCTTGTTTCACCTCCACCCAGAGGTCGAATTTCGGAAATAGCCGAGTCCCCAGCAGTTTTCTTCGTTCAAATGTTCCCAATTATCACCCTCCCCCTTCCTCGAAATTATCCGTGAATGGGGATATATGCGTTACGCACTTGGCGTTTCGTTTGTCAAATGGGACAATCTTCATACGCGGATCCTTTCAACTTCCTACTCCTTTCCCACTTTGTTATAACTAATCTTGTACGCAATGTTTTGTTTTTCGAAAGTAGAAAAAATGCTACCGTATAGACGTGAGCATAGGTCATGGAAGACCAACTTCTTTCGAATGGGAATTTTGTTATACGTACAATCCCTCAACCACGTATTCTTGGAAATGTATTTGGTAAAGAAAAAAACCAAAAGGGGTTACACAGAACCTGTCCTTGAATACGTACCTTTGTAACATGTATTAGGAATTAGCCACATTTAGTTAGCTCTCTCTCCGTCTCTCTCTCTACACGCCAAACAAATCCAACTTTTTCTCAACATGCACACTTGTTTCTCTCCAAACTTTTTCATCATTGGTCTACTAGGCAGGTAAACTTCAAGAATTTTGTTCTAATAATAATTTTTGCCGGATTTTAAAAAAAAAGAAAACCAGCAGCTCTGCACCCTATCTACATCTGCGCCTCTTCATGCTGCCCTCGCTACCGTCACGGAGGTCCCTTGCCTTCAATCCCTGCGTACCAAAAGCACCCGACCGCATCTAACATAACCTAGTGTGAGTCGTGCGTGTAGTTGCGAATCGTATCACCACAAAGAACCGACACTCCAAACAAACCCGAGCACGCCAGCTCTAGGTTGGTTCCTGTTCCTGCTGCCATTATGCAAATGTTCCTGCTGCCATTATGCAAATGTTCCTGCTGCATAATGCAAATGTTCCTGCTGCCATTGTGCAAATGTTCCTGCTGCATAATGCAAATGCTCTGCTGCCATTATGCAAATGTTCCTGCTGCATAATGCAAATGTTCCTGTTGCCCTTGTGCAAATGCTCTGCTGCCATTATGCAAATATTCCTGCTGCATAATGCAAATGTTCCTGTTGCCCTTGTGCAAATGCTCTGCTGCCATTATGCAAATATTCCTGCTGCATAATGCAAATGTTCCTGTTGCCCTTGTGCAAATGCTCTGCTGCCATTATGCAAATATTCCTGCTGCATAATACAAATGTTCCTGTTGCCCTTGTGCAAATGTTTCCGCTGCCATTATGCAAATGTTCCTGCTGCATAATGCAAATGCCCTACTGCCATTGTGCGGATGCTCCTGTGCCCTTGCGCAAATAACAATACCAACGATTGTTCACAAAACAATCCCACTACATACAAAAACCAGTGTACCAACCACCAATTGCGATTCCACTCTCCAGTACTTCAATGGTTTCGTACTGGCTCACCCACAGGATCCGGAAGCAGTTACCCTTTCGACCTCTGTGACAGGTAGAACTCTCCACACCACCTAGAAGCCTCATCATGTGTTCTCTTCCTCGTATTTTCTTAAAGGCCCTAGTGTCCCTTGAGTGTAATCTCAAATGGGCCAGGTTACTGTGACAAAGTAACCTTGTAACTTCAGTGAAACGTTCAACCACCCCAGACATCCTACGCAAACCACGTTCGCAAACATTAGCTCACAGACCAATGATACAATTTTAGAGTTTTTTTTTCTATCACTGCATAACCCTTGTACCTTTCTTCAACAGATCCTTGTTCTTTGCAACTGTATTTATGTATGCCACTGCCTTTATATACATTTATTGACAATTCCTTGTTACACCATGTATCTTCTCTTTTGTGTTCTGTTCATAACTATTCTCCAGCTAGGAATCTCTCTCTCTCTCTCTCTCTCCTCGTTTCTCTTAAATGTTTTTGGCACAAGTGCTGAAAAGGTAAGAGGATTTATTAGTCCTACAGCTCCATTACCACGTCGCTTTTATTGCGGCGAGGGGGGAAGTGTTACGTTACAATTCGAGAATTAGACTTCGCCACAGACTGCAGAATAACGCGCCATATAGATGCGCGCGCACCATCCCCTCCCGCGCGCGCACTCTACCCCTTCCCGCGAGCAACAAACCGAACGGCCGCTAGACGCGCTCGCTCACCGCTGCCCGCGTCAGTCTCCAGCAAGCCGGCTTAGAGGGCCCACGTACCGCCCGAACATGGGCGACACCAGTTTCGCCGTTCGTGCGCTTCCGGTGTCCGATGGACGCTGCCTAGCTTGATAGAATCAAGCGCGTGGAGTCGCTGTTGGCCCAAAACCAAACGTGAGTCAATTACCATGTTATCCCTTGTGTGCAATTAAATGTATTAACCCTAGCCACGCGTGTTAGAGAAGAGAGACGGACATTCAAACTAAACTTTCAGCTAGGCTCGTTCCTTATGTATTATTGTGTCTCCTAGAATTGAATAAACTGTTTATGTGATAACCTACCGTGTTTTGCTTGACGAGGGAGGCCCTGGGACAATGGAGAAACGTGAAGTTCCGAACCATAAGCACTAGCCCTGAGTTTACGAGGAATCCTGCTTGTGCCAAATCTTGAGCTAGTTATAATTTGGGGCAGATACAGCAGCTAATTGTATTAAATATGTGGGAGCTTTCTCCAACCCTGCCGTTGGCATCAGCACCCACGCTGGACGCCAACAATATAACATATGTTAAACATTTTATTTTTACAATACAAACTTTTATTCTAAAGAAATCAATTTTCTTAAAAAATTCATAAAGGTTAACCTACGTACAATAGATTAATCATGTATTTATTTTATTACGATCTACTTTCGAAAACAACGATAGAAAATATTTTATTAAAAAATTGCCTTCTAATATGAAAAAAGTCTTTTGGCAAACGATTCGTAATCCATAATTCTTTTGGCATCGAAATAGCGATTTTTTTAATTATTGTTATATTTTGACAATGGCCTAAAATAAATTAAATTCCAAGTGAATCATTCCAGTATTACTTATTCCAAGATTTAATATTAGGCAATCAATATAAAATGAATTTTTCTTTGTTTGTCCCTTATGCGGTTCCTAAACAATTCATCCAATTGCCATGAAACTTTGGTGTATTATCGTGCGCATGCCCGGGAAGGTTTCTATATGTAATGGTGAGCTCTAGCGTTATGAAATTATTTGCCATACCATTCATCCGATTGCGATGAAACTTTGGTGAGTTGTTATGCGCATATCCGCAAATGTTTCTATTTACAAAAGTGAGTTCTGGCGTTATGAAATTTGTATAAAATATTGCGCGCGCGAGTTGTTTGAAAAATGGGTGTATTTCATATAGTTTAGCAGGAAGGGAAGGGAAGGGAGGCGGAAGGGGAACGTTAAGGGGAACGGGGACGAATGGGAAAGGACAAACTATTTCATGCCGGGAACTCGCTAGATAAACAGTAAATGTTTTCGCGTAGTAAAACTCAATATTATCAAAACCAGGAGATGTATGCAAATACCCTGCGATATTAGTAATACACCCAGCTCCAGTATCAACAACTTTGGCCGCTAGAGGCGGTAGTGTAGCATATTAAGTTGATATTCCTTTCAATGGCAACAAATCGAATTTATTTAGAACTTGGTGGCGGTGTTTTGCGCTTTCAATTTTTTACTTTGATTGACAAAAAACATACAAATGTCCCATAAATTAGGTTCTGCGTGTGCAGTATACGGATGTAATAATCACAAACAACAAAAACGCTCGTTTTTCCGGTTGCCAAAAAAACCTTGATAGTAATTGGTAAATGTTATGTTGAGTTCGTTAAATCCTAGCAAATAACAGGTTCTTGATTACTCAAAAACTGGATTACACCATGAAAGATACAATTATAAAAAAAATACGTTTAATTCAGCAAAGCAGTGTTAGTACCGTGCAGCAATCTATGTTTATATTGAAATTATAAATCATCGTCAATGTTGATATTCAATGAGCAGTTCGGTCGTACGTAGGCTACCTAATTAAAAGAAATCGATTTCCATAATTTATTAACGTGAAAAATAATATGTTTAACACAAAATCCAATAATGTATGACAGAAAACCAAGGCGCATAACTTCGTCGCTAGGAGGCACTAGTAGAGCATGCTGCCATCAGTGAGTCAATGCAAAATGTCAGAAGTTAGAGAAATCATTAATATTACAGGGTTTTTGTTATTAGTTTTCAGTTAAAGTGTTCTTATAAGTATATAAAAAAACAGTTCTCTGAAAATTATAATTACTGATAAACACAATTTATATAATTACAAATCTCGAGAAATTGGCTACTGTCGAAATAAGGCTCGAGTTTAATTAACATGTAGTGCGACTATCGTTCAATCAGCCCGACGCCGACGATACAATCTGAAATATTTTTAAGGGTGGGTTCTCAAAGGGGGGTACTTACCGCGATGTATTGCCAGCCATTCGTCACTCTAACGAGTAGAGCCTCCTCGTCGATTATGTAGGCCAAGGTGCCCACCGGACTCAAACCAGACATCTGGAAGGATACAACAAACAAAGTTTTAGTTAGAAACAAAGGGGAAATGTAAATATGTCAGATATTCAGAGGGGAATAATCTTTTATGCATTCAAAAGAATACCTCGGTGACATAATATTTATTGGAAACGGAAACATGTAGTCGAATAGGGTTTCGACTAAAAATACTGCGCTTTAACATATTTTTAAAATTTGTATTGTGCTTGACATAGTAGATACTTCCATAATTAATTGAATAATTTAAATATACATATTTGTTGTAATTTATTTTCTAAAGCTGAACATATATACTTCCAAAGTATATTGTACATCTAAAGGATGTAGCTAAGGTAAGAAAAGGATGAAGCTGAAAGCTGGGAACTATCTGGTCATAAAACGTAGCTAAATCCATTTCAAGCAAAAGTTTCTTAAAACCACGAGTATGAAAAGCAATTTGAAATAGATCCTAAATTTGAATAGGTTTTAAAAATCATTAAAAAGATGGAAAAACACCAAAAAACTTCCTTTTGAGATACACTGAGTTTCTTCTTTCTGTAAAAGAAACAGATCAAATGGAAATTGGTTCAAAAAGTCGACTAGAACGTAATATAAAACTAACTGGAACAGGTATATATTAAAAATTGATTAAATGATCACATGCAGAGATGTAATTTATAAAAACCCGTTCCACGAATAAAAGATCATCGTTAGGGGTAAGTGGTGAAAATGTTTTTTCTTTCTAGTTAAATTGAAATTCTGAAAATGCTGAAAATAAAATTTCCATAGAAAACTTGAACGAGTAGGTTTGAAGGAGAAAATGAATTTAAAATCGCCTTTGAAAGATTTTTTCATTTTCATTCGCCATAAAAAGCCTTTTAAAAACTTGACATTCGCTGCAAGATCAGATTTTGAATATCCACTTCTCATATTATAGCAAGCACGAGATTTCATGACTTTGCAAAAACCATCGTTGGATTCTGTTATATTATATAAAGTGCATGATAATAAAATCTTTGTAATCAAACCACGGTTCGATTATATTATAATAACAAGAAAGTATAGCGCGATTATTATTTGAAAGATATGTATTGTCTTTTCATATAAACAACTGAATAACGTATTACGTAATTAATACGATTATGTCGACTATTTACTTCCCCCCTCATTCATTTTATGACGTAAATTGCAGCATCCATTCATTTTCCAAAGCACGTATAATTCTATCATACATAAAATTGCTCTCATGATATTATAATAATGTTACTGTCTCGCTTTCCTCTTATGCTAGTAGCATTAATTCTAAACGACGAAACAATTCGAGCGTCCCTACATCATGTGATGATTGAATTATCTGAGAATTATGGAGGTCCTGAGAGGACTTATTATTATTTGTGTTACAAAATCCTGTTTTAGCGAAAATCCCAAGTTTCCACGCTGCTACAAAATAAAAATAAAAAACAATTTCATCCTTCTTTTTGATGGATAGAGGTGGATAATATCCCGGCATATCTATCTTGTAAAATTGAGTCACGCGTGCGAAAATCATAAATTACTTGAAAATATGTTATTTTTGTCATCATGATGTGACACGCTGGCGTTGCCCACGCATTTCTCGAGAACCAAACAGTAAACTGCGTCCAGAGCGTACTATCCATTTGAATAATCTTAACACCATTAAAAAGATTGTCCTCCAATTGAACTCTTGAGAGGAATATAATAGTTGTAAAATAAAAATATATTTTACAGCGAATTTCTGAAGGGTCTAACTTATCTTTAGCGTCAAAAATTTAAATAATTTCATAAAAGAAAACTGTGGAGGTATTGCAATTTTCATTTGGGCACTAAACTAGTAAGCTCATTAAATGAAAGTTAAACTTGGCGAACAATTTATTTTAATGTATTGAAGTAAAGTTTCAACAAGCACTTTTTATCTTTCACTAATAATTGGCTAGATGAAAAAATGAGTGATGATAATTGAATTAATAAATTGAAAGCTTTACACACTGTGGTAATGAATTATGTAAGATGTTTTATTAAAAGATTTGTCATTAGTGGATTAATATTTCTCGGCGGATTTTCAGTAAGTACTGACGTATGATTCGTTAATAGGCTTTCAGGAAGGAAACCTAAAAGTTTACTATGGAGCGGCCCCATAATATAGAAAACCGTTAAGATTTCAGTACTTAACACCTCATTTTCCGGACGGACGCTTAAGCCTCTCACCCCCCACCCCTCCCCCTCCTCCCACCCATCACTCCTGCGAGGGATTAAGTCTAAGAACGAAGGCTGTGATAGGCTTGGTAGTTCTTGAGTCCTGCTTCCGCTAGGATCTCTACAAATAGACGCGGGCTTCTTCCGATTTTCTAGTGGGCCATACCGTGCTAATGCGAACCGGCGTTTTCATTTTGTGATATTTTTATTTATTCCCGAAAGATTTCGTAAACTCTGCTAGAACACTATCTCAATATTCCAGATTCTTAATTTGTCTGTTAAAAAGACTTTTTTCACATTTAAATGAATCAAGAAACTAGTTTGCAAAAAATTTCGATTACAAGAAATATATATAATAACCTACGCGTTTTAAGTATCACAAAGCTGCAATCAGAAGGGATTAAAAAACCACTAAGAATTCTTTTCTATAAAATGACAGGCGCTAAAAAGCGTCTCCATTGTTGGCGTAAAGTGGCTGTCATCGGCGTTAGGTAAAGACGTGGGTGCTTTTTTACTCTGAATTTGAACAAAACCTAAATGCCGCTGTAAACTCTGAGATTTTAGAAGCATTATTGATTTATTTTTAAAGCCACAACTGCCATCAAAAAACTATTTAGAAGTAACTACCTATATTATTATTAGCTTAAAATTAGCGCAATATGTTAAGTTCACCTTGAATTAATTCCAATCACACACACATACTAATGAAGTTGAAATAAAACAATTCTCGCAGAGTGTATTGTTTTCTCCTCGCCACGCACGAGAGCTCATGAATATATATCCTTTAATCTCTACACGTTTTACAGTAATCTCAACATAAACACTTGACAGTTGGAAAAATACATTCCGAATAATGTGTAAGTGGAATACCCCACCCCCGCTGCCTTCAAATGGCAAGAAGTCTCCAGGGACGGGATAAGGGACGGGGGAAGCTTCCTATCGCCTGTGACAACATATTAACCTTTGTCAAAAGAAATTCCCACTCAAACAAACAAACTCACGTCTGAAGAATGTATCTGGCTTATTAACAACAAATCTCACATCCTTCTGACGCTCCAGGACCCTTTATTTTTTGTAATGTCCTCATTATAATTCAGGGGCCAATAAATCTTCCTCTGCATGCGAAAAGGCTGGGTAACACAGACATATTTCTCAGGAACTACATATACAACAGAACTGCGCTGCGGCAAGGCTTTCGCGGCCGGAAGGTACTTCAATTATCGGTCCCTTGTGTGGAGGCATTTAATTAAAATGTAGGATTCAACGTCCCTGCCGCAATGCATATGATACAATTTATAACATTCGCTGTAAAAAGCTGGTTATGTTTTGAATCTTGAATTTTTTCCATCACATTTTTTTACCACCAAATTTAGTAATTTAGCACGTACTTTTTATCAAAATATGTAAAGTATTAAAAAAAATATATATATTACAACATCTAAAATAAAAAAAAATATAATAATACAGTAAAGAGTAGACCTACAAAGTATACAAACACTAGGGTAAGTTCATTCCAAGGCCATGTTCCACCACCACAGACAAAAACCATCACTTGCTGTGAGTTCATTTCAGATCCAATTAGTGGAGTAGTAATGCAGTAACACGAAAAGTCTGTCATCTCAAATAATGTGCACTCAGCAGACAAAATCCCGTTTTCCAAGTGAATAATCAATTTTTGGAATATTGAAGAGCGGCGATGAAAAAATCCAGATCATTATTATTTATTCCGTGAACAGGATAGAAACAATCGTATTGTAATTATTACGTTTTGAATATTTGAACGCTGATAAGCTTATTGAAGAAGTCTCTGAGGGCAGAATGCGTCCAGATTTATAATGACAACTGGTATTCACGTGTACGTGACAGACTGATCAGCCAATAAGTAATCAGCTATCTAGTTCACATGAATACATGTAACCGTGGTTTCAACGTGAAGCCCTTTTAAGAAGAACGTTTGAGCGGCCTATTTTGGCCCGTTTCATACAAATCTTAATTCTGGATTTGAGATCAAAATACCCAACCAAACTGGAAAATTATTTTTGTAATCAAAAGGTATATCAATTATCTAGTACGGACGTGAGTTACTTTATTTATTTTTGCTTTAAATTATAAGATAAAGGCCATTAAAGATTTTAATGATCCATGATTTTAGAGCCAATTTGGGCAATTATTTGTGAGTAAATGAAAAAACTGTAAGATAAAAATATGATGACATATAAAATAAAAAAAAAACTTGTAAAAAAACATAATTTTCATGGGTGTAAAGTTAAAATACAAATTTGACGTTTATGTATTTAAATTACTACCCAAAGAAAGCATTTTAAACGGTGTTTAATTTTATTTTTCATTATATTTTTAAAATAAATATAGTAAAATAATTTTTTTATTGTTTTTCATTTACTCACAAATAATTTCCCAAGTTGACTCTAAAATCATGAAACACTAAAATCTTTAATGGCCTATATCTTATAATTTAAATAAAAAATAAATACAGTAGCGTACATTCTTACTAGATATTTGATGTACCTTTTGATTACAAAAATAGTTTTTAATTTTGGTTGGGTTTTCTGATCTCAAATCCGCGCAAACGTTCCAATTAATGCTTTACCTCTACATTGACAATTACTTTTTAAACTTATGTTTCACTTAATTATATGATTATGGTATCAAGTGGAATTGTGATTTTGTTAGGGATTCGATTTTTTAACGTTATCTTTTTTTAAAGAGTAAAGAACATTATTACTTCCATGAAATGGAGTAATATGTAACGACATGAGTGAAAAGTATTCCAACTTTGTGCTAAAAGAACTCAACACCTCATAAAGCGTTCTCAACATGCGCCCATTCAGCAAACTAAAAATCCCTTTTACAAGGAACGTAATGGCTTTAATTTTGACCTCCGTGTTGAAGCGGTCATAACGATTTAATTTATATCCGGTAAGCTGCGGAACCGTTTCCTGAGAATTCTAACACGTTTTCATCTTAAAACTATGCAGCAGAAAACCTGTTTTTGTATCCCATTAGAAAGCTCACAAAGATACTCCTTGATGAAAGACAGCCGGCTTAGTCCAGCGGTAAGGCTCTTGACTCGCAATTCGAAGGTCACGGGACCGTATCCCGGCGTGGAAAATAAATTTTATTTGATGATTTGTGTTATTTCACAATTTATTCATTTAAAATAATATATAGTATTTTTGCGGCACGTTACAGAGTGGAAGATACTATCAGTATCGCCCTGGTGTAAGACCACCATTCTGAATTGAAACGTTGCTTGAAATGGCTTTAGCCGTGTTTACTGACCAGATCTGAGTAGCCAGGTACTACCACACTACCTTCAGCCTCACAGCATACCCATACCCCAATTGGGGATGCCACTGGCTCCAGACGGGTGCAGTTGGGACTCTTGTGCGGTATTCATATATTTTTTTTAAAATCTAGCATTTAGAATTGAAACGTTGCTTGAAATAGCTTTAGATGTGCCTGATGACCAGATCTAAAGAGAAAAATTGATGGGTACTTGGTAATTGATGGGTACCAAGCCCCTTCTTTTCCATCTCCCACCCTTAAGCCTCACAAATATCCTAACTGAGGATGACATAGTCCTTACTAGCTAGCATTGGACATTGGGAGCAGTCAACTTTTAGGCCGCCGCTATCCGAATTTCGACCGATTTCTTACATATCTCCCTTAAACATTTGAAGTTTTTAAACTCTTAAAAAAATATTTGTTATTTTTGAAGATAATATCTAGATACGTTCCACGCCGAAACGCAAATTATATGAAATTCCCTCGATAGAAAAAAATCGCAAAGTATGCTCCGGAAATTATTAAAAACAAGTCTATTTCTATTATTTTACAAGTTATATAAGTGAAAAAATTCACATTGTTTCTTTAAATGATACTTAAGATACCTTCCACGAGATTTTTGCTCTATTTTAAACGAGTCGTGTTTTATTAAGCATTTTCGCTTCGTTTTATCACTTAAAATATTAGCGCGCTCTGTTCAACATTCGTAATTACATATCTCTCCATCTTCTTCTTTTTGAGCCGGGAAGCGCCGCCTTAAGCGATATTTACCTTAAAAAAGTTCACGCAGTTTTTTTCAATCTGGTATCGCAAAGCAACTGCCCTTATATTCAGATCGCAACGTAATTTATGGCACAAGTTTAAAACTTTGAAAATCAATTTATCTATCAAATAAATCACCTTTATCTTTCATATTTAGCAATAAATATTATTATTATTTTATAACTTATTAAGTTAAACCTTAAATTATAATATTTAAATGAAGACGATATTAGCGAAACTCGAACGAAAATCTGGAAACAGATAAATCAGAAAAAGTTATGGGCACAACTGGGACTCAACCCAGGACCTTCGGCTTTCCTGGCCGCAACTTTACCAACTAAGCTAATGAGTCCCTATACGATTCAGTCATTTTTAACTATGTCATACTTCGACTAAGAACTACCAACATTATCTTCATTTTCTTAATGTATATTTTAGTGGATGCTATCTTTATGTAAGATTCAAAACTGAACTAAATGCTATCTAGATAAATAGAGTCTAGAATAAATTTTTATCAATTTATATTTTTAAAATTCTTTTAAAATTATTGTATTTTCTGCAAGTCTAGGATAAATATATTTATGTTTATTTTTAACTTAATGAGTAAAACCTCAAATAGGTAGCATTTACTTCGAGTTTGAATCTTGCAATCATAAATAAAGATAGAAGCCAATAAAATATGCGTTAAGAAAGTGAAGAGAATGTTGGTAGTTCTTAGTCGAAGTATGATATAGTTAAAAACGACCGAATCGGATAGGGACACATTAGTTCAGTTGGTAGAGTTGAGGCCCGGAAAGCAAAAGGTCCTGGATTCGAGTCCCAGACGTTCCCGTATCATTTTCTGATGTTTCCAGATTTTCGATTGAGTTTCGCTAATAATGTCTTCAGTTAATAAAGAAAAAATACTTCGATTAAAATGCGTTGAAATTCAAAAGCCTAGTAGTTGCTACTAGTACAACTCTGATTCAACACTGTCGTTTTATGGTATAATGTCGTTTTATACGTTAAATATTTAAAAACTTTGTTTTAGGAAAACTTACCTTGGTCATGGCCTCGGTGTTTTGGAATGTGACAGCTCCGGGAACCATTCTTCCTTGAGACTCCTCCTCTGGTGCCTGGGGCTGCTGTCTGCTGGAGCCGGGGGGGCCTGGCGGACCAGGGGGGCCAGGGGGACCTAGACGCGGAATACAAATATAAAATTCATCACATTTGATAGGGTTGTGACAGTATTCCGAAGAATTTTGATCGTTTCAGAGAAACAAGTGTAAAAGTTTTCAAGTTATGCAAAAGCAAACGAAAGATCGTCAAACTGAGAAAAAAAATTCGGAAACTCCGAAGTATTATAAATAATGATATGCATAATTTATTATTAACACCCAGAGCCTATCTATACTTTGAACCGAGCTATGAAATAACAGATTGCGCCGAAATATTTAGATTCCGGATCAATTGACTAATTTCAAAATAAAATGCTGTTTTTGAACTAATTTTTTTAAAAATAATTTATTAATAAAGATAATATTATAAACACAAATACATTTGTTTTGTTGGTATAAACCAACTCACTGGGCTGAGCCTGTTTCGAACTATTCTTAAACTGTGATTACCACTTTACCCGAAACTAAAAACATATTTAATTAGAAAAAGGTTTTAAAAGTTATTGTCGCTTTACTTTTTTTCGTTTCGTACTAAAAATATTCATATTTCAATTGAAACCTTGAGAAACGTTAAATGCTGTTCAACAGAATTATTTAAAAAAAAATGGGAGCGCGTACGGTAAAACTTTTAAATACAAATATCTACAAAGCTTGGTGTCCTCTCTTTCTAATACTGTTTAAATCATATATAAAGTGAGATGGCATGACTTTTATGAATCCGTGTCAGGCTGGGCGAAATATCTTCCAAAAAGACTATGGGTCTTTGGCGTCTGGGCACATGTGAGATTTAAAAATGTTATTTTAGGTAGGGACTTATTTAATTACATCTTCGAGATAAATTCAAGTCAGGGAAGAAAATTACACAATAATCTGACTTGTCCAAGTTTTAAAATTTGTTTTATATTACAAATAGAGTGAAAAACACAAAGTCTTGTTTTAGTGAAATTCGCACTTAGCCAACACAATATATTTTTAACTCCGTTCTAACATTCAAAACTGTTAACACGAACGGTGTAGAATTTACTATGCTCTAAATTTTGAGCAATTGTATGTTCAAGAGATGAAATATTGGTTAAACTGTGGCTTAAGCTCTAAATACCTTTAACACGAATGAAAAAACAAAACTTTAATCTACTCACTTTATTAGTAGAGTATTGATTATCATAATAAAGCACATCATTAATAAATATTATTAAATGGTGTGCGATTTTAGTTCTCAGGTCTTTACATTTATAGTATTTAAAATGTTTTTTTTTTTTTTTTTTTAATATCTACTAGGTACATTAATTTATTATTACACTTATTTATTACAACCAAAACTTATTCCCACCTAAAAAATCTATAAAGGTGTATTTGTAAGTTTATTCTTTCAGTTTACTCTTTGATTAAGGTATTTGAGACACGAAATATTCAAAAGACGGGTTAAATAGAACGTCAAAATATTTGTCAAAAGAAGCTCAAACAAGCCTCGAATGCCTTTCTTTTGTTTTCCGAATTTTTGTCACACACAAAAGGAGGGCCCACAGGTTAAAATATATGCCTACACCCCACAAATCACCTCCGAGATGCTTTTTAGTGAAAGTAATATGATATTTCTCCACCAAGCTGTCGGCGTGTATAATAAAAATGAATAATACAAAATATGTCTGCATCGTTCGAGTTGATTTGCATAGAGAAACGGTTTACATGTTTAGGTTTGAGTGCTGGTTTTGCTTTTTTTGGAAGAAAATTGCTTCATTCTAAATAAATTATTGTTTTTGAGATTATCACGTCCAAAAGCAATATTTTGATGATTTTTTTGGTTACTATGCTGTGTTCCGCTTTTTCCTACTTTATCGAATATCATTTGCAGCCCTGATGATGAACACTATAACGCTGCTCGAAATGTTGACTAAAGGAGCTTAACGAAACGCGATGTATTCATTATAAATCACGATACATTATTATTTCATTTATGAAAACAGCCACTCGTTAAAGTAAAGTAGAGAATTTGAATAAATTGATATCTTATAATTTCTAGGTTTTTAATATCAGTTTCCGGGAATGGTTTAATTACTTCGTTTTGTAAATAGACTCAAAAAGGTAACAAACAAATCATAAATCAAACAAAATCTAATTAAAAATAACAACGCAATAAGCTTTTCAAGTTTATCTGTTGTTTTCACGAGGCACAAGATACTAGTTAAGCCTGAAAAACTTTTAACCGATTAATAAAGTAAAACAATAACAGATTCGGCCCGGATTTCAGCAAATTAGTTGACTTACCATTTGTAACAGCTTCCTTGAAATCTTTCAGATCTTTGAGATCTTTTAGAGCTTTCAGTTCGTCAAGTGGGCTTTTGGAAGCTTTTGTTATTCCAGGTTAGAAAAGCAGCGTGACAAAGACATATTTTTTTTTAAATTTCAAATGTGAGATATAGAAAATATTTCTCTCTGGTAACTAACTAAATACACGGCAAAAAAACATAGAGCATTGTCTGGAATAAATACATCATTTGGATAGAGATTTGGTGATAAGGGTGTTAAAGATACGGTCTAGTTACATTCTGCACCGATACCTGTGCAGGTATTTGTCCACAGTGACGTTTGCACCATCAGAACGAGTCATTTTTACGATTCATTCAACTGCCAGACTGTGGAATGATTTTCCGGCCTCTGCGTTTCCTCCTTTTTATAACACGGATCTCTTCAAGGCGCAGGTTTACTTCTTCTTTTCCCCAAAAATATAATATAGGCCCCGAGGGAAAATATTTTCCTCAGATCCTCCTTAATGGAATTATTTAAAAATATATATATATTTTATGAATACGGCATAACGAACGTTTTAAACTTTTATTTACATAAATATTATCCTTAATATATGTTAATTCAATAGCTTCGTCCAGACGGCTGAAATAACGCACGAGAGCCGTTTCCGACTAGCAAGTAAGTTAATAAATACTTGAACTTTAATGGAAAGGTCCGAAAGTAATAATATAGTTATAAATGAGTCAACACTTTATTTTGCCCTTTAGACTGTTGTTATTTATTTGCTGGTGTGTCTGGACGAAGCTACTGACAAAGTATGGGTTAATTACTCTATATCAAAGACATTATGAACATGAAACATTAAATTATGAGTAAACATTTATTTTAAGTCACTTTAAATGTGGGAATAAACCCCGGCTAATTTATTCAGAATACTAAAGTAGCGTATTCACGTGTTTACTTAAACAATTTTAATTTGCTATTAATAAGAAAGAAAAGGTTGAATTACCTATCTACAAAATCCCAGGTCTCTTAGCATACATTAGCATTAATGTTAGTAACTTAGCATAATTCTCGTGAAAAACCAAAATACCCGTATAAATCGCAGGGACGTATAATTTTACTTACGACAAAATTAACGTTTCTCTTTATACAAACCAAAAATTTATTTAACGGCCCAGGATGCGCAAGAATAAAGGCATGTAAAGTAGCATTTTTACAATGTTTTTATTAACTTATTTACAATCCACTTTCTTTTTGTATGTTAAAAATTTTCTTTTTGTATTTTGAAAATTTTTGAAAATTTTTGAAAATTTTCTTCTTGTATGTTATACATACGTACGATTTCTAACTAAATATACATAATCTATTTTTTTGGTTTCATTGAAAAAATGCATATATATATATATTAAATCGTATTGTACTTTCGGTGACCGGACAACTCAGAATGACTTCAACTCAACACCTCCTTTGAAAAATAATCAAAAGTGAAGAAAAATATATGTAAAAAATTGGTTAAATAGGTTACATTAGACTAGTTTATGAGCTATTAAAAAAAATCATAACTTTTAATGACTTTTCAAAGAGGTGTTGAGTTGAGTGGATTCTGAGTTATCGTGGAACCTGTATTTTCGATACTTGATTATTGCTTTTCGTTAAATTTTGGTTCACTTTCCCATGCTCTTGACGGCCTCCGCGGTCCCGAGGCAAGACTCTCGACTCACAATCCGAAGGTCGCGGGTTCGAACCCGGCGTGCGCAAATAAATTTTATTTGATTAATTTGTGTTATTTCACAATTTATTCATTTAAAAATAATAAATAGTATATTTGCGGTACGTTCAGAGTGGAAGATACGATCAGTATCGCCCTGGTGTAAGACCACCATTCAGAATTGAAACGTTGCTTGAAATGGCTTTAGCCGTGTTTAGTGACCAGATCTGAATAGCCAGGTACTTCTCCACTTTCCTCTTCCCTATCTCCTTCCTCTCCCCACTACCTTCAGCCTCACAACATACCCCGATTGGGGATGCCATAGTCTCACTGACTCCAGACGGGAGCAGTTGGGACTCTTGTGCGGTATTAACTGTAAAAAAAAAAAATGCTCATATTTTTGTGATTTAAAACCATTTTCCTACATTTATTGGAGATTTTTCAAGGGAAATTTCCGAATTTCTTTGTCCAAATGTTGTGTTCGTTTAGTGGGGTTTAGTGGGATTGCCTTTAATGTAAGATCAAGTGATTCTATTGTGTTGGCTGATTGGTATTTTGTGAATAAAGAGGAAAATGGTTTTAGAATAGTGAACTGTTTTAGGGCTGTAATTTTAAGATTCTTAACATTTCGTTGGCACTTGTTTAATGTGTGGTCTGATACCAGATTAAGTTATTTAACTTGTGTCTTGCCCGTTTATAAATACCATCACGTTAATAATAATACTATCACGATGATAATTAATAATATCACGACACGTTTTAAGGTTTATTGTTTAATATTGCAATCATTAACTTATAAAATTTTCAGAGGGATTGTTGCCTTATACGAGCAATTGTATTGTATTTCTAAAGGGAAGTTTCCCATTTTATAAAAATGATTTCGTCACTCTTTGTGGTAGATATACTTTTTGCAATTTTGGTTTTTTCGATGAAAAAGTCGTGATGTATAAATGCATCGAAAAAACTGTTTATTTTAAGTATTTTCATCCCAAATGTTTGGTTTCACTTCGTTGTCTTTTAAAATAAAAATTTACAAGTCGTTAACTTAAGAAGTTGTTACTTAAAAAGAATGTATTTTTAATAATCGTATAACGTAATGTTAAAATCGGTAAGTTCAGCAACGTAGCCTTCTGCTTGAAATAGTGGTGCGTTATCTTGTTTTGTTTAAACCACTTATTTCAACACTGCTTCGAAGAACTACAATTAGTAAGACGCAATTCTAGTTATGATTTTCCTACCCTTTTATATTATTTAATCGTTCGGAAAAATCAATAACATATTTTATGAATAAATTACTCCTTTATTAAGTTGTTTCGAATTTTTATTTTCCAACAATTAATTGATCTTCAATAAACCATTCGAATCGGTGTGCTCAAGGAAGGGTTCTTTTGTTGAATATAATTGATCTGATTTCCATAACGTATATAAATTCAGATGCTGCAAAGATGTTTATGTTTGACAGATGAAATGAGTCTTCATTGTACACGGTGTCCGGAAACTAGTAGTACAAACAGAAAACTGCTCAATCTTCATCACATTTGAAGTAGATTTTGTAATATATCTTTTTCAATTTGAGCTTTTGTTTTACAGATCTTTTCAAGCTCTTTAATATTAATTTCAGCGGGTGACGATAAAATATGTTTTACACCCGTGTAAAATTTAGGTACAAAATTATTTTGGTGTTCAAAGTAGTTATTTTATATCATTTGTAAGAGGAGTCAAAATTGAATTGAATTGAATCGAATTTATTTAACACGATAACATTTTACCTCGTCATAAAAAGCAGGTACTATTTAAGAATTAAGGCAAACGTAAACCTTAAGTTATTAGCATTCATTAAAAAAAAGCAACACAAGTTCGCTTCAATTCGCGCTAAAGAGCTAGATTCCTTCTAAGAAGGGATTTGTAAACCTTTTGAAAATAAACCTTTGTTGATATCTACCCCAACGTTTACACTACCGATGCGTGGAAGCTACTGAGAGAATTTTTGCCACCGGGAAAATGCAATTTCCACTTTTCAAATCGACTTTCTAGAAATTTTTTTGTCATTTGATAAAAGAACAATGTTAGAATATTATATTGGCGCAAAACTGGTATTACAAAGACCCATTATATATTATCAATATGAAAACAGTATAAAAAAATATTTTTTCATGTGAACCAGCGCAGTATTAAAACTGTCCGAAGCCAGTCGAACATCCACAACTTTGTGTAATTTTGTGAGACTGATTGAAGTTTGTGAGAAGCAATAAAAGTTTAAGAAGTGTCTGGATTTTAATATCTGGGGGGTGAGTCTATTTTTTGCTTTAAAGCGTGGGAAGCGATTTCAATTGTTATTCGACTTTGAATTTGAATGCGGTATAATTGTTTGAATTCATTTCAACGATATCGCGTTTGTCCCCACGCATAACGCAGCGTTAGGCTAACGCAAAAGAAATAGACTAACCCATCTGACCACTAACCTTAATATAGCTAAAGCTACGACAAGAAAAGAGAAACATTTTAGAATGGTGGTGACTCCACAGGGTGGTAATGAGAACATCTTCCACTTACACGACGTAATGTTATTTAAAATATGTTTGTAAGATAAACAATACAAATTTATTATATTAAATTATTCCAGAGGTAAGAACCTTAGCGTTCTACTAAGAAGGTCGTCTTGTAAAATATCATCTTGGGTATACGTTAAAATTAATATTTAATTTAGGTGTAACCCACAGACAATAAATAAATATATTCACTATTAATCATCAATTATCATCAAAAATACTAATGTCGGTTGTTTGTGGGTTCTGCAAAACTCTGGTTCGATGAATTATATTTTTCTTTGAATTCAGGAGCAGTTTTGAAGAATTTAAATTTTTAATGTACATTTTTTACTTTAATTTTTAAATTTTCTGCTACCGGTTTCGACACAAGTACAGAACAATGTACAGTAGCAAACTGTACATTGTTCTGTACAAAGTAACAAATGTACATTGAAAATTAAAACTTTTCAACAAAATATCTACAAATTGTTACCGCTCTCCTACCTATGTATTTAACATAAGTAATACTTACACATAATTATTATTTTTTTTTTCAAGAATTCAGACTTTACCGTAATTTTTCACTAATAACAGTTAGTGTTGCTAATTGAGGATATTATGCATAAAAAATGATTAATTTATTGTTTTGAATCTCACCTGTTCTACCGTAGGGCCCTAGGGCTGCGTCTCCGTAGACATGACCTCGCATCGTCATTCCGGGTTCGCCTTTCTGCCCCTCCAGCGAAATGCCGGGAGGTCCCGGAGGCCCGGGCGGGCCGGGCACGGGCACGTACTCCTTGGCGGGCCCCGAGGGCGTGCCGGGCGGACCCGGAGGTCCCGCAGCTCCGGGTATCCCGGGCAGGCCGTCCACGCCGTTCGTCCCGTCGAAGCCGCGGTCACCCTTATCACCCTTTTCGCCTTTCTGGCCCTGGGGAGCGAAAATACACATTTTTATAAACAGTTTTTCATAAATTTATCACGAAAATCCGAGAACACACTCGTCTGGGCTGCCGCTCGGTGATGCAGCGTGTCCCTACATCATAGGTGGATAGTTTCACTCGAGCCAGGGCCTGCCCTGAGTCAATCGAAGCCGTGTTAAGTTTTAGATATTATCTTCGCCAAGTCTGCGCATGGCCGACCCTGCCATCTCTTTCATCAGAATAATGTAACTTGTCTTTACATTCCTAATCTGATTCGCGTAGGATAAAAATTGAGATAACATTGTAATTACTACTTATAAAAGACTTAAAAAAAGTGTATGTACCTAAAAAAAAGTTGGCGTATTTATTCCTAAAACACGCACTTTAACTTAACCTTCATCAAAATTAACTAATTTTTGGTTTTATCTAATCTCCAATTTGTGTTCCTATATTGGGTGACCATATACCTGCAATATTACAATACATATATTCGAAGGGGTTTTGATAAAGTAGATAAACAGTGGATTCGGTGAAGTTGTTATTGATAACTACGATTGGTTTAGAGCTTCATTAGGTTTAAAACCAAAGCTCTCCGCTAATTCATTGAACGAGATTCCAAAATAATGAAACCGAATATACCGGCGAGAATGGAATAATTTTAGGGAATATTATATTTTATCATTACAAAATGAAGGAATCCTAACACTAAAATAAATATTATAAAATATCTTTTGTAGATGTTTACCAGAGATATTAGTTTTTTTTTCACACAGGAGGCTCTGGGGAAAACAATTCTTCGCGGAGCTCTATTTGGGGATGCTGTGTGAAGTTAAGGAAGTTCTGTGAAGGAAAAAGGCATGAGGGATGGGTAGGAATCTAAGGGTCAGTGAATCCAGGAGGTATGTATGTGTGTGATGGACGTATGAAGCAAGACAATAGGTCGAGAGAAACCGGCTGGAGAGGTCTCCGTGAACCGACCTCTCCCGATCCGGCCCGTCTCGCAGCTGATGGGCAGACTCATCCGCGGCCAAGATCATAATACACCTCACCAGATGAACCCGGGCACACCCGGTCACCAAATATAGAGAACCGCTTGGGGTGACTTATGGCAGAGGTGTTGGTTTTCCACCAAATGGTTGCCGGACCGGCGATACCAAGGCCCGCCTTCCAAATTGCTATGTTTAAAAAAAATATTTGGTTTCCAGGAAATGTTGCGACTAAGTATTTCAGTAATCATCAGTATCAGTATATTAATACGTGAAGCAAAAATTTGGTACCCCTTTTTACGAAAATTGCGCGGACGGAGGAGTATGAAATTTCGCACACTTATAGTTTATATAGAGAAGGAGTGCAGAATGCTAATATTTTTTCAAATTATGCATAAAAATACATTAAATCAATAAAAAAAAAAAAACATTTCAATTATGGTCGAATTTCGACCATTGGGCTATCACAAGTAATATAATAATACGTGAAGATAAAGAGAAGTCATGGCACAGGGGTAACAATTTAAACTCTGGGCCATTGGTATCGCGTTTGATCAAATTTAAAAAAATTGAGAACAGCATATAAATTTTGCATGGTTTTGCTCTGGTAATTGTGATCATAATACACGCCACAAGATAAGTGAAGGTCAAAAACGTCATTAGAAGGAACGTGGAAGACACATCACTCGTGTTCGCGTGAAAAGAAACCATTCAATAATTTATTGTTAAATACTGCCGAAGCCAATAATTGGATTAAGACAACTTTATTATTGAGGATTTTCTTAGGTGTAAAGAAATATGCAGGGTTGGGTATAAATGCACCATCTATTCAGTCCTGCTGGAATAAAAACTTAAAAAAAGGATTTGAATATTTGAATGGCTTTGAAAAGTCCAGAGTTATATTTACTTCCTAGTATTAAAAACGGTTCCAAGACAGTTGATCCGCCGGCAATTGGCCCCCCGGCGTACTTATAATAATAATAATTAAGTTTTATTCCAGTATGTGGGGAGGATAGTGCAATCCCACACACGTCCCATATGATTGTACATATTTATATAATACATTTTATAACATATTTTAATACAACAGATTTTTTTTAGAACATAGAATAGGATAAAAAAAAAACAAAATAAAAAAAATAAGTAAAAATAAACAAATAATCAATTCTATCATATCTATTCTTCAAGCTCGGGCCCAGCGCTCACTCAGGAGTGGGATTTGGTGCTGGAACGCTGTGGTCACCACTGCATTGTCGGAAGCCATTAGCCGCATCCTGGCTCCAGTGACCCGATGTCTCATTAGACCTGCGAATCCGTGCAATCCTAGTTCAGTGAACATTGTCGATGCACTGCTGTATCTTCTGAATCCAAATATAATTCTACATGCATTATTATACTGGAACCGGAGTCGTTCCATGGAGGTGGTTCGGTAGTTACACCATGTTTCGCATGTATATAGATTAGTGCAAAATGCATTGAACAATGTTTTTTTTTACATAGTTACTGCATTGGAAAAATCTTCGGGCAATCATATTGGTCAATACACTGATACTTCTCTTCTGTCGTTCAATATCACCATCATCCGAGAGGTCTTCAGTGATGATGTGACCCAAGTATTTTACATTCGTTGATGTGCTTATGTTTTCCTCATTGAGTTGTACGGGGAGCATCTTCTCGAGAGTTTTTCCATGGTGGAATGCGATTAGTTCCGTCTTCTTGGGGTTGTACATCATGTTGTGGTCGATTGCATATTCTTCACAAATTTTTAATATATACAATATGCAGTCGGTTTATGGAAAATACGGAATACCTAATTACACAAAATATAATTAAGTGACCCCGAACGGATGTGCAGAGAATATGTACCGCTGAATAGCAAAAGTATGAAACATATTTTCATTCAAATGCATCAAGGAAAAATTTGACTCTCTATACACTATACCGTGTATACCAGCGCGCAACTACAAAAAAATTGACACTGGGTATAAAACCGTTTGACCGTTCAGTGGCTGAGTTGGTATTGCGTTTGGGTTCCACCCGGGGGTCGCATGTTTGATTCCTCGGCTGATGTGAGATTTGAGACTTAGCCGTCACGTTACAAGCAATGTTTTCCGCTTTCTGAGGTGATATTAGGAGATTTTCAGATATTGTTGGGTTATTCGTAACCCGGAAATTTTTGTCATTCTTTTTTAGTAAATATCATTCCGGGGGCCAACTGTCGGTGGATCAACTGTCGGGTCACCATTAAAAACACTAGTACATAATTATTGTCTAAGCGTGGCGGATAGGGATTGCAATCCCGCAAAACGGGATCCCCCATTCCCGCGGGATCCCGCTGCTTTTATTTATCTGCGGGATCCCGCACCTTCAAAGCGCGGATCCGCCTTTCCCGCAAATCAAAAATTTGAAGAAAGAAATGACGTTCTTTGAGTCCGATGGTATCAGAGGAGAGTACCTGACGCTCGCCTCTGAATATATCCTGACGGTTCAGCCTACTAGCGTAGAAGCCGAGAGAGCGTTTTCAGCATCAGGATATATTTGCAGTTCACCCAGAAGCAGGCTCGAAGATGAAACAATAAATGCCATTTGCTTCAAAAGTTATCACCATATGTTGATATCATAGTAATAGCATCTAACAGAAATTTGTGATTTGATTATTTGTCATTATATGAATAAGACTGAATGAAAAATATTAAACTGTTGTTAGGAGTAGAGTTAAATTAAACAAAACTATTAAATTATGCCAAACATTTAAAGATGAATGTAAGAAAACAGATTACTATTTACTTAAACTAAATTAATAGAAAATAAATAATTTTTGTTGCTTAATCTAAGAAATGTTTAAAAAAAGTTGATTTTTACACAAAAATTTGTAGTTTCAATTTGATTTAAAACATAATTTCAAAGATGCGGGATCCCGCGTGATCCCGCGCGGGATTAAGTAATCCCGCATATCAATCCCGCGGGATTGAATGAGCTGCGGAATTGCAATCCCTAGTGGCGGAGTTCTGTTTTAACTGACTTGTATTTCGTCTGTCTGAAAGTTTGTTTGTACGTTCCATTTCCGTTTCAAAATGGTGGTCTTTTTAATGGCCATAAAGACTTCCGTTTCCAAACGTGAAATCGTCGTGTTTAATTTTATTATTCGTATTTTTTCAAAAATATGGTATCTGCCCAAGGTTTGTAGAAAATACGTGTTAAACACATTTTCTACGAACCTTGTTACACGCCTGAAGAAAATTATCATTGAAACTGTAATATTTTTTTAGACGATTCGTATAATTCCTTATTTGAAATATTTAGTATATATCGCAAAATGTAATACGGCTCATAATTAAGTAGGTAGGTATTTTACTAGGAACCTACTTATGATTTTAGATGTGTTCTGCATTCAGATCAGTGCCGCGGCAGAGGAAAATTTGGTTTTGATTCTCTTTTTTTAGCTCTGAAAATAAAATTCCCTTCACGGCCTATGTCGTCATTGGGGATGCTGTATGAAGGGTTTGGGGAAGGAGAGGATGTTCTGTCCAGGACAAATGAATCCTTCCCATGCGGAAAGCATGTTCTGAGAGAGTTTAAAATGGCTCCCTCAGCCAGTATCTTCCGATTCGGCCTACCACGCAGTTGGTGGGCAGAAGCATCCACCGCCAAGATTCAATTCAATTCATTTAAAATATTATACAAAAATAAAATTTTAAAAAATTTTAAAAGAGAAAAACATTAATACTATTTAAGCAGATTAAAGCAATTTAAACATCAATGAAGCACAATTAGACTAACGACAACAAAGCTTGCCGTCCAAATTGTGCTTCATTGATGTTAAACATATCGATATTCGAAGCGATTCTATTTAACAACAAGACAGCTCTCCCGACTGGCATGGCCATTGGCAAGTTAGTTCTGTAAGAACCAGACAGACCACACCCCATGAGCCCGGGCACATGTTTAAGCACTTTCTAAGTCACCAAACGTAGCGAACCAGTTGGGGTGACCTTTGGCTATTGTTGTTGGTTATCCAATAAACGCTTCCAGGGGCGGCGGTACCAATCTCCAAATTGAATTTATTAAATAAGAAAAAAATAGATACTCAACTTTTGGGACACGAGTTTAACTGTTAATAATAGATCTACTTGTATCAAACGTATATATTATATACATATGATTTCTACTAGTAGATTGAATTATTTCAGCAACTTCATTTTATTTGAATAATTATTTGAATAATAATATATCAAACTATAGACCTATTTGCATTATGTCTGCTTTACCCAAACTTTTCGAGTCATTAGTATTAGATACCATTGTAAAACCTATCAACAATATTATTGTTCCTAACCAACATGGCTTTATCAGAGGTCGATCTACCTTAAGTAATTTAACTATCTATAATAATTACATATGCGAATCCCTTAGTCTGAAACAACAAGTGGATTCTATTTACACCGATTTCAGTAAAGCATTTGATAAGGTTCGACATCACATTCTTATATCTAAACTCAGACTGTTGGGCATCAAAGGTAGTTTATTGACATGGATTATCAGTTACCTCAGTAATAGAGTGCTTAGTGTCAGGATTAATTTTATAGAATCCTATGTATTCGAGGCCACAAGTGGTGTCCCGCAAGGGTCCCACCTCGGCCCAATATTCTTCTTAATATTCATTAATGACATTGTAAATATATTTAAAGATGTACAAGTCCTACTTTTTGCAGATGATCTAAAATTGTTTAAAAGAATACGAAATATACATGATTGCCTAATTTTACAAGCTAATTTAGATGAACTTTTTAAATGGTGCAAACAAAATATGTTATTTTTGAACATTGAGAAATGTCAAGTAATTCGATTTTCTAGAACTCATTCTCAAATCTTACATGAATATAATTTAAATAATGTTAAATTAACACCAGTATCACAAATTCGCGACTTGGGAGTTATATTCGATTCAAACTTAACTTTCACAGCACATATAGATGAAATAACTAATAAGGCTTTAAAGATGCTTGGCTTCCTTTGTAGAACCTTAACTGATTTTAAGTCCTTGGATTGCATGAAAACACTCTATATTTCATTAGTTAGAAATCAAGTGGAATATAATTCACCTATTTGGTCCCCTTTCTATAAAGTACACTCTAACAAAATAGAACGGGTTCAACACAAATTTCTTAGGTACTTAAATTTCAAGCTCAAAATCCCAATAGAAAACATTAATTATATAAGTTTGATGAATCGACTTAATTTAATTACGCTATCTGACAGAAGAATCATTTCAGATTTAATTTTATTATACAGAGTCATGAACAACCTAATTGACAGCCCTGCCATTGTTACTACCATTAAACTCCATGTACCGACAAGGAATACTAGACAAAATATTACATTCTTTTGCAACACATACACAACCAACTATCAATCACACTCACTTACCAATAGGATGCATGATTTAGGCAACAAGTTTGGTGATATTGTAGATATATTCGCTGATTCCCTTTATAATCTAAAATGCATTTTAAACCAACACTTTGTGGAATCCTACAAATTATTGTAACGTGTGTGTAATATATTTAACGATGTGATGTGTTATTGTAATGTTTTATATTGTATTTTATTCTATGTTATTGTCAAATGTTATATTGTTTCAAATATTTCACGGTTTTACGCTATATTCTTCAAAAACTACCTTTATATTTTTAAAATGTTTTCATTTTTATAAATTTTGATTTAAATTCTATGTATGTATAATCCTCGATATCTTAAATATTATTGTATAATCTACGTAAAGGCCCATATGGGCGTATAATAACAACAATAACAACAATAACAACAATAATATAATTTTAATTCAAGCGATAAACATAACAAAAAAAAATAAATTAAATATCTAAATTATAATCACTGGGTGAGTTTATATGTTTCAACAGCCATTTTAAAAAAAGAGTGGATTCGATCTTTGTTCTTTGGCACTGATCTCTTCCAGAGAAATTCGCAGAGATATCCCTCGTAATGTGCCTTACTCTTTCCGAATCTTGGAACATTTCCCCTTACATCTCTCCAAAACCTCTCAATGTTTTGAGTGTGGGCTCCGGCTTCGCGGTCTAGAAAACACAAACTGTGTTTCACACTTAACTGAAGGAAGCCTTCATTTTCTAGGCAGTCATACGCTTTCCAACAATCTGATATTATTGTGGTGCCCGGCAATATGTACTCTTCAATGACTTTTAACAAAGCTTCTTCCGAATGATTCTCAACGCTGCAGACGAACATCTTTTTTGATCCTCTTTCGAATCCGCCGAACACACGCTTTCCGACAACTATTTTTCCACTGTTGTTCTTCCTCTTCCCGATTTTAGCTTCACCGATCTCCACTGTGACACCGACTCCTCCAATTTTTTGCTTTATTTTGTGGCACCATACCACGCACACCTCCCGGCAATATGAAGACCAGTTTACGACGGTTTCACTACTCATGTCGAGCTCTTCCATTAAAAATGCGGTTCTAGGAGGACGCATTATTGCCCAAAATATGACAAAAGTGCAGATTTTTTCCACAGAAAGGCTCGATTGACCGAAAAGGGTACCTTTCCGAGCCGAAACTGAGAAATCGCACCTCGATTTGATTCTCTTATGGCCGGAACATACTACCAAAGTTTTTCTGCATCGGTACATCAGATTTGAATAACTGCACAAATTTCCACATTTTTCACATCTTTTCTCCCGAAGAATTCCTCCATGACTCCTCAACCATTCCAACAAGACTTCCTCCTTTTGAATGATGTCCAAAAATCCCACTAACCCAACCGAACACGATTCGCACTCCATTTTACTAATTAATTTGTTAATTGGAACCAGAAGGAACAAACGGCTAGAGAAAATAAAATTACTAAAAATAAATTAATATAAGTGAATAAATTTTTTTGTCTGAAACCTATTTTGCATTAACCCTTTCCACTCCAAGCCTTTTTTTTGTTTTTGTTCCACCAGCTCCACACCAAAATTGCGTTTTTTAAGTTTTAGTTTTTTTTTTATAAATAAAATTAATATTAGAAAAAAAAAAATTGAAAAGGCGTAGTACAAAATGGCCTTTTTGACACATTTCGCTTTATTTTTTTTAGACTTGATGGGATGTAGGATTATTTCAGTAATACACAATCAAGCTATAGAAAATACAAAATTCACAAATAATTCATTCAAGGAGTCTTTGCACGAAAACAAACACGATAATGCACAGTTGGGGATAAGATGTTGACGACAGAATGGTGCAATAACTACTAGGTTACTTTGGTAGCATCGATACCTGCAGTGAGGCGCAACCCTAAACAAAATTCTTTCATCCCTCGACCATAGCAGGTAATAAAGTATTGTGCGATTCTAGAATATGTACATGTATTATTCTAGAATAATACATATATATTCTAGAATATTAGTGTCTTTCGATCGTGATTCAAAAATTTTAGTAAAAAAAAAATTCTCCTATTTAAAAATTGTCCGCAAAAAGTAGTATTACACCACGTCGAGTGTCATTCGACATTGGAGTGCAAAGGGTTAAATGTAGAAAAGGTTTAAGCAAACAAAAATTTACATTGCAAATTTAAAATGTAATAGTAATACATTTTCAATGTAAAATTTTAACTCTTAAAAACACTCAAGTATACCCACGAGCTAGCGATGCCTATGTGGGATTTTTTTTGTTAATCTGTAAATTGTATTATTCTCTACTTTTTTAACTGTTTTTATGAAAAGCTTGTATTATAAAATTATACCAGTTGTACCAAAAAAAATTGTTAGTAAAAAAAAAAAAAAAAAAAAAAAAAAAAAAAAAAATAAAATAAAAAAAAAAATAAAAAAAAAAAAATAAAAATAAATAAAATAAAAAAATAATTAATTTTTAACTACAAAAAAAAATCCTCCCACGGGAGAACCTAGTGATGATATCATTATCGTGTTTTACATAAAAGAAAACAATAAAACTTCTATTTACTAAAAACAACAATATCAAAATTAAAAAAAAATGTTAAAACATTTCACAAATTCCTTTTTTAACAATGGTAACCCTGACCGCAGTGCGGGCCGACAACTGTCATCGGTAGAGTTTTTGAAACCATTCGTTTCTCCGAGTCCGAGTCAATTGCATCGCTAATCTTTTTACATAAACCCTTCTGGTAATTTCGTGTCGTTGAATTGTTCCATCTGTTCAGTTAATAAATATAAAATTTGTTACAACATTCTACTTTGATTTTATCTCAAAACGACACGATTACACACATTAGTGATCGGTAAGTATTATGAAGGCAAATACCATACCCGCTAAACAATGAATTATTGTATACGAAATGAATAAATACTGCAGAATAAAGTGCATTACGATATTAATTTATATTTTTATTTGTCTAAATTACTTGTAAGAAAAAAACATCACTTTTGGCGAAAAAAAAGCGTTTAACGTGAGGGTTTTGAATCCGCGGTTTGAGACCCAAAATAGGTATCTGTGCCCTCCAGCGGAAACGATAAGCCTTCCATATTTTAAAAAAAGAACGAACAGAAAATACAAAAAATTTATTATTCGTTCCATAAAGTCAGTTTTCTTCTGCCTGCATATTACGAACCTTTATCAAAGCAGAGTCCATTAACATGAAACAAAAAGCAGAAAGCACAATAGCACAGATACAGCGGCGGCGAGTGGCGGCTATACCCCCATACACACCCAATTATGTCACGCACAAACCATTAATTTCCATTACAGAAAACACAATTCAGAGGAAGAAGATAATTACAAGATTCCCCATTAAGGAAAAATTATTCCGGCCACTGTGCCTAACTACTCGAAAGATTTTTTATTTGAAAGATTTCTATAGCGGTCCTTAATAACATATCTTACCACAACATTTTTTTACGAGGGCCATTTGTCAAATTAAAGATTAACTTCCATCGTTACTTTAGGCCGTACTTGTACGATGACAATGGTGGTTGAATTTGGCCTTTCTATACTTGTTTCTATAAGATAATTTAACAAGCGGCTGGGGATAATCCTATATCAAATAAACCAGTTCTTCTAAAACTGATTTCGCCATGACTTTGACAAATTACATAGCCGTGTTAATTTATTGTATTCAATATATTATTCCTCTTTTGACGAGTAAGTAAATAAATTAACTAACTAACTAACTAAGCATAAAACTAACTTAAGCATAAAGAGAAACTAGATCATAAATATAGCACTAGATTCACGCGTAACGACGGGTTAATAGTTCCGAAATTTAATAATAAGTACGGACAGAGAACGTTTGAATACAACATACTGTTAGCAGCATATTTAAATATTGCCGCCTCACGTTTGGTCTGCCGCCAGAGGTACTGCTAGCGCCTCTGGCGGCCAACAAAGAAACTACTCCAGCTACTGCTGTCGGTAAAGGAGGGAACTACTAACTTCTCCTGGTTGGCAAGACTGGCGGAGAGCTACCAACAGAGGAGATAGCCAACGGCTGTGAATTCGAATGGCGTAACGTAATGTTGCCGATTATTGGAAGTTATTATTGTCATGTACCGTTGAGACAATATATTTCATTCTAAATATTTAATTAGCGTTTTATTATTGCTAACAATACCGAAGATATTTAATTTATTACCTGAAAATATAAAGCAACATAATTCTATGAATAAGGTTAAATATATGGTGAAAAATTGGTTATTGGAAAAAGAATATTTATTTTGATACTTATGATAAAATTTATAAAAAAAATGTTTAAACTGTAGATAAAAGATGTAAATTATAACTTTAAATATATTTGTAAGTAATTATAAGCACCTGCTGTCAAGCCAATTGCAATTGGCTTAGCGGGACTGGATTGTTGATTTATAAAATAAATAAATAAATTAAAAAAAAAAAAAAAAAAAAAAAAAAAACTAGCCAACTCGCCACTCTCGGAGGGGTAGGTAGAGAGGATTGACCGCTCCTGTCTCGGCATAAGCTCCCTGCTTCATGCTGAGATGCGTAAATATTTTTATTGAAGAAGAAGATAACAATAATAATCTGAACAAAAATATGAAAGAGAACGAGACACAGAAAAATAGAAAAAGACAATGATCGCAACTGGGACTCGGTTAGATGATTATTGTCACCACCTTCTTCAATGATATATATTACATTGATGGGAATAACCTTCAAAAGTTATAAAAAGAGAGTTTTTCTTATAAAAATTGAATATTCATGTAGACTTTTGTAAAGTCAATAGTTCCATATAAATAAATTCGGATATATTTATTCGAGACGCTATCCAGGTTACAAACCAATTATTCTTAGAATGATTGTTTTCAATAAAAAGGGTAGTGATATGGAAAAAAGAATTAGCGAAGATAATATTGTTAATAATTCTAAAATTTGAAATATGAAATTGACAAATATGACGGTTTGACAGAAGGTGGCAATAGCGAAATTGGTTAACGCGCACATCCCGGTTAGACGAGAGGTCTAGGTTCGAGTCCCAGTTGCAACCATTGTCTTTTTCTTTTTTCTGTGTATTGTTCTCTTTCATATTTTGTTTAGATTATTATTATTATTATCTTCTTCAAAGATATATTATATTGATGGGAATAACCTTCAAAAATAATAAAAAGAGAGTGTTTCTTATAAAACATTAAATATTTTTAATTGAGCATTTTTGCGAAAACGGAGAAATTTACATAGCATATATGCAAGTGCGTTTTACGTTTCAGGTTGATTTTGTGTGGCTGCCATTTTTGTTTTGGATTACATTATTTGTCAGTTGGCATTTATCGTGGAGAGGTCGATAAGAATTTATCACGAGGCACCTGAAGCCGCAATAACGTATTGAAATTATAAAAAACATATTATTTAAATATTTGTTCAATTGTGAATACGCGGAGAAAATTATGTGACGGCGTAATAATGTCAAAAAGTATCGACAAAAGTGATATCGATAAGCCCTTCACGATCCCTTGATTTGATCCTACAGATTTCTTCCTATGGGGGTACTTGAAGGAAAAGTTGTACACCAACAAACCAAGCACAACTTCCATGCTTGTGGACAATATTTGAAACAAAATTACTGAAATAACATAAGGAGTCTGCGACAATGTTTGAAAAATGTGCATAAAAGTGCTAGCCTTTGGGCCACGGTCAGAGGCGGTAACAATATATTTCATACATAATTTCAGAGATCATATAATCAGATAATGAAATAAAAAGATAATGAAATTGTACTTCATTTAAGAGTTATAAAAGAAACATCGATCTGAAACATAAAAAACACCCTCTGCATTGATAGTCAAACATATCCAACATCGATATTTGAGGTGAGAATGCAGTCATATTTTTACATAACAGATACCCCCAGCCCACAGCTCAAATTTACCGCGCAAGCATTAGGTTTGCACCCCTGCTGAGATGTGTGTGACGAGAGTTGCTGATGTTTTGTTCCCCGAGTAAAGGTTTCAACCTATCTGCCCCTGAAGTATTTGAAGAACCCAATGCCTACCTTTTTTGAGCTCAGCCAAAGGCAAATGGGGCACCTTTTCCTACCTTAAAACTGGCAACCAACACGAACCCTGACACTGGCTTCCAAGAGTGGCTTCCTCCTGCCCGTACCCTAACACTGACACCCACCGTGGAACCATATCCCTAACGTGTCAGATTCCTTTCCATACCCTAACAATATGTAAAAGTGTTCCCTCTATCTGGTACAATATTCAAATTACCAAAAAAACGCCATCAAATCAATTATAATGCAGAAAAACACGTAGTGAATTAAATGAAACGATGATGTTGTCTGGGTCACTAAAATGATATTTCAAAATGTCATACTAATGTACTGGAGCATTATTGGACTTGGACTGCAGCATATTTAATAGATAAACACAGATGTTTAATGCTTTCCTCATTATCTCATAACTATTGAGAGATGTCTGACTAATCAACTGGACGCTCGATATAAATTATCTTTTAATAATTTATTGTGAAATACAACATAAATTTGTTAGAAATCGTAATCGACGCCAAGACCCTCGACCACGGATGCCATAAAAATACAAATTGTTAATTTGGTGTATGGAAAATAGACTTTATTTAAATATGTCAAATTGTTAGATTTTCTAGAATAAAAAATCCAGTGATATTTAATTACAACATTGTTAACAATGCTCTTCAGACATTAATGCAAATTAAAGACTTGGGCATCACTTTTCAATCAAATCTTTCATTTGTTAACCACATAACAGAAATCTGTAATAAGGGCTTAAAAATGTTGGGGTTTATAACTAGGCTAACTAGAAACTTTAACAATATAAAGTGTATTAAAATGTTATATTTTGCTTATGTTAGAAGCCAACTTGAGTACAATTCTCCTGTCTGGAATCCTCATTATAATATGCATGTACAAGCTGTTGAAAGAATACAAAACAAATTCTTACGTTTTCTAAATTTTAAAATGGGTATTCCAGCAAATATCTTAAACTACATTACAATTTTAAACGATATGAATATGCTTAAATTGTCAGACAGAAGAATTTTCACTGACTTGGTATTTTCATATAAAATTCTAAATGATTTATTTGATAGTCCGGTATTACTTATATTGATAAGCTTTCGAATTCCACTTCGTAATACTAGAAGTCAGGATTTATTTCAGTGCAGAAATTCTGGGACTAACTACCATATGTATTCCTCTTTGCCCAAAATTAATGGAGGGAAACAATTATACCAAGTCAGTGGACATCTTCAATTTATCTTTGAATAAATATAAAATATTGTTATTGAGGCAGTTCAGTTATGAACAATAAAATATTTTTTCTATGCTATATATGTAAAAGCCCCGAAAAAGGGCGTTTATTTATAAATAAATAAATAATAAAAATGTTTAATAATACAAGTATTTCACCCAAACAGTTAAACTTAAAAAGAACTATGTAAAAAAAAATAACAGGCCCCTCAGACATTTTTTTTATCATTCGGTAATGAAGTTTTGCTTTTAAATTGAAAAAAAAACATGGTTACATCAAAACCTTAAGCTTTTGCCTTCCCCGTTTGAGAAATATATTTATGAGACCAAAGTAGTACACGTCTCGAAGTGTGTAAAAGAGATTGGAAAATAAATACACCAATGTATATATAATATATACAGGCTACATAAATGATTAGAGTTGGAGATACTTCGAATGAATTCACTTAATCTTGATTTATTTACTCACGAAGTATGACAAACTGAATATTTTCTGCGGAATGATGCAACAAAAACTCTATGCAGAACTAAAACTCTATATTAGCACCAAGAGGAAAATTACGTGTATAAATTATTATTTATACCGCCTTTCTTTTGAGCGCTTAAATTACAATCTATAAAACATTTTGCAATTTAATTGTTTTTTTTTTTAATGATGCATAAAACAACGACGTAAGTTTTAATAATGATAATAGTAATAATAGTGTTTATTTCAGCCGAACAGAGCGGTGAGTGCAATACTCTGTCAGCCATATAAAAGCATACATTTATAAAATTCCATTAAATAATTACATTAAATGGGATATGCAAGATAGGATAAAAAAAACATAATAAGATGTAATAACATAATAAAATAAAATCTAAAATAAAACATAATGGTAAACATATTAAGTATTTGTATACTACAGAGGCTTTAAGTAATTTCTTCATGTTTGGTGTAAGGGCGCGCTATGCCACTGTGCCACGGCCTGGATGAGAGTGTTGAGTTTTAAGAAAGCGTTTGGATGAAACACATGTAATAAAAAGGATATTTGTAAAAGTTTTTATAACAGTTTTTTTGCACAATGGACATTACAGAAAGTTGATTTTTAGAGATAATTTCGCTTTTTCTGAAATGCCGATTTACTTGGTATCCATTCGCATTAAAAAAATAATTATGTAGTATCGATTTTGATACCTAGATTTTTTCATTGACTTGGGTTTTTTTAGAGTCGTTTAAACAAGGTGTGATTCAGGGATTACATGTCTGCCGTGATGATGGATGTAAAGCTTTCCGAAACTGTGCTAAAGAAAGAGGCCAAGCGGCATGGCATAATAACCCAAAATAAATAATGATAAATCTTTTAAACACTTCTAAAGTAAAAAGTAGGTAGGCATAAATGCAATTTTTTTTAAATTTCTCAGTATATTTTTGTGTTGCTTTATTATTCTTTTTAAATGGCGAAATCTGAGTTCATTGACACTTAAGGGAAGAATATGGATTCAAAGGTGGAAAGGTTGTTTCAAACAGAAAATAGAAACAAACGATAAACTTTAATGTGATGAAAACAGCTTTCATGTGTCTGTTATTGTAATATTATGACGTAATAGAATTTTGAATGAATAAAGTTATCCTTCGTATTTATGTATTTTAAGTGCTGCCGTAGGAAAACGGAATTAAAAAAAGCAGGAAGCAGGAACTAAGCCCTATTCTTATTCCTAGAGTACAAAAGTTTTTTGAGATTTTCTCGGGTGCGGGCTCTTTCATATTATAATGCCAAAAGTGAATGTGGGTTTTTACTTTTTAATTCAATTTTTTTACGCTCTGCATTTTTTATTACTAAGTGGAGCGGTTTGAGTGGTTTGAAACGAAATTAAAATATTTATAACGATTGTTTGCCAAGAGTCCATAATGCAGTTTACGACCATTTTATGCATTTGTCTATATTGATGTTTATTCCGGATGACATCATCTGTTGTGTCGATAAAGGAAGCGGATATGTCCTCAGCCTCCACATGAGATAACGACCATAAGGCGGTCCACATATCATTACATTTGGAGATACAAAGCACTCTGCCAAATTGGGTACCGTTTTTATCGAAACATGTATTTTATCTCGGCGAAAACCCAACGCCCTTCGCAATGGGCTATGACAGATCTGAAAAAGTACCTACATGGCCTGCCCGGTCACGAATCACACACAAGAAATTATACGTCGCTCGCCAAACGGTCCATCCTCGGAAATCAAAATAAATATTAATTAATTTAATTGTTGGTTTTCGGGATTTGAGATTTTATCTACCCTTTCACGGCACAAATTGGATTTTTTGAAAAAGCACATTGGAATAATAAATTTTACAAAAAGTTCGATTAAAAAGATAATAAATTCACAAAAGTCCTTCAATCAATTGATTGTTGGGTTGAAGAGATCGTCAGATCCATTATTAATGCACGCATTGTGATAATTTTGATTCATGTTAGCTAAAGAAAGCATCAAATTGTAAGGCATATTTTATAATTAAATGTTCATTTAAGACAGAAGCTGAGAGGTTGGTTGACCTTTTGCGCCACAATCTTTTGTTTTTAAGTTTAAGAAATTCAAAAGCCTGAAATTATGCTGTTTACGCTTTACACGTCTCTAGTATTGATTAATTCTACAAACCGACATTACAACAAACACATACAATGTACATAATATTGATGCAACTTCGACAACTCTCAAAGCTGCTTTTAATTAAACAAACTTCAATTTTTTTTTTATTTATTGCAATTTTTTTGTATTCTACCTATGTAACAATTTAAAGACATTTTTTTTGAAGAGTTTTATTTTCCATGTGAATTTGTTAGTTAATTTTTAATTTTTCTTTTTGTGTGGAAACCGGTAGCAGAAAAATTAAAAATTAAGTAACAAATAGTACAATAATACAATACAATACAATACAATACGTAATAATACAATACAATACGTAATTATACAAAACAATAAGTAACAAATGTTCATGGAAAGTAAAACTCTTCAAAACAAAAGATTAACTTCATTTAATCATTCTGTTAGAGAATACAAATTCTGTCGTAAATAATCTCTCGTAAAAAATCATTCTATTTTAATGCTGCATTGAAATGGTAGCCAAAAAGTATTATTGTCAAAGATATAAACTGTATCGCTAATGGCTTCGCTGTAAGCTCCTACTATTTCTCTTAAATGACGCATGTAATAAGATTGCAGAATGGGAGTTACGACGAAGTTCTCAGCGGCACTGAGCAGGACTAATATAATTATTTTTGTAATATATATATTAGAGTTGGACGGAAGGCTACCTAATCTATTAACCAATCAGATATTCTCGTACGCTCTACAACCTATTGGGATTTTGGTTTACAACTGTGCCATTGAATACAATTCAATTTTGGCTTATAATGTTCCCAAATTAAATTTAAAAAAGGTTTTTAATGAAAATACGTCCATCTCTTTTTATGATGAGAAACCGCATTATTATAAAAGTGTAGAAAAAATATACGTTTTTTAAATTACATTGCGTATTTCGATAAAGTTTGACAATATATTACATAATGTGGAAATATCTATTTATTTATAAAATAAGGTTTCGAATTCACTTACCGATCCGAACCCACCGAACATTCCTGCTGCTGAATCTCCCTTTTCACCCTTTTGTCCGTTGGTCCCTGCTGGGCCTGGTAGGCCGCTCGCCCCGGGCCGGCCCTGTTCAAAAGAATTTCACTAAAATCCAGTACACATTATATTTAACATAACATATTCAATAATTTATTGTATCCGGAGGCATATCTACCAAATTTATAACATATTTTTTGGATTCCGTAAAAATGTGGACAAATTTTGGCTTGATTTTTTAATAAATAAAAAGAGTTAGGATTCCAGAATTTCAATAGATTTTTTGCAATATTTCTGAGCTCTTTTCAATTTTAAACCCACAAAGTTCCACGACTCAATATTGTATTATCATTTTTATGAGAACATATTTACATAATATTGTAAACAATATTTGAGATAAATACTGATAACTAATTTGAATACTTTAATTGTAAATTCATTCGAAAAAATTTACAAAAAGGTTTCGTTTTAAAATATTTAATTGCAAACAGTTTAGAATTACATAATTTTAATTACGTCTACAGGTAAAACTAATAAAATATTTTATAATACTCTATGAATTATAAATATCTACTAACGATTTAGAAACTAGAGACTTAGAAACAAAATAGAAACAAAATATTGTTTGCAGGTTGATTTTTCATAAACGATATTTTTTACAAAATGGTGTATTCGTTCTTTCTAAAATAACAATAAAGGTATGTTTAATTATATATTGTAATGTAAATTTACACGGAATCATTGCTTAATTTGAAAAAAAAAAACGAATTTGACAGACAACTCCAAATATATTATCTACATTTATAACGTCGAAGATAAACATCGTATACATTCAGTGTACAGTGTAATTCGACACTTGAATGTCAATTGACAAGTTGACTCTTGACTGGTGTGAAATGTCACCGGCGGCTCTTTAGATTACAGACAGGTGCACAAAAGACCTGCCGCTTTTTCTTCAACGAATATATCGTGTGTTTACTCAACGACGTCTGAGTCTTTAACATTTGCGTATTTTCTTTTTGGAGTGCAAAGGTTTCCGAAGTCAGTTGGAAACTTTGATTGAAAACGTGCGATACCTGCTCATAGAAACACCATTATATTATGTTGGCTCAAAGAACTGAATCTTTCAAAATCTTCTCCTGGATTAACACTGTCTTTATTTCGGGATAAAATATTCTAGCAACACCTAAAGCCAGTAGTATTTTTTTCCGAAACCTTCAACAGGCTAAATCTTTTCAAAGGTTTTCTCTTGATTAGATTTTGTGAGGAATTAGTATTGCCGCAATTCGAAATGCCGTTCGTTAATAATTGAGTAAACAGAAAGTTTTGACAGATAAGATTTTAAGTTCGAAGCAAAGTTTCATAAAAGATCCTATTTATTTGGGAGCTGAGATCCGGCATTAAGATATGTAAATCCATCCCCGTGACGCTGGAGGGGTGAGAAAACCTAATCCCAATAACTAAAACTCGGGATCTTTTTTCAAAGGGCTGTTCACAATATCAAAGCTGGTAAATCCCAAATGAATTATGGCGCTTTGGTATATCCATATTAATAAAATTCTTACCTTGTGAGCATTCTTCTCCTGGGAAAGGCGTAAACAGAAAACCGCATTAGTCGAGGTGAATTATTGAAGTTTTATTACGGAGAAAGAAGGCCTCTTCCGTTAATAATATTTCAGACAAGATTCCCGATAAGCTTTTTTCCGACGAATAAAATATGCTACCTTTTACCCAAAGCGACTGGTGTAAGCACGAGCGTGTAAGATTACCTAAAATTGTTAATATTTTATATATATAACACGAAAGCTTTATATTTTAGATTAATATAAAAGTTATTTTATTGTTAGGCATCAAAATACTTTTATCTCGCAAACGAGTTTAAAATCATTGTAACATGTTACAAACAGGTCGTAACGAAGGAAAGCGTCGGTGAATGACTAAGTTTTCAAAAGTAATTAATTCACCTAAGTCTAAAACAGAACAAATCTGCCGAGAAAGTTTCACATAATAAAACCATGTGTTTGTTTTGCTAAATCAAAACAAAATTTAGCACAAAGCTTCAAAGTTTTAATCAATATGAAACACATTTACATATGGTGAAAGTTTACAGAAGAGATTGCTTAAGGCAAAGCGAAAAATAAAGCCCCGAGTTAAGGTGAAACATTTAATCTTAATTGAATTAATGATTATATTATCTACAAGAAAGCACTTGTTTACTGGAGGTGAAGACAATATGTACATATAATTAATATGTAAAGTATGTTAAGTATAACGGTTAGTTACGCATTACAATAATTGTGTAAACAGTGATAATAGAATAAAACTTACAGCCCATCCTGGTAGCCCAACTTCCCCTATTGTTCCAGGTTTGCCCGGGGTTCCTGGTGCGCCTTGGATACCCTGTTTACCCCTTCTTCCTCTCTGGCCCACGTCTCCCTTGTCCCCCTGCAAGAAATACGACATGATTTATATATATTTTTATAACTCGTGGATACTGATTCCGAAAACTGTTTTGCACGGATTTTCCTGACCACAGAAATACTCGTTATATGTGTTTTTTTTTAAACACGACTGCTAAAGGTACTATAATACGTTTATGCGCGACGACAATCATTATTTAAGATCAACTTTAAAAAAAAAACAGTAGGTACAGAGCGAATGAAGGAGTATTTTCACCATTATAAGACCCTCGGGTATAGGATAGTTCATATATTAACCCCTCTGAAAAATAAGGAAATTTATTTAAGGGTACTAATTTCGAACAACGAGTCAGGCCGTAACCGTTCAGATTCAGAACGGCACTTTACGGCACGAACACTTTTCAGTATCACGAAGTTGGACAAATTATTAAAGAATATTTTGTCATCAAGTTGGTTCCCATTAAAAGAAATTTTCATTAAAATTAAATTTAGAAAAAACTTATTTGGTTTGTCGTTGCGAAGGAATACCACGTCGGAGTTTTGGAATAATTACAATTAACGAGAAAAAAACAGAATGTGCAATTCGCATGCAGTAGAAGTGAAACCTTAAAAAAAACTAAAGTAGACAAGATTGGGGAGGCTACGAAACACCGCACAAAGAGGAGACCGATTATTCTATCTCATTCTCTGGCAGGCTAAATCCTATAGGTGTATGTTTTGGCTCTTTTCAGTGTCGCTTTTTTCGTTTCTTCGAGTTTAAAATCACAATTGTGCTAAAGAGTTTTCACTTCAAAAATATACTTCACAAGTGGTCTTTCAAATTGCATTTTAAATATGTCATTCTGCAAAGTGCTGCGCTCAGATAGTAAAAGAGCCGCACGTGGCTCGCGAGCCGCAGTTTGAGACCGCTGATCTAGTTCACGATAAAATTATTAACCGTTGTCACAAGGAAGGGTCCGGGTGGTTCCATTCTGGGAGTTTCCTAGGTAGGAGGTCCAAACGGTTTCTCGTTCCACGGATGCCCCAAATTACCAATTTCACCATCTCTCGATCTTCCATCATTAGAATATTAATACAATTGCAATTACCTTGATGGTGACGAAATCATTGCCCGTAGTCATGGAGATGGGTCCGGGCGGGCCTCTCTCGCCCCGGTCGCCTTTGGAGCCAGCGGGTCCCAGGGGCCCCTCGATGCCCGGCAGTCCGGAGGGCCCGATCTCCCCCCTCTCCCCTAGCTTGCCGTCATTGCCAGGGAAGCCCTGTGGCCCCTCTGCCCCCCTGTTGCCCTTTTCACCCTGGAAAACAAATAAACCCAAAAGTTAATTTATTTTCGATGATCATAATTTCAAATTAGAATTTCGGTTAATCTTCCGTGTATTTATGTGAGTTATTTGTTCGTGTGAGGAAGTGATGTAATAACTTGGATAAAATGATTCCATGCGACTAATTGATCGATGATCATGCTGTCGTAACCGTGTTCCTCTTATTTGTAATAAATAATAAATAAAAAATATATATATATAAGTCTTGACCGCAGCTTTTGAATTAGATCATAAGCTAAGATGTGGAGATTCAATAATAATAAATCAAGGGCGATGAAAGTAGAAACAATATTTACAATTGAACATGTAAAGTGGATGACAGGAAAAATGTTTTACAGGAGAATAAATTTACATATCAAGGTAAGTTTTTTTCCGTAATCATTTTAAAAGTAATTGTAAGTCGGTTCGATATTTACACTAATATAACATTTTCCGTATTCTCGTATAAAATTAATACAACCGCATAAACAAATAGTTATCTGCTTGTTAGATTGTTTTTGTTAAATTATGTTAACACCGTATTCAATTTTCCTAAAGCATTTCAAAATGAAACAATTAACATTTAAAGCGATTATTCAAAGCTTTGTGCTTTACCAGAGCCATATCCAGTATGTTTAATGATTACGTATATTTATGAGGATATTAGTTAGTAGAAGGGAATATATTTTGTCTGTTATAAGCGTTTAACATAAGTTTAGCAGTCACATTATTTATTGGACAGTCGCCTGGAGGGGAGAGCCATTAAATAAAGAGATTCGAATATCTTACATCTAAATTCATGACTGAAAGGAAAGCCGTCTTTCTTTGGAGTATTTCATCGATATTTCATTTTACCTCACCCTCACCCCTGCTTTCCCTAATCAGGTGGCCAAAAACCAAAATTATATTCCAACTGCAAAAGGGAAAAAGGAGATATAATGTTATGAAAACAAGATAAATTACCTTTTAAATTCGTGTATTTGAAATATACTTTAGTATTAAAAATTGCCATATTTTAAGCTTCAAACACGGAAAAAAATTTAAAAAAAAATCTTACAAAAATATTCTTGATCAAAATGTAGAGAAAATAAAAAAAAATCAAAACTTAAAAAACACAGTCCTTTTATATAATAAATTTTGAAGGAAACAGTCACCTCACTTTTTCTCGTGCATACAAAAAAAAATTTCGAAGTTTGCTTTTATGCCAAAAAAATAACGTAAAAATAAACCGACATTTCAAGCGGATTTCTTGCATCTCTTAAGAAGTTAATTTTTTGATTCGTTTATCAACACGTATTAGATATTAATATTATAAAAAAACATAACTTTTCAGAAATTCTCATAAAATAAAGATCCTAAATGTAAATTTAATTTTTTTTTGTAACCTATAAAACAATTTTCTGACAGTTCAACTTTCTAAGTGCGATTATTGTGCTAATTACTAGACTAAAACTGATGAAAAACGTCAATTGTCTCACAAATTCAAAATAAAATATGACAAGTAATAAATAGTCTTCAGTAACTTCTTAATTCAAAAGTTTTTCTTATATGATGAAGGTAGACATTCAAAGCGTATGTGAACGTCATAGATATAGGACTGGGCGGCGTTTAATTTGCGCCGAATACTACATTCTACATCACGGGTGTTACAGAGATACCAAAATACGCTTATTCGCTTACAAATTCGGTATGAATACGGTATTATATTTTATGTGAAATATGTTTATTGGATTGTCTAGCGTTTTTCTTGTGAAATATTGTCTGAATCGCAATATTTTTAAATGACTTGAATGCCGCCCATACTCCCAACTATCGGAAGCCATTGGGAGTACATCATACCCAATTAGGGTACGTTGTGAGCATAGATATGCATTTTGGTAGACTTGCCCTAACATAAAATCTGGATATCATTTCGACGAGTTGGAGGCAAACCCAGTGACCATATTTTATTGACTATAAACTAAGACATCAGTCGTATCTGATCATCCAAGAGCGCACTGAAATAATCAGACCCTGTGCAGACAAGAAGTTTGCTAAAGTAAGGCAAAGGTTTGCAGCGCAGTCCATTATGGGACTTTTCTGCGAGTTATCTGAATTATCGTTTTTAAACGAGCAGCCTGGCCTAGAGACGCAAAAATTTAGGTGGGTAAATTATAACATATTTTTTAAAGTGTCTTAAATAGTCTAAAAAAAATAATTTTTTTTAAACAAGCCTAAAATTTTGTCAACCTGATTTGTGATTAGTAGTAAAGTTTTACGCAGCCAGAAATTTGCGCCACATTGTAAAGGACTAGTTATTCGAAAACTGATATTATTTTTGAGTTCTGAGTAGTGTGATCTGGCAATGGGAGTTGCTGTATACTGTCAGATTCATTTATTGACAAATCACGGAAAGGGGGACGATCGCGCCGCCTCCAGCGCTCCGCGCATTGGCTTGTTCCCCTTTCCTTAGTTGGCTGGTCAATTAATTTGAATGTCTATGGTTGTGAGACTGACGGGTACCAGGAGGGAGGGGGTGGAGATGGGGAAGGCAAAGATTAGGAGTATCTGACTTTGAAAATCTTTTCACCGTGGGTGATTTCAGACATGCATTATGATTGAAAAGAGAATGTTTCTTTGCTTCCCAAGATTTTTTGTTTACCATTAAAGTATATTTAAATATTTTCGAGAAAAACTCATGATTGTGTTATATTTTATATCAGATAACAATATTCATTTTTTATACGTTGAACACAGGCCACAGGTGTTTCCTGGAAAAATGTAAAATATTCAAAGATGATTTTTTTACGGGTCGTCGAACAGTTTACACTTGCTTAGTACAAAATGACAAACCATATACAGTAAAGATGGATAAAAAAAAATACACAACGACTTGATATTGCACTACGAGAAACTTAAATTCTTTACTAAAAATATAAAGAGTGACTTCGTTTTATTTCAGTGGCAGTAACGGTGAATAGTGTTATTAAAACATTATTTAGATGCATTAAGAATGTCGCAATAGATTTTATTGCTTTCAATTTTCCTTGCTATAAAAATAATATTACCAATTAACAGTAATTTTAATTATTTTGAAAAAAATTTAATCGTTCTGCAGAAAAAATGATTCTTTTTTGCTTTTCATTCACAAATAATTGAGCTAGGCACCCTAACCCAAAGGCAACCCTAAGAACAAAGGTGATATTTACCTGAATTCTCGTAATTATATTTTCTGAGAAAGCGAAAAAGGCCACGAAATGCATTTTAAATGATGGGTTTATGGTTGTTAGACGATTATCCAATTTGGCAATTTTATAATATTATGCTGCTAATTATTTTGTTTGGTGAACAACAAAATACTTGAGTTGAGTGTAATTAATAATTAAAAATACATTCCCGAGTATTTTAATGGTTTCTTGATTTGTTCGTAAAATAACTTGAAAACCTTGATTTTGCGCGCCGTTTTCTCTCAGATAGATAGGGAAGCCCCAACACAACCCGGTCTCGCACACTCCTTGCTTCGTTCATGTATCATCTCTAACGTACTATTTTGACTCTTGACTCAAGTATTTAATTTACTTGATGGTGCCATGTCTTCCTCGGGCGCCCCGACTTCTGCTATTCGATTTCATGTCATATATTCCACATACATACACTTATTTGTATATTCCATTAAGCCTTGTTTTCTTTCTGAGTCTACAGATTTTGAGCACGGTCGTACACAGTAAAGCCACACGTACGCCTCAGGCATTTAATTTCTCCAGCTCTCAGTCTTCCTTCATCGTTTGTGAATAAATGAAGAAATAGTTTGATTTCAAACCTGCAAAAGCAGACACATTTAAATGGAGGTTGTCTCAATTCACTGATCAGAAATAATATTACCTTGTCAGTTTACTTAGTTCAGGATAATATCTTCCCATGTCCTAGCAATATGAAGTTTGAGTCTTGGGTAAATAATTGGATATGGTGGATCTCTACATTTCCGTTCGGGAAAATATTTCCTTTAGCAGCCGGGAGTAACATATTACAGCTTGTTATCGAAGATTCCTAATGCGAAGGAGGAAGTGTTTACTTACTTAAAGGGGTTCCACAAATCACTAGAAAAATGATTGGAATAGAAACTTTTTTTAATCGAATAGCAGTTACTCCAAAGAAGTTCAGAATATACGATGTTGATTACACAATACAACTTTTTTCGACTCGGCAGTTTTGAATTAACCGGTTGATGGATATAATTGGAGTGATTTTAATTTGATAATTGAGAGGTGTGGTTGAATAATGCAAAACACACATCCGTGTAGTTTCGAGATTATTGCCATTGAATATTTTATTCAAATTGAAAAAAAAAAACGTATCGTTGAACCTATTTCTTTCCTAGTTATTAGACAGTTAACACGCTTTGGACAAAGGCACCATAAATACCATGCAATAAAAGCATTCAACTCGAAACAAAAAATGAGGGAAAAAAAATTTCAGACACAAAAATAAAATTTGGACTAAAGAACAAAAAAGTCAATATAACAAAATAAATAATAACCTAATATAATAAAACAAACATATATTTAATATACAATACAATTACATTACATACTTCACTATATAAACAGCCGTATCTCACAATATTTTGTCGATATAAATTTGATTTTTAAATGTTTGAATTTTTATCTGTATTTTATTTTATCTTAAGTTCATTGGATAAAAAAAAATGATTGGATAATTTGTAAAGCGCAGTTTAAGTAAAAAATAACCTAATGCCGGTGTACCCGCTGAAAAAGAAGAAAATGGAGAGATATGTATATACGAATGTTAGAGAGAGCGCGCTGATGTTAAAATCGACCATATTTAAGCGAAAATTGTTAAAATGTTGAATAAAATACGACTCGTTTAAAATAGAGCAAAAATCTTACGGCGGTTGTATTAAACAGCATTTAAAGAAACACTGTGAATTTTTTCACACAAATTACTTGAAAAATAACTGAAACAAACGTATTTATAATAATTTTCGGAGCGTACTTTGCGATTTTTTTCTACTAAGGGAATTTCATATAATTTACGTTTTGGCGCGGGGAATGTATTGATATTATCTTCAAGAATAACATATATTTTTAGAGTTTTAAAACTTAAAATGATTAAGGTACATATGTAATAAATCGGTAGAAATGGGTTATGCCGCGGCTTAAGAGCGCAGCAAGCTTTTCGCACATTACCTTTAATTAAAATGCTCTTAGAATTCAATTCCCAAATTTCGTTGTCTGACAATGTAACACGCACATTAAATAATTGTTTCTTATAAATATTAATAATTGTTTCCAGTTATTAAAATTGTACGTTAAAGTGATTAAGGCATCCTTATGTATTATTACTTTATTTTGATTGAATATTCAGTTTCAGGCACTACGCGTAAAGCCTTCTTTATTAAAATAATGAAGAATTTACAAGGCGAGAGCTTAATAAATTCTTTGTAGGGAAGGTAATTTTTATAAATCATTAAAAGTTTTAATTTTTTGCATGAATAATATTGAATAACACCCCTTTTGAGAAGAAATCAAACCTCGAACAAAATTTTGTCTTTCACTTGCCCTCTCCTTGTTAGTGGAAATTAAATAAAGCCTTGCTGAGTTTCTTTTTTCTCTTCGCGCAGCTCCAATTTAAATTAAATTTCCATATTTTAAGCGAGCCATTTAAAAACACGATTGCTACGCCGAAATATGTTATCAGTGCAAAATTTGTATTGCGATGTTTCTTTTGGTTAAGGGTTAAACTTTTTCGTTGAATTGAAAATTTTTAGGGGTAGTTCATTAAAAATAACTAACCTTCGGTCCAGGTGAGCCCTTGTCTCCCTTGGGTCCCTCGGGTCCGATCTGCCCTCCTCCGCTGAAGCCTCCTGAAAAACAAAAAAATAAATATGAAAAGTAATGATTTTCGCGAAACAATTTCATTACAGCCTCAAAAGCGTTTCATAAATTTTAAATTAAATATCCCAGTAGAAGGCTTAAAATACGATTTCTTATTAAATACTCTAAAAATACATACATAGAAGACAGATGTAAAATAAACGATTTAACAATTTTATTCAAAATACTTAACTCTAAATTCGACTGTTGTCTCTAACTTTTGCAACTCATTAACTTACGAACACCCACATTAACAACACGACAAAATACAATATTCTACAGCAGCACTCATAAGCGTAACTACATTGCGCACTCTCCGATTTAACAACTTCACACCATGGGAAACCAGTACTTGGGTGACGTTGACATATCCAGTATCAACTTGGCGAGTTTTGTGGATCATATAAAACATTTGATCAATACTATTACTGAACACATCTTCTAAACCTATAAAATAGCTGTATTATTCTGTTTTTGTTTCTATGTTTGTATGACTTTTATCAAATGTAATTTTATTTTTATTATTTCCTAAGTTTTCAAAGTGTCTGTCAAATTAAAATTATACTACAAATCATGTAAAAGCCCTTTGCGCGTTAAGTAAATAAATAAAAAAAATAAAAAAATAAGCAGAACGCGGATCAGTAAAGATATAACCGAATGAGATAAATATTTCTCCTGTGAAAATAATAATAATTCTCATCGTTAACAATTACAAAGCCTTTTCGCTTGACCTAAACGAAACCGCAGGTTGAAATAAAAGATTTTTAAATTAAATTTATGACTGAAGCTCACGGATGTACGTAAGGTTTTTGTAAATTATAATCAAGGCTACTCGTAATTAGGTACGTTAAATTCTCCTGTGTTTGTTCCACACTGATACTCCTAGTACGGTGTTTCTTCCCTTATGCGTTCATAAACCATTCAACCGATTGCGATAAAACTTTGGTAATTGGTTGTACGCACGATCGCGATGGTTTCTATATATAATGGTGAGCTCTGGCGTTATCAAATTATTTCCTTTACCATTGATCCGAATCAACAAAACTTTGGTGAGTTGTTGTGCGCACGCTCGCGAAGGTTTCTACGTATACTGGTGAGCTTTGGCGTCATGAAATTTGTATGAAAAATTTGCAATAATCTCTGAATAATACATATCTCGGGAGGGAGCAAGGCGGGGAAGATGGAAGGGCAGGGGAACGCGGGAGGGATGTGGGTTCGCGGGACGGGGGAAGCGGGAAAGGGAAAGGAAGAAGGTGGAGGGTGAACGCGGAAGGGGAAGGGGAGGGAGGCGGAGGGGAACGGGGACGAATCTAATAGTACACGCAGGGAGAAACAATTTCTTTATTTATATAGCTCTGCAACGCATACCGGAAACTCACTAGAAACTTATTTTTTATAACATAATTTGATGACGTTGGCTTTCCCGTGCTGAGGCCTCCATTTACCATGGAAGAGCTAATGTTACAGTGTATTTTGTTTACCAATGGGTTTTTTCAGAGTGGAAGATACTCGCACATCGCCCTTGCGTAAGACCACAGTTCAGAATTGGAACGTTGCTTCAAATGGCTTCTGCCGTGTTTGGTGACGAGATCTGATTAGCCAGGTACACCCCCACCTTCCTCTTCCCCATCTTCTTTCCCTCCTCATTATCTCTAACCTCACAACATACCACAATTGGGAATGCCATAGTCTCACTGGCTCTCCAGACCGTTGGGTGCAGTTGAGACTATTGCAGGGTATTATAAAGCAGTGATTAAAGGTTTTGGTTCTTTTCTACCAATACAATAAAATTATATGTAAGCCGAATTATTTATTTATTGTTTGAAACATTCACAGAGTGTCAACAATTATTGCAATAATAGAATTGCCGTTGGGATGTACACAGATACTCCAATTAGAAATGTTCACAGCATGAGTAATCAATGTTTAGTTGTTACTAGATGGAAATATTTATGGTGATAACAGAAATAATGATAATCAAAATGTAATATAAAACATAGTAGTGTCAAATATAATAAAAACCTGCAGACAAAGAGAAAAAGGAAAGAAAGAAAGGGTATGACAATAAAGCAGCCACATAACTGTTCTCCACGAAGTGTCATGGTAGGAGTTTGATAATTTTTTAGGCCAAATAATGTACACATGTTTATATGTACTATATTTGCGCCGAGGATAATCTGCAATACAGCTGTGAACACATTATGGCCCGCTCAACAGTAGTTTCTAACTAGGTTGCAATGTTCTAAGATACACCAACTTACGCTGTTTATTAAATAAACAAAGGTTAGGGAAACACGTCTAAATTGAAATAATGTTTTTGTTTTCATGTTGGTAGTCAATACAGATTTCAGAGAAATAACTTTTATTCTTTATATATGAACTAATTGCCCATATAAAAGGTATAAAAATTTGGTAAAATCGACGAAAAATATGGCACCGACAGTATTATATATAAAATGACAAACCCGGAAAATGGACAAAATGACATATTCCGTGTGCATAATTCATAGAAAAAATGTTTGGTTTTTTAAGCATATCAGCGCAAATTGCATGAAACCAATTACCATACGTCATATATTTTAGCGAAGATTCTAAACCACGTTAATAATCTTATAATAATAAGTCGATGGTGTCACACTATTTGCCCGCACATCTTCATCTATTCCTAATCCTAGATTCTATTCCTAATCCTAATTCCCAATTTCCTGGCGCTACTAAATTAATGATTGCGTATATATATTTATTTCTACGACTGTTATTATTGGTTTTTAGTTCATCTTTCACCCCAAAGACAAAAGCATCTTCCGCAAAGCGCAAACAGTGTAAATAAATGCAAATGGTCAATTAATAAAAGATTGTTTAATTCGCATTACTTTCTAATGGGCTATTTTACGATTAAACAACATTATTATTCGACGCGAAATGACTTGAAAGTTCCAACTTGGAAATCCATTTACCTAAAAATACGCAATATTATATGAAAAAAAAACAAGCTGTATTGTATTTATTTCCCATCTTTCATGTTCAAAGGCTGTTTTGCAGAAAGCCTGGATTGAAACAAAAAGTGATTTCATTTTTTATTTACGTTTGAAATAACTTCCTTTTAAATTTGAATTTTCAACAGATGTCGACGACTTTTCGTGAGAAATATGAGAAACGAAACGCAAAAAATATCAATGTTGTTTATTCTTTGATACAAAAAGGAAGTAAAATAGCGTTTGAATGAGACAAAGGATTTGGGGGATGGAAATATTAAGAAACTTTTAAAACTTGTTTATCTTGTGCTCTCGCTGTAGTACGAAAACCGCACTGCGCACTAACATATTTACTTAATTTAATGTATAAATATTGATTGAAATATCCAAAACAACCATTCTTTTGGTGTTATTTTCTTCAAGAACAGTTTTTATTATATAAAATTAGTCTTATTCTCACATTAGAAACTCTATCACAATCGATAGTTTTGCTTAAAATCGTTTTAAAAAAAATATGACCTGTAGCTTTGCATCGATATATTTTCATTTTTAATTATTACGTGGGTAGGTACCTAGTAACAAAATAATGTGCGTTTTCCTTTGTTTTCTTTTGTCCCTTTTTTTCTATTTACTTTTTCGAGAACCAAGAAAGCGAATTCATTGTTGAGGACTAGATTTTTAATGGGGAATCCAGGTAAGACTCAAATAAAGGATATGAAAATCGAAATTAATTGCATTTGCCGAAAAGCATTCCGTTCTGTTCGGCTCGCCTTTGGCAATTTCATCAAGAGACATAAATCTATCTTCCGGAAACATCTCTCATTCTAAAGATATTGTTCTGATTAATAAGGAAGCCTTTGAAATATAGGGCAAAGATCCTTATCCAAACAAAGATAGACTTAAAAACAGTCTGAGCTTTGGAAACTAACAATTCGTTCAAGTAGTATTAATTAGCTTGGTTCTTTATCTAGTTCTCCGTGTATATCTTTATTTATTTAACCGTCTCATAAATATTTAAAAACGTATTTACAATGAACGTTGTTTCCTGTCGTAATGATCGGTTTCTAATATGGTAGTATGTTTATAGTCAATAAATTTAAATAAATTAATACGTCTTTACCGTTTGAGATATTGGAATGCACACGTAATATTTATCAGTATTTGTTCAAACATATCCTCAACGGTTTAAGATTTTAGCCTTCATCTTACAAAAAGTGCGTCTGCAATCGAGTCTTAACGTGCAATAACTATTACAGGTCATTGAAGGGCAATCTTAACTTTACAGGCTGCAGCCTAAGCGGTCGTATCAGTCACGTGGATTACAAAACCAAAGTGCTGTGTCTTTTTCTGTTTGGTCTTCTGAATTATCAAATGGGTGAACTTAGATTTTTCGTTCCTCATTTGGGGCCATCCATAAATTACGTCACACGAATTTCATGATTTTTCGACCCCCTCCCCCCGTCCCTAACATCGAACATTTGTGAGACCCCTTCCTCCCTAGTGTGACGTCACATATTTTGCAATTTTAATTTTTTTTGTGTACATTTAAGTTTTGCGTTTTAATAACTTAGATTTTTACATGTGATGTCACAGAGCTGAGACCCCCGCATGCCCCTTGTCATACAATGTCACACTTTTCTACACCCTTCACCCTTTGACCAATATATTGTGTTTTTCTTATTTTTGTAGCTAGTACAATTTAAAAGTTCTTGGCCATTCGGTTACCTAATCAAAGAGTTGTTGAAGTGAAAACTTCTTAAGCAACGTTGTGATTTAAATCTCGATGAAACGAAAAAGCGACACTAAAAAAAAGACAAACACATACAAATATAAATCTAATTCTCGTAAAAATATGGCTGCATCACCAACAACTCCATGTTCGACCGATTTACTTGAAGATCTAACACATCGCCTAATATCGCATATCGATATAAAAATGAACGAACTAAAAAAGGAACTTTACTGAAAAATCTCGAAATACGGACAGCCGAAAGCAATTATAAAATGCTGTCAGACTCTCTAGAAATATTCGGAGTCCCTACAAAATTTATGAATCGGCATTCGAAATAGTGAGAAACTCAGCCCAAACAGCCCCAATCCAAATCCGCCTGGAAAACATTCAACAGGCCGTCAGACTACATCCAACTTCTGACAAGGCTCAGCCAGGGAAACCATCAGCTCTCCAAGAAAAGTCAAATTCGAAGTATCCCCAGAACTTAACTACAAAATATGCATAAGTGGAACCCTGTCACCGTACCAGAAGGAATTATTATGGAAAACCAAAAAACAAACCATCAAAAAAGGATACGCAAAATACGTTTGGTCAAAAGATGAAAAAGTCGTGGGGCGAAAATCAAAAAGATAAGGTTCTTTACATTAAACACCCAGACGACATAATAAAATTATCTTATTTGCTCCGGCAATATGTATTTGCACATAGATGTTTGGAATGTGTCGCTGATAAAATTTAAACACGAAATAATGAAATGAAATGAAATCTTACAGATGAGCCTGATGATGGACACTGTAACGCTGTCCGAAACGTTGGCTAAAGAAGGAGTTAGCGAAACACGGCATAACACCCCAAAAACAATAACAAAAATACTTTTTGGCCTTGAAAACCTAAAAACATACCTGAAATGAAATCATTTATCCATAATTCAAGTAGGTACTCACTAAGGAAGTTCTTTGGTTAATTAGTGAAATAAATTTACCTTATATATTTATAACATATCTCTACGTATCGTATCGTATTAATACATCAACGAAGTTGAATCTATCAGGGACCTTGGGGTAACGCTTGATTCTAAATTAAACTTTATCCAACACACTAATAATATCATCGATATACGGATTTATAATTCGTATATCGAAACCTTTTCGAAATGTAAATACTCTATATCCCCTCTACACCGCATATATCCGCCTACCTTAGAACACTGCACACCGATCTGGACTCCTTTCTACCAAGCCCACATTGTTAGGATCGAAAGAATTAAAAAAAAAATTTTAAACACTTAAATTATAAACTTAACCTACACTTTCTAAATTACACCGATTCTATTAAATTTCATCAGTTCAAATTTTATTATTTAAAATTTTAAACAATGGCCTGGACTCACCAGAGCTTACCAATTTAATAAAACTCCATATTCCTTCAAGATTAACCCGACAATCGAATTTACTTCATTTGCCCACTTGTAGAACAAACTTTAGAAAAAATTCCCCGATTCCTCGAATATGTGCGCAATACAACGAATTGTTTCACAACGTAGACATTTTTAATTTAAACCTTCAGAAGTATCGAATAGAAGTAACGCGTGCGATATTGGATTGATACGGAGTGTGGAAGGTATCGAGAGCATCTCATATCCTTATCCTATATTCTCCCTCCCCTCCCCCTCCTCACCCCTTCCTTAGTCTAAAATTTAGCTTAAGATAAATTAAAACTCCATCTAGAAAATACATTAGCATAAGAAACTCTTTTGGCTTCACTGCAGTTAAACATGTATATTTTTATGTCTATTGTATGTATATAAGTTGTTTGTTTCTTACAAATAAAATAAAATAAAAAATAAAATAAATAAACATAAAATAAAATAAAAATCTTAGTAATTAATTGTATGATTTATAGTAATTTTATAAACCATCACAATTATTAAAAAAAAATTAAAACTTTTTTTCTTTTCATCATTGCTACCAACTTATAAATATTGGTACTAACTTACAATAGTGGCTATTCTTATTTTTTTGTTCACAAATTTTTTTAAATTTCATTGTTTCATCTGAAATAAGATTTGTTTCCTAGCTTGTAATATTAATATTAACTTATTGTAATATTAACTTATTATTAACCTACCATTAAACATTTTCAACGTACCTCTTAAGTTTAGTTATTTGAAAATATATCATATTAAAATATATTTTTTCATTGTTGCAATAATGTAATATTTAAATATACAAGCTGACTTGAGCTATTTTTTCATGTTGTTGCTATACCTTATCTTTGTTATTATGTAAAAGCCGAATGGCGTTAATTTTATAAATAAATAATAATAAATAAATAAATAAAACCGTACACCTTTGTCTTTAATTTGAGACCATCCATATAAATCATAGATCCCAAATACGCTTATCTTTAAAATAAACACTACAATAGATTCACACGTAAAACCTTGCAAAATCACAAAAAGATCCAACAAAACTGATGTTTTAACTGAAATGAAAGGACGCACTACATGATAAAAAAATGAAGATTGTCCTCCACAATACATGTGAATCCTGGACATCCAAAATGTTTTTCAAAATTAATATGTAAAAAATAATAAATAAAATAAAATATTTTTTGACGTACGAGACACTAAATTTCATTTCTGGACAAAATAACATATTTTCAACAAACACAAACTATCACTAACAGACCAGATAGACAAGCGTAAAAAGGAAACGTAAAATTTCCGACGTAAACATAAGCTTTAGACAGATATATCATATATACCACGCAATAAAAGCGTTTATCAATCTTTCACTTGATACAAAAAATGAGAAAAAGAAAAATAAATTCACATATAAAAACATTAAAAGTTGGTCCAAAGAACAAAAAAACAATATTACAAAAACATTATAACATAAAATAATAAATCATTTACATGTAACACCATTATAAAACACACATCATTCACACACACACAATTCGTAACATATACCGATTTTTATTTGTTTTCAGAATTTAGCAGTATAAACTGAGGGCCTTAGAACAGGTAAGCCACCCAGTATCATTAAAATATATAATAAAATGTAAATTGGTGTACCAAATAAATTGATAAATATTTGGTTTAGCTTGAATGATATAAAGTAATCGGTCTCCTCTTTGTGCGGTGCTTCATAGCCTCACCACTATTATCTACTTTAGTTTTCCGAAGGTTTCATTTCTACCGCATGTAAACGGCACGCTCTGATTTTTTTTTAGTTTGAGCTCAGCTTTTTTTAGCAATAAACATTTTTATTGCAACATTTCCACACACGGTAACACGACTGTATATTTGTACATCTCTTGGGCGGATAGATACTCGATCGCGACTCCATTGTGATTCCATCGGCTAAGTATCGAGAGGATAGTGATTGAAAGAGAATAACATTAGTGATATCAGTTTCACAGTTAACGTTGATCCACTCGGAACCTTAATGGAAGAGAGTAGTGTTCGGAGCAATTTGTTACTTTGCAAAGGTGAAAAGCGCCACTCTTATTTCGTACCAAGTTGTTCTGCTTCGTACAATTACTATCATTCTCGTGTTGATATTGGAGTAGCAGCTTTATCGCTCGCAATAAACTACGATTATTTTTATTGTTATTGCAATGGTAACCTTGTTCAGTTGTATAACTTCAATGGCCCTTTGGCGAGTAATATTTTATATCGAACCCGTCAAACATTTACTAATTAAAATTGTACGAGATACTGATGTGTTTACATAAATAAAGTTATGTACATCCACAATCATGTTTTAATAATTTGTGTTTTGACAAAGTGACTACCAGAATTAAAGGTATTATGCTGGTAAACAGTAAACAATATTTATTTGATTTTATACAGATTCAGAGTAATAATTGTATTCGATATCTGGTACCAAGGAAAATTAAAACTTCGCTGACAGTTACGTAAACGGTGAATAAAATAAATAATAACTTTGTCCAATAAAAAACAATACATTTCAATCAGCTAGTAAAATAACAAAATCAAGACTTTATTTTTATTAAATAAAAATCAACCCGTAATAAAAACAATTTTTTTTTACCATAATACATCAATTTTCAATTTTTGGGCCATCTCACGGTCCAGCTAGTAGCCAATTTCAGAGAAATTGTGTATATGCGTGAATGCCACCAAAATATGACAGGATGCATTATCACCGACAATGAGTCTATTTGTCGAGTTTCAGCGCGAACGGATGTTGGGTAGTGGGTTAATTTCCACATTCAAGATTTGTATTCAACTTGTAAGGAGATTTGACAAAATCCCAAAACACTTTCACAGAATCTGCTGCCATATTTGATTTACTGCTTGTATTGTCAAAGCTCGTGGGCAGATGTCGCCAATACGTCCATTTCAGAAATTAACGCATTGTTATGAAACATTAATGTAATTTGTATGCCTATTGGATGTTTTTATTGATGCCCTGCCAGTTATTTTAGCAATTCCAGGTCATCGCCTTCTATATTGTTATACTAAACCTAGACCTAAACGTCTGTATGATTCTATTGCTGGCGCCTTTGCTTTAACCTCTCTTTCTGCTACTCTCTGTCAAGACTATGAGGCTACACAAGAACTAAGCAGTAGGTATAGAAAGCAATCTTATGCTTTCTTCTGCAAGCATATCCAACAATCAAATTGGTTTTTGAATTGTGGGAGGCTACTAACCTGATGAAGCAGAACCAAGTCCAGATCCGAAGAATTCTCCTTCATCTCCGCTGTATCCTCCGCTGATTGGTCCTGGGGGACCCGGAGGACCTGGCTTTCCTGCTGGTCCACCTTCACCTGAGAAAAAAAACACAACTAAATCGGTAATTTGTCTTTAACCATAAAACAAAAACTAAGTTTGTTTGGTATGTGAAATAGCAAGAACTGTCGAACAATCAATGAAATTTTCATAACGAACTATTTCTAGGACAATGCAAAGTACTAATTTTTTAAAATGAACTACTTATTAAGTTTTTCAATATTAATTTATCTGTCAAAGAGTTAAACAAGACGTCCATTACTCATTCCGTAATATTCAATAGTTTAATAAGAAAAAAAATATTTTAAAGAAATATTCAAACTTGGCAAAACCGAACAGTAAGCAGTGGTGTGCACTGCTCCATGACCAAGAGTAGGGTGCAGTATTTTAGATTATAATCTATTGTTAAGCATTTAATGTGTCTATTACTGGTCTTGAAAAAAGAGTTCTTCTACATATATTCTGTTGACTTTGTAAAAACTGTTAAAATTAAAAAAATATATATTCAATAGCAGTAATGTGTAATAATATAAAATTTTTACCAAAAAAAATATTTTTTTCGAGTTTTTATGTTTTTTATGTCGATGCAGTAGGTTTCCGACCCGAATAGGATATGGGGAAGAAGATGATGAGAGTTTTTATGTTTTTCAATATTTTCTTAAGGTAGGCGCAGCCTTTTGCCTTTATCGACGACGTGCCACTGGTAGAATGCCTAATATACATAGCTAAAAAACTGTACGCATAGTTTTTGGAAATAATAAAAACCAAAGTAGAGGAGATATTGGAAGATTTGCATAGTCTGGAATTTCATGTGTAATCACTTTGAATTTTCAATTGAAACCCTTAGATATATTCTACTCGAGTAATAGTGTTTCATTTGCGATAATTATTGAGAATTAGTGAAGTGTAATTATAATTAAATTAAAGTAGATCCATCGTACACAAATTACAATTTATTAAGTGACTGAACTGGGTACCTTATATATAGTGTTTGAATATTACATATTTATGGATGATATGTAAGCATTATTGTTGCTTAAATCGTCCAACAATTTAAAAGTATTTTATACAATAATTCTTCTCAATTGTTTCACCTACCGTCGCGGTAAGGAAAAAATAATGTCTTCCTTGAGACTGTTAAGGAACTGTGTTTTTACTTACCACCAAATCCTTTAGAATAATTCTTTCGTGGGTTTTTACGCGAGGAAAAAGACTTTTGCTATTAGTAGATGTTCAGAAAAAATATGTTTAAACATTTATTGAGATAAAAATCAAACTTTTCTGAAAAGTTATCAAGTTCGTTGTCATGAAAATATCCGCATGTTTTGTTAAATAATTCAACGACCTAACAACAATGTCGCAGCTTTCGTAAAACAAAACGGCAATGAATATTATGTTCAATAAAATACGTGAGACATATTCGTAGTTTTACACGCCAAATAAAGTCGAGAAATAACATGATATTTGTTACACGGAATACGAGGGCAAGATTTTCTTTACAATGTTGTACTTATAATATTACGACCTTGACTTATTTTATAAAGTATTTTTACTATTTATAAATTGTTCTACATAAATTGTTCAGTATTATGATGTATTAAATAAAACAATAGTACTTTTCCTAAGAACGTACCGAAAATGCATTTCAAGAATATTTTCCTTATTTATTTCTCGCCCATGAAGTATTTTTAATTTCAGGGTTCATGGGGTGAGGTTTGTCTAGGTCTTGGAGGTGGGTGATCAGGACTTACTGAACCCCAGATTTCTACCCACCTCTTAAATCCTTTTCCTTCCCAGAATTCTCCTCTATTTCCTTTCCTTAAAAAAACCCTGCACACAGCATCCCCAAAGATGACATGGGCCACGAGGGAGATTATTTTCCTCAGGGCATTCTGTGTGGAGCTTATTTAAAAAATATATATTTTATTTCTAGATTTCTCCTATACTTCACCTAAACCAACTGCAAGTCAAAGAATAATAGCATGTTTAGTCAGATTTAAATTATTTTGACATTTGACTAAACATAAAATTGCATTTTTAATGTCGTTAATAAGCTTGAAGTATGTTTCATAATGCAGCCCTGATGAAAATTAATAATTTTATGCAATTGCTCTTAATGCACGCCAAAGACATCCCTTTTTAATTGAATATCTCAAAAATATGATATCAGATAATTAAACAAATTATCACTTCAATTGATATTTAAGATCTGAAAGAAGATTATTTATGGATGGTGAGAGAGTATAAACACGAGTGCCATTTAAGAATTCTTTTGGAGAATGCATTAAATTTATTCCCTTGAATAAACGTACAGGAGAGGAAGTGAAATGAATTTCTCAAAGCATTTTAATTCACGATCAGTAATTAGATCCTATTACGCAATCCAAATATTAATTTAATGCTGACAAAAAATTATCTTACGTGAAAATCACGTATTTCACTGTTGTTAAAACAATATACAGGCCAGGAGTGAGGTTTGCAAACCAGGCCACAATCTGTCTTCGAAGAGTTTTGCTCGTTAAAAAAAACATATTTTCCTGTACCTTTTTCTCCTTTGTCAGCGGGTTTTCCATTAGCACCTGGTAAACCTGGTAATCCATCCAAACCAGAGGGTCCCCTCTCTCCCTTGACTCCGTGGGGCCCTTGGGGTCCAAGATGACCCTGAAAAAAAAAGATTTTTAAAAATCTACACCTTATATACCGACCTTTTTTCGTTCAATATTTTCTTACAAAAAAAACAATTAACACCTGAAAAAACACAAGGAATTCACGATCAAACGTTTCTTAGAAATTCTCCCAAGTCTCCACCTTTATTTTTTAAAGGCTTTCTTGGAAAATCACTGTTTTAATAAAGGTTTTGATGGCTTTGTTTTCATTTTTCTGATAATACCAATTGGGAAGTTGAATTTATCCAAAAACATAATTATGTTCAAATATGTAAAGTAACGTTTGAATTGGTGTATTTTATAGCGCGAGAAGCTACTTGTATTTCTTTCACGAATTAATTGCTGGGAAATAGACTTAACTGAAGATATTTTAATTTTGATAAATGTCGAAGAGGTCCGTTAGCAATGTGGATGCAAATGATAATTATAATTAACCAGATTGCTTGAATAGACTTTTCGTTCGTGCCTGAACAAAAAGCGGAGCAATTAAATAGGATGGTCTAATTTTCTGAGGAAAATGTTTCTTTATTTTTAATTAGGACATCATTTTGTGAAAAAGCTTTCAAATGACAACTGTGGTTTCAGAGAAAATATTATTCTTAGTCCAGTGGTTTTTCTGAACTCTTTTGAAGCCATTAACCAAAATGGGTTTTTGTTGCGGTGTTCTATATAAAAATTAAATTAAGTTAATTTAATTGCAATTTTCTGGCATACCGTCGGTTTTTGGATATTGAGCGGATTAAAAAGATTTTTGTTTTGGCTTTTTATGATAAAAAAATAGTTAGTAGTTTAGGTAGCTGATCAAGTTAAATGAATTCACGATTAAAACGGTTCTAAGAAATTCTTTATTCCACTTTATAAGATAATATTAAACACATGAAGGTATCGACATTCTTTCCTGAAATTATTTTCCAATAAAGTTTTACCAGGAAAAGAAAGAGTTGTAATAAAAAATGAAAATCGACATCGACAAAAATTCTTCAATTTTTCTTAATGAAGGCTCTGAAGAAATATAAAAAGAAGCGAGCGAATAATTCGCCGCTCTGTCTCATTCCGTTGCGGTTTATGCGCATTCTCAAACAAGCACCGAATTTCGCTGGATTTTGTTATCCGCGTTTTCTTCGCTACCACTATGATTTCACGTATTTTATAAATTTTTTGCAAGTTGAGAGTTGGTTTGAAATTTTGCTATTATATTACATATATCATTTTCATTCATCCATTCATTCACGATAACAAAATCGAAATAAAGTAGATATTATACATATATAGTATTTATAAACATTTTTTATTGAATTGCGATGGTTCAAGCATTTTACATTTAAGCCTTAGTTTTTAGAACTTTATGGTTAACTTTGTGATCTTTAAATAGTATTCCGTCAAAAGCACTATTTCTTTAAAGTTATATATTATCTAATCCGTCACTTTGTTTTTATGGTAAATGTTTTTTTTAACAGATTAATTTGAAATAAAATCATTTCGCCATTGTTTTTCCATGCGAGATAAAATTTATTTTTTACTTTGTAAAATAATAATATTCATGAATTTTTACCCCCTTAAAAGCGTTTATAAAATAATTCCTTTGGAAACGGGCTTAAATAATATAATTGTCAAAACATGAAGTACTTTTCTTTATCTCTGAAGCCCCTCTTAATCAAACATCAGTGAGTTATGTGCAATTCTTCCGTAGCGAAATTGTGTACCTAAATTATTGGCGAGAGTCAAATTTCAGCGGAGCCTCAGTTTCACTGGAGAAATCATCCGTTAAAAAATTATACCTCTTTCTCATTCGAATTAATTATTATTATTCAATCAATATTTCTTATAACGGGTTTTAATTTTGTATAACAGTAATAACCATAGAATTGTAGCAAATTAATAATTAAAATATGTTTATGAAATGAGTCGGTCCTGTATAATTAAATTAATAAAATCGGTCTTGTTTTATTAAATTCATTAAAGTATAATTTTGGATGTGATGTGATGATGTACGTAAGATTCTAAAATAAAATAAAAATTAGGTAATTCTTTTTTCCAGCACATTGTGATGACTTTATGCCGCTGTCTCATTGTAGTTGTTAATGTGATGATGTCAGTATGGTTGCCTTCCAATTAGTAAAAGGAGCTTCGATTCTGGACCGTTGCATTTTTTAAAATATATTTTTTTTTGTGTTTCGATAAAATTTGTAGACCATTGTTTCACCGCAAATACCGAGAAAAATTATAATAAAGAAATGAAGAAGCATTAAAAATATGCGTTTGTTAATTTTTAATTTTTTCTTGGATTTGGATACAAATGAAATAAATATTGTCACGGAAAAGCGATTTATTTCCTTTAAATCTTTCCAGTCCATAGGCTTTGAATCGTTAAATTCTATTTATGGGGTCTTAGATTAAAACTGAAAAGTCCAACAACACTTATTTGAATTACCGTCGAGGGCCTTCCAGTGATTTATTCAAGAATTCAAAGTGATGAATTTATTACGGAGGCGTGTTTATTGTCTTTGTATTGAATTTACAATCGCAAATCAAATTACATAATTCTTTGTGCTTTATGGCCTGGCCCATTCATTTCAATTTATTGACAGACTTTTTCGTCTTTGATATTTCACTAAGCTCATTGGAATTCTTTGATTAAAAAAATAATACAAAAACGAAACCATCGCTCGCAGTACAATAATATAAGAAATCACCATGGTAGCAATATATTATATAATGTGATAACTCCTGTACTTTTAATTAAAATCAGAAATTAGTTTTCCGGCGTTTTGAGTAAGCTTAGGTGGAAGAAATTTGCAGTTATATCTATCATGAGCTATGAAATATCTGCCAAAGAATAGATAATATGGAAATTGTTCACTCATTCAATAAGGCAAATTGATAGTGTTGAAACTCGGACAAAACTGATTAGTATTTAAATATAAGTTTTACCTTATTTCAATCTCATGAATGTATAAAAATATAATAATTATTTAAAATAAATTATTACAAACTCTGACCAATGACAGTAATGTTGCCATTAAGGTAGTTGTAGTTAATAATAATAATAATGCCATTGTAGGTAGATCTAAAGTCGCGTACAGAAATTAGCAACACGACAAGCAATGTACCAAAGGTTGTAACAAATTGTCAGCACACGATTGTACGCAAGAACAGCGCAACGAACGAGAATGTTTAGAATATTAGAAGGTGGTGTGCAGCGATCCACCGATTGTTGTTTTTAGACAAACACAAGGGATTCGCAGTGTGCGGATGTGCGCGGAGCAAAGCTCTTGGATGGCTGTTCACAGTTCCACAGTGGCATCGATATAGAAACACAGAATTTCGTGCTAGAACTGCGGAAATTGGGTGGATAATTGAAACGCGGTAAACTGGCGGGAATGGGTGCACCCAGAACGTTCGCTGAAGATGCGCGCAAAGCGTCCATATAATATGGGCGCGTTGCTAATATGTGTAAGCGGCTTAAGAAAGGTCTTGGAAATATGTTTCAAATTACATATATAACTAAATTGAATTAATAACTAAATGAATCGACATTGCTTGCCATTTTATAAAAAAACCCTATTGTGGACTACCTACTGTTTCACATAAATAATTAAATCTGAACAGTAAGGGCCTTCGCTCACGGAGAAACCGAAAACTGGGTGGCAACTCAAATCATGGCACAGCTCAATTTATCAAGCTCCAGAACAAATTCGATATTTTTCTAATTTGACATATTGAAAACTTGACAGGTCGTGCGCCGCTACCATGGCAACCTGAGAGCAACAAAGACCTGCGACCACCATTGCTGGTCACCGCGGCCATCGCTTTTCAGTTGTTGACAGGTTGCCATGGTAGCGGTACTGCTAGTCACCATGTCACCATTGACAACTGGTCTCTAACAAATTGCCTGTGTGTGGACCGCCAATGAAATTCACAAGCACCTTTCCTGTGGATAGCGATTGCGTTGCCAAATGGTATTTTTTTCAGTTTCTCCGTGAGCGGATAGTCTAACCCTTGCAAATAAAACATTATAATAAACTCACCCTTTCTCCTTTGGGTCCCTTGCCCCCGACGTCCCCCCGCTCGCCCTTGTGCCCCGTGAAGCCCCTCTCCCCCAGCGGGCCGGGTCCCCCGGGCAGGCCGGGCTCCCCTTTGGGCCCTGGAGTTCCTGGGCGTCCAACGCCGGATCCAAAACCGGTGCCGAAAACGGATTCCTGAAAATATATAGATTTTTTTAGCATTTTGTTTGGAGCAATTTGGTAAGTGTTTGGATCTTCGATAAAAATTAAATTAAAAGAAAGGGAATGAATGCTAATGGTAGTTTTAGCAGTGTTCTTGGTGCGGAATGAGAAGCAGAGGTGACCCATTGATGAAATGGGGTGTCGAATGGGTGAGAGTCGCCAAGAATCGGGACAAGAGACTGAAGAAAAGAGTTGAAGAAGAATATGAATGACAAATATTGATAATTATGTGCTTTGATATTGATTTTGAAAGGCATTAGGTTTCAAAACGTGTATAATAAAAAAATAATAGGAGAAGAATTTTTTGGCACGATAAGACATTGAACTGCGTTCAAATCCCATTTGCAACAGGAATTTGTCTTTCGTGTTTTTTTTTTAAAATAAGTGATTTGCGACATCGTTTTTTAATGAAATAAGAGAATGGATACCAGAATCGAACATAACATTCATAATAGAAAACATAATAATTTTTCAGCATTACATCGAGATGAATTCGAAGTCCTTCATTCTTAAAAAAAACAATACACTTTTATTGTAATTTATTTCAGAGTAGCACTAATTAATTTAAAATGAATGAATCAATAGAATGATAGTGTTTTTTTATAATTATTAAATATGCTTTGTTGTTTCATGATTATTATTTTTGTAAACGATGTAAGTTTATAATTTTATTTTTGTAAAATTAGTTAGTCCTGAAGCACCGATTAAATAAACAACGCACAATTTTCAATTTTAACATTTTACATCGCACTTTTTAATTATCGAAGGGATATACATTTCTTTTATAACCTTTGATTTAGAGAAAGTTTTCTATAAAAAGAAAACTGATCGATTTCATCACTTTCATTAAAATTGTTTTTCCGAGAGATCCTTTCATCAAAGGATTCAAATTAATTAAAAGTTTCCATATTTAGCTCACTTTGATTAAAATATGAGAACCTACAGTTCTTAACTCTAGTTAAGTTTAGTTTTAGATCACAACTTTTTAAGTACACTGTTTCAGGTATTTTTTAAATTTTTTAAAACTATTTCAATCAAACAGGAAATGTTTATTTTTTGTTGGTTGTTATTTTTGATACAGATACTTTAACATTGTACCTACATATAATCTTGTTGGTTCTAGGTAAGTATGTGTTTCTCTATTTTATATTTATGTAATATTTCTAAAACAACCGTGAAAAAAATATACGAACGTCTTTCGCAACCATAACGTGGAATAAAATTCCCATTAAGGATTATGGAAAGACAATTAAATGTCGTATCTGGTTCCGAGTTCACAGTAAATTGTTCATTATAAAATTCTAATTGTGATTAAATTCATCCTAAGAAATAAATTTCATGTCTGCAAAGGCGCTTTCATTGGTCGTGATTAAATAGAGTAAATACGGAGAAGCCTGAAAGTTACTTTGAAAAGGCGCTAGTCAAGTAGTGTGTCAAGTCGGCCAGACTTGTAAAGCTTTCTGCCGCATTTCTCAATCACGTCTTCAAAAGCTTTTCACCATACAGACTTAACCTAACTTAATCTTTATTGTAAAGGAAATCAACCTAGCTTCGTAATACAGCTTACACGGAATGGATGAATATTGTTGAATATTATGTTGTTTTTATATTTTTAAATGATAAATATGTATTTTTATTATCGTCGGAGTCTAAAAATGGTTCTTTTTGAATTTCAGTTTCCTTTAGAATTACGCGCGATCACCACGAATGTGTGTCTACTTTTTACGCATTTGAAAAACTGAAAATAAAATTCCAAGTTCTCAATCAGGATTCTATTCGAATACAAGAAAGAGGACAAAGAAAAACACACTTTCCACAATTTTAAAACAAATTTTCTGATACTCTGTGTGTTGAATGAAAAGCTCCTCTTGGGTAATTGTAAAAGTTAACTAGTTTGAGGGTAGATACCCAGTCCGATTGCAAACACACTTAAGATGAACCAATCTTAATCGAAATGAAATAAAAAAGTCTCTATCAGCTGTCAGCGTGCGGTATTGCCAATTGGCACTTGGCAGCTGAAAGTTTTGGTATCTGTGAACCTGTTATTCCGCCCCGGAGCCGAGGCTGTTATAGGAGCGGGAACCGAAACTGTTACGGGAGCAGTAACGGATTGCCACGTACGTAATTAAATTCCCGATGAATCGCTTTTATGCGATCCGGATCGAGGCCCTGCTAGTGCCCTGATTGACACTTTTCATCCATATTGCTCGGTGTTCCCGGACGGGCATATTGGTTTTCGGTGAACATTTCCGCGTCGGGAATGCGTATTTGTAGATTGAACCATTTTTTACTCCAATTTCTGACCGAATCAAGTAATTTTGTGTAATCTAGATTCGGCTGATATTAAAAATGTTTACGCGCTTCGAAAATAAAATACACTTCGTAAAAATGCGATTAACCATTATTTGCTGTTGTTTTAAAATTATTTTACCGTCGAACGTCAAAATATCAGGGGAACGGACGCGCGGCCCGTTTCATACAAATCTCTTTTTTTTAATTTGAGGCCAAAATTCCCAACCAAACTGAAAAACTATTTTGGTAGTTAAAACGTGTATTAAGTATCTAGTACGGATGTGTACTAATTTATTAACATAGGCTATCAAAAATGTTATTTCGTGATTACAGAGGAAACTTGGGCAATTATTTGTAAGTAAATAATAAAAATTCAAAAAAAAAAAAACTTTTACTAATTATTTTATAACAAAAATATGATAATATACAATAAGTAAATAAAGAATTTAGATCGGTATAAATGACCTAATTACGTCGGAACACAAATTTGTCGCATATAAATTAAAATTACTACCCAAAAAACGCATTTCTTACAATGGTTTTATTTTCATTATGTAAAAATAAGGCAAGATTAAGGCAAGATTAAACCCAAAAATTAAAAAGTTAGCTCCAAAATGAAGAAAAAATTAATTCTTTAATTTCAAATATGTCATCATTAAAAATAAATATAAATAAAAAAGCACATATCCGTACTAGAAATTCAATATAAGATTTGATTAAAAGAATAATTTTTCAGTTTGGTTGGGTATTTTGGCCCCATATCCAAAATTAAGTTTTGTCTGGAACGGGCCGCGCAGCCATTCCTCTTAAGAGTCAACTTAAAAAATATAATTTTTGCCAAACTGGTTGTATATAATTGTTAATTTGGTTTAGTTTTTTGTTTATTCTAGCTTAAAATTTAACGTTTTATTTGTAACAAAATTTTTAGTAAAAATGATAAGGAATTTAAGACAGTTACCGAGGCGGTTTGGCGGTTTGCTACTTAAAAGAGGTTATTATTATGTTACTATCGTCTCCTCCAAGACGAAGAAAGGACGGAGACACTTTGGTGGTTAGTTTAAACCATTACTTTTGATGAGATATATTTACTTTCTTTATTTTAAAACATTTTGAATTTCATAATTGCTGAAATGGAGGTTGTAAAATTTCCATTACGGTCTTTTGACTATTTAGATTGGCGAATCTGCCATCTTAATCTATGCATTTAACATTTTAAGTATCTAAAATTGTTAATGTATCACTTGGTTTTTATCTCTCCCAATTGTTTTCTTTATTTGGCGTGTAATAATCATTAGTGTTACACCAAAATGATGAAATAATTGTTAAGTCTTGTTAAAAATATTCTGTCACTGGAAAATTTTTGCGATCCTGCCTTTTATAATAAAGGTGGAGAGATCTGAAAACATAATTAAATAATACTTTTTACAAAAAATCATTTTAGTTTTCATAACTTCAATTCTATTTAAAACATTTTTAGGCAAGCAAAATTTGAGGAAGTCACCTCACAATTAAACAATTTTTTTCGTTATTCACAATGTTTCATAAAATATTACATCTGGAAATTTTAATAGTTACAGGATCATACATTTTGATCCTGTAGTTACAGAAATAATATATTTTTTTGTTATAATATTAAAATTAATGAGGGGTTTATGTTCAAAATTATTATAAACTTTAATGTGTTATTCACCTTTTCTGACCGTTTAATGATTGAAAGAATTTCGAATTTCTTCCTTCACATAATTTTTATATCAAAAAACATTAAACAGAAAATTCCTTCTCAAAGAATCTTCGTTCGTAATATTGTTACACGAGACACATTTACTTACCAAAGAACAGGCCACTTTCAGTAATGGAAACAGTTGTAAATATGACAAGAAAACCTATAAAAATAAGTTAACATTGTTTTTTATGAGTAAGTATTACATTTACAACATCTCCATTCCGAAGTGGTTTCATGATTTACTAACCTTAAATATCCCTCTAGGTTTCCAACTTGGCTAGAGAAATACGACGGCGTGAAAACGAGAAAAATAATGTGAATATTACATTTTAAATACATTCTAAAAGCTTTTTCTTGTGACTTCCCAATCACGCCAGGTAAACGAAGTCACTGCAGCGAAAGCACTGAACTTAATGAAAAATCTATACCTCAATCGTTAGACTCCAGCGTCTTCCAAAGTGTTTCACGTTCTTCGAGCAATGCCGCGCTGTCAAATTCAGCCGAGCCATTTTCTGAGAAAATTGATAATATATTGAATTATCAGACTTCTTCGAATCTGAATGAGGCGCGAAACCAATTCACCAACTCACCAACTCGCACAATACGTTTGATTTTCTGATTGATGATATCGCGATATAAATTAAATTAACTCCAGCACGACGGAGATTTTGTCAATTGTTCTCGTGTGATAAAAAATGCTGAAGAAAATTATTTTGGGAACGCTTCCCGTTTTTTGAGATTGCTTTCCTCACCTCATCCTTTGAACTTGCACATACATATTATTATAACATACTTTACGAGATCTGGAAACGCGAATGGTTATTTGCTTGTAATATCGCCTGTTTTATCGTCATTTTATACTTAATTCAAAATTTAGTTTTGAAGTAATCTTTTTATTACTAGGAGAAAAAGCAATTCTTGCGGATTTGTGTTTTTGTAACAGATTTTATGTTGGGGAGAAGACACGGATGTGAAACATGACATTTCGGATAGGTACAGACGGCCGGCGTAGTCCAGCCGTAAGGTTCTTGACTAGCAATCCGAAGGTCGCGGGATCGAATCCCGGCGTGGCAAATAAATTTTATTTGATGAATTTGTATTATTTCACAATTAATTCATTTAAAATAATGTAAAGTATATTTGCGGCACGTTCCAGAGTGGAAGATGCTATCAGTATCGCCCTGAAATTAAATTGAAACGTTGCTCGAAATGGCTTTAGCCCTGTTTAGTGACTAGATCTGAATAGCCAAGTACTTCCCCACCTTTCTCTTCCCTATCTCTTTCCCCTCCCCACTACCTTCAGCCTCACAACATACCCCAATTGGGGATGCCATAGTCTCACTAGCTCCAGACGGGTGCAGTTGGGACTCTTGTGTGGTATTCATATAAAAAAGTACATTTATTATAAACTATTAACAATAGCTTTAATTTTTTCCGTTTGTGTACATTGATATGATAAATGAATTAGAAAACAAATAAAACACGCTAAATATTGGTAAATTCGTTAGCAAAAAGTCATGGAGTACCAAAACTAGTACCGTATTTATTTTATTATTTAACAAGGTCTGTAAATGGTTAATAATAGACGAATAAAGTACACACCATTATTGGTTTCGATCAAAAATCAATATTGACTTTAAATAAACATAGAGATATTGCATTTGAGATACGTACCGTATTCCACGATCCAAAAATTTGTTTATTTGATTTTCCTAACTCAATAATGAATTAGTTTTTTTTTAATTCTATTTTGATTACATACATTTAACAAATTCAAGTTCATCATAGATTCAAGATTCATAATGAATATTTTATAGATTTATATTACAAAGAATATTTTATTGGAAAATTATAAATATAAAACCGATTTAAAATATTGTCGATTCAGGCATACAATTATTTTGGAAAATTCTGTTTCTTTGAAAGCGTCCAAAGTTCAATCATAAATTTTAATTTAAGGTATTTGAAATTCATAAGGAAAGTTTTGAAAATAAAAACATTCGCAGAATAGTTTTAACAGAGTATTTTTTTAAATTTTGTGGTCTTAGGTTCACAGAAATTGATCCAATAAATAGAGGAGTTCGTTGGTTTGTATAATTTGGTGAACCTTTCTGTATATAAGACGGAGTTTTCAAAAAATATTTATACCAAACTAAAAAGAGCACACAACTAACGAAATTATACCAGACCAAAGATTTATATCAGCGATATTTTTTGATATATCGTGTTTTTACCTCATTGTGTCTTATTAATGAAACAACAAAAAAAAAACAACCAATAAAAGGCTGTAAGAATCACACAGGTTTGGTTATGAGTCATGGATCTCCTGACGTCGACTTTCGCCTTCTGTCAATAGAATCAGAACTTATAATTTACACGAACGCAAAGCACCCACAATCCTTTGTTCTATTCAATCAAATATGAGTTTATTTTGCCTGGTCGCGGGTCATTCGCTTCCTAACAGTTCATGATTACTATTCAGTTGTGTTCTTTTTATTCCATGCTACATAGATCTACGTGCGACGGCCGCAACATGAGAAAGCAGCGACATTTCAAACATTTTTTATTTGGAGAATAAATATATATTCTATCTAGAAATAGATCCGTGTATTTCATTATTCATTTATAGTCAAATCTTCGATGTTATCTGAGAAGAAGTATTTATTTCTTAGACCGATTGCCATTTCTAATGCACAGACGCAATGCTGAGTCTGTTCTATTGGTTTTTCAACGGAGCCTGCTTTGATGAACTAGCAGTATTGATCCCAAATATGAATGCCCCTGAACGAAACTCAACAGACGAGCGGGATACGGCAGGTAGATAAGTCGGCTATGTGGAACGACATCTGCCATCGACATCTGTTTTTCCTCCTTTATAGGATCCGGGCCACTTCGAGACCCGCATTAATAAAACCCTTCTTACAGCCCCTACCCACAACACTGCACGACCGGGTGGCGAGATAGTTCCCATGTCTTTACACAGTACAAACAGGGGGCATTCTTGTGAGTGTCATAGAAATTTAATAAAAAAACTTGTTCACCAATAGCATAACCTTTCTAAGGGTTGCATTGTTAACTGAAAGTAGAATTGTATTATTTACCTAAGTATCGCACAATAGAGAAAGTAGATCCCTACATAATTAGCTTTAACTATCTCGATTTAACTACCTTGCCATCATTTCGTTTTGGACAGATAAGATGATACGCCAAAAATCTATCTTGGCATAACTTGTTTCATTCGCATCGGATGATACTTTTTTCTTAAAACCAACGTTGTGCGCTGCATATAATATTCTACTAAAACCCATTTACCGGTGTCCAATCAATACACTAACAAGGCTCTGCGTTATTTTTTTTAATTTCCGCATTCGTAATACGAACTTGTAGATACAGGGATTTTTAGAAACCTATTTTGCACGACATTTGGTGTATTTTTTATTTATTTATTGATTTACTCTTTTTTACGCCCATGAGGCTTTTACATTTGGTACATAATGCTTCCTTTTTTCCATGAGGGTTAGTTATAAACAACAGGTTAATCAAAATAATTTCTTCCATTACAGTGGTTCACGGTTGGATAATTGCGATAACAGAAATTATCTCAAATAATAGGTTAAAATAAAAAATAAAATTGTTGAAATGTGTTTTTAACACAGAAATTGTTACTTTAATGTCCAAATCATTTGTTTATTTGTTTGCTAAACTAGGAATATATATGCAAGGATTTGGCGAGATTGCCACATAATTTGTGCCTAGTGAGTTGAGTAGATACTCTTAAATTGACTACACTCAAGATTTCGCAACAGTCAAGCTCGGAATTTACAATTTAAAAAAGAAACATGTATCGCTTATCCTTCGCGGATCCTTAAGCGTATGTATTTTAAAGTTTATTACAGGAAGAAGTGTAGTTAATTTGTTCTAAGGGGAAATTAAACTACTTAAATTCAATAAATCGTAGAAACTTTTTAAAAATTCTTTTGAAATTTTTAACACGAATTTTATGGTGAGGTGACCAAATGACGGAAATATATTCTAATTAGCTACGAACTGATGAAACAATTAATATTTTCATAACAGCAAGTGAATTAAAGTTTTTAATGGTTCTCAGTAAAAAAATAATGATTTCATACGTTTGTAATGCGATTTATGTTGTGTACAGATTCTAGTTTTTCATAAAATTAACGTATTTGATCATTCCATATCATACTGAGATATCCCCATTAATTAAGTAGGTTTCTCATTAAAACTATTCAAACAGACAATTTCAAGCTCTAAGTAAATATTAACAGATCATTTATAGAGCAACATTTGTAAAGTTTTTGAATTGAGTGCGTTTTAACATTAAAAAAAATGTTATTAAAAGCTGACAAAGATGATAAAAAATCAATTTCCAACAGGAACGCATTTTTTTCGATGAAATAAAATTATTAAACGACAAAAATATTTGATCAAGTTAGTGGAACGAAATTAATTCGCATTCTATAAACGAAGCGTTTGAGCTGTGATGAATGTTTTTCATTTCAGATAGAAAAACAGCCGCGTATTATCAGATTTTCCTCGGATGAAGTATTCCACCCTCAAGCGGCCGTCAGAAAACAATTTATCACTTTAAAGGCGGTGTTTGTATTGACGGTCGGGAAGCCTCTCACCGCCAATACCAGATATCTTTAAAATGGCATATCGAAGACTCTCTATTCTTTCATATTTTATTTTAGATAATGGGTGTTTTACAATACCTACACTTAAGTCTTTGTGGGGTGATCGACAGAGACATCAACTGTTGTAAATTCATTCTGAAGTCAATATTAACAAAGCAACCAATGGCTCAACCCAAAATTCCCCACTCTCTTATTTTTTTAAGCTCTTCTTAATATATTAGCTGCTTTACAATTCTCCTTAGTCAGTGTGGGGGGTCGACAGAGATATTTACTGACTGATATTCAATGATTCACAGAAACGTTCACTATTGAAGATAAGATTGTTGTAAGGTATAAATGTAATGGTATGAGAGAATTTGAAAATTCTCAGGTCTGTTTATTGTAAGGATAATTATGAATGGCTACGAAAAAAAAAACTCTACTTTTCAAGGCTTTTTTGGGAAATACCTTTGGCGCTTTATTTTACTCTTCGACAGTTAAAATGACAATTACTTTTGTTCTGTAGCTCGTGACAGAGATGATTTAACGAGATGAAAATTGTTGCATTGATACAGAAATTCTAGACATAAATATAATACACGTTTTATGAGGCTAGGAAATAGGAGAATTTTGGCTGCTTTAGATATTACTCCACAATCGTAAGTAGGTACCAAAACAGATATCCGTCTCAAGTTAATGCCATAAAAGCAAAATCATAAAGTGGTATTCCATAGCATCAGACAAAAAATACCTTTTCAAAAATAGTCACACTAATACTAATCACAAGCCCTAGAATATTGCACGCTATCATGACAAGTAGTAGCCAGATAAAAAGTAATAGTATTATCACAATACTCAAAGACAATATCAATTTAAAACTAAGGCAGAAAATGTTAAAATGTTATATGTGTTCGGCCTTGCTGTACGGATGTGAGACATGTACCCTAAAAGTAAATACCATGATCAGGTTAGAGACTTTTGAAATGTGGCTTCACCGGAGAATTGGACCGACATGATCATAGTACACAAATTCTCAAGCGGGCTAGAGCAGTTAGAGAACTGCTGACATTAATAAAGCAAGAAAAATGTCTGGGTCATATACTTCGAGGGAGAAACAGCACTTGCTTCAATTAATATTGAAAGATAGAGGGTCGCCGAGGGCCTGGTAGAAGACAAATGTCTTAGCTGCGAAATAAAAGAGAGCGGACCGGCATTAGAAGTGCGGAGGAGCTATTCCGGGCAGCGCAAGATAGAGAGACATTTTCTAGTGTGATCGCCAACGTCGGCGGGACCTGACAGGACACACGAAGAAGAAGAAGTATTATTACTTCGAAGTTGCGAGGTTAGGTTCCGATATTTCATTGACATCTACGCTTTTTCTAAAAATAAATATTTTGGAAACTTAAACCTTATTTTATCGCTTCAATATTTTTTTGTGAGTACGTGCATTACTATTTTTAAGGACTTAACCGATAAATAACCGACAAACAACCATTAATGTATGGTAAAAGGAGGTTTTTTAGTAAAATTTATAACACTTCTATTAGAAAGCGGGTTAGTTTTCTTGAAATAATATTAATTTACTGAAAACAAAACACCCAGCAAACTCAATGTTATTTAATGTTTCAATGCTGCGTATACATTTGCGAACAAAAGCGCCAGCCGAGCCAAGAATTATGAGAAAGGAACAAAACAACCTCAAGCGGTGTTTCGCACCTTGTGCAATTGTTTCGTTCCTTTCTCATAATTTGTCGTTCGGCTCGCATATGTATACGCAGCCTAATGCGTGTACAGAAGTTTTGATAGAAAAAATATTATAATGAAGATCAAAAAAGCTAATTTTTTATTGGCAATCACCAAAGAAAAGTTTCCAATCGAATAAGTAATAAATCGATTCCACGGTCTGTAATATTTATTTCTATTTGTAAGCACCAATTTGGAGAATTTTATGAGGCGGACGGAGATCGGGGAAGGGAAAGGGAAGAGGGAGTAGAAGTTAATGAATATTCAAGTCTGAAAACTAAACATTGTTGAAATCGTTCCAAGCAATCTTCTGATTCCAAATAGCGTTATTCTAGCATTACGATTCCAAGTGTATCTCCCCTCTGAACGACTTACTTCCCTACCTTGCTTTTCCCCATCTCCTATCCCTCTCAACTATCTTTCACACACACAACATATGTCAAATTGGTATGCCATAGTCCCAACTGGGACTCTTGTTCAGCGTTAAAAAAATTACCCACCTATTACGTGACAAACTCAACAAATAATGCAATACTCTTTGAATTTAATTGTTTTTGAACTCCTAGACCTAGACCTACGGAACCCTAAGTCAACAATCTCACTGCCTCATCACATTCAAATACAAAACGGTTTTTCATCATCATCAATAAAATCTGCCCTTTTAACTGGAAACCTTTTAAAAATTTTTAAATGAAATGTGCTTTTTTGTTTATTTTAAAAAACATTTTTTGATTTTTGTATTGTCTGTGTCGGCTTTGTAATAACTGATAGAAATAAATTTGAAAAGCGACAGAATTTCCCTTAAACCCTTCCAATTTCCGAATCCAGTGGCCATTAAACGCATTTTTAACAATTTGAATGTAATTGACACGATTTGTAATGTGATATTTTTGAACGGATCCAATTTCCATTCAACCCGTCCAAACGGGCATTTATCAGCCAAAAGGTCTCTTAGTTCCGGACATGTTGAATTCTTAAAATGGCCCCTTTTATTCAAATCCAGGCACGTGATAACGGACAGTACTTGACACATTCTCTCGGATTTATTAAAGTAAATATTACGCCTACAGAGAAACGAACGTTCATTAAAATAATTCTCAGTTTAAAAATGGTTTTTCCAAAATTATGAATCAAGTCAGCAGTTTTTGAAAGTAAAATTCTCCGAAAAATCTTTGGACTACAAAAGAATACAAGACGGAAATGAATTATAAACTAGAACATTTTACAAAGCATTAGACCATTGTGTGATTCTGAAGGCCTCAAAGATCGGCTGAGCTGGATCTCTAGAAAAAATGGCAGATGCTCAGACGCCGAAAATTATATACGAATGCCAAGTAAAACTTGGGGCGATCTAAGGCAGGGGTGTTAGATATCCAATAAATGGTTCCCGGGGCAGCGGTACCCATTCCCGTCTCTCAAATTGGAGCAGGACGGGAAGACCTTAAGGTAAAATTCTACCCTGGGATGTTGCGCCGTGCCACCAATTAAGCATAATAGGGGCCGCGCAGTTATGATCTTATTGATTTTTCCAAGCTCTTTTCCAGGACGTAACAAGATCTCAAGCAACACCCTCAACACGTAAATGTAGGTAATTTGATAAGTAGGTAGTTACCCCTTATAAAGAAATGGAGCGTAGGCTTGAAATCAGTATTAGGAAAATAAGTTGTTGAAAAATAATATTTCATATGAGAAATATTTTATATCGATAATGATTTCTGAGAAATAAAATATTTTTGAACCAATCGTGATATTCGTCTGTATAACTGTTATAAAATTCTGTTTGGAATTTTTTTGTCTGTTCGTTGGTTTTCAAGGTTAAGATTGAATTTATAGAAGCTATTGGCAACATTAGAAACGGCAGAAAAGTAAAGATGCTGTTTATTTTATTAAGGCCCGGTAGAAAGCGTTCGAAAAGAAAAAGAAGGCGAGATATGTAAATACAAACATTAGAGGGAGCGCGCTAATATTAATAACGACAATAATTAAGCCGAAATTGTAAAAATGTTTAATAAAACACAACTCGTTTAAAAAAGTGCATATATCTCTCGACAAATGCTTGATGCATTTTTATTTATTTATTTTATTAAAAGAAATTTGTACTTTGTATAGATTTTAGTGTTATTTTATCCGCCATGCTAGGTATGTCCCTGTGTTATGGCGGGTGAAGTTAACAGATTGGATTTTTTTATTATATGATTGAAAAATTAAATTATACGTTATTAAATTATACAAAATTGAATTAAATTACAAATATCATATATTATAATGGTTTCTAAATGTATTAAATAAATACATGAATGTTTCTAAATACATGTAGGATTACGAAAGTTTTTTAAAATATTTATATTGAGGGATCAATAGGATTTATCGGTCCACTTAGGAGTTCTACCGAGCCGAACCCTCTGATCTGAAAATATCTTGAGTCGGTGAATTATTTTCTCATTTGGTCTCTGGTAGGTGACATGTTGTTCTTGTATTGTTTTGTATTTATTATACTTATATAGTACACTTGCATTGCGTGGATTGACTAGATGATCATTTGTGGAAAAGTGTGAGGAAGGGTTTAGTTTTTCCTTTGGCGAAGATTTAACTCGGACTTAAAAATTTGGGCAAGTACAGGAAGAGTAAGGTCTTGAACAAGAGTGAAGTGGTATGACAGACTGAAAGTTATTGAAAGATTCACTGTGAATTTTTCATACCCTTATAACATCTTAAATAATGAACAAAATGTCATTCTAATAATTTTCGGAGAATATTTTGCGTTTTTTTCTATCGAGGGAATTTCGGCTCTACAAATGTATAGATATAATCTTAAAAAATAACACTTTTTTTTTAAATCTTAAAAACATAAAGCGTTCGAGAAAAATATGTTACAAAACGGTAGAAATTCGGAATGCGGGGGCTTGATACATAACATCTGTTTGCTGTGGACGACTGTTTTTTACCTACTAGCACTGTGATAATGGATCGCTGGCGCTGGCGCGACACATTTTCAAACTTTTAGATACGAATAAGTTTTATGTAATACATTTCCAATTAGTAACTGATGCAAGCAATTTCACTAAATGGTCACATCCGGGTCGAATTTACTTTATAAAACTAACTAAACCTAAAAATATACCTACACACTACTCACACAAGGCACTACACTGCATAGTGTCATTTGATGTTTATTTATTTATTTACTGTACAAATTAAAAAAAACCTTTAAATATAGAATAAAACATTGCTCCCTACCACCTGGCGCCAGTGAGAATCTGGGATCTCCAATTGGGGTGTGTTCGTGTGTTGCGAGGCTGAAAGTAGTGGGAAAAGTTAGAAGATAGGGAAGAGGAAGACGGGGAAGTACATGGATATTCATATCTACTCTCCAAACATAGCTATTACGGCCATTTCAAGCAACGTTTCAATTTTAAATAGGGGTCTTACACCAGGACGATACTGAGAGTATTTTCCACTATATATGCCAAAAATATTCCAAGCAACAGTTTAAAAAGCTATTTAAAAACTTCAAAAATTGTAACTTTTTAACTATTTTTTTAAATTTTTTCTTTATTCATTGCTTTGATGGTTACCTAATTTGGGTTTTTTTTCGACCACCATGCCAGGCACCTGCCCGTATCATGGTGGTGAGCACATCGATGGATGACCGTTTACTAGTTTCGTCCCAACTACAGACTAAAATTTTCAGTGGCTCGAGTTCATTTTGATGCAAAGTATTGCAGTGAATTATTTGGTAACTGACTTAATCATAACTACCAGAGAATCTCATTCTATGTTAACGTTATAGACTGTACCCACTGTACCCCCTGTACTCACTGTACCCACTGTACTCACTGTACCCACCTACCTCCCCTAAATAGCAGTTAATTTACAAATAATAATTGTTGGCTGAATGTAAACATGTTTATTTTTCTCTTTACAAATGTTTTAGTAACATAATATCAGCATCATTAAAATTCGACATAAAACCCACAATAACAAAAAGATTTAATTTTAAAACTACAACTATTTCTGCCATTTCGAAAATCCCTCGGGCCACAGAAAACATTTTTCAGTCCATGTTAATATTAATATAAATAATTAACTAAACTAAAAACACTATTTTAGGATGTTGAGAGCGGATGGAGTTTGGCAAGCAATTTAGAATTAGCCATTGTGTAGTGCTTTGAATATTCTGATATAAATATTTTTCCACAAATTCCGTTGGATAAAAATGGATTAGAATTTTCAGATTGCCTTCAGCGTTATTATTAATTCGGCAATTTCTTGCGTAAAACGATTGACCGTTTCATCGCTATGCAAAGGAGAAAAGACGGACTAAGGATTGAGTGTGAACCTGACGTGTGTGTTAGTGCGGTACCGTCAAAAATACGACTTATAATGCGATCACGAAAAAAGGAAACACATTGGCATTTGTTTGGAGAAACACAAGAAACCGGAAAACACCTGTCATTGGCAAATGTCACGGTAACATTTATATTATGAGAAACATTTAGTTTTGCTTTACTTTTTGCAGGCCCTAACTCTGAAAGATCTGAAAGAAGTTGATGTGAAATCTACCCCCACATAAAAATGACAAAGCACAAAGCACAAAGAAAAATAGTAAATAGTCGAATATAATTGAACAAAACTTTTTGGTGTTGTGCGCCGTGAAAGTAGATGTAGGGTATTGAAGAAAATGTGTTGATTCTTTTACGAAAAGCCTTACTTGTGTTTCTTCAAAACGCCTTCGGAAATCACTTTTCACTAGGTACATGTTAACAGCTAAATGTTGTTATTTTGTGTTAGGATTTTGGATATTTCACTTATCAGATATATCAAAAATGCGAAAGGCAAATATGTATTTATCGTAGTTTCATCTTTTATATTTAGCGGAACGTCTTTATCGTGCATTGTACGTAGCGGATCGTTCTTGGAAAATGTTGTGTATTACGTGCTGGGAGACGTTTCTATTTAGAATTTAGTATGAATGCCAATTAGGTACTGAATGCTTTCGATATAAATACGTATTCTTTCTATTTTTATTTTACTTTGAAAGCATTTTGAAGTGTTTATTTCGAGATTTTTAGCGAGAGACTGTCTCAAAACAATTCTATAATGCTTTGACGTCCTTTTTTTGGAATGAAATTTTAGCTCAAAGTAAGGTAAATAATTTTGTTTTTTTAAAGGGCTTACTTAAAGTATTTTGATTTTTTCATAGCCCGGAGCCGCCAGTGCCGCATTGGGAAACTGGAGCATTCCCGATTTTGAGTATCAAGTGATGTTTAATGTAGGGAAGGGAAACAGACACGATAAGGGAAGGCAAGACAGTGATTGGCAATTTGTATCTGGTCACTTGACGCAGAAGTTATTTTATTTTTACTGAAAAACATATTGAAACCGCGAATGACCTGGCAATAATTTAGTAATAATACTCTCGCTTCCATCCACAAGCAAATGCTTTTAATGGAAGATCAGTAATACTATAATATGTACCATTTTTAAGATAAACAAATAAATAAATAAAAATAATAAAAAGCGGAAAATGTTGCTCGTACCGATGAAGGTCTAAGCTTGCAGCTGATCAAAACTCTGACGCATGGGTTGTGACTCGAACAACTAAGGATGGGTTGTTTCAAAAAATTTGACGAATTCGTCAAATATTTGACGTTAATTTTCACGTTCTGTGTAAGTTCTATTCAAGTTCTGTGATGATTTCAGTTTTGTGAAGCAGCTGGCCTATGATGATAAAAAAACAGAACTCGAAAAGAACTTACACAGAACCTGAAAATCAACTTCAAATATTTGATGAACTCATCAATTTTTTTGAAACAACCCGTCCTAAATGTTCAATTATGAAAAGTGGTTTCTCAACACAGCGACAGGTACTGAGACAATCTACAATTTGGATTTTTCATAAATTGGCAATATTCCCCGCTGATCGTTACACAGCTTTTTAGAAGAATTCTACAATTCTGTTTTTTTTTTAATCTACTAAAGCTTTCCGGTGGATTAAGAAGCAACTTGTTTTCGGAAAAAAATGTACTCCAAATTAAGAACTTAATACAAAACAACGCAAATACGTTTTCATCAACACAATTTACTTGCGAGTGATACCGTCTAAAAGACATCTCATTTATCAGGAAGCGTCCGATTTTACACATCCGTTTTAATGATTTTATAATGAGAGAAGGAATTATAATACTAGTATTTTTTGATTTTGCTTTGGAAAGCTCGACAACCCGTCGGAATGACCCACATGTGATAGTTGGGTAAGCACTGAGTTTATGACGGAGAAAAGCCAGATATCGAAGTATTCCTAAAAGTTTAATATCTAAATTTATAAAAATGAAAATATGTTTGTTTCTGTCTATGTATGCATGTATGTATGTGCGCTATACGTTGCTAAGCCATTCATCCGATTGCGATGAAACTTTAGGGATTTGATGTTGATGATTTGTAGTATCAAAATACCTTCTTTCCGTCCTCTTTCTAGATTATTACATCCACAAGTTTTCTAGATTATTACAACCACATGACAATATATCTGAAATGTTTTTTAATCATTATTTTATTTCGCTACAAAGTAGAGAAGAAAAGAAAAAAAATCAAGGATAATGAACCCATCTGGTCACTAATGTAATATTTTTATTTCTTACTTTCTCCATGTAATATTTTAGTGCTTTTAATGTAGTGTTTTGTATTTTAGCGTTTTGTATGTAACGCTTCTAAACTATGGCATACTTCTCAAAAAACTCAAGAAAATACTGTTCCAAATTTACATCGACGATATTTCGCAAATAATTTTAAATGCTGAAATCTTTTTATTTGTAGAAGATACTGCAATTTTCTACTGGGGTTAAGATAAAAAATCAACGGTTGGCTCCAATCAAATATTTTAACAGTGAATATTAAAAAAAAATAGGATACATCAAAAGCTCAACTCGTAAAATGATTCCTCCTCGTGTACCCTTAAAAATTGAAAACAATTGATGACCTGCAAATCCTGATCCAGGAAAAATATCTTGGGCTGTGCCTTGATCAGCATTTGACATTTAAATAGCATATACAAGGTATTAAAGACCAAATCATCCCCTTAATTAGCATATTTAGCCGGCTATCATATCTGTTGCCAAATAAATTTAAAAAGGTTTATATTATAGTCTCGTACACACACATTTAAATTATTTGATTGAAATCTGGGAAAACGCATCTGAAACATACGTAAATGAATTACAGGTAATACGAAACAAGGTATTCAAAAAACTATTTCACTACAAGCCCAGAACATCAACAAAAAAAATATAAAATTTTTGCATGTAGCAAACACTTTGTGGGAATACATAATTATAATAAACACAATGATATAACGTTGTTTAATTCCACTTTATTATTTTCTTCTCCAACCGGTTTCGGTTCGACCTGAACCTTCATCAGGGATGAATAAAAATATACTAGGTATAAAATATAAGAGAAGAAAATAATAAAGTGGAATTAAACAACCTTATATCATTGTGTTTATTATAAAAATATATATATTTGGAAACAAGATCATACAACATTATATATTACATTAATAAAACTATTTGAGAAAAATAATTCCTTTCAGGACCGATGTCATCATTGGGGATGCTGTCTGGAAGATATTTTTAGGAAAGGAAGGAGAGTAAGTTCTGGGAAAAGAAAGAAAGGGGTATGAATAAAATAAATGTAAAATATAAAAAAAGGGCAATTTTTACACTTACGCGTGTAGGTTTTGGTTTTGGGCAAAGATATATAAGGAGATGGGCTATCGGCAGGTTTTACTAGGTGGGACTGTGCTTCCTGGTGTCGCCAATATTTTTAACCAATACTATGGCACAAGTTAAAAAAAATCAACTAAATTAACAAAATCTTTCCGTATTCAAACTGTATTGTTATCTAATACTACCGCACAACTTCGAAAAATCAACTAAATTTCTTATCAAACTATTCCCAAAGTAGTTCCGGCCACAGTCGGGCGGACATCATAGCATATCTCCTTATATATCAATATTTTTGATTTTGGGCAATGTGCCCATTTTATACACTAAAATAAAATAAAATAAAAATTAAATTGTAAAAAATTTCAGTGAAGCAACGTTTCAAGATTATTAATAAATATAATACATAAAAGCGGTCCCAGATGAGATCCTTGGAGTACCCCCATGTAACAACGTAACAGCTATTTAGGTTTTTATGTAGCAGAGTTAAACAAGTTAAGGTGGGAAAACTGGGATGATGATTGTATGGAAGTGGGTGATTTACCGGTCAACTTGAGAATGGTGGCCTTGTTTTTTTATGAAATAGATGCAGATATTATTTATAATATACATTTTTAAGTTATAAGAGAAGAACGGTTGTTCAAATTTTGTTAAGTTTTCTTATCGATCATGCGGGAGGTCTTTGTCATCTTTGGGGATATTGTTCGAGGGCCTTCCAGGGAGGGAAGGAATCAAGGACTTAGAAGACTTCTATTTTGTGAGAGGGAGGGAACAGAGAAGCCTGTATATAAGCCCGAGTCGAGCTTTTGAGCACAAGAACATCCGCCCGTTAAGGGAAGCAAGTCTATAAAATGAATTTCCTATTTCTGCATAAATTATTAACTTAATAGGGGCTTTAGACGAGGGATGGCAGCTGTGAAAAACATATTTACAGCTTCGATCGTGATACCTAATTTCCCGCGTGGATATCTTGAACTATCATTTCAGACGTTTCGAAGAAGGGGTATTGTCGTCCTACAACCCAAAAGGTAAAAGGCTTAATCCAAGTAAGTCCAACCACTTACAAGGTGCGTAAATTAACTGGTTGATACGCGTTTTTGGAACTATCTTTATACCATAATAAGACGAATTTAGTAACTTAAGATGAAGCTATACGTGAAATCCTATTTAGATTCATCTTTACGACGAATCGGTTTACATTATGAACATCGTACATATGTTTACGGATACATTGAAGCTTTTACTAGCTTTTCTATGTATTGGAATTACAATGAAATTATTATTTACATAACAAAAAATATAACCGTAAACCACTAAACACAAATTATTTTTTACATATTTGTAAAAAGCATTAACTTTGTGGCTCGCCATAATTTACAATAAAAGTTACTATATTCTCCTGAAGAAGGAAGGGTCTTCCGAAACCGGTAGAGTGTTATAAAATAAAAGTGGTCTAAAACAAATTTATGTGTTTTTATTGTAAATTATTTTTTCATGACTTAACCATAAATTAATATAAAAAACAATTTAAAAAAAATACCCCTTTATGGCTAAGACTATTTTTGAGATTTTGTAAGTTCTAACTTTTTTCATTCTTATAAAATTATGCACAAAATAAATAAAAAACACTTACTTGCCTCGTGCAAATACGACGCGCGATTTTAAATTTTGTAGGCATGAGAATCGAAATATTTCTGGCGTTTATATTCCTTTTAATACGAAGTTCTTTTGGAAAATCGAAAATAAAATGAAATTTTCCATTAAGCGCTTTTATTATTACCGTGACGATCCACGATTGCGGTACCGTGATGGCACCAAAAATGCAATAAACATAGTTCCTTATCACAATAATGCTGAAGATCTTTCAAAAGATGAGATACACAACGTACATAGGTCTGTTTCCTCTAAAGGAAAAATTAATCTTTTCTTGCATCTCTCTCACACACCGCACCGTGACGTCTCCGTAGACCCCTACAATACTACCAGCCGTGACGATAATTTTGATAGTATGGAATATATAAATTTTCGTTATTTGTTTTTGGGTTGTTATGCCGTGTTGCGCTACCTCCTTCTTTATAAATTTTAAATATATAAATGTTGTTTAGAATAATATTGAAGTGTGAGTGAATTCCAAAAATTCAAAAACTTCAAATATCAATGAAATTTTCAGCTCTTGTTTACACACTAAATAACAGCAGTCGAAAATGAGACAAATGGTGATCGTATGTCTGCAACTCCCCAAAAGAAATATACAATCATTTTCATACATCTCTGATGAGCCGTATTAAGATATACTTGTGTACTCCGAAGGGAAAAGCAGTACTTTGGAGAAAACTGAAGCACGTATATTGTGTCTCATCTTCTGTCTCACCATTATTTAATTTGTAAGAAAAAGCTGCAGCATTATTAGGATGTAGTTTTACGCTTTTTTTATGCCATCACGGTACCGTAATTGTAGATCGTCACGGTAATAATATCATTGCCTCACCAATTTATCGTACTAATTACGGCAAAGCTACAAACATGTGAACTAAATTGGTTTCTCAAATTACCTCTCCGTTCCGATAATTGTTACGGAAAACACGTCAATTGTAATGAATTCAGCGGTTTCGACCGCAAATTATCGATGCTCAGTGAACATTGCGTTGCAATGGAGTGCTGCAGAACTAGTTTTTACGCCACTGTGCAATATTATACTAACAACTGTGCGGTATAGTCGACGTATCGCGTCGTGGAACTAAAATCATAAATAGCGCTGGAATCGAACCAGCTGTGATTGCACCGTGGGAAGTTTTTCGTGTAAACATAAACCACTATTAGATTCAGTGAATTAGAGCTTCAATTTTAAACTTATTTTAGTAGATACACCGAAAAAATAAACAAATCAAACACATTTTTGATGGTAGTCTGATTCTACTTGGTCGCAGACTGGTTTCGCAGGAGTTTTATCCATCTTTAATATTATTAAACTATTTTCATTCAGTAGACCTCGTGCCTAAAAATCAAGTTTTTAATTTTCTGTTATTTAATAAATCATACAAAAAATTCCCCTGAAATCACAAGATTTGTTAGTAGGTATTTAAATACCTATCTTCTTAATTATTGATAAATACTACGGTTCTACAATCGTTCACATCTCAAAAAAATATATTTACAGAAGCATTAACCAGTCGTATGCTAACGCAAAATTTTCGCTGAACGTCAGCAGATTCTATTTTTGTATTGAGTTGCTTGTTTTTGTAAAGTGAAATATTTGTAAATTATACTATCTTTATATCAGATCATATGTTTGCATATTTTTTTATAAAAGAAGTCTATAATCTACCATAAGAATTTTCCCGAGAAGAGCTACTCAAATCCAGGGAAATTATTTTTTGATGGTGCCAATCGATTACTGCTACCACAGATTAAAACGGCCACCATCTTTAACCGGAACCGGAACACATGCATTGTTTTTAACAGAAAAACGAAATACAAATCTCCCAAGCAGTCCGAGTTAAAACCCCACACTTTGAACCACTAACCACTAAATATCAATTATTCAAAACGAGATTGCTTGCACCAAACAGAAGATTAATTTTAATATTACTTCCCCTCAAGCCTCGGAAGGACATTACTAGCCACAAAAATCATATTCAATTAGAGTATCTGAAGGACATATCTAGGACACACACGTAGGAAAGAGGACATCTAACCGGGCCGTTCATACATTATTAAAGTATTTTAAAATTTTTTTCGACAATGCAGAAAAATGTGATTTGTTTGAAAATTCATACTTGATTTCATGGATTGAGTTAAAAAATTATCAATCGAATGATTATAAATTGGCAGGATTTTTTCGTTCATAGTCGAAAGTTAATTTTTTTATTTTTTTTAATGTATAAATGGAATATAAAGTAATGGTTTTCTTACTAATTCCCTACGCAAGAGGAATATGTTTTTTAAATACCGAATTATTTCAAAATTATGGAGTTTCGAGTCACGATGTTTCGATAAGTGTTTTTGTTAACATTGTCATGTTTGATGATAAAATCTTATTATTTAGTATGTCAATGTTTAATTCGAGTACAAACATCTCAAAAATAATTTTATCTACTAGTACTTACTTTCTAAAGTGATATTTAGCGATAACTTTAAAAATATGTATTTTTTTAATCATGTTTATTAACGAGGCTTCTGACTCACTTAATGTTGTAATATTAATATATTATCATTATTTTTTCTAATGTTCTTTAAAAAGCATTTAGTCCTCCTTTATATGAGTCCTTTATTTCAAATATTTTCCAGTTTACATGATCTAATAAATTTCATTATTCTCTATATGGCCTGGAACTCAGTTGAGGCTATTAATTTCTGAACGTCCGATGAGTTCGAGGTCATCAATATAGTCACTCTCTGTCGTTCATGTTTAATGCACTTCCATAATGTATGATCAACATCTTCAATTTGTTCACATATTGAGCACATTGGAGAATCAGAGAGGCCTAACAAACACAATATTCTTCCCATTAGTGCATGTCCGGATCTTAATCTAAAAATGAATCTCATTTCCGATCTTTTCAGATTAACCTCTGTGAACCATGGTTTTTTAAACGGTTCTTTTTGGAGCTTTCTGTACCATATTGCCTTATTAGTAGTAACCGTTTCAAAATAATTATTTCACAGATTATTATTACAAAAAATGAAATTTATGGCAGTAATCTTCAGCATCTGGCGTCCAGTCATACTTGCTTCCATTCACACTTGCTTCGTTTGCCAACAAATCCGCCTCTTCGTTCCCATGTATTCCTACATGAGATGGAACCCATTGAAAACATATAAACACACCTTTCTGCTGTAGCTGCCTTATTTGCTCTACAATATTGTAGGCTATTTTTCTACAAGCAAATCCCTTCGTAATTTGTTAAGCGCACTTAATATTACTATTTGTTTCCATTTATTTTCCATTGCATATTCAACGGCTTCTTTGATTGCTATCATTTCTGCATTCATTATGATGCAATTTTTATTCAGTTTTATTTGATGAGAAAAATTGTTTTGCATTGAAATTGCAGCTGCTCCAACATGGTTCAGTTCCGTAAAGGCTTCTACTTCCTCTCAAGTCGGTTTCTAATTCCTGAGGATCGTGACCCCTACTCCAATATCCGTGGTGGACAATGCTCCTCGTGGTTCTGCGCTGCGTGGAGAGCTGCGGACACCCTAGTACCAGACGCCAGTGAAACATGGTCACTGCAGCGCACTTTCTCTGCTTCTTCTGCCTTCCACTTTGCCAGTGACTATGAGTTTCTCCAGGTTCGAGTCCTCAGTTTGGCGAGTAATGTGTCCAAAATATCGTAAGATACGTCGAAAGCCTTTTGCGGAAACCTAAATCTTCCAGGATGAACACATTTGTGCGTCTGGCTGCCCATAGAATTCTGCATTTTTCTCTAGCACCACATTGCGAGGGAGTCTATTTGTTTTCTTTCGCTGGCTCTAAGTGTCCATGTGTCCACACCGTACAGAAATATGGGGAAAATCAATACCCGGACGAGTCTCATGTTGGTGGTGTTCGTTATGACTCTGCCACTCTATATATTTTAAATTTTACTGATGACGTATATGACGTAATTACGCAAGACTTCACTGTCTATTTATTCCACACCGCACAGTTGCGCAGTGTTAGGAAAAGGTTAAGGGTTAAGTATTTCACGTTGTATCGAAGGAACTCGAAATATTTTATTTCTGAAAAGAGAGCAATTTTTTATGAACTTTAATACTAGGTCTTGTCTTGTCGAGTTAGTAGAGCTTGTATTGCCGCAGGGATGATTAAAATGATACTATTCGAATACCTACTCACTAAATGATTGCTTTTTCTTCTTTGAGGAGCAAAATTAGAAAATATATTATATAGCGTTGCGAAAAAATCTAAGAGAAAAGGGTTCAAAGAAAATTAATTTATTTTTTTTTAGTGCTTACATATTTCACAAGAATGAAAAATTGCTTTAATTATTACAGACTTATATTTGACGGCTTCCATGGTCGAGAGGTAAGGCTCTCAACTAGCAATCCGATGGTCGCGGATTCAAATCACGGCGTACACAATAAATTTTTTGTGATTAATTTGTGTTATTTTGCAATTAATTTATTAAAAACAATATATATGGTATATTTGCGGAATGTTCCAGAGTGGAAGATATTCTCAAAATCACCCTGGTGCAAGATCACCTTTTAAGATTAAAACGTTGCATTGAAATGGCTTTCGATGTGTTTAGTGACCAGATCTGAATAGCCAGGTACTTCCCCATCTTCTTTTTCCCTATCTTCTTCCCATCTTCAATACCTTCATAATATACCCCAATCGGGGATGCCAGTCTCGCTGGCTCTAGGCGGTTGAGAGCAGTTGGGACTCCTGTGGTGTCCACATAAAAAATAATATAATAATAAAAACAATTGAATTTAAAAAAATGTTATAAATTAAATTAATAAAAAATCAAGGTTAAGGGTCTGTCTTGTAATTATGAACACATTAAAAGAAAAAAATATATTGCAAATGAAGGTTTTATTGTAGATTGTATATATTTTCATATTGAATTTTTCATATTTGTATTACGTTTTAACCATTGTTTACTACTAATCATTTCATGTACCTATCCTACCTTTCATGTACCTAATACCTAAAAGCCCTACGGGTGTACAAAAGAGATATAGTCCATTAGGACTTCCAACTATCGCGATAAAGTCGTCTATCTCCTACTATTTCGAAGATTAAAAAAATATTTACCGTTTTAAAAATCGTTTATATCCAAAGTGGTATTTAATTAAATAACAGGCTTAAAAAACACAAGGTGTTATTCAATTGATGTTTCAAAAACCTGGAGTGTTGAAATCTGTTCAGAGAAGTGTTAAATTCCTGGTAAAAATATCGGATTATTAATAAATAAAAATTACTAGAAAGACGTCAAGATAAAAATAAGGTGCGATATATCTTAACATAAAAATTAAGTGCTCCTTGTATTAAAAATAATTTTTGAGTTTTAATAGTTCTGTAAAATAAATGTTTCTTCCATGTTTGTCTCCGTCAGGATGTTTAACCAAATAATTAGTATTAGAAACAAAAGAGGGTAACCGCACAAAGGGTTATTTATTCGAAAAAATCTATAAATTGGTACGTTAAGTTTACCCCGGCACACATCTTTTGAAGTAAAAAAAGCTGTCCAATTCTATTTTTAAATGTATGGCCGCTCCGGATGTCACTCCCGTGACAGACACGGTCACAGATCCGGCCCTGGACAGATGGATACCAATTCAAAGCGTAATGTAAATAGCCACAGACACACAATATACGCACGCAATGTATACGTAGGTAAATAAGTTTAAATATTCATTGCACGTGTACATATATAAGAACGAACATAAAGGTATGTGATTAGGGGAGAGTACCTATGACAGGGACATTTTATGAATTGAACACGGACTTCTTTTGGCCATGTACCAGTGGGAAAAGTATTAAAAAATTAGTTTGTTTTGCTTGACAGCCCAAAAAATTAATGACTTTTCAAAGGAGGTATTGAAGTTGCATGATTCTGAGTTGTACGGTCACCTTTTGTAAGATATCTAGCATCCTCCACAACCGAATAATCAAACTAAATCAGAAAAACATCATCACTGTGAATTTAGAGCTTTTCTTTTTTTTCAAAGGAATGAAATCAAACAACGAATCTAGGCACATTGTTGCCCAATTTTTTGACATATTTTATTTGACATAACCAAATCGTCAAACAGCGCCAAATTCTCGGTCTGTCAGGTTTTAAGTATGCTTTTTTTTACAGTTACGCTTTTTTTTACAGTTTTGCTTTTTTTACATTAGCTCCACACAGAAGGCCCTGAGAAAAATAACTCCCCTCAAGGCCTATGTCATCTTTGGGGATGATGTGTGGAGGGTCTTTTTAGGAAAGGAAGGAGAGAAAGTTCTGGGAAGGAAAGAGGTATTGATGGTGGGTAGGCATCTGGGGGTCAATGTATCCAGGAGTGAGGGACGTATGAATCCATCCCTCCCACTGCGGTGAAAGGCGATGTTCCGAGAGAGTTCGGCTGGAGAAGTCAAAGGGACTATCTCAACCATTCTATCCCGATCCGGCCTGCATGCAGCTGGTGGACAGACGCATCCGCCGCCAAGACCCGGACCAACCCTACTTTATGAACCCGGGCACCCCTGGTAAGTCATCAAACGTAGCGACCTACGGTTATAAATGTTTCCCGGGGCGGCGGTACCCATACCCGCCTCATGTTTGATAGTTAAACAAATAAACCATCTTTAAAATGGTTAGAAAACACTTGGTTGAAAAATATTCTTTACCGGTAAATGGGGGTTAATTTTTTATATGAATACCGCACAAGAGTCCCCAACTGCTCCCGTCTAGAGCCAGAGAGACTATGGCATCCCCAATTGGAATATGTTGTGAGGCTAAGTGTATTGAGGGGGAGGAGGAGATGGAAGAGGGAGGCGGGGAAACATCTGGTCACCAAACACGCCAAGCCACGCTAAAGCCATTTCAAGCAACGTTTCAATTCTGAATGATGATCTTACACCAAGGCGATAGTGAGAATATCTTCCGCTCAGGAACGTGCCGCAAATACACCATATATTATTTTTAATTAATTAATTGTGAAATAACATAAATTTATCAAATAAAATTTATTTGAGCACACCGGGTTCGAACCCGCGACCTTCGGATTGTGAGTCGAGAGTCTTGCCTCGGGACCACGGAGGCAGTTTAAATATTACAAAAAAGATTTGTGTGTAATGTTACAAAAATAATTATTTTCAAAAATATTTTACCCGTTAATGGAGACCGTTTCAATGTAACAAAAAAAAATCCGAATTTATTTCACCGGTTAATTGAGACGAAAACACTCACTAAAAGAATCTCAACCAATAGGAGCCCTGAAAAGTGATGTCATAATCAAAGCGGCCAATGAGCGCAGTTTGCGCTTCGTAGGTACTGAAATGCGCCACTTCCGTTTCTTCCGAATTTCAAATCACAACGGGGCCATAGAAGTTTCACTTCAAAAATAATTTCAAAATATATTTCACCGGTTAATGGAGACAGCTTGAATGTAACAAAAAATTACAAGTGTGCAGTTCACACGTAGTAGAAGTGAAAACTTCAGAAAACTAAAGTAAACAAGAGTGGGGGCTACAAAGCACCGCTCAAAGAGGAGACCGATTTTTCTATCTCATTCTTTCGCAGGCTATATCCTATAGATGTAAGTGCTTGTCTCTTTTTTCATTTCATCGAGTTTCAAATCACAACGTTGCTAAAGAAGTTTTCACTTAAAAAGAATGACCGTTTTAATGTAACAAAAAAATGAATGCCGGTTTGTAACGATCTGAAAGGTTAAGGTGAGTTCAAATACTTGGGCTTGAAGGACCGGATATTAATTTAATTCGCTAAACTAATGACAAACATGTTCGTTGTTAGGTGCGTTGAGAAGAAGAGTGTCCACTTCATTGACAGATACCCCCCCTACACGTAAACAAGTTCACACAAGAGGGGTGGTGGTAGTATTAGAACGGATGGCCCGTACCAGGTTAGCATTCGGCCGCGGCGGTCGGTTGAGCGGCGCCCCGTGAACTGCGGAACCAGTTAGCGTGATCATCAACGGTCCGTGACCTACCTGTGCAGTTTGTTCGCAATCCAATTTCCTGTCGGCGGTAGTTCGCTGGCGGATACGCCCAATTATCCATAAATACACAATGCAGAACGGGCCGAGCCTATTGCTGTGGATATTGAATACTCCTTTGTTAACTTTCACCGCGTTTTGACGGGAACCGCGCCAGCTTTCTTGTAACGCAATGAATTATGTCTGGATAGTCAAATGCGTAGTTTTTCACACGGTTTTTCAAATGGAACCACAGTATCTACAAATTTATGTAACTGGATACAAAATGTCCCCTTGGATCCAATCGCTGCGCGTTACGCTATCTAAAAGCTACGTATATAAGTACTGCATGTTTAATAATCATCAGCACTCTTAGCTCTACAACCCTTGGTTCCTTGAACTTGGTTCTCTTGAACCCTTGGCCCCCTCAAAAATCTTCCTTCTTTCATCTCGATTTAGTGCCAGCTCTCTCCAGCTTAGAAGCTCCAAGATAGATATGTCTTTGAGGACGTTGTCGCTCCATCTTAATCTTGGTCTTCCCAGGCTCTTTCGCCTTATCGGTCTTGAGTTCAGCAAGGATTTTGGTGCTTGATGCTCGGTCATTCTTTTCACATGACTCAGTCACCAAAATCTTTCCAGTTTTATGCATATTGTGACATTTAGCTCCTTAAACACAGTACATAACTTATTATTAACGTCTGCGCCAAAATCCATTTTCTAGAACCAGTCCGAAGATTCACCTCAAAATTTTCCTTTCAAAAGCGTCTAATTAGTGTTTTGTACACTAATATCTTGGTGTTTCTGGACAGCAGTCTGGATTTTATTTGGTTTTGTAGGCGGAAATAACAGCGATTATTGTCGTTTGTTATGAGGGAGCCTAGGTAAGTGAATCTTGGTACCGTTTCAAAATTTTGGCTTCCACATGAGAGAGTTAGGGTTTGTTGGGTGCATCCTATGGCCATGTATTTGATCTTTTGCTGATTTAATACCATGTTTTTGGCAGAACTTTCAAGATTTGTGAAGGCGTCACGTAAAGCATCGGAAGTTGTCGCAATTATGTCGAAATCATCAGCGTCAGCCAATAGTTGCACAGAGTTCTCAATTATCGTTGCTCTTAACTCAATGCCTGAGTCGCGAATAACTTTTTTCAAGGCGAATATATTTTATCACCCAATGCATGGCAGGGCAGACCGGGAGAGACTGGTTGAGGGAGATCTAACCTAGACCTCTACAGTCAGACTCTCTCGGCCCATCGCCTTGTTGATTCATACGTTCGTCACTCCTTGACAGGTTGACCTCCAGATTCCTACCCTCCCCTCTCAGAACGTCCTTTCCTTCCTTTCCCTAAAACGATCCCACACAAAGCATCCAGAAAGATAACATGAGGATTTTTTTTCTTTGTAGAGCTAATATTAAAAAAAAAACTTTCCCGGCTTACGAATATCCAGACACTATTAGAAAATCTGCTTCCACCGCTGGAATACTGAAAATGGAAAATGTTGCTTTTGTCGTAATGCAATACTTAGCCAGTCGAGGAATTGAACTCTCGATGTCTGGGTCGGAATTCAGCCAGTTGTATTTAGATACAAAACATAACGAATAATGATAAATACATATCAACAGACATTGAGGGTTAAGACCTAGTTCTAATTTGAGAAATAACATGTAAAAATAAGCAAAGTTAGGACACAAGATCGAAATGCGCAAAAGAGATGAAGGGTTGAATATTAAGTCAAATTGGATGATATTTGTATGTAGATGGAGTCCTGCTGGGGAGGTCAAAACGTCTCCCTCAACCAGCCTCTCCCGATACGTCCCGCCATTGGCACTAATGCATTGGGCGCCAAGACCTAAACCACACCTCACCCTATAAACATGGGGACCTCTGCTAAGTCACCAAACGTAGCGAACTACTTGGGGTGATCAATGGTAGGAGTGTCGGTTATACAATAAAGATTCCCGGGGCAGCGTTACCCATCTCCGCCTTGGGTATTGGAAGGAAATTGTTTATAGTTAGGAAGGAAATTGGAAGGAAAATGTTTATAGTTATTATTTACGTGATTCTTATAATGCTCAATAAATCGATATATAATTATTTAGTATTTATTTTTATTAATTGTTTTAAATTTTTACAGATGTTAACAATTATTACAATAATAGAGTTGCCGTACATAGATATTAACACTCCAATTAGAAATGTTCACAGCATGAGTAATCAATGTTTAGTTGTTACTAGACGGAAATGCTTGTAGTGATAACAGAAATAATGATAATCAAAATGAAATATAAAACCTAGTAGTGTCATATATAATACATAACCTGCAGAGAAATAGAAAAAGAAAGAAAGAAAGAAAGAAAGAAAGACAGGGTATGACAATAAAGCAGCTACATAATTGTTTTCCACGAAGTGTCATGGTAGGAGTTTAATAATTTGTTTTTTGAAATATGTGAGATTGTTTCCGTAGATCTACGCACTACACGTATACAATGGTATATACAGACCACACATTCGAGACAGTGGATTGAAGTCATATGCTTATTCATTATGCTTGAGCAATTCTCAAATAAATTTTGTAAAAATTTACAAACGCAATGCATTTTGTCGGTATATTTCCGCTAACGAGCGTTGTTTTCCATGCGTCTCGATGTTTTCTGATCACAATCCGACAAGTTTCTAAAAAAGAGCATCAATACGAACTTACCGCTCCAGGCACTATACACTAGACACTAGAAACTAGGCAGACAGACGTGATTGCCCCTGAGGGTTGTAGTCTATTAAGCCCAATCGTTGACGGTGGTACTAGAAACTATTTTCAATCGGAAAAAAAAGCCAATACTGAAGGAAAAATAAAAAAAATAGTACGCAAGTATCCCGCAAATATTAAAAATAACTCTAAACAGCATTAATCACTGGACCGCTTTTGCCACAATATGGCTCTATTTAAAATACCTCGGATTGCTTTGTTGCCAATTTTGGCAAATTTTCCCTTATTTGTAAGTAAATAAGTAGAAGATTACGATTTTATAATATTTTTTTTATAAATCCTAAAAATATGCAATAATCAACAAAAGATAGGTAAATTCATTGGCTTTATAGAACTAAATTCAGTTTGTATGTCTGCATATTAAAACTCGGAAGTATGATTTTTTTAATGCGAGCGAAAAATATTCAACACGGTCACCGAAAAAGTTCGAGCAAACGGAGAAAAATTTCTTAAAAGGTGGTGTCGTTCCAGTGGATAAAGAATACCTTTATTATCAGACCGTATACTTCTAATTTGTCACATTGTGTCTAATCTCTCGCTGAAAGCTATGCCAGAACCTTAAATAAGTTATTTATAATTATTTCGTATTTCGATCAGCCTAAACCAAAATGTAATCTGTTTTTAATACAGCATTATAAATAGATTACGCTTTTTGGCATAATCTTGTTCGAATTTCCGAAAAACATCGAAGGATAAATTTAATAACCTTATTAACGTTCAGCAGCGAATCTAAATGTTTATACAAGATGACAAAGTTCTGGGCTATAATAAACTCGTCATAGTCAAAGCTCGTACTGACGTCATCGTAAAACATCCTTTTCCTTCCCAAGCGTCTTATTTGAAAGCGAAAAAGACAGAAGACAATAGAAAGAATACGTCACGTACGATCTCTCGCTGAGACTAGAATAAATGGAGTCCCTAAATTAGGTCTTATCTTTTGACGTTTGGAAGCATGGCACATGTTTGGAGATGTGTGTTACCGCCATTATTACGATGGAACCCGTAATTGATCATAATATTCACATCATGTAATACCTTGAATCACTCACCGAAAATCCGTTCCGAAGGAAACATCTGTTTCACCTGGAGAGATCATGAATGTTCTACAAAATGGAAACTAAATTTGATAGATTACCTTGTTTATCTTTAGAGCTTTATTTTTTTCTGTTTTATGGACATTTTCGTAATCCTCTCTATCATCTAGAGCTGGTGTTTACACAAAATCCCATTTTCTCAATATTTAATGAACATTTCAGCGTTTTGCGCAATGTTGCTTGTTGCTGTTACCCCATTTTGGTTTAATTTAATTAACTTATATTTTTAACTGATCCTGAATTTTTTGGGAAAAATACAAACTGGATAAAATTTTCCCATTAATTCTAGTTCTAGAAAAATTATTAAATTATTTCACCTAGGTGAAAAATATGTAACCGCAAATATCTCTTCAAAAATCGTTGGTGGTTGTTGAATTTTTTCGTATTTTAGTCACATACCTTACACGAATCATACAGAAATATCAATAACGTCATCTGGTTTTCTGAATGCATTAAGAAGTTTTCTTCGACATCGAATCCCGGCGTGAAAAAATAAATTTTATTTGATTAATTTGTGTTGTTTCACAATTTATTCATTTAAAATAACATAAGTATATTTTCGGCACGTTCCAGAGTGTAAGATACTCTCAGTATCGCCCTGGTGTAAAACGTTGCTTGAAATGACTTAGGCCGTGTTTGGTGACCAGATCTGAAGAGCCAGGTACTTCCCACCTTTCTCTCCTCCGTCTTCTTCCCCTCTCTACTACCTTCAGCATCATAACATACCCCAATTAGCCATAGTCTCACTGGCTCCAGATGGAAGCAGTTGGGACTCATGTGCGGTATTTGAATAAAAAAAAATAGATCTTCATAATTTTGCACACCAAATATAAACGTAGCAAACGCACAAATTGTAATTTCTTGAAGCCAATGTAAAACCGCAACACTGTTTTATTTTGTAGATCATGAAAAGCCATGAAACAATGAACAAAATATAATTGATTTATTAAAAAAAAGATAATATCTTTGCATTTACAACGGTTTTACTCTTACTGACGTTTTGCTAATGTAACGTATCGAATTTGCGGATACAATACTTAACGTAGGGTGCGTCAGTACGGTAAGTAAGTTGATCCCTACCTAATTAATTGCCGAACACCTTTTCACGTATCCGTGAAATTTTACTTAGCCCAAGTGTTACACATTTTTTTGGCAGCACCCAACGGCAAAGTTCACGAAACGGGAAGAGAAAAGCTCCCTTGCAGGTGGCGGGCGATTGATGGATGGATCCGGCGCGTTTAGTTTGCTTTTTCGGAAACGTAACAAGCGGGATCTAACGGCCAATTCCGAAACAGATATACCTACCTACATGATTTGACTAATGTTATTGCCCTATTGGCTTAGCGATACGCGTATATGATTCATTGTTTGTTATGAATATTGATGACGTCGAGGTCCGCATCGATGCCCGTGTTTAGACACAAAGCCGCCTCGGGGCCCGGGCAGGAAGGCAGCCTCGATATATCGGTAGCTATATATATAACGGTACTTAATTGAGAATAATTAATGACCCATAATTCAATACAATACTTATCGCTAAGATGGCTGGGCTTTTATATAACAGTGAAATATTGCCGAAATCGTGAAACACTTCGTGAGTTTTTCGACTGAATAAGCAGAAATAATATTATTGTTAGTAAAGTTACTTACCTTTTACCGCTTGCATAATCTATTCAGAAATTCTATATTCAAAAACATTCCCAACCAAATTGCTTGCTTTGTCGAATTTATTTTTTTAAAATGCTTTGGGGCATGATTTTGCAAGTAACAATCATTTCTATCAATAATTATTGTGTGCACATTATTTACACTGATTCCCTAAAAACGACTTTATGAATTTAAATAATGAAGCAACGTGGTTATTTAAGAAATTCAAAGATTGCAAATAATCAAATTTTCAAATTATGTATTTATTTTGTGTATTATGCTACAGATTACAGATGTCGAGAATTTTTAATTAAAAATTTCTAATTCAAAATTAAAGGATTTTTTTGTTTTAACGACTTTTAATGTCTATAAAATCAACACGTTTCAAGAGCAATGCTCTCTTCCTCAGGGTTTACTAAAAACAATTATAAATAAACTTAATGTTTATCTCAGACCCTCTTAAATAATCGATTATGGACAGATAAACAATCTAATACCCAACAATGAACACCGAATTACCCCCATATAAAATTCAGGATAACTCACGTTATACAAAATACGTTATAAATTGATAATGCTTCAATAGTTTATATAAAATGTAAGTAATTTACTCTTTGCCGAAAATGGTGGCTTAAAATTATAAGGCAGAGGAAATGTTAATATTTTATTCGTGATGTGTGCGTTTGATATGATGATCTGAAAATAAAAATATACTTATTTTAAATAATAAAATTGAATAATACTTACATCGCCAGAAGAATGTTCGTGAGGTGCGGCGGGTCCCGCAGGACCGGGGGGCCCGACGAGGCCGGGCCTGCCGTCGAGACCCGGCTCGCCCTTGGGCCCCCTGGGGCCCTCGAGACCCGTGGGTCCCGAGTCCCCGCGCTCGCCGCGGTCTCCGCGGGGGCCCACCGCACCGCGCTCTCCGGTCGGTCCTGCTTGACCCTGGAAACAAAAAATATATCAGTTGCGATAAGGTGAAAATTTGTATGATATAATTATGAAGACGAAAATCTGCCGATAAGATTCAGAAAAAACGAAAAAAAGAAAGAAATCTGTCAACATCTTGGTATTTTTTGGTGTAAAATTTGAAAGGAAGGTGATAAAATAAAGTTTCTTTTTAAATTTGAAATTTTTCGTAGGAATTCTCAGGCATATCATTATTGTACGAAATCTCAAACAGTGGCTTCTAAAAATTTTAACATTTTTGTATTTGAGCAAAATTGTAGCACAAAGAACTTAATCACAAAATGAGTCAATATAATAAAATGACTTCTCATCATCCATATTTTCAAATCTGGAGTCAAAATAAAGACGCCATTTTATTTGATAAAAACATTGGTCTATCAAAATGTCGAGCAAAGTCTTATAGTAAAACTGAAATTGAAAAAAAAAATTGATGACTTCGTCCTTCCAAATTTGTAGAAGCTAAGGAAAAATCACCTTGACAGTAATCATTTTTTTTTTTACATGAGCTCCACACAGGAGGCCCTGAGGAAAATAATTTCCCTCAGGGCCAATGTCATCTATGGGTATGCTGTGTGGAGGGTTATTTTAAGCAAAGGAGGAGAGGAGAGTTTTGGGAAGGAAAAGGGTTTCAAGGGTGGTAGGAATCTGGGGTTCAGTGTATCTTGGTCATCCGCCTCCAAGTCCTAGACAAATCTCACCCCATGAACCCGGGAACCCCTGCTAAATCAACAAACGTAGCAAACCACTTGGGGTGTTCTATGGCAGAGGTGTTGGTTATCCAATAAAGGTTCCCGGGGCGGCGGGAAATCATATTAGCCTGTTTCTATACAAGAAACTTCCTACTAGTCAAATCTTATCTAGTATGCTCCAACCCTTCAAAATTTGAGCGTATTTCGTCGGTAGTTAAAAATACTTCCGCTTTGCAATAAAATCCAAATAAATGAAATATTTATGAACGTATCCGAAAACTAAAAACCTTTTTCCAAAGGTGATGAAATATTATTTAAATTTTTTTTTTATTAGAAATAACCATATATTTTTATAAAACAAAAATCCTTAATGCAAACTTTAAAAAGGTTTATAAATGACTCATCTTACATTTTTTGTAACTAAAATTACTGATAGCGAAAAAAATAACACACACACATGTATTTTATTAGGCAAACTTTTAGATTTGAATATAAAACGTATTGTCTTTCCTTCCAATACCATTTCGATTTTACTTCTCACTATGATAGTAAGGGAGACACAAGAATTTCTATGAGACGTATGTGAGCTGGGACAAATGTGGTCTCCAGTTCAGTATATAAAAAGAAAGGTCAAACCTTACTCATTAAATTCATACTGAAAGCTATTTTTGGCGATTTAATATTCATCTATTCAGAACATCTCGCTGAAAAAATCCAACGTTTTGTACAAAAGAGTGGAAGAGATGATTTTAAAAAATGCACCATCTGTAAACATGAGCAATTATTACACAATTAGAAAAAGTACACAGTTCGTAAATAACGATTCAGTTCTTAAATTTTTATATTTTGCATTTTTTAAATATTTTGGTAGAAAAGAGTCACTTTGTGGTTTGACATATTTAACGAAATAAAAAAAAAAATTGTTTGTAGCCGCGATTTATTTTGTTCAATTTTTATAATAATACCGACCGGTTTCGCTTAACACAAGCACCTTCAGGGTATAACATCAACATTGATTAAATTTCATTTTATTTCTCCTTTTCAGACACTTTATACCATAAATAATAATTCTGTTTTGAGCTGTAATTCAGTATTTTCGACATAACGGGATTACGCCATTTATGTCACGTGGTTTGACAGTAAAAGAAAAATTCTAATTCCAAACAAAGCACAATAATAACGATTTATGATATCCAACACAATTTGATATCTATTGCGTTGGCATGATATTAAGTTTACGCGCTTTTCAAAAATGCTGATTTTATTCAAAGTTCGAAATACAACAGTAAAATCGTGTGATAAAAAATTTATGCCCATAATTTAAATTATCCGAAGGTACGTTTTGATACATTGACGGCGCAAAAATAACAATAGATCGAAAAAAAAGTTTACTCGCTTTTTGGCGGAATCGACACAAAAAAAGCAAATTATTAATCTTTTCGTTTTGACCAAACAAACAACAAACAAAAACACTCGAGTCAACGAAGCTCAAAAAAGCTCAATTTGAATCTGAGCAGTGTTTGCCTGGAATTGTTTTAACAGTGATTAAGCTTCATTAATTATTTTAAATTTACAAGCGAAACGCGTGCCGTAAGGTCAGCGAAAATGATTTATTGTAATTTATTAAGGGTGGCAGCGAGGGGGATTGACGCAAGTCTGTAAACTTTAAACATGGGAATCGGGCTGTTTTGTATTCATTAAAGGCTACTGTCAACGAGCTCTTAAGAAATTCCCTTCTGAAACTACTTGCTTTACGACTAAAGTAATATATTTATTACCTTCTATCAACTAACTTTAATTATTCAATTCAAACAAACATGGCTTTCATCATGAGGTATTACTTCAACACAATAATAATAAATTAGCCAGCTTTTCTTACAGTAATTCCTTTTTCTTGTTTTTCATTTACGTTTTTTTCAATATTATTGACCTTTTTATACAAATTGTAATAAAAAATGTAAGTTTTATACCAATTACCACGTTTATATGTATGATTCGCGAATGAATGTGATTTAACACAAGTTAAAAACAAACCAGTAGAAAAAAACGTTTAGAAATCTTCCACCGCATAGGCGTACCAAATTAAAATTTGATTTTTATAGAAATTCTGTTTATGAAATTACCTACTTAAATAATTGCATAAACTATTGTAAATTATAGCTTTAAAGAAAACACGTTTAAATTATTTTCATTCAGAGATTTATTTTACTTATTTTATTTTTGAAATTTGTACATCAAAGTTTTTACAAAGTAACTAATCTATAATAGCGTTTATGCTATATTTTTTTTCGAAGAATTTCGCTAACAGTTTGTTTATCATTTCATTTATAAATATCGGTTCCATGACGACTCATTACAGTGGCAAATCAACACATATTTTAAAAGTCACTAAAAGTATGAAAAAAACAGTAAAATAGCCCGTAACCTAACTTATTTAACCTTGTTCTTTTTCATACTTCATGATTTCAGATCACTTTTCAAATGTTTGTTGATGTGCCACTATGTCGAGTTGTCCGGTCATCACAAATATCATCGTCTTCAAGGACAGCATCTGTTTCACTGTTAGTCAATTTAGTTCCCTTAGCATTTTAGTTCCTTTTGAAATTGTTCACTTTATTTTATTTACTTATATTTAATATTTTGTTATCTGTCGTTACCTAAGAAAATAATCGTTGAGAAGTAGCTAAAATGTGGTCCAATAATTATAATTGATTATCACTGACAGCGACTTAGAATATGCTGTCGAAATGGCTACCACGCATTAAAATACGTCGAAGGGCATATCACAGAAAAAAAACTTTGAATTGAATTAAAAAAATTGCAATTAAACCGGAATTCAAAAAACACACAACATTAAATAATTTGTGCAGTACCTTATTTTTCAAATACATGTTTTCATATTTTTTTTTTGTTTATCTTGGGCATTAACTATGTAACAATTTCTAAACATTTTTTTTTGTTGAGTTTTATTTTAGAATGTACGTTGTTGTTTAATTTTATTTATTTGCCACCGGTTTCGACACAACCTTGTCTTTCAATAGCAATCTTAAAACTACCTTAAAAATTATACAAGTACAGAAATGTTGATTTTTATTCGGTGAGGAATGGAATGGGAGAGTTTGGAGGGGGTGGGGGATAACGGTGGGAGGATTCAACATATCAGGGAAACATATAGTCAATTATTGTGATTTACAGGGTCTTATTATTTTGTTAACTAAATTAATTTCTGATTTAAAATTCAATAACCTATTGAATTTAGTTTTAATTTAATAAAAAAAACTAAGCTTAAACATTCAAATATTAAAAGGCACATATTTCAATATGTGTGCCTAGAAAACTTAGAAATAACCAAAAAATTAATTTGGTTAACAAAATGATAGCACCCTGTATATCACCGTTATTCACCTTATGTAGTTATGTTGACTCCTCTCACCGTTCTCCCACCCCCTCCCCCAAATCATTCCTCCCACTACGCTCACCTAATCTACTCAACATTTCTGTACTTGAATAATTTTTTAGCTAGTTTTAGGATGTATTCTAGTGAATGACACGTATGTGCCAAACCGGTAGAGAATAAATAAAATTAAGTAACAAATTTACATTTCGAAATAAAAAAGTTTTCAAATTTACCAAGTCTACGAATTTTGTTTTTCATTAAAAAAAGAGTTTTTCTAGAATATTAGACCAGAATACGTTTGTTGTATACTTGTGTTTTCAGCCAAAGTTGAGTGTAAGTTTGGTCTATCGGACTACTTGCTATAGGTGACCTTTTATTGCATTTAATTGTTAACTCTGACATTAGTAACATTTCACTTCACTGCTGCCAACCTGTTAGCTTGATTTTTTAAAGTTTTTCCACGTAGGTATACGTTACACCCGCTTCACTAGACAATGTCCATTTTTAGTTATTTTACCGTATTAAAGAACGTATTATCCATATTTATTACAACTTAACGCAAAAAGTTAACTTTGTAATATTTATATAAGTGACGAAGAAGGTATTCAATATACTCATATAATATTTATAAGTCATGCTTTCAGTAAGCATTCAAAAATGAAATTTATTAACATAGTTTTTGTTGATAAGAAGTAATAATAATTCTTCATGAATGAATATTCAAAGTTTCAAAATAATACGACGTCTTGAAGACATCTTGAAAGGGAGACGGAAAATTTGGTAATTTGTGTAATTAAATTTCCTCTGCCACGAAGGAGGTTGCTCTCGGGAGTTTCTAGAAAATGTTTCTGCGAACAGCCGTTGCATGTTATTTAGGCTTATAATACCTACAAACTTTTATAGAAATACAGCAGTCATTGAAAGGCACTCGTCATTCAGATTTCTTTTGAAATTGCAGTTAGTATTAAGCAATTAGATACTGGGTTTTCTGTATTCAATTTTCATTGGATTAAAATCATTTTCATCAAAAATGTTATTTAGTGGTTTAATAAAATGTATAAATCCTTTAATCTTATTAAAAAAAAACACATTTATTTGAATGGTTTTTACAAAAAAAAACTTTTCAGAACTTTTTTTCAAACGAAAAATTCGTTATTTAGTATCTTTCAAATAATACAATGTCTAAAAAATATATGACGAGTAGAACGAGTATTTGCCTTTATTAAAGGTTGAATTGGATTTATTTCAGTAGATTGATTTTAAATAGTGCAGATTCAATTCAAATTTGAAAAATATACTCCCTTTGATCGGTGTTTTTTTAATTGCAAATTGGAAAACTTTCATTATTGTGTACAACCAAATTACGATAATTAAACTGCGCTTCAATTGGCAGGTCATCAACAATAAACACAGTTCCCATTTGGTGAAACTTTTGCCAAAAAATATGTTTGTATTTTCAAGTAATATTTTTTTAACAGGGACTTGCCTAAGGAGATACATAAAATATCAAAATGAAATAATGAGGGTTTTGTTGAACTGTTTACATTAGTGCCACAAATAATATCTAACAATATCTGCTGGTAGTACATTAAAGATAATTGAATTACAAGATAGAAAAGTCTTGCAGGTTTTACAACCATTATTAAATATTGTCATGTAAACTTGGGTGATGATTTAGTTTCACGTTGGAAAGATTATCGTGATTTTTTTAAAGCATTTTTAACAATGCCGGCGAATGTTTGTTGAAATGAAATTTAAACAGGCACACGCATGTCTAATGTCTAGCTGTATTAATGTCACTACACCTGACTAAATAATTTATTTTGTGACAGGGGATTGAACGTGCAAGGTTAAGTTAGTTAAACTTTTTGGCTAACTTTTACCCTTTGTTGGATCGCGACATCCTAAATTTGAGCTTTATCGTTGTGGAATTTTTCGTTCCAGGACTAGATTGATCGTAAAAAACACCCCTTTTGCTTCCATTTACAAATATAACATAATGTAATTTTTTTGTTTTCTAAAAAATAGAGTTTGAATTTTTAGGTGAAATCGTAATTGATATTCAAAGATACAAAAGTTTTATAAGAACGTAATGAGATTTTTGAAAGTTATCCTGTTTTTTACGTGAACAAAATAATTATTTTTCCACGCGATGACTTATGATGTCTCAAGCATGCATGCTATTGTCATCAAACAGTATTAATAGCCTTGCGTCTGCGCGGTTGACATTTAAGAACTTCGAAAAAGGCTTCGAGTGCATGTCTGCGCCGCGCCGTACGCGCCGCGTTACAAATACATCTGTGTACGTGAAGTTTCAAACAAAGCTACCATTGTTATTCGATTTCGAATTCAAGAATTCGTCAAAAGATGGCGCCACGTTAGCAGATCACTTGGGGACGTGCCCCTGGCAGGTGGATTGATGACTACGGATTTGTAAATTTGAGCAACTCTCCGGATGTGGAAAGATTGACGGTAATACTAAGAGTTGTGAATAAAAGTATCACGCGGCTATTTATTACAAATGACGTCATTGCCTGTCAGTTACTTTGACTCGGTGACTAGCTGTCACTGGATCGCAGTGGATCCGAGGAAGCGGCTATTTGTGGTACCGGTTTGTATTGGATTTTTAAAATGGTCACCAACTGTATGGTCACCAATGGTCACCAATGGTACTTAAACCGAGCAAAACCGAACCAAAAACCACCCGTAGGGTTTAGCAGCAAAAACCTTTGGATTTTAACTGCCAGTTATATGATAATTATTCTTGCACCGGGTTGTTGAGTTGTTGTTCGGTGTGAAGTTTGGTAATAGATGTTAGTAATGTTCCCTCACAGCAAAAGTACGTACAATAATTCAAATAGAACAAGAAATCCAGATCGTCCCGGAGTAAAAGCTAAAAGCGCTCGTGTACCCGAGGAAACCACTGAAACCACGAGAGTTCAGTTCCGCAAACACAAACACATAGAGATGGTCCAGTGCCCATAAGGAAACTCGCACAGTTATTTGTATTCCTCACTTTTAATATGGACTCAAATCAATAATTCGTTACATCTCTATGAAAACTCATGAAAACCAATTCGTGTGTTTACACAGAGGCTACGAGATCAAGGATGGATAATTTTTTTTTTCACAGTGTTCAGATCTAAAAACAGTGAGACCGGGATTCTTTAAATAAAGAGACCTTACTTGAACACAGTTATACCTACAATGAGGACGGAATCTCAGAGACCTAAATAGATCACAATCCTACCTGATACACTATACCAGGGGTCACCAAATGGCGGACCGCCGACCTATTTTGTGCGGACTGTATGTTAACAATACAAAATATTTTGGGTGGTTGATTGGGGCCAAAAAAGGACTAGTTCACCTATTGAGAATCACCGCAAAATGTAATGACAATTTGATATCCTACCACCGTATCATTCATAAAACTATTCTTTGCTGCAAACTCAATTCTAATCTCGAGAGAATAATGCAAGAATCGATGAAAATAATAAACTTTCTTCGTGCAAAATCAGCACTGAAATATCGTGAATTGAAAATACTTTTTGACGAAGTGAATGCTCAATATGACGATTTTTATTTCCCTCAGGGCCTCCTGTGTGGAGTTAATATAAAAAAAATCTGTTGTTGCGTAATAATGTGAGATGGTTAAGCAAAGGCTGCGTGTTACAACGACTCTTCACCATTTTAGAAGACTTGAAGACATTTCTTTTCAACATTGATCAGACGTCAGCAAACGCCTACACAAGTTTTCTGGGCGATAAAGAAAATTTAACTTCCATTGCTTTTTATCAGATATTTTTAAACACATCAATGATCTGAACCTTAAACTTCAAGGCAAAGGAAAACTTGTATGGGAGCTCCTGACAGAAGTAAAAAGCTTTTTGCGATAACTCGATCTTTTCAACATCGATCGTGATAATGAACGCCTGCACTTCCCTAATTTATAAAAAAAAATCAGCAGTGACACCGAGTTTGACGTCGGCCGATACAAGACGTTCATTAAGGATCTTAAATCGGAATTCGAAAACAGATTATAAGAAAATTGAGAATGACGTCGACATCCTCAGTAACATTTACTCTCTGCATCCTGGTGACAATGAAGCTGCAAATATTTTCGGGAGTAGTAAAGCTATTATCCAGACGGAAATGATCGATTTCCAAGAAAATGCAGTTTTGAAACACCAAAAACAGGAAGTTTCTTATAAAGAATTATGAGGGGGAGGGAGGGGGGGGGGGGGGGGAGTTAGGCTTTTTCCCTTTCCGGACCGCGACGGTCATGTTATTTTAAAAAACGGACCCTTAATGAAAGTAATTGGTGACCCTTAATGAAAGTAATTGGTGACCCCTGCATTATACAATATTCCTTAGGTTTGTATTTTCATAAATATACTAATATTATTCATAGTGAGACAATTGTACTTTCAGTTGGACCGAGCATCTATGGAGAATTATTTCTACTTGATCACAGTTGTACTACAGTGAGACAGTTGTCATTTCTGTGAGAACTGGATTCAATAAATTTGACTTATTGTTGTGAGACTCTTGAGGAGGCCAAGACGCACCAGGGGTTGCAGAGCCAAGAATGATGATCAGTGAATGTTGTGAATACAATGGGATAGTTGTACGTTGTACTTGCAGTGAGGTCGGGATATTGTAAATACATATCACAACATTAAGAAAGATTAAGAAAGGGACGCTCAGATGGTTTGGGCATGTAGAGCGAATGAATGAGGAAAGGAGTGTAAGGAGAATATATGACGCAAATGTGAATGGTAGACGAAGTCGGGGACGCCCGAGGAAGACATGGCACGACCAAGTGAATCAGATACTTGAGTCGGGCGATGTCAAGAGTCAGAATAATAGAAGAGCATGTATGAGACGATGTATGAATGTGAACGAAGCAAGGAGTGTGTGCCAAGATCGAGTTGTTTGGCGGTCTGTCCTCTCTGCCTACCCCTGCGGGGAAACGGCGTGATGGTTAGTTAGTTAGTTAGTTACAACATTACTTATGTGAGACCGGGATTCAATAGATTTGAATTGATTGTAGTGGTACTTACAGTGAGACCGGGAGCGCCTGTCTTGCCGTCCACGCCGGGAGGTCCTGGGGGTCCTTGCAGGGTCTCGGGCATGGTGAAGGATTGCAGGAGCTGGGTCATGTTGCAGGCACACTGTCCAGGAGGTCCATAGCCCTCGCCCAGGATTTCCTGAAATATAATATTAATAAATGAAAATGTTACAACAACATAAATTTCAAAAAAATAAATTATTGCTTTGTAAACGAATCCACCATTATTATGTAAATAACTCAGGGGCATCGTGACACAGCGAGTAAAAATAGATCAAAATAAACAACATTTCCAATTTTGTACAAAAATCTTTGTCGGTTTTCAAAGTTTTATATTTTTTCGCGTGGAGGCGCCTTGACCACGATTGAAATTATAATATGGACCACGTTCCTCGGCAATGAGGAACCGACTTAAGAAGCTTTTTTAACAAAGACATACTTCAAATCTAACAACTAAAAGAGTACTAATATTAACTTATTAAGTGAAGTATTCCCTCATGTTGGAGAAGGTTCAGAAGAAATTTCTGAGATTTCTTTACCTGAGGGAGTACGGCTACTACCCGTGGCTCTACCCTACCAACTTTCTCTTGGGCATGCTCGGTATGAACCGTCTACGAGCCAGAAGGAATGTACTCATTTTAACACATTTCTTCAAATTGATTCGTGGACGGTTCGAAAGCTCGGCTATCATGGAGAGCATTAGTTTCTACGTTCCCGATGGTTTTCTCCGTCACCGACAGCACAGACTGTTTTATCTGCCGGCTTGCAGAACTAACTTGCCAATGGTTATGCTAGTCGGGAGAACATTCTTGTTGTTAAATATAATCACTTTGAATATCGATATGTTTAACATCAACGAAGCACAATTTTGACAGCAAGCTTTATTGCTGTTAGTCTGAGGGTGCTTCATTGATGTTTAAATTGTTCATTGATGTTTAAATTATTCATTGATGTTTAAATTGTTTAAATTACTTAAATATGCTTGAATCTTAATATTTTCTCTACTTTAAAAACGATTTGAAATTTTAATTTTGTTTGTGTTTTTTAAGACAATAAATTGAATTGAATTGAATTGAACTAACATTTTCTTCCCAAAGTGATTCTAACGGACACTTGAACTTTTTTCACAATAGCTCCGCGCAGGAGGCCATAAGAAAAATAATTTCCTTCGGAGTATGTCATCTTAGGGGACGCTGAGTGGAGGGTTTTTTTATAGAAGGAAGGAGAATTAGTTGTGGAATGGAAAAAAAAATATATATGGGAAGAAATCAGTGTGTCCAGGAGTGACAGACGTATGAATCCATCCCTCCAGCTGCGGTCCAAGGCGAAGGGTTGAGAGAGTCCGGATGGAGAGATCAAAAGGCTTCCCTTGATCGGTCTCTCTCGACTCTTGCCAGTAGTAGGTGGGCTGATATATCCGCCGCCAAGACCCAGGCAGACCCCACCCCGTAAACCTGGGCACCCCAGCCAAGTCACCAAACGTAGCAAACCACTTGGGGTGATCTGGGAGAGGTGTTGGTTGGTGGTTGAGAGAGGTGTTGGTTATCCAATACATGATTCCCAGGACGGCGGTACCCATGCTCACCTCCCAAATTGGAAAATAAATTATACTGAAATTAATTATTCGAAATTAAAATACGAGTTCTATCAAAGGCTTTATAGAAAGAGTTACGTTGGTTTATTAAGAACTACGATAGGAACATTTCATATGAACACATTTTTTAAAAATAAAAACAACCTCAAAATTGAGAAATAAGTGCATATTTAATTATTATTTCTTATAATCTGAAGCCGCCCTATGAGCTAAGCTGATAGTATTTGCACTACGGATTAATAGTCAATACAATATATTCCGACAGCATCTCTGGTTTTTAGTCTGTTCACGTTTCTTTGAACTAACAGACTCTTTATAAATGAAATACAAATATTATGATTTTGAAACGCGTCTGGAGTTGAGTAAATGTCTAACGTCGATGCACGAATGTGGAGTTAGTAAATATTGATTTTACAGATCTCGTGAGATCTGTTCACAATATAAATTATACATCGTCGAGTGATTTGTATTTTTAAGTTAATAATTGAAATTATAATTAAAATAAAGTGAGCATAGCATTTTGGGTTAAATTTTTTTTTTTAAATGTTGATAGTAGGTATGTATTGAGACAAGAAAGACAAATCTTGGAATACCAGTAATAATTTTGGGAGGCAGGTATGGCTACCGCCGTCCCGGGCACAATTTATTGGAAAACCAACACCTCTGTCATGTGTCACCCCAAGTGGTTCTCTACGTATGGTGACAGCAGGGGTGCCCGGGATCGTGGGGTGAGGTTTGTCCAAGTCTTGGTTGCTGATGCGTCTTCGCACCTGCTGCGTGGCGGGTCGGACCGAGGGAAACTGGTCGAGGGAAGTCTTTTGACGTCTCCAGCCAGAATCCCTCGACCCATCGCCTTGCACAGCATGGATTCTTACGTCCGTCACTCCTGGACACACTGACCACCGGATTTCTACCCACCCCTCATACGTATTTATTTCCCAATAATAAAATAACCCTCCACACAGCATTCCCAAGATGACATAGGATGAGGGAAATCATTTTCCTATGAGTCTCTTGTGTGAAGGTAATGTAAAAATAATGAATTTATGGAGCCGTGCTTTGAATCTTTTCAAATTCATGAAGATGAATTAATTACGTGTTAGGTGAACGGTTCCCCAATACTTTAATAATTAAAAAGAAAAAAAAAATCATTAATGTAGAAAAATTAATATTAAAACCAAAATAATTTTAATTGAGCAAAACAACTAACTGTTTTGCAGTCATTAATATATATTTTTTAGTATTTACAAAGGGGCAATCATCTCAATATTGTCAGAATATTGGTACAATATAATATATATATATTAATAATAACACATAATTAAAATAATACTTGGATGATTTGTATAGCGCCGTTTTTCTGAAAAATCACCCTAAGGGCACTGTACAAACTTATAATATATCTCTACAATCTTTCTTCTAACTACAAACTAGACAAACCATTATAACAACTTGTGGCTAAAAATTGCATCCACCGGTTCGTCGATCACCGATACGAAACTATATATACAATGATTTTAACCATGAACGCGATGCTGCGTAAAAATGTACTGTATATGCAGCAAATATACAGGATATCAGGGAGGTCACTTGATATTAATACCGTTTATTGTTTATTTAAACAAATTTAGGTTCAGTTCGCACGCAGAGGACGTACGTACCAATTGTGAACACATGATATTTAATCCTTATATACATGTCAATAATAATATAGAATGTATTATTTAATGAGTCTATTTTGCGTACATTATTATTCGTTCCTGTCCAATAATTATAAAAATAATAATTTAGTTAAAATATTTATTTTTTATTTTTTATTTTAATGAAAACAAATAACTTTGTACACCACTATTTTAATTAACAATATCAATATGTTTCGAAAACTATGTTTTCTTCGTCAGGATAATAAGTTAATAAAAAATAAAAAAAGACAAACAAGTATAGACTAATTAGAACATAGACAAAACATTAGAAAGGAGAGGTGATTAATTACTTAAAATATCATAAAAAACAATTATATAAAATAAAATATAAAAATTATTTTAGAATGAAAAAAACTAAAAGAAACTTTAAACTTTAAACTTTTTTTTAGAAACTTCTTGTTTTGTTTTTAAAAGATTTTTTATTATGTTAATGTAATTTTTTACCCATTCTAAAATAATTTTTATATTTTATTTTATATAATTGTTTTTTATGATATTTTAAGTAATTAATCACCTATCCTTTCTAATATTTTGTCTATGTTCTAATTAGTCTATACTTGTTTGTCTTTTGTTATTTTTTATTAACTTATTATCCTGACGAAGAAAACATAGTTTTCGAAACATGTTAATATTGTTAATTAAATAGTGGTGTACACAAAGTTATTTGTTTTCATTAAATTAATAATGACGCCACAAAGTGAATTTGCGAATTTTGAAGAAAAAATATTTATGTTTTATGTTCATAAACTAACATGGATTAATTTCCGCCTGAACACCATAAATGAAGATGAAATCATATCTCTAAAGTTAAGATGTTGAAAGTTTTCTTGCATCTGATTTCCATATTTTTTGTAGGAAGGAAGACTTGGCGGAGTTTAGGGTCTTAAAACAACCCCTAATGAAAAGTTCAGAGCGCAATTACATCTATCTCGGCAGCGAGGGGTGAAACGCGTGTCGAGCGCTCAATCATTACCGAACGAACAATTTCTTTTTGATTCGCCAAAAGAAAATAATTAAATTTCCATAAATGCCTTGAATTTCCCATCTGGCGTTACACAGAATTGTTTTTATATTCACAAAAAACCAATGCTTAAATGAATGGCCGTGGGAAAACAAATCCAATTTTGAAAAAGCTCACCCGAATCAAGTTCATATACCGTTGGTCCTTATTATTTGACAGGTTTTTGAGAAAAATTGAGAATTTTTAGAATTGCTTATCTATTAATGCGTATATTATTTCCTTCGAGAAACATCTTGGAAGTATTTACTCAAGAGAAATACATAATCACTCGACTCGAGCACGCGATATATTTATTATAATACATTACTCAGAAAATAAACACTTATTCAACAAATACAATTTACATTGCCTCCGGGAATAATACCATAAAAACAGTGGCAGTAAAGGATTCCCATAAAAAAATAACACTGTTATAAATGTTAAATAATATTTTCCCATAATAAGGTTTGTCTCTTACAACGAAATTTGATCATATTTACAAATGTTGATACGTTTTTAGATTTTCACGGCCAAAAGTATTCTCGTTATTTGTTTTTAGGGTGTTATGCCGTGTTGCGCTACCTCCTTCTTTAGCCAACGTTTCGGACAGCGTTCCAGTGTCCGAAACGTTGGCTAAAGAAGGAGGTAGCGCAACACGGCATAACACCCCAAAAACAAATAAATACTGATCAGTAGGACCGAAGACTTAAGTCGTCAAAAAATTGATACTTAACGCGGCTGACAGATACGCGTTGACGTCACGATTCATAATATGACTGAAGAGACCGATAATACTTCAGAAGGGACCGATAGAGTCGCACCAATACTGCCATTCTAATTGTGAATTGCACAGAATTGTGACTAGTTACGTTACGGGTACACGCTACGTAAACCAGGTTTACTTTGAAAACTCCGTAATGTTTTAATATGTCGAACAACTAATTTTACTGTATTGTTAGCTCTAATATAATAAATTTTCATCAAAGTAAACAAAATTGAGAATCTTATTTTGATAAAAATTTAAATCCCACACTCATTAAAAATATACCTACCCCACGAGACTATCTTGGATTCAGTGAGTTTGAAAATGTCATACCCTTAAAGACATTATCATGAAATAGGTCTGGGACGAATGATCGGTGTGTAAATAACATTTACTTTTTTTAAATTTTTTTTATTAACCAAGAACCTAGAAATAGATATAAATGCTATTATTTGGTACAAGCATCCTCGTTAGGCTGAGCTTCTTTCGAGGAGACGAAATAATATACGATGAATGTAATGCCAGTTTTTATTTGCAAAAATACAAGAATAGTAAGCATAACTCACCTTAACTCGAGTCCTCTGAAGACGAAAGCAATGGAAATAAAATTCAAACTCTTTAGACATAAGGTATACAGGAAATTGCAAGTAAGGGTAGTGGTTTTAATATGCAAAAGTTTCAGCAGCTTGCACAGCCAGCTAAAAAGCTTTTACTTAAATCGTTTGAAAGTATTACGATAATAAACGAAACGGGAAATGTGTGTTATACATTCACGTAAGCAAGAGTGTATGCAACTTCAAGGGTAGTGTGCCACAGTCTCGTGCATTGGAGTCAGAATTTCAATTTGCCTTTGATACAAGCGATCTCAAATTTTAATGGCAGAGTTGAGGTAAAGTAAACCGACACATCGAGAACTTGCAATTCTATTATTTTAAGTTCGCCACGTAGACAAAAATCATTTCCGTCAAACTGGGGCGAAGTTTGCAGTTTTGATCACACCCAAGTAGTGATATTTGAACATTCTAACGTGTAATGTATTCAATTGTTTATTTATGTAGATCGATAAAACAATAAGTAAAGTAAGGGTGATACTCACATCGGTTCCAAATCCTGAGCCGCTAATGGCTAGACCATCCTGGGAGACACCTGGCAGGCCTGGAGGACCGGGAGGGCCGGGCGGACCGCGAATGGACTCTCCTGGGAGACCCTGGAATAAAATCATATTATTTATACAACCATTTTCTCTTGAATATGAACTTAACCAACTATCATCATTAAGTACAATGTTATAACCGAATAGTAGTCCAAACAGGTGCACCAATGAGCAATTAATTTAACGGTGAAATAACTGTTTACTCTTGATAACGTTTACTCTTGATAACGTTTACTCTTGATAACTGTTTACTCTTGATAATGACCTAACATACCCGCCCATAACCTAATCTATCCTTACCACTTTTCATGTAATATGACGTTGATACAACTCTGGAATAGAATCAGATAAAGCACAAGAACGGGTTGTTCCCAAGTCTACATTTATTTTAAATGCGGCGGCGCACAGTGGTCCCAAATCGCATTCTAGATAGACAAAAATATTTTTCCCCGGAATGTGATGTAAAAGGGTCACAATATGATAAAAAAAAATATTAAAAAAAATTACATTTATTTTAACCACTGTTACAGACTTTTCAAAGTAAAATAAAATACACATAAATTGCGTGTGGTACAATGATTCAAATAAGTCATAACTATCGTTTATTTTAAGTAATTAGTAAACAATATTATTTGTAACATAATATAAGAATAAAACTGAATGACATTTGTTTATGGTCGAGTCACTATCATCACTTTTGTTAAATGATAATATTCCTAGGTGGCACTGTCAACAGACCTCTGCAGTTTCTTCTTTAGTACTTCCGAAATCGACAGTAATTTTAAGTCATCACTAGATAAAACATTGGGATGTTTTCGAGTTTGTAGTTATTTCGGATATTACAGCTTCCCGTTTTCTATCTGACTTCAAACTGACTTAAGCAGCCTGAAAGAGTTCTTTTAGACTTCGAGAATTCAGAAAACATTTAATTTTTCTTATTTTACTTTTGAACGAGCAAAAACCAAATTATTTTTCTGGCTCACCACGTAGTTCATCATCACACGTACCTACCGGAAGAAAAAACTGTATTAAGACATTTCTGTTTTTTTTTTTTTACATGAATTTTAGAGTGTATCTCGACCATTTCCTATGAAATATTAATAGAAATGAAGCGATATTCTTCTTTTCCATTTTCGACGACATATTAATAGAAATGAAGCTATTCTTCTTTATTAAATTTTTCTCGAGACTTATGAAATTGTTTTTTTTCAATCAAATTTTTTCCGTGTTGCAGCATAACTCGATTTTGATGCGCCTTTTTCTTCTAACATCTCGAAAATATCAAAAAAATAGATCAAAGGTAGAGGCTCTGTAAAAGTCAAAAGAGCACGTAAGAGCAGACAATTTCTATAAGAAAATATAGATAAAGAATGGTTTTATACGAAAATTGTTTAGTTTGGAGGTACGAATTGGTACACGATTTTGAAAGTTTAATCAAAATTTGGCAAATAATTGTAAATATTGATAATGGTTTCACGATTTTTTAATGACTAATAGAACTAATATGGAAGAAGAAAATTTTTAAATACTTAAATAAATTTGAAAGGACATACTATGGACTTCAATTTTTTAATTTTTGTAATTTCTCTCCGATTTAAAATAACACCACTAACGACAAAACAGCGCGTTCACTCGAAAGAGATGGGCCGCAGGAAGGCCGCCTGGTACATTAAAAGTCCTGTGTTTACATCGTTGCCACGTGTAGCGCGTATTGTTTTAATTTTTTTTATCGATGCGAACATAATGCTTTGGACTGTTTTCTATGCTGTGAGTATATTTTGTACATAAATAAAAACATCATTGAAATCTTTTTGTCTGGCTAGATTGTTCTAAGGGAACCACCGTGCGGCGCGGTCTCTTCAACACTCTTTGCAAAATCCCTCTCAACAGGGGCGACATAATCGCCATGGAAGTACGCAATACGACAAAAGACAAACCGAACACAAACCTGTGAGGTGTGACATAAACAAGTGTATTTCAGATATATTGATGCAGTTTGGGAGGGGGTATGGATACCTACGCCCGATAATCAACGATTAGTCTATAATACCCTTGTTATTTATAAGTTAAACAATAAAATATTACCTGATTACGTGTTGAATAATGTTAATATGAATATAATAGTATTTCATGAATTCTTGTCAATCTTTCCAGTAACTAAGTTTATTTTAAATATTCTAGGGAAAACGAAACATATTGGTATTTTTAATGCCTTTTAAATTAAGCCTGTCTCGACACAGGTATATCCTAGTGAGACAGGCATCGAAAAACCCAATGTAAACATACTGTATATAGATTAATAACAAATAATTAAAAAATGCTTATTTTTTATAGTGATTTTTACAAGATTTAATTACATCTTATGGATATCGTACTTTGAAGAACGCAATGGAATCTAAACACAATTAATTCTTGATTTAACCCGCGTGCTTTTTCATTTCACTTTCCATTCTATTTCGGACTTAATGCGTCGGTGTCTATCACCCCTAAGTGAGGTTATACCTCAGCAATAAACGAATTTTATTCTTAGTCATTCCATTCAATGCCTTGTGAAACTCTGTGTTTTATGTCGAATTGAATCCAACTCAATTCACCTCAATGACGAGTGGGTTTGTATGGCGAGACTTTAATTGCACATTCACGAGAGGTATTATAAGTTAATGTGTTTCAGTCTAGGCTGGATTAACATTGGTATGTAAAGGTGTTCTTCATCGTTAATTAATTAGTTATTTAGCTAACTGCCAACAATTAACATATCTATGAGATTTTATTATTTTTTACCTTTTCCAATTTTATTTATTTCCCTATTTTTCAATTTTTTTTACATTTGATATGTACAATCTATGAAAATCATAAGAATAATGAGAACCCACTAAGGCGCAGCCTGTGCTTCGGCTATAGTTAAATATATTTTTTTATTGTACCTAGAAAGAAACAGACAGGGCAAAGCAAAAACATGATTAAAATTTTTCTAAACAGTTTGTACCAAGTTTGTATAAAAAGTGTACACAATTATATACAGTGTAATAATAAGTGAATAATGTAAAAATAAGTGTGTAGTGAAATAATAAGTGTAAAATTTATGAGAAAATTAAATTGATATAAATTAAATAAATAATGTTTCAACACCTGTGTTGTTAAGCCACAATTTTAACTTTTTTAAGTATTGAGGAAGTTTAGTTGTCACTTAAATATTTTTTGGGAAAAGATTGAAAGCACGAGTTTTAATGAAACTGATGTGTGTTTGTATTTGTTTGGTATTCGTTTGGGGGATATAAAATAGGTACAATATTCTTTCTAATGTTGATTCTGTTTTCGTTTTTTCGAATTTGTTTTTGTTTTTAAAGATATATTTCACAGTTTGCAGTAAAAATAGTTTAGATTTTTGTTAAAGTTAAATGTTCTATTTTTATTATTCATAACTTTGAGTTATTTGTAAAGGTTTTATAAATTCATCAAGCGCACCACCCCATCCTATTATTCCGTACATGAGTAAAGATTGCAGCAGAGAAAAACAAATCGTTTTCAATTTGTCAATATTGAGTACTTCTTTAAGTCTGTAAAAAATGTACGTAAGATATCTTAATTTAGAAACGGTATTATTAATTTGTGATTGCCAATTTAAATTTGTATCAATATATATATACCCAAATATTTGATCTTTTCAACTTTTCCAAGTTCAAAGCAAGGAGAACTTGATTAGAGAATTTGTTAGCATTATGTATTCTAATTTTAAGATTATTGGGGTGTTTATTTTTACTGTGTTAATAAAAATTTAGTTAAAATGTTTTATTGTAGTTTAAGAAGAGTCTATTACTTTTAAGCCACGATGAGACATGTGCTTTGCATTTTGTTACCTTAAATTGTGCCGATTGATCCTGAACACTTAACTATTTATTAACATTTAACTAATTATTAACGCCTTATCACCGCAGGAGTTGGCAGAGTGCAACCATGGAAAGAATCTTACTTCCATGGATGGAACGAAACACTGTTCTCTTTTGACATATACCTTGCTTCATCCACCATCATTCATTCAGCATGATCCGACATGGCAGTTTTTTATCTCGCTTTGTCTTCCCGGCGTAAAACCGACATTTTATTTTGATTCTTGGAAAAATAAGAAACGGAAATTCACAAATTTCCATTATATGTTCGTACCTTGGCGTTATTTTTCAAAATATTCTTTGTGATTATTAAAATCTGTTTTAATCGAGCATATTCTTTATGTAAATTTATCCGCGTGCCAACTATAATAGTGGGTAACTATAATATGTTTACTTGTAATTTACCTTCCCGGGATTATTTTTTTGACTTTACCGGGTGATGTTTACAGTGAATGAGTCCATGCATTTGTAAGGGTGAGAAGTGACGATCTATAGTAAAGGGATGTGTATGCGCATTGAACAGTTGATATAATTGAATTTGGGCAGTGAATCCGAAAACAATTAGATTTAAGATTTAGGTAAATATTATTGAAGGTATGAAGAGCACGAAATGGTATGGCGGGTCCGTCTCAAAAGAACTGTCATGTTAAAATGAACTTATTCATTCGAAACAATATATGGTGTACTAGTTTTTAACCGTGGCTTCGCTTACGTGGTATTGAAAAAAATACAAAAATATTTTTCTATGATAAAAAAATAATTTATAATATCATTTCCCAGTTTTTTAAACTTTCTTATGCTTAAAATCTTGCACAAACAAACAAACACACTTAAGCATTTATAAGATTAATTGGATTCGTGGAACGTTCCAGAAGAAGATACACTCAGTATCCCTTGGTGATTCGCCACAATTCAAAATTAAAATGTTGCCTCAAATAGTTTTTGTGACCAGAAAGGCTATTCCCTAAAATTTGTGATAAGAGATCGTTCTCCCGTGAGAACTGCTGTCATATTTGTGTGATTTTCTACGGCTGTTATTTGCTTTTTCTATAGGCCGATGTCAAAATTTCAGATGTGAGCTGTCACGTATTATAGTTTGGGTTGTTTTAAAAACAAATTCCTGCAAGTGTGCATGATTATTTAACAGCTGTAGAAAATCACACAAATCTGACAGCACTTCTCGCGGGAGAACGATCTCTTATCACAAACTTTAGGGAATAACCTTTCAAATGAATGGAATATTAAGTGACCCGTTATGAATAGCCAGGTTTCCTATTCCCATCTCCTTCCCCTCTCCACTGAAATTGGGAATGCCATAGTCTCATAGGTTTCAGACGTTTGAGAACTGTTGGGAATCTTAAGCGGTATCAAATAGAAAAAATATATGAGCAACAATAATGAATATTCAAAATGCCACGTGTGGAATCTCTTAGTAAAAATGTTATCCAAAAATCATCAAATTCCGAGTTCACTGATTGTGGAGATCGAACTTAAAATAATTATTTATTTTTCCCTTTTTCAACGTAAACGACTTCCCCTTTAGTTTTAACCATTAAATTAGTATCTCAGTAATTGATACATACATTGTGCCGGCATTTAGCTTTTTAAGTGGCCATTGGATATGCTGGCACGTAACCCAGCTTCACTAACTTTAGATTGTGTCGAATTCGTTGTACAGAACAATTTTATAGAATTCAGTTTTCATTCGTTTTTATAAAAAAATTTCAACCAAAAATGTGTTTAAAAATGTTTACCCTGCTTTATGTTTTGATTCAAATAAAAAAAAATACAAATACTGTTTGAAGCAGTATCAAAGTGTGATAATAGTCTATCACGAGCAAGAATGAGAAATCTGTCGAAATCATTATGACACACGTTCAAAAAAATATCCTTGCTAACTAACTACCGATTCTATATTTATAAATAATGGAAAAGTTGGTTAAGGGACAAATGTTATTTAACCTAGAAAAACCTTTTACCAACTGTAAACACGTAAGAACTACTTATGTCCCCATCAATAGGTTGCATTTTTTTACGTTCTTAATCGAGAAAATCAAATTACTTTGTCCGGCTGTTATTGTTTGTCGCCGTGATAAATTGTAATTTGCTTTATACAGTAATTATTCCAGTTATAAAGGTATTTTATTTTTTGGGTGGACTTCCACGTTTACCAGGTACTATTTTTCCGGGAAATTACATATTCGTTTTTGAAAAAGAACACCAAATTAGTAAGATTAGAATTAATTATTATTAAATTAAATTAGATTATAATTAATTCTACCGTCGATATAAATACAAAATAAATATCATAAATATTGATAAAATAATATTTTTTTAAGCGACATCGAAAAAACTCTATATTGTTATTTAAATTTTTTATAATTTTTTTTTACGTTAAATCATATGTACATTTAACAAAAATAAGTTTTATTAAAAACATTAAGTTAAAAGAAAGAAAACAAAATCGTCTAGTTAGCGAAATAAATGTAACTATATTTAATGTGTATATGTAATGTATAATTTAATAGATTTAATATATGTCTTATGCATAATTTAAAAAAAATATTAGCATTCTGCATCCCTTCTTTATATGAACTATAAGTGCGCGAAATTTCACACTCCTCCGCCCGTGCAATTTTCATTAAAAGGGTTACAAAGTTTTTGCTTAACGTATTTATATACTGACTGATGACTGATGATGATGATGATGATTATCTAAAAATATATAAATATATTATAATACGTATAAAGCATAATGTAGGATAACTAAAAAATTATTGTCTTTACAGGATGTCCGTATTATTTTTGTTCCATTTTTTTGCTAGGTTAATTTAGGTTAGATTAGGTTAGGGTCAGTTTTAGTAGATATTTTGTTAGGGGATGTTTTGTCCGTATGATATTTTTTCGGAGGATATTTCGTCGGGAATATTTTGTCGCGGGATGAAAACGCGCATTACCTATTCACGTTATTATTATCACTATACCAGACCTAACGTATATAGACGTCGACATCGTCGCACCACAGCGTCGAGTCCATGAAACTTTGAGTCAAACTAGTTCAAATGGATGAAGTTTTAAAAATAACAAACGTTTCATTTCTATAAAAAAATCGATTTATTTATTAACTTACAAAAATCATTTTCAAATAAATCGGTTACCAACTAGCAATAACCAGTCGAGCGATAGATCAATTTAAAACTTTTTCCTCGGATCGCTTGTGATTTTTTGGTGATCATTTTGAATACTTTCCGCTCATATTAAAAAAAATCATACCTCCCAATTTTAATATTAATAAGTGCTATCTAGCCAATGAATTCACCCATATTTAAATAATCATCAAAGCAGCTTTGTAAATCGCTTCTTGTTCGCTCTCATATTCATATATGAATTCTTTATAAATATTAAATTATATTTTAATTTTTTGTTTTTAACTTTTATGAATAAAACCTCAAATTGTAATATTTAATTAAATTATAGTTCGGATGTAAATTATTTCAATAAACTTGTAAGTTGTAAGTACAGTGTTAAATTCTCATTTGTTTAATCACATATCACCCCCATATGTTTAATAATTTTTATTTGTACGATTATGAACTGTTGTGACCTCATCGACGAAATCTTATTTTGACATGAAAGTGCTTGTGATAGACGACTGCTAAAAATTAATGTAAATGGCCAGATGGGGTACATTATAGTAATTAAAAAAATTATTGCACGTTTTTTTAAATTGTTATCAATGCGATCGTATTATTAAAAAAAAGTCGGCGATTTAATTACTCGAAATGTTTTGAATTTCTCTTGTTATACAACTTCAAACTTTTCATTATTTAAGTCACCGAAAATATTGTCGAAATTCCAACCATAATCCAGAAGAAAAATGTTGTTCTGTTGTAGAATTGGGATGTAAAAGTGAAGTAACATGAGATGCACTAATGTATCACTGTGGATTAAAACATACTCTACTGTTTACTGTTTTGCATCACCCACACTTATTTAACTTCATTTGTATCAAGTCAATTTAGCTAAGGTTTTTCAGGATTTCCAAATATCTTTGCATAAATTTAAAAAAAGTGTTTAATTTACCTGCATGTGCATATCTTTACTTCCAAATATTATTAGGTTGCCACGAAAAAGAACCAACAACAAACCAGCACTAAGCGAACGGGTTCATAATTTCGCCACGGAAGTTTTATATTATGTTCAAATAAATAAAACAGTTTTTATCTAAGGAATAAATATTGTAATTCCTTAAAATGTGAAGTGGAATCAGTCCAAAAATGATTAACAATCCAGACAATGGAATGCTACCCATGTACTAAATATATTAAAACAAAACATGACATTTCGTTGAACCTTACTCAACGTAACAAAGACCTTATTATAAGATTCACGTGTATCGGAATTAGAGATTATATAGATACGTATAATATATAATTACGTACACCATGAATAGAATGGTTCAACCAGAACATTCCCTTATTTAAAATAAAAGCATTTTTTGTGAAGTTTTTTCAGATCCTACATAAATACTTAATAATCAGGATTAAGACAACAGAAAAAAAAGAAAAACAAACCGTGAAATAAATACGATTCGGTACCCTTTTCTTTTTTTGTTATTTTATTATAAAACACTAGGGCAGACCGGGCAGACTCATAAAACTTAACGGGAAATTTAAAAATCTATCTGATTACAATCGCAAATACCCGATCATTTTGTTTGCTCCTGATATTTTTTTCTTGTCGCAAATTCGCGTTTTGACATTTATTATCATTTTCTTTACTAATATTATAAATGTGAAAGTGAGTGTGTTTGTATGTTACGCTTTCACGCCTAAACCACATTTTTTTTAACTAATAAAACGCTACATTATCAGCGAGTAACATAGGCTGTGTATAATGGTAAGCTCTGGCATTATGAAGTTTGTATAAATGAAAATGTGTGTATTTAATATATTTTAGCGGCAGGGAGGATTGGCAGGGGAAAGGTGGGGTTCGCGGAGAGGGAAGAGACGAGGGAGGAGGAAGGCCGGGAAGGTGGAAGGGAACGGGGACGAACGGGAAAGGACAAAGGAATCAATTTATTTCTTTGAATGGCATTACAATGTATGCAGGGTACCAGCTAGTTATGTATAATTGTGAAATTAGCGCCGCGCTAAAAAAATACGACATTTTTATGCTCCTGGTATTTTGTTCCCATCGACAGATTTACGTTTTGACGTTTATTATTTCTACCTAGCACAGACCCGTGAAAAATTATGAATGGTATAAATTCTCAAAAAATTCCCAACAATCAGTTCCAGTTTTGAAATTGGTAATTAAAATAAGGAAGGGGAAGTAGGTGAGGAAGAAGAAATTGGGAAAGTAGTACTCAATGTAATAAATAATAATAAAAAATAAAATAAAATAAAAAGCCTTTCATTTCTTGCAAATAGGTTTGTTACAGAGTTATAAAAGAAAGAAAAAGCATAATTAACGCTATTTACAAAAAATTTAATATAAGTATCTTAAATTATTTATAAACAAGAACCCCTCTCTCAGGCGAAGGTGTAGGCCTTCTCTAAAGAATTCCATTTATCTCTTGTTTTGTTCGTAGGGTAAAGTATTTCTTGTGTTTATGTCACTTCTTGTATTTTTGAGAAAGTTGAGAATTTCTTCTTCAGAGGGTTTAGGTCTTGATCTTCTACGGTGGCCAGCCGGGTTGGAAGATGAGGTTTGGTTTTAATTGTTGTTTTTTGCATGTTGTCTGTGTCGTTGCTCAATGTATTGATGTAATAATTATTGTTCCACAATACGTATTTAATATATTATTCATTCAACCAGACTGCTGAACGATGTGGAATTTTCACTTAATACGACATCTCTGAAAAGCCTTAGGACTAAATTTTAGTTTGTTTCAAATTGTGCAATAAGAAAAAAACTCACTACATGAATTTTTAAATCTCGGGCAAAACCAGATAATAAAACTGGTTTTGTGAAAGTCATCGCAAACAAAGATCTGTAATAACCATACGTTATTACTGATAGTTCAATGACGCATGACGTTTATCCATTTATGTAAATTCGCCAAATATAATGAGTCCGGGTGATTTCACGTTCATTAAAATCAGAAATATGGGAATAGCTGTTAATAGTCATCGATATGTGACATTTCAGCAATTTATGACAAAATTATTGCAGTATCGTTATTTCGGTAACAATGATGCTGTTTGGTGACGAAATCATTATTCCGTCATTACTAAATTTCTACTCATGATATGGTTTGTATTGATACTACACTTTACACTTTATACATACATTTTTAGCAGTATTTTTACAAAAACATTAAATAAGTTATATTCTTGTACAAGATCGTTGAGTAATTGCTAATTTTTAAGGGCGGTTAAATTTTTTATTTTTATGTAAATACTGCACAATAGTCCCGATGGTTCCCAACCGTCTGCAGCCAGTAAGAGCACGGCATCTTCAATTGGGGAATGTTTTGAGAAGAAGAGGAGAGGAAGGTTAATTCTGAATGTGAAAATTCTCTAGAAGGTATTGCAAATGTACATTACATCGTATATTAGTATTATTTTAATTGACTAATTTGTGAAAACACAAATAAAATTTATTTGATCCCGCCACCTCCGGATCGCTAGTCGAGAGCCTTGCCCCTCGACCGCGGAGTCCATCAGTACTAAGTTAATATAAAGTTGATAGCTTAAAACATAAGCTTATTTTTTAACTAACTAATTAACTTTTAATTAAGGTTGTTAACTAACTAATTAACTTTTAATTAAGGTTTCCACAGGGGTAGGCAGAGAGGACGAATTCACATTCATACATCGTCTCATACATTTATTTATTTAAGGAACATAAACAGTCTTAGTAATATAATGTACATAAGATGAATGAAAAAAACAGACCAATTATTAGTGTTCACAGATAGGTAATTAGAAACATAAAGCTAACTGAATGTGAACTAGAATATTTAAGAAAAAAATAACGGAACAAAGCAGCAATATAAAAAAAATAATAATTCAAATGTAAATTCAACAAATGATAAACCACAATTAAATTACAAATCAAATTACACACGTAAATTCAACAAATAGTACACAACAATAAAATAAATGTGATTATTATATTTATGTACCGCGCAATAGGTATTTGGGTTCAGACGGGTAAGGTGAGGAGAGGATAAGGAGAGTTGCCACAAAAGTAATATAAAAATATTAGATACAATTAATTTAACCGTCGTGAATATGTGTCATTCGCACCAAGAATATGATACAATGAAATTCTGTAGCGAAAGTAAGTAGCAGTGAATATGTCAGCACGTGTGTCTATATTTGAAAAATTTATTGTTATATTAGTTACATACATGTCCTTTGCATAAATTCATTTTGATTATAATTGGTGTTGCATCTATCGATGTAGAAAAGGGTATTTTGTCTGATATATCGAGTCGGCGCGTGGAAATTTACTTTGTTTAGCAACTCCGGGCAGTCAACTTTTCAGTCAATAATTTAATACTGGAGCATTTGATCAGCGACAACCCTTCTGTTGAATAGTTTTGTGATTCGAAAATGTTTCTCAATATCGTCGCAAGAGTTGTACACGTTGAATGATTTGAAATTGAGGAATTTTAGAAATTGCTCCTGAACTCTTTCTAACCTGTTAACATAAACAACAGAGCGCGGGTTCCAAACCTGTGAACAATATTTGAGGTGAGGACGATCATGTGAATTGTAGAGAATCAGATAAGTCCTAGTGGTAGGGGAGCCCTGGTGGCTAAATGGGTAGTTATTCGAGCGTTGTGCGGACCTATTGGATTGCGAAGATTAGATGCTAAAAAGAAAAAAAAGTTTATATGATGTACGCCCTTTCACTGGTGAGGGGAGCGAGTATAAATTTTCAAAAATGTAAAAAAAAAATTAGTCACATTGACATACTAGAGCGCGTCAGATTTTAATAGCGTATACGCCCTACGTGTTTCTGGTTATGGAGAGATATTAATCTGACGACTTGCTCAGTGGGGTTGGCCCCCAGATACAGACATTTATACAGACTGTTCAGTTTAATGTCCTTGTCGTGCTGACCTATAATCTGACGATTATGTGGAGGGATTTTCTTAATCTGACAGTTTAAAATTTTTTTTTAAATTTTTTATTACTGAATAGAATTACAATGAACAAAAAATAATATTTAGTGATAAAAAGTAAATATAAACGTAAAATTTTATAATGTATTTGTAAGAAAATTGCTGAGTGAAAAAAAAGGTAAAGAAAGAGTTTTTTAATCGTCGTCATCATCAGTGGAATCGTCTTCGTATTGCGAGTTCGAATCGATTTGGTCTGCACGCATCACACTTTAGTGATGATCTACTTCGGCTTGTAGAAATCGTTAGATTATATTATTTTCGTGATCCTTACATGATTTCCTAAAAAATAAAAATAAAATGAACGAGTGTCATTTTTTTTTTGCAACTTTGTGCCTAGCCAATTTTTTTATATCACGTTCAAATTGTCAGATTATTGAAATGTAAACTTTTTCGCTTGTAATCAACTAACCTTACTTTAATCTGACACGCTCGAGTATTTTTGGGGATCGATTTTTTTTTTAACAATCTATTCGGTTGTCCTAGACGCACCCACCAATATTAAGGGTTCATATATGGTGGTAGTTTTTTCGAAAAATTTGCATGTTTTTGATACAAAACTTAGACTTTTTGTTGCTTTGGTGATAATGTTATCAACATGTTTATCAATGGCAAATTTAGAGTCCAAAAGAACCCCGAGGTCATTTATATAATCTATACATTCTGGCTCTTGACACGACCCGACTCAAGTATCTGATTCACTTGATCGTGTGAGTTTGTCCTAATGAGTTTTAATTTTCAATAAGGGATTTCTTTAATTGCAGAAAAAACCAATTCTTTTTGGATAACAAACCTTCTTTTTCGTAGCACAATGTTGCAAAAGAATATACTTATTTTTGTGAAATATTTAATGTCTCGCTATGAGAGGAGAAGTAATTTCCGGCCGCGCATTTGCAATTGTTTTGAGTAAGTAAGATATCGTTTGAAAACATAATTATTTTTTATCATTAATAATTGCCTTGGTAAAAGCCTACACAACATAACTAAGGTTAGTTGTGTTGAATACGTGTATTTTTACGCTGTTTCATGATATCAGTTTCGCTGTTTTTATTTAACCATTGCATTGCAATTATGTCTGATTACGTCTAAAAGGGATCGGAATGATAATCTAGTCTCCTTCAACGGAAGCAATCTCCCGAACAGGCCTTCCATTGATATGCTTGGTGTAAATCTAAGTGACCAGCTCAGGTACGGGGGCTCCATCGAGGCCAGAGTTAAGTTAGCCTCTCAGAAACTGGGCGTACTGTACAGGGCCCGCAGATACTTTAATAGTACACAACTGCTAACCCTGTACAAATCGCAAGTGCGCCCCACGGTTGAATTTGGCAGCCACCTCTGGTCTGGAGTCCCAAAATACCTGAAAAAACCCTCGACTCTGTGCAGAAACGGGCGGTCCGTCCCTACAACATGGGTCTCTTCAAGACCCATGTTCACTCCTTCCTCTCCTCAACAGCACCCTCCACACAGCATCTTCAAAGATGACATAGGCCCTGAGGGAAATTATTTCCCTCAGGGCCTCCTGTGTGTAGTTAATATAAAAAATAAAAAAAAATAAAAAAAAAATTGGTGGTAATGGTTCTCATGTATCACAAAATAGCGGTATCAGCCTGAATATTTTTTTGTAGGTTTAATCTTCAGAAACACAACCGAAATTTTACAAAATATGCATTGCAATATCGTTGCAACACCAATAAAATAATCAAACTTTTTTAATTATTTCATAAATGTGTGTACAGTTGCCAGTTGCCAGTTGCCAATTGGCGGTTGCGAGTCAACATTTTGTAACTAGAAAGTTTTCCCTCTCGTAGGAATCAATATTAAGAAATAATACATAACTCTAGTTGACAATTTCACTGAAACCAATAACCAGAAGTACAAAATAGAATTTGTTTACTGTTTACCCCTGGAACCTTTTTTCATGCAAAATGTGTTGAAGTTTAAACATCATTTGTCATTTGTACACACCTAAATGACTTCGATGTCCTTGATAGAGTTTGGTAAAACTAATCGATAAACGAGGATTGTTTTCCATACTATGTCACGTTCTGTCTTTTTCTGTTTGTATTTTTTTTCAATCAAAACCTTTTATTTTACGATTAGCTACTGAACGAATTGTATTACAGGTTACGTAGCCAGTTAAGAATTTTTCCTCATAAAACTTCAGACACAAGGCCAAATGAGCTGCGGTATCAGTTAGTTAGAAACATGAAAAGGTATTGTTAATAAGCCCTAGCCAGTTAGAGGGTTACGCTAGAAAAAAAATGTTATATGGTAAATGTCAACAGTTTACATTCTGAGGTGTGTCTTTGACCTTGTTTTAAGGCGGCACTTCCCCGCTCAAAAAGAAGAAGATGGAGAGATATGTAATTACGAATGTTGGACAGAGCGCGCTAATATTTAAAATGATAAAATTGAAGCGAAAATTGTGAAATTTTTTAATAAAACATGACTCGTTTAAAATAGAGCAAAAATCTCGTGGAAGGCGTCTTAAGTATCATTTAAAGAAACATTGCAATTTTTTTCACAAATATAACTTGTAAAATAATAGAAATAGACTTGTTTTTAATAATTTTAGGAGCATATTTTGCGATTTTTTCCTATCAAGGGAATTTCATATAATTTGCGTTTCGGCGCGGAACGTACCTAATAAATAACTCATATTTTTTTAAAAGCATAAAAACTTAAAATATTTAAGGGAGATATGTAAGAAATCGGTAAAATTTCGGGTAGTGGCGGCTTAAGGTGTCCTTTAGAAATTTCAAGCACAAATAAAAATAACACATATATTTTTTTGATTTCTTACTTCTATAAAATTTGGAATCTTTTGCGGTCCATATTTCAATTCTGAATTAAAAAAAAAATACATAAAGTATCTCGTACTATATAGATACCTTATTGAACGTACTAATTTCTGTTGTCTGTGCATAAATATCGAAAGGCTTTCTTTTCAAAAAATCAAATTCATTAGCCTGTCTGGAGCCTAGCAGTCGAAAGATATTGAATCGGCATGAATCATATTCTATTGATTTTTTTGTTTACTGATGCCACAACTTTGAAAAAAAAAAGGAATTCAATTTAGCTAACTATTTTGGCCATCAAACCTTTTTTTAATGAAACCAGTACAAAGTAGTCCTTGCGTCCCTAGTAATATTGTAAACCCTGTTATAGAGACGATATATTATTTTCTGATTCGTAAAGTTGCGTTCACAAATTGATCGCATCGTAGGATACCGCAATACATGAAAATTCAATCCATCCCTTAGTCGGAGTATTTCAGCGCCGCATCGATCGGGCATAATTGACGTAATACGACAGACAGGAGTTGCGATTATAATATAACAGTTGCCTACCATACCGTGTGCAGCGGCTGACAGCGGGCTGGTTCCCGTCAATTAGACTCCGATATAGACAACCTATCCTACTCGGGTTATCATGTCCGACAATTCTGAATTCGTTATATCCTCGTGGACGTCAAATCTTTGCTGCATTTCTCTACTTGCTTAATATAAATCGTTTAGCATTAGCGGGCCAGTTACACGAAAAGATCGATCATAGTGAACGGATCGATTTGAGCTAATCGTAAAAAACAGGTACAATAAACAGGTAGGCCTAAGTAAAAAAAACTTAAATAAAATATTGTTGTTATTTTTAGTAATCTATGGATAAGGCTCTTCTGATAATCCGAAAGTCGCGGGATCGAATCCCGGCATTCGCAAATAAATTTTATTTGATTATTATAAGTTTTAATATTATACATTTTATTTGAATGTCACAATAAATTTTATTTGTGTTATAATTTATTTAAATATAATAATTCAATTAAAATAAAAAATATAATAATTCATTTAAATTAATCTATATAAATAAAAATGAATCGCCGAAATATGTGTACGCACATAACTTTCGAAGACTGCACCAATTGGATAAATTTTTTTTGTGTTCGTTATTGTCAGGACAAGGTTTGTATAAAAGTAAATTTAAGAAAAATCGAACAGGATTTTTTTATGAAAAGTGATTGAGTGAATCAGACAGAACTGAATGAAGTGAATCAGACACTGAGAGATCTTCAATATATTGACAAAACATTGACAGATTGATGTTCAGTTGTTCAGCCAGAAGTTGATAAATTCAAACAGACCATACATAAATTCAAACAGATCATAATGTCAATCTATCCAAACTGTTAGATTAACTATATGGTGACATTAATCCATATACCACAGTTACCGTAAAAAATTTCGTTTCTCAATGATTGATTGGAATAAATTGATTTTAAAATGTTAAGGATTATTTAAGTCAATGGATCGCGTATCCAGCTTCTTTTAATTCTAAGAACTAGTTGGTTCAATCCATTCATTAAATCAATAAGACGATGATTTTGCAAAACGAACGATATTATAAAAAAAAGTGTATACTGAAAGTTAACCGAAACTTATCCGATTATATGGAAACCGCGTTATACGTTATCAATCGTCGGTCGGAATATTTATTACCAATCGTTGACCGTGCTCGCAAATATTGATAAATGAATAAAGATGACGGATTCAGTCAAAATCATATTGATGTAGGGTTTTATCGTCGGATCTTTCTTTGATCGTAATAATTCGTTCAGTAAATAAAATGATTTAAATACCCTAGTGACGATATATGACTGTAATTAAAAGAATAAATAAGTGGTTTTGCAGATGAAGTATACCTTCCTATATAATGTATATTAAAATTGACTAACTGTAATTATTTAACCACTCCGGTCTATCGCCTTTGTGCAAGTTTTTTGTCTTAAATGAACAGTCAGATTTATAAAAAAATTGTGCCGCTTCGCAATTAAAGCTCAATAAATTTAATATTTCTGTACGTAACCGAATAATAAAAACTGTTTTTGAAAGGTTGTGAAATAAGCTTTCAAATTGTATTATTACAAATAAATATTAACATTTTTAAATATTAAAATTTAGAATGCAAAAAAACTGTAAAAATCACTCACGTGATGTTTTTATGTGAAAACGGTACTAAAATCACGGATTATGTAAAAAAAAACAAATATTCTATCGTACGAATGTATAATAAACAATTTTGTCACCTCGCTTTTTAACCATTTCATACAAATATATTTATTAACAAATTAACACTATAACGCCGCGTTTGCGATTTGGCGGGTGAAAACTGTTTCTACAAAATAAGTACTTTTACCTACATCTATGGACAACGTTGAATAGGGATGTGTAGCGTGTTTTATTACAGATAGTCTCTTTGTTATTTTAGGGTGGTAACTTGTAACTAGAACAAAAACGGAGTTATAACGATCTCTGTGGGAACCCACGCGATAGCTTGAAAACAAGCTTATTGCACTTGACTGTTATCGTTATATTGTTGTGTAAAGATCCATAGCGTTAGAAAATTTCATTTCGTCTTTTAAAAAATAAAACTACGAAGCCCTTAGTACATACATCAACCAAGCATATAATAAGCAAATAATATTATGAGTAAAATTGCATTCTCTAGGGATGCCTACAATAATAATGCCGAGTCGGCAAGATTGGCTTCTGTGTTCCGGTAGCATAAGAATCATGATTGCTTTTCCCGTTAGACAGGCAAACATATCTCATATTAACAGGACTTTCATACACATGCGGGCGTCGGTTTTTACTTCTTCTTGTTCTAAATATAGGACTGAGATCTGCAACAACTGAAAACAAACATAATCTGCAACACCTGAAAACATACATAAAATTCTAAAAGGAATCATAAGAGCTGGTTCACACTACGCTATCAAATATAAAAGATCATAGCACGCCAAATAACGCTTTCCATACAATCCCTTCAGACCGTTCACACCTAAGCGTTTTTAAGCGCAGATCAATCATAGACAAAACACATCTCAGACGTAACCGCTCCAGATGCGATATCCCAGAAGATAATGCCTTAGTTCACACTGATTTATATATCTGCGAGCAGATATCTGTTGATTCGCGAGCGCTTATCTTTTGTCCTTTCACACGAGGCTATCAAATATTTCTTCCTGTGGTAGGAGAGGGGGTCGGTCGAATTAGGGAGCGGCAACGGAACGCATATTTTTTGTACTGAAATCTGTCAACTTGACATCTGTCATCCACTGGTCTAGGCAGCTCCGTAATTACAATGACCCCCTCTCCTGTTTTAGTCGGAGAAGGGGAGAGTTATCTTCTGGGATATCGCGTCTGGAGCGGTTACGTCTGAGATGTGTATTGTCTATGATTGATCTGCGCTTAAAAACGCTTAGGTGTGAACGGTCTGAAGGGATTGTATGGAGAGCGTTATTTGGCGTGCTATGATCTTTTATATTTGATAGCTGAGTGTGAACCAGCTCTAACTCTCCCCTTCTCCGACTAAAACAGGAGAGCGGGTCATTGTAATTACGGAGCTGCCTAGACCCGTGGATGACAGATGTCAAGTTGACAGATTTCAGTACAAAAGATATGCGTTCCGTTGCCGCTTCCTAATTCGACTGACCCCCTCTCCTACCACAAGAAGAAATATTTGACAGCCTCGTGTGAAAGGACAAAAGATAAGCGCTCGCGAATCAACAGATATCTGCTCGCAGATATATAGCTCAGTGTGAACTAAGCATAAGGTTCATACTCTAAGTACCCATAAAAAACGCCTTCGATTGAAATTTTCAATAGTTTTGATGTACCAAAAATGTCAAAAATGAAATGAAATGTAATGTCAAAAATGTACTAATGAAACCAGTCAAAAATACCGCATCCTCCACCACTTTTCAAAATTTACTCAATAAGTTATTCCACCATGAAAATAAACACATATTTTTGTAATAAATATTCCAACTTTATCCAGGCCAGAAATAACATTCGGAAATTTGTCTTTGGGAATGCTGTATAGAGAGTCTTCTCAAGGATGTGAAGGAGTCCTACGTTGTTAGAGGAAACACAAACGAAAACCAACTAAAAAGTGATTCGTATATCCGACCAAAATGCACGCGGCAAAGGTCTATCTTGTGTGTAGGTAATCATTTACAAATGTGATCTGTTGACCAGAAAAATGATTTTTTTAAATAATACTTTCTCGTGCGGAATATTTCAATCATGTATGGATATTGTTAGTCACCATCTGTGTGTCCCTTTCATCATTCTGGCCAGTTCTTCATATCTTATTACAATAAACACCTCGAATTGAGATATTGATAAAACAGACGCACAGTGGTCCCAAATCGCATTCTAGCTAGACAAAAATATTTTTCCCCGGAATGTGATGCAAAAGGGCCGCAATATGATAAAAAATTATAAAAAAAATTAATATTTATTTCAACCACTGTTACAGAATTTTCAAAGTAATATAAAATACAATTTAATTGCGTGTAGTACAATGATTCAAATAAGTCATAACAATCGTTTATTTTACGTAATTAGTTAAAAATATTATTTGTAACATAATATAAGAACAAAACCGAATGACATTTGTTTATGGTCGAGTCACCATCATCACTTTTGTTAAATGATAATATTCCTAGGTGGCACTGTCAACAGACCTCTGCAGTTTCTTCGTTGGTACTTCCGAAATCGACAATAATTTTAATTCATCACTAGATATGACGTTGGGGTGTTTTTGATATTGTGGTTATTTCGGATACTACAGCTTCCCGTTTTCCATCTGACTTCAAACTGACAAGCAGCATGAAAGAGTTGTTTTAGACTTCGAGAATTCAGAGGACATTTAATTTTTCTTATTTTAATTATTAAAGGCAAAAACCAAATTATTTTTTTGGCTCGTCACGTAGTTCATCATCACACGTAACTACCGAAAAAAAGAAAACTGAAATAAGCCATTTTTGTTTTTTTTTTTACATGAATTTTAGAGTATAGCTCGACCATTTCCCATGAAATATTAATAGAAATGAAGGATATTCTTCTTTTCCATTTTCTATGATATATTAATAGAAATGAAGCTATTCTTCTCTAGTAAATTTTTTTCGAGACCTACAAAATTTTTTTTCTCAACCAAAATTTTTCCGTGTTGCAGCATAACTCGACTTTGATGTGCCTTTTTCTTCTAACATCTCGAAAATATCAAAAATATAAATCAAGGGTAGAGGCTCTGTAAAGTCAAAAGAGCACGTAAGAGCAGACAAATTCTATAAGAAAATAAAGATAAAGAATGGTTTTATTTGAAAATTGTTTAGTTTGGAGGTACAAATTGGTACACGATTTTGAAAGTTTAATTAAACTTTAGAAAATAATTGTAAATATTGATAATGGTTTCACGAATTTTTAATGACTAATAAAAGTAATATAGAAGAAGCAAATTATTAAATACTTAAAAAAATTTGAGAGGATATACTATGGACTTTAATTTTTCGTTTGACGTAATTTCTCTCCGATTTTAAATAACACCACTAACGACAAAACAGCGCGTACACTCGAAAGAGATGGGTCGCAGAGAGGCCGCCTGGCACATTCAAAGTGTCGGGTTTACATCTTTGCCACGTGTAGCACGTATTGCTTTAATTTTTTTATCGATGCGAACATAATGCTATGGACTGTTTTCTATGCTGTGAGTTTAAATTTTTACATAAATAAAAACATCATTGAAATCTTTTTTTTTTTTTTAAATCTTTTTGTCTAGCTAGATTGTTCTAAGGGAACCACCGTGAGACGCAACAATCCTACCTGCCGTTAAGTTTTTAGTATTGCACACCGCTTTATAGCAAGTCCATTAAAAGGGAAAATTAATAGTGTTAATTAACTATTCATTTAAATGTGGATATCAACACGTGATCATCAGTCACCAGACATGTTTACTCTAATATAATGTATTAGGATGAGTTGTTTCAAAAAATTTGATGGATTCATCAAATATTTGAAGTTGATTTTCACATTCTGTGTAAGTTCTATTCAAGATCTGTTATTAGATCATTATAGGACAGTTGCTTCACAAAACTGAAATAATCACAGAACTTGAATAGAACTTACACAAAACGTGAAAATTAACTTCAAATATTTGATGAATCCATCAAATTTTTTGAAACAACCCGTCCTTAGTTTTCTTCAGCTTAGTACTACCAATTGTAAGAAATATTAAGGTAACAATATTGTTCTCTCAATATTTTATTTTGTATTATTTTTATTACGATACATACATTTATATGTATATATTTATATATAGATATACATTTATATGTATATATTTATTACGTTAGCTCCACACAAGAGGCCGTGAGCAAAATAATTTCTCTCAGGGCCTATGTCATTTTAGGGAATGCTGTGTGGGTAGGATGTGTCATTTATTTCAACTTTTGAATTCGGGGTCTCAAAAGTTGCGTCTTATATCAAATTTATGAATACAAGTATGTCTACAAGAATACTGATTTTATCGAGAAAAAGTGTTACTTTCCCCATTTATATTTGTAACAAACATATCACATATGTTTAATTTTTTTTTTGCATTCTTTGTACTGCAGTTATCGAATAAAAATTAAGTTTGCTACAAAATATAAAATATGGACACTTGGTATTTTTTTTTCCCAAATCACTAAATACATTTTTTTTAAACTTCCGGCCATTTTAGCGAGCCAATAGTGAAAACCAATTTAATTTATTTTTACGCTTTCGAATAGAAACAGATCATACGCAACTTTTGAGACCCCAGGAGTTTAAAAATAAGGCTTTTTTTTCTCTCTATGGAGAGCGACACAAACTAGTGTGGAGGGTCTTTTTAAGGAAGGGAAAAATTATAAGTCTTAACGTAGGCTTTTTCTAGTAAGGTTAAACATTGAAATTGTAAAATTGTATTGTATTTTATCTTTTTGTTATTAATGTGATGAATCTCGTCTTCATTTTATGTTTTAATTAGGTAGGTACCTAATATGTTAATATATTTTATTTCTTTTTTCTCCTTTTAGATCTTTTAATTTACTCTCTTATGTTATAGTCTCTATTATTAATTTACTCTCTTGTGTATTGTATTATTATTATTGTTGTTATGAAAAATTGCAGACTGGGATTGCATACCCCTCCCAGTCCTGCTGGAATAAAACCTTAAATAAAATAAATAAAAATAAAAAATACAATATTAAAATTCCATGGAAAGAAATAATATATAACGGAAGTCGAATTTTATGAGTTCTGCTCGTCTTTGAGATTACAGTAAGAGACTTGATTATAATTTCCAAGTGTAAAGACTCTCGCCTCACCCCGTTTGGTCTACTAAACGAAGCCAAAAGGCACACGTAGGTTGGAGAATCTCAAATAAGCCTCCCCGGAAATCGATCGCATAATAGAACCTGATTAGTCCATTTCGTCGAGCTTTCAAACAGGAAGTCTGTATTTGATTCTGGACCGTAGAATACATTGTCTGGAGAATGTCTGAAAACCTAGACACTGAATATTACGACATTACGTGCAATGTTTCCACCAGGGGAGTTTACTCATTCTGTATCAGTGCTTCAACAGTGTGGTTGCATTTTTTGGGTATCTATTATTGTGTGTAACGAAAAAGAAGTAAAAATAACTGCCTACAATGCCGTTGAAATTTGTCTGATTTCCTCGTGAAATAGATTGTTAAAACTAGCGTGTTTATTTGGGTTTTTGTTTTATTGAAACTCAATTTGATCAGATTTCTGGAACTGAAGCCTTTTGATATTCCGTCAGAGTTAATTCAAAAGATTATAAAATGTATCTAGTTTCTATCGATCCAGAAATGTTAACAAAGGAAACCTAAAGATATCGTACATAAACCATCGTTTGTCTAATTTTGCTTTCTGAACATATAAGATTGTAACCCCGTAACCATTATGCCTTAAGACTTATGTGTATTTATGAATTAGGTTGTGTGCCTTTAACACATATTAAATCCTTTCATATTGAAATTCTTTGTTGTACCACACGATATTTACTCATAACGTCAAAAGCTCAAGGTTATCGCATTAGAAAACATGTGCTTGGTAAAGACATGAATATAAAATGGAAATAATTATATAGAAGTTAACGTTGATTTTACCTCCGGAACAGGATGAATTAAAAACCCCTAACTTTGGTGACTTAATAGAAGCGGTAAAGCGGTGACATACAATAGCGAACAAGTTGTCGCCGGTCGCGTGAAATTCAAAGATTTATGGAAGACAAAGAAGACAGCGATTTAACTTACCCTTTGTCCGCGCTCTCCCTTCTCTCCCCTCGTTCTGGAATAATCTGCGAATAAATCACACGAATATAATTAATCAAAATATAATTGTTTTTCAATAGCTTCTATTAACGATCTTTCTATAAACACTGCAAACACTAATCAATCGTTATTGCTCGATTTTGATTGGAAAAGATTTTTGTTATTATAAATCAAATTACGATACGAAGAATCTTGTTGACACCATTGACGGCAGGTGACTTTTCAAAAGAAAAAAAATATACTTCGAAAAAAACTCTTCATTTTTTTTGCCGATGTTAGTCAAAACTCAAGTTTTGAGTTTTGTGATATGGTTTTTTATTATGCGGTCAACTGACGACTCTGTGATACATGCACGGTGGTACATAAATTCGATACATTTATTTATATCGAATCAATAAAAAAACAGTGTTAATAATAATTTTAAATAAAAGCAAACCTTATTAAAGATTTGAAGGTTTTCTGTGCAAAAACATAACAATTTAAGCATAAGGTTTGGGTGAAAAGACTTCCTTCACTTTTTTAGCCATAGATCTTGGAGTGATTCTAGCCCAATAAAGCTAATATCAGTGGTATTAGGGAGAAAGGTATGGGTACCGCCGCCCCGGAAACCATTTATTAGATAACACCTGTGCCATAGGTCACCCCGAGTGGTTCGCCACGTTTGGAGACTTAGCAGGGGTGCCAGGGTTTGTGGGTTAAGGTTTGTCCGGTGCTCACCTTCTGCGTGGCAGGATCGGGAGAGACAGGTTGAGGGAGGCTTTTTGACCTCTCTCGGTACATCGCCAGGCACTGCCGTGGGGGAATTAATTTCTTACGTCCATCACTCCTGGATACACTAACCCTCAGATTCCTACCCACCCCTCATACCTTTTTTCTTTCCAGAATTTCATCTCATTCCTCTCCTCAAAAGACCCTCCCCACAGCCTCCACTTTCCTCAAAAGACCCTCCTCACATCCCTAAATACGGCGTATGCCCCGAGAGTAATAATTTTTTTCAGAGCCTCCTGGGTGGAGTTAACGTACAAAAAAATTGAAAGTCTGTACTTAGTGCACATTTTTATTTTTTAAATTATCTTTTTTTTTAAGAAAGTAAAACGTTGCCGGGTTACGGATAAACTGGCAATATTTGAAAATCTCCTACTACCCCGGGAACCAATTATTAGATAACTTTAGGTCACCCCGAGTGAATCGCCACGTTTGGCGACTTAGCAGGGGGATGCCCGTAAGTATCACCACATTACGCGGAAAATTTTGCTTGTGTCGTGATGGAGGACTTAGCCAGCCGAGGAATAGGAAATATGCGACGTCCAAATGGGGCCCAAATGCGATGCCATTTCTGCCACCGACCGGTCAAATGAATGAATAAAGAAAAGAATGAACGAAATCATGAAGAGTGAAAAAACGCATAATTTAATTTCCTCAAACCGGAGCCGAAAATCCCCAAAATTTTTGATCAGTTTGAGTATTGAAAGAAATGATGATAAAATAATTCGGAACCTGACTTTCTATTTATTCTTTATATTTAACCCGAAAATCCCGTGCTGTTTTAAAAGTCTTGTTATTTTATTACTCAGAAACTACTAGAAAATAATATTGAAGAAAGTAAACATTCGCGAGCAGTAAGCACCGAGCTTTCATGTTTTTTTATTCTGTAAATACTGTCACCTTAGGTGTCTTCCTACAACGACAAAACATCACTCAGCTGTCGCTGTTTTCAGCCAATTTTGCGTATGTCGGCAAATATAAAAATGTAAGTTTCGTAGAAGCGTGTGAACTGTCAGTATAATTCCGCTTATTTATTTAAGTAAACATCTGTATTCTCTTTAATTCTGTTTAACTGCTCAATAATTGTACGAAAATATTAAAATGATTTATTTTTCTTTGCTAGAAGTATAATGTCGCAGATTCTCAATTAAATGTGTTACACGTAAACTGTTTGAAACAAGTAGATGCCTGGGTTTTAAGGAAAATTCACATTCACATTCAAGATCACTTTTTTAACTCTTTCAACCAATTTTTATAGGAATTGCTATGAGTTTCAATCTATTTTTAAAGGAATTGCTAGGCGTTTATTCAAGAAAAAAAAAATTGAGTTCTTCACCCTTTACGATTCTTTTGGTAGAATAACGTGTAAGTTCATTTACCTGCTTAAGGAACAGACAGGCTTAAATTTAGACCAAAAAGCCGTTGTTAAAAATTAAGGGTGTTGCTTTTTTTAACTTCTATAATTCTCTGAAAATGTATATGTACACAAACATAGTGGAATCCAAACTGGATTTACCAAATATAAAATAACCAAGTGTTGTAAATAAAATAAAACCGGTTCAGTGCCTAGAGCTAGGGAGACTATGTCACCCCAATCAATGGAAACTGTTGTAAGGAAGCAAAAAGGGAAGATTGATAAGGTAAAGAATTATCTTTCTTTGTAAAACTTTAAACCAAATAAAGCTAAGTAATTTCAGCCATAATTTCGATTCTAAGATTTAATAAGGGTGCTACCATGATTAAACTGAAAGTAACTATAACATTAGAGCAAACTGGAAAGGTTGGTAGGACAATTTACTCTAATTAATGAAAACTCGATTGAAACGATTGAAAGCTCGGTGAAAACTCGAGAAATTTTAATCAATTCTTTTTTGCGCTCGACACAGATAACACAATTCCTGTGAGAGATTACATCTACATCACAAACGCTCGTCTTAAAATCTCCCATATCACACTTTTTTTATAAAAACGAATTCTAGATAATAGAAGATACTAGAATGTCGAATATCCCATAATCGTCATATTCTTAAGACATTTCACGACGTAGGATTTTTTCGAATGTTTATTTTTTTTTTTAATATTTGTTTTTTTCGAACTTTTACGGTATTGCCAGTGTAAAACGAAGCAAATAATGTTCCAATGATTCATAAAGCTCACAAAATATTCATAAAATTCTAATAATTCAATTCAATATTATAAAGAATACAGCTAGTAACTTTACTTTCAGTAATTCCCGTATCCGTTGCTTCGATTCCACTTTCATAAAATTATTAATGTATGAATATAAAAAAAATGCTATCGATAACGGAAATTAGAAATGGAAGAAATGCAAGAGTGAAGTTTAAGTTAAGACTTATGGAATTCCATACTAAACTTCATTTGTGTGAAAGCACTATAAAACAGTTATCCTCCGTTTTTTCCTCTTTCGTCTGCTACGAAATTTTTCTAGGAAAATGAGTGCGTTTTTTATTACATGCGTTTTAAGAGGATTAAATAAAATACTGTTTTTAAAGAAATTCGCAAAAAATGTTAAGTATTCTGAAAGATTTATTCAGTGTTATATATATATATATATACATAAAAATGAAAATATGTTTGCTTCTGTCTGTGTATATATGTATGTATGCTATGCGTTGCGAAACCATTCATCCGATTGCGATGAAACTTTAGGGATTTGATGTGCGCTTGCCCGCGATTCTAACTATATGCAATAGTGAGTTCTGGCGTCGTGAAATTATGCGTTGCTAACAGTTCATTCGATTGCGATGAAACTTTGGGGATTTGATGTGTGCCTGAAAGCGATGGTTTCTGTGTATACCGGTGAGCTCTGGCATTATGAAATTTGTATAAAAAAATTGCAATAGGTGGCAAGCGAGCTGTTTGAAAACTGAATGTACTGGGAGTGAATGTATGGAATGCGGGAAAGGAATCCGGGAGGGGGGAGGGGAAGTCGGGAGGGGGATTCGCGGAAGGGGGGAGGCGAATCCGAAAGGCTAGAGGCAAATTCGGAAGGGGGAGGGGAAATTGGGGGGGGAGGGGAAATCGGGAGGGGGGTTGGTGGACGAGGGGAGTGGGGAGAGGGAAGGTGGAGAAGGTGGAATGGGAATGCGAGAGGGGAAGAGGACGCGGGAGAGGAAGAGGAGGCGGATGGGGAACGGGACGAGTGGGAAAAGACACGCTGGGAGAAACAATTTCTTTATTAAGTGGCTTAGCAACGCACGCCAGGAAATCGCTAGTTTTATAATAAAAATCATAATTAAAGGTACAAAAACAGAAGATATCATAAAAAAAAAACATTTATAAAAACTTTTCTTTTCGCTCTCCTAAGACAGTAACATTTTGTCCTTTACAGCATTTCGAATTTCCGTGATCGTTATGAGTCATAATGTAGGTAGGTACTTATTAGTAGGTACTACGTCTAATATTATATTTTTATTCTATTGTAGGAATCCCGTTAATTATAGAAGAATGGTCACTGTCATCCACCAATATTAGAGACGCGAGTTACGACGTAAATTCCATTGAAATGATGAAGTACTCGTACATACGAGCTCTGCCTGGGAACACTTTATTAGAGTTACGTTCGTGTTATTTTATATAATATATAAAAACCAAAACAAACCTTTTATTCAAATTATACGCTTCGTCAGTGTATCTTCGTAGTACGAGACGACCTCGCTGTACGTATTTGGTATTTAAATAGACTTGCGCCGCTCTGCCTCTCGGTTACAGAAGTTCATATTCTGAATAGAACTTTTTTAATAATGCCACCAACGCACGGGGGATGATTTGCTAACTTTCCGTGCCTCCATGTCAAAGCCCAACCCCAACAGATTATATTGACAAATGTACAAATAAAAGTTAAGTAATGAAAGGGACGCCGAGATTTACTATTTTCAGATATATACTTGACGAATATAATAGGAAAGAACCTAATAGTATTTAAGGCAAAGCCATTGAGGCAGCATATACGTGTAGAATAATTGAATATTTGAGGACGAAATACAATAACTATTCCAGTGACCGCCGCAACCTTAGGCTCGGATTATTCAACAATTACTTCATTTCAACAATTACTATAATAAACAACTATTTACGTGCACAAAAAAGGTTATAAGGTTTTTAATTCTGGCAAAATAAGTAATGCATGCGTAGTTAAAACGAAACTTCGCAGATGTCAAATCCATGCTACACAATGCAAAACGTAGATCAAATGAATAAATAATCAATAGTAGAAAAAGCAATTGCAAGCCATAGAAAATCACTCAAATTTGACAGGCGATTACGTATGGAATCGATTCCGTATCCACAAAAGATACAAAATCGCATGGCAGATAAAATTTTCCCAAACCCCCTGTTCCAATCCTTTTAAACCACTTATTTCAGTATCGAAATGTTCCCACAATGGGAATGCCATAATCCAACTGACTTTGGGAGAGCGAACTCTTATGCACTATCACATAAAACACGTACCTTGTGTAGGTATTACCTTTTCGAATGAACAGAGATTCAGTCCTATAGCGCGTGATGTTTGACTTTAAGCCGCCGCTACCCGAATTTCTACCGATTTATTACATATCTCCCTTAAACATTTGAAGTTTTTAAGCTCTTAAAAAAATATATGTTAATTTTGAAGATAATATTATATGCAATTCTCTCGATAGAAAAAAAATTGCAAAGTATGCTCCAAAAATTATTAAAAACAAGTCTATTTCTTTTATTTTACAAGTTATATTTGTGAAAAAATTCACCATGTTTCTTTAAATGATACTTAAGATGCCTTCCACGAGATTTTTGCTCTATTTTAAACGAGTCATGTTTTAGTAAGCATTTTCACTGGTCTGCGCAAGTATTTTGTTAATCTGTAAGTTTTCCCATTTAAAACACTCTAAACAGCCTTTGTGCCCACATTGCGCTAAAAGAGTCGGCGATGTGTGAATGCTGTGCAGACCACTGAAGGTGTGGTCATCGTATGCCAGCTCCATTCATTCCCCAGCGGGATTGATCATCGAAGAGATCCACAGGACGACTCCTGACGCCCCTAGACTGACCAATATCTATTTCTTTGCAAATGGCTTAAAATTTACCATCGGTAATAATTAATTAGTGTAATTACCCTATTCAGCTTTATGCACGCAATTATTAAAAAAAAAAAATCCAGAAAGGGATAAAGTTCATTGGCATTCGCAAAATCAAAACAAAACTTAACGTTCTATTCTTAACGGGATACTAAACTTATTAATTTTAAATACATTTACAATCCACGAATTTTATCTACATTTTGACAATACTTGAAAGACAAAATGAAAATTAAATGTCTCGTAGAAAAATTAAAATATATCAGTAATTTCACATTTGACACAAAATTAACGTCATGTAAAACCCCTGATACTAATAAATATGATAAAATATTTGTTACAAGCCTATCTCGCAGAATTTCCCTAGTGAGACAGGGAGAGTAAAAACATTGCCTAAACCTTATTTATATAGATGTACCTAATGAATACCTAAACAAATATGAATATTCTTTAGCACAACATAAGCTGTTAAAATCATAATTATTATTTAGATGAATGGAACTTGAATATTACATTATTTAGACAATTAACTAGTGTGGCTTTACCGTGTAAACATTTGTTTGTAGCGTTTGCATTGGTTCTTATAAGCCAACTTCATAACACGTTTATAAAATTATTATTTATCAAAAAATGTCTCTTAAATTACCCACGCTTTTTACGTACCGCTTTCTGACATTTCGTGAATGTGGACTGGCGTGATATTGCGCGCAGACTTTTATATAATTTTTATTAAATCTTCAGTACCTACCTATGCTATTTTTGAAATCGTATTGGAAATTATACGAAAAGAATTCATATAAAATCTACAAAAAGGTTTCTGTGGGTACAACAAATAAAATTTAACATCTGAATAATTTATTTATGTTTTCTTCCAGCAATTTTTCAGAATGTTTATTTTCTATTGAAGCCTTTAAGGTGTCAATATTATAAGAGCTCACTCGGAGATTTATCAAATTCGCGGAACACTTTTAATTAAATAGATTTTTAATGTATTTTCGAGAGCAAACTAAAAACAAATTGGCGGTGTAAATAATATTGAATGTGATTGGTATAGTGCATATTGTTAGATTTTCATACAGAAGAGTAAATTAGTACCGACGATTTAGCTTTATTAGTTGACTAATCGTTAGAACCCGGTTTTGCCGACGCTTTGTTACTACATTTAGAAAATTATTGAAACATTAGGAAAAAATGTTGTCTTGAGCAGTTAAATGGTATTTCTAAGCCTCACAGCTTATGAAAATGAATTATTGTTGCGAGCTCAAAATTTTTACGTTGGCTTACTAAATTAAAAAAAAAAAAAAATAAAAGCAAATAAATAATACAGTAAAAGCTTTTTTAAATTTAAGCCGCCAGGATTCAGAGATACTCTCCTTCATGGTTTAGATTTTAGATGCTTCCTCTTCTTGGTAATCGATGTATTCAAATGTTGGTAGATAATATCGTAGAAAAAACAATCGTAGAAAAAGATACTTTTAACCTGTTTTGTGGTTTGTTCTACCTAAACTGTCTTTATTTTCGTCTATATTTTAAGTGAAATTCATATTTTTTTATATCTAAGTTCCTATGTGAAATTGTTATTTCCTCCCACCTATGAATTGTATGTTCCTCCTGTCCTAAAATGAGTTCTGTAACTCATCGGGATTGCCCCGGCAAGAAATAAAAACAATAAAAAAAAAAAAAAAACCTCTCCACGAGTATGGGCGAAACGGTTCGGCGAAGCGAAAAAATGCCCAGATGAGTACGGGCGAAGCTTTTCGTCCGCGGCCGTTACTAAAATACTGTCATATTTAATAAAACTGTTTGACTTTTAGTAGTTTTTATTGACATCTGCGCGTAGTTTGTTGAAATTTTAGAAGACATACCTACAATACCAACTTCACAGTTTTAGTTTAAAAGTTCTTTTTGCGTCATTTAGCGGTTGTCAGAGGATGGAAGCAGTTTTTTTTGTATGGACATGTTTTTTTTCGACGTTGGTTTATTTTCGTGGATTGATGTCGACGACATTCTAATTCAAAATATTTTATTATTTTTAGTTAATCTTTGATAATTTATAAAAAAAAAATATTAAAAAAATGAACCAAAAAAAACTCACTCCTTACGTACAGTTTTGTTCGCCAATGAAAACAAATCACTTTGAATACACCCTTTTTATGGATTCTATAAATTAATTTGTAACGATTGTAACTTTATATATACAGGAGATTTTAATACAAGAGTTAGAGGAGCACATTAGGTGTAAATAATAATAATTATTCTGATTTGCCAAACACATTTTAGAGAAAAAATGATTATCTATACTTATATTATAAATGCGAAAGTGCGTGTAATTGTTTGTTACGCTTTCACGCCTAAACCACTAAATTGATTAAAAAAATTATTTCGCCAGTAGAAAGCTACATTATCAGCGAGTAACATAAGCTATAAGTAATGGTAACCTCTGGCGTTATTAAATTTGTATAAATGAAAATGTGTGTATTTAATATATTTGGCAGGGGGAACGTGGGGTTCACAGAGAGTGAGTGAGTGAGCGAATGAGTGAGTGAGTGAGTGAGTGAGTAAGTGAGTGAGTGAGAGAGTGAGTAAGTGAGTGAGTGAGTGAGTGAGTGAGTGAGTGAGTGAGTGAAAGAGTGAGTGAGTGAGTGAGTGTGTGAGTGAATAAATCAGTTGTATTTCCACCTAATTAGCTAGTTTAATATAAATAAAGGATTACAAATTTTACCCACCAACACATTGGTTTTACAATTCGAATTAGATTCGATCCAATTCGAATAAACTAAGAATTTTTAGGAAATACAAAAAAGTAATAATTACAAATTAAATATTAAAAATATCCAAACATTTTTTTTTAAATAGCCATCTCTCAAATTTATTTTCATAATAAATCTTACATTAACGTTAATTAATTTTTGTTATTTCGACAACTTGATTAATTAATTGCGTTAATTTATTGAAGTTTTAAATAAATAAATGCAATTATAACATGTACTAAAATAATGATATATTTTATTTTATAAAATTGTTATTTTGTTAACCTTAAACTAATTAATTCACAATTCAATTTTTTACTCAATTTTTTTTTTCAATAAGTACTAATTTGCCTGTACTTGTTTGTCGTGCGTTTTTTTTTAAATTTTATCCTATCCAAGAATTGATTTCGGAACATGCTTGGTCATTTTGATTAAATTAGTGGTCTATAAAAGTGATGTGTTTTTATTTATTTAAAATGTCGCCACAAAGTGAAATTGCAAATATTGAAGAAGCAATATTTTTTTTTAATTAAAATTCGGTAGTCATTATTGGAGTCAAAATAGAGAATACCAACAAAAAAATATTGCAGAATGTTTATGTGAAAATTGTAGAAGAATATTCCGATATTTTCACCGACTTTGAGCAATAAACATTTAGATATAAAAAATCCTCTCTGAGGGCCGCAGGAAATTTTCGGGTGCAGAATACCAAATTAATTTATGATCATGTGTTGAATGTGAAATTATGACGGCCAGATGGAGACGAAACGGACATTGCATGCACAATCCAATCACAATTGACCTATGCATTATTTACTACGCCAGCCAAAATAACAGAATTATTATGTAACATTACACCATGCAGTAATACAGTTCAAGGCGATATAAAAAATCTAAGTGTTAGTGTGTTTGAAAACGGTTCCATACCAACTGAGAATAAAGGCAACTCAACAACTCCTTGAAAAGTCATTAAAAGCTTTGAAATAAATAATTTCAAATTAGTCGATAACCCTAACCTAACGTAACCTATTTAACCAATTTTTTTTATTTATTTCTTTACCACTCTAAACGACTTATCTGAGATGGTTCTGAGTTGGTTTCATTCCGAGTTGGCCGGTCATCTTTGAAAACATCTATTTTTGTCTATCTCTTATTGCGATAGTAGAACTCATGGATCACATACGATATCGGTGAATAGAGCATTTGTTTGCTGAATTTTCATTCGGAATTTCTAGGTCAACGCAACCGAATTGCATCTTGATTTTAGAACATTTGAAAAACCATAAAATAGGCGTAAGACAAGATATAATTGTTATATGCAATTATTTTCAGTTGCTTGATGGGACCAAGGTTTCTAAAAGAGTTCTGATGCGCGTATAAAGCCGGGAAGTAAATACTTTTAACTTAGGCCATGTTTTTTGTGTCGTATTTTTTTTAAATATATGTATTTTTTTTATATTTTCGGGAATTCATAATATTGTGTTGTAAGGCGTACCGAAACAATATTGGCGGTTGCTGAATATTTTGCAGTTAAAGATGTTGATAAAGCACCTGCATTTAATTTAAAGTTTTCCCTTATTTATAAACAAGTTCTACTGAGTAATTATTACTACGCGTGACAGCTGTTTCGCCTTCTTATGGCATTAACAAACCTTACTGCAGCGTTGTAATAATTACTCAGCAGAACTTGTTTATAAATAAATGTTTTTTTTATAAATACATGTTTTGAATAGTATAGTTGTTTATAGTATGTTTTACATTGAATAGTAATATTATTGAATAACAAATTTAAAATAAAAATGGGTTTAACAAATCAAGCATAATCAATAAACATACTTGTACTTAAATGAATATTATTATAAATGGTATGAAAACAAATAACTTTTTAAAACACCACTATTTAATCAAAATTATCGACATGTTTTGAAACCAAAGGCTTCTTCGTCTTATTTTTTACAAAGTTATTTGTCTGCCCTGATGATGGACACTGTAACGCTGTCCGAAACGTTGGCTAAAGAAGGAGGTAGGAGGGAGGCATAACACCCCAAAAACAAAAAACGAAAAAAAAATATTTATTTGTTCTCGTTTAATTATAAATAAATAAAATAATTAATAATAAATAAATATAAATATCCGTATCTCATAATAATAATCAATAGATCGTCCCTAAATAAAGCCTTCTCTTTTTTATCTGATAAGAAATCGTTTTATCAAATTTGTAATGCTTAAAGTAAAATAATCAATTTTTATAAATAGTAAGTTTTGTAGAACCATTTTTTAAATTGGCTCCATTACGTCATCTTTGGGGATGCTGTGTAGAGGGTCTTGAGAGGGAATGGAAGGAGAGGAAGTTCTGGGAAGGAAAAGGGTATGAGGGGTGGATAGGAATCTGGGGGTCCAAGAATGACATTGGAGGGGACCCCACCACTTTCCCAACGGCATTATAAGGAAACATAATATGGTTTCCTCCTTCACCGCACACGTCAAGACTCTTCTTTTTTATTGAACGAAGCTACATTTATTTGAACGACTCTAGACCCTCCAATGTTCGTGGATACGGGGTTAGTAAGCAGTACGCAAGTACATACTTACATTAACATTATGGAAAAGAGAAATAAGTGATTCTTCTGAAAAAGGTAACAAAAAAATAGAGATAATAGTGTCCAAGAATGACAGAAATCAACCCATCCCTCCCCTAGCGGTGCAAGGCGATGGGTCGAGAGAGTCCGGCTGGAGAGGACAAAGGGTCTCTCTCAACAAGGCTCTCCGGCCCGCCACGCAGTAGGTGACGCATCTGCTACCATCCGCACAACGCATCCGCCACCAAAACTTAGACAAACCACATCCAATGAACCCGAGCACCCCTGCTAAATCAACAAACGTAGCGAACCACTTAGGGCGACATGTGGCAGGGGTGTTGGTTATCCAAAACAAGCGGCGATATACATACCCGCCTTCCTAATTATAACCTATTTAAAAAATAAATTGATTAATTTCAGATCTCTTCGATGATGATATATATTATTCTTAAGACTACGGTTTTAACATCTGGTGGTCTCGTGGATATTAAAATTTAGAATATTAGACTATTTAGATTTTTTAGAAAATAAGAAGTTCCAAACAATAAAGAAGATAATCCACTTTCTTACTTTGAGTAAATTATTGCCTTAGATTTTGTACAGTCATCACTGTGTTAGGTTAAATTTCTTAGTATAATTAATGAAAGCCGTGTAGAATTTTTTTTTGTGCTAAATCATGGTGACATTCCACTCCCAAAATAATATTTGTTTATCTGATTGCCGATAAACGAAAACAAGGTGTAAAACTGTAAAACAATAAATTGTTTCGTCATTTCAACATAACACTCTCATATTTAATAATTTCATACTTTTTTATTGTTGACTCATCTACCAACGAAAATATTTAAGTTATTTATTACGTTTAGTATAATAACAAGCAAATCATGTCCAATTCTTTCGGCCACTTAACCCTCATTTATGTAAGCTACTTTTTATCACTGATGTTTAATTTTGATCGGATCAGACCGAACTAAATAAGGTCAATGCACAACTGTCTCCAGACGCCAGACCAATAAATCACTCCTGCGAAATGCAATGACTGGTTACTGACAATACGCGCTTAATATCAAATGCATTGTGTTTGTACGACACAATTCAATGACTCATTGTTGAATTGCAACGGTGAACTAACAATGCCTTCATGCATCATTAATTATTTGGTTAGCAAAAGCAACGATAAAAAAAAACAATTGATGAAGCTGTAGCCGCACTAAGCAAGATAAAACTTACTTGTGTTTGGATTGCCATATTAATTTAAGTTAAAGGACCGCGTAGCTACTGTTGGCCACAGACAAAAACACCTAACAACTTACAATACACTACCGCCCTTAGCACTACTAGCGGAAAACATTCCCGCAAGGGTAAATAAAAGACAATTCGCAAGCATTCCTGACTCCCGACTTGAACTGGCCACATGTCTTCACCTTGTTTTTTCATCATGCATCGTTTATCCAATATATCGATCTTAATTATTGTAAAATGTAATAAAAATATTACTCAGATGCCATAATACAAGCTCTGAAGTATAAATCCCCAAAACTATTTGAGAGACGAGACCCATAAAAACTTAGGTGACTGAATGGTGCGAAGGCTAACACCGCATCCTTGGGGATAAGGAACCAAAAGGAGATCGGCAGGGGTGAAGGTATTTCCTAGAGGCTGCCAGAACTCTCCAAAGGTTTACTAGATGCTTATCTTTAAAACCCCTCAAGTGCCAGACGAAAACGAAAAAACGTCAACTTTAACGTAATATTTTGCAGGTTAATTTTATGCTATCTAATGTAATTTTTACTGAAACACATTCCTTGAATACTAAACTATACATAAGAACAATATTACTTGCGTTTATTCAATGAATTTATACTTTTTACTACGTTTCAAATAAATAACACGGAAAAAACGAAAAAATTTCGCGATGTTTTGACTTTTACGTAATATTTTGCAGGTTAATTTTATGCTATCTTATGTAATCTTTACTGAAACACATTCCTTGAATACTAAACTATACATAAGAACAATATAACTTGCGTTTATTCGATGAATTTATACGTTTTACGATCATTTCGTCGCCCGCGACGCGAGACTTGACAGCCGCCATTTTGTCAGCCGAGCGGCGCGCAGCCGCGCAGGCCGTGTCATAAACAATTTCAAAGAAATTATATCGCTGCTCTAGGTGGGTTCACGGTATCTTATGCCTTATGAACAAGAATGCCCCAAGCGATTCTGACCTTCTTCTTCACACGTTTTCTTTATACATAAGGGTTAAAATCGCATAACAAAATTATTTTTTAGTGATTATTTTGGCTCGCGCCGATGGTACGCCGGCGGACGAACGGCAAGGGGCGGGTTGTCCCAGAGCAGAGGCTCTTTTTTTCTTTATTGGCAATGATTTTTTGCACATGCATATATTTTAATGTTTTATTTTTTGCTATCGAAACTGATTTCACAGATTCGATTTCAATACTACGCTTCTCTTTTTAATAATGATTGTGTAGAGAAGCAGATATGTAAATGTTGTCGGTAAGCTAATGATACAAGCGAAAAACTGGCGAATCTATATGACACAGAGAACACAAAAAACTTTTTTTCGTTCTTAGACTTTTTTTACTCTTTCTTTTTTGCGGCAACTAAACCTTTAAAAATAATAAAGAGCAGAAATTAATGAGTAACCCCGTAGCGACTGATTTTTTTCAGATACGACCTAAATTAATAGTACACAACTGCTAGCCCTGTACAAATCGCAAGTGCGCCCCACGGTTGAATTTGGCAGCCACCTCTGGTCTGGAGCCCCAAAATACCTGAAAAAAACCCTTGACTCTGTGCAGAAACGGGCGGTCCGTTTGATAGATTCTCCTAATTTAACTAACGGATTGCAATCTTTAGAGCACAGGCGCCAGGTGGGAATGCTGTCCTTGTTCTACCGGTATTACAATGGAAGATGCTCCGAGGAACTAGCGTCATTGATCCCCTCGGCACCGGTGCATAGTCGGGAAACACGCCAAACGCGCGCTCAACATTTGTACACGGTTGACATTAGTCACATGAGAACGGGTCGTTTCTACGACTCGTTCTTGAGTTCAACAGCTCGGCTGTGGAACGATTTGCCGGCTTCTGTGTTTCCTCCCTCCTACAATATGGGTCTCTTCAAGACCCATGTTCACTCCTTCCTCTCCTCAAAAACACCCTCCACACAGCATCCTCAAAGATGACATAGGCCCTGAGGGAAATTATTTTTTCCTCAGGGCCTCCTGTGTGGAGTTAATGTAAAAAAAAAAAAAAAAAAAAGTATGCACTTCGGATTCGAATTAAGTACTCGAAAACGAAAGCTTAAACCAAAAAAGTTGTACTACAAAATCTATTACAAATGTGATGCAAATTCATCAATTTCCCGCTTGTATCACTAATTTCCGGACACCTTGTGTAGGTAGACAACTATAATACGTGTTCTTCTATTACCTCCCCGTCATTAAGTTTTTAACATCGTGGTAAACTAAAGCCTGTATACTGCAGCCCAAAACTCAGTGCCGGTCCTGTGCAGGCACAATTGGAGCATTCCCCTCCGGGAGCCGACTTGCCAAGGCGCCGAGGTGCCAAGGAGCAAAGGCGCTGATAATACCCCACACCTAATACAGCACCTTTGAGGTTTTTACTGACCTCAGTCGCCGTTTAGCTCTGAAACTACTCAGCAGAAGTAGAATCCTATAATTCATATAAGTTTCGAAGGTATAAGGAGCGATGGTCTTCCTTAACTAAGCCTTAAAAAGCTAACAAAAGTATTCTTGCTAGGAGTAAAATGTTAATATTCATGACCGTATTCATCCCATATTTATGGAATCTTCATAAAATCGTCGACTTTACAAAAAATATATACATAATTTTTAAGGAGTTTCGTAATAAAACATGAAATACAATTATTATCTTTATTTTTTTATATTGTTATCTTTAAACAGGTTTTTTTTTTTATTTTATCTTTATCATCAAACTTAGAATAATCGCAACTTTGCGACTCTTTCAAGGACATAAAGAATCTATTCCTACGCTCAGGATGCAATTTTTAATGTTCTCAATAGTTATTTGGACAGTTAAGAATATTATGAACTAAAAATGCAATTTGCCTTTCCTGAAACGGGAATCCTTCCCAGTTGGATAGACAAAGGACCATTTTGTATTGTTTCATTTTGAAATATGTGTATGTATATAAATAAAATAAATAAATAAAATAAAATAAATTAAATTGCCACTGAAAATGCAAACCTTCAATAGTTTTTAGCGATGTCATTCGTATTTTGTTATATTATCGACTAGAGATTTTATCCCAAGACTTGGATTAATTACGTGTTTCCAGTATCCATTTATAATAAACGTTCACTCACAAGGGAAATCAAACGTAATTAATGAAATGAGTGGAGTGATCCCTCGCCAGCCCAAGGTATTTATACCAGACTCAACTAGATATTAAACCGACCTAATATTTCAATGTTGTTTCCTAATTAAGAAATGTTAAGTCTTGTTTTGATTATAAATTAAGCAAAGGCTCAGACTTATTTTATTATTATTATAGGTATACACGCAGAAAATCAATCGAATCACGTTTACTAGAAATTATTTATGTTGTTCAAATATTGTTGAGATAAAGAGATTAGACGTAATTGTGTTTTACAGTTGTTTTGAAAGTGACATTCAATTAATACATTTTGTATTTATTCCGCGGATTCCGCCTTTTGACAAAATAGTAACCTATCACTAAAATAATTTTTGTTATTTGTTAAAAAGCAAGCGAGGATGGATTATGGACGTTACCAAAATGTTATAAAACGGTGTACAATTATTTTATACTCGCAGTATCACCCTGATAAGAGACCATTTTGTCAAGCGTTCTCTATTTTGTAGAAGCGGTAGTCCTAATGGCTATTAGTGCGGTAACAATATTTTGTGCGGTAACAATATTATGTGCGGTAACAATATTTTGTGCGGTAACAATATTTTGTGCGGTAACAATATTTAAAAAAAAAATCAAATAATAGATACATTCTATTTATGACACGAACAACTGTATTATATGTTTACCGCTGTACCGCTGCCCCGTGAACCATTTATTGGATAATCAGCACCCCTGCCATTGGTCTCCCCAAGTGAGACCTCGCTACGTTTGGTAAATTAGCAGGGATACCCGGGTTCACAGGGTCTTGTCTAGGTCTAGGCTGCCGATGTTTTTGCCCACCTACCGCGTGGCGGGCCAGATCGCGTAAGACTGGTTGAGGAAGACGTTTTGACTTCTCCAGTCGGACTTTTTCAACCCATCGCCTGGCACCGCAGTCGGAGGGATGGATTCATATCTGTTAGGGGTTGAGTGGGCATCGCGTTTGGGTTCCACCCGGGCGTCCCGTGTTCGATTCCTCGGCTGGCTAAGTCCTCCATCACAACACAAGCAACATTTTCGGCTTTCTGTGGTGGTAGTAGGAGATTTTCAAACATTGTTGGGTTATTCGTAACCCGGGAATCTTTCTTTTAAAAAATATACATATATATATATATGTTTGTCACTCCTAAACACATTGACCTACCCACTCCTCATTCGTTTTTCCTTCGAGAACTTTCTCTCCTCCTTTTCCCTAAAAAAAACCCTCCACACAGCATCACACATTTTTATCCTCAGGGCCTCCTGTGTGAAAATAATGTAAAAAAGCAAAAGCATGCATAATATGTGTTATTTGGTTGTACCTACCAATTAATATTTTTATAGCATCCTAGGAACATATGAGTGAAAATACATATGGCGATTTAATTTAAGGTTCCTCATTGGTTTATTATTTTGGTTAATTTTCGGAATTTGTGACTTCTTTCTTCTTGAAGAAACGTTTCGGCAGCCTTTCAGTATCCTGCTGCAATCTGTTTACGTGTACAGCAAGGCTGTCCAAAATGTGGGCTCAAGAAGGAGGACACACAACAAGCCTTAAAACCACAGAAATAAACCAATATACTCGTAACAACCCACGTAGTTAAAAATCACTGATAGTGGGAGAAAAACAAATCCAGGAATTTACAATACGAGTCTCCTGGTAGAATAAAAAAGGCTTTTTATTAAAGGTTAAATGTATTTTTCATTGCCTTTCAAAATAAACACGTTTTTTCATGCAATGATGTTTTAAAGCTTTATTAGTTGTCCATTAAACGTGAACTTTTGTGAAAGCGGAATTAAATCCTTACAGAGCGTGGGAGTAGAATCGTCCCACAGTCCTGCGTTATAGGCTCAGAAAGTTAACTACTTCGCTGAAAGAGGTGTTTAGTTAACCTCTTAACTTCAGATTACTTATTATTTCAAATTCAAGGGTATAATGTCATCACCTCAGCATTCCTCCACACATTTGAGAACGGTATGTATTATTCAACCAGCGATGAAGTTGGCGTGACTTTGTCCAAAAACACATGTGTTCATAACTTTGATAAGGAACACCCTTCACTCGTGCAAAGGGAACAATAGAGCGCAACTCGTGTTTCTTCCCAATGGGGTAGAATATTATGAAAATATTTTCAGTGAACCTTCAAAAAATATTTGGTAAATTAGCAACTCTATAAAACGGAACACTGTATCTTTGTGACTATCACTTAATTAATGACTAAAAATTTCCGATGACAAACAAATATTAATCACATGGTTATTTTTACTGCCCTGATGAAAGTATTGATGTATTTTATCTAAATATAAAGTGACACACATAAAGTGACCATAGTATCTCAAATGGCGAAATAATGAATATAACCGTATTTAAAAAAATATTAGATGTAACTATTTAGTGTTGTTGAGTGGTTATTTTCCTTAACTACAATCCGAAGGTCGTGGGTTCAAATGCATAAATTAGTTTTATTTATCGAAGAACTTACGAAGAAAGCAAACACTTTGTGGCTTGACATTTTATAAAATGAATATAAATTCAAATAAAGTGGTTTTAAACAAAGAACTTGTTTCATTCTGTTTATTTTATTTGATTAATACGTGCGATTTCACAGTTAAATTAAAAAAAAGGTCATATTTGATGTTATCGTGGTTGACCACATTCACAACACATTTAGAAACATTGCTAGAAATGGCTTTAACTTTTGTTTGGTGACCAGATGCCAGATACTTCCTCTCCTTCCTATTCCCTTTCTACTTCCCCACCTCACTACCTTCAGCATCACAACATACCCCAATAGAGAATTCCAGTCCTATTTTTTTAATTTTTTTTTTATCTATGACCTTCTAACTTAAATAACTGCATATTTATTTTTATTTTTATAGTTAGTTTTAATAGTTAAAATAAATGTCAAAGTTTTAATTTTTCAAGATCCCCCGAAAACCACCGAATCTAGTGTGACGTCATCATGACTAACCGAAGTATGAATTTTGTAGGGAACTGGAATCAACTGTTCGACTCCCGACATTTTGAATTTCAGTATTGGAGCGTTTTCATAGACATTACTAGGCAATACGATCGTTTTTTGTACAGTTAAAGTTTTTGAATATCTTAAATAATATAGATAAACTTTATTTATTTATTTTTATTTATTTATTTATTAAAAGAAGTTTATACAATGAACAAAAAATTGTGTTAATTCATCCGCCATGCTAGGGATGTCCCTGTGTTATGGCGGATGAAGTTTACAGATTGTGTAGGTACAGTGTAAAGCTATTAACTTATGCAATTCATTTAAGTAGTTTAAGTAACATATTTAGTAACAAATTAAGTTAGTAATTTAATTAACACATTAAATTAATTTATGTTACAAGTTGTATCAATTATATTACAATTCAATTAAAATAGCAAATTAAAAGAGATACTTTATTTTTGATACTAAATTATTTAGGCCTAAATAATGTTTCAATAAAAACAAAAACTATTATATGTCCAATTCTCTATAAACCAATAACACGGTATGCCGAACGGCTTGCGTCTTACATTTCTATTGATTTCTATACAACTGTGACCCAGGGGACGCGGCGCGGTGACGTCACGCCGCCAAAATCCAGCAATAGGGTGTTTTAATGACACGTTTTAAAATGGACTTTTTAATATTTTTTTAAAAACTCTACGTTAAATATTATGTAATAAAACTTATATATTCAGAATCAGCGTATATTGGTCTATATGAACATATTTTTTTAAAGCCATAATATTTTTCACTGGAGTTCCTTATTGGAGGTTTCATAGTTGGAGCAGGTTGTGCGGTACCCACAATATAAAAATTTACATGCCCTATTATTTTGATGTGTTCGCATTAAAAAATAAGTAAGCAATAATATCTGAATTTTGAATAATTCATGTTACTTTCATTTGTATATTGTTTTGGGACGGATTGTTTCACAGAATTAGAACAATTCATCATATTTCAAAGTAAAAATTGAAGCCGGTGAAAATTCCAATCAAATTTTGTTATTTATTTATTTCTTTATTAATTTTCAACGCCCTGATGGGCTGACCGTATCGATGACCTCCAAGACCAATAAATCTTGTTAATAATTTTGGTGAGCAGCTGGGCCTAACAATCAATGTAAATAAAACAAAATGGATGACATTTGGACGACTAGATCACTCTGGATTAGTGATACAATTAAATGGTTACAATGTCGAAAAGGTGGCAAGATTTAGATACCTCGGCAGCATTCTCACGAACTCTTGACCCAGATGTCGAGGTTAAGTGCAGAATTGAGGAAGCAAAAGCTGCATTCAGTAAAATGAAATCCCTCTTCTGCAATGACAACCTCAATTCAAAACTAAGGCAGAGAATGTTAAAGTGTTATGTGTGGTCAGTCTTGCTGTATGAATGTGAGACATGGACCTTGAAAGTAAATACCATGAACAGGTTAGAGACTTTTGAAATGTGGCTTCGCCGAAGAATGCTCAAAGTTCTATGGACCGACATGATCAGCAACATAGAAATTCTCAGGCGGGCTAGAGCAGATAGAGAACTGCTCACATTACTAAAAATCAGGAAAATTTCATATCTGAGTTACATACTTCGAGGGGAAAAGTATCACTTGTTTCAATTAATATTGAAAGGAAAAATATAGGGTGGCCGAGGGCTTAGTAGGAGACAAATGTCTTGGCTGCGAAATATGCTAATAGTGGACTGGCATTAGAAGTGCGGAGGAGCTATTCCGGGCAGCACAAGATAGATAGTGATAAGTTTTTAATACAGATACCTACACATAATTTTTAAATAACAAAGGTGAACATGAAGAAGTAAACATCATATAATTGGTAGGTGTATTATCCTTATCCATGTGCTGTGAAGTAACTAGCGCATGATGAAATAATAACAGAACTTGAATAGAACTTGAATTTTAACATCGAAATTTGATGAATTTTTGAAATTCTGTGAAACTAAGGATGGGTTGTTTCAAAAAATTTGATGGATTCATCAAATATTTGAAGTTGATTTTCACGTTCTGTGTAGGTTCTATTCAAGTTCTATTATTATATCGTTATAGGACAGCTGCTTCACAAAACTGAAATAATCACAGAACTTGAATAGAACTTACACAGAACGTGAAAATTAACTTCAAATATTTGATGAATCCATCAAATTTTTTTAAACAACCCGTCCTAAAATTACTTCCACTCCATGGACATATGAATATTACTAGACCTACCAGTGATAAAAGCGAATTATTTCCCCTTCCCCATACCGGTTCCACTTGGAACCGGTATGGGAAGCCCATCCAGTTGGAACCGGCTGGGCTCGCGAATGGCCTCGAGCGAATCTAAAAAATGTGACGTCATCATTCTTGTGTGAACCAGCTCGAGCTCTTATCGTAACATTTTACAAAATAACACGGCAGAAATGGTGGCTTTTTCTACGAAAACGTGTAAAAATGGAAATGAAAAAGAGAATAAACCCAATCGTCGTATTACATTCCATAGGTAGGCATTATTTTACTTTATTTTAATATTATTCAGATTATATACTATGATAATTTTTTGTAACGTATACATATGTAGGCGTTTCTCAAGTGTGCTCATCGCTGTTTACTGGGGTGAGTAAATTATGAAACTAATTTAATGAAAAACAAATACCTTTGTATAACACCACTATTTTATGAAAAACTAAAAGAAATAAAAAAGAAATAAAAAAATTATGAAACATTTGTAAAAGTGTCATAACTAAATACGGCAACAAAATATTCGACTCTGAAAACAGGTGAACTTTACATGGCCGTATTTGGACTTTGCAAATTTGTTCATAACGTGGCGAGCAATTCGCACTCCCATGTAAAAAGGTATAATCATTCAAAAGCAGAATGTACTATTAAGAACTAATAGTGATATTGTAATGCAAGATGCTTATATACCGTCAGATTGATTTAATGACGAATCACATATCTCACAGTCATCTTCCTCCCTTCGCGTCCCGCTGTAGTTGGTTTGTATCCCTCACCTGTCTGTTCTCGTCTAGTAATATTCATAAGTCTATGTTCCACTCCATTCAACAACATACCTCTTCTAAATCCAAACTCGACTCCAATCTTCAACATAATTTAGAAATTTGCAGATTTAAAATTAATTTATACATTCACCTTTCCTTTCTTCATAATTTTAAATGATGGCCTGGATCACCCTTGAAAGGTGAAAGCCAGAAACGATTGAAATAAAAACCATCCATAGAATATTTGCATAATTGAATTTATGGATCTCTCAAGAATCAGTCATACTCAATATCTTTTTGTCAAGCTTACGCTATGTTATTATTTCAGCTGAACGACAAACGTTAGCAATTAGTGATGGAAGTCGAGAAGCGTTAAAAGGGTTGAAACACGAGAGCAGACAGGTGAAACACGCAGTTAATTAACAAAGGATTTCTTGGTATTTTCTTTGTTCCACTTTTCCGCAAACCGTTCAATCCACAATACCCGCGATACATGTGGCAAAACAACATACCGACGAATGGAAAATTGCGAAATTCTTGGTACCTAATCTATCCCCTTTCCACTCAGAGACGATAAAGTCAACTGAGTACTGCTAAAATAGGATTCTTGAAATAACTGAAATTCGCACTAATATGGTAACTTTTATCCCCACATTATCTTCACAAGTAGGTGCTTTGTAAATTGCACGAAACATTATATCCTCGTGTGGGTAGGTTTATCATTTCATTAACGCGAAAACGCTTAGCGGTTTTCGTGTAGGTAAATGACTGATCTTTCTTAAGCTATTTTGGGGCAGATAAACTATAATATATTAAAGGTTAATAACAGAGAGCTTCACAAGAGAATTTAGTGAACAAGCTGAATTACTATAAACACTATCATGTGTTTGGTAGAAGTATTTGGATGAAACATCAGTTTTCATATTTATTTTTATTTTCTCGAAATTATTATTATTTTTTTTAGTATTAGCTCCAAACAGGAGACCGTGAGGAAAAATAATCCCTCTGAGCCTATGTCGTCTTTGGAGACACTGTGTGGAGGGTCTTTTTGGAAGAGAAGGAAAAAGATACGTGGGGTGGATAGAAATCCGAGGTCAATGTCTCCAGAAGAAACGGACGTACGAATTCATCCCTCCCAACGTAGTGCAAGGAGATGGGTCGAGAGTATTGACCTAGTATATCCTTGGCCGAAGGTCGAGAGAGTCCGGCTGGAGAGGTCTAGATTAGGTCTCGCTCAACCATACGTCCCACCACACAGTACGTGAGTAAACGCATTTGCCGCAACACCAGCACAAACCTCAACCCTTGGTCCCTGGCACATCTGCGTCACCAAACGTAGCGAACCACTTTGGGTGACCTATGGCGGGGGTATTGGTTACCCAATAAATGGATCGCGAGGCTGCGGCAGCCATCATACCCGCCTCCCAAATTATAATGTGATCTTAGTAGTGTAGTTTAATGACTTGGAATCAATTTGATAAAGCCAAGCATTTCAAAATTATCTCATGTAATTTTGTGAAAATTGCTATTTGATTTGGACAGGCATTTAGGAAAGTCTATAATATAATACAACTAGACGAGTAATATATACCCAATAGTTTACTCAGAGGATGTTAAATACCCACTTATTCAAATAACTGGTTAGGCATTCAATTAAAATAGTATATTATTATAAGGTGCCTCTATGTTTATATAACTATCTTCGGCCATAAATCATAATATTATCATACGCCCGCAATTCTAATAATCGTCATTGGGTGTAAATATATGTAAACCAGGTCTATGTAATATTATGACACATTTATGATCATAAAACCATTTAATTAAGTATTGTAATGTGATTTAAAACATTTGTATAGAAATGTGAAAGAATGAGAATTTCACTAAAGTGTCTTACATAACGATTACAAAAAAATTACAGGTTTAGTCTACGGGAATGGAATGGTTAGGGGGATGGTAGGGATGGATCTAGTCTGCATAGAGTAATAATATTATGTACTATTTGAATGTCTTTAATTTTTTTAAATTTGGGTTTGAAGGTGTGAGGCTCTGAGTTGAATGAGTCGAATCCACTGTAGGAAGTGTTAAAAATGTTTGAAGAGCGGTGAATACATATGTTTTGTATTGATACATTGTTGCATTGAGGGAGGTTTTACCCCTGAGGCTTCGACCGTATTTTGTCAGAGTGTCAAATATTTCGGTTTGGCAATAAAATCCAAATAAATGGAATATTTCTGAATGTATCCGAAAACTGAAAGCTATTGCGGAAAGGTGATGTAATACGCTTTCAAATTTTATAATTCAAAATAAACATATAATTTTTTTAAACAAAAATTTTGCATGCAAAAGTTTTAAAAATGGCTTACCTTACGTTTTTTTGACTAAAATTACTGATAACGAAAAAATAAAAACACTTACATAGCTTATTAGGCAAATTTTCGTTATTTGTTTTTGGGGTGTTATGCCGTGTTGCACTACCTCCTTCTTTAACCAACGTTTCGAACAGCGTTACAGTGTCCATCATCAGGGCAGATGTGTAATTGTGTCCGAAACGTTGGCTAAAAAATGAGGTAGCGCAACACGGCATAACACCCCAAAACCAAATAACGAAAATACCGTTTTGGACGTAAAAATCTACAAACGTATCTATTAGGCAAATGGAATATAAATGTTACCGTCGACTCACTTTTTTATCGTTTCATATAAAAATGAAAAAAATAAAAAAATTTAAAGTTTTTTTTTCAAACTGCGGTCGTAAACTTAGGAATCATAAAAGTGTACATTTTAATTATTTTATGAATAACTTTTAGTTTTGAATATACCTATAGCGTGATATTTTCTCTTTCTAAAACAGTGTAGATTTTTATATCATATTTCTAACCTCGATAGTAGGGAAGACTCAATGAGACCTGAATGAGTTGTTCGAAAAACCGAACAAATAGACTTGACGAGTTAATGTGTGGTTCTGTCTAAATTGTCAATTCACCAAGTAGTTTAGGGCAATCTCACATTTGTGACTATTTCATGTGAGAAAAGTACGTCTGCAAAATTTCCACGCCTTTACAGCGACGATTTTTTTTCATGATTTATTTCAATGTTTATCGATTTATCGTTGCAAGTAAAATACCATTAATGAAAGGCTCGTACAACATTACATGAATCCATCAGATCATTAGTTTAATGGCTATTTAATCACTTACGACAAGCCACAGCACTGTTTTTGTACTATAAATATGGAAAATAATTTCGATAAAGGAAATATAAAATAATGCATTATTAAATACGATAAAAATATGCATTTTAATTAAGTGATAGAAATGAGAATTTCAGAGTGACGAAGAAGTGTGATCTATATCGATTTGAAATAAAAATAATTTTTACGTGAATTTACATATTAGTTCATTCGACTCCTATTTGAAAAGAAAGCTTTAAGAAATTTTTGATAAGTGTCACTCGAAGTAAAATAGAATTTGCATTATTTCGGGCGCAAAATCATACTTATATGGTTTTAGATTTTCACGACCAAAAGTATTTTCGTTATTTTTTTGAGGTGTTATGCTGTGTTCCACTACCTCCTTCTTTAGCCAACATTTCGGACAGCGTTACAGCATCCATCATCAGGGCAGATATCACACATCAGTTTCACACATCTGCCCTGATGATGGACGCTGTAACGTTGGCTAAAGAAGGAGGTAGCGCAACACGGCATAAGACCCCAAAATAAATAACTTAAATGGTTATATTATGTTAATTTAAGGCTCCGTAGAAACATTTCATAAAGAAGATGGGTTGAAATGGAAATAATAATATTTATGTAGATACTAAGGTGAGAGGGAGGGCCTAATATAAAAACGATTATAATTAATAGGCGAAAGCGAAACTTTTTATAAAACATGATTTATTTAAAAAAAGAGAAAAACTATCGCAAAAAATGTCTTAAGAAGCATTTAAAGAAACACTGTGAATTTTTTCATGTCTGCAGCATGTTAAAAATAGAACCAGGTGTGTTTTTTTTTTAATTTGCAGTATTTTTCTGTTAATGGTATTTCATATAATTTTTAACTAGGCAAATATAAAAAAGATTATCTTAAAGATGAACACACATTTTAAAGAGCTTGAAAACTTGAGGTGTTCTAAGGAAATATGTTATATTTCGGTAGAAATTCGGAATGCGTGGTATATTTACTACAAAACACTGTTTTTAGTGACGCACATCAGACAATAATTTAGAATGCTTATTGAAAAATGCAAAACAACATCCCAGATATATATATAATAATAAATAACCGAAGGTATTAATGTAACGACACCGACTTATGAAAAAAAAAATTACATTAATGTGTGTGTCTACCAGAGATAATAGAAACAAGAGAGGTAACAATTAATCGATTTATATATTGGTATATACTATATAGTATTTATTGGTCGATGGAGATAACTAACCCACTTTTGTTTCCCCGCAGGGGTAGACATAGAGGACGGATCGCCAAACAACTCGGTCTTTGCACACACTCGTTGCCTCATTCACATTAAAATATCGTCTCATACATACTCTTCTATTATTCTGACTTTTGACATGGCCCGACTCAAGTATCTGATTCGCTAGATCGTTCCATACCTTCCTCGGGAGTCATCGACTTCTTCTATCATTCACTCTTGCGTCTTATATTCTTCTTACACAACTTTCTTCGTTCATTCGCTCTACATCCCCAAACCATCTGAGGGTCCCTTTCTTAGTCTTACTCATTATGCTTACATCAGTCTTACATTCTTTGCGGATATCCAAAATGTCTCATGATATCCAAATGATCATTCATGGTTTTCCCACACATATGCCTCAGGGATCCGATATCAACAGCATTCAGTTTACTTTCATCCTTTCTCTGCCAGTTCCAAGCCTCACTGCCATACATCAGTGTAGGTACCAGGACTCCATTGTGGACTACTAGCTGCGCTTCTTTTGATAGATTTTTATTAGCGCCATCGGCATTCAGTCTTCCATTAATGGACTAACCGGCATTTACCCTTTTTTCAATATCTCTATCAGCCTTCCCATCTCTCATAAACATACTACCCAGATAAACAAACTCATCCACGTGCAAGGCATTGAAATTTGGCGGAGTCAATGAAAGTTAGGTGTTTGCAGTATACGTAGAAACGAGGGCGGGCACGTTGTGCTTAGATGCAATCTGCAGTAGTGCAAGTCCCTTCTCCCACTGCAATTCGCAAGTGTGCGATACTTTTGTACTGTACTCACGTCCCAAAAAACTTGTTGCGCACAGACAGTCTCCACACGTCCCTACTGAAATCACGAGATCAGCGTCACCGTTTATCATTGTTGAATTCTCAATAGCTCAAAACGAGAATGCTTTCATATCTTCATTACTAGGTCCACTACTTTTCCAAATTTACATCAATGGTATTTCGCAATTAGATTTAAATGGTGAAATCTTTTTATATGCAGATGATACTGCAATTTTCTACTGGGGTAAAGTTTAAACATCTTACTAGAGAATGCACAAATAGACCTAGAAAAAATCAACAGCTGGCTCAAATCAAATATTTTTACAATGAACGTAAAAAAAACAGGATACATGATCTTAAGCTCAACCCGTAAAATAATTCCTCCTCATGTACCCTTAAAAATTGAAATGAACGACCTGCAAATCCTGATCAAGGAAAAATATCTTGGGTTGTGCATTGAACAGCATTTGACTTTTAAACAGCATATACAAGGTATTAAAGACAAAATCATCCCCTTAATTAGTGTATTCAGCCGGCTATCACATCTGTTGCCAAATAAATAAAAAAAAAGGTTTATATTATTGTCTCTTACACTCACACTTAAATTATTTGATTGAAATCTGGGGAAACACATGTGAAACATATATAAATGAACTACAAGTAATACAAAACAAGTTAATCAAAAAACTTTTTCACTACAAGCCTAGAACATCCACAAAAAAGTATATATAGAAACAAAACTATTAACATTAAAAAAACTGTATGAATACAATACATGTCTCCTTATATACAAAATAAACAATAAACTCATACATACAAACACAGAATTCATTAAAACATCCCAAGTACACAAACACTTTACACGACATCACGATAACATACACCATTTACACTAACTATGGTAAAAAATCCATTGGTTACGAGGGGGACAACTTATAAAATTGCCTACAAAACGACATTAAAAAAGAAAAAGAGGTGGGTAAATTTAAAAAAAATTGTCAATGTATATTCTTGATAAACAGAATAATGAAATGGAGTAGCGATGTATTATGGTGTTTAGTTTGATTTAATGTATTTAATTATTTCTGGTTAACATGAGTGAAAATGTAATTTTCTTTTTTACTAGAATAAAAACCACAATTAAAAAAAATTACAAACAAACAGTTATAGCTGTCAATTTTATATGTTGTTGTTATTCATTCTTTGTGGACTATTTTGTTCCTATATATCATTGATGTAAATCTAAAGCATATGCGTTGTTGCAAAATGTCTGACGATGCGAGGAGGAACTACCTCGCCCGACCGGTCGTGGGAGACTCGCGTCGCCGACGAATTTACAGAATGTTGGCCATGTGAGCCTGTGTACGAACCTCCGCGAAGATGTATGGCAATAGTCACCAAGACACTTGAATTGTCAAGTACTGCTTAAGCCTAAGTGAACGATGATAGCTACACTTTTCATACTAACAATGGTTCGTAGCCTACCTCTTTTGTTCATATTATCTATACATCTATAGTATCTACCTTCCAACATTATAATTGTATGGAAATAGGTAATTAAATCAATAAGATGATAGTTACCGTCCAGTCCGGGGGGTGGTGGTGGGAAGGGCGGCAGCGCTGGACCAGAATCCAGTCTGCCAGATCCCTCCGCCCCTGGAGAGCCGTCCTCCCCATCCTCGGTATCAACCTGCAATCAACAACGGTGTGAGTTGGCTGGATTGGAAGATGTATGTGAAGCGAATAATATGACGTTGCAAGTTATGTTCAACCAACAGCGTGTTCTCGATTGTTTAGAAAAGTCTAATGAATTTGATCCATTGGTTTGCAAGTCAGATTTCATAGCAACAATAAAAAACATTTCGAAAATAAGAAATAATTCAATCAAATTTTTCAAACTCTTTTAATTTTTTGTCAAAATGTGTAAAAGCTTAGTTCAATTTAGGGTGGTATAATCCAATAAGACAATTAATTGTAAAATAACCACCATTGAGTAGGTAGGTACAAAAATAAATGAACATTTAATATATTTTTGGACACTACTTATGTAACAATTTCTAGAAATTTTGTTTTTTTTAAGTTTTATTAAAAATAATCGTTTTGAGATAACGTTTTTGTAATAATAATATTCGCAAAGCCTAAAAGCCTTACGCCAGAATTACGAAAGATTTAGAATTTGTGAGATTTGTTTAAGTAGAGATTATTGAACCTAAGATTTTCAACATTGATTAAAAATACATTTAACATTTCTTTTTAATATTTATCAAATCTCTTTGGTATGTGGAAAGCGTTTCTAAAAAAGATGAAAACATGGATATTATTTGACTTGTAGATAAAAATACACAGTTAAACACAAACACAAATAAACAGTTTAAGTGTGGTCAAAGATTTTTGGCGAAAAATAATGTTTAGTTGCTTGAATCATAATATTCGAAAAATTATTTGTGGAATGTTTTGAACTGTACTTAGAATATCGAGAGACGTCTATCAGACACAACAGCATAATATAAAAGCTTCGTCCAAGGTGACATTGAATAAATTTAATGCTAATTTTCAAAGATTAGGGTCAGATTTTGAGGCGATGTCTGACTCCCGATTTCAAAGGGTAGTCGGTTCATGTAAACAAATCTTAAGCAAACAATATAATAAGTTTTGAGCAGATCATCCCTTACCAAGAAGCATGCGTAAATTAAATGCTAGAAAAACAGTTTATTTCAATTTTGTTATTATGTTATTCAAGTCACCTAAAAATAAAATTAAATATTGAAACATTTTAATAAAAGCACATTAACAAAGGATTCATTTTAAAGATAAATAATTAAGATGAATATAACCGTTAAGTTGAATAGTGTTATCTAAATGTTAATAAGCATGACTTGATCTTCTTGTTACCTAATACAAGTATAATAATATATTAGAAGCGAAAAGCGAGTAAACTTGGAGCTAACAAGGCGGCAGAAGATAGGGTAGGTTTCACGTGAATTCAAAAACACCCTCGAGATGTTAGTTTGTTTTCCCGGACGGTTAAATTAATTACCCCTAATTATATGAGCCCTTAGGCAAAGAATAAGGATTGTATATTTGACAGGAGGATTTGCGTTTTGTTCCAAATGTTACTGCCTTAAGCCTTACGTTTTACGCAAACCTTTAGCCAAATAAGTTACACTTCTTACAAATGAAATTTTTTTCTGAAAAATGCTTGTCAGGAGAGAAAGATTTTATCTATATTTTTCAAATTCAGTCATGTGTGAAAAAGGTGGTTGCAAAATTTGATAACCACGCGTAAACCTGGAATCATACTAAATTTGTATGCAAAATGAGTTTTCGGCAAAGGCATTCGACCACACAGGATTATATTTTGACTATTGTGATGAAACAAACCTATCGCAAAAATACACTGTTAATTGCTTGTTTTAATAAAACCTGAAAAAATAAATAAAGATTTGCGGAGGTGATATGTAACATTAAAAAGTTTTGGTTAATTTATGAACTGTGTTAATCCATTGATGAATAGTATAAATATATTTTTTTTATGTGAATATCGCACATACTCGTGCACTCCAATTGCTTCTAACCATCTGGAGCCCGTAAGACTGTGGCATTTCCAATTTGGGTGTGTTGTGAGGCTGGAGGTGGTGGAAAGGGAAAAAATGAGTAAGAGGAAGGTGGGCAAGTAATTTTGTTTTATGTCATTTAGAACCATCAACTTTCTCAGATGTTTGATACGATTATATGAAAAAAAAGTGCATGACACCTTCATCTGCTTGTATCATCTGCTGATATGTTTATGATCCTTGAAACATCTTAATAAACTAAAAACAATGCATAATAGTATAATTTATTTATTTTTATTTTTAACTTAGCGAGTAAAACCTCAAATGGTGTTATATAATTATTAAAGACATAGGTATTACAATTTTCGGTTTTAATAATAAATTTTCATCCTAGACTTGCGGAAAAGTCAAAAGATTTATTTATCCAAGACACTATCTAGATAGTATTTGAGTCTTGCAATCATACATAAAGATAGCAGCCAATAAAATATGCGTTAAGAAAATGAAGATATTGTTGGTGGTTCTTAGGCGAAGTATGATGCAGTTAAAAATGACCAAATCGAATAGGGACACATTAGCTCAGTTGGTAGAGTTGCTACTCGGAAAGCCGAAGGTCATGGGTTTGAGTCCCAGATGTGAGCGTATTTTTTTGTGATTTTCTGTTTCAGATTTTCAATTAATTTTCAATTAGGTATTTACCCAAATTTCTTACCGTTCAAATATTTTTTCAGAATATCATTTTATTAAATTAATTAGTCTGTTACAGCACGGCATATTTTGACGATTCTTTATTGAAGGGGTAATATATATTCAGCAAATTCATTAAGTAATATTACAGTTTGAAATGTTTTATAATGAAACAAAAAATAAGGTGAGAATCTGAATGAAGATACAAACATAGGATAATAAAACCGTCTGCTTTGAAGTTTAAAAGATAACAAGAAAGGTATAAGGATCGTGCTTTCAGAGCAGATCCTTTTAAAGCAAGTTTTGAGGTTTAGAATAAAAATATAAACGTCTCCCGCGACAGAGATATCCCTTCAACTCCCGGAGTTGTTCAGAAAACAAACTTTCCTGCAACAGGATTTCTAGAACCTTCACTGTCGCTCCATTTGGAACTTTGAATCAAACCATCCACCAAAAGACATCAATAAGAAAATATTAAACTTTTGCATCGTGATATAAAATTTATTATTTTTATGCATTATGACAGAACTTTGCTCGATTTTCAAGCAACTACATATCTAAGGCTAAAAGAATATCAATATTTTCTCTTTGTATAAATATTATGTTAGTAATTTTATTTGTAACAAAATGAATTTTATTTAGGTTAATACAAATATTATTACCGCATTTCTCACTCATTTTTTCTATTCAGAATAAGATAATAAACATAATACTTATAAAGGTGTTAAGTTTTAGTCAATTTTATTTTAGGGTATCCTCATAAATGAATGTGTACTGTAAGGAGTAAATAAATTATTTACACAAAAAAATTGTTCATTTCACGAAATATACCCACTGATCTTTCACAATTTATTTTCCCGAAACCAAATAAATAATAATAGTAAAATATCACCTACATTTTGGTTCAAAGAAACTCGAAATATCGTCTTTTTTATTGTATTGAAGTTTAATTTGTAGAACTCCATTTTAATTTTAATTTCTTTTATACATTTAATAATATTATTATTCGATTAAAAAAATAGTTTATTAATAAACAAATTCTGTTATGTAATTATTTTTACGCGCAACAGCTGTTTCGCCTTCTGAAGGCATTATCAAACTATGGTCATGCCACTTACAGACGAGGTATTTATATTATTTGTAGATAGATATTTATTAATTTCTAATTAATGAGTAAACTGACTGAAACTATTAATGGTTATTACCCTATTTAAAGTTTCCCAATAGCTTGCTTGTTTAAATTCGACTGAAAGTCATTTTGAAGGTCGTTATGTACTCTAACCATTATGTGAATTTTTCCCAAATGATGACTCTTGGTTTTACTTTCTAGCATAATTAAGTTCTTGAAATTGGCTTTAACATATCTAATAAAGGTGAGAGAATTATATTTGTTCATTTATTAGAATAGCTTTAGGATAATTAAAATGTTCGTTAATTTTTAATTGCTCTAAAAGATTGAGTTTGCATTCTTTATTTTGTAGGGTAAGGAGTTGGCTTATTATCATCACTGTGTGAGTAATTCTCATCTAGGAGATATTTGGCAAATGGTGACTGTATTTTATTATTATTTTTAAACAATCGCATGTGTCTAACAAATCCAGTTAAAAAAGGAATATCGTCCATTAGATATATTAACACTAAAAGATTTACCTGGTAAAAACCAGTTCTTATCTATCTTCCGAATAGCATTTGTTATACAAATACTGAAATGCAAGACTACGCAAAGCTCTAAGAGAAAACTCTAGATGGCGTTACGTGCACAATCTGAAGAGGCTGATTGCCTTTTTCCCACAACTTACATTTAGATATGAGGCCAAAATACCCAACCAAACTGAATCTTCTTAATCAAAAGTTATAACACAAATCTAGTACGTCCTGTTTTATTTGTTGGAGTTTGAGTTTTAAATTATGTTAAACAAGCCATTAAACATTTCAATTTTGCTTGCATTTGAAGGAAACTTTGACATTATGTTGATTTTAATTACTAACAAAATGATAAAAAAAACCTGTGTTAATATATTGAAAAATAAAATAAAAATGAAACATCATAAAACAATGTGTTTTGGGTAGAAATTTTAATTTCCGTACGACGAATTTATGCTCCAACGTAAATTCGTGGTTAATGATTTAAATTTACGCCCGTCAAAATGCTGTTTAAATTATTTTTATTTCATATTTTAATAAATTTTTAGAGTAAAGAGAGCAAAATGTTTTTTTCTTTATTAAGATTTACTAGCAAATAATTGCCAAAGTTGCCTCTAAAACCATGCGAAACTTAATTATTGGGATTAATTATCACATATTCGTGCTAGGTTTTTGCTAAACCATTTGATTAAAAAACATGTATTCAGTTTGGTTGGGTATTTTGACTTTAAATCCAAATTTAAGTTTTGTGAAAAGGGCTGCTTAGCCCTTCCTCTCAAGGAAGTTGTAAGTATTCGTACTTAATGACATCATTAGGAAGTATAATCACACACATAATCACGTCTTCGAGACGTATTCCGAAGATCTGCATCCGACTGTGAGGACTGTCAAGCAATGACACTGCAGTACGGTGTCTCAACATAAATGTATAAATGTTGAGACTCAAGTTTGTCAGTACGTTTTGAGACTGATGAATGAATCGTCTTTGAGTCAAACATTCCTTTGAAGCATTAGGCCGTTAATGCGGTGGTAGGTAATGATTCCCAAAATCGTTTAGCTGCATGTGTCTGTTGACGAAAACTTATGCCCATGGAAATGTGAATCGGTTCGTTTTACTGATTGCGTTATCTCGTTATTTGTTACTTAGCTCTTACTCATTGGTAATTATAAACAAGCAAAATATGGAAAATTGGCTTATAAAGTTAATTTTTCAAATATAATTACATGTCTGCTGATATCAATATTATTTCTTTACACTACTTTCAAGCCAAACTGTATAACTTAGGATTGACAAAAAATTTAGAGTGTTTTTAAAATTATTATGACACTTTTAAGCAATAAGTGTTTGATGTTTCGTTTAATCCAATTTTATCGCACAATCTCGATTTTTTTTTATATTAAGATTTTGCAACGTATTAAATTTTAAGCTATCAAGAATTTGCAAATAGGTGGTCAAAAGCGTTATAATACATATACTATGTGTTATAATGTTTATTTATTTATTTAATTACGCCTTGATGGCTTTTTACATGTAACATTGGTAAGTTATACAGGAGCATCATAACATAACATACAGCAAAAAATAAAAGATACCCAACAATTTCATATTAAAGTAGTTACAGAGCGTTGGACTAGTTAGTTTACGTAAATGTATGGTGCATAGGGTAATCATTGACATTTCTAATATTTACTTGCTTTGCTCCGTATACAAACAATGCATTTCTCGAACAATTCATGGCCGCAAGAGCACATTCTAAGAAATTTAATATCCTGTTGAAGTGGTTTACCAAGAACAACGATATTTGATTAACTAGGTGTTATTATTGGTTATCAGGATTTTCAGTTAAATTAAAAAAATGAGGTTAAAGTACCTACATAGTTCGCTCTCAAATCACCGAGTAAGTTAAATGTTATAATGGTTAATAGACAAGCACTCCCAGCATAGTCAAAAAATTGGATATTTCCAAAGAAACGGCACTCTAACCATAATGAATAATTGCTGAAAATCAATCAACAAAAACACACATGTACAGTATTTAGGAGTGAATTCTGGCAAGCAACCCTTAAGAAACGCCAGTCAATTTAAATTAGTTAATCAAGATCCCGGCAATCCACCCCTAATAAAATATTACCGTTACCACATAAACGGGCACGAGGCTCATTTTTAACAAAAAGTTAATTAACATTTTGGGACAAATCTGAAATATTTAATTTCAATAAACATGCAAATATCCATAATATTATTCATACTTTCTCTCCACCACGCACTTTTTAAGTAATTTTACTGTTGTTATAACGGGGTTATTTTAAATAATTGTATAGGTTTTAAAAACATGAGTTAATAAAATTAGTTGTATGCTCATATGTACAAAACATTGTATTTTTTGTTAATTTTTTATTCATGTGGTATTAGTTAAAACTTTTAATATTGCATATAACACTCACGTCGAAAAAGTCGTTCACTTTGTCGTCGCCAGAGGGAAAATCCTGTTCAAAATAAACAATATTATTAAGTTACATAAAATTAAACAAAAACAACAATAAATAATAATATTTAATCCTTGAGATATATTTATAATATGGTAGGTTCTTTTGGTGAAATATAAAATTGTATATTTTGAATTATTTTGATTTCAAAATAAACAGTTTTTAAAACTCTACCCTTTAGAAGAGTTTTGACTACTCTATTAAAACTCTACTCTCTAGTAGAGTTTTGTACTGCCCTGAAGAAGCTACGGTTGTAGCGAAACCCGGTCGGCATTAAGTACATAAAAAATCAAAGTGGTGTTTACAAAGTTATTGCTTTATTATGACCAGTTAGTGGTAGAGTGGGCATCGCGTTTGGATCCCACCCGGGCGTCCCGTGTTCGATTCCTCGGCTGGCTAAGTCCTCCATCACAACACAAGCAACATTTTCGGCTTTCTGTGGTGGTAGTAGGAGATTTTCAAACATTGTTGGGTTATTCGTAACCCGGGAATGTTTGTCTTTCTTTTTAAAAAAAAAACAAAATAAAATAAAAAATTATTTAATTTTAATGTCACAACACAAAGTATCTGCTTCATATGAACAAAAAAAGTCTATTTCTATTATTTTACAAGTTATATTTGTGAAAAAATTCACAATGTTTCTTTAAATGATACTTTATATATCTTCCACGAGATTTTTGCTCTATTTTAAACGAGTCATGTTTTATTAAGCATTTTCACAATTTTCGCTTCTCTGTCCAACATTTGTAATTATAATTACATATCTCTCCATCTTCTTCTTTTTGAGCGGGGAAGCGCCGCCTTAACCCACCTCTGATGAGAAATCTATTTTCGTGTTCGAGACGGGGAAGAAATGTAAACACACCCCGTATTCCGTAAACCACACAATAATTATATTAAATGCATCCTCTATTATACATAAATTCATCATACTCGCACAAAAACTCAGCTAATTAAGCATACTTTTACATCGTTAAAAAACAATTAACATCAATATATGTAATACAGGTCAATAAGATTGATTCAAATTAACTGATTTTTTCACCCCTCGCGTAGAATAAAATCATGTAATGCACCCCAGATAAAAATGTACGAAATGCATTTGGTGTAGCAAAAAATAGATTATTTGTGCCGTATCTGTGTTGTAGACATTGATTGGATGAGTTGATGCAAATTTTATACTCAATTCCACTAAATTTTTCATGCGACTTCAATCCCGGTGAAGGATTCAAATAAAACCAATTTGTGTGCCAAATACATATACCTACAACCTACACCCTATACTGTATGTTAGAGTCGAATCACGTCTAAAATTTAGATCAGTATATATACAGGATTATATTGTTTATGCAGGATTATTTTAGTTCGATATCTTTGTCATGATTATTATTTTACACAACTCTCTTTAGAATTTTCAAATTTTGCAATGATTGCAATTTTTTGTTAAATATAAAAAAAATATCATTCCCGTTTATGTAACGATAGCGATGCAAGGCGAAGTAATGCAAAATCAAATTGCGTTTTCGGTTCAATAATTTGATCGCTTTGAAATAATGTAGATGTAGAATACCTGCTGCGAGTGGCCTAATGTAATAAATAAAGTATCAGATCCATAAAAAATGTTTAGAAGTGCAAAATCTCTCAATTACTAACACCTTTACTGATATGGTTTAACAATCTTTAAATCTGTGCCTGATCTTCTCGAAAAAAAATAAAACACTCTTGTTTTCGATGTTTTATGGCATAAATAAAAAGGGGTGGCCCTCGTGAAGAAATTTCATTTTTATCTGCGTAAAGAGTGCGTGATTTTGCCCGATTTAAAATGTTGCTCGTCGCGGTGGATCGCCTTTGATATTAATTGAATTGGTTGCAGGTTTTGACATAAGTACAGCTTCGGTAGAATGTTACGTTAAGTTTTTAATAAGTTTCCTTTAGAAAAAGTTTGTGTAAATCCGCCTCGTTAAAATAATTAAATAATATTTTGCCTTACTCAGTGTCGTAATCGTAAGTGAAACTTTGGTAACTTGTATTAAGAAAATTATTCACGTGGTTAAAGCTCCAACTATTTTCTAAGGAATCACGTTCATGACATAACATCGAACTTTCATAGAAAATAGAACCTTTCCACGGCGTTGCTTGGTAACCGTGTGCGTTTTGTAGGAAGAATTATCATTAATGATGGAAGCTTTGTTATTATTAAGAAACTTTTAGCGCGTAGTAGACATTACTAGATAAAAAGATATATTTTGGAAAACACGTTAATGAAAAAACAATAATAATTACTTCGTGTTAAATCACTTCGGTATTTTTTGTGATTTTCATCCTTAACAAATATTCCGCACACCAACAAAAAAATATGATCAAATTTGATAATTGACTCGTGATAAATTACGGGATATTATAATTATTGTAGGATTTGTGGGGCTATAAAAAAATCGTTTTTCAAAAGAAAAAAAAATACCTTCCTACTACTAGTAGACTTTAAAATCTATAAAATTTTTTCAGCAAAACCAATTCACCTTTCAAACAAAGAATCACTAATTAATTAAATAATGTTGGTACCTACTTTATCGCTTGTATGATGTGATTTACACTAAACAGTATCAATTTTGGAAATTAGGGCAACACAATTTCAAATCACGCACGCACTTACCGAAAACAGAAATTAGTTCCATTTATGTTTAATTATGTTAGGAATTAGGTGTGAAAATATTTTTATCCAATAAAGATATTAACTTTATCAGTCCCGCATTCTAAACAACTGAGGTTTAATTTTTGTTCGGTTTGGAATATGAAAACGAATTTAACGTGTAATAAATTTGCCATTATTGGTAACGTTGTTTCATAATACGCGTAATACATAATTCATAATTCACCCGACCTTATAGTAAAGCTCAGTTTACTCGGTATTATTTTAGAAGATACAAAGTGAAACAATTTGGCAAATATTTGGCAAGATTTTGCTTGGCTTCCCCTGCGGTGGAGACTCCGTGTGCTTTACGTTACGATGTTAGATAACAGAAATGTATTGAATGTAGAATTCACACCTAAATAAAAAAAAATAAAAAATTTACCGAAATTTACAAACAGGCGCGTCATAATTTAATACATTCGATTCATGTTTTTATATGAAATTAAAATATATACGCCCGTGATTCTCATTGCATTTGAACATCTTAAAATAACAAACACGTGGAAAGAGGGTTGACTGAAAGGCACAAAAAAATTAGGGTGTAAACTATTTTCATATTTAAATTAAAATAGTACGTAATTCATGTACAGTGGTTATGTAAGTACTAACATAAAAATCAAAAAATATTATGTAGCTTATAAGATCCAAAATAAAGAAAGTATTTAAAATTACAAATTACAAAAATCAAAAATTGCACTTCATTTATATTGCCATTTCTTTTTTAAATTTTAACACATTTTCTTCTTCTTGTATATTGGTAAGTAGTATTTTTGGAAGATCTTAAAAGCTTTACAAGCGTGTATGCGTTATATGATTTTTACTTCTTTTGAAAGGAGAGCCTTATTTAATTTTTTCTTCTTGTATAGTGAATACGTTTGTTTTTGGTAAGTTTTTAGATTTTCACGGCCCAAAGTATTTTCGTTATTTGTTTTTGGGGTGTTATGCCGTGTTCCGTGTTGCGCTACCTCCTTCTTTTGCCAAAAAAGGAGGCTAAAGAAGGAGGTAGCGCAACACGGCATAACACCCCAAAAACAAATAAGGAAAAAAACGTTTGTTTTTGTTGAAGTTTATTACGCTTCAGGGATGCAGTGCAGTTTCTTAAGTTAAACATGGAACTTTTCGTGTAACAATTTTTGATGAATGTTTGGAAACTCACTTTTGGAACTCAAACATGAACCCACAGCCACTGCACAAAGAACCATATTGTTAATTCCAAGGCAAGAAATAGATATTCCTACCCACTTGAATAGGTATTTGAGCGGATTATGAGCGGGAAAATCAAAGATAGCAGACATCGCCATCGTCATCTCTGTTCTCAAGTGAGACTATGCTGGACACGTAGCACGGATAACATATCTCTTGAATTTTCTAAATTCTGATATCGAAAACTGAATGGAAAAGATAAATACATATTTTTTAGATGTAAAGTAAAAGGGTATTATGTGAATCATATTCTAAAATCTGAAGGATCTTTATAAATTAAATTAATAAATGTCTACACCATTATCACACCTAAATAAATGAAATAATTTTGAGACAGTAGGAAATGCACAATGTTATGCAGAACATGAAGAAGGTCGAATTTCTTAGAGGCTGTTCTCACGGCCGCTAGCCGTGTCGCCAATGTTTTAAAGTGGCTATTGATTGAAACAATTGCTTACAGAAGGCAATCGCTAGACGTTACGTCCTTAATCTTGAGATATTCCCCATAATCATCATACACTGTTGCCCGGTATGGTTAAAATAATGACATAGCCTCTGGAGATCTTTCACCATTGTTGCCAAGCCATACAGGGTGTGTTGTGGGAACGAGGAAGGTATCTAGATCTACCCAGGGTACAGGATGTCACATGGCAACAGTGTAATAATGAGATATGGTGTAAACTCTGTAACCATTAGAGGCGGCGTATCGTGACGTTATCCGATTTAGGAAGATTGCGCTGCGGGTCCACCGGTGATGAGCACTTTCGACTAATTAATTAATTGCGTGTCATGAATTTTTAAATATTATTAGTACACAACTGCAAAATTGAAATTGTCTCGTATTACTATTCTGAGGATTGATATTGGCGAAATAATAGTCAATGATATCTGTAATTATTGTAATATTGAAACTCAATCGAAAATCTGAAAACAGAAAAATGAAGAAAAAAAATACAAAAAGATACTTCCAGGATTCGAACTCAGGACCCACGCCTTGCGGGAGCGGAGCTCTACCAACTGAGCTAATGTGTCTCTATCCGATTCAGCCACATTTAACTGTATCATACTTCGACTAAGAACTACCAACATTATCTTACTTTTCCTCTCTTTGGCATTGAACCTACGATATCTTTGTCAAACTTTTTTCTGTCCATAGATTGTAAAGCTGAAAATATATTTATTCTTGTTTCATTTTCGTTATATAGTGGTGTTTTTACAAAGTTATTTGTTTTCATTGGAAAATTGTTTGTTTATTGGGAAACTTTCACGCGAAATACACTTATTCCACACATAGCTTTAAAGCATGGGTGCACGCTTTCTCGTGCGTTCATTGACATACGTAGTGCTAAAAATAATTTAAATTTTTTAGAGTTCAATGAACTTAAATTTGCTTTGAATTTCGTAAACAAGGCTTTTTGTATTACCTTTATCGGAATATAAACATATCATACTGAACAGTTTATTCGGAAATATGTAAATGATTGAAGTTTGAACCAGGGAAAATTATGGTACACTATTTAAGGGCTTATATTTCACGGTTTTTTTTGTGAATGAAAGGTGTTTTCATGGGGTAATTATTTTTTTTTATGATTGAAGCCTTATAAATTAAGTAATGAATTTAAATATAAAATGAAATCAAATATTTCGACTGACGCAGCAAAAAGCTCTGATGCCTTGATAATACGTGCAAAGTCATATAATAATTGTGACTCATTTATTCTTATGTTCACATTGAGGGCATCTTGAAGGATCACATTAAATATAACTGTAAATGAGATGAATGAATAACATAATACTTTTAGGGTATTATGGCATGTTGCACCTCCTTCTTTAGCCAACGTTTCGGACAGCACTGTGGTGTCCATCATTACACATATGCCCTGATGATGGACACCACCGCTCTGCTGTCCAAAATGTTGGCTAAAAAGGAGGTAGCGTAACACGCATAATACCACAAAAATAAATAACGACAATACTTTTGGCCGTGAGAATCTCAAAGCAAAGTACATAATGTGTGTAGCGAAGTCTAAAACTGGAAATGACTTTATAAAGATCGTAATATCAAGAAATCGTTTTTTTATTTATTTTGTTTTAAACTAATAATAATTGCACTAATGCAATAAAAAGTCGTTCAAAATAAGCAAAACAATTTAATTGGTTTTCTTAATTTTTATTCAGGGATGAATATTTTTGTGTATGAACTCCGTCGGATAATATATTATACCTACGCAATGCTGGCTTCAAAGTATTTCGAAAATGTTACCTTTATCAAAATTTAATTAGTGCTTATGGTGACGCCGATGGGAACACCAACCTTCGCATGTTAACCACCAAGCGCCGTCTTTGTCCAGATACCAACTATTTGTACAGCCTCGTTACTGTGATTTGTGGGAACACGCTTGTGTATGGATAAAAGCCTTCTCTGACATCGGATACGGTGGTCGTCTGCTATAATTTCGTTAATTTCCAATTAAATTTAATTTCACCTGCTCAGTGATATCGAATTATAGTAAACTTTGGTGACTTGTAATAAATCAATTTAATAATTGGTGTAATCTTGGCGAAAAATTATATTAATAATAAACAAGCTGTAAACAGTTTTTATTTTACTGGAGTGCATTTTTTTTAAACAGTCGTTAGTAAAAAGTTTATTTGTTAAAGGGTTTATGTTGAATAATTTTTTTTTAAATAAACGATAACTTGGTTTATGAACACGAAATTTCTTGAATTTTATAACATCGACCGGTTTCGCTTAAAACAAGCATTATCAGGGTCCAAATTAAATCAATAAAAAAATTCAAGAGATATATTTTGTGTTTCGTATTTTGACATTGTTGTAAATATTTTATAATGACATTATATCGATTAACTGATATATTTGGTGAATACTTTATAATAAATATCTTAGCTGAATGAACTAGAATTTGACAAAGAACACTTCAATATTTTTTAATTCAGTCCCCTTAGATGTACATAAAACAGCAGTTAGCAAGCATGAATCATTGTTGAGAAACGATTGTTTTTAATACACTTATTTATGTCAGTGTAGCACCTCTTTTTCTTAACGTCTGATTGTTTGCAAATATACAGCTTAAACCTTCCACTGACAATTAGATTTAGCGATAACCTTACAAAAAAATTGTCACTAGTGTGTAGGGCCGTTAAAAATGATTTTTTGCAATCGTATATACACGTATTAAATAATAAATCTTAAATCACAATAAATAACTAATAAACCTTGTACATAACCATAATAGAAATCACCTTAAAATATCTCTAAAGCATAGATATTAAAAAAAAATGACCAGAAATCGACAGGTTACTCGAAAATTTTATATGCAACTACAGTAAATATACCTGTCTTCCAGTTTGCAAAATCAGCCATAAGACTGGTGATAAACGTTATGTTAAAAGCTACCGTCCTACTTCCCAACTTTCTATTCTAAGGAAAGTTCTTGAAAAAATCGTCTTTGATCAATTATACTCGACTTTTTCACATATACTCGGCAATCATTTTACCAAATCAGCACCGATTTATAAGAGGTTGATATACAACGTCCAACCTCGCCCTTTTCATTAACTTCTTCCAGAGCAAGACGGACGATAAGGAGCAGGTTGATGCTATGTACACAGACTTCTCTAAGGCCTTTGACCGCGTAATTCACTCAATTCTTTTGAAAAAAACTTATCCAACTTGTTATACATGGCGACCTGTTAAAATGGATTAAGTCGTACATTAGTAAACGCAATCAGGTAATCTTAATCTACGGCGTCTTCTCAAAGTCTTAAAGGAAATATCTGGTGCCCCGCAAGGTTCCCACCTAGGTCCGCTCTTGTTCAATATTTATTTATACAAAGTGAACTAGCAAGTATTGCAAAGTTTACGGTTTAGATAAAAATGTTTTTAAATGTCACACTTTGACATACACCAGAAATAAACATTTAATTAAGTACCTACTCTTATTCACTCCACAACGAACCTGTCATCTTTAAAATGGATTGTTAAGATCTCGGCGTGTACTTTTACATATTTAAAAAAAATATATATATACATATATATATTTATTATTAGAAAATTTTTGATACAATAAATTCTAGGTACATAAAATAAGAAAAGCACATAAAAATATTAAATAAGCTAAATCGTTCATAGGTTGTATAAAATGCTTGGTTTTGTTCTTCGTATAAGTAAAGTTTTCGGTAACCAGCGGACAATAATAATGCTGTATTTTACATTATTTACATTTACACTGAAATTTGCCTCGCCAATTTGAAATTCGCAGTACAAAGTATACGTAAATAGCATTTAACACATTCAAAACAAATTTGTAAAATATTTTACATTCAAAATCAACAATATCCTTGAGTGCACATTTCAAACTTTGCAATAAACTTGCTGATTTATAAAATTATAAAATCGATTGTATCGAATTTCTATACTTACTTAATTTTAATTTACCTTTAAGACGTGCACGCCATACATTACTATATTCCACAGGCTTAATAACAAAAAAATGCCGCCTTTAATTCCGCAAATTAACCGTGCTCTTCGTACAATCAATAATATTTGCCTAAACTCTGACATCGACATTTTCTCAGATTCACTGCCCAACTTTAAAAGAAGCAGCATGTCAATGATATACAATAGTCTCCCCCACACGTAGTTCGGAGCGGGACGTGCCCCGCGCCACTTCAGGCCGCCGCGCAGAAAAGTCTCACAGTGAACTGCGCTGTAAGCCGTTATCTTACTTTCGGTCTTTACTTTGCGTGTAAAGGGTACTATTGTTTAATGCGCATACACATCGCTTCACAGATCACCACTTCTCACATCTACAAACATACTCACAAATACATACACGCTACGCACATCACCAGGTAATTACTAATTATACATTCCGCAAATAATAAGACATTACAAAGAAACATATCAAAGATACTAATCATGAAATACTACCTAATCTGTAATTTTTTATCACTAACCAATGAACTGTTTGTTTCTATAATATAAAATAAAAAATAAATACTCAATAGCATTTCAAAATTTTCTCTTGATTACATGAGAAACATTAAGCAAAAATATGAATTTGCCCCGAAGCTCGTTGTTTACATTGGCTCGAAAGCGTAACAAATTAATGACAAAACTTCATCTCGTCAAGCTCGGAAGCTGCCTGAAGCATTAATAACTCTAGAAGGTATGACCCGAAACACAAACTCCGAAAATATCCCTTTATCTTAAACCTAAGTGCTGCGGATATGTTGAACCGTGTAATACAAAATACCGGCTACTTAGGAAACATAACGCGCTCCCGCAGTATGTCTTCGAAACGGAAAGCAGGTGAAAAAGATTAAATTGTATCACCCGTCTTAGGCGCTTCTATATGCCAGTCAAATATATGGCATTTGCAAGTAATCTAAATCCGCAATTCATCATAATTCATTTAGGATTTTATCTGACAATCTTTCTGAAGAAATTAGATTTTCATACGAACAGCAGAAAACGAAAGCATACATTTACGTTATTATATTTATCTGTTTCCTATGTTCCGAAAACAATTTGAATGACAATCTCATGTACCTACTTATTATGTCATGCGTAAATTACTTCTGCTTGATTAGCTTTGGGATTATCATTAATCTCAACAATAAAGGAGATTTTTTTTGTTATTATTTTTGGAGTGTTATGCCGTGTTTCGCTACCTCCTTCTTTAGCCAACGTTTCGGACAGCGTTACAGCGTCCATCATCAGGGCAGATGAGCAAATGATATTGGTGAGAGTGTTTACTTATGTGTGTCGAAGCGATACCGTGCTGCCAGCTCCATTTCTCTACGAGCTGGTGTTAGAAAAAATTCAGCATGGTTTTTTGGGTTTAGCTTTGGTGTAGCCGTCAATTACTGGATACCAAGAACTATTGAGCTTAGCTCCGTCGTCTCTGTTAATATTGATGGGGTTTTTATGGATTTCAATTGCCTCCGTAATTAGGCGTGCTCTGTAAGTTTTGGGTCTTCCCAGGACTTCAGGAACAAATCCAGTCCTTGGACAAAAATACTTTTTGGCCGTGAAAACCTAAAAACATACCAAGCAGATAATCTGTCTGTGTGTCGTCTAGTAAAAACTCGCCAAACTTGCGCCATGAAAAACATGTATATTGTATAGCTTTCCCAGTCTGGAATTTCTCGTTTAATCCAACTAATAAAGCTTGGAAGTCATTTCCATCGTGAAAGAGGGAGTTTTTAAATATCTATTCAGCTGTATAAAAAAGACAAAGTCCAATAAGAAGAAGAAAACAGTTTGGATCTCGTATGCATTTCGAATAATTAGTTACCATTTTAACTCGGAATCGATAAGGAATATTGAGCTCAAATTAAAGATTAGACTATGAGGATATATTTCACTGTATTTATTTATCACGTATTAACTCATCATAGTCTATCTCTATGTTAAAAGGATGGCATCCTAAAAATGTCACCATAAACATCATGCTCGTAAAACTTGACAGCATGAATCACATACATTCAAATTTAGTAATATGGGCAAACATTTTAATTTAAAGAGCATGCGTTATATAAACAAATCACATCTGCGTATTCAATTATTATTGTGCTACTTAATTATGCAAAAAGCAAATGTCACATCAATTAATTAAAATTAACATATCACCATCTAACCACGACTTTGATTTAAAAAAAACGATTTGCAAATATTAGAGGCCGTCTACTCAGCAATGTCCCAAAAGTATCATAAATGTTTCAAATAATCTTAGATTTAGATGTGTAATTTGAGATAAAGCTAATTTACATACGAGATAATGTATAAGACATATAAAGTCGTGAAACATAATTACAGGTTATGACAAATGCCTGATCGTTCTACCTCCATCTGTATCTACATGTTTAATAGTTTGCAATTTTTTTAAATGTGATTACCGCATTTGAGTCCCAACTCTTCCCAACCGCTTGGAGCCAGTGAGACTGGCATCCACAACTGGAGTACGTTGCGAGGCTTAAAGTAGTGGAGAGGGGAAGGAAATGGGAAAAGGAAGGGGGAATGTTCCTGGCTATTCAGATCTGGTCACAATACATGGTTTACGACATTTCAAGCAAAGTTTCAATTCTGAAATGTGGTCTTACACCAGGACGATACCATTCCACTCTGGAACCTGCTGCAATTACACTTTTTATTATATTAAATGATAAAATTGTGAATTAATGCGGCGGTTCCCCGCTCAAAAAGAAGAAGATGGAGAGATATGTAATTAAGAATGTTGGACAGAGCGCGCTAATATTTTAAAAGATAAAATTGAAGCGAAAATTGTGATAACACTTAATAAAACATGACTCGTTTAAAATAGAGCAAAAATCTCGTGGATGGTATTTTAAGTATCATTTAAAGAAACATTGTGAATTTTTCCCAAATATAACTTGTAAAATAATATAAATAGATTTGTTTTTAATAATTTTCGGAGCATACTTTGCGAATTTTTTATACCCGAATTTCATATAATTTGGGTTTCTTTTTAAGATCAAAACTTCAAATGTTTAAGGGAGGTATGAAAGAAATCGGTAGAAATTCGGGTAGCGGCGGCTTAACCCGCGTCTTTCGGACTGCTGGACGAGAGCCTTACCCCTCGACCACGGAGGCCGTCACCTATTTCAAGACAATTTTTTTAATCAGTAAAAAGTTCTGAAATTATAATTTAAGGGTAAATTCAAAAGAATTACTTTCTTTCCATTTGCTCTTTCATAAACGACTCTAATTCAATGTTTTGTTTACTAGATATGCTTTAAAATATTAAGATTAATTATTTGTTTAAACCCATATTTACAATATTAAATAGTTTTGTTTGTTTACAAACACAATTTTTCCAAGAAAGGCATACAAATACAATATCGGATTGAATCACCGATGCCACATTGTATTTGAAAGCTTTCCTTGAAATAATGTTTTTTACTAAAATAATTAAATTAGAGCCATCTAAAAATAACGGATTAGGAACTCTTTATGTTAACCCTTAATACCTACGTATGGTTTATTTGGCATGTAATAAGTTTTAAAAGCACCTATGTTTGCTCAGTATAACGGATTGTAAACCCCTTAGGCCTCGGGCATATTTTGTCTGAAAGTTAAAATATTTCTGAATGTATCCGAAAACTGAAAACACTTTTTGAAAGCTGATGAAATTTTATAAATAAATATATTATTTTTGAAATATAAAAATTCTGAAAGCCAACATAAAAAGGTTTTAAAAATGTCTCACCTTACGTTTTTCAAACTAAAATTATTGTTAATGAAAAAAACATACATACACACACACGCACACCATACATTTTCATTGTTTTGTGGTTAAATTTCGCATTTGAATATAAAACATGGTGTTTTTCTTTCTAATTCTGTTTTGGTCATAATTCTCACCATCATAATAAGGGAGACACAACGATTTCTGTGAGACATGTACAAGTTGTTTATGTAAGCGAACAAATGAGCCTGAGGGTTAAATACTCTCAGTGTCATCCTAGTAAAAGACCACCATTCGGAATCAAAACTATTAAATGGGCTATGTTTAGTGACCACATCTGAATGACCAGGTTCTTCTTAACCTTTCTGTTATCCTCTCTTCACTCTATGTTAGAATGCAATGGTTCTACTGTCTCCTGGTAGGACGGCTCCTCGGAAATCACCGTTAAAAATGAAATAAAATACTCCCCCTCCATGACATGGATCTATCTTATATGGAATATCGGCAGATATATATAGATATATTCCAAGTATCTGATTGTACCTGTGATAAAAGCCTGAAAATGTTTTTGCTTTGTTTGATGGGAAATCTCCCTTCCAGTGGATATATAGATGGATCAAAGCATTATGACGATTGAAAAAATATTGTAAAATATGGTCCGAGTCGAGCTGAGTGCTCCATTATTTTAATCTGGAATTTTTCAAAGAGTCTAATAAAAATGGTCGACAATAATGATTCTAAAACAGTTGATCCACCAACAGTTGGTCCCTCTTCAATCTTATATAAATATACAATATGCAGTCATTTTAGGGAAAATACAATAAACCTACTTATATAAAATAGAACTTAGTGTTCACGAAGGGGTGTATATGAGGTATGTATCGCCGAATAACAAAAGTAAAAACATGTTTTCAAACAACTGCGAACAACATGCTTATGATTGATTCCACAACGGTTGATCCCCCGACACTTGACCCCTCGGCATACTTATATACAAAATGCGGTCGATTTAGAGAAAACACAATATTCTTACTTACACAAAACATAACTAGGTGTCCCCGAAGTAGTGTATGTCAAATAACAAAATTAAAAATAAATCTACTTGTCTGTATACAATATATTCCAGCGTACAAAAAATATATATTAAATACATTTATTTGATATCCATACTAACTTATTAACCACTGGAGCGACAGAGCAATTTAAAACTTTTTTCTCCGATTGCTCGACATTTTTTGGTGATCATTTTCAATATTTTCCGCCCAAATGTAAAAAAATCTTATCTCCGAATTTTAATATGGAGACATACAAACTTATTGTAGTTCTAAGTAGCCAATAAATTCATCCATCTTTTGTTGGTTGTCACATATTCGTAAGATTTATAAAAAACAATTATAAAATCGTAAACTTCTACTTAATTATTAACAAATTAGGGAAAATTTGCCAAAATTGGCAGCAAAGCAATCCGAGGTATTTTAAATATTGTGGCAAAAAGCGCTCCAGTGGCTATTAAAAGTTCTTTTGAAGTCGAATTTAGGTTTGAAATTATTAAATTAGTAATTATTATTACATAATTTTTTAATAATTAAAATTTCGGGAGGCCAAATGTCGGGTCACCACCAATAATATCTGTCGTGTTCTGCACGACATTCTTTTATTCTTTGAGCAAACATAAATGCTTATATTATTTTTCCACGTTGCAATGCTATTTCTAAAAGCTTTTAACAAAACTATTGATAATTCCCATCCAAAAATATTAGCAGCACTTTACTGATTAAAATCTACTGACCTTTATCTGAATTTTTATTTAAGTCAATATCATCTGTCTAAACAAGTCGGTAAGCTAGAAACCTACCATTTCCAGATGATTAGGAAGGAATATAATATTATCTTGAGACTAATTGGGATGAAAAGATGTTTCTAACATGTGATTAAATGACATTGTTATGAAAGCAAATAATTCAAAAGTATTAACCCCTTGGGCAATTTTGGGAGTTACTCGTCACAGGCAGCAAACAACGATGCAGAGTCTTTTGGAGAGATATATAATATATATCCCAGTAAAGTTATGGTAAAAATGTATACTTTCTCATTTTGTATTACGGTGAGAAATATATTTAAATAATTGCAATACAAATTACCATAAGCGTTCTGGAAACAATAATTCTGTGAATCGACCTTTAGCATTTGAAAAATATTTGTCGAAAATATGTTTAACGAAAAACGTGAAGTGACTATAACGTTTATGCGCCTAGAATATGCCCCCAAAATACCTAAAAAAAACTCTGTGGGTAAGCGGGCGGTCCGTTTGATAGATTATCTTATCTTAACAAACGGGTTGTGATTCTTAAAGCACAGACGTCCGGTGGGAATTCTGTCCTTGTTCTACCGGTATTTCAATGGAAGATGCTCGGAGGAACTATCGTCATTGATCCTCTTGGCACCGATGCATAATCAGGAAACACGCCAAACACACGCCCAACATATGTACCTACACGGTTGACATATGTCACTTGAGAACTGGTCGTTTATACGACTCGCTCTTGAATTCAACAGCTCGGCTGTGGATCGATTTACCGGCCTCTGTATTTCCTCCTTCCTTCAACATGTTCACTCCTTCCTCTTTTCTAAAAGACCGTCCGCAAAGCATCCACAAAGGTGACATAGGGAAAGCTGAGGGAAACCTATCTTTATTATTTTCCTCAAGGAGTAAATGTAAAAAAAGCTTTGTCTAAATGAATAAGTTTTTTTAGTTACGTGTAAAATAGTAACTACAGCTTAGACGATAAAAATCAGCGACTTTCAAAATTTAACCATTGTTTGCGTTTAAAATTTTAATATTTTTGATTGCATGTATTGATATTTAATACTAAAATTCTTGAGATCTAAAGATTTGTAATACTAAAGCCTTTCATTAGCTATTTTATTTTGAATGAAAGTTTGAAATGAAGTACTTTAAAAAAAAATGACATTATCCAGAATCAAGTGTAAAACGAAAAAAATTTCGTTCCAATTCCGTGTTTGACAGTTCTCTTAAGCCAAGTGTGCATTGTAAAATGTCAGAGGCTTTAGGTGTTAATTAATTGAAATTGTTTTTTATCACTTTTTTGAACTTTGAAAATAGTAGCGTTTCGACGCATTTACAATTTACTTAGGACGGGTTGTTTCAAAGAATTTGATGAATTCATCAAATATTTGAAGTTAATTTTCTCGTTCTGTGGAGGTTTTACTCAAGTTCTGTTATTATATCATTATAGGCCAGTTGCTGTACGAAACTGAAATAACAACAGAACTCGAATAGAACTTACACAGAACGTGGAAATTAACTTCAAATATTTGATGAATTCATCAAATTTTTTGAAACAACCCATCCTTACAGTAGATATTTAATATTAAAGTATCTATCTTTATTTTTGTGCAAAAATTATTACTTAATAATTTTTATGTTTTACTTTTGCGCTCGTCGCTCAATTATGATATCAATTATTGATTATTATCACAAAAAAATCATGTCAATTTATCACATGTTATCCCAGTGGCACCGTTGGATTGTTCTCTTGCTGTTCTTTTTGTTCTGTGTATTTACGATTTCGTCGTAAGAATAATTTGACATTGTTTCATGGATTAACTTTTACAAATTCGGTAATATTTTGTAAATATCTCATAGCCAAATGCAATAGTGTAAATTACATTAAAAATAATAAGCTTCTACAATACTAACTTTTCTTTTTTTGTAAATGGACAGTAACGAAATATGTTAAAAAACGTCTAAAACCCAGCTATACACACTGAATTGCAGTGAACTTCAAAGTATTCATAATTTCACTGAACTGAAGAGTGGTATTTTTTCTGCTTAATTTGATTTATTTTGATTGTCCCAAACGGGAAATCTTCCTAGATGGACACCAATAACAATACTTTAAAAATTGCAATGTATTAGTCCCAGCGAGAGGTGTACGTGATGTAATCGTTATTATATATATATCTTATGTATTTTTTGTTTTCACACAAGACGTGTGAGAAGGAAGGTGACGATCGTCGATGATGTATGAGATCTCGCTAATATTAGTACACATATTATTTTCTCCATCTATTAAAAAAAAAGAAAATAAGACTTCTTGCAAACTTTAAAGAAATGTTTATGATTATATTGCTTTTCAACGGGTATTAGCACAGTAGACGGCCTCCGTGGTCCCGAGGCAAGACTCTCGACTCACAATCCGAAGGTCGCGGGTTCGAACCCGGCGTGCGCAAATAAATTTTATTTGATTAATTTGTGTTATTTCACAATTTATTCATTTAAAATAATAAATAGTATATTTGCGGCACGTTCCAGAGTGGAAGATACTATCAGTATCGCCCTGGTGTAAGACCACCATTCAGAATTGAAACGTTGCTTGAAATGGCTTTAGCCGTGTTTAGTGACCAGATCTGAATAGCCAGGTACTTCCCCACCTTCCTCTTCCCTATCTCCTTCCCCTCCCCACTACCTTCAGCCTCACAACATACCCCGATTGGGGATGCCATAGTCTCACTGGCTCCAGACGGGAGCAGTTGGGACTCTTGTGCGGTATTAACTATAAAAAAAATTTAAAAAAAGTACCATAAGCAAACAAAACACGTCACCTAGAACCAAACCATACCATATTTATATCTATAGGAAACAATTGATAATATAATAAAGTAACAGATAAAACAAGACAAGAAAACTTACCTCGAAAGCGTTAGCACATTGCTGTCCTGCCTGCTGGGGGTTTCCGAATAGTTTCAGTTCTTGAAAGGACCCCTGCACAAAAACCAAAACACAATAGTACCACAGAAACTTTTCGGTCCAGCGGAGTAATTCCATCTTCAGTGAGACATTACGCTGCCCGGATGACCACTCGCAACTCGCAACTCGCAACTTGTTAGTTCGTTCATTGGGGGCTCTTCTGCCGAGAGTTTGCCCTCTTTTGAACTACAAGTATTTTTGATACCAACACAGACACAGATATTTCAAGAATTGAAAACGTATTGTAAACAAGTAGGCTTAAAATTAAACACATTGCTTTAGAAACACTTACATACTACATTATTAACATGAACGTAACACAATTTATATAAGTCAAGTTTTTTATAAGTCAATATGCAGAATTTTTGATAGTAATAACATATGGCTAGTTTTAAGTTCGCTATTTCTGATAAATATCACCTCAAAGGATTGTCAAACTTGTCATAATACTGTATTCTTTCATATGTCATATGAATTGTTAATTTCAGCTCGGTTGTAATTTGTCCTTCTGTTACACGAGTCATTTGCGAGCAAGAGGGAGGTTTATAAAAAAGCTATCGGCCTATGTATATTAGTAATTGTTTTTTTATCAATTGGAAAGCTAAACATTCAAAATATTAAGAATTATCATTTTCACAATTATCATATTTAAAAAAATCTAAGACCACATGTCTTCACTTTCTTATCTCTAAGGTTAGGCGCGCCTATAAACAATGTAAGTGTTTCGGGTTTATGAATTTTATCAACAGCAATTGCCTCAATTGATTAAACGCAGTCATAATTAATTGTATGATGTATTGAGTCACCAGTGACTCAGAATTGAACCACTGTATAAAAAATGTTTTTGATAAATTAACATAATAAACTATTATATTACCTATTTTCCACAAATTTACGAACCAAAATACCTTGAAATTAGCATGAATAAAATGAATAACATTAAAAGAAATGTCAAGTGATGAATAATTTCTAGTTTAGAATATTATTTCTCTCAATTTAATACGAGTTTCTGGAATTATTTCAGATTTTGACATCATATTATTTTGAACGGTGTAGCTAATTAGCTTTTAATTAATTAATATTTTTGTAGAAAACTAATATCCTAAAAGATGACAGAAACTAAATAATATATCTATATGTATGTCTACAACATTGTTTGCACACTAGGATCTTGAGTGAAAAAACAAATTTAATGTCTAGTTCACACGAAGACAGGACAATATTGTTTTGTCCTAGCTCCTGACCCATTTTCCTAGAGTAAACAGAAGTTTGGAGGACAACAAACCAAGAAATTGTTCTGCATGTCATCGCCGCAAAACAATGTCTTACCCCCACAAGGCCAATAGCAAGTTGATTCATGCGTAGGTATGTATTTCGGTCCTCGGTGCTCTCGGCGCGGCGCTCGGATCTCATATTTCGACTTAAAAATGTCGCGTAAATGGAACGCGGAAGAAATTGATAAACATATTATGTTTATAGTAAAAATGATCGTTTATGGCGCACTGATTGCCCATGTTATAAACATGTGAAAACGCGGTGGAGGCAATTGTTTCTGCTATGTAAATGCCGGGTTTAGACTTAGTTATATACGTAGCTATAAAAAAAAGATCATTTGGCTTGATATTCCATCGAGGATGCACGGCGAGCGATGCGATATGCCGAAATACGCCAAGCCAAATGATCTTTTATCTTTGCGTGTGACACCTTACTGTATTTTTGCGTTGAATTCGGCGAATCGAAGCATAGCAGCAATTCAAAATGTTCTGATGACATTCTCTTGCACAATTTATACTCCCGAGGATCTTCCACTTCTAATTATTTAAGGATCATTTGCCGACAATCCCAGTTAAAATGTGCACCTCATCCAATTCCTAATCCAGCGTTTTTTTATTTATTTTTTATATCTAGTTCGTCCTCCGACAATTTCAAAACATATAATTTCAATACTTAAGACTTAATATTTTTCACGAACTCGCTTTGTCGTTTAACCATTTTCACAGCGTTCTTCGTTTGAACTGTAGCTCGAATTGTTATATTGTCCCATTGTCCAGCCCGACGCGGTTGAGGCTGTTCACGGATATGGGACTGAACAATATTGCATTATCTTCTGTCATAAGAACGGTATAACAAATGCTTCCTCACAATTTCTCAGAAATTTTAAGTGAAGAAATTTCCCGTAACTAATTACGATGTGCTTTTGAGATCTCAGGAAAAACTTTGTTATTATTTAAATGTAATACATTAAAAAATACCGTTCTTGTCAATATGTGACATGTATAATATTTTCGGCGTACCAAAATTATGGTTAAACGCTAACTAACGACGTAAACTCAAAATAATCTTGTTACATGCACATTTCCTTGAAATTGTAGATACTTTGGTTTTGCCTTAAGCAACGATTGGAATACCTCATGGAAACTAATATGTGAACCCGACCCTACAAGGAAAACATTATGTACGACAGCCAAATTATAAGTACGCAGACTATATTTAAAAAAATAAGTATGTATGTGTTGGATCTAGTTATGTCCTATAGAAAGATTTGTAATTTTTTTTAATTCTATTTCATTGCAAAAATTTTTAGAGAACGAGTTCATTTTTATCATAAGCTTGGACCGTTCAAATGCTTATTTAACTGTAAAATACGAGTATGTTAACAAGATCAACTTGACAATCAAATCAACAAGATAACATTTTTTCAACTGTTTAATAAAAAAATAAAAAATCGAATAAGAATGTTGAAATCCGGGTAGTAACTTTTACTCGTAATTATGACGTAATAAAAAATACAGGTATAATAAAACCCATCTAGTTACCTGTAGACAAAATAATATTCATAAATGTTTATTTGTAACTTTGTACAAAATGCTCCGGGCAATGCGCTGTTTATCCAGGATTATACTCTCAATCTTTCATAAGAAAAATCTGTTTGGTTTAGGTAAGTAGGTACCTGCATCGAGTTGAAATACATTAAGCTTCCCACGAACTCCACTGGACTGATACATTTCTGTTTATGTTCTGTTTTTATTGGGTGTGGATCACCATATGCTTTTTGTTTCAAGAAAGATTCAAAAAGATGAAAGTTTAATGCAAAAAGTACATTACAGAATGTTTATAAAACATATTTTTCATTTAAACAAAAACATTGAACCGAAATTACACAGAGTTTATCGGAAGTTTGTACGCGAATGAAAATCATATGGAATTAAAAATGTTGCACGCTGTTAAAATATTTATATGGAACTCAATTGAAACTTGTTTAGACTACTATAAATACCTCAATTTAGTTGTTAGTATTAACAACATGAAGGTTCATTGTACAATAATATTTAGAGTTTGGACCCGAGTATATTTTCAAGCATATTTACTGAGGTGTCTGCAATGTTTGATTTTATAACTGAATCATCGGTTTCATCGATGTAACTAGCGGAATGTTTAAACGCAAGGTCTCTCGAGGTATATATAACTGTTCTTGGGGATACCGTTTTTCCTTGCTGACCTGACCTGACCTGATACAGTCAAATATACTCATACACGTACTTCGTATGCATAAATCATAAGATATTTTAATTTACATCATTACATTATAAACTAATAAGCCGTTCCTAACCACTGGAGCGACCAAGCGAAATAAATAAATTTGCCTCGATTGTTCGAGATTTCCAAAAGATAATTTTTTAAATGTTTCGTCAACATTAAAAAAAAATCGTACCTTCGAATTTTAACATGGAGACATGAAAACTTAATAAAGTGCTATATAGCTAATGCATTAACCTGTATTTTACCATTTATCTCATATTTGTAGGATTTATAAAAAAATATATTAAAAAATCGTAAAGTTTATAACCGCACAAATCCTGCGTATTTGTTACTTTGAAACTCCGTGAGAGGTACTTGTTCGAGTCACACAGAATATTTTCTATTTCTATGTTTTCTGTGATATACTTGATAACGAAAGGTGCATTTCTATGGAAAAGGGACTTCATTTTAACCGTAAACAGCTGATCAGCGTGAAAAAAATATTTTAAAAATTTATGTTTAACATTGTTCTAAAATAGTCTTAGAAGTTTGGATTTGCAACATCTATGGATATTTATCATAATATTCATCTATCATAATAGATACAGCATTTCAATAGCTTCGTTTCAAAATAAATGGCTGGCCATGGAAATGTTTTAAATAATTACAATAAATGTTTTGCGAATGGTAAGAAAATGTGGTCGAATTTTGGATCGCTATCAATCGCAGAAAAATAAAAGTGGTTCATTTTTCGACCATAATCGCTCCAGCGTCTAAAGCGGGATAGAGATGAAAAACCACCACACAAGTCTGTTTTAGCATATGCGCCTAGTTTCATCCGCATTGAAATATCGTATCTTACTGTTATTTCGATTCATTTGATCTTCCATTCTTCACTTTATTTTTCATTAGAGTTCGCATAATATCTACTACAATCCCTGACACTGCGTTCACCACCAGTATTATACTTTACGTGTCAAACATATCTAAACGTCCCTTTCAATGTTGTTTAATCTTATTTTCGGCATTTTTCGGATTTCCAATTTTTTAAAACGGTCTCTCCTTGTGATGTTAATTATTAATAAATTGTAATTTTCTTGGGAAAATTGAACCACCAATCTCGAACACCTCACACTTTCATCGTCTAGACAAAATTAATATTTTTTCAATTAACAATTGATCAGTTATGAAAGGGCTCAAAGCTCTCATAAAAAGCTTATTTTGAAATCTCTGTTTGGGAACAAATATTTTACTCCACGGACTGGGACTAGTAGCTTATTATATTGCTAGACTTCTTGTAAAATCCAGACAAACTAGAATTAATATGAAACTAAGGCTGATAGCAAATTCAAAATTGAATAACATTTTAAATACAGTGTTTTTAAAAAATACAATGATAGTATCTAAGTGGCCGTAGTTGACTTATCTCTTCCATTAATCAGTTTTCAATGTAATTGCTCTTTAGTCCTTATAAAGTCTACACTGGCAACCTCCTTCACTGCAGAGACACCTTAATATGTCGGTCTGTCTGCATCACAATTCTACATCATTTCTGCATCACAATTCTGCATCACAATTCTAAGAGTTAAAGAAGATTTCTACTTTCACCTACGATTTTTATTTGAGGTACGTATCTAGCTTTTCAGGAGACTATTTTTAACATGCGTAATTATTTGCACCACACCTGTATCTATTTGTACTTGATTGAATGCAAATCAAAATAAAGCGTCACAATACCCTAAAATAATGTAGGAATCTTAACGACTTAAATAAAGAAGGCGTGTACACAAATATACAGCGCGCGACCCGAGGTATTGAGCGAACCTACAGTCAAATTTGTCCTAGCAGGCCTAGAAATTGGATTTTTCCGCGGGGTTTATTTTAATTAGTTCTGAAAAATGTATTCCTAAAATTTCAGATGTTTCTAAATGAATCTCTCCAAAAGTTATTAATTTATCGTCTAGAAAAATAAAATCTGGTCCTTACAACTAAATTTTTAGTTAAAAACGTTTTATAAAATTTTCAAACCGTTTTACGTAATTTTTTTTAATTGTAAGATACTGTTTTTATTAATCTTGAATATAAATAACTTGCATAGGTGCGTATCGGTGTGAGAAAAAAGATATTAAAGGTACGAATTCGTTGGACTTAATTAAAATGCAAGGCTTGAGCAAACCCCCATTATTAGAGTATTGTGCTACCTTAACAGTCGGCTTCGCATTAAAGGTAACCTGTCAGAGAATGCTAAATTACTGTGATAGAGTTGTAGCACTGTTCACAGTGTGTCAAAAGTGTGTGCATACTGATTAACACGTGTTATCACTCTCCTCTTGTGCAATAATTTCCTCGTATGCACACTCGCCATATTCTCGATCATAACTATAGTTGCGTTACTAACTAATAAAATGCATATTGCAAACAAATCTGCAGCAATAATTCTGCGTAAAATAAATAAGAATATTAAACAGCGTAAAGAAAAAAACGCGTTGTTTTAAATATATTTTTTTAATGTGAATACCTCACAATAGTCCCACCTGCTTTCGCCTGGAGCCAGTGAGAATATGGCTTCCCAAATTAGGGTACGTTGTGAGGCTGAAGGTATTCGGGGGAAGATTGATGGGGTAGAGGAAAGTGGGGAATTACCTGGCTATTCGAATTTGGTCACCAAACACGGCTAAAACCATTTCAAGCAATGTTTCAATTCTGAATGGTAGTCTTACATCAGAGAGATACTGAGAGTATCTTCCAGTATGGAACGTTCCGCAAATATACTATATATTATTTTTAATTAATTATTTGTGAAATAACACAAATTAATCACAGAATCACGCGGTCTTCGGATTGCGAGTCAAGAGCCTTACCCCTGTATCATGGAGTTGATTATTAGATACCGATTATTAGATTATTTATTATTTAATAAATACCGTTTTCATGACGTATTTAAACGGTTGGTTGCTTTACGAGTTTTCATAAAATTTGCATCGCTTGCACCTAACTAAAATAAATAATTGAAATATACAAAAGTATGATTTAGGTACATTCTGTATTGAAGAATGCGACAGCTACGACCATTCATTGTTTTGAATACGAAAGAGATTAAAGTGAGTAAGCTACGTTATAAATCTTTCTTCTTTAATGTATCACATAAATAAAACGTTATTGCGTCATATCTACATGTAACATTGATTTAAGAATAAGTTAATAACCCAAAATGAAGCAATCCTTATTATTCAGTATTTAATGTTTTTTACAGTTTTGACATAAACCCACAATCTGTGATCGGTATTTGAAAGCAAAGTGTCATAACAAAATATCCCACTGACTGATGAGACATCCCAGTCAACTGAATAACGGGACAGTAACAGAACATAATAGTCGTATGAATATTCATTCAAATATTTGGTTTGTGAATAAATTTGAAAAAGTAAAGTGTTTCAGCTAAACAGCACTTTTAAAGTTCATAATGAGATCGCAAAAATATTGTACGTGAAATTTTGCATAAATGATCTAATATGAACTTTTAGAGTTTGTTCTGTGAATACAAATAATTGAGTTTGTAAAATTAATTTGCAATGAATTTCGGCAGATTTTCCAGTAAACACAAATAATTCAAGTTAAATTAGTTATTTTATGAATAAAACATTACGTTGAACGGAACTTTTAAGCTTCATTGTCAATATAAGATAAATAAATAATGAACGCGAAATTCGAAAAATTTAAAACGTACTCGTGCCGTTCATTCAAATACAAAATAAGAAATGCGAAAAAATAAAGTGTTCTTGAATTAAAAAGTACTTTTATTTTTTATTTCCTGAAAACAACAATTTCCCAAGAAATTTAAAAAAAAAGTTTTGCTGATTGAAATGCATTTTTAGAGCTTTTTCTTTTAGACTTGTTAAAAACGAAAAAGATAGATAGTAGAACGATCTCTCGCTGAGACTAGTATTCAATTTTAATAAAATAAAATGTTTTTAATTTAAGTTGCACTTTTAAAGTTTATTCCGTGAACACAAAGCTCCAATCTCCGATCGGCGTTGGAACGTAACACAACATAACATCTCACTGACGTGCGAGTCTGTGAGTGGAAAGCTCGGCTCGGGTTCGAGGAGCGACGCTCGGCCGATGATAACGCGCGTTGTTTATTTCGGTACCGGTTTACCGATAGTGTATTGACACTGCTGGCTGCTGACTGGGAGTGTGACTGCTGCCGCGGGATATTATCACACGTTGCTTGCGCTTGCTGACCGATTCACGACTAAAGTATTGAAGACTAAATTTAAATAGCCGTCAGGGGAACAATTTGAATGGTGGGTTGCGGTTTTGTGGAGGTTGCTCGTGAACAAATTGAATTGATTAAGAAATTAGCGTTGAATTGATCCGAACACGCAAACGAATAATTCAAATTAAAGTGTAGGTTAAACGTCCTTGTAATCGATTGAAATAAGATTAAAGAACAAAATCAGGATGAATTACTACAAAAACTGGTTTTAATACATATGTGGGTTCCAAAGTAAATTGTTAAGAGCGTTGGCTCAGAGTTTAAAGTTTAGAAGTTTAGAGATCTAAATTGTATTATAACAACTTTTTACCTATTTAAATGAAATTAAAAAAGTAAAATTTCACTCCAATCCAGCATTCTGCTGAAGGGCGAAATGTAGATACTTTTTGTAGAGAAATATTCAGCTGTGAAGGTTTAGATATTATTTTTAAGAAGAATCTAAAAATTATGTTTTTTTTCAACTTTTCTTATTCGTTACACATTTTATTTAATCACTAAACTCTCCCATATAGAAATATAGATCAGGTGACAGTGAAAGTCTTGCGCCGTATTATATATTTTTATTAATATGTAAAAGGCATCGACTTCTGGCGTCTATCATGAATGTTAACTTTTTATGAATATCAAAAATGTAATATTTTTATTCGAGTTTAATATAGATTATATAGATACAAAACCAATCCTTTGATCATATATTATAATTTGTAAAGGTAGCTGCCAAAAATATGGGAAAAAATAACATTCTGAATTTGAAATATGAGATTGACAAAAAATAATTTTAAACAGGAGATCTCAATAGCCGAATCGTCCTGGTAAGATGAGAGGTCCTGGGTCCGAGTGTAGTGGCAATCATCAGCTTTTTATTTTTCTGTGTCCTTTTCTTTTTCATATATAGCTTAGATTTATGAGTATTATCGTCTTCTTCAATGATAAGTTAGCATTTTATTTCAAAAATCCATAATGAAGGGTCCTATGCCAAAAATGAGTTGTCATAACGGTAAGGATATAATGCATGGCAGAAAGCCAAGAAAATACAAAAAAAATCTATTGAGTTCTAAATAGGCCACAGAACTAACTTACCAACAATTAATGTCAAAGACGCGACAAGCTTTACATAAACTTGTGCCATTTTTACTACCATCAGCATCAAAGATTTAAATTTGTTGCGTGTTTCGAAATTACCGCAATTTTTTGAAAATGTGAATGTGAGAAAATACAGTTAAGTCTATTTTAAAATATTAAGGCCATCCATTCTATCTCTTAATCCGTGATTTTATGTCTTAGCTGCATCGCGCCATCGTTCCTCAACTGGATGATACTTTAAACCAGTTCCTGACTGAATTCGTGATGAATCTCTTCTGCATTAGATTCCGTCATATCATTGCTTACAACTTATATCATATAACTTACACTAAGAGTGATGTGCCCAGACATTCAGATAGCGCCCTAATTAATTATTTACGCGAATAATGACCTAAGACAGCATTTAACTGCCATTGAGATAAATTGTTTCTACCTATAATATAACACATTAGGAAATAGAAAATAATGTTATTATGATATGTTGCAACAGAGCAAAAATTAAAATGATCGTGTGAAAAATTAAACACTTTTTGAAGGTGAGGTCTAGCATTACGAAATTTGCGAAACTTTTTGTCTGAATTTTGTAGGTAAAAGTATACTACTTTCAGTTCTCAATTTTTTCGCATAATGGATTTGGAGCTTTTAATATATTTTAAACATTAAGTTAAACGGTAGGTACTTATTTTTCTATTTTTGTACATCGTAATTTTCAATATTATTTTTATCCTGATGAATAAACCTTTAATTTTATACATGAAGATATTTTTTATTAGAAATTGAGGTTTAGAGAAAGTTGGTTATTTCCATACGAAAAAAATACGTTTTCCAAAAACAAAAAAAAAATCTGTTAACGAGTGTTGCAACTCTGGCGTAGTCGAGTTTAAACTATCAGTAATTTATAAAATGTATTTTTGCTTATTGATTATTAATCATTCACTACATATCAAGCGCCCTTGAGGTGATTTTCTCACAAAAATGGCGCTATAGAAATTATCCAAAAATTATTATTATCGCTTGCTGAGGATTGGTTTGTACTATGTCCACAAAAACTCGCATTGAAAAATAAAAGTCTTGAAGTTTCAAAAAATTTTATTTTTGTTTCCTTTAATTCAAACTAATTGTTATAAATATTTTTTTAAAAATACATGGGTTAATCAATCTATAAGTACAAGAACAACATATTTGGTTGAATTTTGAATGAACTAACAAATACTTCAGTTCACAGCCTAAAAAAAACCTAAAAATACGGGAGTACAAACCAATCCTCAGCAAGCGATATGTCTACATGCTAAACAAAAATGATGGACGTTGACATTTAAACAAATTGTTAAATCACAATAACTTGCCAAGCGATCCCAAAGTTTAAGAAACATGGACGCACGTTAAACATTATAATGTAATATGCATTAATAAATTAATATTAAAAAAAAAATAAAATAAAAAAATCTACTTCAAATTGATTTTGAAACCTAACATTACGATTCGACCAATCGGACTTTACATCAGGTGGGCTATCCACTACTCTTAAAATTATGCTTAGATATTAAAATGCACCTCAAGTTAATTTTGTTCAAAGTGTTAAAAATAAACAATAAATTTATCAGTGGCGGTCCGTGAGTTTCAGTGCCCTAGAGGGCTAAAATTGAAAAATACGACGCTATTGATGTTGTAGCCGAAAACGAATTTTATTTTTTTTTCAAAATTTCAACTTTTTGCATGAAGATATACTAAAATGTGAATGCGGCGCATCCACATCCTGAAAATCTTCATACAAAATATCGAAATTTTGAATAAAAAAATCATTTTCAGCTACAACAACATCAATAACGTCGTATTCTCAATATTAGCACTCGAGCTCACTGAAAACTCACGGAACGCCACTGATATGTGTATGTATATGCATACTTCCATATGATATATGCACATGTAAACATACAGCTGCATTGTTAACAACACACTTAAATTAGAGAAAATCACGAGTTGAAATGTTAGGTGATACTAAAAAACATTTATTAGCTGTCAATTCTAATAAAACTTTTAAATAATCAACTATTTTCACCAAATTATAAGAGTATAATGTAATAAAACATTTTATGCGCCCGGTCCAAAGTTCTAACATTCGGAATAATATATATATAAATCAATTAATGGTAATAGGAGTATAATTTTATTGTTATTTACGATTTATGTTAAATAGAAAGAATAAAAACTTAATAAAATTTCAATTTGCCGATTGCGTTGGAATGTGGGAACTAATTTTTACGAGTTTTATTGAGACCAGTTCGTTGAAAAATGTTGCCAAATTAGATTTCCCAAGTATTATAAAAAAATGTTGTATTATAAAGTACTTTTTAAACTTGTGTTTGATTTTGTATTTTTATAAAGATTTCTGAGAAACTTTTCTAGAGCCCGTTTTTTTTAGTTTTAACACAAATTTGTAAAAGTTGACGAATATTTATTTGTCAGAATAAGTTTTCAGATTATTCTTCAATTTGTTTGAAACATTATACAGGACGGGGCAGAGCTACTTGCTTATTTGAATTTGGTGTCCCGATGGTTGTTGCGAAGAGGGTGGAAATTGACACATTCGAAAGGGCGAAGTGTAAAGTTGTAGTTCCGCTTAGTTTAGTTACGAGTAGCATCACGGAGTGGACGAAGGTGGAGTGCGCGTCATTTTTCTCACTCCATCGCTGCCACACAACGTGCGTTCCGCACCCATTTCAATATTGCGCCCCACGGTTATGTTTCATGGATAGCTGGTGATGCGAAAAAAAAACCTGGGCTTCTACGAACAGCAAAGTCATCCCAAAACATTGACATGGTAAGGTTTTCTGTTTTGCGAACCTCTCAGCGCTCTGCCAGCAAACATGCAGCTGCTGTTGGGTCGCACACTCGTTCTGTGAGGCAAATCCTTCATGAAGAACTAAAATTTCATTCCTACAAATTAGCAGTCGTGCAGAAACTTAATCCATGCGATTTTGTTGCTCGAAGAAATGCATGTGAGGCGAGTTTGATTAACGCAGCGCATTGAGAATAATGGATCCCATCTGCCTGATATCATCTTTAAAACTGTGTAAACATAAAATTTTTATGTTGTACTTAATCGCATTCAAAGAATTAAATATATATCTGCATTACTTTATTTTTTTTATTTGAGTTCCTAAATGAGCAAGTTGCTCTGCCCCACCCTGTACCTAGTTTAGTTTAGCTTTTACAAAAAGGTCTTTAAAAGAAATTCGATCATTATAAAAGTAAAATCACGGCATCATTAAGTTCATTATTTATACCGTGTTGAATAAATATCAAATTCTTCTTTGTTACAAAGCAATACATATATAATCTGCAATCATCAACATAGCAACTTTGTACTTTATCATTTATTTTTCAAGCTTCTACAGGTATACAAAAATACTTAGTTTTTACTGGAAAATCACAAATAGCTTGAAATTAGGATTTTTTACGTGCAAGTTAAACGCCAAAAACATCACGGTTGAATTCATCAGTTTTTTTAAGTTCTCTGTTTCAGTTTGATGGAACTACCAAAAATACTTTTGATCTTATCAAAATCCTTAAATCACATCTTATCAAAATCCTTAAATCACATCTTATCAAAATCCTTAAATCACATCTTATCAAAATCCTTAAATCACATCTTATCAAAATCCTTAAATCACATCTTATCAAAATCCTTAAATCACATCTTATCAAAATCCTTAAATCACATCTTATCAAAATCCTTAAATCACATCTTATCAAAATCCTTAAATCACATCTTATCAAAATCCTTAAATCACATCTTATCAAAATCCTTAAATCACATCTTATCAAAATCCTTAAATCACATCTTATCAAAATCCTTAAATCACATCTTATCAAAATCCTTAAATCACATCTTATCAAAATCCTTAAATCACATCTTATCAAAATCCTTAAATCACATCTTATCAAAATCCTTAAATCACATCTTATCAAAATCCTTAAATCACATCTTATCAAAATCCTTAAATCACATCTTATCAAAATCCTTAAATCACATCTTATCAAAATCCTTAAATCACATCTTATCAAAATCCTTAAATCACATCTTATCAAAATCCTTAAATCACATCTTATCAAAATCCTTAAATCACATCTTATCAAAATCCTTAAATCACATCTTATCAAAATCCTTAAATCACATCTTATCAAAATCCTTAAATCACATCTTATCAAAATCCTTAAATCACATCTTATCAAAATCCTTAAATCACATCTTATCAAAATCCTTAAATCACATCTTATCAAAATCCTTAAATCACATCTTATCAAAATCCTTAAATCACATCTTATCAAAATCCTTAAATCACATCTTATCAAAATCCTTAAATCACATCTTATCAAAATCCTTAAATCACATCTTATCAAAATCCTTAAATCACATCTTATCAAAATCCTTAAATCACATCTTATCAAAATCCTTAAATCACATCTTATCAAAATCCTTAAATCACATCTTATCAAAATCCTTAAATCACATCTTATCAAAATCCTTAAATCACATCTTATCAAAATCCTTAAATCACATCTTATCAAAATCCTTAAATCACATCTTATCAAAATCCTTAAATCACATCTTATCAAAATCCTTAAATCACATCTTATCAAAATCCTTAAATCACATCTTATCAAAATCCTTAAATCACATCTTATCAAAATCCTTAAATCACATCTTATCAAAATCCTTAAATCACATCTTATCAAAATCCTTAAATCACATCTTATCAAAATCCTTAAATCACATCTTATCAAAATCCTTAAATCACATCTTATCAAAATCCTTAAATCACATCTTATCAAAATCCTTAAATCACATCTTATCAAAATCCTTAAATCACATCTTATCAAAATCCTTAAATCACATCTTATCAAAATCCTTAAATCACATCTTATCAAAATCCTTAAATCACATCTTATCAAAATCCTTAAATCACATCTTATCAAAATCCTTAAATCACATCTTATCAAAATCCTTAAATCACATTTTATCAAAATCCTTAAATCACATCTTATCAAAATCCTTAAATCACATCTTAACAAAATCCTTAAATCACATCTTATCAAAATCCTTAAATCACATCTTATCAAAATCCTTAAATCACATCTTAACAAAATCCTTAAATCACATCTTAACAAAATCCTTAAATCACATCTTATCAAAATCCTTAAATCACATCTTAACAAAATCCTTAAATCACATCTTATCAAAATCCTTAAATCACATCTTATCAAAATCCTTAAATCACATCTTATCAAAATCCTTAAATCACATCTTAACAAAATCCTTAAATCACATCTTATCAAAATCCTTAAATCACATCTTATCAAAATCCTTAAATCACATCTTAACAAAATCCTAAAATCACATCTTATCAAAATCCTTAAATCACATCTTAACAAAATCCTTAAATCACATCTTATCAAAATCCTTAAATCACATCTTATCAAAATCCAAAAATCACACATAAGCTATAATATATAATATACCTATGCAATCCGTTTAAAATTGAGGCAAACATTTAAAAAAAGTGCCATTAAGGATTCAGTGCTGCTCAAATTTTATACCATTTCTTCAAGCCAGTGATGTTTTTATTAAATTTAATCCTGTCATATAAAAATTATAAAATCTCTGGTCTCTTATCAAATGGTTTTATATTTAATAGTGATTTGATTTAGTCTACTTTGTGCCACGTTGTTGAGCTATTTGACTCCGGTGATTAAAATTGTTTAATAATATTTATCATCATTAATCTTAAAATGTTTTTTGGCACCTACTAACTATTTTAAATGCAACGTTTTTTGCATTTACGTAGTTTTATTTTACCAAAATGGTTCACAGCATTATTTTATCAAAAAAAATATACGAATCAATTCCGGAAAGAGAATACCATTTTCGAACTTCATTATTTTAAGCATATCTCATTGAAACAACCTATAATTTCGAACAATCGTTACACAATTTTTCTAGAACTTAATAACACCAAACCATAATTTTATTATTTAATATGCGTTTGTAATACACTTTTATTACAAAGAAAAAACGATGTTACTGTATTGCATTGCATACAAATTTAAAAAAAGATGTTTTTAATTACTTTTTATTGGTGTTTTAGGACGTTTAAAGCTGATTTTTGCGACATCAATTGAAAGGTTCTAAGAACATAGCACTTAACTAAAGTCAAATTAAGCGAATTCTAAATTTTCAGATGAAATTGTATACACGTTTGATTCAGATTAATGATATTTTCCCAAAAACGTACTGAATGAGAAATACCTCGTCCTAGTTCACATTTACTTCAGCAAAGACTCGTTTGTGCATATTATAAAAGAGAAAGCTTCCACTATTCCGTTCTTAATAGGGCAAATGCAAGAGAGACGCTACGTTGGGAGAGACGCCACACTTGTAAAAATGTTTGATGTGGTGGAGATACCACAATTATTAATTTTATAGAAGCATTGGAGTTAACGAGGCTGTAATGGTATTTGTAGCGTTCGCCGAGCGTTAATGAAAATTTTCCACAAAAAATAACGGCAAAGTTTTACTCCGTTGCCATTCTGGTGCCGATTACAAGCGGATACAACAAATTTACTGATCATTTTTACTTTATTTTTAACGTACATAAATGAATTTAATTTTTTTTTATATATTTTGTCCAATTTTGGTTCGGCATGGTAATTTTAAGACAATATGGGCAGATATGCCATACTGAGACAAAACGTGTTATTTTTTACTCATGTATTTGTTTTAAAAAATATTTTAGGATGCCGAGGAAGTACACCAGAAACAAAAATGATATTTCCTATCAACAATGAGGAAAATCTTATACTAGCCACATAAAGGGTATCCTGTCATAGAAAATATCAAAGCACTAACCAGGATCTTTCTAAAACCAAAACACGGGCGTGTGGTCAAGCATGGTGGTCAAAAAATCCAAAAATTATGTAACCATCAAAGCAACAAAAATATAAAAAAAAATTTAAAAAAAATCTTTAGGACCCATTGGAAAGGATTACAGCATTCGAATTAAATGTTGAGAAAATTACTTTTTTACAAAAAATTAAGCAACTAAATGTTCTAAACTCCTTCGTATTTTTGCCTAAAATAGCTCCATGAGACTTATATTATAAACCTTCAATATTGGAGCAACTCTGGGAAGGAAAATTTTCACGACCAAATCACAAAAGGGAAAAATAAGTCTCTGACAAATCATCTTAAGTGCGTAGCATCTCACCTACACATTGGAGAAGAGACACCCTTTTTCCATCATAACTTTCAATATTTTTAATACCAAAAATCCAAGTCCAAGAATTTTAATTTTTGTTGTTTTTGTTAAAGGATTATGCATATTCAAAATAAAAAGTAACTTCCTTATTCTAATAATGAAATTAAAAGAAGCTACGATTGAAGCAAAACCGTTTCGGCATAAAGTATATACAAAATAAAAGTTATGTTTACCAAGTGGTGTTATATTTAAAAGTTATTCTAAGTGTGTTTTATTAAATTAAAAAGTAATTCGTTTCATTTAATCGCAAAACAAACTTTTTTGATTTTTTATTACTGGTCTTCCAAAATGGGTGGTGTCTCTCCTGCTTTTACCCTACATTATTAACGTCATAAAGCTACATATGTATCTCTATCTCGGTATGAGAGCCTCCTGCACTCGACAGAGACGCGTTTAAATATAAATTTTATTACATTAACATGCAACTGAAGCAAATGTGAAGCAAACGTGAGGCAAAAGTGAAACAAAGTTGAAGCAAAGGTGAGGGAAAATGCAGATCCTCGAGACACAGCGGAACTATTCCCTATCTCCTGACGTGTCACTAAAAACTCAAAGGTTTTTACATTTATTTACTTTGATAAGATTATGAAAGCTGCTTATTTTGTCATAAACATTATTTCTATTTCGTATTATCGAACTAATTTCCGTTGCCTGTGCGTTATTCTAGCGTGAAATCAAATTTGCTTTGAATTTAAGTATCATTTTCGAATTCGGAACTACTTGTCTTGAATAATTCAGACAAGCTTTAAAGCAGGTGTATCCATCAACAGAATAATATCTTAATAGAAATCATCTTAATTCAATACGATTTTAGATTTTCACGGCCAAAATATTGTCGTTATTTGTTGTTGGGGTGTTATGCCGTGTTTCGCTACCTCCTTCTTTAGCCAACGTTTCGGACAGCGTTACAGTGCCTATCATCAGGGCAGATGTGTGCAGGGCGCATCTATTAAACAATGTTTATGTTTAGATTAAATCAGTCTGCGACAAAAATACCCAAAATTCTGATAGAGATTATGAAAATTAAGTAAGTGAATGAATAGCATAGTTACGTGGTAGGTACATGCGAAGTTTAAATACAATAAAATCATTCGCGTTCATCATCGTATTGTGAATTATTATCAGTTACAATTAAATTAAAGTACATAGTCAAAAGAGTACGTAGTGTACTCGTATGTTATACGGTTTGACTTCAGTCCATTGTTGCAATAGTATCCTAGTCCCACTGAGAGATCGGATGCACGTCATCGACGATCGTTCTAAAAGTCGTTCATAAAAAACCTTCCTTCCCACTGTCTTGTATGAAAACAAAAAAGACAGAAAATACAAGAATGTCGAATTTTATCATATTCCTATAGAAATTTCGCGAACGAATATTTCTTTGGAATTGAAGCTATAATGGTACTGCCAGATATAAAAAGGCTTAATTTTTATTTATTTTATAAAACGCACAATTTGATGATAAAATTAGTACAGGTGAAGTAGACATTAAACGTGAATTACATACTTAATCAATAATTTTATCGTACAAATAAATTACGTTATCGTTATGTGGTATGAAACTTCCTGTTCGAATACTAAATTTTGACGTTGATACGACCGCTATCTGATTTACTTATAATAAGTGTTAGTAATAGTTTATTCCAGAATTGAAGATATAAAAGCAGAAAATAAAAAGTTTTCATCTTTCTGGTCATTAGGAACACTGTAAACCGGGCCGTTGAAACAGATTATTTTCTAAATTGGTTTATAATATGAGTTATCAAACAAACAAATTTAAGTTGTCTGTGATGCCATGCGTCAATTATTCCTACGTGAATTATTTCTGCCTAAAACTTTTCACGCTGAACTCAATTTTTCTCCGAATTTAAGTTTAATTTTTAAAATTGGAACTGATTATTCAAAATAGGTAGGCACCTACCAGTAATCGACAAACCATTTTATTTTTACTAATTAATATAAATCTATAGGTATTTTATAAATGTGTATTTCATTTGTTTATATATTTTTTCTTTAAAAAAAATAAAAAATTAATAGATTTCGTAATTGCTTTAAGTTGACTAACCTTGTTCACTCAGAAACAAATCTTTGTTATACGTATGTAAGAATTAACGTTTCTTTGTTTGTCCCTTATGCGTTCCTAAACCACTTAAACATTGGAGATTTGTTGTACGCACGCCCGCGATAGTTTCTATATGTAATAGTAATCTCTGGCGTTATGAAATTTGTTTACAAATTTACTATTTGTTTACAAAATTTACTACGCGCGAGTTGTTTGAAAAATGCGTACTTTTCAGATAGTTAAGCGGCAGGAGGGAAGGACGGATGGAGAGGAGAATCCGGGAGGATAGAGGAACGAAGGAATGGGGTTTGAGGGAATAGCAGGGTGTGAAAAAACCGTGCTTTGCACACGGTTAGCTGTATGCGGCCTGCCCACACGTCGGAAAAACAAAAACATATTATTTATCCAAAAGCACTTCAAAAAAACATAATTTAAACTCAAACACTTACTTTCTTTGAGTGACAAAGCAACGCACGCCGGGTACCCGCTAGTATTTAATAAATACCTTTGTACTTTCAGTTTCACAAATCATTTCTGGTATTTTATCCTATGTATGTATATCCTTGACGGCCTCCGTGGTCCCGAGGCAAGACTCTCGACTCACAATCCGAAGGTCGCGGGTTCGAACCCGGCGTGCGCAAATAAATTTTATTTGATTAATTTGTGTTATTTCACAATTTATTCATTTAAAATAATATATAGTATATTTGCGGCACGTTCCAGAGTGGAAGATACTATCAGTATCGCCCTGGTGTAAGACCACCATTCAGAATTGAAACGTTGCTTGAAATGGCTTTAGCCGTGTTTAGTGACCAGATCTGAATAGCCAGGTACTTCCCCACCTTCCTCTTCCCTATCTCCTTCCCCTCCCCACTACCTTCAGCCTCACAACATACCCCAATTGGGGATGCCATAGTCTCACTGGCTCCAGACGGGAGCAGTTGGGACTCTTGTGCGGTATTAACTGTAAAAAAAAAAAAAAAAATGTAGGTACCTATCTTTTTCAAAAAACGTTGACTAGTGTAACAGAAAGTGGACTGGTGGATTATTTTTAATTGTTTTCAGACGTTCGGAATGTTCATTAAAAACTAAAAGTTTGCGTAACAATTCCCATTTATTCAACAAAATTAGTTGAGACTTAAGCCATCCATTAATTTTTTTCCATCATCCGTCCAAAATCATGTTTTGAACTCCCAATTAACGGGACAAGCGTGGAGGCGCCCATCCATCATGATTCAAAGTCTCAAGTAGAATATTTCACGGATCCCTCGACTCGCGTTAATGGACGTTCTGGGTTCGGCTGGTTGCCTTGGCTGACGGGGGTACCTTGACAGGGACGTTACTGTATGAAATGGGTTCGAAACCAAAGCCGTGGCTTTAAGCCGATACATTCAACCCACTCGGAGTAATGCTTTCTAAGTTGAATTTAAATTATAACGCGGTGAATTTTGATGGAAAATGTAGGTACCGAACCTTTGTTTAAGAAGGTACCTCCTGCCAATACAATATGGAATATGTTTAATTTTGTTATTATGACCGACCAAAAACGATTTAGATAGGTATTTGAATTTTAGTGGCTCTAATATAGAATACTTCAGAGCAGGATTAGGGTTACATTAATATTTAGTGGCTCTAATATAGAATACTTCAGAGCAGGATTAGGGTTACATTAATATTTAGTGGCTCTAATATAGAATACTTCAGAGCAGGATTAGGGTTACATTAATATTTAGTGGCTCTAATATAGAATACTTCAGAGCAGGATTAGGGTTACATTAATATTTAGTGGCTCTAATATAGAATACTTCAGAGCAGGATTAGGGTTACATTAATATTTAGTGGCTCTAATATAGAATACTTCAGAGCAGGATTAGGGTTACATTAATATTTCTATTTTTGAATTTGATTGTATCAGTTTTTATTTTTGGTTTGATTTGGATCTATTCTTATTGTAATTTGCATAATAATTTCGAAATTAAAATATGTATTTAGTTCACATAATGACCATTCCAACTTCAATGTAAGCGTGTATCCCTTCTAAAAGCAATAAAAAAATCCCATGCATCAAAAATATAATAACGATTTGACAATAAAATTAGGTCATTAATAATTCATAGCTAAATATTAACAAATGCCAAGTTATGAGGTTCCACAAAATTAAACATCCAATAATATATAATTATGCACTCTATAATGTTGACTTAATCTCTGTAGTCGAAATACTTGACCTGGGCATCATTTTTGATCAGAAACTCTGCTTTGCATCTCATGTAACTTCTATAGCTAACAGGGCTATGAAAATGTTAGGTTTTATATTAAGGATTTCCAAGGATTTTAAAAATATTTACACATTAAAAATTCTGTTCACATCTCTTGTTAGAAGCATTCTTGAATATAATTCAACAATTTGGTCACCTGTCTTCAACAATCACATCAATACCATTGAAAGAGTCCAACACAAATTTTTGAGGTGTATTAATTTTAGACTTGGAATTCCCTTAGAATCAATAAATTATGATTTTTTGTTGCACTCATTAAAATTGTTGAATTTAAGTGACAGAAGAAAAAATTTTGATCTGATATTTTTGTATAAAATCGTTAATTATCAATTGGATAGCCCTGATATATTAAAACTGATTCACTTTCATATACCTACAATAAGATCAAGGTTCCCTAGTTTGTTTTATTGTGACAACTATATGTCGGTATCAGGCTTCAATTCAGTTGTAAATAGATTACACACCACTGGAAATTTTTATGCCAATGTGGCTGATATTTTTAATATTTCCATACTGAAATATAAGGTTGTACTGATCGAATATTTCAGCCAATTATACGTTAACGAGGTCACTACATAATGATTTTTTGATATTATTGTTTATTTTTAATGCCTGTATAATGTACTATGACTGTAATTAAATATACACAAGCTTGTAAATGGCACTTTGTGCCGTAAATTTTAAATAAATAAATAAATAAATAAATATTACTTGTAAGGTTTTTCCCTGAACAATATTGAGTGAGCTACAAACCCGAGGTAATTAGCCTACTGGAATTACCAAAATATTTAGAAATTCGACAGTCTTAAACGACTTAGTGACAAATGTAATTAATATGATTGATTAAAATCCTTTAGATCACCCCGCTTCCCCTCCCTCATACGAGTATGTTGTGTGTATAAATCGTCGACTAAGAATAATTTGTACCATACTGAAGATGGCTCTAGCGAGCTGAAACCGGTTACGGTCAATAAAATTAAAGTAGAAAAAAGTTTTATATTTGTTTTATTATAATCGGTTACATTATCCTAAAATACACAGATTAAATCATTTTAAAAAAAGATTACAAAAAGCTACGGTGTAAACATACTTGCAGGATTCAAAATAACAACAATTTAAATAAACTCATTACTGTCCTCCATAATGACACAATCAACATTTTTCGTTTGATTTTCAAATATTGTTAGATTATTCGTAACCCGGAGTTTCTTCGTAGGTTCTTTCGACGGCTAATAAAAATATCTACTACTTCTGTACATAAGCAACAATTAAGCCACATGCGTGTTATGGAGGAGTTTATAAACGAATTGATATTGACGTAATTGTTGCATTGAAATATATTTTTAGTTTGCTTGATTATTAGGAACACGAAAAAAATTAATAGCAATAATGTAGGGCCATCGATAAGGTAATTAATGACTAAAGGAGAGAATAAAAATTTATCAATAGGTCTACACCAATCAATAGATTTTAAAGTTAACTGAAGTCGCCAATCTACAGTTGACCTTTCAAATCGTTGGCTCCATACATGACAATGACATTGATTATTTGTTTCGGAAAAAAATTCGGTTTTTGAAAATGTAGTCCGAAGTATTATAAATTTGATCTTACTTCGGGCACGTAGATAGCCCACAAAACACTTCTACCGGTTTATTTCTGCAGTTTATATAATCTCCAAAGTGAAATGATTTTGGAAAAGAAAGATTTGGAATTAAAAAACTATTTTGGATCTGAAGTATTTTTTTGTAATTTTATATCTAAAATATGCAGACACGTGACGAATTGCGGGATATTGTAATTGTAGAATTTGTGAAGTTGAAAATATTAAAAATTGTGTTTTCCTCAGGAAATACTTACCTTTCAAATATACAAAATAAATATTCATTTCAAATTTAGAATTATTAATGACCAAAACATAATTGTACCTACTTTATCGCTTGTACGAATCTGTTTCTACAATCTTGTTTCCACAATCAGTTCCAATTTTGAAAATAAAAGGTCAATTGAGAGGTCACTAAACTAGACACAGAGTCACACTACAAAGTAATTATTTTTAGCATTACTAATCTATACTAATATTATAAATGCGAAACTGCTCGAGTTTGTTTATGACGCTTTCACGCATTAACCAATAAAAAGACTGAAAATTCATTCACCAATAGAAAGCTAAATTATATGCGAAGACTATATTCTGTATATGATGGCAAGTTCTGGCGTTATGAAATTATAAATATTAATATATTATATTTGTTATACGTTTTCTGTCGCTAACAAAAGCGAGTTTTTGATAACGTCAGAAAAAATTGTTTCCATGGAAACGATGTTGATATATTTGTGGACTCTAAGCTGATAGGTACTCAGCCCCCTGGTCAGCTACTGCTCCAGAAAATTCAAATATTAGAATATGTTTTGTTATTTTTGGACAAGCTTCTGTTTTGCAATAAATGTCAGATAAGAGTTCCTACATTAAAAATATAATTCGTAACGATTACAAAGAGTGAATAATAAATAGTGTATTTTTTTTATTATATTAACAAACTTCTAAATATTTAATTAAAAATAAACATCCGAAATGTTTGTAAGCGCATAAATTCCGAACGAATGAACAAAATTGGATAATTCATTTTTTCTGTGAGCTATAGCTTTATGAAATTTAGGTGGCAGGCGAGATGTTTGAAAACTGAATGTAAGGAAATGAATGTCTGGAATGCGGGAGGGGGTGGGGGTGGGGAGGAGGGGGGATAATTGATAAGTTCAACCGCTACAATAATTTCCCGTAATACCATGCGAGCGAAGCTGCGGGGAAAAGCTAGTATTTATATATAAATACGCACAATGATAATGTTTCAAAATAATAAAAAAATATATATTAATCAATTGCCGGTATTATAAAAAGCGCTCTATTTTAAAACATTTGGAATAAACTTGTGGGATTTAGGAGAATTTCTCATTAATTCATTAGGTAGGTGGAGACCGATGATAAATTAAGGCGCTCCGTACTAAATTCAATTGAGTACGTATTTAGATGAACGACTCAATTGTCTTGCGTACCACTAAACGAACGAATTAAAATTCACGTATTTTACTGTACTACCAGAGCAACTAAAGTATCCTTGTGTTGTTGTTCAGAGCAGTTTTTGGAAGATGACTTGATATAAATTTATATCTAGTTTTGGGTCCAGAATTTGAGTCAATCAAAGATAAAAAAGTCACCCATGAACGTAATATTAATAACATTCTGTAAAATCATTGCGGCCATGTTCCCCAAACGAAGCTTGATCATAAAGTCCTATTTGCTTTTATTTATGGTTCTGTTTAAGAATGACTAAAAACCGTTCAAATACAAAAAACCTTGTACTGGTCACAGTACAAAAGAAACAGCAGTTTATCAATGAGGCTTTACCTCATATTAACGAATTAAATATGTATAACGTAAATATGTGCGGGAACCTTTTCGTCAATTCGTCATTTGGACCTCGTTAAAGTGCTCGGTCGATTGTTCAACGGTTATAACCGTGACGCTAATCAATGAGCTACTAAATACAATAATAGGTTTATATTATCAGCTTTAAATGGATTATTATTAGTACTGCGTTATAACATCAAGCTTTTTATTTGCTCTTTGAGACTGGTATTTTATTTAGACAATCCGAAAACTTATTCATCAGCAGTAATGATAATTTTTTAGATTTATTTTAATCAATGTAAAAGCATTTCTTCATGTGAGCAACACGTACTTGGAAAAAAAATTGTGATTATCGTGGAGTTCTCTTCCATTTCTTTGTCGTCTCTAGTTGCAAAGGGTTTACAAACTATCAAACCACTATTAATGGCACCTTTCCCATAAGACGCAAGTTTTATTGGTGTTACAAATGTAGGTACGACAAATCCTTTTCTACGTTCAAAATCTTTCGAAGGTAATTTAAAATTGCCATAAATACGTGTGTCATGGCAAATGGCGCAGACTTATCTCTAAAAAATCGTGTTGAAATCTTTCCCTATCAGTTTAGCCCTTGGCTCTGCACTATTAATCACTGTTTCTCGAAGCTCACACGCCTAGCTCGGATTGTAAGTTTTCCAAAAGTAGGCGCTGTAAACTTTAATAGTCGAAATTTCCTCAATATTCCAAAGCATAAAATCATTTTGTTTTTCCAGGAAATATTGTACCTTTTTGGAACAAGCTAACGGTATTATTAATTCAGAGAAATCCTTGATTTGGTCATGTACCCACAAACTATACAAAAGACATGGGGTGGATCTTCGTAAGGGATTAGGGACCCAATTTTTATTTAATTATGTTAAATTTGGTGGTTTGAATAAGCGGTAGAATCTATTCATTAAACCATTATCACAAACAGCCGAATATGAATCAAAATGTTTTGATTATCAACCTGACCTAACTTGATTAAAATGGTTATCCCTATGCCCTGTGGTACAGGAAGAGGGCCTTTGCTTAAATCGAGCGAAATTATCAATGCAGCAGACAATTTAAAAAATATAAAATGAATACTATTGAAACCCATTTTCTTTTTGTGACGAGAAAATTTCCTTCCTGATTAACACCACATTTTCTAAACATAATTAAAAAAATACAGTTTGAATATTATTACAAACGACCTCCGTGTTCGAGGGGTGAGACGCCTGACTAGCAATCCGGAGGCCGCGGGTTCAAATACCGTTGTGCGCATTCCATTTTATTGATTAATTTGTGTTATTTCTCAATAAACCAATTAAAAATAATTCATAAACAGTTTCGTTTAACTATTACCACTCAAAATTGTCCTGGTGTTAGACCCCCACTCAGAATTGAAAATTTGCTTGAAATTGCATTTACCGTGTTCGGTGACCAAATCTGAATAGCCCCACCTTCCTCTTCTCCATTTACTTCCCCTCCCCACTTCCTTCAGACTAACAATATACCTCAATTCAGATGGCATGGTCTCAATGACAACAGACGGTTGGTATTCAAATAAAAAATAATAATTAAAATAACTTTCTACAATAAATTTATTATTCTACAAGCAAATCAGTGTCTGCTTTGTTAACAACATTCACAAATGGTTCGATTAGCTTTTACTTACACCGAGATTATTTATTTTCACCACTGTTCACACACCCACTCCCGATGAATAAGGTTCCCAAAATGGACGACGTATGAAAAAAAGTTCTCGATTTTACAAAAGCATGAATTTTTCGAGCACGACGTAAAAACAAAGTAATATTTTTCTTGGGAAGTCTGTGTTATTCAATGATTAGAATATAAAATTATTTCAGCTGAATTCTCGATATGATAATATAGTAAACTCTCACATAGAATTTGCGATCAAAGAACTATCCTTTCAAATCGTGTAATTTATAAAAGCATTTATTTTCACGTACTATCTATGTTATCCGAGTGCTTATATAAATCATGCGGTAAATCCAGGGATAGGTTACTACAGGATATCGCGCTAGATTGGTTATTAATGGGAAACTTCTTGAGTAGTACAAAACACTGGAATTAAACTAGCAAGTAAAACCGTCGACGGCCTTTCAGGTCGACGGGTAAGGCTCTCGGCAAGCAATCCGGAGGTCACAGATCATTCCGTCATTCAGAAGTAAAATGGTTCAGGTACTTCCTCATTTTCTTCTTCCACATTTCCTTACCGCCCCCAGTACCTTCAGCCTCACACCATTCCCCAATTGGGAATGCCATACTCTCACTGGTTCCATTGGGAATGCCATAATCTCATTGGCTCTAGGCGGTTGAGAGTAGTTGGGACTCTTGTGCGGTATTCACATTAAAAAGGAAGAATCTGAATAAAATTTTTTTTTTTTACATGAGCTCCACACAGGAGGCCCTGAGGAACAAAATTTCCCTCAGGGCCTATGTCATCTTTGGGGATGCTGTGTGGATGGTTTTTTAAGGAAAGGAAGAAGAGGAGAGTTCTGGGAAGGAAAAGGGTTTAAGGGGTGGGTAGGAATTTGGGGTTCAGTGTGTCCTGGTCATTCGCCAACCAAGACCCAGACATACCTCACCCCATGAACCCGGGCACCCCTTCTAAATCACCAAACGTAGCTAACCACTTGGGGTGACCTATGGCAGATGTGTTGGTTATCCAATAAAGGTTCCCGGGGCGGCGGTTCCCGCCTCCCAAATTGAAAATATGGGGTTAATTAATTAAATGAAAGTGTTCATATCAAAAAACGTATAATCTAAAAAATAGTTGAATTAAGTCGCCCAAAAACGCATAATTATTTGCCATTCGTTTCCTTCAAATGATTTTCGAGGGTTTTTTGTTCTAAATTCGCACTTTCTCGATAACCGTGTATTTTTGTGCTGACTTGTGTGGAACGTAGAGTCAAAATGAGCCTTTTTTCACGTCGTTACAACTGGTTTTGTTCACGGTAGATTCGTTAAACGAAGGATTACTATATCTAAGTTGGTACTTTTCATATTACGAGAATATTTTTGTTGTTTTCCAAACTCGAGAATCTTGATAATACGGGAATGTTGTGGATATTTTTGTGATTGTGAAATAAGAATCTTATCTGGAGAAAAGTATTAAATTGATGAAAGGGTGATACAGAATATTAAAAAAATCAATCCGTAAACACGAGTTTTTTTATTTTAATACATCCATTTTCATTATTTATTAGTGGTGAAACAGTTTAGATTTTTTGCCACGTTCCTACGCATCGAACGGCATGACCTAGTTGCGCCACCATTTCATCCAATTTCAGAGAAATGCTTAACCACTAAAACTTGAAAGAATTCATTGTCATCATCAGTGTTGACGCCGAGTTTCAGCTCAACCAATGTCGGGAGGTGGGTTAATTTTCACTTCTACGATTTGCATTCATTCATTCATTCAAGAAAATAATATAGAAATTTAACCTACCTCGTATTAAATGAAATTAAGTACCTAAAAAGAAATTTTCTACCTACATAATATGGTCGAAGGATTATGGAAGCTAAGGGATGGGAAGATAATTCAGATTAGCCGTATTCTAGGGGAGGATTTAAGACATAATTGCTTTTTAGGTAGGTACAAAGATACACATCGTGTCATTGGAACAACAAGGTTCCATCTGACATTTGCCTGAAGCTGAGATATTGAGGTTAAATATTTGAATCCTGAATAAAATTCCAACCCGAGATTTATGAAAAAGTGAATATAAAAAACGAACGGTTATTAAATTTTCTTTATGTTTAAGAACATTCTACGCAAAAAATATAAATACGGCATTAGCAAAAAAAAAACTAATCAGATAGAACCTCTTAGTTAAATTTAGAGCCACAGAGTTCAGTCTGTTTTTTTTTTTAGTTTTTTGGCTAAATGCCACTTTTTCATGTTATGTTGTATTTATTTTTTGGCTAAATGCCACTTTTTCATGTTATGTTGTATTTATTTTTTTGGCTAAATGCCACTTTTTCATGTTATGTTGTATTTATTTTTTTGTTTTTTGGCTAAATGCCACTTTTTCATGTTATGTTGTATTTTTTTTTTTTTTTTGGTTAAATGCCACTTTTTCATGTTATGTTGTATTTATTTTTTTTTTTGGCTAAATGCCACTTTTTCATGTTATGTTGTATTTATTTTTTTTTTTGGCTAAATGCCACTTTTTCATGTTATGTTGTATTTATTTTTTTCAGTTTTACTCAATTGACGGATGGAATCTTGTTGTCCCAGGTATGAGCTTAAGGCGCCATACCCGAGCTCGAAAAGAAGAAGATGGAGAGATATGTAATTACAAATGTTGGAGAGAGCGCGCTAATATATCAAGCGATAAAAATGAAGCGAAAATTGTGAAAATGTTTAATAAAACACGACTCGTTTAGAATAGAGCAAAATTCTCATGAGGGTTGTCTAAAACAACGTTCAAAGAAACACTGTGAATTTTTTCATACGAGTACATACAACTTGTTGAATAATAGAGACAGGCTTGAAAATAAAAATTTTCGGAGCATACTTTGCGATTTTTTTTATCGCGGGAATTTTATATAATTTGCGTTTCGGCGTGGGGGTTGTTTATAGATATTATCTTAAAAAATAAAATATATTTTTTTAAGTGCTTAAAAACTTCAAATGTTCAAGGGAGATAGATATGCAAGAAATCGGTAGAAATTCGGGTAGTGGCGGCAAAAGAAGCCACGTTGTTCCAAAAATATTATATATGGCCGATAATGACGGTAAAATTCGGGAACGAAACTTTGTTGTTCAAAAAATAAATGTTAAATTTGTTTTAAATAGATTTAAGTTGCTCTTATATCGCAAATGAAATCTTGTTATTCTAAGAAATAAATATAGAGTGTATTAAATTGAACTTTGTTGCATAGAAATAGAACTTGGACATACTTTAGAAAGGAAAGAAATGGAAGAGAAAGAAAACGTAAGAATTTTGATGCAAAAATGCAGTTTTGATTAACATAACAAAACAAATCCAAAGTAGGCATCAAAATACACAGGCGTCGGGTGGGAATGCTGTCCTTGTTCAACCGGTATTACAATGGAAGATGCTCCAAGGAACGAGCGTCATTGATCTCCTCGGCACCGGTGCATAGTCGGGAAACACGCCGAACACATGCCCAACATTTGTACACGGTTGACATTAGTTACACGAGAACGGGTCATTTCTACGACACGTTCTTGAGTTCAACAGCTCGGCTGTGTGCCGGCTGCTACCGGCCTCTGTGTTTCCTCCCTCCTACAACATGGGTTTCTTCAAGACCCATGTTCACTCCTTCCTCTCCTCAAAAACACCCTCCACACAGCATCTTCAAAGATGACATAGGCATAGAAATGATTTTCCTCACGGCCTCCTGTGTGGAGTTAATGTAAAAAAAGTCGTCTATTCAATTTGTTTCATTGTGTTAAAATTATTGTTTTTCTATCCGCAAATAATAAGATGATCGCGTAAGCTACATTATTTGTTAAATTTAGTGTTCATAGATTCTCCAAAATGCCCAGCATCTTTCCAATTTATTTCAGCTTGGCATTCCTTCCATGTGAAATCATTTCTCACTCAGTCATAGAGTGATTTTACCCGCAATCTGGAGTACACTCTATTTTATAGAAAGTAGGTAGGTACCTACGAATTATTATTTCCGTGATAGAGAATTCCGTGATATTTTTAGCTCCCTTCCGTCTGAAGGGGCTGACCTCAATTGATTGATTGGAGATATCTGACGCTCTTTGTTGTCAGGATCATGGACTTGATTCCTGTCGAACACATTGTTGCTTTGGTTGGAGTCCGTCAATCACAAATAAGTCCGGTAGCGGAGTCTATCTCATAAAACTAGCCGACATGTTATGTAGGTTGGTAGGTACCTACTTACATGTAATCTGATGAGAGCTCGGAATATGGGTTCCTTGATTGCAAAAAAGCTTTTAACTAAATAACTGAAGAAGTTGTATTTTTTTATGTGAATACCTCACAAGAGTCCCAGCTGCTCCCGTCTGGAGCTAGAAAGTCTATGGCGTATTCCAATTGGAGCATGTTGTGAGGCTGAAGATAGTGGGGAGGGGAAGGAGATAAGGAATAGGAATATAGGGAAGTACCTTGCTATTCAGATCTGGTCACTAAACACCCTAATTAAGAAAATTTTTTTTTTTTGCCCACGCCGGGAATCGATCCCGCGACCTTCGGATTGCGAGTCAAGAGCCTTACCGCTCGATGAAGTGGGACGAAAATGAGTGAATATTGCACTTTTGCAATTCAAAATAATTCAATATTATTTTTGTTCATTTTTTTAAAAATACTTTTTTTCGTAATAAAATTTAGCGCCGTATTTTCTGAATGTAATTTACTTATCAAAACAATGAAAAATGGGCGTTGGGAGGAAGATATTTTACTCGAAAAGATTTTTTTTTTTCACAAATAGAATATTTCTTAAATAATACTTATAGAATCTACCAAGATACTACATTTTTTTATTTAGAAACAGAATGTGACAAAAAATGGCAGATCGGTTAAAACCTATATTTTTCTTTCAAAATTTGTGAATTTGTTGGACCGTATTTATATTATGTATGCAAGCTTTAAACTTGAAAAATAATCACATCGAATTAGCGGATTAAAGTTCGTTCTTACGTTCTTAATTACAGACTACTGAAAAATTTTATTATTGCTTACATTTAATAAATAATTAAGTAACAATCCTCTGAGAAAAGAACGAGGCGTTTTAGAGTTAAATTCCATTATTTTGTAGACCCTTCGGCGTTGGCTTTGTAGAAACAATGTCCGTTTTTCTAAGACGGTTCGCTGGGCTCTGATAAACAGTGTTGGTATTTATTTTTTAACGACCCTCCCCGCGCCGTACCGAAGATTACCCCAGAGTTTAAATACTGTTCTATGGGGCTAAAAGCTAAACCATTTGATAAGCGAGAAGCAATTTCACAGTATTTTTGATCTTTACTGAATTTACAATAAAGGCTCGACAATTCTCCGAGGCTTTACGTTTCAAGATATTTTATAAATAATACAATTTTAGGCTGCTTGTGACCTAACAAACATTGATGCCTTTGAATTTTATTTTTGACGTTATTACATAAAGCGTAACATACATTTATTTAGGTTTCACATCAGAAAATTTAAATAAAAATTAAACAATCGTAAATAGTTTTTTACAGCACACCTTGATCTGCCTTAAAAAATAGATATTTTTAGTATACGGGTTGGAATACATTTTTAAACCGATTTCACAAATTGGATTGAAGGGGCTCTTCAAAAATATTGCATTACCAAAATTGAATCAAAGATTTAGCGACAGCAGAAAATACAAGGAAGTAACATAATTATTATTTTCAAAAGCCAGTCCAACGTTTTCCAAAAAGCTTCAACATTTTTAAATGTTATATTTATCGTGACTCTAGTGGAAATGGAGCACTTTTGGACAGATTTAGAGTTAGAAATGCAGTTTGTTAGTAATTTGTTACTCTGTAAAGCGAGTGTGACTTTAATGAGGCAAAATGTACGACATCACCACATATTAAATGTAGAATTATAGTAGAAGACGTATAAAAAAATATTTTAATTTGAAAACTTTTGGAAGGTTTATGACTGTTTTCTGTGCAAAGAGATGGGTACAAAGTATTTATTACATTATAATTATGGGAAGGCTTTTTTACAAACAGACTCTGTTTGGTTTTATTGTAATTATATAAATCAATTAAGTTCCTACCTATTTTGGGTGTCGGTTTTCAACAGGTATTTAAAGCATTTAATTATCTAATCCAGGCTGACAAAACCATTTTCAAAAGGAGCCAACGATAAATTCTGACATTATTCAATATCTAGAGCAAATTTTATGGATAGTGAAAATTCTTTACTCGAAAATTACATCAAAGCGGTATGCTGCAGAACTGCTACAAATTCGTCATATTTATGTAGAGAATCCTGCGTCTTAAAACTAAACAAAATATTAAAAGTTTTTACGTTCAAAAGTATTTTCGTTATTTGTTTTTGGGGTGTTACGCCGTGTTGCGCTACCTCTTTTTGCCAATATTTCGGATAGCGTTACAGTGTCCATCATCAGGGCAGACATAATTACACATCTGCCCTGATGATGGACACTGTAACGCTTTCCGAAACGTTGACTAAAGAAGGAGGTAGCGCAACGTGACATATCACCCCAAATACAAAAAACGAAAGAACAAAAATGTTAAAATTTCTAAATATTCCTTTTCATACCTAGAAAGCCACTTTTGCAAGTTCAACAACCCGTTGAGTTTGGTTCATATAAAAATAAAAACGGGATCAAAGTCCTTGAAGATCAACTTTTCTGTTAAATATTATGGTTTGCGAAAAACCCTGCTTAATGAAAGAAAAGAAGTTTGTAATTCTGAAGTAATAGCTTTATCCGCAGAAAATTAACCTTTATTTACTGATAGTTAAACACGATTGAAATATATGCTTTTAGGTAGATTGGACGTAACTTTTTCCTTCGGCTATAAATGATATTAAAAAATCTTTAGCAATTTTAATTAAGTTATTACTGGCTAAAAAATAACAAAATAATGAATGTTTTTAATGGAAAGTAGCAAAAAAGGGAGAAAGGAAAAAATCTCAGTATTTGCCTAAATAGTTTGTTTTAAAAAAGATTTTCGATTTCCTAATGAGCTTTATTTTGTGGAATAAATCTCTCGAACAATGCTTCAAAACTCCGAACACATAATTAGTTTCCAAAATAAATCACAGATAGGTACGACTGTAACTCGGAACCTTATATTTATACCATCCTGAATCTCATTATGATTTTTAGTTAGTTCAGCTTTTATCGAAAATTTAATTTTGAAGAATGAATCGTCGGTAAAGTAATAATGATTTCCATCAGGTGTGTTAAAAGTTTTGATTAACGATCGCAGGTATTTGTTAATTTATGATTTTCAAACTTCAAGATGTCTTTGAAATCAATTTCATTAAGCTTTGTATAGTATTTATTGCTGGATAGGTTTGAAGAAATTGCCAACGCAGAATAAGCCCGCCTGTATAATGATTAAGTAAATAAATTTATTATACACGTAATTAATTGTCAATAAAATTATTCGGAAGATTTTGATATATTTTTTTTTAATCACTAAAGGGTCAATTAAGTTAGTTTACAAGCTACTAGCCGGTAAGTATAAAAGCGGGTTAATCTGCGAGTGAGATTGTCATGATGACACACAAAACTGTCTACTCGCTCAGTAGCAACAGTAGCAGCTAAAATAACGACTCTCGCGCCATGCAACTCTGTCGACATTTTGTAGAAAATTTGAATTTGCAGCGCTAACCAGTAGCGAAAATAACGGCTACCGCCCGATCTAATCCTGGCAGACGAAATCAGCTGTTGGTGAGCCGCCATCTTTAGGCAAACACCAGTAGCGAGTAAAGTTGACCACCTTTCAACTTTTTTCGTAGATTTTCCACAATCTGCTAGTTAGCAAGTGATACGATGACACTGAGCAAGTTCACTGATAGATAGTGAATTTCCCAGATAGTAGCTTGTAAACTCGCCCTATGTCATTGACATAAGAAACAAAAGAATTCCGTTATGGTACAACATACTGTAAAGTTCTAACTGTTCGGTGCCGCTATAATTATGATAACAACAAATATGAAATTTTAAATGTAGGAAAAGCATGAGAGAGAATACTAATAAATAGCTAAAACAATTTAACACGTTTTTTCATTTCTGAATGATGGTCATTCATGCGATACTGATAGTTCCTTCCAATCCAATTAAAGCGAAACACAAAGTTTTTCTTAATCTAAGTAATAAATATATATGAAAATCATTACATTTAAAATTTTTCTTCCACAAGAATTAAACTGGCTAAACTCTTACCGAGTTGCAAAAATATCACTGGTTGTAACATCGCTTTAATTTATTAACTTGGGAGTTTGGGTGCATTTTTTAATGGTTTAACATGTTTAAATGTCGCCAGTGCACCAAGTTTTCTTATTTGATCAAATGTGTACACGAGGGTGTAATGTGCATTAAACAAGCTTATTTTTTACTCTACCAAGCCACGGGTCACATAGCTTTGAATGATGCTAACATAATAAACAAACTTACCATTTCAAGAGTTTATTTAATCCTGTTAATCTAAGGTTTATGTATCGGTTGGTAAGTTACTTTAAGTTTTGGAAAGCAGCTCGTTTTGAGCGATTTAGCCATTGGCTTTGAGTGATTTCAAATCATTAGCGAAAACATTTTTTGTGCAGATGATTATTCGTTATTTTCTTTCGTTTAACAATAAAATCAGTTCAATAAGTACTTTTATGAGCTACATTAATAATTATAATGACACTGTCACATAAATATTATGTGACTAGTGCAGTTCTTGCCTATTTGGATATTTTGTTTATGGTGTTTTTTTTTTTGGAGACTGGCAATTTTTTTGGGGAAGACAAATTGTTTTTTTTTTGTTAATGGGCACTTCCTTCCGTACAGCTATGGGCTAGCTGGTCGTGAATCAGTCACTCACCGTGGAGGTGTTTTAATTTCGTTAAATCATGTGAATCTAAGTTGATTTTATCTTAAAAAGGCGCGTGGTGTTTTTTCGTAACACGAGTAGTTCGTGTACGGTATTATTTTTAGTGGGTGATATGTGAATCCCACTTTTTTCCGGTGTTGGCAGTTGGCCATTTTGTGGAAATGTTTTTTGGACATGATTGGTCTGACAAAGTGATTGGTCCTTGTTGTGGCTAGAATAATATGCCTTTATGACTCCGCGTCGCGAAGTCACGGATTGCTGATAGTTCTTCCGAAATCCGTAAGTCTTGGAGACTGGTTGGGCCACGTGCCTTTCGGTTGGAGATTGTTGAGACAGCCTGAGGCTGGAAACGCTCCTTGGAGGTGTAGCGGCCTTCTTCCCAAATAGAAGGAAGACCTAGGCTCCCTGGATTCCGCGCCGTCCCCGGTTGATGAGGCCGGAAGTCCCGTCCCGGGACCGTTTCTCTCTACGAACCAAGTTTTCGGTCGTCATCCGGTGTTTTCCTACAATATTCGGCTTTGTGTAGTTAGCTTAGCGTGTCCAGGAGTCCATCTGGTATGTTTATGTTTTGTATTCCTAACATTGGTATAAATTTAATCCTAACCTTTCATTGGTATAAATTTGCACTCCCATGTTTTTTTTTTTTGATGGCTACAATATAGTTATCTAAAGTTCATCTTCTTTTATTTACTGATTTCCTACCTACTTGACAGAAAACTAGTCCCTTAATCCTGAGCTGTGGTCTCTGCTTTGCCGTATAAATTACACTGCACTTACATTGAACCTGAACATAATTCCATTTCAACACGAAAAAAACATTAATTTTTAAAATATTTAAAAAAATGTCGTGTTTTGTACATACCAGAACAAATATTTCAAAGAGAAAATACTTTAGTATAAACAGTAAACCCTCAGCATAATTGAACATAATTTCTTGGATCGTACATCATAAAACTTCTGACTACATTTTGAACTTACGAATTGTCAGAAATATATTACGTAATGTGAGAAATCTATATGTTTCCTGAAACTGGATTAGCAACATCCACGGGGGTGTGAAAAGATAAAACCGAGTGCTTTGATTACGTACCTCCCAAGGCAAAAGCTCATTCAAAACATTACTTTGAGTACCCGTGAGGTGCACTGGAAGAACCAGCGTCTTGTATTGATGCTTATTTGCTAAGTTCACCGCTATTGACTCTCTTCTCTATTGACTCTGCATCGAGGAATTAAACTCCTTTTGTGGTTAACAAACCTATTTTATACATTTTAAAAATAGGCAAGGTGTAAAAATTTCAACTTATAATCAATAATAGGTAATTACGCCCTTTTACGCAGGGCAGAGGACATCTTAACATAATTTACACGAGAGTTGTTGTCAGTTAAAACAGTTTGAAGAGATGAATATGTTTAAATAGAGAGATGAGAAGATGTTTCAAGAGAGATTTTTGGCAGTTAAAACAACGAGAAGAAATATATATTTTTAGGTTTTCACGGCCAAAAGTATTTTTGTTATTTATTTTTGGGGTGTTATGCCGTGTTTCGCTACCTCCTTCTTTAGCCAACGTTTTGGACAGCATTACAGTGTTCATCATCAGGGCAGATGAGCAAATGATATATTTTTTTTTTACTAGATTCTTATATTCCTTGAAGAGGTGAATCATTTAAATTTACTGAATTTAAAGTTAATGTTCTTTATACAAATAGAACGGCGTCATTTGCGCCTCGCAATCTTTACCTCATGTGGGTATTTAAAAATTTTACTTGTTTATTAGACTTAAGGTCCTGAATTTAATCGGTAAGGTTTTTGTTACCTAAAAACCCTACTAAATTGAGCAAATGATATTGGTGAAAGTGTTTGCTTATGTATGTCGTCTATTAGCTTCGTCGTCTCTATTAACCCCATTAACATTAACAGAGACGACGGAGCTAAGCTCAATAGTTATTGGTATCCAGTAATTGACGGCTACACCAAAGCTAAACGCAAAAAAACATGCTGATTTTTTTCTAACACCAGCTCGTAGAGAAATGGAGCTGGCAGCACGGTATCGCTTCAACATACATAAGCAAACACTTTCACCAATATCATTTGCTCATCTGCCCTGATAATGGACACTGTAACGCTGTCCGAAACGTTGGCTACAGAAGGAGGTAGCGAAACACGGCATAACACCCCAAAAATAAATAACAAAAAAAAGAGAAGAAATATATTCATATGAAGAGTAAAGACTTGGGCGAAGGCAGGTATTACGTACTATTTAAATATTGACATACATTGCTGAAATAAAATAAATTTGTTAGAAAACCTGCTGCTTTCACAATGGTAGCTAACAAACTTACATATTATTGAAATACTGTCACGTATTCACGCTTAGAACCCGCACTGGCTTCCGAGTGAATCTAAGTACATATTATTTATAAAATTACAAAGCTTAAGAATAGATAATGTTGAAAGACTGGCAAAATCACCTTTTTTAAATACTGAAGTTTCTACCAAAAACTTGGGGCGCATCATTGGCGAAATATTTATCCAAACATTCACAAAAACACTAAACAAGTTTTATTTTTGTTTTATTCAATCAAATCGAAGTTCAGAATAAAGAAATATTTGTTGCTCCATTTAAAGATTTGTCTAATCCTGCAGAGCTTTATAAACTTTTATACAATAAATTATTTTACTTACCAAACTCGGAGTTCATTATGAAGTTTGGCAGTGGGAGGGAATACGATAAAGGGAAATGCGAAGGTAGCGGTTGGATGTTTAAGTTGAAGATTGATTGTCGTGAAAAATGTTAAAAGGGTTCCAAGTCAAGTGAAAAGTAAAAGATAAATCATTGATCTTTACGCCACCCCGAATTTATTTCAAATTTGTATAATGATCTGCGAAGAGTCGTAAAAAGTTTAATTCGGTTTTAGGATTAAATGAAATTACAAAAAAATACGAGAATTTCTTTTATTTAGCTCTAGGCATCAATTAGGAATAACGTACTTAAATTTACTATGTGGATTATCTCCGGTAAAAATTTGCTTTATTTTAAAAACGTTGTTTTGAAAACACGCCTGCGGGGACGCGAAACACTTCGTTAACAAAAGAATAACAAAAAACAATTTTGATATATTTCTGTTGTTTATAAATAGAAAGTTGATTTTATAAGAAAAAAACTATTATAATTTGTTTATTTCACTCTACTATTTTCAATTTGGGAAGGGATATGGGACGCGTCGCATCGGAAACCATTTATTTCGGATAACTAACCCCAACATATGCCAGGTTATCTCAAGTGTTTTGCTACGTTACATGACTTAGAAGGGGTGCCCGGGTTTATGAAATGAGGCAAATTGAGGTCTTGGCGGTGGATGTATCAACCCGCCTGCTGCGGAGCTTGATCGACAGAGCCACGTCGAAGTGCATCCTTCGACTTCTCCTCCCGGATTTTCTCAACCCATCGCCTTGCAAGGCAGTGGGAGTAATGGATTCATAAGTCCGTCACTACTGAACACACTAACCCCCAGATTCCTACCTCTTCCTCCCTAGAACCTCCCCTCCTTTCTTTTCTTAAAAAGACGCTTCATACAGCATCCCCAAATATAACATAGGCATTAAGGGAAATAATATTCCGCAGGGCCTTGTAGGTGGAATTAATGTATTTTTTTTAAATTTGAACACAATTTTACAGGTTTATTAGAGCTATCTGACTATAAGCCGCAAAATCACTCCAATGAAGAGCTTTGAATTTCCAAGAAAATGCTGCAGTTTTCAGAAAGAATCGTTATTCCCATCACAAGCCATTTAAAATTGAAATATTCAGTTCATCCACCAAAATTTTTATTTTATTTTATTTTATGGGATCCACGAAAATAATGTTGATATCGGGACGAATACGGCTAAAACTTTTAACTATTTATTAAAAGTGATTCGCAATCCTCACTTACGATATCACCCATATAAAAGCTATTAGTTTTATGTTTTGATTCATTTTTATGATTATTATATTTCGAACAAAGGTTCTTAACTTTCTAAAACGCTATTAAAACATTGAGAAAGCGCATAAAAACTTAAAATTCATAATTCCAATATATTGCAGTCAGACTTCTTGGAAAATAATGATGGCCTTTACGTGCTTCACTCGTAATTCACCGCATTTATGTGACGTTGCTTTACTGTGATATTTATTAACTTTATAAAATATCGATACATCTATGTGCGACCAAATGGTAAATATTTGCTCTATGTACGAGGAGTCATAAATTCCTTCAGGATTAAATTCGAATAGCGCAAATGCAATAAATGTAAACCTTTAGAGCACTTTACTTGATATACAATGTCGTCATAATACTGTAAAAATGAACTAACCGCAAAATATCCAAGATTGCTTTTGATGTACCAACTAGGATTTAGGATTTCTAGGATCCTCCTACAAATAAATGCATCTCCCAAAAAAATTTCATATCATCTATTGTTGTTTCCTAATTAATTTGTTGGATTAAGTTCTTGCTCAAATGTTGGAATAATTACAGTAGAATCAGTTTATTATGACTGTGCCTATATTGACCAACTGCTTAATATGAAGTAATTACACAGCGAAGTTTGGTTTTCCTATAAAATTCTTAATAACAAATTTGGATATAATGACTTCCCTTATAGTGACATGTCGCTTATTATGACCCATTTTAAATAAATTATGTCCGGTTATAGTGACCGACATGATTCCTAACACAGTTACTGATTTTAAGTCTATAACACTTGCATTCCTTCCGCCGAATACAACATCAGTCTTACAGCCAATGAATCAAGGAATAAATAATACGGTCACTCAAAACTAATTTAAGATAGAATCTTGTGCTTAAAATGATTAATTGTCTTGATACAATTGAAAATCACTCTTCTACAAAAATAACGGTGCTAGATGCAATTCTTATGGTTAATGATGCCTGGAATAAAATATAACAAAGTACCATTCACAATTGTTTCAAACATGCAGGATTCATTGAAAACCACGACGGTTTACCTGTTCAAACACCAAAACATGAATTTGATTGAAGAAGATGACGTCCCTTTATCTTTGTGGGCACGAAACCTAAATTCGGATTCCTTAGCAGCACCGGGAATCTGGGAAGATTACTTTGACAACGATAGCGCTCTCCTCACATCCGAAGAACCCACAGATGAAAATATCGTACAGTATATCAAAGCTAATGAGCAAAGCAAAAGTGATGGGGAAGAGGTAGTCGAGAAGAACCATTACCTGCCACAGAAGAGGCATTAAAGGCTGCAGAACTAACATCACGATTTGTTCATAGCAATATTGGAAATGATAATTTGACCATGGCGTTGTTTTCTTTACAAATGGTATTAGCGACTGTTATTACAATATGAAAAAAAGCAGACGAACATTATTGATTTCTTATGTAAAAAAAATAAAAAGTATTTAATGTACTTATTACGGACAATTTTTATTTTGATTTAATATGCTGTGTTTCTGTTTATTAAAATAAAGTCATACATATAAACCTAACAAAAACAGAAGGTTGATTATTTTCTACAAAAGGCTTTGTATGACGTCCGCTTAGTATGACGTGTTTGTCATTTCCATTCGATGTCATTATAAACTGATTCCAATGTAGTTAATTTATTTCGAGAATCAATTCCTCGATACAAATTTCTGACGTTGGAAGCGCATAAAGCTGTAGAACGGAGAATTCTTGCAAAATTCAACTTTCAACAGTTTTTTCATCTCGATTTTTTTCATGAATAATACAACTCTAGATTCTTTTCTAGATTCAGCTTCGTTCAGAGCACTGAAAACTCTTCAACGATGAGCTCTAGCAACATGAAAAATATACGGCGTCTTTTGTCTGAAATCTTAAGGTCAACGTAAATACATTTATCTCGCAAAATAATGTTCTGAGAATTAATTAATCGTGAGCTCTGAAATATTCAATTTTGGAATCATATTGCTTAGAATCAGTTTACATTATGTATACTTAAAATATGCTTCAAATAAATTGAAGCATATTTTATCGTTTCGATTGAGTAGAACTAAAATAAAATTGTTAATTACTATATTCATATAAAATATAAGAATAAACCACAAAAATTTATTTTTCATTGGAAATGTGTGAAAGCATATTAGAAACAATATTAAAAAAATACAATATAATGTTTCTCTTGATAATAACGACAGTTTCCCTTGATTATCTTTTTTATTCTAATCCTAATAAAATCTATATATTTATTAAATTAAAATACGTTTGTTTCTGTCTATGAATGCATTAATTTGATTTGTGCAAGCCCGCGATTCTTACTATACACAATAGTTAGTTCTGGCATCATGAAATCATGCGTTGCTAATAGTTCATCCGATTGCGATGAAACTTTGGGGATTTGATGTGTGCTTGCTAGCGATGGTTTCTATATATACTTGTGAGCTCTGGCATTATGAAATTTGTATTAAAAAATTGCAATAGGTGGTACGCGAGCTGTTTGAAAATTGAATGTACCGGAAATGAATGTATGGAATGCGCGAGAGGGGAACCCGGGAGGGGAGAGGGGAACTCGGGAGGGAGAAAGGGAACTCGGGAGGGGAGTTTGCGGGACGGGGAAGGGGGCGAGGGGATTGGGGAGAGGGAAGGCGGAGAAGGCAGAGTGGGAACGCGAGGGGGAAGGGGACTCGGGAGAGGAAAGTGAGGCGGAAGGGAAAGGGAAGAATGGGAAAAGACACGCAGGGAGAAACATGCCGGGAACTCGCTAGTTATTCATAAAATAAATTAAAACCACTATTGCGCTAAAATCGACCGTTCCAAGACTCCGTTTGCCAAGCGATTTATAGCCTATTATCTATATTTGCGGTGATGTAATGTAGGCTTGTGTATTCTCTTAAACAAACAAGAAGCCATAATGTTCATTTTACCTAAATAAAATAAGCATTTCGTGTAATTCGGGAAGTAGAACAGAGGAGTACGAGTAGTATGAGCTTATGAGGAAAGCTTTTGTTGTGCATTGAAAAACATTAGGTAAAAGCATAATGATAATCATCCGTTTAAGAAGAGCGGCTCTGCGACCTTTTTCATACAAAACTTAAATTTGGATTTGAAGTCAAAATACGCAACCAATGTGTTGTTAATATCTAGTATGAACACTTATCCAGACAAACTTCAACGGCTCGGAGGGCTTTGAAGCAAAGAATGGACGGTTACCGCGGGAGTGTTTTCTCTTGGGGTAAGAATAACCTCGTCGAATTCAATGTTTCAAAGACCCAATCATGCCTGATTACGTCTAAAAGGGATCGAAATGAAAATCTAATAACGGAAGCAATCTTCCGAACAGACCTTCCTTTGATATGCTTGGTGTAACTATAAGTGACCAGCTCAGGTATGGGGGCACTATCGAAGCCAGAGTAAAGTTACCCTCTCAAAAACTACTGGGCGTACTGTACAGGGCCCGCAGATACTTTAATAGTACACAACTGCTAACCCTGTACAAATCACAAGTGCGCCCCACGGTTGAATTTGGCAGTCACCTCTGGTCTGGAGCTCCAAAATATATAAAAAAGTGAGAAATATCTGGTACCGATATAAAAAGCGTATAGTATATAACATAATACATTGAACATTGAGGATATAAGCAGGTACAATACAGGTAGGTATTTAGTTTCATTATCATATAAAGTTGTACAAAGGAGTTCATTAGGTTTTAGTAATAATTAGTAAATCATAAAAAAGACTTTATTTGATTGTTTTAAGTTCGTTTATTCCCCATTGACAAAGAACTCTCCATCTACCCTTACTTCTATAACTTCCTTCATAGAGAAGCTCATCCCATTTTTTCAACCTACTGTGAAAACGGAATATATTACTATAACGTGTATTTTACTGACCCGAAGAAGCTACGATTATAGCGAAACCCGGCCGGCATTAAGTATATAAAAATTTAAAAAGTGGTGTTTACTAAGTTATTGTTTTCACATCACAAAGTATCTGCTTCATCTGAACAAAAATATATATATTTTTTTTTAATAATTTTCATTAACTCGCAAATAATTGCCAAATCTGAAATCATGAAAAAACTAATTTTTTACCAACCTTTATTTTAAAATTTTAAATAATTAATAAAGTTTATTCAATTTTGTGTGAAAAAGGCCGCGCAGCTGTTCCCCTTAAGTTCTGGCAACATTAGAGGCTGGGGTAAGTAAGTATTCCCTTCAGCCGGCATACACGTCCGTCTGCCACTCTGTCAGCCAATAGAGGCGGCGCGGCACATCGTCCCGCGAGCATTCCCATAACCTACCCTACTTTATAAATTGCACATGCATATTCTGCGGTCAGCCGGCGTGATGCATTATGGTTAGTGAAATCTGAGTTACTGAAAGCTGCTGCAGTACAAGCTATGCTGAACCTTGATGAATCTATTTTTACCTGACACTCGATTTAATTAAATGCCCAACATTCTTCCATTCGAATGGTGAACGATATACTTGGAGTGGATTGTAAATCGAAGCGTGATGAAGGTTTTGCTTTAAATGGATTTATTATTGGGTTTTAGAAATGCAATTAAGAGTACAGAAATTGATCCAATTTGCTTGAATCAGCCTCCCGAATGCTCGTGTTATGGAATCTGGTCAAACTAAATTTATAATTATAAACATGAGATTTATAACAATTCAAAAACTCAATTTTATATTTAATGGCAATCAGATTTTTTGACGACCTCTGTTGAAGAAAGGTAAGCTCCTTATTTTTGATATCGAAGTTTCAAAGTAATTTTGCGCTTACATTATTCTAGAGTGGAATACTCTCATAGTGTGAGACCTCAGTTCAAAACATAAACCTGTGTAGCCTTTAAAAGCTTCAGTTTTCTAGTTTTACCGGTATTAAAATGGCAGTTTTCCATAGAACTTGCGTCATTGATTCCTTCGGCACCGTTGCACAGTCGAGAAACATACCAAACGCGCACCCAACATGTGTACATGGTTGACATCTATTACATGAGAACAGGTCGTTTCTACGACTCGTTCTTGAATTCAACAACTTGGCTGTGGAACGATTAGCCGGCCTCTGTGTTTCCTTCCGCCCATAACATGAGTATCTTCAAGACCCATGTTCACTCCTTCCTCTCCTCAAAAATATTCACCACACAGCATATCCAAAGATGACATAAGCCCTGAAAGAGTTTTCTCAGGGAATCCTGTGCGGAGTTAATATTTCGCTGGGAAAAATGATTGTGTTACTAAATTACCTGTCAAAAACGTTATTATTACTAAAATAAAATGTATGTTTATTATTGGTTATGTATAACTGTAAATGTGCATTTAAAATAAAATAAATAAATTTAAAAAAGGGACCTGTTTCGAATTGCCTACAATTCCCCAATAGTCATCTTTCTTCTTCTACACTTTTTCTGCTGTGTTATAATATTTCCCAAAGAGGATGTGGCGGTTTCGCTTGTTCCGACAGTTGAACAACTTGTTCGTTATTATTTTTAAATATCTCTGAAATGTTTTCAACTTTCGGGGGAAGAATGGTTTTTGGAATGGATTCCATCGATTGGATAATATTTCTGCGAATCCAATACAAAAAGCTACACACCACTGCCTGATTGCGTTTTCTAATGCATTGTCAATTCACCTCACCGAGCGATGACATATTTTCATATCGTTATTTGTAATCTTGCAATTCTTCAACGGCCTGTGAATTGAATAGTAAATATTTATTGCTGGAGTGCTGTCGGACATTTTTCGTTTTAAAACACCAAGGAACGTCTGCGTGTCTACGGGATTGAAATACGTAATCAGAATTTAAGCGGTCAGATTATCTAGGAAGTCCATCGAAATGTTAACAAGACAGATACGAAATTTTAATCGATGTGAACATGTCGATTGCTCATTGCTGAATCGAAAAAGATTTGCATCCGCAAGATATTGAAATATCAAGGATGTTATGTATTAGTGACGCAAGTATTTTCATGCCATCAATTCTGATTACCATTAGTAATATCTTAATAAATCTGTGTACGATATCTTAATTCGATTCTTGATTTCTTATAATTTCCTCGTTCACATATCTATAGATGTTTTAATTCATTTCCCTCGTAACTGAAGCAGAAAAACTCTCGACAAATGACATTCGGCATCAATTTTTCAATGCATTTTTTCCATGATTTATTTGGAGAATAATTAATTATTGCTTGCTTGAAAAATATTCTTAATCTCACATTATCAAAGTGTTAACGATAATAAGAAAACAAACTTCAGAAAAGCACTCAGTTTTTTTAATGACGTGAGTTTAGTAAAAATTTACATATCTTTAATCGCATCATTAGCATGTCCCCAAAACTATTACAAGATATCACTACTTATTTTAAATTAAAAAAAACACCTGAATGGTTGCCATAAAACTTCAGTGGAAAACGTTTTAAAAACATATCGGAAAGTAATTGGGCACAAAAATGTAGATAGGTACTTACTTATAAAAAAGTCGGTTATGGTTAGAGAATATTTGTTTCCCTACTCTATAACGCTATCATAAAAATAATCTAAAAGTGCATAGTAAGCAATAAGAGATATAATTTAACGTCTAATCTTAAATAACGGCAACCTTAATAATTCTAAAACCTGGGGTTACGGAGTATCGCAATCGTAATCCACGCGACATAAAATCAACTCTAATCCAAATTTAATCAATATCAAATGACATCGTCAATATGTTCAAGTATTTATAGACCGTCACCTAGAAAATCGGCAATCACGATAGCCTAAACTATAATATGTGGTCACGAAGCGTGGGAATCATCACCGTTGCATCACTTTTAATTTAATTCAATGAACTCGCATCCTGAATAGAAATTTGCATACTAATTGACAAACTATTGAAAAAAATTCAGTAATAAGCCTTGAACTTCCAAAGTAATGGACTGCTAGCTCCGGGAGAGCAATGGTTTGGCGTCGAAATAGATTCGGTTGCATAAAAAGCGTTTGCGCTGGTGAAATCATTCCTAAATTAGACCCTCCGTTGATTGTGAAAGGGGAAAAGCGACCGGCCCGAGAGTAATAACATAAATTATCGGAGAGACGTCATTTTGCCGCTTCATCAAAGAAAATTACCGAACCACTCCTTAATTATACCGATGACAAGAAGGAAAAGCATGATGATCCGACTGATGGTGGCTGACGTCAATGAGATCAAAATAAATACACCGAATTCGTTACGAATCAACATCGCGTTTATTGACCACCGCACATTATTCCATGGGATTACGTTTCGGATGAAATGAAAGGAATCTCGTGATGTTGGTGACCTATTTTTTAGATGCAATATGTAGTACGCTTATAAATACGATTTTAATTTGTAAACGGTTCAAATCTAATACGACTATTGGGACGATATACTTGGTCGAAGATTGGGACGCTATTTAATGACCGAAGATCCGTAATACCCGGCAGCGTAACAAACGATATTAATTTTTTTTTTATAAATATTGATTGAACCGGTTTTACTACATTATGCACATCTTTAAAGTGGTGCGTTTAAACTAAGGCTATCTTTTACATCTCTGTCAGGTGTAAAATATAATATAACTGTATTCTAAGGTGGGTCATTTAACAAAAAATGTTATTTTTAAATTCTAAAAAATAAAAGGATAAAAGGAAAAAAATAAAATAATAGCGATAAAAGGGTGCCAAATGGGTTCAAAACGACGTATTTAAAATTTTTCAAATTTCTGATACGATCTTCTTCCTCCGGATTCACTTCAAAGTTTTGAAAATTTTAATATGTTTTGAAAAAAAAAAAATTAATTTAATTTTTTTTTTTACCAAACCATATTTTTTGTACTCCTCCATAGCAATTGTAGTATATTTTGACGAAATCATTTACAAAAAGTCCCAAAATTGAGTTTCGCAAAATAATGCTGAAATTCGAGAGTAAGGATTTTGCTGGTATTTGAATACACTGCCTTGAGATAAAAATATACCCATTATTTCGTGTTTTATTAAAAATAGTTCATTTTTAGTGGTTTTTAAAATTTTTTTAAAGATTTTAAAGAGAAATTTCAAAGTCAATCCGGAGGAAGAAGATGATATCCAAATATTAAAAAAAAAATTACGTTATTTTATATCTCCATTTAACACCCTTTTATCACTATAAGACAAATCAAAACAAGTTTTTTTCCCCATACAGTCGTGACCCACCCAACTGTATACCCACCTACTTATTATTTATTTATTCATTTTCCAAAAATCGACAATTCACATTTTAACAGTTTGTACATGTGTAGTACAGCCAACATAAATCATTTATGGATATCTTCATGAAGCTTATTATGGCCTAAACGAAGATGTCGTTTTGAGACAAGATATAATAAAAATAAGATAGGATACAACATTAATTAAGTTCAACAATTACAACAACAACACACTTATGAAAATAATACAGAATAACATTTTTATCAGTATGACGTACAGACAGTCATGGTTGTCGTTTATTGGTAACCATAAGCCACGACGTACATAAAACAAATGTTATTCAAAATGGGATTAAAAATATTAACAACAGAAAATTTATACTTAAACTACCAGAGAAATACTCTTTTATGAACTTTTTATTTTTGTTAAGCTCGCAGTTGAAAATATCTACTTTTGATGTTATGTTTACAGTTCATTTTGTGTTGATCTACTGTGAACAGGGTAGAGGATTATTATATTATTATTGTAAAAGTTGTTATTGTAAAGTGTCTGTTCTAAAGCAAATAGAACGAACAAAGTTTAAGTGATTTAATCAGTAATTAAATTCCACTGAAAAATTAAATAAACAAAATAAATACCATTAGTTGAACATGTCAGAATTTTTATGAAAAATTAACCATTGCATTGCGCTACTTTTTAAAATCATAATCAAACGCAAGTACCTACCTATTCACTTGTCAATATTTCTAACAGTGGATGTAAAATCATTTTTTGTAACTTTATTGTAATAGTATTCATAACAATACTCTGTGACAACTCTCAGCGACATTGTTTAAAAGTTCAATGTCAAATCAATCAATCAGTCATGAAAAACAAAAGTTAACATTTGTGTCAATTGCGGGGAGATTAAAACGAACAAAAACTTACAGCCTAAAAATCAAAACTTTTTTCGGGAACTAAATAAATAGAAAAAAATCCCCGTTATAAACACGAGTTTATGATGAGATTAAGCCTGCCTTTAAAATGGTTTTTTTATAGGCAAAGCATGATGAAGTAATTATTCTTTACCTTAGGCTCTTTTTTATATTTAATTTCATGAATTTAAAGCGCTGGTAATATTTGCCAAAGGCGTAGCACTACGTCACTGGCCCCGGTCACTTCACCGATCTGTTTTTTTTTTTTCATATTAACAACCTAATAACATACAACAACAAACAACGTACTTAAAACTGGCAATCGTCGTTTTATTGAAATTTTAATCAATTTCATATTAAAAACATCCTACTTATAAAATTTTAATGTCGGCGCTACGGTTTTGTATGTTTTTTTTTCCTTTTTTCGAAATAAATTCAGGTATTTTCAACATATCTCCGCAAACATCGAAATAGCGACAACGGCAAATAATATTTATTTATTTATTTATGTTTAGTACATGTTTTTAACAGTACAGGAAATAACATAAAATATTAGAAACAAAACATAAAATATAAAAGTTGACACAAAATAGGTCATGTGGAATATAAGTTGTAAAAATAGAGATAAAGATAGTTTATGAAGTAGGAAGAAATAGTTAGCACTCGTCGTTTGAAGTTTGACAAATTGAAATTATTATCAAATACATCCATATTGTTTAAACATTTGTTTCAAGAGAAAGCCATGTTACAAGACTATGACTATAACAAGACAAGACTATGTTAACGCTGTATTGGAGAATGCAAACTATGGTGGGAATGAGATGTACGAATATAAAATATTAACATTTGTCTACTCGTTCGGGTAGGTACATGAAGATTTATTAATTGCAGGAGTTCACAACAATGGAATTTAAAATTTAATAATTTAAATAAAAAGGTAAGTTCGTTTATTTTTCGTCTGTTTTCTAGAACGGGTAATTGATATGCTCTAAAGGAATATTATGTTTTAACAAACCTATCAAATGTTTATCTTATAACTTTACTATTTCCTGATCCTTAAAATTCCTTACTATTTTCCTACTATTTCATAACATGTTACAAAATTCTTTTGCAGGACAGAGAGGTTAATTAAATAATTTACAAAAAAAATACCGTTTTATTGCCCTGTAGCGGCCGGGTAGTAGCTACGTCACTGAACCTAACCATTTAAGAGATTTAACTTTTTTTTACCGCGCTATAATAAGTTATTAAAGGAAACGTAAGCTATAATAAAAGCAAACATTTTAATATTTGAGTGTCTTTCGTTTACCGAATAAATACGGATAACTACTTATTTAAACTGATTATGGTAATGGGAAAGAATAAAAAAGCAAACTTCTTTGTGAGAAACTCGTCTTGAGAACAACAAGCCTACAGCTTCGGTAAGAAAAAAAGGAACGAGATTAAAAATATTATTATAACGTTTATATTAAAGACGTGTTTAAAATTCAAAGCGTAATTCTAAAAAATGTTGCTTTAATGTTCTGCGTAGCTTACTGATCTATTAAAAAATAACGTTTGTGAATGAAATCTATTAGATTAATACCTACCGAACATTTTGAATAGCATTATTCGTTTATTGCTTCAATCATTTTTAGAATCCAAACTTTTATTAAATATAAGGATTCAACTCATTTTCTGGCGTAAAATACTACAACTAAGGCTGAAAATAAAAATTTCTAGGAAAAATGTTTCTGTTTGACTAGAACTCAAAAAATTTATATTTTTTACCTTACAAAAGTAGTAGTACCGTTTTAGTAGTTCTGCTTTGTAATGATTAATATTTTGGGTGTGTACTTGCTGCTTGTTGAATAGGTTAAGTAACTTCGTTCGTTCATTATCAATACTCTTCCACAGTGGTGTTTTACCTCGAATTTTTGTACTCGTGCACAAAAGCCGACCAGATGCATCTCCGACAGAGACAAGGCACAGAGAGATGATGCAAAGGCTGGCGAGGCGATGCGAGCACGTCAATTTCACGTGTTCCGGTTTGCCGAGAATTTAGAAAAGCCTTTACAATACCTGCAAACGTATTACAGATATCTCATTTAAGATCGATAATTCCTACTCATCTCCTAATAAAAAATGAGAAGATAAAATAAGTAAAAAACGTCTGAGGTAAGAAATGGTAAAATACGGAAAGTAAAATCGAAAAAACTTCAATGCGTCTTATAAAGTTGAGACGCGCCTCAACTTTCCAACTCTCCCCCCTTCAACAACTCAATATGGATAACTTTAGCACATAATATAATGTGTTAGTAAGACGACGGAAGCCACTAATGCTTATTTCCTGCCTAATGTAATATTATAATGTGAAATTGAAAGAACTTTGGACCTGCCTAAGTCGCAAAGCTTCCTACGGACCGGTGAATGGCTAATGAAAAATAAAATAAAGAAATTGAAGACTGTATAAAAAGGATATTGAAAAAATGGATAAGCATTTAAATGCAGGATATTATGAAAGCATAATACACCAATTTATGCTTACTTGTAAGACTTACTTTGTTACAGTTATTTGCTGTTTTTTTTTTGTTAGCCTGTGAAATTTTTAAGGTTTTATTAACATTTTTAGGTTGGTAGCGCATATATTACATACTATATAATTAATGCATTATTTTATTTTTTATTTGTTTATCTTAAAAATGGTACATATTAAAATAGTACTGGTCTTCCATTAAAAGCATTTGCTTGTGGATGGAAGAAGAGTTTACATTTTATTTATACATTTAAACAGTCACGTGTTTCACATAAGTAATTAGTGCAGTTAATACAAACACATCGCAATCTTTAACTAAAAGACATCCATGTATTCCGTAAGAGTAAAAACAAGTATAATTTTTAGTGTTACATTCATGTGGAAATAGGGGAAGCAGTCTTCCCGTTGCTGATTTCTTTAAAATGATTTTTGATAGAGTTTGATAATTGTATTTTTTTTATTAATGATTCTGATTTCTATGGGTAGGTTGTTTAAGAAGTATTTTCCTTGGTATGAAAAATGATGTTGAGCAAAAGAAGTGTTTAGTTTTGGGCATATAAATACATATTTGAGTCTGGTATGATTTTCCGTTATGAATGAGTGTTTTTCTTTTTCTTTTACAATTTGTAAGATTGAATTTTTTATAAATAGATTTTTGAATGTTGGGACTTTAAATTCTTCGAATATTCGTTCGGTAGGGAAGTCTGGAGGTTTTTTAAAATAATTTTTATTATGAGTTTTTGAACAATTTCTATGGGGGTCAGACTAGTTTTGTAAGCTGCTCCCCAACTGGTAACGGCATACTGAAGAATAGACTGTACTAATGCGTAGTATATTGAGTATAGATTTTTCGTTGATAAGAAGTTTCTAATTTGTAAGAATATATAATTTAATTTCTAATTCTTTTTATTGTATGGCCAATGTGATATTTCCATTTGAGGTTTTTATCTACGATTATTCCAAGATATGTAATTTTATCCGCTATTTTCAGAAGTGAACATTTTTGTCGACAGTTTTCTGTAAAGTTTTTACCTAAATTTAGAAGCAGCTATATTGAATAAATCCGTAAACCTACATTTTGATATTTCATTATATTTCTATTCACTTGTCTATCATAAATAACATAAATTTATAAATAAACTAGCTGACCCGGCAAACGTTGTTTTGCCTGAAAGACTTTTTTTAATTTTGATTGAATTACTAATATCGCTATTAAAAAATAGGGGTTGATAGTAGAAGGGTGAAAATTTAGGGCTGTATGTATTTTTTAATGCCTCACCATAAAAATATAATTAAAAAAAAATTTGTCCAAAAAATAAAAATGAAAATTCGGGGTTGACCACCCTTAACATTTAGAGGTATGAAAAATAAATGTTGGCCGATTCTCAGATCTACCCAATAAGCACACAAAATTTCATCAAAATCGGTTCAGCCGTTTCGGAGGAGTATGATAACAAACACCGTGACACGAGAATTTTATATATTAGATAAAAGAAGATAACATAAATTTATATCTCATTTGAAATGAATACATGTAGTTAATTTTTTTTAACACCAAAAGTTATCAGTTTCTTTCAAATACCTAATCATTAGAGGTTGTTGAGTCCACACTCTCGAGCGGCGCGTTCTGTACCTCGAGCAGTTCGACACAAGATGCCGCTCAGTTGGCCTAGATACCTACGGTCAAATATGATGGTTTATTTATGAGCAAATATAAAATTTGCTGACTGAGTATTCCATAAGCACCCTTCGTCATTATAGAAATTTAAAAAAAAAATTCAATAAAATCGCGAGGATATCTCTGAATATTAAGCAAACAATTAGAATCTTTATTGATATCGAACAAAAAACATCGAGCGAAACGTTGCACACATTGAGACATGTTCGAATGTGCGTAAAACCATCGAACATGAACGAGCGTGGGTATGGAGCATAAGATGTCATGATCGAACGCGATCGGCGGCCATCTTGAATCTCACTTCTCAGTAATCAGGAAATAATATAAAAGATAGTCGTAACGTAAGAAAATGTGTTTATTGGCCATCTTGGATCTCGGCCGTCCGTTTTCATACAAAGAAGATAGCCCTAACGTGTCTAGGAATTTACCATTTCGGTGTCATAATGAAGGTTTTGCACCCACTGCAGCGTGCGATTATAGAGTTTCACGATCGTTTTACCTGCACAGTACTTGACCGGGCGTAACTAATCGTCGAGCGCCCGCAGCAAGCCGCGTGCTCCCGATCCATTCTCCGCGGTGCCCATACACCGTGGACATACTCCGCCCGACCGCAAACTAAACCGAGCGGCTCCATTACAGGGGGCGAAATAATTTAAGGTTTGTGACAATAATTGCCCATTACATACCGCCACCCATTTTCAATTACTGGCCGGACCTGTGTAAGGATGCTACGAACTTGCATACGATACTATCAGAGTCCTCAGTGCTCTCTCTCTCTCTCTCTCTGTACTCGATAGCCCGCGTAATGGATGTTGCGTTGGGCCCATTAATACGCCGCTACCTGCAAATATAATTAATGGATTGTGGTAAAAGTTGGGAGAGAAATACATACATATAAAATCGGGAGAGACTGGTTGAGGGGGACTTATTGACCTAACCAGCCAAACTTTCCTATTGCCTTGCAACGTAGTGGGATTCATACCCTGGGTTTGTTTGGGTGGGTTTGTCACTCCTGAACATGCTGACACCCCTTCTACCTTTTCCTTCCAAGCATCCCCAGATGACTCAGGGCCTGAAAGACTGGGAATGGGATGCTGTGTGGAGAATCTTTTTAGGGAAAGGAAGGAAATGAAGTTCTTGGAGAGAAAGAGTGAGTAAGAATCTGGGGGTCGTATGTATAGGAGTGACGGGCTTATAAATTGTGTTGCAAGGCGATGGGACGAGAGGGTTCGGTTGGATAGGTCAAAAGGTTTCCCTTAACTAGTCTCCTACGATCAAGCCCGCTACGCAGTGGGTGGCCAAACACATCCAAGATCTAGACAAACCTCACCCCATGAACCCGGGAACCCCCGCTTAGTCACCAAACGTAGCAAACCACTTGGGTTAACCTATGGCAGGGGTGTTATCAAATAAATGATGTACCCATACCCATATCCCAAATTGCATATTTAAATAAAAAATTTCTATAAAAATGGTTTTGTGATTAGAAGAGGTTAACTTAAAAGAAAATAGAAAGGCAAGAAAATAATAAGGTTTATTATTATTTTTTTATACCATTTGCCTTTCCCCGAAATGTCACGTAAGTATTTGCAGATAAGAGCTACCAACTGGAACTGAACATTAAATAATGTTTATTAAAGAAATAAGCTTATTAACGTAATTACGATATTTAAATTTTTGTTACTGGCAATTCGTGGTGGAATTAAATTATAATATAATAATAAAACATATATTAAATTTATTTTCACGTAATTTTCTATTGCTAATAGCCAAATAACTCTCATCGTCAAAGACGACATGGCAACAAGTAAAATTAGAATTGAATAGAATCCTTGAAGACTGCCCCCTTCCTCTCCCCATTTGTTATGTATATAAACTGTAGATTAAGAATTATTTGTATTAATTTAGTCTGCAGATAGCTTTAACAAGCTGACACCGGTTACGGTAAAAAAAATAAATTAAGCCAGTATTCTGGTCTAGAAAAAAAAAAAAATTTGTCTTCATATTTCCATTGTTTAAATATTCAAAAATATCTCCTTAAAAGGATTTTTCGAAATTCGCATTATTCTAAGAGTTATAACCATTTTAATATCGCGCTTAAGACGGAATCTAACAAGAATCTAAATAGATCAAAACTTTAAACGCGTGTTTCTCGAAACCACTTTTTTCGAGACGGTTCACACGATATCTCAAAAATTGGTGTGAGCTTTCTCTACACACTGCTCTATCGCCCCTACCAGAATTATTACAAAATTTCAACTATTGTTTTTTTTTTTAAATTCCGAAAAGTCAAAAAAAGGGGTTAAAAAAATGTCTTTTTATTTCAGACAGCCGCCATTTTGGGATTTTTTTTTACTATTTTTGCTTCTCCGAGGTACGGGCCATAGCAGCATTTGTTTGAATTAAGAATTAATTTGTTTTTTTTCTTCTGATTATTAGAGGAGGGTTGCAAACGTGTCAACCATGGCGCGCCATTTTTTTGAGACCCCCCACTTCAACACCGTGTAACATTTTGATTTTCAAATTTTTTCGTTTGATTTTTTATGTTTTCTTTAATATTTAATAAATATTTGGTACATTAATGGCTACTAAAAATATACATATTTTTTTATTGCACCTGAAAAAACACCCACAATTCATGCATCCAGACTAGAATACCCACTTAAGTAAAAATACGTTTTATGTGTGTTTTATTATATCGACGTACAGAGTTGTCTAAGGAGTTTGGAAAAATTACCAATTATATTTAAAACTCTCAAAATAAGAAAATCCCTTCATTGGATATCATTTATTAAATATTTGAATTGAATTTACTGACTTCCAAATTCAGTTTTTATAACATTGATAGGATATGTCCGGACCCAGCAATTTACTTATAATGTCGTTAAATACACTTTACTTTCATTCAATGTCTTTTATATTAATGTTTCCAAAAAACTACCAATTCATTATTTTTAAATCTCTCAAAATAAGAAAATTTAAGATTCTTAATAATTATAATACCTACAGGGAGGCAAGTAATGCCATCTTTTCTAAAATGGAATAACAAAGTTGTGACCGAGCCGAGGTAAAATTCGATTCCCTTGCCAAGATCGTAAAAGAGGAATCATTTCTGAATTGTTGTAAAAAGTTGATGAAATCGGAAAGTAATTTAAAATTTATGGGAAATTTATTTAAGATGTATTCGATCAGAAAACGGTGGTGGAGGGGCGATTCGAACGCTCCGAAATGTCTTAATAAAAGTCATCTTTTATTCCTATAATCTTAATTCAAATGGAGAGAAGAGCTAAATCGGTTTACGTATCTACCCATCACAAGTTACCCATGTAACGTTACATTTTGGACTGTGAAAACAAAACGTTTCAATTTAATTAATAAATAAAAATATTCGAGACATTTCGAGAGCCCAAATAAACAATCTAATATTATAAATGCGAAACTGCTTGTTTGTTACGCTTTTACGTATTAACCAATAAAAAGATTTAAAAAATTCTTTCACCAATAGAAAGCTACATTTTATGCGAGGACTATAGACTGTATATAATGGTAAGCTCTGGTGTTATGAAATTAAAAATATTAATATAATATACTTATTATACGTTTCCCGTCAGAAAACAAATCGTTGCCGTGGAAACGATGTTGATATATTTTATTTTATTTAATCGCAGGCGTCGTAGTTCTATCTATATAAATAAAAATGAATCTCTGAAATATTTGTACGCGCATAACTTCCGAACGACTGCACCAAATTGGATAATTCTTTATTTTTACAACTGGCGAGCTTTGGCATTATGAAATTTAGGCGGCAAGTGAGCTGTTTGAAAACTGAATTTACCGGGAGTGAATGTATGGAATACGGAAGGGGGAGTGAGAGGGGAGGGGAGGGGAGGGCGGATAATTGATAAGTGAAAGCGCTACAGTAATTTCTCCTAATACCATGCGTGCGAGGCCGCGGGTAAAAGCTAGTGTTAGAATAATAGAGATTAAAATTTCATGAGCGCTTCAAAATGTTGTATTATTATTCTTCAGATAGAAAAATGTATTTTTTAAGATAAAAAAGTAACTAAATATTTAAAAAAAATAATTGCTTAAAGTTAAAAACATCCTTCGGAAAGTTGAATTGAAATTACGGCGTTTTAGGTTTCGTTATGTTTTTCATCTCGTCAATAGGGGATTTAATGAAGACGATATCATAATATCGCTTTGTTTGAAGGGAAGTCTCTTCATGAGTAGAAGAGTGAGAATCAAGAGACGGGAGAAATGGAAAACTAAAATTTCAATATCCCCTAAGATGTGTACGCTTCCTTGTTGACTTCCGGTGTTGGGTAATGCCTGGGATCTTTAACGTTCGCTTGTTTGTATCTCAATATTGGAGGAATACTGATTCACAGCCTTGAATTGTGCCAAGTGACTGCTAAAGGGCATATCTTGATAATAATTTCATCGATTTCTGGTGTATTTACGTGCCTGCCAACTGTTTGTTTAGATTACGCCTGAAACTGTTTAAATCAAAGAACCTCGCAAACAAAACTTGGATTATTACATTTATATTAGAACATCGTGTAATTTGTTTCACGATAAAATTGATTGAATTTCGCTAAATTGCACACCCCACCACACCACAAATACAATGACATGTTTTGAGACGCTGATACCTTATACTTATCATTAGAACAATTTACGAAATACGTATTGGAAAAAAATATACCACAAGTTTTTACAAACTCCCTACCCTCTGCTAAGGGAAAGATCTTTAAAATATTTTTCCTATTTTCAAATTGATTCTCGTTATGTTTTTTCTTTTCTTATTTTTCTTTTGTGGTGTATGTATTATTTTTAAAATAATCTACATTATCGACGTATAAGTTCCTACGTATACTCTTTTAATAATTCTTTCTCTCAATTCTATTATCATAAATTGCCGTTTCTTGAATGTTTTTGTTGTTGTTGGTAAAACGATTTTTATGCACGCATTTCACTTGTCTGTGCGTCCCGCGTTACCATGCAATAAACTCAAATTAACTTTGAACTAAAGTGCCATTTTCAAGACTTATTGTTGAAAAGAATTCAGACAGCGATAAAGTACTTGTCTATAATAAAACACATTGTACTGAAAATTCATTTTGTCAGTTTTAAAATTGGAGCTGATATGTTAAGAATTCAAAATGCTCTCGCATTAAATAAAATGTGAGAGCATTTTGATGCATTAAACAAATGTTCACATATCGTTGAATTATTTGAAATAAAGTTCGATACGAAGCATGTGAATGTGTGCAACCTTGCGGTTTAAAAATGAAGATTTTTTTATGCTCTATTACGAATTTATAATACGATTATATCTAACAATACTACGCAGTTCATGCAAGAATGTAACATGAAATGTGAATGATATTTAACATACAGCGCTGTTTAAATTTACATATATCCTGTTTTCAGTTGAAATAATGACATAGTTGTAACTATCTAAAATTCAAGCAACTGATGCAGTTCTGTGACGAGGTACAAATTAAATTAATAACAAAGTGGAACTGTTGGAATTCCAGCTTTGGTCTTTACCACGGACATGAGAATTTCATGTTTAATGCACGACATGCACTCGGGGTAGAGGAAATGGGAGAATATTACTTGTACGCGATCGATGTTCAAAGTAGACGACATTTGAAATAATATGTTAAAATACACAAGTGCATTAGTGTTGTGCTTTCTAAGTAACGAGAGAGAAAAATCGTTACTTTAAAAAAATGTCTGAAATAATATTAGATATCTTATTAATGAAAGGCGACCCGTTTTTTAAACGGTAGAGATATCAAATGAAAATACGAAACGTCGTATAGGTACATAAAGTAAATTAGGATCTTGATATTTATGGAAATCTGTTTCGAAATGAGATTTCAACGATTTATTTACAGTGGAAGCAGTTTCTAAAATGTTCAAAGCCCGGCATGAGCGCAATTTCTTCTTGTTTACATAATATGCAGCAAAACGATTCCAATATCGCATCTACAGATGGCGTTGCATTCTTGTAAATTTGAGAATAAATTTCCCAACTCGGATACCATTCCCCGCCACATGTTGTTCATACATAATTCAAATGTTAATATTTTAGTTGAAATTATAAACATATGACATTAAGGTACTGAATCAGAAAACGGATTGCTTTGTTAACGAAGTTTTAATGGTGACTAATGGGAAACACTAAGTATATTTTTTTTATCTCTTGATATTAAATTTCCGGCAGAATAAATAACACCATACGTTGACACATTTACACATGAGTAATGTTAAAAAGATACCCTTAGGGTAAATGAATGTCCAGTGAAGGTCGCCGATACAACGAATTATCTGAAAGCATGTTGGTATCAAACATTTTGCTCTCTAGAGGTCTATTTGTCGATAAAGCAGTCCAAAACGACTTAACTCACTTAATTTTTAAATAAATCCACCTGATTTCCGATTTTGTTTCCGTGAATGAATGAATGTAAGTCTTGGAAGTGGAAATTAACCCGTTCCCGACATCTGATCGAGCTGAAAATCAGCAGATAGACTCGTTGTCGAAGACAATGCATTCCATCACCTATATAAAATCACGCCCACATACGCGTTTCTCTGAAATCGGCTATAGCCGACCCAAGAATATTGAAAATAAATTTGTCAAATTAAAAAAAAAATAAAAACAAGAGTGTGCAATTCACACGCGGTAGAAGTGAAACCTTCAGAAAACTCAATGAGATAAGAGTGGGGAGGCTACGGAGCATCGCATAAATAAAAATTAAAAAATCGAGTGCAATTCACATGCGGTAGAATTCCACACAATCTCAACCAATGCCTTGAAAAGTGACCCCATAATCAAAGCGGCCAATGCGATAAGGTTTCATTCTACCTCATTCTCTCGCAGGCAAATCCTGTAGATGTGTTTGTGTTTGTCTTTATTTTAGTTTGTCTCATTGAGTTTCAAATCACAACGAAGCTAAAGAAGTTTCACTTAAAAAAAAGTCTTTATTACGGGTTGATTTTTCAATGTATCAAATCGTAATTCTACGAGTTTCCAAACTGTTACTCTAAGTACACCAATGCTTTCCTTTGTGCGCCATTTTTTGTAATAAACTGAAACAAAGCGTCCGTAAAACATTTAACAGCTGTCTAATTAGAGTTAACGGTACGAATTTAGAAAACGAATGAGGTAGTATACAGCTGATTGTGACCCGATTACTGCCCCTAATAGGCATATTTATCAGTTTATCTTACAGATAGAGACTGACGGACGAATTTCTATCGTTTATATTAATCTATGTGTAATAGCCGTCAATATAGAATGGGATATTATACAGTTTTGTTTTGAAAGAATTATTTTACAAAAGGAAGTATTTTAAGATTAAAAAATACGACCATTTACAGAGATATGAGTACCTAATTATTATTTAACAGTGATGTAGTAAAGACAAGCCATGAATGCTCCATGAAAACACTTTTCTCATGATAATAATAAACTTTTTAAATTGTAGAATGGCGGGAGGAACAAATAAAAACTTTAAGATGTAAAATTCAATTACCCGGAATACAGAGCTCAGTGGGTTCTTGTTGGAGAGATAAAGAACGCGGCATAAAGTACAGGTCATAAAAAGCGTAAATCTCAGATAGTTCATTATACCTTTTCCGCTGCACTATCGTATTCGAACTTTTGATGTTCCTTGTACGCTGTTTATGTCAAAAAGGACAGCATCAGAAATTAGACAAAAAACTGTTGGTACGAATTCTTGAGCGTGCGGTACGACGACACAATACCCTAAAATATGTTCAGAATCTTAACGACGTAAGTAAAGAAGCCTTGTATGCAAATTGTATGTAATATCCGTGTACTGGATGGACCTAATGTCGAATCTGCCTCATTAAAGAAAAGAAGAAAAATAATGTAGGAATTTTAACGATGTAAATGAAGAAAGCGTGTATACAAATATACGCCCGCGGTACGGCGTATTGGACGGACGTACGGTCGAATTCGCCCTAGCAGGCCTGGAGATTCGACCTTTCCGCCGGGTTCATTTTAATTAATTCTGAAGAACGTGTTACTAATATTTAAGACGTTTCTTAACGAATCCCTCCCGAAGTTATTAATTCATCGTCTAGAAAAACAAAATCTGGTGCTCACCGCTAAATTTAAAGTTTAAGATCTTAAATATAAATAACTTAAATCCCCGGGTCGCGATTTGAAAAATAAAAGTTATTATATTTAAGAATTCATCAATTATTAAAATGTGGGCCTTGAGCGAACTGCCAGTATTAGGGTATTATACCGCCTAAATAGAGAATAAGAAAAGAAAATTCGGAAGGTTAACTTTGTAATTCAAATCTGCTCGCACAGACTTGAATTCTTGTAAGCATTACTTATTAATAACACATACATCATAAAAAAAACAGTACTTTACTTACTTAATTGTGCTTATAAATTATTGAAGGGATTTTGAACCAATAACCAACTCGCAACAGTAATAATGGAAATGTACATTTGTACAATTACTTCACTTTGTTTGCCACAGTTGTTTTATGCCCTCTAAATGATTGAATTACCGACAACGGTTCTACCTTAATACGCTTTGCGACTTTGATAAATTATTCAAGCCTACCGATTTAAACTATACAAATAGGTAGTTATGTTCCAGCATGGTTTTGTGGTGTATGTGTCTGTAAAGGTTTGCGGTGGTAAAGGAAAAACAATCATTACACGCAAGTATCCTCTTTTCTTTCTTTCTTTCTTCTCTTTCTCCGTACTTTGTACTTACTGTGTTTTAAATTTTATTTCACTAATAGCATCTCCATCTAGTAACAACTAAACCTTGATTTAAGCACGCTGTGAACATTTTAATTTGGAATGTTAATATCTCGGCACATTCCAATGGCAATTTCATGAATATAATAATTGTTAATAATCTGTAAATGTTTCAAACAATAAATGATAAAAATGAACACTGTAAAAATATATTTATAGCGTAATGTGATGGTATTGAATTTTTCGATCGTCCAGTTGATTAGTCAAACATCTCCGAATACTACTTTTTGAGGTAAAAATGAAATGGTCGAATGCTTTTTTCTACATCGATTTTTTTTAACATTAATCCATACAGGACGCTCTGAGGAAAATAATTTCCCTCAGGGCCTATGTCATCTTGAGGATGCTGTGTGGAGGGTATTTTTAAAGAAGGGAAGGATAGGAAGTTCTGGGTATTGCCACAAATCAAGCTTTGCCTAAATAATAATTTATACCTATCTGTGTTTTACTTATTAAATATGCTATAAAATAACACCGGGAGGCAAACGGTATATAAGTATGAAATTTTTAAATATCCTATTACAGATTTTGGAACTTGTATTATTTGAAAATTGTATTATTTTAATATTTTCTTTTACGATTATTATTGATAATAAATATTATTAGGAAGCGATATAGAACCGCACATTTCGAAACATTTTAATACCTCTGTCACGAACGTTGGTCGGCGTGACGTCATGTTCAAGAACCCTAATCCCGTATTCACGAATATAAACGAACATATCGCTTTGGCGGAGAACCAAAATGACACAGGAAATTTATTCGTCGACATCAAAATGCAACATTATCGTAATTTTTTTCTTTATATTTTTCAACATTAAAAGCAGTGAAAATACCCTATTAGTTTCTACCTCCGAAATAAATAAGTAAATTTTTATTTATTTTATTTTTGTGATGCTTTAACCAAATCAATGTATTATATTTTTTCACAACTTTCCGACATTTTAATCGCATGTCCAAATCGAGCTCTGTTATGCGTCCTTAATGTATTAAAGCCATTCGACAAGAATGGCTTTAATATATTAGCTATAGCCAAGTTTATTATTGTGTATTGGTGTATTATTATAAATATTATAAATAAAAAAGGAATATTAATTAATTTATATAATAATATAAATCAAGTAGTCACCAGCTATCTAGTGAGTTTATTATAAACAATTAAAAAAATCTTTATTACTGAACGAAAAATATTTTATATACAAACAAAAAGGCATCTTGTACAATCAATGTGCACTGAGAGTTTTGTGATTTTTACTCGTTTAACATGAATATAGCAGTTAACATTTATGATGTAAACATACAAATAAAATATTGTGCATACGAAAGAGAGAACAAATATCGGCCACGCATAAAACGCATGATACGACCATCAGCGTAGGTCGACCGCCAGCTATTGACTGAAGAGCATACAGAAACCTCTTACTCCCTTCGCTCACTATCGTTATTACTTATTACTTAAAAAAGCTTTCCGATGGAGATGATTGCCGGAGTACACAGTTTTTCTGCTTTATAATGGGTGTTTCAATAAGAGCCCAAGATTTCAAGGCGATAATACAAAGGCAAGTTATTGAAATATTTATTTATTTATAATGTGTATATTTTGGAATTACCTACGAAACAACACATCTAGTAAATTGCCGCCATGGCTTCGCTGGTACATGCGTACTCTTTTGGCAAAATTTGCAACAGTGTTGTTGAATATATGCTTTTTTGTGTCATCAACTGGAAGACATTGCTCTTGACGACATGTGGTTTCAGCAGGACGGTGCCACATGCCATACCGCCCCTGAAACATTGACGGTCTTGCACCTGGTCGTGTCATCTCCCTGTTTGTTGACTGCAATTGGTCGCCACACTCTTACGATATAACAACACCTATGGATTTTTGGTTGTGGGGCTATCTGAAGTCACAGGTTTATGCTAACAAACCCGCGACCACCGAACCTATGAAAGAAATACCGCCACATGTATGCAGCAAAGTTATTTCAAATTTTGCCAAAAGAGTACGCGTGTGCCAGCGAAACCGTGGCGCCATTTACTAGATGAGTTGTTTCATACATAATTCCACAAAAAAAAAAAAAATAACTCAACAAATATTTCAATAATTTGCTACCGAAAACCATGTTTTATTTAACCTTGAAAACTTGCTCGTTAGTAAGGATTTAAAAGGAGGAGTATCGGCCTAGTTTCTAATTCCAGCACTGGTTCCCTACCTCCAGGTGCGCTACTTTCTCGCAATGAAGCATGTTCACATTCGGCGCTTTATAAATTCCCATAGTTCATGTGTTGAAGTTTTATTTTAACACCTCCAGCCGGGGTCATGCAGTGGAAGAACAAATAGCTTCGGGAGCTCTGCGAAATGTTTGTGCCGAGAGCTTCTCCGGGCAAACAATCGTTAGACGACATCAGCAGTGTAAATCTTGAAAACTTCCACCATAGTCGGTGACTGCAAAAATACCTAAGGACTTTCCGGATATAATGCTCCGGATACGGTTCAACGCAGTTTCATCCAATCTCATTCTTGCAACAAGTGTTTGTAACATATTTTTCATAGTGTTGAAAACAAAGATTTAATTTTTTGACCATGAATTCAAACATGGAAACATGACGGCCAAAATAAAATTTCATTTAAATAATTTTTGTCATATATTTCACAATTTATTGATTAAAAATAATAGTAGCACAATTGTGGCAAATTCCAGAGTGGTATATACTTTGGTGACTAGTGGTGATATTTATGACCCTTGTGAAAGACCAACATGCAGCATCGAAACGTTGCTAGAAATGGCTTTAGCCGTGATGGTGACCAGATTTGACTAACTAGGGGAAGGACCTCCCCACCTTCCTCTTCCCCATCTATTCCCCCTTCCCACCATCGGTGAGACGTTGGAAGCAGTTAGGACTACTGTACAGTACTCGAATAAAAAATATCCAGGTTTTATTCACGGTTTGGAATAAAATAAAACAAAAGAGAATGTCAATTGATAAAAAATATTCTTTGCGAATTATTTGGGATCATGAACGTTAAATTTTTGTATATTTTTAGAATAACTATTTACTCGCACAAAGATTTTCATTTAAGTTTTAGAAACGAGCCTCTTCATTGTTCAAATGTTTGCATCAAGTTTTACTAGCTCAGTCTCTGATCCTATGAATTTAATTTCGGCTTTCCTTTAATTGAATTCTATTTTTCATCATGATTAGATGGGCACGTACAGATGATAAGAATAGTTTCGATCCCCGATAAGCTCAAAACTTACATTTTGCCAACCGTTATTTATAGAAAAAAAAAACAAATAATAAGTCATGGAGCCTTTCGATTGATCAAGTAGGTTTTAAATGACCAAAATATCGTAATATTATAAAATCTTTCTCTTTATTTTGGCTAATAATTTCCACCTCTTGTTCATTTTGCAAATCAAACTGATAAAGATAATTTCAGGGATTCATCTGATTTATGTTTTGATCTTTTTCATAGAATCTATGAAATAGATCAGTGAGAACAGACTTGGAAATAGAAACCCAAAGTTGAATCAACTACTTTTCTTCTATAAATTGTCTGTAGATTCTCGTAGATTAGGGGAGAACACTCCTTAGCTGATGTGTAAGAGAACAGACATCACCTATTCAATGGCCTCGAAAAGCAAATGCGTTTTAATGTTTTTTGGAAGCCTAAATTCTTGAAAAGGGAGATAAATAATATTAAATAAGACAGCTAACACGTTATGCTAGCTGTTTAAATTTATTTAAGATAAAACTAATGATGATCCAAAAGGAAAGAGGGCCTGTAACGCGTGAAATCGCCTTTTACATCCATTCATCGTACATTCTTTCCAAACGTACGTCCACTTGTTATTCAAAAGTCTCCGACCTACGGTCATTACATTTAGGTATTCTTACTTGACTGCCATTTAAAATTCAAATTGTTTTACCTTCACATATCTTATTATTTTAAAAGTAGAAGAATGCTTTGTAGCTATGTAAGATATTTTCGGAAGGTGAACGAGTTAGAAAACAAAATAAATTGTTCACGTACAAGTCCTCGCCTACATAGGATTTGTAGACTTTAGGCGTGTATAATGTAGGTTAGTATAGGTTTCTTAATGCTGTAGTGCTTTTCATCAATTATTGTTTCTAATATCTAAAGAGCCTCTCATAAGCATACACTCAATTCATAAATTATGATACAAATCTTCAGGAAACAAATATCCTTTGATCGGTTCTACCACCCAATTGTTTCAATTCGCATAAATTATTCCCAATCATTAATATTAAATGGAATGTGTTGTGAGATTTTCCAAAATGGAGTAAATGATTATTCTCAAAAGCTAAGTCTGCCACTGACAATGGTAATTATTGTAAGTCGTATTTCAATTTGTCAAAGGTTTGGGTGTTGTTTTCAAAAGTATTAATTTTTTTTTACACATGTAGCAAAAACATTGTGGGAATACATTATTATAATAAATACGATGGTATAACTTTGTTTAATTCCACTTTTTATTTTCTTATCCAACTAGTTTCGGTTCAACCTGAACCTTATTACTGTACCAGTATATTTTTATTCTTCCCTGAAGAAGGTTCAGGTTGAACCGAAACTATTTGGATAAGAAAATAAAAAGTGGAATTAAACAAAGTTTTACCATCGTGTTTATTATATTAATTTAATACCACTTATTCAAACAAAAAGTAAAAACCTCAATAGGTACATGTAATTATAAAAAAGTGTAGCAAAAAATACATTCATAATATTTCTTTTCGTGAAGGACATTATTCAAAAGCATTACAAATAGATAAAACAAAGCTTCACTTGTAATACAAAGTTTAAGTTATCGATCAATTTGAATTATTGCGAATTATCCTGTGCTGGAAACATGGAATGATGATGCAAAAGATCATAATTATGTACAATTTCTGCCGGGTAAATATGTTTATAGGGAATATTCTGAATATTGGTTTCATTGGAAGAACGCCTCCGGAGCAAAATTATTAATATTATTATTCAAGACTGGCCTGTAATTGACAAGTTTTGAAGTACGTCTATCGAAATATTTATCGTCGTATAAAATTATAATGTACAATATTGAACAAAATAGAGATTACAAAAGAAATCTTACAAAATTGTCAATACTAGTCGTAGAATTTCACAATGCTAAACTTTTGCTGTGCTTATAAGAAACTATTTAACGTCGTTAAAAAAATAAAAACGTGGAATTCAGCATTACAACATTCCAAAGAAATGTCTTCTGAGAGGAGTAAAGAAAGAGGAATGCGAGGGAAGATTTCTAAACGATGGAACTATTGCATTATAAAAAGGGTAGTGTTTAAAGACACTATTGTAGTGAGCTATTTGTAGAGGAGGAACCGCCGAGGAAAGAGGATGTCGTTAAATGAATCCTTCGGGAGGTAAAAAGATGGCTCGACTCCAACTCGAGATGAATTGACAAAATAAAAAAGTGCGACAGAATTGGAGCGACTCGATAGAATTTACTAGTATTTAATAGCAGACTTATCCCTGCTTTTGCCTAACTGCTGTCTCTTAGACAAAGTAGTATCCCTTAATTATCATGATCTTATATCTTTGTAAGAGAATGTGGAAACAAACATTTGTTTTCAATGCAGCGACTAGCGACCCACCTGAACATTTTTCCAGCGTTGATTTTAACAACAAACTGCTTCACGCCTCGTGAGAGAAAATATTTAAACCGATTTGTTTAACTTCGGGATGTTTGTGTCTCAAACCTACAAATGGGTAGAGAAAATAATTAACTACAACACAACCCACCTGAAAATTGTGTAAATTAATTGGTCAATTAAGTACAAAGCGCGTTTTATAAAACAAAAAAGGCGTATATTTCACCGGTATTTTAATATCGCAGGTAGTATGTACTTACCTTGCTTGTGAATAGCGTAACACTGAAAACACATCGTGAGCTTTCCCAGGGCTTGTGTTGTGCTTCGTCCCATGTCCTCGGCTCGTGTGTGTACTACGTTGTAGCCGTATCCGGAGCCGTAGCCGTAGCGTGTACCGGGTATTGCGAACCATGTAGCTGGTAGCTGGTAGCGTGTATCGTCATTGCGTACCTACACATTTCGGGCGTAAGAACCATTTAATCCGCTACATTTAACTTATCCGTTAGATTCGCTCTCAAACATACGCTCGCTACATTACCGTATCAGAACTATCATTAAGAAATAATCTGCGAACATTTACTGACGCACGTGTTTCGGTTACGGGAAATAATTAAAACAATTCATTTATATCTCTTAAAGCGGTGACACGTATCACATAAATCATTTTCCAGGCAGATCCACAGATCCACAAGCGGGGGGTATTTCTTAAGGATACAGGCGCATCTGTTGTAAGATGAAAACCCAAATTACAGGATCTCGGAACAAAACGACTGTCAAAATGGCTGCTTTAGTCGGGGGTTCGCGTATAATAATAATAATACAGAAGGAATATTCATGACTTGTTATACTTTAACAAAATCACCTCCGGTGTACACATTTCTAAAGATACAAATGCCGGTATTAACTCTTCGACCGCAGTAATTTAATTAATAACGGAGTTTTCGATGTATCGCTTTTGTTACAGCTGCCGCTAAGGGATACCGATTGATTATTCACCTGAAGCCAATGTATTTAATTTAAAACCTAAATTTAGAGCACACACAAATGAAAAACTCATTAATAATGTTGCTAGAATTTGAACGGTCATATCACCCGGTAAAGTTTTCAGACTATTCGGGGAGGCGCATGTTCACAATTGTTATTTGCTCTGGATAAATTAAATCTATTAAAATAAATAGCCTTGTCTATTTGTATTCGTGTTTAGCCCTTTAACAAGTGTTATCACAAATATAAATTTGAAAAAATAGTATTACGAACTATATGACGAAATTTGGGATCAATAAATGTTCACATAATATAATGGAGGCTGTGTTTCAGTATCGTTTCCTACATACTGTATTAAATACTTGAATAAAGCCAAATAATCGTTGTTTCTCACAAAACCTTCCTCTTAGGCTAATTTGTTTCGTTTTTGGAACAACTCATGTAGTGAACTTGGAGAAATCGTTGTGGCTCCCTTACTACCATGGTTAGAAATACTATCTGAACGGTGTTAGAAAGAGAAAACACCGCGTTTTATATTCAAATCAAAAGCTTGCACAAAATAATTATAATGTACACTTTTATAAAACCGAAGTTTCGGATCGCAATTTGAAAAAAAATTATGAACTTTTGGGAATTTTTTATTAATTATTTTCACATCTACGAAAAAAAGTGAGGTGACTACAAGTTTTATGATACATTCGTCTAATAAAATGTATACTTGTTTATTTTGTTTTTCATTATCAGTAATTTTAGTTATCTGAGCCATTTTTAAATAATTTATTTACGCAAAATTTTTGTACTTCAAAAGTTAAATGTTTATTTCAACTTATAAAATTTGAAAGCGTATTTTATCACGTGTTTTCGGATTTGTTCAGAAATATTCCACTTATTTGGATTTTATTGCGAAGCAGAAATATTTTAACGCTCTGATAAAATATGATCGAGGCCTGAGGAATTAAGGGATGTATTTAATTTAATACAGTGCAGTATTGAAAATATATTCAGTCGAATTGCAAATGATTTGTGTTATCGTCAGTGTTATTTTGATACTGAAACGAGGTGTTTTGGGAAATCTGTTAAATGACCATTGCGGTACAAAATGATTTTATAACTCATACAACATTAAGTTTTTACAATAAGTAACTTGCTATGTAAGGCAAATGGGAAATGAAAAATAGAAAATGTATTAGTCATAGATTACCTAGAATTCTTAGAAAAGCTGCGGCCAAAATTTATGGAATGAGCGCTTTTATTATTATCGTGACGACTCCCGTTTACGGTACCGTGACGGCAAAAAAGGCAATAAACCTGCGTTACTTATCGCTATAATACTTCAGCTCTTTTTTGCACATTGAATAACGGTGAGACAAAAGATGAGACACACAAAATACGTGTGACTGTTTCCTCAAAAGTATTACTTTTTTCCTTTGGAGAAAACAGATATATCTTTTTACGGCTCAGCTACAGCGAAAGGAATTGCGTTTCATTTTATTTATACGAATGAGGGAGATGTATGATAATGATTGTAAGGAAGGCTGGCGGGCGCAGACATATGTTCATCTTTTGTCTCATTTTCAACGGTTTTTATTTTGTTTGTAAGAAAGAGCTGCAGCATTATATGTTTAAGAACAAAAGCAAAATCAGTTTTTGATTTTTCGGAATTCACTCACTTTTCAATATTATCCTTGTTACTATGTTCCATAATTTCAAAATTATCGTCACGGCTAGTTGTGTTTGTAGGTCTACAAAGACGTCACGTTGCGGTGTGTGAGAGAGATGCAAGAAAATGATTATTATTGTGATAAGGAACGTATGTTTATTGCCTTTTAATGGCGTCACGGTACCGTAATCGTCACCGTAATAATAATAGCGTTCATTGGGCATTTAAAACGTCAATTGTTGCCTCTTTCCTAAGCAGTCATCAAAAGGGATTGAACACCATTTTATACGTTGCGTCGTTGTCCCCCAAACTCTGTTTAAATTCGTAGAATTTGCCTTTCTAGGCGCTCTACGAGATTTCTATTGACCCTTTCAATTAATTCTCATCCAGGCTCCGATTCTCTCCTTTCATGGAGTGCTTTTGAAGCTTGAGTCGGTCTAATGTACCTACATTTCCTTATACCGAGGATCGCACAACGTAAGCTTTACACTCAAGTAGGCAATATCTGTTTTGATATCTATTTTATCAATCGGAAACCATTCGATGGTTGCATTTGTTTGTTCTCTGCTTACTGATCTGGACAGAACATCCATTGAATACAATTACTTCGTCGGAAAATTCTCAATTGAATTCTGATAATTTCTTTCTAAGCATTGTTCAAAAATAGCTTTGCGCTTGTTTCGAAAAACTTTGTTGAACAAAAGAGTTAATTTTTTTTAAATTTTGTGAATTTTATCGCATTCCCTATTTCTCTACTCACGTCATTGCGAATCTCATAAAGTTTATTTCAGGAAAATGTTATCTTATTTTTATTCCAAGAGATATAATTTTAATATATTTTAATAAAAACAACTATAAAACTTTTTTCCACTTTAATTTTATTGACCGTAACCGGTTTTAGCTCGCTAGAGCCATCTTCAGACTAGTACAAATTATTCTAAGCCTACGGTTTATATACACAACATATGAGGGAGAGGAAGCGGTGTGGTCTAAAGGATTTAAAAAAATAAATTAATTACATTTGTTACTAAATCGTTTTAGACTGACGAATTTCTAAATATTAGAATTTCTACACTTCAAGTGTAAACCTTACAAGTAATAACCTTACAAGTAAAAACCTTACAAGTAATATGAATTATTAATGACCTAATTTTATTGTCAAATCGTTATTATATTTTATGATCGCCCAAATCCCACCAAAATGATCGAAGTCTGCCGGGGTACGCGTGACGTCATACGTACAGTGGTTTTGTCGGTTAACAGTATGGTTATTCCCACTGGAATCGGTATGAAATCAACAAATTTAAATATTTAGCAAGGTTTCCAAAATTCGTGAATTTTTTTGACGTAATTTGCGTACTGCAGGGGTTAACCAGGTGCGAGTTGCGCAGCGCAACTTGGTATAAAATAGTCCGCACGCGGCCGACTCGTGAGGTAGCGGTGTAAGTTCCGTCAGAAACCGCGAGCCAATCACAGGACGTTTAAGCCTCTTAGGATTTTAATTGTTTTTAAAAGACGATTTATTAATTCTACGTATAATTCAAAATAAAACTTATACGTTCACAATCTGCGTTTGTTAATCTATTTGTAAAAACTTTTATGTTTTAAGCCATAATAATATTCACTCAAGTTCCTTACTGTTCGTAGACTCTCAGTGAACTTAATTGAATTCAGTTTGTTGAAAACGTGAAGTAAACGGATGCCTCATAATCTTGAAATCTTTCTCTGCAGAATTCCATTTCCAACCAAGTGCTACTATAATGTTAAAGAACTTCTCTAAAAGAAGAAACACTTAGAACAAAACGCATTCTTATAAGGAACTTCTACATTCTCCATTGTCCTCCAGGAAAAGTTGTGTACGTGATTTCTGTCAATTTCCTCTCGACTCAAGTCGACGTGTCTCGTCGACGTGTGTCGAAAGGTCTCTAGAAATACTTACCTCAAAAAGTTTACGCAATGTGCACTTGACAAAATATATAATGGAAATACATAAATTTTATAATTTGTGGCTTTCCGCATGCACCAATTCAAAATTACATGAAATACATATTTATTTACGATGTATAAGCTTTAACACTTTTCTTCCAATCACAGATGTTAGAAGAAATCTTATCCAACAGATGAAATTTCAGACAATAATCTTTTCTAACAGATGAAACGGCCTCTCTTTTTTTTACTAAATTGATATTATATATTATTATTTATTATGAAAGCTCGCGATCGAAATAGCATTATGATCTGAGTAAAGTTTTTTTTTTTTTTTTACATGAGCTCCACACAGGAGGCCCTGAGGAACATAATTTCCCTCAGGGCCTATGTCATCTTTGGGGATGCTGTGTGGAGGTTTTTTTAAGGAAAGGAAGGAGAGAGAGTTCTGGGAAGGAAAAGGGTTTAAGGGGTGGGTAGGAATCTGGGGTTCAGTGTGTCCTGGTCATTCGCCTCCAAGACCCAGACAAACCTCACCCCATGAACCCGGGCACCCCTGCTAAATCACCAAACGTAGCGAACCACTTGGGGTGACCTATGGCAGAGGTGTTGGTTATCCAATAAAGGTTCCCGGGGTGGCGATACCCATTCCCGCCTCCGATGTTGCGTCAAAGCAGTCATTAAGCAATATTTTTCAATTTTCTTTCTTATAACAACTATGATTTATTTTTATATATTTTAAGTTAGCTTACACCGTCGTGTGTGCTAATAATTTTAGAAACGTCTATCATCATCTATTTATAAAACTAACATTATTATACTTTATTTTTTTATGAATACCGCACACGAGTCCCATCTGCTCCCGTCTGGAGCTAGTGATACTATGGCATCCCCAATTGGGGTATGTTGTGAAGCTGAAGGTAGTGGGGAGGGGAAGGAGATGGGAAAGAGGAACGTGGGAAGTACCTGGCTATTCAGATCTGGTCACCAAACACGGCTAAAGCCATTTCAAGCAACGTTTCAATTCTGAATGGTGGTCTTACGTCAGAGCGTTACTGAGAGTATCTTCCTGTATGGAACGTTCCGCAAATATATTTCATTTTATTTTAAATGAATCAATTGTGAAAGAACACAAATTAGTCAAATAAAATTTATTTGCCACGCCGGGATTCGATACCGTGACCTTCAGAATGCAAGTCAAGAGCCTTGCCGCTGGAGTACGCCCTATTTGGAAGTATTTTTAAATTAACTTTAAACAATCACAAAATTTAAGATCAATATTTAATTCTTTTTCAAAGCATATTTTGTATCTCGGTAATTTCATTTGGGATTTTGTTATAAAATTGGATGCGATGGAAGAAATTCAGTGATATTTAAAAAATAAACGGATTAATAATTTAGGGCCGAAACTTTCAAACAGAAATAGCACATCGATAATCCATACTAATATTATAAATGCGAAACTGCTCGAGTTGGTTTGCTACGTTTTCACGCATTAACCAATAAAAAGTATTCTTTCACCAATATAAAGCTGAATTATATGCGAAGACTATAGGCTGTATATGATGGTAAGCTCTGGCGTTATGAAATTATAAATATTAATATATTTTATTTGTTATACGTTTTCTGTCGCTAACAAAAACGAGTTTTTGCTAACGGCAGAAAAAAAATTCGTTTCTTTGGAAACGATGTTGATATATTTGTGGGCTCTAAGCTGGTAGGTACTCAGCCACCTACCAACTGGTCGGCTACTGCTCCAAAAATTTTAAATATTAGAATATGTTTTGTTTTTTTGGATAAGCATCTTTTGGAATAAATGTCAGATAAGAGTTCCTACATTAATGTTAAAATATACAATGTAATACATTATTTTAACAATAATAATGTTGGTTTAAGGGTTGGCAACATTTTGTATGTGGCAACCCATTTTAGTTCTTTTGTTTTTTCTCTATGCTCCAAAAGTTCTTCTCTTGTTTTTCATGTAAGAATACGTACATCTTAAAATAAAACCAGTTATTAAAAGTGTTATATTTCTTTTTATTAACTCAGTAGATTGCAACTTACAACAGGTTATGGGCCCAGACACATACACCTTGACGTATAATATAAAACTTGCTGAGTTGTGGATAACTGCTGCAAATTGATTGACCGGCGAATTGAGGTTAAGTTGACACCACGCCGCGTGCATCACTTAATTTTTTGCAGGAGGAAGGCAAAAAGAAATAAAAAAAAAAACATCTTGTTAAGTGTAGTGATCAAGATGGAAGGAAACCAAAACGTGTTAAAACTGGAAGGTTCGAGAAACTGGAATGTTTGGAAGTTCCAAACTACAGTGCTTTTGCGTGGACAAGGATGGCTCGATGTAGTTGAAGGCCGAAGTATAAAACCTGAAGAACAGGCACAGAAATCTCTTTGGGAAAACAAGGATGCAAAGGCTCAGACCTTAATAGTCACAAGGATGACAGAAAATGTTATGTTGCACATTATATCCTGTTCTACTTCAGCGGAAATGTGGAAAAAGTTGCAGAGTGTTTATGAACAAAAGACGGAGACTAGCATTCACATTGTTCAACAGCGTTTTTTCCAGTACAAATACGAAAAAGGTACAGAAATGTCTGTGTTTTTGTCGAAAATCCAAGAAATGCAGAACCTTTTAAAGCAAATGGGGGAAGAGATTTCTGAGAAATTTGTTATAACTAAAGTACTTATGTCGCTGCCAGAAGAATATAAACATTTTGTTTCGGCTTGGGAATCTGCCCCTGATGATAAACAAACCTTGGACAACTTAGTGGCCAGGTTATTGATGGAAGAAGAAAGGCTTATGGATAAGAATAATGAACATCAGCAAACTTCATCATCATCAACTTTTTTAATGAAAAATAAAAAGACTGGGAAGTGTTTCAAATGTGGGAAAATAGGACATTTCCAGAACGAATGTAAGAACAATAAAAATAATAGTGAAAAGAACGTAGTTAAAAAATGTTTTTATTGCAATAAAGTTGGGCACAACAAGAGTGATTGCTGGTATAAGAAAGGAAAAGAGAAAAATGCATTTGTAGTACAACAAATACCTAAAAAACTTTATCAACAGTCAAAATGGTTGGTGGACACAGGTGCTAGTCAACATATGTGTCAAGATAAAAATCTGTTTTCGACATTTTCACCAGAAGTGTCACAAAAATCTGTGATAATAGGTGATGGTACTGAAATAAATGTTATTGGCTGCGGACAAGTGGAGCTAGAGGTATTCAATGGACACCAGTGGGTCGAGACAACCATAGATAATGTACTGTGTGTGCCAGACTTACAAATAAACTTGTTATCTGTGAATTGTACGGCAGACAAAGGTTATGTCGTGTTGACAGATCAAAACATTTGCAAGTTTTTCAAGAATAATAAAGTATGTGCGGTAGCAAATCGTGTTGGAAATATGTATATTATGGATGTTCGTTATAAATATAAAAATTGCTTTGCAAATGTAACAACAGATAAATCAAGTTTGAGTGAATGGCATGAGAAACTTGTACACCAGAATATAAAGCAGGTGAAAAACGTGCTAGAGAGCAATAATATTAAAGTCTCGAGTAATTCTCTTCAGAATTGTCAAGGCTGCTTACAGGGCAAATCACACCGGCTGCCCTTTATGAACAGTGAGACAAAAACTGTTAAAACATGTGAACTGATATATGCCGATGTTTGCGGGCCGATGGAGGCAGTATCTGTAGGCGGGGCGAGGTATTTCTTGATTTTAAAAGATGATTACTCTTGCTATAGAACTGTTTACATTATTAAAAAGAAGGATGAAGTGATTAATTGTATTAAAGATTTTGTAAACAAAGCTGAAAATGTCACTGGTAACAAAATAATCACATTTAGAAGTGACAACGGATTAAAATTCATTAATAAGGCTGTGTCAACTTTGTTCTCAGACCGGGGTATAGTACACCAAACTTCTGTACCATACACGCCACAACAGAATGGCAAGGCGGAACGGGAGATAAGAACCCTGACAGAAGCGGCAAGGTCGATGCTGTGTGCCAAGAACCTACCAAAAAAATTATGGGCAGAAGCAGTCAACACTGCAGCCTATGTTCTCAACAGAACCAGTAGAAGTAATGAACCAGGAAAAACACCGTATGAATTATGGACAGACAAACAATTTGATCTGAGTAACCTACATATCTTTGGTACGCCCGTATCTGTCCATATTCCAAAGGAAAAACGAAGAAAATGGGATTCCAAAGGAGAAAATGGAATCATGGTAGGGTACGGAGAAAATGTGAAAGGGTTTAGAATTTTTTATCCTGATAAAAATGAAGTTCATATAAAGAGGGATGTTATTTTTCTGGAACCTGTCTTTCAGGAATGCGATAACTTAAACCTAGAGTCTGTAACAGAAACACTCAACAATGAAACTGACAATAACCAGCAAGAGTTAGTAGAAGATGTTGTGAGTGATCCAAACATTACAAATCAGATGTCAGATGATGAGCAGCACAGCTTATATGAACCTGAAGAAACAAGTGATGAAGACAGTGAACGCGATAGTACATTAGAGCCAGCTTCTCCTCGACGAACCAAACGTGTCAGAAAGGCACCACAATTCTATACTTGCCAAAATGTGTACACTGCAGAGACAGAACCAGGCACCTATAAGGAAGCTATGCAGAGGAGTGATGCCTGTCATTGGGAAGAAGCTGTCAAACAAGAACTGGATACTCTCAAAGCAAATAATACTTGGACAGTGTGCGCTGTACCTCAAAAACAAAATATTATAAGTAGTAAGACGGCCTCCGTGGTCCCGAGGCAAGACTCTCGACTCACAATCCGAAGGTCGCGGGTTCGAACCCGGCGTGCGCAAATAAATTTTATTTGATAAATTTGTGTTATTTCACAATTTATTCATTTAAAATAATATATAGTATATTTGCGGCACGTTCCAGAGTGGAAGATACTATCAGTATCGCCCTGGTGCAAGACCACCATTCAGAATTGAAACGTTGCTTGAAATGGCTTTAGCCGTGTTTAGTGACCAGATCTGAATAGCCAGGTACTTCCCCACCTTCCTCTTCCCTATCTCCTTCCCCTCCCCACTACCTTCAGCCTCACAACATACCCCAATTGGGGATGCCATAGTCTCACTGGCTCCAGACGGGAGCAGTTGGGACTCTTGTGCGGTATTCATATAAAAAAAAAAAAAAAAAAATTCAAAATAAAGAAAGTTGATAATATTATCCAATATAAAGCAAGATTGGTTGCCAGAGGTTTTGAACAGAATGATACATTAGATTTATATGAAATCTACTCACCTGTTGCCAAATTGTCAACATTTAGATTATTTGTTTCAGTTGCTACAAAATTAAAACTATCAATACATCAGATGGATGTCACTGGGGCCTTTTTATATGGGGATATAAAGGAAATTGTTTTTATTAAATTACCGGAAGGGGCGTATAATGGTTGTTATAATATTGTAAAACTAAATAAATCTTTGTATGGGCTAAAAAAATCCCCTAAATATTGGAATGAAAAATTTAACCATGTAATAAGTAAAGCAGGCTATGTAAAGTCAAAGAATGATCCTTGTTTGTTTACTAAGTGTAATGGAGAAAACCAAACTTATGTTTTACTGTATGTCGATGACCTCTTGATGTTTAGTAATAACGAACAGGAATTAAGTGATCTTAAATTAAAATTACACAATGCATTTAAGATGAAAGATTTGGGACCAATTTCAAATTTTCTTGGTATCAGTGTTAAACAAAATTTGAAAGACGGTGTAACTGAATTATGTCAAAAATCTTATTTAGAAAATGTATTAAAAAGATTTAACATGGAAAATTGCAAACCAATATCTACCCCTATTGATCAAAATTTTAATGTAAAAATCTAGGATCTAAAGAATGTAAGTCTGACAAGGATATTGAAAATACTTGTAGGAAAATTATTGGAAGTTTAATGTATGCTGTCTCAGGCACTAGGCCAGACCTTTGTGTAGCTGTATCTATATTAAGTAGGTACCAAAATAATGCAAGTGATGTATTGTTGACTCATTTAAAAAGAATTTTAAGATGTGTAAAATATACTCTAGATTATAAGCTGATTTTCAAATGTAACGATGATGGGCTTGTTGGGCATTGTGATGCAGATTGGGGTGGTAACACACGAGATAGAAAGTCTACCACTGGCTACTGTTTCAAGTTCTCCAATTGTCTTATATCGTGGTGTTCTAAGAAACAGTGTTCCGTAAGCTTATCATCAACCGAAGCAGAGTATGTTGCAGTCAGTATGGCGGCTAGTGAATCTTGTTGGCTGTCAAGTTTATTGAAAGACTTTAATAATATAAATGTTTGTCCTGTACCTATATACTGTGATAACCAGTCTGCCATAATGGTTGCAAATACTGATAATATTAAAAGACTAAAACATATCGATATACGTTATCATTTTGTCAAAGATTTAATTAAGGAATGTAAGATATGTTTAAGGTATGTTAAGACTGAGGATCAAATAGCTGATATGTATACTAAGTCATTGAACAAAAATCAATTGTTTAAATTTATTACTCAATGTGGACTATACTAGATAATGTAAGAGTGTATTACATTGAGCGGGGGTGTTAAAATATACAATGTAATACATTATTTTAACAATAATAATGTTGGTTTAAGGGTTGGCAACATTTTGTATGTGGCAACCCATTTTAGTTCTTTTGTTTTTTCTCTATGCTCCAAAAGTTCTTCTCTTGTTTTTCATGTAAGAATACGTACATCTTAAAATAAAACCAGTTATTAAAAGTGTTATATTTCTTTTTATTAACTCAGTAGATTGCAACTTACAACAATTAAAAATATAATTCTTAACGATTATAAAGACTGAATAATAAATAGTGTTTTTTTTTAAATTATATTTACAAACTTCCAAATATTTAAATAAAAATAAAAATTCGAAATGTTTGTAAGCGCACAAATTCCGAACGAAAATTTGATAATTCTTTTTTTCGTTGAGCTATAGGATTGTGAAATTTAGGTAGAAGGCGAGATGATTGAAAACTGAATGTAATGTATGGAGGGGGTGCGGGTGGGGGGGAGGGGGGGATAATTGATAAGTGCAAGCGCTACAGTAATTTCCCGTAATACCATGCGAGCGAAGCCGCGGGGAAAATCTAGTGTTATATAAGCCTTGGTTGAATTTCTGCAGTAAAATTGAAGTGTTCAAATTATCGAAAAATTAACGTTTTTCGGAGGAGGAATTTATTTTATCCCTCCTTAAAATATATCACGTTCCCAACCAGCTAAAAAGTAAATAATGTATTTTTGATACCTGAAACACCTCTGATCTCTCAAAGAATCATTGAAAAACATTAATTTAACTTTTGAAACTGTTTGAAGTTTGTAAAAAAAACGTGAAAATAATGCAGCAATTTATTTTATCTCATTCGAGCAAGCGTGCGCATGAAAGGAAAAATCTATTTCCCGGTGCAAACAATTTTATTAACTGGAAACATGCAATGTCTCTTAGCCCAGTGTTCCGCAAACTTTTTGTGTTCACGGTACACCTACCAATTCAGAAATTTTAGAGGTACACCAAAGAAAAAACCAATGTTTCTTTAATATTTATTATTAAAAACAATATAATATGAAAAAATGTTTATTGAGAAATGTGTGCTTGCTTAGTTGAGCACAGGTGATAAAAAATTGAAGCAATCGTTGATAATGTTGCTCTCATCTCTTCGTCGATCGTTCTCAGCCATTTTCCTTTTTTTATTTAAACGTAGTGATAGTTGAATACCCTAATTCGCATACGAGGGGGACCCAAAAGTAACGGGACTTTCTTTATAACTTTTTTATTTTTCAAAATTATTACACCAAAATTTGGTCCCTTTCAAAGTGTTTACACTATCAGCGTAGTAAGCACTATCCCAACCTTTTTTTTATACTGTTCAAAACAATTTTGAAACTCACTGATTGGAATGTCCTTTATGACCTCCAGCGATTTTTGTTTCACTTCTTCAACAACATGAAAACATTTCCCTTTCAAGTCATTTTTCACCCTAGGGAGCAGGAACAAGTCACAGGGAGACAGGTCGGATGAATAGGGTGGGTGAAAAATCGGGGTCATTCCATGCTTGCTTAAACACTGCTTCACAAACAACGTGATGTGAGCAAGTGCGTTATCGTGGTGGAAGAACCAATTGGTTGTCCAATGATTCGACCTTTTTCGACGATTTTTCCTGATGCTCTCTCGCAACCTCTTTAGTGCCTCCATGTAGAACTGTCGGTTAACTCTTTGGCCTGGAGGAACAATCCCTGTACGCACAACATCTCTGAAAAACCAATGGGCATCATCTGAATGTTCGATTTCACCTGACTTTTTTCTGAAGAGAAGAGCACTCTTTCATTGGCTTAGCTGTTGGTTGGTTTTGGGATCGTACCCTTAACACCATGACTCATCACTCACCACAAATTATAACTTTGGGAAAAAAATCTGGGTCCTCTTACAGCTGATTTGTCGATTCGTGGCAGGCTTCGCTCTCTGATCCTCAGAGAGAAGACTTTAGCATTTTCGCCGAAAGAATAAATCTTGTTCTACTTAAAATTAACTTTGGACAAACGCGTGGACCCACATCGATGCGGTTTCGCACACTGACCGAGAAACAGTTTCCGTACAACAACCGACCACGAAAAATCTATTTCCGGTCCATTTTTACCCTTTACCGCCCGAGTCCCTTTACTTTTCGGTCCCCCCACGTAAGTAAGTCCTGGCGAATGGTAAGAAAATTGTAATAGCATGCTTTGAAATTAGTGGATAGGTACTCATTTTTATACGCAGCCAAAAATGTGCTAGCTCTGTTTCGGAAAATTTTGGGTTTAATTTCCGCAGTTTTTACCTCCATGTATTTTTCCTGCTCATTTATCGGTAAGTGTCCAAGGGAAATGCTATCTGATAATGGATTTTGTACCCAGTTCATAGGTTGCAGGTCACACTTAGGAAAATATGAGTTCTTTATTTTTGCTAATAGCTCCAAGTATTTCACTATCAAGGCCTGCACTTTTTTTCTGAATCGGCAACCACGACATTTGGGAACATTTTATTGTTACCATTGGTAGCGTGGCTATCCATAACAACAACTTAGTGCGAAAGCTTTCAATCTTGTCCGATGACGTTAAAATATTAGAACTCTGCCTTGCCTTTTTTTGTTGAGCTCATTTAAATAAGCAAATATGTCTGCCATAGATATGCAAGATTTGCTACCCATTCTTCTTTTTTAAATAAAGAAGCAAAATCTGAACCCTGTGTCTCTAAAAACGTGGGACCGCTGTGCCTCACCGAGGCACACCAATTAATGACCACGGCACACCAGTGTGCCGCGGCACACACTTTGCGGAACACTGTCTTAGCCGACACTACCTGAGATTTACTAACAAAATTTTACTTCTTCGAGCATTCAGTCCGAGTGGATGTTAGTAAGTAATACCGAAATGCTCCCCATGCCAAGTGTTTGGACACAACGATCGCTCAAAGCGTTCCCTGAAAAGACTGAATCGGCTCGGCAGAGTTTTCTTTGTTCATAAGTTGCAGTCACCGAATGGGTAACATGCACTAGAACTGCTTTCCATGAAGATTTCCATCGAAGCCTCTCAGAAACTGATCACACTGTACAGGGCCCGCAGATACTTTAATAGTACACAACTGCTAACCCTGTACAAATCGCAAATGCGCCCCATAGTTGAATTTGGTAGCCACCTCTGCTCTGAAGCCCCAAAATACCTTAAAAAAAACCTTCGACTCTGTGCAAAAACGGGCGGTCCGTTTGATAGATTCTCCTAACTTAACAAACGGACTGCAATCTTTAGAGCACAGGAGTCAGGTGGGAATGCTGTCCTTATTCTACCGGTGTTACAATGGAAGATGCTCCGAGGAACTAACGTCATTGATCCCCTCGGCACCATGCACAGTCGGGAAACACGTCAAGCACGCGCCCAACATTTGTACACGGTTGACATTAGTCACATGAGAACGGGTCGTTTCTACGACTCGTTCTTGAGTTCTACAGCTCGGCTGTGGCCTATTTGCCGGCCTCTGTGTTTCCTCCTTCCTACAACATCAGTCTCTTCAAGATCCCATGTTCACTCTTTCCTCTCCTCAAAAACACCCTCTACACATTTTCCTCAGGGCTTCCTGTGTGGAGTTAATGTAAAAAAAAAAAATGAATGAAAAACCGACGTCGCCACTGATCTAGTATATTTTGGTTCTACCCCAGTTAGCACGCGTTCCTTCTCTCTTACACTTTCCTAACATTGTGTATCGCCATCTCATTTGAACTCCGTAATAATGATAAAGCTCCGTTCTGTATTTGAAATTTAACCAAAGAATGGTCAGACTTCTGGATCACGAAACACGCCCACATCGCATTTCTCGTGTTCTTCTCAATTCTATGCTTGCAGTAGTGACTCGATTATACGGTTAAAACAAAGGTGTGCGGTGGTTTAGTGTAGCAAAGTGAGTCCGGTCAATACAGACTGGACACGCAGACACGCCACTACGCCGTGGGGAGGCCTCGTAAAAAGGGCTAAACTAATGAACCCGACTAAAAAAACGCCAATCACGGCGGAACAGTAAACACTTTCGTAGCGGTTATTACCGAATTACACGAAATCTATTTAACGGTCTTATTATTTCTCAAACAATTTTCATTTTTAAGCGGAATTAAGGCGTTGAAATCTTTCGCAATATTTTTTTATCACACTTGATTACAATACTTAAAACAACATTAATAACTGATAAAACTACAGTAAAGCAAAATTAAGCAACATGAAATAATATTTATTTAGGATAACAAACAACCATTTTAATACTAAGGTAAAAGCATGCAACGGTATTAAAATGTTTTAGATTTCGGAATAAAATTTCATTATTTTGTGATAAGAAATTTTTCTTGACTTCCTTGCCGGATATTGAGTTCCTTTGGGTGAACAGGAAGAAACTCATGCATATTGAACGCGCGCCGCAAAACTCTTCAGACTTTTTTGACGTAATCATTTAAAGCACAATAAGGAATTATATCTTAACATTTTTTGTTCGCCAAAATCATTTTAATACCTAAAATAGTTTTGAATTCTTGATAAAAATTCTTAGAATTTTAATTTCCTTTTTTCATTCGTAAAACAAAGTTTTTTTGGTGAGTTACAATTTTTAAAATGGAATATGATTTCACAGATATTTTTTTAACATTTTGTAACGTATGTATGCAGGGCTGGATAAAATACATGCTTTGCTGTAATTAAAATACAAATTACAAAATATTTTTTCGCATGTATTTAAATAGGAAATACTTTCAAGTCGTGTATTTGAAATACAAAAAAAAACATTTGGTTTTAATAGAACCTTTGGTTGCAATAAATGGTCGTAAGAGCCCTTATCTAAGGGTGCATTTCCATAGAAGCAAAGCTGAGCAGAGTGAAACAGACACGTGCAAAAATTGACCAACCATATTGCTCAGAAGACACATCTCATCTCCGCTTCACTTGTTCTGTGGTTTTGACGGAATTTGGTCATCCTTAAGTTTTCTTTATTTTTTATTCATTAAAATGTTTGTTACATGAATTTTATGATTTTTCGACCACCATGCTAGTAGGCACAAGCCCGTGTTGTGGTGGTCGATTCATTATCAAATATTAATTAACTCACGTCTTCACGAATAAATACCGCGAAACGATGAAAATTGAGAAGATACTTGATTTGACTTACAGTGTTACCAACTCTAAATATTTACATATATTGCTCTGGATTCTAGCGTTTTTAGTCTATGTATTATCTATAGCAGTTAATTTTTCATTATCATTATTAAGATCGCTAAATGTATTGAAAACCTATTTTGAAGCCTTAAGTATTTGAAATACGAATTAAAAAATACCTAAGCATCAGGTAATTGAAATACCAATTACAAAATACATTTTTAGGAAGTAATTGAAATAAATACAAAATAGTATTTGTTTTTCAAATACGTATTTCAATTACAAGTAATTTAAATACTGCCTAGCCCTGCATGTATGTCAATTTACATGCAAAATCTAATTATCTATGTATTATGGTTTTTTATTTAACTTTCGAACAATAAATTTTAAATTCTGATATATCTTAAGTAGATTATATATATCTTATATCTTATTATATATATCTTATATCTTATCACATCAAACTTTTAGACGGGTTCGTCTAAAAGTTTGATGTGTTTTCAGATTGCTTGTCTAAAACCACGACCCTCAAGGTTGAGACATCGATAAAAATATATTTTCCTTTACATTTGGCCAAGCATGATATATTCGAAAATAACGAAAGAAAACTGCGGTCAATTGAGGTCCGTGTCTGATAAAAGTATGATTGATAGTTGGGCCGTGACGGGAGAGGAGTTATTTATCATCCTCTTCGGTCCATCTGTCACCGGCCGAGAAGAATCTTTAAACCTTTCCTCGGGTCTAGTGTTTATACTTTCAAATCAAAACGCCATTTCGGACGGAACCTCCACAAATAATATGCACGACCCCAGCACAACCAGGGCCGAGACTCAATTTGTAGATTATTAGAGAAAAACCGCTACGGATCGTGTTTTCTGAATTTTGAGAAAAAGAATTTGGGAAACCTGAATGCCTTTGTCACTTTTTTTCCCTTTGAAAAATTCCGACGCTTAAAGGGTAGCATTTAAAGTATTAAACAATGATTGACGAATTCTCTCCGATGAAATAACGTGATGTAAGAGAAGTTTGTTCAGAAAGTTTGTACAAACTGCTGAGAAAATAGACGAAACGCAATAGAATTGTAATGGCGAAAGGACGAAGATTGGAGGGCTTGGGCAATATTTGACGAGCGAGCGAACGTTGAGAGAAGTCAGGGCCTTCCCGGAAACTATTTTATAGTCAGGTGAATTATATAATCGAGTTGGATCAGTTACAATAAAAGATGTGCAGTTATTTATAAAGAATATGAAGCAAGTAAAGCGTGAGAAAGAGAAAACTGATAATAATATAATATAACAAATATAGATACTATAAAAGTACACAACTTTTAACCCTGTACAAATCACGAGTGCGCCCCACGGTTGAATTTGGCAGCCACCTCTGGTCTGGAGCTCCAAAATACCTGAAAAATACCCTCGACTCTGTGCAGAAACGGGCGGTCCGTTTGATAGATTCTCCCATCTTAAAAGACGGATTGCAATCTTTAGAGCACAGGCGTCGGGTGGGAATGCTATCCTTGTTCTACCGGTATTTTAATGGAAGATCCTCCGGGGAACTAGCATCATTGATCTTTCGGCACCGGTGCATAGTCAGGAAACACGCCAAACGCGTGCCCAACATATGTACACGGTTGACATTTGTCACATGAGAACGGGTTGCTTCTTCGACTCGTTCTTGTGTTCAACAGCTTGGCTGTGGAACGATTTGCCGGCCTCTGTGTTTCCTCTTTCCTACAACACGGGTCCCTTCAAGATCAATGTTCATTCCTTCCTCTCCTCAAAAAGACCCTCCACACAGCATCACATATGACATAGGCCCTGAGGGAAATTGTTTTCCTCAGGGCCTCCTGTGTGGAGTTAACGTAAAAATGCTGTGTGGGGGGTCTTTTGATGAGAGGAAGAAATGAAAATTGGTCTTGAAGAGACCCATGTTGTAGGAAGGAGGAAATACAGAGGCCGGCAAATTGTTCCACAGCCGAGCTGTTGAACACAAGAGCGAGCCGAAGTTGCAACCCAATTGTAAATATTTAAAATACATATATACATATATGTTTAATCATATTAATTATTTCCACTTAATTTATTTTTAACCGTAACCAGTTTCGGCTGTTAATTAATAGCCAAATAACTAGAAATCCAAACGTTAAAGACGAAACGACAACAAGTACGGAAAACCATATAAATTGAATAATATCCTTGAAGACTATCCCCCTCCCACTCCCCCAAATTTTGTGTATGTTAACTGTAGATTATGAAACATTTGTACCAGTCTTTAACAGGCTAAAAACGTTTACGGTCAAAAATAAATTAAGTGGAAATGAGTTTTATATGTGTTTTATTATAGTATTAGCTTTTAACCGCGGCTTCGCTCGCATGGTATTGGGGGAAATTACAGTAACGCTTGCACTTATCAATTATCCCCCCTTCCTTCTCATCTTCCCCCCTCACTCCCCCCCCCCCCGCATTTCATACATTCATTCCCGGTACATTCAGTTTTCAAACAGCTTGCGCGCCACCTAAATTTCATAATGCCAGAGCTCACAAGAAGTAAAAAAGAATTATCCAATATGGTGCAGTCGTTCGAAAGTTGTGCGCGAGCAAACATTTCGGGGATATACATATTCATTTTTATTTAAAGGCAGATAGATAGACATTAACTACGATTTCTCGCAAATATATCAACATCGTTTCCACGGCACTGATTTGTTTTCTGACTTTAGCAATAACTCGCTTTTGTTAGCGACAGAAAACGTATAATAAATATAATATATTAATATTTTTAATTTCACAACGCGAGAGCTTACCATTATACACAGTTTATATTACTCGCATATAATGTAGCTTTCTATTGGTGAAAGAACTTTTTAAATCGGTTTATTGGTTTGTACGTGAAAGCGTAACAAACAAACGCACGCAGTTTTATAAATTTTCACCGAGAATTTTCAGTATCATAAATACAAGTATTAGAAAGCTGGGAGTTATTTTCATAAATTGATGTCGAAATTTTTAAAAGCCATTAAATATATATATTTTTTTAAACTTTTCGAATCTTGTGGCTATGAAAAACAATGAGTAGATATATGCTTTGGTTTAAATAAATAAATTTCCATTTAGAACCGACTCAACTGAAAGGTTCATACCTCTCTGATAGCACTTCGTGGACGAGAGCAATTTTCACAAAAGACTCTGTTTACATTGTACAAACTTTAAGTGTCACGTATCTGGCAGACACTTTGAAGTAATGGACACACGCTATATGCCGGTACAGGCAAATATTTAAGTAAGCCTTTCTTGTGAAAGCTCACATCATGAAGACATGTACTTTCTTTGTTAACGTCTAAAGGAAACCACTTTTCCGAATAATTATTTCATTAAACCGAATTTTGACAACGCTTAATTACAAAGAAATTGATAAACAAACTGAAAACTGGGATACGAAACTAACAATTATATTGACAATTTCATGTATTACGTGCATTATAGTTAAGCGCATTAGTAAAATAATACTAATTTTCGGAATTAAAAAAATAAATATTTTAAACACACAATTTAACAACGCACGATTCAACATTGTCTCGTTATTCGTTCGGGGTGCAAAAAATATTTTTTAAATCATTCGGGAGAGCTTTCCGGAAAAATTTCGACAGTTACTTAAATTGAGAAAATTGTCAGGGATTTGGGAAACTGGACATCCATTTATGCCCCATAAGTGCATCCGTTTGTTACCAAATGACAATCATTGTTCAACCTATAGAGCCTGTAGGATTATGAATTTATTGTAAAAGACAACAGGAAACCATAGTACGTACTTTCCAATTAGTAGTTCTGTAATTAACAATATATTTTTTTTATAGGCATTAAGGAAATAATTTCCCTTAGGGCCCATATCATCTTTAGGGATGTTGTGTGGGGAGTATTTTAAGGAGAGAAATGAGCGAACATCAAGTCTTCAAGAGACCTACATTGTAAAAGAGAAGAAACACAGAGACCGGAAAATCGTAGGAACGAACCATTCTCGTGTGACAAATATCAACCAGGTACAAATGTTGTGCACGCGTTTAGCGTGTTTCCCAACTATGCACCGGTGCCAAAGGGATCAATGACGCTAGTTCCTCGGAGCATCTCTCGAAGCATGAAATAGGTAGAATAATCTCCCGGTAGAACAATAATTGATCTCTCTGACACCTATGCTGTAAAGATGGCAGTCCATTTGTTCAGGTAGGAGAATCTATCAAACGGACCACCTGCTTCCGCACAGAGTCGTGGGTTTTCTTCAAGTATTTTGCAGCTCTAGACCAGAGGCGACTGCCAAATTCAACAGTGGGGCGCACTGGCATTTGTAAAGGTTGTGAATATTAGAGTTTATATATATATATATATATCAGTATCAGTCTCGCTTAGAGCTAGGCAGAGCAATTCTAGCATTAGTAGTAAATCGGTCATCTGTGACTGAGTAGATAATCATTGTATATTTATTTATTTATTAACACCCAAGTGGGCTTTAACAAATAATAACAATACTTAAGTATAATATTATAAATAATATAGTGGTATCAATAAAAAAAACTAATATAAATTCTTTTCGGGAACATATAAATGTGATTGCTAATAAATCTCTCAAACTACTTGGTTTCATCACTAGAATCACTTCGGACTTCAAAACATAAACACCGTAAGAACTCTTTACTGCTACTCGGTTCGCCCCCATCTTGAATATGCTTGTGTTATATGTTCTCCTTTTTATGCTGTCTATATTCGTCATATTGAGTCCGTTCAACATCGGTTTCTAAGAAAGGATTGCTATGAGGCTAGGGTTAAAAGAAGGTAATTACTCTTATTATGAAAATGAACACGCTCTAAACCTTTTTCTTTTAGAAGACCGTTGGAAAAAGTCTGATCTCATTTGTTTCTTCAAAATTATCACTTATATTATTGATTCATCTACATTATTACAATTCATATGATTCAAAATACCTACCCGTAGACTCAGAAATAAAGAACTGCACATCCTCAATCAACACTCTACTAATTATGGTTATAATTCTCCACCGTTCAGAATGTGTAGAATGATCAACTCACGCTAACTCACCTAACTCAGGTAACGCTTGATTCTAAATTAAACTTTATCCAACACACTAATAATGTCATCAACAAAGCCAACAAAATGCTGGGATTTATAATTCGTATATCGAAACCTTTTCGAAATGTAAATACTCTATATTCCCTCTACACCGCATATATCCGCCCACACTTAGAACACTGCACACCGATCTGGACTCCTTTCTACCAAGCCCACATTGTTAGGATCGAAAGAATTAAAAAAAAATTTTAAACACTTAAATTATAAACTTAACCTACACTTTCTAAATTACACCGATTCTATTAAATTTCATCAGTTCAACTCCCTTCATACACGACGATTAATTTTTGATCAAATTTTATTATTTAAAATTTTAAACAATGGCCTGGACTCACCGGAGCTTACCAATTTAATAAAACTCCATATTCCTTCAAGATTAACCCGACAATCGAATTTACTTCATTTGCCCACTTGTAGAACAAACTTTAGAAAAAATTCCCCGATTCCTCGAATATGTGCGCAATACAACGAATTGTTTCACAACGTAGACATTTTTAATTTAAACCTTCAGAAGTATCGAATAGAAGTAACGCGTGCGATATTGGATTGATAAGGAGTGTGGAAGGTATCGAGAGCATCTCATATCCTTATCCTATATTCTCCCTCCCCTCCCCCTCCTCTCCCCTTCCTCTCCCCTTCTTAAGTCTAAAATTTTAAAACTCCATCTAGAAAATATATTAGCATAAGAAACTCTTTTGGCTTCACTGCAGTTAACATGTATATTTTTATGTCTATTTTATGTTTATAAGCTGTTTGTTTCTTACAAATAAAAATATAAAATACAATAAAAAAAAATAAAAAAACTCACGTCAAGACCTTGATATTTTTGGTATAAGCCTTAATAATTTCTGTCTTAAGATATTTTATATTACTCTAATTTAGCAAAGTCTTGTCTTGACATTTCTATTTCATTCTGTTTTCTTATGTTTTCTCAGTTTTTCTTTGCTTTCAAATACCATCCTTTATTCTTAGAATGTACATTTTCCCAAATATCGTGTCACTTTATTTATAACTTATTTGTTTATTATTTATTTATTATGAATTTATTATTAATTTATTATTAATTTATTATTTATTTATTATTTATTTATTTATTATTTATTTATTATTGATTTATTATTGATTTATTATTTATTTATTATTTATTTATTTATTATTTATTTATTATTTATTTATTTATTATTTATTATTTATTTATTATTTATTTATTATTTATTTATTATTTATTTATTATTTATTTATTATTTATTTATTATTTATTTATTATTTATTTATTATTTATTTATTATTTATTTATTATTTATTTATTATTTATTTATTATTTATTATTTATTTATTATTTATTTATTATTTATTTATTATTTATTTATTATTTATTTATTATTTATTTATTATTTATTTATTATTTATTTATTATTTATTTATTATTTATTTATTATTTATTTATTATTTATTTAATATTTATTTATTTATTATTTATTATTTATTTATTATTTATTTATGATTTATTTATGATTTATTTATTATTTATTTATTATTTATTTATTATTTATTTATTATTTATTTATTATTTATTTATTATTTATTTATTATTTATTTATTATTTATTTATTATTTATTTATTTTTTATTTATTTATTATTTATTTATTTTTATTTAAGTACATAAAACAGACATGTTTCCAAAAATTTATGGATGATTTAAATACAGAAATTATAACAAAAATAGTTACAAAAATAATTTGCTAAATATTCAGAGAGACAAACACGAATGAGTCAGAGATAGAATACAAAAGTATCACCAACAATATATTATTGACACCTGTGCTGATGGGACAATGATTTAGTAGGTATAATATTGCCTGTCTTTGAATAAAGGGCTTCATCACAATATATGCTTTCTATGATTGATGGTAAAATATTTTTTTTGAAATATTTGAATGGGTAACTTTGTTGTTAATTGGACTTAAGTCCGTTAATAAATAATAAACAAATAAATCAAATAAATAAATTCACTTGACATAAAATAAAGTTTAATGTATAAAAGCTACAATGTAGGCATATGGATACAGTTATTTGTTTTTTGAGCGAACGTCGATAAAAATATGTCAAAGACACCACAGAAAGAAGTGGCATTATAAAATGAGTCATGAAATTCATTCTTGCTTCAGCTAAATTCAGGAATGGCAGACATCTTTAAATTAATAATGCTAGTGCCAAAGTTTGAAAAAAAACCCCTAATTCACTGGTGTTATTCGTATCTGATTTTTCCAAAACATTCAATTCTTTTGAAAAAAGAATCTCAAATTAAAATGAATATATATGCACATATATGCGTTTTGTTGCTGTTAGTTTAAATCTGCTTATCTAATCTTAAATATTTACTCTCTGAAATGTTTTTAAAATGAATAAAACAAGGAGCATGTCCAAAAAACCTAGTAATAAATAATACCTAGTAATTTAAAATGTTGAAAACAGTTCTTTAAATATTCGAAAGATAATTAATTACCAACCGCCACGAAAAACGAAACTCTTGAAATTTTTAACTCTTAGAATATTCTCAGACAAAAAAGATAAACAATCACAGTTTTCATTTGAAAGACTTTGTGTTTTGAGGGGTTGAAATGATATTCCCGGGGGCATGTCACACCATGTTAGACCGGTGCTAGATTGCAACGCTGTAAAGAATCCTTACAAATTTCACAGACTTACAAAAAGATAAAATACAGCTCCCCGCCGCATCCAGACTTCGCACACTATCGTGCTTTATATCATTCTCGCTACAAAGAAACACACAGAATGAATTTCACCCTACCTTTCGTTATACACACATGATCAAATTTAATTCTTAGATAACATTAAGTTCTGGAGATTAGGGCGGTATATACTATGGAAGAGTAGAGTAATTTGGACCACCACAATCTTTTCCAATCTGCACACTCGATTGACGCGAAGTTTGTGCATACTTGTCTTAAATACTGAATGCGCAAACTTATCCCCATTTCACTGAAGTGGCCAAACAGGGCGAAATTTTGACTTACACTAGAAAATTGGTTTATTGTCAAGTCCGGAAACCATCTTTCGTACATTCTGGCAGCAATCAAGCGAATGACGCCAGAATGTTTTTGAAAAAAAGTAAAACATAAAAAAAAAACAATGTGCTCTCCATGTAATGTGATAGATAGTTCGGTGATTATAGCAAAATCGAGTTCAAGAAACAGTCCTAAGTATGGGGATACTGGGGACAGCCAGGTATCCAGCGTTCAACCCTATACAGACTAAGTTATCCATCAAGGAAGTGCAAACAACAATGTCAGTTGTTTTTAAATTATATCAGTTAAGAGAATTTCAAATATTATCACGTTAAATTATGATTACCTAGACTTACAATAAATCCTGTACAAAAAACGTGCACACTCGATTTGTTTAGCGGATACTTAGTACTTACCTCCCTAGGTTGGTAGGTAGGTACACTAAACGGGCCACAAATTAGCATCTATTATTCACTGAACGTAAAGCCAAACTAATTACATAGCTTTCAAACAAATAAAGCTGTCAGCTACTGTTAGTATATTTCACAGTTGCGTGACCGGCCGACGATGTTTAGACGGCCCCGTCAGTGTAAACATCATTTAAAAGGCATAAAAATGTACACGAACATTAGCATACGGCGAAGATTTAAAAATGTTATCGATTCCTGGAATCAAGGGCAAGTGTATCATTTAGAAACAACCCTCACAAAAGCCGATATTTTGATGGTATCACCCCTTTCACCAATACTTTTAATTCACCTCTAACGAACTTACGACTGACATCTTTTATAAGAGAGATGGCAATGTAGATGAACTTACAAGGTTTTCCAGGGTCTTTTCGTTTTCACCTGCCATTTAAAATAATAATGTGGGACTATTATTACGTGCCGTCACAATTTTACAGTAAAATTTGTAGATAAGATCAACACTAACTTCCAAATGCAAAATATTTATAAAATTTTGGACAGAAGCTGTTGTGCAAGGTTCTGAATATTGTTCACAAGCAAAATTAATAATTTCTACTGTTTACCCAACTATGTACATCTTCCTTCCTCTACCCAACCTACTACTCATGAACCTATCCTCTGACAAGGTGTATGGCCTACATTTGGAACAATAACTCAAGGAACAATCGATCTATTGAAGTAACCCGTGCAATTATCAGCCCTATGGTAATTCGTCAATGATTTTAATATCGATTCTTACTAAAACTGGTGCAGTTATTGATCCGGTGATTCCTCCGTGACAAAACATCGATTCTTACTGAAACTTGTTCAGTGATCAATCCGGTGATCTCTGAAACGTGCTATGTAAAAATTAAGGTAAGTCAGATTCCTTCCCAAGGTCCCCTGTTCACCAAGCTATCCTATAGTTGTGTCACTTTGAAAAAGCATGTATTTTTAATTACAGTCCTTTGATTTGTAGTCTGTATATCTGCGACTACAACAACTGTTTCTGTATAAAAATACATTACGTTGGCTAGCTATTTGTGACAAGGATACTGTGTGTAGATAACACACTTTGTTTAGGCTTTTCCATTGTCACTCACATAGCTTTTTAAATACGTACATAATATAATATTTTATATTTTGGTTGAAAGCAGTCATTTATTGTTTGACATTTAATATTTCATAACTCCCAATGACTTTTTTTTATTTATAAGTAAACTTGTTCTCGGAGTTAATTTTTTTCGATAGTTTTATTTTGTTTCCAAACAGGTCCAGGGTTTTTTTGTTACAAATTTGCTTTCCAACATCGCTTCTCTAATAAGTCCACCAGATACCGCTGGCAGATTGAATATTTCTCTGAACAATTCTTAGGAATGCAATCGGTTTAGTGCGAGTGATAGGTGGATTATACTGGAAAAATGCGCTCAGTGTTTAGACATAATAAGAAATGTTACACTTATAATAAACCGATTGCACCCCTAAATGGGAACAGTTTCAAAATACACAGTTCTTATATTTAATTGCGGATCTAAAATACTTTTAGGAACATTTATTTTAATGTGATACCTCGTAGCAAATAAAATATATTTTCACCGGACCGTATTAGTGCTACTGCGGAGATAATGTAAATATTTTGTTATCCCATTGACGAAAGGGTGTGAATTATATTAAAGGAAAAATACAACACAAAATGCAAAATGCAAGCAAGTTCGGGAGGTCAGCGAGATGGACTTCGTTCTCCTCTCTGCCTTGAACAACGGCCATGAATGAGATCCGATTGATTGATTGATAGATTGCAAGTTTGCATGTCACATAACTCTGCCGTGACAACATATCAGTTGTAAAATACCTAATAAGTAATGCACGGTCGTTCAGTATTTCAAAATCACCATGCAGTTCATGGTTATCTCAGATGACGCCCGCCGGGAGATAATCAATCTTACGCAGTGCCTGTGATCACATACCACCAGTTTTTATTGTGCAACTACACGAGTGTGGGCCCCGCTTAATAATAAACTTTCAGCGGTAAGTAAGCTTCCTTGAGTAAAAATAAATACTGATCGCTTTGGAGTTGTGGCGTGTAAACTTGCAACGGAATGACGTGTGACGAATCCTAACTCTGTAATTGGTGCTTAACATTTCAAACCTATCGGCAACCGATGGCGTAGGCCATCATGAAACAATAAACGCTTCTTACTTATTTATTTATTGTTTGAAACATTTACAGAGTGTTAACAATTATTACAATAATAGAATTGCCGTTGGGATGTACATTAATATTACCACTCCAATTAGAAATGTTCACAGCATTAATAATCAATGTTTAGTTGTTACTAGATGGAAATGCTTGTAGTGATAAAAGAAATAATGATAATCAAAATGAAATATAAAACAAAACCTGCAAAGAAAGATAAAAAATAAAGGAAATGAAAATAAAGCAGCTAGGTAACTGTTCTCCACGAAGTGTCATGGTAAGAGTTGGATAATTTGTTTTTTGAAATATGTGAGATTGTTTGCGTAGATATCTTTATGATCACATTCAATGGTATTATATAGAAGACACATTCTAGACAGTGGATTGAAGTATGCAATATTGTTATTAATTAATTCAGGGTTGTTTTTAGGTTTTCACGGCCAAAAAGTATTTTTGTTATGATTTTTGGGGTGTATGCCGTGTTTCGCTACCTCCTTCTTTAGCCAACGATTCGGACAGCGTTACAGTGTCCATCATCAGGGCTGTAACGCTGTCCGAAACGTTGGCTAAAGAAAGAGGTAGCGAAACACGGCATAACACCCCAAAAATCATAACAACAATAATTCAGGGTTGAATATTTTATGACTTCTTAAATTACGACTATTAGGAACTTTAATATGAATATTGCTCAGACAATGAGTGGTTTGAATTTTAACATGAATAATTTTGTATAAACATATTAAGTCAGCAAATCGTCTTATTTTTTCCAGGGTTGTAAAATGAAATTGTTGGAGTCGTTCCTCGTAAGATAGGAGTGAGGCTTTTAATCCAAGTTTAAATGATAACAGTCTTAGGAATTTGAATTTTTGAATATTTTAAATAGTGTGGGTTCCTGATAACACTCTCATATTCCAATTTGCTTCTGACCAACGAGTTGTATACGGTTGTAATGGATTGAGAATTTTTGAATAATTTAGATATTCTATGTATAAATTCCATCATTCTCAAAGATTTACTAGTGATGTCACTACGACGATATTATTTTACACAGCTAAAGTATATCATTTTGTAAGCTTTACAGATCATTTATTTGTAATCTCTTTAATCTTTTTCCATCAAAGAGTGCTTTACTTGCCACAAAAGAATAGTCGAAAATTTGCTTCAGACGCACTTTATATCAACGTTGACATTGGCAACAATCACTCCTTTACTTTATAATGAACGATTTGATATTAAAAAGTGTTCGTGTAGGTAATAAAATACGTGTTGATTTTTTTTTCTTTAGTCTTATCAAATTGCTGAGTTATATGTTGAAAGTCCATTAAGCAAACCAGAACCTGAGAGCTATTTGTCTAACGTGGCAAACTTCCTGAAACTTTTAAAATAAAAAGTACTTTATCGAAAAACTCGCGGACTATATGCATTTATAACAAGGAAGCGGAAAGTTCATTCTTCAAACTATTCCTATTAAGTTATTAAAACGTGCTTTGAGGTTTATTAGAACATAAAGGAGACTCAAAGAATGAAGGTGATAAAAATCTTTGAAAGAAATTAATGTTGTTAAAAAAATAAAATATTTGAAGGGTAGTTAATAGATACGGGGATATATTAAATAATCTGATGTTTTTTTATCAGTCATAGTAATATTAATATTTTTTTAAATATGAAAACTTTACAATTCAGAATATTTTAAGCTTTTCACATTTTTTTAACTCCTCATTAAAGCTCCCATAGATTTAAATAATACACGAACATAAAATAAATTTACAGTAAATTTTTTGATAAATTTAAGGTCGTATCGATTGTAAAGTCGTATAATTGTTTTGAAAAAATGACATCCTAAAAAGTTTTTCAAGTTTAAAGCATGGAAAGTCTCATGGAATACATAACGACTATCACAACAGCTACACAACAGGTTTATGATTAACTCAAAAGCTATTTAATAAAAAATATGATTTCATAAAAAGTCAGAAAAGCTATTCCAAAACTTAAAAAATAATAATAATATTATTTTATACTAATAAATATTTTTCCGATAATTTTCAGATACATAAGTATTAAATTTCAACTAATTATTGTAATTTATTGGGTATTTTTTTAGGTTTTCACGGCCAAAAGTATTTTTGTTATTTATTTTTGGGGTTACAGCGTTACAGTGTCCGAAACGTTGGCTAAAGAAGGAGGTAGCGAAACACGGCGTAACACCCCAAAAATAAATAACAAAAATTGTAATTTATTGTTATCAAGTTTAATTTGTAGAACTCCATTATATTTTTTTTTATTTTTTATTATTAAATATATAAAAGAAATAAAAAAAATAAAAAAATTGTAATTTATTGTCTAACATCTAATATACTGAGGGCTTTTATTAAAACCGTGACGATTCATGATTACCCTATCATGACGGCATAAAACATAAAAAATCATTAAACGTACGTTATTTATACTAATAATGCTGCAGCTCTTTCTTATACATTAAATGGTGGTGAGAAAAAATATGAGACACACAATATGCGTTTGTCTGTTTCTTGCAAAGTACTACTTTTTTCCATTGGATGAAACAGATATATCTTATTATTGGGTTTCATTTATTTTACACGTGTGAGGGATATGATAATGATCGTATGTTTCTTTTGGAGGGAAGCAGACGTACTTTCACCGTTTGTCTCATTTTCGACTGTTGTTATTTATGGTGTAAGAAAGAGCTGCAGCATGCATTTATGAACAAAAGCAAAACCATCAGAGCATTGACGTTTGATGTTTTTCAATTTTTTGAATTCACGCATACTTCAATAACTATGTTCCATACTTTCAAAGTCACGACTATTATTGTAGGAGTCTACGGAGATGTCACGGTGTGGTGTGTGAAAGAGATACAAGAAAATGATTACTTTTTTCCTATGGAGAAAACAGACCTACGTACATTATGTATCTCATCTTTTGAAAGAGCTGCATCATAGTTGTGATAAGGAACACGTGTTTATTGCCCTTTTTATGCCGTCGCGGTACCGTAATCGTGGATCGTCGCAGTAATAATAAAAACGCTCATTAGATACTGTATTTGTTTGTAGTTATACATTACTGTTTTTCATAAATTATATTGTACCTGTCTTTATTTTTTTAAAGCGTGTATTTGTAATTAGACTAGCTCCCCAGTTAGACTCTACTAACCTGGTAATAAAGTTTGTTCATGAAGAATGTTATGTAAAAAACGTAAAAAAGAACCACAATACGGTTGAACGACGTTTTGAGGTGGGTTGGTTTGGGGTTGTTGCAAAGGATCCGTTCATGCAGGTCTTGAATAGGACAGGATGAAGTGAAGCTCTTTCCAAAGCTTCCTGCTTTACATATAAGCGTCGAAACAAACCTTTCTCTTGCAAACGACATCCACAACTGTAAGCGGGTATCGTTAGAAATATTAACTCTAAAACCTTGTGATATGTGAGCGAGATAATAAATATTCTAACACATATTATATGTGTTAGAATAGAATGATCCAAATATAACTTCAGGAGTAGATCCAGTCTTTACTATGTATGTTGCGTATGCATTTGCGAATCGATACGCTAGCCCAGAGGTCGGCAAAGTGCGGCTCTTTGGCCCTTGAAGTGCGGCTCTTTGAAATACAATTGCTGGATTTAAAAAAAAACAAGGAAATATGGAGCTCTAAATTTGAACGTCTTTGTGTTGATTTGGAAATATTGGAAAAGAACAAAAATGTGGGCTTAGTTCACAACACAATTGGTCTGCTTTGAAAGACCTGGAGAAGGAAGACATGATCATCTTCAACGCCTGGAATAGTATTCCTGACTCTTATGATCAGCTGAACGCATTTGCTCTTCTTTCCCTTTTCGGTTCTTCAAATTCATGCGTACAATCTTTTTCAAACCTGACCTACTCAAACTTTCCATGGAGATTCAAGGACAGTGTTCGCATTAAGCGTGTGTCAGTCATTGTCATGATTTAAATTTGTGGATTCCTTAATTACGTTTTATTTTTTTTTCATTAAATAAAATCTCAATTGAAATCAAGTTTTATTCAGTGTACCCGTAATTTAGTGAAGTGCTAAAATTATAATTAATATTTGCTAAATCAAATAGATTTGGCTATCATTTTTTTATTGAATCGTTGTAATGTACATACTTGGCTCTTTGGCTAATAAGTTTGCCGACCACTGCGCTAGCCGAACCACGAATTATGAAGAAGGAACAAAACAACCGCGCTTCGGTCGCAGGTTCGGTTCGCATATACGCAGCCTTATGGCAACGTGTGAGGTCGATTTTCGATTTTGTTGCACCAGCTTTTCCAGAGAGAAGAGAGGTATATTCCGGTGAAGGTAAAGGTAAGATAGAGGCACATTCGCATTCGAACCCTTCGTTACTTATTACGATGCGTTTAAAAATAATTTTTAATAATATTTCTAAAGCATGACATAAAACTACTGTTACAGGCATGTTTTAAAAGCTTTTCTAAGCTACCAATATTTTTTACGTAGATACAAAACAAATTGGAACCAGTCAAATTTATTATATTATTATGGTGCACATCAAACAAAATAAAACTGACTTGTAAACTTAACATTTAATTTTCAATTGGAGATTCGTTGAAAAGCTTTAACTCGAGAAACTAAATTTATTGGCTTGTTCATATTTGACTGCCATTTGGCGATTTATTTAGGTTTTCATTTTGAATACCAAGCAGTTTCATGGAGAGTCCTCATTACGGAGGGAGTATTTAAATTTCTCAAGGGCGACTCAGCTTCAAAACTTCCCCAACTGGCCCCGTCGATTATTCAAAATAAAGCTTCCAGGTCTCGAAAGATGGTTGATAATTGCCAATAGATTAAATATTTACGGCCATATTTAGTCTGATAAATATTGGAAAATCCATTCACTTCATTTCAGTGGAATACTTTTAAATAATAAGTGAGGAGGACAAGACATGCTTTTCTTCACCAAAGAATTACGATTTACATTACTAAATTTGCTTATAAGGTAATATAAGATACCAAAATAAAACTCAAAAATTCGTACTGGATGAATCATGGAAAAAGTTTAGAAGCGAAACAGATTTTTTTAAATGCGATTACTGCACAAGTTTCCCAACTGTCCCGAGCCAGGATGACACTGACTTTCCGAATGGGGGTATGATGTAAGACGTTTTTTGAATTAGCTTCGCACAAGAGGCCTTAAGGAAAAAATCCCTCAAGACCTAAGTCATAATTGGGGATGCTATGCGGAGAGTCTTTTTAGAAATGATGGATATTAATTTCTGAGGAGGAAAAGGGTATCACTGGTGGGTAAGAATCAAGGGTCAATGAGTCCGGACTTGTGAATCCATCCCTCCCACTGCGGTGTACGGTGACGGGTTGAGAGAGTCCGGCTGGATAGGTCTCCCTCAATCAGTTTCCCGATCCGGCTCTCCACGCTCTGGCAAATACATTCGCCGCCAAGACCTAGATAAATCTCACCTAAGTCATCAAACGTAGCGAACCAGTTGGGGTGATCTACGGCAGGGGTGTTGGTAATTCAATAAATGGTTCCTGGGGCGGCGGTGCCCTTGCCCGCTTCCTATATGACTTTAGAGAGAGTAGGGAAGAGAACGTTTGAAAAGTATCTGGCAATCTCGATCTTGTAACTGAACACGGTTAAAGCCATTTCAAGCAAAACTCGTTACCGAATGGTGGTCTTTTATCATGGTATTACTTGAAGTGTCTACCACTCTAGAATGTCCCGCAAATATATCTTCTTCATTGCATTTTATAACAAACTTATTATACCAATGTCGGGAAACACGCCAATCATTTATACACGGTTGACATTTGTCACATGAGAACGAATTCTGTGTTCTTGAGTTCAACTGTTCGGCTGTGGAACGATTTGCTGGAGTCTGTGTTTCCTTCCTTCTCCGACATGGCTATCTCCAAGACCTTTTTATACTCCTTCCTCTCCTTAAAAAGATTCAAAAGAAATGCAATTTTTATTTTTAAATAATATATAATCGAAATACTATTTGTGCAAATTGGGTCGGCTTTCGAGTGCGCGATCTTAACCGTTCAGTCACGTAGGTCACCATTTGAATATTCTATCCCTGTTATTCTATGGATAAACTGCTAACTGCGAGGTTAAGATTAGGTGTTTTAGCTCTTTTCAGAGTACCTTATAAACTATAACGTTAACGTGCACAAACGTAATATTAACATAACATGGAAATATGCGCAATTCTGGAAAATGCTTTGAAGTTTTCCCCAAAGCCGGGAACAAAGTCACAACTAAATGGCCCCCTTAAAGTGTCTTATTTGACAAATTCGCAAAATATGCACCAGAATGTTCTAAGCCATAACGGAGAAATCTGGCAGAAGTGAGAATATGAATACGAACCGTTTGACAACGCTTTCGCAAAGTGAAAATAAGCTTCATTGCGGAAAAATACCGATCAGAATAGAACAATTCAATTTACCTTAAAAGTACTACAAAAAACTCGTTGACCAAATGACGAAACAAAGAATCACAGTGAAATTTATGCACTTTTAGTGAATTATTGATGAAGCATTTTTACAATAATTTAATATTATTTACGATGACGTCCTCCGTGGTCGATGGGTAAGGCTCTTGACTCGCAGACCGAAGGTCGCGGGATGGAATTCTCGAGTGTTTAATCAATTAATTATTTGATCAATTTGTGTAACATCACGATTAATTCATTTTAAATAATATATAGGTAGAATATTTACGGCACGTTCCAGAAGATACTCTCAGTATCGCCCTGGTGTAAGACCACCATTCAGAATTGAGACGACGTTGCTTGAATTGGCTTTAGCCGCGTTTGTTGACCAGATCTGAATAGCCAGATAAATTCTTCACGTTCCTCTTTCCCATCTCTTTCCCTCCCCCACTCCCTCACAACATACCCCAATTGGGGATGCCAAAGTCTCACAGGCTCCAGACGGAAGCAGCGGGGACTCTTGTGAGGTGTTAACATAAAAAAATTAACAAATTGCGATAAATTTCACAAAACATTTTTTATTAAAAATAATTGTCGATTAAAAATAATCGTCGATGAAATTTACTGTTAACAAGATTTTTAGCCGTCAGCGTTGTTTTAAATTCAATTTTATATTCACATGAATAAAAAATGCTTGTAAAAATGCTATAATAAATATTCAATACATTATTTGGCAAGTCATGGTGGTTTTTCATTCAATATAATAATATAAAATTAGTATCAAACATGTAAGGACTCGTAAAAGATTATATCGACGAAACACATGGGTTTGATCATATTCTTTAATCTAGTATTTGTTCAAAATGATATTATTTAAGGTTTCATATTAGCACTAAAGAAGACAACGCCTTTCTGAGAAGTTACATTTTCAAGAAATTACATTTAATTTTTTTATTCAAATTTATTTTAAGGGTACTGTGCCTTTCTAGCTAGAAAATCCTTTGTCGAAAGCAGGCGTATGAGTACAAACAAAACATAATACATGAGTATTTTTTAACACCTATTATAAAATTCTTGAGTCTGATTGATTTTTACTCTTATATATCTGCAGCTTTTCAATTTGTTTCCTCCCTTCTACAACACGGGTCTCTTCACGACCTATGCTCATCCTTCCTCTCTTAAAAAACACTATTGACGAGCATCTTCAAAGACGACATAGGCCCTGAGGGAAATTATTTTCCTCAGTGCCTCCTGCGTGGAGTTAACGTAAAGAAAAAGAAAAGGGTATTTTATATATTTTCATCACTTATTAAATGGTAGGAATAATGCTAAAGATAACATACATAATACTATAATATCATAGGTATGGTTACAGGGGTCGAATTACTCATATCTCGTATTTCTCCAGTAACACAGCCATTTGACTTTTTCCCATTTCAGGAATACCTGCGGGAGAAACAATTAAGGCAAAAGTCGTAAATAATATACCACACTGACAGTTGCCTGTTATCAGTGAAAGCAAGGAGGGGAATTTCAGTCATACTAGTTCTTCTTTTGGAAAAATTCTCATAAAATAATAATATTTCTCCATAAGACGCGACGTATCACACGAACTTTAATAGCTACGGAGTTCTCGTTTACAGACCTCGCATTGGAGTTGCGTTCAGAAAATATTTTACGTTGTGAAATGATTTTGGCACATTGTTTGTTTGTTTGTACAAAGCAAACACTGTGAATTATTATCAACTGTTGACGATGAACTTATCGTGTATGGCAGGAAGTATTTCTTTTATCTTGTTGTAGCTATGAAGATGGAAATATAATGTACCGTGGTACTCTTTATGTCAATCATCGATGATGCACGGACGAAATTGCCAAAAGTATAACTAGAAGATTGACATCTCTTACGAAACTTAACTGTTGCCGTGAATTTGTAACCATTCGTAACTTCTGTTTTAGAAATATATTTGAATTTAGATGCAACTTCTTTTCAATTAACTTACATTATGGAGAGCAATGTAACGTATTTATCATTTTGAATTTATGCGTTTTAATTAATTAATAATATGTAAAAATTAAAATTTATTTGGGATTAGTGTATTGTGAATTGCTATATTAAGCATTTATTTATTTATTTCTATGTATTACAGTATTTACCTATTAATTAACATTTTTACATAATAGATCAATTTTGAAAACATTTATACATAATATATTTTGCAATTTTATTATGTTGGGTGTAAGGTAGGTTTGTGAATGTGAAGCTGTGGATAGGTATTGTTGTATGTTTCGTGAACAGCATAGAGAGAATGTTTGATACTTTCAAAATACCTTCTTAAAACCCCCGCGAAGGTTTTTAGATTATTTCAACCACATGACAATACATCTGAAAAGGTTTTCAATTTTCACAAAAATTCTTGCGAAACTGTTAAAAATTTGAGAACGACATTTTGCAAAACAATGCTTGTCAAATCAGAATTCAACTATCAAAACTGTTTAAATTAATGAATTAATTTGAAGCATTTCCATAATAATTTGAATTATACGTATTTTAAATATATACCCACGTCAGGTACCAAATTAGATTAATTTTCTTATATAATGTAGAGAAATTAATATTCGTAATATACAAAAAATGAAAATTTGAATTCAAATAATCGTAATGGGTGCAACGCAAGCTGTTTGAAAACTGAATGTACTGTAACTGAATATATGGAATGCGGGAGGGGGGTTGGCGGTGCGGTACGGCGGAGCGGTGGAGCGGGAGAGGGAAGGCGGGGAAGGAGGAAGGGGAACACTGGAGCGGAAAGGACGCGGGAGGGGAACGGGGACGCACGGGAAAGGACATGCAGGAAGAAACGATTTATTTCTTTGAATATGGCATTGCAACGCATGCCGGGAACCAGCTAGTTAATAATAATAATAATATTGAACTGATTTATATAGCGCTGTTTCCGTGAAAAATCACATCAAAGGCGCTGCTTAAATTATGTACAATTTTCTTTCGTTCTACGCGGTTTCCGTGTTCGAGGGGTCGAATTTTATTTGATTAAATGTCCTATTTGCAATTTATTAATTAAAAATAATATATTTGCGTAACGTCCAGAGTGGAATATAAGCCTAGTATCGCACCGGTGTAAGACCACTTTTCAGAATTGAAACGTTGCTTGAAATAAGCCGTATTTGATGACCGGGTCTAAAAAGCTAGGTACTTCTACACCTTCCTTTTTCCCATTTCGTTCCCCTCACTACTACTTCCGCCACATAAAACACCCCAATTGGGGATGCCATAGTCTCATTAGCTCCAGGCGGTAGCTGTTGAGACTCTGGTGCACGTATTGTGCACGGTGTCGGAAACTCACAGAACAAGTGGGAAACTTGTGGAAACCCAAAAATCGTTCTTAGCATTGCGATTTTTCAAAACATTTTTTGGCAACTAAAGGGTTAATAAAACAGTTAAAAAAACCTTTAGCGACCGGTTTTTATCAAATTTGACCTAAGCAATTCCAACTTCGGTCTCGATTTACTCGAAAACGAAAACTGAAATAAAAAAAGGTAGATGTACCACAAAATCGACCTAATTTAGATTCACTAGTTTTCCACTTGTAATACGAGCTTTCCATTACGGTAAATCACAATGTATAAATATTAAAAAAAACAGGTAGTGCAGTTCACACGCGGTAGAAAACTAAAGTTGACAAGAGTGGAGAGGCTACCAAGCAACCAATTAGAGGAGACCAATTTCTCATTTTCACATATGAAATATCAATCTTCTATGGATGTAAAAAGAAATTTTTACTTCAACAAAAATCAATGAAATTATTTAAAACTTACTAGATACCATAATGAGATTAAAGTGAGGGCGCCCTGCTGAGAATTATGAAGAAAATAAAACCGTAAAAAAGCTCAGGAAATATTCGCCTCGAGTGTTGTGCGCCCGATGAAATATGTTACGATCTGAATGTTTTATTACTGGGGAGGTGCTTATCTTGTCGAAAACCATGTATTAAATTATGCTTAGACCATTGAAACTCGTTACGGGGAAACTGCACGAACTTCTAATAGATTAGAATTAACGGCTTCTCTGCTCCTTCCAACGATGCAATACTTATCATAGTCCACTAAAGCCGGTGATTCATATCTAAAATAATGACACAACATCGATGAAATTGAGTGGTTTAATTTCTATATCCGCTATATCAACTTTCACTGATTCGGGGAAAACCGCAAACAACTGTCACGTATCTAGCGTAAATAAATAATTGCATTTTAATTTTTTTATATAATGAATTGGAGTAATCTAAGTTCGAAAAGTAATCATTTTTCAATGTATTTCTAGTAATATTTAAGTGATTTCGATAAATAAAATTGATATAGCGGATTTTGATACTTAATTCGTGATTTGCTCACGTTATAGAAGCGTTTGAAACTAACTGACCTGGAGCGCGAGTTTCTAAACCCGCCATATTGGCAAATAACTGCCCGTGATTGGTTGAATTACGATAAAGAGGGTTTTTTTAGTAACTTCTTGAACGATTTAGCGGGTTTTGTTTCTCACTCGTAGTTTTAAGTTGGTTTTTGGTCGTTATAATGGAGGTTTTGAAACTCAATTTTAGGTTCATCCCGTTCCTCGCAAAAATGGGAACAAGATGTCATACTCAGAACAATTTGTCAAAAAATTGGATATAGCGGGTTTCGAAATTATAGGATATCTACATATAATTCATAAAAGTCTGTGAAAAGTCCGGGCAACGCTGGGTGCTTCAGGTTTATATAACAACCGTTGCTTTACCAAATACACGACAAAACAATAGAAATTGATGTTTCTTTCATGTATTTCGTAACCATGCGGGAGTTTTCTTTAAATATTGTAATTGAAATATGATTATTGGATAATAATATTTATTTAAAACACAAATATCTGTCAAAAAGCAACCCGTAAAAAGCAAAAATAAAATTACATTAATATAATTGTTTTCAATTATCGACCTAGTTCTGCCATCTCTTGGACCGGCTAGTAGACAATTTCAAATAAAAATATTGTTTTATTGAGGATTGAATCTTTCTCCCACTGACTGACTAAAATCAGTGAACACCGCAATACCTAAGCCAAATCCTAATTAGGTGATACCAACATTTAATTCGTATATTCTGGTGAAAATATTTAAATATATGTCAATCAATATCATAGAACGCGTGTATACGCGAGCGCCACCAAATATATACGTGAAAATGTATCATCATCGACATTTAGTCTATTTGCCGAGTCTCAGCTCGACCTGATGTCGAAAAGTGGGAAAATTTCCACTTTAAAAATTCCATTTCATTCAATCAAGAATACATATTAATTTTAAAATAATATTTTTTCTAGAACAATCCCGCACAAGATTCATTGTCTACGAAAGCTGAGATTAAAATGTTTTTTTACAGTAGTGACATTAAACGGTTCCATGCCAACTGAGAATAAATTCAACTCAACACCTCCTTGAAAATTCATTAAAAGCTATGAAAAAAATAAATTTAAATTAGCCGATAACCTTAACCTAACGTAACCTATTTAACCATTTTTTTTAAATATATTTTTTATCACTCTAAATGACTTATATGAGATGGTTCTGAGTTGGTTTCATTCCAGTTGTCCGGTCACCATATTAAACATAATTAGCATTATTTTAAGCTTTCAATTATTAATAATAGAAAAAACAATACTTTCTCGTTAATATTAATAAAATATTAACGAGATAATAACGCCCATTGCAAACTCTTCATTGATAAAAGGTTTTACAGGTAAATCGTAATTATAATTTTTTTAAAAATGTGTTTTAAATCCCGTGTAAGAAATAACGGTCTTGGAATTTATTGGAATTGTAAGGTGAATTGAATTATTACTGCCTTTTCCAAGTGGGAATGTATAACAACTTATTATTAAATACCTTAATTCTGGGAAAACGTATTCCTATTAATTCAATTATTTTCAGGAGCAATTAGAGATGAAATGTTGAACAAGCCTATGCGTGGTTACAGCACAATTTAAGCGTCACACCTACCCCGGGCAAATATACAAATTAATTTACGCCTATTTCATTGTGTACTTTAACAGTTAAGTTTATCCTTCGCCCAGCTCTCCTTTGCTCCTGTACAATTTAAGCGTACGAAAATGTTGGGTCTCTAAAAAAAAAATAAGAATGGCAAAGGTTGTTATATTAAGATAAATTTACTAGAATATTCTTACTTTTGTACGAAGCTTCAGGATTATGTGATTTTTTTAAATCTAGCTATTCGCATTCATTAAAAAACTATTTTAGAACCATTTATTAAAGTTATTTACTGAGTTTGCGTTTGGTTCCTACCCAGGCGTTCCGTATTCAATTCCTCGGCTGGCTAACTCCTCCATCACGACACAAGCAACATTTTCCGCTTACTGTGGTGCTCGTAGGAGATTTTCAAAAATTGTAGGGCTATGCGTAATCCTGGAATGTTGTCTTTCTTTAAAAAAAAATTATAAATATTTATAATATTTAGTAACATGTTTTCGTGTTCAGAGTTACCATTTTCACCTGGGCAAAGAACTAATAATGGGTTTGACACAGAATTTGAACAATTCATCACAAGGTTAATATTTAATCTTAAAAATTTCCTTAACAAGGTTAATACCTTACACTTAGTATTGTCTGGCATTGGGCCACCATTCAGAATCGAAACGTTGCTTGAAATCCCTCAAACCGTGTTTAGCAACCAGATCTGAATAGCCCTGTACCAATTTCTTAATCCCCATTTCCGCCTTACAATATATTCCATTGGGGGATGCCTGCTCATTGGCTCCTTATGGCTAGAAACGGTTGGAACTCTTGTGCGGTATTTATACAAAATAAAATAAAAATCCAATTTGTAATATTTTCTATTAATTCAGTATGAAATGTATGTATTCCTTCTCCTGGGAGAAGATATCATATCAACTAACTAACTAACTAACTAACCATCACGCCGTTTCCCGCAGGGGTAGGCAGAGAGGACGGACCGCCAAACCACTCGATCTTGGCACACACTCCTTGCCTCGTTCACATTCATACATCGTCCCATACATGCTCTTCTATTATTATGACTCTTGACATCGCCCGACTCAAGTATCTGATTCACGGTCGTGCCATGTCTTCCTTGGGCGTCCCCGACTCGTCGTCTATCCAACTTTTCTATGTTGAAAAGGGTTGTTTTATGAAAAATAAAGCATTTTCGTGATAGAATAAGTTAGAACCTTCATTTCAGATCTTATAATCTGCTCTTTCATAGATGTCATTTAAATTATTTTAGGTTAAAACCCCTTTTTAAAAGTTATGCTTTAAAATATTAAGAAGAAGTAAACGCCCGCGCGTACTCAATATGCCCGTAAATTAACTCAAGTCTTTCAAGAAATACTAACAAAAAATACAATGTTATATAGATGACTCAATCCAATATTGTATTGTCTTTCTTGAAAGATTTGAGTTTGTTTATGGACAAAAGTATTTATTTATATACATTTTGAGTATGTACGGGCGCAGACAATTAATTCATCTTAATATTAAAGCATTACGTTCACACGGAGTTTTAACCTAAAAAAAAAAAACTATCGCCATCTGTGTTCAAGAGAACATTCAGAATTTTTTAAAGCATCACCTGAACTTTTTTTATTTCTGAAAATCGGAAAAGGAGTCGCCGCGCGCCGCCCGCCCTGAGTGCAAAGTATTCCGTGCCGCAAACATTTGCGGATTGAAACAATGTCTCTTGTATGGTTTTCTTACAAGAATAGTGTGTACCTGAGCAAACTTTCCGCATCAAGGCGATACAAGTACACAGCGAATATATACATTGTAGAGTACATACGGTGGCTCAAGTAGCTATTCATACGCCTTTGCCTTCACAGTGTATAAGTAGGTATGCATTCTCTCACTGGAAGCATTGGGGTTTAAGATCTTTCCGAGACATAAAACTTGTATAAACTTTTCTGTTATAAAATCGTGATCACTTTGAAAATGCACCACAGAATTCGTCTTTTTACGGAGTTAGTGGGACTCTTTTTGAGGCAGTATGAATAAGCTGTTTGTACCCTTTACCTTTAGAGTTTTGTTTAAAACTTTGTTTTAATGTTATCTAGCAAAACCGAAAATGTTTATTTTTAAATGTAACCAATACATACTAATATTATAAATGCGAAACTGCTAGAGTTCGTTTATGACGATTTCACGCATTAACCAATAAAAAGACTATGAAAATCATTCACCAATAGAAAGCTAAATTATATGCGAAGACTACACTCTGTATATGATGGCAAGCTCTAGCGTTATGAAATTATAAAAATTAATTTATTATATTTGTTATACGTTTTCTGTCGCTAACAAAAGCGAGTTATTTCTAACGTCAGAAAAAAATCGTTTCCGTGGAAACGATGTTGACATATTTGTGGGCTCTAAGCTGGTAGGTACTCAGCCCCCTGGTCAGCTACTGCTCCAGAAAATTCAAATATTAGAATATGTTTTGTTTTTTTTGGACAAGCAAGGAATAAATGTCAGATAAGAGTTCCTACATTAAAAATATAATTCGTAACAATTATAAAGACTGAATAATAAATAGTGTATTTTTTTTATTATATTGACAAACTTCCAAATATTTAATTAAAAATAAGCATCCGAAATGTTTGTAAGCGCATAAATTCCGAATGAATGAACAAAATTGGATAATTCTTTTTTTCTTTGAGCTATAGCTTTATGAAATTTAGGTGGCAGGCGAGATGTTTGAAAACTGAATGTAAGGGAATGAATGTATGGAATGCGGGAGGGGTGGGGGTGGGGAGGAGGGGGGATAAATGATAAGTTCAACCGCAATAGTAATTTCCCGTAAAACCATGCGAGCGAAGGAAAAGCTAGTAAGTTATAAATCTCTAATTTCAAATCACGTTTGCATATATATGTACGTCACAATTTTAAATCAGTAGTAATAAGTCTTAGTCGTAAGTCACTAGATATAATTTTAAATCTTAGTATTCTCTATCGTATTAATTTTATTTTATTATATTTTTATATATACATATAAACATTAAATAAAATAATAAAATGATTTTATTATATGTTTATATGTAGATATAATTTTAAATCTTAGTTATAGGTATTTTATTATATGTTTATATGTACAGCGCCCTTGAGATAATTTTTCATGAAAATGGTTATTTATACAAAAGCCAAATATTATTATTATTATTATTAAGGGAGGGAGAATAAAAAATATTTATAATTTTTATCATGCGTGCATTTACAAAAAAAAAATCACCATCACGTTTTGTTCGTGATGGTGTTCCACTTTACATTTCACACATATTTGCGAGAAATTAATATTGTACTAAAAATTGATTTAGCATATATCTGACCACAAATAAAAACAATAAATGCGGACAGTGAACCCCACAATACGATGTGCTCAAAATATTTAACATGTTACCAAATAATATAAAAAATGGCTTCACCTAATAGATTCAGATATATTTGAAAACGTGGTTAATAAGTAGAGACGTCTTATACTAAGTCATGAATATAATAGTAGCAATCTCTACAGTTATATAATAATTAGTAATAATATTATGTGTGCATGTTTACACTGCAATTGAATAAACATAGTAGTTGAACATTTACATCCATAATAATTGTAAACATTGTAAACGAACATTAATATCCATAATTGTAAACATTGTAAATGAACATTAACATCCATAATTGTAAGCATTTTAAATGAACATTAACATACACAATTGTAAGCATTGTAAATAAACATTAACATTCATAATTGTAAATTTTATAAACGTACACCATTCATAATTGTAAGCATTGAAATGAATATAAAAATCGATATTTGTAAACATTGTAAATGAACTTTAACATCCCGATGACAAACTGCTTAATTGCGGTTTGACGGGAATATCCTTTAAAAAACAATAAATAAATAAATAAAGTCAGTCTGTTCCGCGCGAAATCATTTAACAATATTAATAAGAGAAATTTCTATCGAGTATTTATGAATATTATATTAAAATGAAGTAAGGCCAGCGATCGGTGATCACGTCTGCCTCTGCGATGTGAAAACGCACTCAATTTCTGCTTAAAATTTTCATATTTTATCAAAATGATAAAATTTTCCCATTTATATGTAAGTAAAGGCAGATAGATTCGCAATTTACTCTGAGCCAAGCAATTTACTCGCAAGCCTTAAATATTGAATATCAATTTGCGAAAATCAAATGTTTCTATGGAGCAGAGTGAGACGGGGTGTTATATAGGAGAGGTGGAACCATCCAACACTTTCTCAAGGCAAACATCCCCTGAATAGGTGATTACGGGCTTTGTTTAGCTGAAATCTCTAACAATATTGTTCTTTCTCTCTTCATCCACGCAGAGTAATGTCTATACCTCCAGCACCATCCATCCATCCTACACTTTCCCAATGTAAATATATTATCAGTAGGGGTAGTGGGAAGGTGGAAAATCGGACGGCTCCTAATTTGATATTTATACGAGATAATAATTCCCCTCTAAATTATGACAGGGTCGCGAATCAAACTGGAAAAAATGAACCGTGGGACATTTTACCTTTCACACTAAAAAGAGTTCAGAACGAGAAAATTCTATGAAGGAGTGTTGAAAAATGTTTTAACGTAATAAGAAAGATCATTAAAACAAATATGCAAACATTTTCTGTAAGTTTTATAAACGATTGTTGTAGCCTAGTTGATTGCGTAATAGCTAAAATAGTAAAGTTTTTAATGAATCTGAAATGTCCTCAACGCGAAGTATAAGACCTAGAACTTCTGGGAACATATATGTACCTAGATGCAACACGACAGCTGCACAACACCATTATGAATATGTAGGCCCAAAGTTATTTAACGATTTACCGGATGCAATAAAAAGTGAGAAAAACTATTCTAAATTTAAAAAAAAACTTTCATTGTATTTTTACAGAGAAGATTGACTGGCTTTTATCGATGATTTTCAGATATATTCAGATATGTTACTATTATTTTTGTTGATTTTTTGTTGATTTTTGTTGATATTCTGTTTCTTTAATTATATGTTATTTTCTTATTGTACAATATTTTTGTAATATTTCACAGTATTTTTGAAAATCTTATTTTTCCATTTTTGTAACTATGCATTTTATTTATTATCTATAGATATAATTACATAGACTAGCTCCCCAGTTAGACCCGAGAATATTTCTCTACTAATTGGGTAACCAAAAAAAGTCTGATATGAAATGTAATATATTATTATTTATTGTAAATATTTACTCTTTTTCTAATAAAAAAAAAAAAGGCCAAAGAAAAATACCAACAATCACCAAATGTTGATTTTGAAGCATGAATGTTGATTTTGAAGCATTAATATTGATTTTGAAGCATGAATGTTGATTTTGAAGCATGAATGTTGATTTTGAAGCATGAATGTTGATTTTGAAGCATGAATGTTGATTTTGAAGCATGAATGTTGATTTTGAAGCATAGAATATATTTTTATTTTTTATTAATAAATGTTGTCTAAAATTGATAAAATATCTTGAATTGATAATATCATGCGTTTAATTGATAATATCACAACACGTGTTCTAAAAACAAGATGAAATAAACCAGGTTCCAAAATTCTGCGAGAATTTACTTGAACACACGCAAATTAGAAATATGATTGCTGTCAACAGCAATCTCCTAGCAAATTAAATAAAAAAACAGCTTCGGCTGTTAAAAATTCTTTATTTTCATCGGAATTATTTAATGTGTATGAATGGCATGGCTGCAAATTAGATGACAGGCATGCAGGACAATTGATTCATTAATCCAACTCGGATACAAATTGTGTCAAATTAAAAAAAAAAATACTAATTGGAACCATCAGGTTAATACATACAAATAAAATATGTCACGTTGACCTAAAAATGTAATATTACCTACATTTTGGTTTTTTATAAGAAAAACTCTCTTTTTATTACTTTTGAAGGTTATTCCCATCAACGTAATATATCATTGAAAAAGAAGATAACACTTATAATCTAAATGAAAATATGAAAGAAAACAAGACACAGAAAAAAGAAAAAAGAACTAGTTGAAGATAATATTGTTGATTATAAATATTTGAAATATGAGATTGACAAATATGACGGTTTGACAGAAGGTGGCAATAGCGAAATTGGATAACGCGCACGTCCCGGTTAGACGAGAGGTCTGGGTTCGGTTCCAGTTGCGACCATTGTCTTTTTCTATTTTTCTGTGTCTTGTTTTCTTTCATATTTTCATTTAGATTATAAGTGTTATCTTCGTCTTCAATGATATACTACATTTTGCTTTTTTTTTTTTAAAACGGCACATTATTTATAACACATGTAACTTAACTTAAGTAGAGTATTTATACTGCCCTGAAGAAGCTACGGTTGTAGCGAAACCCGGTTGGCATTAAGTATAAAAAATAAAAGTGGTGTTTACAAAGTTATTGTTTTATTTTAAATTATTAATAAATTGTGGGGGAGTTAAAATGTTTCAACAGACTCGCACACAGATTCCGTATTAATTTAAAATCAGTTTTGTGTTTAGAATGCAAAAAAATAACCGTTCGGCGGCTCTATCTCATAAGGTTGCTTGAGTGGAGGTGAAATTTCAATTGATGTCTGAAGAGCCGAAGAGCCGAAAAGCCAAAGAGCCGAAGAGCCGAAGAGCCGGAGATGCCTATTCTATTCAAAGTGACACATGTGGGTCGCTAGCCGCAAATTTTGACCCCTGGACTAGCCTTCGCATAGTATCTATGTTTTTCTGCGAGATTGAAAAAAAAACTATTTCGGAAAATTTTACGTGCTGTTCACCTTAATTGAGGCTAAATATTGTTCTACCACGTAGGCTAACTTGTGGCCCAGGTTATCGTCCACGCAAAGCTGTTAAGAATTTGACGTTTATCGTCAACAACAAATTCTTCCTAATCGTGCTTATAGTAAACGAGTAATGTTATGGTAGTCGACGATGACATTTAAAAAATATTTCACATCTCCTTAGAAATCTTATTTTATAACTTTTCCTATAAAGTGTGTTAAAATATATTGATAACTATTACGTCTTAGAAAATGGACAAACCCACAAATAAGTGATTAGTCGGAGATAACACATACTTACAATTACACACAGCACAATTTCTTGAACTAATATCTGATTTAGATTGATTTTAGAGTAAGAGGGAACGATGGAAGACAGTTAATAAGAGAATCGTTTATAATTCATTTAATTTTCAACCCAGAAAAGTGTAAAACATTCGAGTACTCAAACGGAAACACTGGCGGGTCAATTTAGGAGCGGAAAAAGTATTCAAACTCGGTATGGGGAAGGTCAAAACAAATCGGAAGGCCCTGACAATGATCACAAATCGGAAACGAATTGAGGACACACGGCACGCCGTTTTCTCCTTGAAAGGGTTTCTACGGTTCCCTTCATTACCAGGCCAATACGAGGAAAGTCTAGTAAAGACCCATAACCCACCCTTCCTTACGCTATACATATAAAGACACCCTAATAATATTATGCGAAATGTATCTACGTTAAGCGTTAATAAGCCTTGTACGTAGAGAAAAAAAAAACTCTATATAAAAACTCTCATCATAAAAGCAGAAAATCAGTTTGATGAAGCCGCTAAAACTATTGAATGGTGACGTATGGCATCATAAAATTTCCACGGAACTTTTAACGGTTAATGGAATTCTTTTTAGCTCAACCCTTATCATTGGCAGCCACCTCAGGTCTGAAGCTCCAAAATTCCTAAAAAAAACCTTGACTCTGTGCAAAAACGGGCGGTACGTTTGATAGATTCTCCTAACTTAACAAACGGATTGCAATCTTGAGCACAGGCGTCAGGTGGGAATGCTGTCCTTGTTCTACCGGTATTACAATGGAAGATGATCTGAGGAACTAGCGTCATTGATCCCCTCGGCACGGTTTTCTCCCTCCTACAACATTGGTCTCTTCGAGACCCATGACCCACCCCTTAAACCCTTTCCCATCCCAGAACTCTCCTTCCCTTCCTTTCCTTAAAAAACCCTCCACACAGCATCTCCAAAGATGACTGAGGAAAATTATTTTCCTCAGGGCCTCCTGTGTGGAGCTCATGTAAAAAAAAAAAGATAACATAAAAGTAGGTATCCGTATTCAAGTAAATAAATTGTTTAATAGAAAGCTCGAGTTGAAACTCAGGCGAAGTGGGTAGTAAGTACTATTTAATTAGGCATCATTATCTACCACTCAAACTTATATAAAATCTTTACATTTTCATCGTGGCTATTATCTCGGGTAGTAAAGCAAATAAAATGATTGAAGTGTAAGTAAATTATTAGAAAACTCGAAATCATTTAAAATTTGATAGATTACACAAGATGGCGTCATGCTCGCTGGCCCATATTAAGCACTACTTTATCCGGCTGTACGAATTGTATTCCGGATTCGCTCACTAACCAATGCAAGAGCGGAAAGCGATTCAGAGGATAATAAAAGTTGGTGTTGCCGGCAGTGGAAGTGGTACCAGTTCGCAGTTTGCTAACAAGAAAACACCAAGCACGGGGTATATTAGACGGCAGGTAGATTTTAGGTATTCATGGAGCTACTGCCGAAGCGCGCTGCGGTCATCGCGAAACTTTCATCCGACCTCAGGCCATTTGTGAGGGGTACCTACGTAACAAAACACTGTGTTTAAAAAACGACCTTTACTGTGGTTTTTGATATTGTTTGTCGGTAGCGATTTCTAAACATTAATCATTGGTAATAGAGAACTCCAGTCCATTTTTTGATTTTTTTTATGAACTAACTTAAATAACTGCATATTTATTTTTATTTTTAAAGTTAGTCTTAATAGTTGTCTAAATGTCAAAGTTTTAATTTTTCAAGATCCCTGAAAACCACCGTGACGTCATCTGGCCAAAAGTTTTAGTTATTTTCAACATATGTTTTCATTTTGTATGTAAGAAGTGATGAAACTATTCAATAAGTAAAACGTTATTTAGGTGTAATTATTTATTTATTATATTATATTTATTATATTATTATATTTTTCAATATTATTACGGGAGATTGGTATAAAAATTGTTTGAAATTATTATTTTTTTAGCTTTACGAATCGAAATCAATAAAGGAAACCGAAGCATGAATTTCGTATGGAACTGGAATCAGCTGTTCGACCGCCGCCATTTTGAATTTCAGCATTGGAGCGTTTTATGGAAGCGGTGACGTCACGCCTCACAAATTCAATCATACCAACTTGACAGGGTGTTTTAATGAACTGTTTTAAAATGGACTTTTTAATATATTTTTTAAAACTCTACGTTAAATATTATTTAATAAAACTTATATATTCAGAATCAGCGTTTATTGGTCTATATGAACATATTTTTTTAAAACTATAATATTTTTCACTGGAGTTCCTTATTTTAGGATTGGTATAACCTTTATAAGTGTCATGATTCCAACTGCACAGTTGTTATTGTTGTTAATTTACAAATCGTCGAAAAGGTATCTTTAAAACCCGAAAAAATCTTTTAAGAATAACGTCGAATCTCTATAAAATAACGTGCAATTTCTGTTAAAATATTATCATGCCGGATTTGGTGACAAATTGCAATCAAATTTTTGAGATCTTTTCTCTTCAAAGGGGGTTATTATGTTAACTTTAATCCAATCATCAAACTTACTCATTTCGGTTGTTGTTGATGTGAACCAGTACTATTCCTGCATAAAATTATTAACGTTCAATAAACATTTAATTTACAAAATTTTAACAGATTGGTGGAAATTTAAAACAAGTGATAAAAAATTAACAAAATGATTATATATTAATGAATATTTACATTTTTTTTATTTGAAATGCGCATTTATTTTATTTGAAATTTTGACAAATGATTTTTCAAGTTTTCTAACTGAGCTTATTAGAAAGGCAAATTTTTGACGACTCTCTAATTAATGAAAATAGATGTAATTATATACAAAGAAAATTGATAAAATTTTTTCTTCAAAATAGGCAAATTTACTTTGTGGCGTCATCATTAATTTAATTAACTTATTATCCTGACGAAGAAAACATAGTTTTCGAAACATGTTGATATTGTTAATTAAATAGTGGTGTTACAAAAAGTTATTTGTTTTTCATTAAATTGAAAAAAAATGTTTTTGAAAGGCTTTAAATGATCTTGAGGAAAATATTGGTAGAACTTAAATAGAAAACTTAGCAATATGTTTCCTGCACTTTGCGCACTAGCGGTAGAAAATCTTTATGATGAAATTCCCAGCTTTTATAAAGAATTATTTTTGGCACATATAATTAGAATTAAATTACGTACTTCACATTTTTTATAAATCCTCGCAAATGCAAGCTCAGAGTAAACTTCTGCGTGCCGTAAAATTAAATAAAGTACTTTGTGGCGGAGAGCCTCGGGGCCAGGGCGGAAGAAGAAACCTTATATCAAACATAAACAAGACTTCAAATGAATTTAGATGACCGAATGAGTGAAAATTCAGAGCTAAACTTTATTAACCAAGAAACAATTTTTTCTTTTATATTTACGCTCCGGTACACTTCGCCTCCCTGTACTGGTGGCTGTTGGGAGGGAGGGTCGGGAGGGAAGGTACCCTTAACAGCAATAGCGTAGCTTCACACTGACGCAGGTACTATTTTCCTTCGCATAGCGATCACAAACAATGGCAGCAAAATAAATGTACCCGTTCTTGCCGAGGCAGGATGGTTCTTAATACACTTTCTTCGGGATTTTATTTAAATTCCTTCTGAAAACGAGATGCAAACAATGAGATGCTAAAGCCACCATTGTTGAATGAGATATACAAGTAAAAAACACACTTAAATAAGATAATGGACCCCATAGAAAATGCTTCAGAAAAAAATAATATTTTACTCGTTTAAATTAATTAGTGTGGATATTTGAAAATCTAATATCATTATTTGCTATTTGAATATCTAATTATAGTAAGTGTTATTTTAAAAACAATTTCCAAGGTAAATTTTCCAAGTAATGATGTTTTGAATAACAGTTTCATGTTTCATTTACGTACTCGAGGAAACAAAGTGTTCTCGAAATTAATTAGCTTTGTTTGAGACAACTTTCAAACCTGCACACGTTTTGGGTGAACACTGAAACAATGTACCCAAAATAAAACTTCTCCCATCGTAGAGCAGCCAAATATTATATAGAATATAGATAATAATATAGAAAAGGTTACCACTACCTACACAATTTAAAGTCTTTAATATTTCACATAATAAAATCATGCGGCCACGTATAATATAACAAATTAATAAATTTTTAACAATCGTTTGATAAACCTAGGTGGGCTCATTGTTTGGGGATTATCGATGCATCAACTCCTTCAAATTCGTTCGAATAATTCGGCCCACTTCTGAGTAATTTGATAACCAAACTCTCCATTTAATTCCGTAGTCGCGCTTCGAAAGCATAATACCTTGGGAGACAAATTTTGTCATTGCGAACAAACAAAAAATTTAAACAAAAACATGCTTCGTGCGATCTTTTGAGTGCACTTTCTTTTTGATAAATATTTTCGTAACCTAATTTTTGGGACGAATAATTTTGGTTTAGGTGGCATTTTCAACATCCACATGCCCTGTAAAGACTTTGTTGGTCGATGCTAGGGTAGACAATATTATTAGTTTTGTAACTACAAATTCATTATCTACCATCAATATTTATATAAAGAAGAGTTCTTGTGACCTGTAGCAGGGGGCGTGGATTTGATTTTTATACAAATCTTTAGTTTTAATCCGAGATTGATGAAATTTTGCACACTTTCGTTCGATTTCAAGAAATTCAGCGAATATCCTGGGCAACGCCGAACAATTGAGCTAGTATTAAGTAATTCTAACTACTTTTATATTCTGACGTTATAACTCGTGGTACTTGCTCAAACGCCTTTATAAAAGAAAGATTTTTTTACCATAGTATATAAAAGAACACTGGAAATGCAATGTGGGCGTGTTTTAAAATCCAGTTTGATCACATGCAGAACTATGTTTCATCATCCTTACAAAATTTTCAGTTGGATCAAAGGGGACATACGAAGTTGGGGAAATGTAAGAGAGTCTAAAGGCTTGCTAAATAGTCTCTAACCAAAAAGTACTAAGTCGCGAGAGACATTTCTACCGGGGTTTATCTTTTCAATAGGTTTAATCTACGGAAGCAGTCATGATACTTTTAAGCCATTATTAAAATAGAAAGGTCTAAAATGACGATATTTTTTCTTCCTTATTTCAGTAAAAGTTTGTTTAACTATTAGTGTATTTTTTTACTTGCATTTCATTTATCTATTCATCCTACATTATTCATTCGATGAAAATATCTGTTCACCCACCCATTAACATTTAGAATAATTGGAGTAAAATATAAGGTTTAATATCTATGTGTTATTATAAAATCACTTAATTTATCGAATATATCGTATCCATAATACGAACCTTCTTACAGATGTTATAAAATTCCAGGAATAATAATATACGTTTTCATCGATAAGTATTTTTCTAAATTAAATGAGGTTCGTGTTGTCGAGTAGGGTTAATATTTTGTGGAATGTTTTATCATTTGATAAAATTTTGCATGAAACCTGTTTCTATTATAAAATTATTTCACTTTCATAGAGAGTGACTTTTTGAATTATGGTGCAATTACAGAAGTTATTTTTTAAATTTTAAGTTTGGGAATTAAAAAATTAATGGAAGGTACATACAAACTGCTTTTTGTATTATGCAACTTTTGATACAATACCTAACTTTATAACTTATATATATAAAAATTCTAAATATTCTTGTATGTAACAAAACCACAAAACAAGAATAAGAAATGACAATGCCCATGTTATTTTTTCATGATGTACAATAATGTACAATGTACAATAACACGGTGTTATTGCGCTGGCAACGCATGTTAAATGACCCGGTTTCTAACACCCTTTTCTAACATAAAAATAAGAACACGCCCCCACTTAAGTTGATGTTCTTTCTCCCTCTTCTAATTTTCTTTTAAATACACTGTAATATCTGCATTATGTTTAGTATATTTTTATTCATCCCTGATGAAGGTTGAAGTTCAACCGAAACCGGTTGGAGAAGAAAATAATAATAAAGTGGAATAAAACAAAGTAATATCATTGTGTTTATTATAAAAAGAAGAGTTAAATTACTTTACAAAAAATGTCCATGTCTCTAACAAAAGCTGGGGAACATTTTATCTAAGATTTCCCAGACAATCAGTACAGACGGTAATGCCTACTAAAATATATTATGCTACTATATTTTGTAATGCACTAATCAATAGGTAAGTACCTACTTCAAATGAAATACGTTTATCATTTTACAATGGACTAATAAATGTGATAAAAATCGAAAATCAACATACCATTTATGGTGTAAGAGTAAATATAGAAATGTCAGACTTTAATTTGTGTAAAATATCGTTCCAAGATCAAACATTTATTTACGTACGTTAAAAACTGTTTTCGGCACGTTTTTTGTTCTCACTTGTCATTTTTATACAACTACAATAACATGTCAAAAACACTCGTTCTAGATTGATAACAGAAAATATCGTGTTTACGCTTTTAGAAATCAGTGTGCGATGTGTAAATTAAAATTTTGTATTACTGACAAAAAGGCTGATATAAAATAATTTTTGATGGACATCCCTTTAGAAATAGCTGGAACGATTGTCATGAATTCAGATTAGTTATTTTCAGAATTGTGGGAGAAGCAATGGTTCATTGTATTTGCCAGCCTGGGCTGAGAAAATACAGAGTTCTGTGGAATCATCATCAGTCAGTATATTAATACGTGAAGCAAAAACTTTGTACCCCTTTTTACGAAAATTGGGCGGACGGATGTAGAGAAGGAGTGCAGAATGCTAATATATTTTTTAAATTATGCATAAAAAATACATTAAATCAATAAAAAAAAACATTACAATTATGTATGTTTTTAGGTTTTCACGGCCAAAAGTATTTTTGTTATTTGTTTTTGGGGTGTTATGGGGGTGTTATCGGGGTGTTATGGGGCTCATCTGCCCTGATGATGGACACTGTAACGCTGTCCGAAACGTTGGCTAAAGAAGGAGCTAGCGAAACACGGCATAACACCCCAAAAACAAATAACAAAAATTACAATTATGGTCGAATTTCGACCATAATTGTAATTGTAATTCGACCATTGGGCGACCACTAGTTAATTTAAATACGCAGATCAAGTACAATTTATCGATAACAAAAAATACGTATATAACTAGCGCAGACCCGTGAAAAATTACGGGATATTACAATAATTATAGGGTTTATTAAGCTGAAAAAAATACGATAACTGTCAAAATTTCAAAGAAATCAAATACACATTTCAAATAAAGAATTATTAATAAATTAGACGGCCCGCGTGGTCCAGCGGTAAGGCTCTTTAATCGTATTCCGAAGGTCGCGGGATCGAATCCCGGCGTGGCAGATAAATTTTATTTGATAAATATGTGTTATTTCACGATTTATTCATTTAAAATAATATATAGTCTATTTGCGGCACGTTCCAGAGTGGAAGATACTTTCAGTATCGCCCTGGTGTAAGACCACCATTCAGAATTAAAACGTTGCTTGAAATGGCTTTAGCTGTGTTTGGTGACCAGATCTGAATAGCCAGGCACTTCCCACCTTCCTCTTCCTCATTTCCTTCCCCTCCCTACTACTTTCAGCCTCACAACATACCCCAATTGGGGATGCCATAGTCTCACTGGCTCCAGACGGGAGCAGTTGGAACTCTTGTGCGGTATTCATATAAAAAATAAAAAAAATAAAGTAGTTTTGGTACCTACTTCAACGCTTGTCTGAATTAATTCCACGATCAGTTCCAATTTCGAAACAAATTTAAAGCAATCCAAGTTCATTGAACCGGAGTTACAGGCAGAGGCATGACCGAATTCAGAATTTTTTATTAAGATCGTTTTATTGAAGTTATTTTTAATATTAAATATTATTCAGGTGATCGACGTTACTATGAATATGAGATGTTCGATAACCTCGAGGGTAAGACGCTCGAATAAAATGGGTCGGATCGAGATCCTATACTCGAAGCGGTTATGGGCTTACTCCCTTTTCACAACGTAGATTTCACACGTGCTTTGTGAAATGATCTGTTATTTAACGTTTATAGTTTTCTTTTTTAACTTGAAGATTAAATCCTTTACTAATAAACCTGTTTTAAATTTTACAATTTTTTTTAAATATTTTGGTCGTTTATCAGAGTATCTTGAATTGTAAGTCCATTTGCAATGCATGTAACAGTGACATGCAAATTAATATTGCGAACAATAATGCAAGAAGTGCCCTGTGGGTGTGTCTTGTGATTAAGTAGGCCTAATTTCGGCCTATAAATCGATTGAAAATTGCGTTTCACCCTGGTTATGAAAATTGAAATAAGATAGCGATATACATTTCAGGCAAGTGAAAGAGAAACAGACCGCGTGCTAAATGGTCTAAAACCAAAAGTTAATAAGCCAGTGGCACATTTGTATCCATTTTAATTTGTACGCAAGACATTTCTAGTGTTATTTTATTTATAATTGTATTATAACTTTATAATATTAAAAGAGTGTGTTTCGTGAACAATGTACAATGTAATGAAGTTACAAATTAAATACAGATCACCTATGGAGAGAATGGATAGAAGGAAGGGGGAGGGGTAAGAGTGGGGGAAGTTTATTAGAATTATGGATTACAATGTTATTAAAAGGGAAAGGCCGGTTAAGTGGGAAAATGTTCAAAAGAGGGTTTATAAAAAATTGTCGCTTATAATTAACATTATTTCTTATTTCTAAGATTTCTAAACTATTTATCTGAGAAGCCTTATAAACCGTTTGAAGTATTTTTAGTCCTAAGATTATGTCAAATTTTTTAAAAATATTTATTTAAAAAAAGAAACATATTAAATACAAGAAATAAATACATATTTATGTACACAGAATTTCTTTAAACGTTCCATCTACCCTTTTGCTAAAGATATAAATAAATTGGCGTAGAATTATATTTGTTGATAACGACACCGCAAAAATAATAAGTTTTAATATTCCCGGTATATTCAACCGGCATTTTATAATTATAAATAAGAAAAATTCGTCCTTAACAACAAAATAGCGATATTAAAACAAAAACATCAGGCGTTTATAAAGTCAATTGTAAGGATTGTAATTGCTTTTACACGGGTAAAACTAACAGAAATTTAGAGGTAAGAAAGAACATCTTTTAAGCCTTTTAATGATAAACAGCGAATCTGAGTTCGCAGATCATTTATTAAAAAAATTTCAAACGATACTATATTAATCTTTGATCTCTAAAATAAGTTTTGAATTTTGGATTCAATTTTTATAATCAAAATTGATCTGGAATCTGAAGCAATGTTTTCAATTGAACTCCGTTGCGGGTCTCAATACGTCAGACCCAATCTTGTCAAAGCCACAAAACAAATCAACTGTGGATTGTTAAGGTTTTAAGATTGGCAATCAGGAAATGTTAAGCTGAAGTCGGCGGTGGGTTTCCGTATTAGCTGTTCTTTGACAGTGCTTCCGGTTCTCACCGACATGTGTTCCTGAAGTGAGGGGAAGTTACGACTGCCACCGGAAGTGAAACCTACAAACTCGAAACTAGCGCCCGCCGCACGAGCGCCGGGTTACACAACTACGTTTTTTATCATGAGCTCCATCAAACTTCCAACCCTTGAGTTTAAAGGTTCGTCAAGTTGTGTAATTTTAAATATACTATTTGTAGGTTTCCGACAATGTTTGTGTTGTCAAAAGTAATCGACTCTACTGAAAATTTGCACTAATCCTAACTAATCTTACTATATTAATTCACTGTTAGAAAGGTTTTTTTTTCAAACAATAAGTTTGTAGGGTGGTTACTTTAGAATTTATTTCATATAACAATCATGTTTTTTCCATTTTTCTCAATTTTAAATTAAAAAAATTGTACAAATGTATTTTGCAACATTTATATTTGAATAATATTTATATATAGACTTTATATCTTAAGTTTTATCTCTAAAAAGTTAAGTGATTGTGATTGTAGACAATTTATTGTTAATATTAATAATGTTTTGTATTGTTTGGGGCATGGATGGGGCAATTTATTTTCGTTTTTTACTTTTGAGATGTTACGCCGTGTTGCACTACCTCCTTCTTTAGCCAACGTTTTGGACAGCGTTACAGTGTCCGAAACGTTGGCTAAAGAAGGAGGTAGCGCAACACGGCATAACACCCCAAAAATATTTAGCGAAAATACTTTTGGACGTGAAAACCTAAAATCATACCACATTTAAGTTAGATCACTCCATCTCCACAAGATGTCGCTAGCTCCTCACAGAAGGCCCTGAGGAAAATAATTTCCCTCAGGGGCTATGTCATTTTAGCGAATGTTATTTGAAGGATTTCTAAAGGAAATAAAGAAGAGGAAGGAAGGTATGAGGAGTGGATAGGACTCTGGGGGCCGGTGTGTCCAGGAGTGATGAACGTACGAATCCATCTCTTCAACTGAGGTTCATGGCGATGGGTCGAGGGATTCTGGCTGGAGAGGTCATAAGACCACCCTAACAGTCTCTCGATCCGACCCGCCACGAAGCAGGTGGACAGACACACGGCCGCCAAGACCTTGACAAACCTCACTTCATGAACCCGGGCACCCCTGCTAAGTCACTAAACGTAGCAAACCACAGTGATGTATGGCAGAGGTGTTGGTTATCCAATAAATGGTTCCCGGGGCGGCGGTGCCCATACCCGCCTCCCAAAATCAAAATCCTCAAAAGCCTACCAAAATCATTCATTCATTAATTTGTTCTCGCTATACTGTAAAATTCACTTTTTTGACTCACGACATTTTTCTATGGGATGTGCGATATATTATTAGAACGGGTATAATAATCGATACTAATGTATAATATTTTAAGGGTCGTGTTATAAAATATAGAAACTGTCACATCATAGTTTATTTCCTGGAAAAAAATAGAACCATTATCCTGGGTAATAATAAACATCCAAAATAACTTTGACAAGATCTCATTTTGTTATTTACACGTGTTCTTAACTACTATTTACTATCCTTCGCTGTTTTACATTGTACGATGTTCATGGCTCTTTATTACTTACACAATTCTATTTCTCATGTTTGTAACTTGTAATTTATTTTATTTACTCTGTAACTTAATTCGAAACTATTTTACTCTTGGCGGAAATAATTCCACGTAAGTCAGGCCAGGAGCAAATGATTGAATTTTGCCGCGGCGACAGCTTTGTCACTGTTATAAAATCTATTGCACGCGATGCGACGTGATATGTGGGCAACTTTTTTACGTTTTTATATTTATGTGGATTTTGAAACAGCGACGAAAATGTTGCCTTGACAAAAGTCACCCGTGAGCGAGTTTTTTTTTTTTTTTTTTAAATTTGCAATATGTCAGATACAAAAACTAGGTTATTAATTTTGTAACATTATTTGATAAAGATTTCTATTATATTTCAATCAATTTTTCAAAAAAATAATTGTATATATTTATCAAAGAAATATAATGAAATATAAAATAAAAACTAAAAATTAAGGAAAATAATCATTTTGATACCTGTAAATTTAAAATACAAATTACCTATTTAAGGCAGAATTTTTTTTTCTCTTATACATTAAAATTACTATCCATAAAATGCATTTTAACAATGTTTTATTTTTTATTTTATTTTTCATTGTATTGGTATAATAAAAATAGTTAAATTATATTTTAAATGTTTTTCATTTACTCACAAATAATTGCCAAAGTTGCCTCTAAAATCATGAAACACTAAAATCTTAATGGCATATATCTTTTAATTTAAAGCAAAATAAATGAAGTAGCTCACATCCGTACTAGATATTTGATATGCCTTTTGATTACAAAATAAATTCAGTTTGATTGAGTATTTTGATCTCAAATTCAAATTTAAGATTTGTATGAAACAGGCCGAAATGGGCCACGCATGCGTAACTCTTAAGTGATTACCGATAAATCCAAAAAACCTTGAATATTTCAATTTTTGTAGAATTTTATAATATATAGAAAACGGTAGCAGCCTTTATTGCTATGATATTGAAAAGTTACAAATAAAATTCAACACTTTTCGCTTATCGGAACTTTGCCTCATATTTAAATTCATATCTCAGCCATCGTACCTTTTTATACCAGAGAATGATGGTATCGAAATGCCAGCTTATCTCGAACGATAAATTTCTTTCCCGTGCCAATGTTGCGAAATAGTCGTATTCAGTTTTTACTGACGCATTTTTCTCCAACGTTTCAGCATTATTATACACTGAAAGTATCTTAAATAATATGCTGAAATAATTTTTCATGCTCTAAAAAATGTCTTGCGATTCTTTTCGCTTGTAGACAAAACAGCAAAAAGTCACCATATTAGGTTTTAAAAATTTGTTAAGAAAGGAAATTTTTTTTAAACATAATATGAATTCTAGTTTGTTTTATACACTAATGCTAACTAACTATAATGTCAATTTGCTGAAGGATTAGATTCGTTCACACAACTGTTTTTGCACACCCATTTGTATTATTGTAACATTCTTAAAATTCTTCAGAATCAATCGACTTAAACAATATATTACCCATACATTATTTTTTCATTTTCGTACCCACACATTTATAATGAAAGGATTGGAAGTATTTAAGTTTTAGTTTATTTTCGTAAAATAAAGTTAAACTTACTTTAATTAAAACTAAGTTAAAGTTACTTGAGTATATATATTTGAATGACGAAATTATTGTAATAAAACATTCATGACAAAACTACGCGTTTCTATTACCAAATAGCAAAATTATTTATCTTCAAAATTTCATAGTAATGTTGTTTAAAAATTCTTCTTCTTGGGGAAAAAATAACAATTTTCCGAACGTGTATTTCTCCAACAAATGTAACAACTACTTTGTTCATAATTTTTTTAAATCTTATAATTAATGACTTTGTTTTAACCACTATTTTTAAAAACAAAACTAATTAACTTTTAAGTATAGGAAAATATGAATTTTTTTTCCAATCTCTCTCCCAATTTGAATAAAACGCCGAAAAACACATTTATTTTCTAAGTAGACATTAAGAGTGCGCCAATCATTTATTTATATGTTTTCTATTTCAAGGAATCATCATATTAATGTGAAGATAAATTCCTCTGCGAATTTTTATTTGATAAGTCGCTGGTTGGCGCGCGTGGCTGCGTGAATATTAAAATTTGTATATTAAGTCCTGTCCGCATCCCTACCGGATTCAACCCCAGCGGGGGGCAACTTATCAAAGGGAGATTTTCAGAAGAGCTTAAAGGGTGTTAACAATTTGATTATGATAATCCCCTTTTGCAGGTTGCCTTTGTTTTAACATCAGGTTGGGTTTTAATATTACGGACCTCTGGTCGTTCGGCCACATAACTTACCAGCGGCTACTAGACGCATACTAAGAGAGCCAACAATTTATAAGGCTCGCATCCCGGGACCCGTTCGTTTCCCGCTTTCCCCGGGGATGAACCCGGCGCCTGCAAACCAACCAACCGACCACCCTTCCCAACTTAAAACCATAATCCAGGGACAATGAAGGTACGGCCCCGAGGACTAAGTTCGATGTTATGCTTGTGAATCTGAAATGATAATTTTTTAAGCGCTTTAACGGTGAATTATTGTATACTGTTAATTTACAACTTACTAGAGATAGTAGGCTTTATAATAAACTGGAATTAAATTTTGCGGAATCGTTGTAACACCTAAGAATATGTTTTTCAAATACCCGTTGTCTAATTACACAAAATGATAAAAAAAATAATTATACGTAGGTTAAAAGCGTTCGACTGCGGAATTTTAATATTTTTTTTATCACTCGGACCCTTAAGTTTGTTTACACGACAATGTAACATTACTAGACATACGTTTGACGTATGAGGCGTACCTGAGTCATTAATATTTTATTACAACGAAAGTTGTTATAAAATATTATCATCTGAGGCAAACTCTGCACATTTCTTGATACCAGAACTCACCGTTTGGGAAGAAAATTCTGCTTTGTGATTTTAAGAGGAAACAGGAAACGTACACAACACATTTGTTTTCTCTTCAGAGACATTCGTAATTTAGTAAATACTGATAGCAGTTTTCTCCAGTACTACAGGATGCTTATTGAAAAGGCGAAAAAAAAACCCAGTGACTATTAATTGACGTTTCGTAATTTATAATAATACTTCGAAGACAAAGTCCTTCTAGGCTGAAAGCGAGGTTTTATCTTAGGAGCCCATAAAGTATAATATACATTTACCTTCGGCCACCTTCGGCACAACTCGACCCGAAGAGTCCATGGACAATTACAGTAATGTAGGACTAATATAATACAGCACAATGATCGAAAATGTCTCTTTAACGATTTTATAATCAAATCTTGTCTAGCTCTACTTATCATTTTCTGTTTTGTTTTTCAAATAAATATCATCCAGTTTTCGTAGTTCCTACATAGTTCATTTTTTAATTTTATTTCTTTTATATTTTCAATAATATTTTTTTATTCAATTTATAAAAACGTTTTATTTATAATATATAACAATAAATAAGTTGAAAGTAGCTGATATAGCAACCCAAGTGATTTTTTACAGACATAACAATCAATTAAAAAAATCCTTCCTAGTGGTTTTTTTTAACATAATACTGGTGTTTGATATTCGCATTTCATTGTTTGAGATAACATTTTCATGTTTGGTTATGCCTGCAGCCGTTTAGGCAATAGCCAAATAAAGAGTTAAGGTATTGAAATTCCTTCTCGATGTGATTGTCTTTTGCCAGTGATTTTAATTAGATCAATGTTTGATTTCTAGTACAAGCTGCCACTCCCTCTTCTGGGAATCACTGCGCTAATTGAGAAATCAATTGAGCGATCAATTTTAATGGGGCAAACAGCTGCACTCGATCAAACAAGCATTGATCTATAGTGCAATTTGTGTAATATTTTTCTAACGGTAGGGCCGAAGTTTTCTAATGGGTTTTCCTATTTTTTTAGCAACAAATCGGTCAAGCAAAACTTACAGATTTAACGGTAAAAAAAATAAAGGGATAATTTGGATTTATGCTGATTAATTTTTGGGGTATTATGTATAACTCCATCCCTCGCCCCTTAGATATCATTTTAGACAGCCTTGCAGTATCAATCGATGTAAATCTTCCCTGATGATGGACACTACGGACGTTTAAGGACGAGGAAGCGCAACACATCATCGTTTATCAAAAACAATCTTATTTATGGCCGAGAAAATCTCAAATCGTACACATTATATTATATGTAATCATACAATATCTATTCGTTTATCATTAATTTGAAAAAATAAACTAAGACGATCGTTAAAACAGAAAACTGTGTACCCACACAGTTAAGACCATGAATACACCATTAGTTTTCTTTTGAAATAAATAAAGAAGGTAAGAGTTTTTATTTTATTTCTGAAATATACAATGTACACCTAAAGTTAGTTTATATTCTAAAAGGTAGAACTTTCTAGCACTTCTCTTAAAATCTGTTTTCAAAGCATTCTGCCGAAAGTTTGTAGCATTCCTTCATTTTTCAAGAGATTGTTACCTCACTTCTTCCAAAAAAGATCAAAGTGTTTTCAGCATCTAGCCTCGTGAAATATCTCTTAGCCCTTTGCCGGATTTTGACGAGGATAAGGGACTGACAATGGCCCCTCTGCCTCTCTCGAGGGCCCTTAATGAGTTTGAACTTTTCGTTTTGCATTTATAACAGAAAACACAATTTACTCACATTTACGGGTTGATTTGTAAGAGCACCATTAGTATTCATGACAAAAAAGTTTTCGAAACTTCCGACCTTTAATTTTATCACGTATTTTTCACTTATTTTCAAGATTAAGATTTCTCGATGAAACAGCACTTCTCAAATTTAAATCATATTTTGTTCCCTGTGACTGTGGCCGCTATATAGAGTCCCATTTCACGGCAACACACACATACCTACATCTGCCCATAGTTTAATGTGCATGCGCAATCGGGCAAGTGTTGTCACAATTAATAATGTGACCGTGTAACTCCTGCTAAAACAAAGAGCTTTCCCTACATTTAGAGGCGCCTGAATTATTGTATTGAGAATACGGAAAATTAATTCCTTATGAATCTTATTGCGGAAATGGATCTCCCTAAAAAAGTAATGAGAGAATAATAATGAAAACTTACTCTCAAAATTTAAGTTTAGCAATGTGAGTAAGACAAATATTTATTTATTTTAGATAATGGATTAGTAATTAAATTAAAAAGTGTCTAAGAAATTCACCATTCATACTTGGTTTAAAGCATTTCAAAGCAGATCTCCTTAAAACGTTTCTCTTTTTTTTTTTTTTTTTTTTTTTTTTAATCTTTATTTTTCCCATTATTATAAACATTTCAAAATACACATATAAGAAACAAATAAATCAAAAGTTAGGAATTAAATCTACGTAGAGTAAAAAGTAGGTGATGGGAACCCACAAAGGCACTGCCTGTGCGTGGGTAATATAAACAAAAATGCATACATCAGTAAGTACAATTAACAATAGTTATAAGTTATAAAAAAGTTATATGAGTTAGAATTAAAATGAAAAGTTATGTATTAAGGTTAACATAGAATTTATAGCAAAAGTGTTTTAACATCTGCACCATAAAGCCATAATTTTAATTCTTTTATGTAGAGTGATATTTTATCTGTCGTTTGAATGTGTTTTGGTAGAAGATTAAATGTCCGAGGACCAATAAAGCTGCTATGTGTTTGCATTAATTTGGTATTGATTTGAGGGGTGTAAAAGATATTATTAGTCCTTTTGCTAATTCTATTTTCATTTTTTTCGAAACAATTTTTGTTTTTAAATACATATTTCATTGTCTGCAATATAAATAATTTACGGATGTTGAATATTTTAGAATCTTTGAAAAGTAACTCAGTCGAGAATGTTTTAGTTCTATTGTACATAACTTTAATAATGCGCTTTTGAGTGTTTTGTAAAGGCTTAATAAAAGCATCAAGCGCACCACCCCATCCTATAATGCCGTACATTATTGAAGATTGCACCAGTGAAAAATATATCATTCTCAATTTGTCAAGATTAAGTACTTCCTTAAGTCTATAAAATGTATATGTAAGGTATCTTAATTTCGAGATGATTTTAACAATTTGTGTTTTCCAAGTTAGATGTGTATCAATAGATACTCCTAAATATTTGATACTTTCTACTTTAACAAGTTCATTGCACAGTGTACATGTATCTTGATTGCAACTTGTATTGTGGATTCTAATTTTAAGGTTATCATGAGGTTTATTTTTATTGCTTTTATAAAAAGTTAAATAAAATGTTTTGCTGTAGTTTAAAATGAGTTTGTTACATTTTAGCCACGTTGAAACAAGTGCAATACATTCTTTTGCCTTAGAAAAAGTTTCGTTCCAAGAATTTCCGTTAACTATTATTGCCGTGTCATCGGCGTAAGAAATAATTTTTCCTGGGATTACAAAATTACACAAATCATTTATATACATCAAAAATAGAATCGGGCCAAGTACAGTTCCTTGCGGAACTCCATTTTTTATCTGAGCTTCTGAACTATACAAATTCCCAATTTTTGTTTTTTGTGTTCTGTCTTTAAGATAGTTTGTGAGTAGTTTAAGTGTGTCTTTTTTGAAACCTAATTGATTTATTTTTTTAACGAGTAAGTTATGATTTACAGTGTCGAAAGCTTTTCTTAAGTCCAAGAATATTGCTAGACATTTCTTATTTTTATCGATAGAAGTGTATATATTTTTTGTTAAATCATATATTGCATCTTCAGTACTCAGATCTTTACGAAAACCGTATTGGTTGTGGGATAGAATATTATATTTTTCTAAGTGTTCCATGATTCTATTTTTGATGCATTTTTCTAATATTTTTGATAGATTTGAAACAAGAGAGATTGGTCTATAATTGTCTAATTTATGTGATTCACCAGATTTATAAATTGGTATGATGGTGGAGGTTTTAAACTGTTTTGGAAAATGACCCTCTTTAAGGCACATATTAAAAATATGTTGCAAAGGAGTTAAAATATGTTGTTTTATTTTTTTCAAAGTGTTACAAGATAGTCCATCAATTCCCTTAGAATTAGATGATTTGAGGCTATCAATACATTTATCAATTTCATTTATTGTGATAGGTGAAAAACTTTCTATAGGGTTTATTGATTCGTTAGCTACAGTTATATGTGAGGATGTCTCTAGGTAAGTATTATTATCATTTATCTTGGATGATTCAAGTACCTCATCTACTATATTTGTAAAAAAGTAATTAAATTTTTCGGCAATGGTAGATTTGTCAGTTATTGATTTGTTATTTATTTTAACCTCATTTATAACAGGTGAATACATACGATTTTTGTTTGCAATTTCATTTATAATATTCCATGTTTTCTTACTATCATTTTTTGCGTTTTCAATTTGTTCGCAATAGTATTTCTTTTTACAATTTCGAATAAGCCTATTGAGTAAGTTTCTGTACATTAGATATTTTGTTTGCAGATAAGGCATTGTTCTGAGATTATTCTTTTGACAATCTATTTGATATTTAAACATTTCTCTATATAATTTATCTCTTTGTTTAATTGATATAATTAATCCAACTGTTATCCAAGGTTTAATTTTTTTATATTTATTTTTAGTGACCACTATTTTACTTTCACTTTTTAGTGTATGATCTCTCAGAGTTTTATAGAAATTCTCTAGTGCGAGATGTGGATTTTCTATTGATATCACATTTTCCCAGTTTTCTGACCGAAGTAAAGAGTTTAGAGTTTCATAATCAATGTCTACTTTTTCTAGATTTTCAGAATTTCGGTTTAGAGGAGTATTTTTGAAATGATGTCCATAAAAGGTCGGGTAATGATCTGTGATATTTGTTTCAAGAATTGAAGAGATGATATTAACCGCCTTGTGCGACTTGACAAATATGTGGTCTAAACATGCCAAGTGACTTAAGGTTACTCTTGTTGGTGAGTTAATATATGACATGTGTCCAGAGCTAGATAAACAATCAAGATACTCATTTTGACAATTCACATTTGTATTATTATCATTAATATTTATATTAATGTCTCCTGTCACAATGGAAAAAGTGAAATTGTTTCTATCAAGTTTACTAACAAAAGATTTTAGTTCTTTTACAAATAAAAAATCATTTAATGAAGGGGATCTATATATGGCTAGAATATGATATTTATAGTTGTTTTGACAAAAAGTTACTTTTATTGCATTGGCTGTTTTAAATTCAATAATTTCAGCGGCAACATTTTTCAGAGTATTATGACAGAAGACAGTAACTCCATCATGACCAGTATGCTTACAGGCAGATGAAATTGTTGTATATTCTGGTAAGTCATATGGAATTACTTGTTTCATTTGAGTTTCAGTTAAAACAATTATGCTTGGAGAAAAATCTAGGTTATTAATAAGTACACAGAGCTCATCGAAGTTTTTCCTTATACTCCTAATATTCATGTTTAAGATCGAGAAATTAACATTTTTAAATAGGTTATTTAGTTCACATGGGTTTTTACATTTGTAATTTTCGTGTATATAGTTTTCTTCAGACATTTTGAAAGGTGATAGTAGTTTGCTATTTGGTTTTATTATCCTTTATTCAGAGGGGATGTCTTCAGGCGTTCTTATGAGTAAGATTGGAGATGTTTCGTTTTTTCTCATCCATATTTTTCCATTTTTTGCCCATATAAATTTGTAACCCAGTCTTGACGATTTAGCTAGGTAAAGTAGGTGTTTATTAAATTGGGTCAGTTGTTCGTTAATATATATTGTGTTGTTTTCTTCAAAATTTATGTTTTTTGCGTATAAAATACCATATTTTTTTTTATGTGCTATAATTACTTCTTTACTTTCTTTGTTTTGTAGAGATACTACAATGGCAGTATTTTTGTTCATCGGGTTTTTATTTTTGCTTCTGAAAATATTTGACACGTTAATCGATTCTTTATCACATTTGAGTATGTCTATTATATTATTAAATACATTTGTGATATTTTCATTTTCCTTAAAAGGAACACCCTGTATTTCAATATTGTTTAGTTTTTCATTTTGTTCCATTTTATTAATGTGTAATTTTATTTCTTTATTTTCTGCTTGAAGTTGTTTAATCAGTATTTCTTTATTTTTGTTTTTTTCTTCATATTCGTCTAATTTCTCACAGCAAAATTCGACGGACTTCTTAAGTTCTTTTATTTGTTCATTAAAAGATTTCATAAGTTGATTGGTTAATTCATTAAATTTTTTTTCAATGCATTTGATCATTTTATTAGTCATTGTGTCTTCTTCTTCTGAGTCGCTAGATGGCGCCTTTTTTTGAGTTTGTCTCTTCTGCTTATTCATTTTGTAAAATGGTTCGATGATCGGATATATTTAATTTATAAATAAAATGTACGAATTTTATTTTTAAAAATAAAAATTTTTCTGTCAGCTTCAGTAGGATTCGAACCGAGGTCGCCAGAAATGTCTGCGCAAACTTGATCAGTTGTTTATACCACTGACCCACGAAGACTGTGAAGTGATCCGTGAAAATACCGGACTATAATAGGAACCGAGCACCAAAGAAATAAAAATAATTGTTTATTGTTGTGTTCACTGATTACTGATGGAGAATGATCACTTCAATTGTTCAGGTGTCACTTCATTTTATTATTCGTTCACAAATGTTTATTTTAATATTTCTTAGTGTATAAGTTAGTAGAAAATTGAAATCCTTCACTGTAAATACTGCTAAAACTTTTTACTTTGTGTTTCATGGGTTATAAACCATATATTGTTAAATGTTTGTTCGATTCTTTTTCGATTCTTGTTCTTGTTAAATTCTTTTTCGTTATCTTTGAAGGGCTTATAATTTTCAGAATCTTTGTAAATGAGTTTATTTCAAACTAAAAGTTAATGACTTCCAAGAATAAAGGAACAAAATAGCATTCAATCCGAATCTCCATCAAACGTTTTTAGGCATTGCAGAGTAAAGAGTGGTTAGCAATATTAATCCACTAACAAATGAGATTACTTTTTTGCTTTCGTAACGAAGTTGTAGAGGTCGAGCTTTAATGGAAAATTTAAAAATCCACTTTCCGAGAAGCTGGTATATTTGGAAAGGTAATATTAATTATTTTTAATTGCAGAGAGCTTTGACTCATGTTTAATATCTGGGCTATAATAATACATCAAACAAATAATATTCATTCACCTTCTTTCATTTAGCGGGAATGAAAATTAATTCAAATAATTTTACCAACTTTCAACTTGGGATCAGATTACTTTGGTGTTTTTACTTCGCAAGCCATATTAAATGTGGTTGTTTTATTCACTTATTTATTTATTGTTTGAAATATTTACAGAGTAATAACAACTACTATAATAATAGAATTGCCTTCGGGATGTACATAGATATTAACACTCCAATTATAAATGTTCACAGCATGAGTAATCAATGTTTAGTTGTTACTAGACGGAAATGCGTGTAGTGATAACAGAAATAATAATAATCAAAATGACATATAAAACATAGTAGTGTCAAATATAACACATAACCTGCAGAGAAAGAGAAAAAAGAAAGAAAGAAAGGGTACGACAATAAAGAAGCAACTTAACTATTCTATAGGAAGTGTCATGGTGAGAGTTTGATCATTTGTTCTTTGAAATATGTGAGATTGTTTTTTTTGAAATACTCATTTGTAAATCAATGCTAAAATTGGCGGGTTTTACAGAGATGTTCTATTTTTATGTACCAGCAGCCTGCCTACGATTGTTCTGCAAGGTGATGCAGGCAGCTAGAGATTTGCCCAAATATAACATATAATTTAAGAATGTACCTATTAGTAAACTATATTTTGAAAATCTATCGTCCCGAACTTTAAATTAGAAAAAAAAAATTAAACTGCTTTTTTAAATTTGTAACACAACAACAGATCTGCTTTGATCTTGGTCCCGACGGGCAAAGGCAAAAGGATATTTTTATTGCATAAACTTTTCTTTATAATAACTTACTTTCCTTAACACATTCAAGATACTTTTAGAAAATTACCTGTATCCGTTTTTCCTCCTTCATATAATCGAAACTCCTTCAAGACCCGCATTGATAAATCCCTTCCAACAGCCCCTCCATTAACCGCCTCACAACGCTGTTAACCGGGAGGTGACATAGTTCTCCTGCCTTTATACCATATTAACAGGGGCGTTCTCGCAAGATATCACCTTAATTTTAAAATGGGTATTCCTGCAATTATGTTGAACTATAACACTTTGTTAAATGATATGAATATGCTCAAACTGCCAGAAGAATTTTCACTGACTTGGTACTTTTATATAAAATTCTAAATGATTTAGTTGATAGTCCGGTATCGCTCGACTTGATAAGCTTCCGGATACCACAACGTAATACCAGAAGTCAGGATTTATTTCAGTGCAGAAATTCTGGGACTAACTACCATATGTATTCCTCATTGCCCAGAATTTTAATGGAGGGAAATAATTACACCAAGTCAGTGGACATCTTGAAATTATCTTTAAACAAATATAAAATATTGTTACTGAGGCAATTCAATTATGCACAATAAATACTGTTTATTTTTTATTATTCACGTAAAGCCCCCAACAAGGACGTTAATAAATAAATTAATAAAAAATATTAAAAAATTGAAAACTCAACATGTTTCAAAACCGAAGGTTTCTTCAGCAGAATACAAAGCATACGTTAGTAGACTGTACGAATATTTTGTATTTTTTCGGTTCTTTATATTTAAACAAAACTGCGCTATATAAATACTAAGTTATTATTATTATTATTAAAGTTTTATAAGTCATTTCGTATGAACCTAAAAAACAGTACAGAGTAAGAGACCGTATGCACACAAAGGGAATTTTAAAACTGTAATTATTCATTTCCTGGATTGCATATTTTAGTATGCGCCTAGCCTCACTCTCGAGATATAAATTCCAAAAAATGTTTGTTAAATGGATCTCCACAACTTTTTAACAATGTGTCGCAAAACCACGATCTATAGAAACTTGTAAACAAGCGATGCTTTGTTGCGTTCAACTGAGATAGGTATTAATTAAGAAACCTTCTAGAATTCTACCACCAAAGCATAACAAAGTTATCCAACGGAGAGAGAAAAAAAGTGTTCTTAATAATATAATAAAACACGAAAATAAGTTTCATTTGTTTTTTATTGGTTCCATGTCGACTCAGAATCAATTCAACTCAACACCTCTTTTAAAAGTCATTAAAAGCTATGAAAAAAATAATTTAAAATAGCGTATAACCCTAGCCTAATGTAACCTATTAAACTAATTTTTCTTCACTTTTGATGACTTTTCAAAGAAGGTTCTGAGTTGTCCGTTTTATTATTGTAATGGAATTACACCACAAATTGTCATTATCAAAAATAGAAATATTAAAAAAGTGTTTGAATGTTTGATTTAATGTTTGATCTACAGATTTCCGTTATTAACTAAAAGGATTAAAATCAAATCCTTGAAAATAAACCGCAAACAAATATTTTTCTAAAAAAAATTCTTAACTATCGTGACAAATTACGAAGCGCTTTTCCTCTTCATCCGATTACGTTCTATTCGACGTAAAATCAAGGAGATTTTTATTTTTAAAATAATTTAAGGAAATATTTTTTCCCTGTCGTCATTATTAATAATCTTTAATCACCCACAGCTATAATCTCATAAAAAACTGACCAAATTTCTATGTTTGTATTGACGACCTTTAGTGGATTGTAAAATGAAGTATTTATAAAAGTTGCTGAGATTTACAGAACGGTTTTATTTTAAAAATAAAATCACCAAATTCTACGATTTCGCCCTGCATTGATAATAATGTGACATGAAGCGAGAAAATGTGAATTGAAATTTGAAAATGAAGCTGTTTTCTCAAGTTGACAGTTTTTTAATAAGTATCAACTACTGTCAGATAGAGAATGGTTAGGACAAAGCATATTCCTTTGAAAATAATAGCGGTGGGAATTGTAAAAGTCTTTTGCTTTATTCCTAATCTGCACATTACTTTACTGTCAGTTTTCGTATTATTCTGCGTCATAAAGAATTCAAGATATCCTCGGAATTCTATCAGAAAATTATGACAAGTTACGAGTTTACGAGAGGCGAATGTTTTATTTTTGAATGTCGCATTAATTTATTGGCATATCTCTTCGTATACATATCCAGTCATCGGATTATATCAATCAAGCTTCATTCTGGATAGCCATAAATATCGTCGCCTAAATGTGAAAAAAATTGAGGTTTAGCTTTCGTTCAGTTTAAAGGTTGCTCGATTGAAATACTTTACAGCTTTGAAAAAGCTGACAAAAATTTCTCTTGCTTTTTAGAAGCGTAATTTAGAAAACTTGTTTTTCTATTTCAATTTAGAGTAAATAACTACTGGATTGAAGCCAAAGATGGTTGACATTTGTAAGGTTGAAAACCAGATACCCTTAGACTTACAAAAATAATGGCTAAATGTCTGTGGCGAGGAAATAAAAAGGAAGATTCCTCGCTGTGAACTGAGAGCGTAGTAGAAACAGGTGGTCTCACAAAGAGCTTTGGTAATATGTCTTCTTAGAAGACAGAAAAACTTATGATGGGTTAATTATAAGTACGACAAAGATAGCCCACATTATATGGTAGTTGTTTCCACCCACACTGATGGAACTATGTTAAGTTTGTAGTACAATTACCAGGTGGCAGATTTCAAGCTATTCAAGTTCTGTTTTCGTTATAGAACGTGTAATTAGTTGCTAAATATAAACAGAAGTAGCCAACCTGGTTAATAATAATAATAATAATATTTTTAATTTATTTATTTATTTATTAAAAGAAGTTTATACAATGAACAAAAAAAAATTGTGTTAATTCATCCGCCATGCTAGGGATGTCCCTGTGTTATGGCGGATGAAGTTTACAGATTGGGTAGGTACAGTGTACAGTCATTAACTTATGCAATTCATTTAAGTAGTTTAAGTTACAAGATGTATCAATTATATTACAATTCAATTAAAATAGCAAGTTTTACTGAATGTAAGGATCCATTTTGATAATTTTTTTTTAAAGATATGGGGTTGGGTTTCGGATTTTAGGTTCTCGGGGAGAAGGTTAAACATTTTAGGAGCTAGGTACATGAAATGTCTTTGAGCTGATGTGGTGCGTAGTGTAGGAACATTGTAGTGTCGTTTGGTTATTGTTCTGGTGGTGTAACTGTGATGTAAGAGAGTTTTTTTCTTGTATTTGAACATGAAATATGTTAGTGTAAATTTTAGATGAAGTTGCCGTATGTTTAAGACATTATACTCTGTGAACAGTCTATTGGAGGAATATCTTGTTGGTCGCTTGTTGATAGCACGTAAAATCGTTTTTTGGGCTTTTTGCAGAGGATCAATAATAATGTAATAATAATGTTTTATTCCAGGATGTGGGGAGGATAGTTCAATCCCACACGTCCCATATAATGGTACATATTTATATAATGAAACATATTTCAATAAAACAGATTTTTTTAAATAATAACATAGAATAGGAAAAAACAAAATATATATAATAATCAATTCTATGTAGGGCGTGGTCTGGGTGAGCTCGGGCCCAGCGCTCACTCAGGAGTGAGGTTTGGTGCCGGAACGCTGCTGTCACCACTGTATTGTCGGAAGCCATTAACCGCATCCTGGCTCTAGTGACCCGTTGTCTCATTAGACCGGCGAATCCGTGCAATACTGGTTCAGTGAACATTGTCGATGCTTTGCTGTATCTTCTGAATCCAAATAAAATTCTACATGGATCATTATATTGGATCCGGTGTCGTTCCATCGAGGTGGTTCGGTAGTTACACCATGTTTCACATGTATATAGACTAGTTCAAAATGCATTGAATAATGTTTTTTTTACATGGTTACTGCTTTGGAAAAATCTTCGGGCAATCATATTGGACAATACACGGATATTTCTCCTCTGTCGTTCAATATCACCATCATCCGAGAGGTTAGAACTATTAGAATTACTTTCGATAAAAATGAAAACATCTGAGAAAGACCAAGTGTTATTTCTTCAAAATTCGCAAATTTACTTTGTGGCATCATTATTTAATTAAATGAAAACAAATAACTTTGTTTACACCACTATTTAATTAACAATATCAACATGTTTCGAAAACTATGTTTTTTTGACGAAGAAAACAAAGTTTTCGAAACATGTTGATATTGTTAATTAAATATGGTGTATACAAAGTTATTTGTTTTCATTAAACCAAGTGTTATGTCCAAAGCTCCACAAGGCTGATGAAAAATTATGATGTTATCGGTCATACGGTCATCGGTCATCGGTCATCGGTCATCGGTTTGCTTTCTCCACGAAAATTCGATATTCATATTCAATGTAATAAACACTGTGAGAATTATAGAACTATTTATTCCTATCAGAATTATATTACTAGTACTATCAGACTTATAATCTTTCTCAATTTTCAGTTACGGAGAAGAACTCTTCGATATCTCTCATTCACTTTACTGTTTAAATTATTTTTATTATTATATATATATATTTATATTTTTTTTTTATTAAAATATAAGATAGATCATGAAATTATTAATACATAAAAATAATGAGATTGCCTCTACTCAAACCTATCGTATATTTTCTTAAAAACAATTTAAAAATAAAAAAACTTCGATATATTTCCTGTTTGAACATTCGGATAGGAAATATATCGATGAAAGATTTAGTTTTTATTTTTAAGATTAAGCTTTTATTTTTAAGATTTAGTTTTTATTTTCTGTTCACAAAACAATGAGTTTATATTTTGGTTTTCTTTATAGTTTTAATATATTATCATTTTATTTATTTAAACTTTGTAACTTTTCTCAGTACTTTTACAACTATCACTATATTTAACTGCTTTACGGCCTTTATAACATTGTACTTGAAATGATATTTACATTTGTAATTATTAGATACAATATTATGTTTTACAAAAAACAACAACTACCTAATGTGAACTAAACCAAGAAATTTGACTGTCCTAAAACGGGAAATCTCCTAGTTGGACGGTCAAAGTATTTGTTTATAATGTATATGTATTTTGTTTCAATAAATAAAATAAATAAATATACTTTTATCTGCACAGATGCTCCGTAAACAATATTTTAATATTTTATTTTTTGAGTAAAACCTCAAAATGTAATATTTAATTAAATGAAGATAATATTAGCGAAACTCCATCGAAAATCTGGAGACAGAAAATCAGAAAAAGATATTGGCACCTCCGGGACTCGAACCCAGGACCTTCTGCTTACATAGCAACAGCTCTACCTACTGAGCTAAGGCGTCTTTACCCAATTTGGTCACTTTTAATTGTATCATACTTTGACTTAGAACTACCAATATTATCTTATTTTTCTTAACGTACATATTATTGGCTGCTATCTCTATATATATGTAAGCAGAAGACCCTGGGTCCGAGTCCCAGAGGTGCCAATATCTTTTTCTGATTTTTCTGTCTCCGGATTTTCGGTAGAGTTTTGCCAATATTATCTTCATTTAGTTAAATATTACAATTTGAGGCTATACTAAAAAAAATAAAATATTAAAATATTTTTAACGGAGCATCCTGGTCCTCGGAGCATCCGAAGGTCCTGGGTCCGAGTCCCAGAGGTGCCAATATCTTTTTCTGATTTTCCTGTCTCCAGATTTTTGATTGAGTTTCGCTAATATTGTCTTCATTTAATTAAATATTTTAATACTTTCAAAACGTTAATGGTCGAACGAAATATTTCAAAAGGAAAATACTAATTAACAACATTTTATTGTGAAAGCATCACAAAGAAATTACGATTGCATGAATATCATACCACGAAATCATATTCAAAGGCAAATTTAGCCTTGCACGTATGAAGGTATTTTTCATTATTCATAAAATTTTTAGTACAAATGGTTGTGCCACATAACATTTCCATAAAATTTCAGTCTGTGCAAACCATCGTGATCATAAAAGGATAGCAGATTTCACACTTTGCATTTTCATTCTCACGAACCTTGGTCGACCCGACTTAAAAATTGGAATTTATGCATATTCATCACGAAATTTTAAATTCATAATGTATTCAGCCGCAAGACAAGAGAAACAGCAATTTCTTTATCCCAAGTAAATAAACTCCCAATTTAGTCCCATTTTATAGGCTGGAAGGCCAGGGACCCTACCATTAAGAGATCACCATTAAGATTGAAGTCTTTCCAAAATGATGTATTCGATCATTAACCTTTATTTTCTTTGTTTTTATGCAGAGGGTATTTTTGGTACACAGTAATTAACCCTCAATATTTAACGATTGCGTTTACATAATTTGAAAGTCAATAAGACTTTAACTAAGTGCAATAGTCTCGTGTATTTGGTTTTAAAGATTCTTAAGTAATATTCCTATTGAACGTGGGATGACATTTCGGAAACGGCGCGAAAATAACCTTGATGAGTTCTGGTCAAAAATATCGGTATAAAAACAAAGCAATTGTTTTTTTTTACGATTGTTTTCTATTTTCCAAATAATATATCTTATTATTCATGTATAATATAACATAATCTTATCGTAAGAATTTTTTCCAGAATAGTTAACTGATTAAAAATTTTTTAAAAACTCCCATTTACGAAACAGTTATAAACAAAATACATATTCATAAAAACTGTAAACTGATTTGATTATTTCTACACAAACCTAAACATACACCTAACATGAAAAAAAAGCAATTCAAAGAAGTTTTCAAAGAAATAATGACCTTGATACTCTTTTGAAAAAGTAAAATATAATTATTTCCGCCATTGACAGCTATAAAAAGTGACACACAAATGTCATAGAATATTCATTTGAGAGCATTCAGAGTAGCTACAACGATCAAATAAAAAGTAGCTCTTAGATAGGCGTAAGTGATTCTGAACTTGCCTTTCGTACAGTTTTTTTATACATAATGGTTGAATCGCATTAAAAAAAAAAGAACAAAGATTTTTTTATCCTGACGCCGGCGGGCGAGCCACAGACAAGAGGAAAACGTACAATTATAATATGTGTTGTTAGTGAAATTCTGACGATATTTTGGAGTGCCTAATCGGTAGTTAACCATTTTGAATACCACAAACGTTGAAAATCGTTCAATCGCTAATAATCATAACAAATACTTTCGGAGATCGAAATTTATCGTAAACTATCAACAGAATCTTGTTTGGTTACCAATTTGAATTTTTTATCAGAATATTTTATCATTTTCTGTAATATTAAAAGGTCGAGCGAGGTAAGGCAAGACAGGTTCCGTTGATATTGTTATCTGTTAAAATTTAAACCAATTACAATAAACGCAGTTTTATTCTTGCATTAATATTTTCACAAATCTTCAGTATTCCGAAAGTTAGGAAAATGGAGGTATTACTGAAAATATTTCATGATGTATCTATCTTACTTTTTGCTGATGACCTCAAAATTTTTAAAATTATTGAAAATATTTATCATTGCAACATTCTTCAAGATAATATCAACAAATTGTTAATTTGGTGTATGGAAAATAGACTTTATTTAAATATTTCAAAATGTCAAATTGTTAGATTTTCTAGAATAAAAAATCCAGTGACATTTAATTACAACATTGATAACAATGCTCTTCAGACATTAATGCAAATTAAAGACTTGGGCATCACTTTTCAATCGAATCTTTCATTTGTTAACCACATAACAGAAATCTGTAATAAGGGCTTAAAAATGTTGGGGTTTATAACTAGGCTAACTAGAAACTTTAACAATATAAAGTGTATTAAAATGTTATATTTTGCTTATGTTAGAAGCCAACTTGAGTACAATTCTCCTGTCTGGAATCCTCATTATAATATGCACGTACAAGCTGTTGAAAGAATACAAAACAAATTCTTACGTTTTCTAAATTTTAAAATGGGTATTCCAGCAAATATGTTAAACTACAACACAATTTTAAACGATATGAATATGCTTAAATTGTCAGACAGAAGAATTTTCACTGACTTGGTATTTTTATATAAAATTCTAAATGATTTAGTTGATAGTCCGGTATTACTTGAATTGATAAGCTTCCGAATTCCACTTCGTAATACTAGAAGTCAGGATTTATTTCAGTGCAGAAAGTCTGGGACTAACTACCATATGTATTCCTCTTTGCCCAGAATACTAATTGAGGGAAACAATTATACCAAGTCAGTGGACATCTTCAATTTATCTTTGAATAATTATAAAATATTGTTATTGAGGCAGTTCAGTTATGTACAATAAAATGTTTTTTCTATGCTATATATGTAAAAGCCCCTAAAAAGGGCGTTTATTTATAAATAAATAAATAAAATTCTGTATCTAATTACTACACTACAATTGTTTGTGCTGAAATGTGAAGTTAAACTTCAGAAATGCTGCGGTATCAGAATGGACGTCGAAACTTTAGGGAATTCGGGAGATTGAGGTTTATTTGAGTGCAGCTGAATGCAGGGCGAATACTGTCAAGGCGAACTTTCAAAACTGAATTATGAAATTGTAACACCCCAACTGGACCTACCCATGAAAGATGTTCGCTCTACCATATTGTTTGGCCTTTTATCCCTTTTTCCTTCTGTCACCCTGGTACAAATAATCAACAGTATCTCAAAATAACGGTATAGGTATCACACGTTTATCTACATATTGAAAAAAAGATTAAAGCAGGAGAGACTAAACTAAAAATGCCATGTTTTTTGCTGATCGGCGTGCAACATATTTTCAAACGGTTTTCGCCGAACTTAAAAGATTGTTTTTTAATAATTAAATAAGTAAATTCACTTTGAAAAAATTGGCTTTAATTAAAATAAAATTTATTAAAGTATACTTTGCATTTAGCATATGAACGTATACTTAGTTTCTGATGATTTTGAAACATGTAGAATGTAGATAATGTTTGTTTGTGGTGGCTTAAACATAGTTAATTATCTTATATAAAAAAAGAAAGATAAAAGTAAGATCAATAATATTTTCAAGGTTTTGGCGTTCATGGACCTATTTTGGACTTTATAAAGTAATAAATAAAATAAATCTAATATTAGGATGAGCAACTGCCAGTTCTGCCGTCACCCATGAAAAGCGAAGGTTTATTATTTTAGATTTGTTTTTGAATTTCGAATGATGGAATTGAATAGAAATAATTTTAAAAAACAACATTTTAATCTTTTTATTAATAATTTTAATTTTAAAACTCTTGATTCATTAGAATATTCAAATAAAAATGAATTGTTCCAAATAAAGTAAACGAAGGATTAATTTTGCAATGGCAACCCCAACTGTGTTGGCACTATCACTGAATGCAAAGTTATCACTGTAAAACTATAGTTGATTGATGGTGAAAGATAGTTCCAGCTGCATCAAGCTTTTAAAATACTTGTTAAACATTTTATTTACTCTGTGGAAATGAATTAATTAAATTGCCTCTTCATTAGAGCCCGGGTCATCCGTATTTAAACAATGGCAGGTTGTTCGATGTTTTCAACTTAATTAGTATCGAGCTGTGCCTATGTTAGGTTCGGTTGGTAGGCACTACTGTTGGAATCCAATTAAATTTCGCCGCATATTAAACACACAGTAACCAAAATGGCCAGAAATTAAACTGATTGCTGATTGCAACTATTAATCCGCAATAGAATTAACACAAAAGATTCAAGCGTAACCCGTATTGTTTCAGTGAAATAATCACTAATCCTACAAATTGTTTATTTCGGTAGCAAGATTGTTCACAAAGGTTTCAATATTAATTTATTGATCTTCAAAGATAAAACAATTGTAATAATGATATTTATTGTTATCAAGTTTAATTTGTAGAACTCCATTTTAATTTTTTTATTTCTTTTATATATTTAATAATATTATTATTCAATTTATAAAAACAGTTTATTTATAAACAAGTTCTGCTAGGTAATTATTTTTACACGTGACAGCTGTTTCGCCTTCTGAAGGCATTATCAAACTGTGGTCTTGCCACATACAGACGAGGTATTTATGTTATTTCTAGATAGGATTTTGATGACTAATTTTAATTATGAGTAAACTGACTAAAATTATTAATAGTTATTACCCTTTTAAAAGATACCCAATTACTTATATTGTTTAAATTCGACTGAAGGTCGTTAAGTGCACTAATCGTTATTTCTAATATGAATCATTTCCAAATGATGACTCATGGTTTTATTTTCTGTATAATTAAGTTTAAGGTCGTTAATACTCTAAACTTATTCCTAATGTGAATTATTCCCAAATGATGACTCGTGGTTTTATTTTCTAGTAAAATTATTATTATTATTGTTTTAACATTGGTTTGAACATATCTAACAACGGTGAGTGAATTATATTGGTCTGTTCATTTATTAAAATAGCTTTAGGATTATTAAAGTGCTTGTTAATTTCTAGTTGTTCTAAAAGATTTAGTTTGTGTCCTTTATTTTGTATATGTAAGGGAGTTGGCTTATTATCGCCGCTAAGTGAGTGATTATCATCTAGGAGATGTTTGGCAAATTGTGATTGCATTTTATTATTATTTTTAAATGATCGCATATGTTCTTTGAACCTAGTATTAAAGGACCGGCCAGTTTGTCCAATATAAACAGCGTTGCATTCGTCACACTGGAGTTTATAAATGCCGCTATTTTTTAGTTTGGGTATTTTATTTTTTGAATTTTTGAGAGATGATCCCAAATTATTATTAGTGCGGAAGGCAATATCTAATCCACAATTTTTGAGAACTTTAGCAATTTTATTGGATGTCGGTCCGACAAATTCTAAACATCCAAATTTATTTTCCGTTTTATTATTAATTGCTGGGTAAATTAAGTTAAGGTTATTTTTATGTTTTTTATGACTAATTATTTTATCAATGTCTCTACTCTTGAAGCCGTTATTTTTTGCAATGGATAAAATTGTACTTTTTTCTTTCTCGAATGCTTTATTGTCAAGTGGAGTATTAGTAAGTCTGTGTATCATTGAGTGATAAGCAGACAATTTATGTGACCATGGGTGCAAAGATTTAGAATTGATGGTCGTGTCTGTAAACGTAGGTTTACGATAAATTTCAAATGCGTGTTTATTATTTTCTCTACTGATTGTTAAGTCTAAAAAATTAATTTTATTATTACATTCTCTTTCAACCGTAAAGCAGATTTTACGGTTAATGGAGTTAGCAAATGTAACAAAAAGGTCTAGTTGTCTGTTGGTACCTTTCCAACAGATCAAAATATCGTCCACATAACGTACATAGTAGATTATGTGTTTACTAAAGACTGAGTTTAACATTTGATTTTCAATGTAGTCCATGAATATTTCAGCAAGAAGGGGACTCAGAGGCGACCCCATCGGTAAACCATCGTTTTGTTGATAGAATTTATCATTAAATAAAAAGTAGTTGGTTTCCACGCATATTTTAAAAAAGGTCAAATAATTCTTTTTTAATAATTGGATTTATGTTAGATTTATCTAATTTATCTTCAATGATTTTAAGGCACTCTTGGATAGGAATATTGCTAAAAAGGCTTACGACGTCTAAAGATAAAAATTGGCAGTTGTGCGGGAGATCTAAATTTTGAATTTTAGTTATGACTTCCAGAGAATTTTTAACACTGTGTTTTGGAGAAAATTTAGTATATTGTTTAAAAAGAAAATTAAGTTTTTTGGCGAGTAATGTCGTTGGGGCATTTATAAAAGAAACGACCGGTCGGATAGGAATATTTTCTTTATGGATTTTGGGTTGCCCGTATAGTGCCGGAGCCCTTGGGTTCATTACCATTGCACTTCTTCTGGCGTATTTATTTAAGAAAATTGATTTGCAATTATTTATTAAGTTTCGCACATTCATTGAAATTTTGTCCGTTGGATCCTTTTTTAAAATTTTAAATTCTTCTGGCTTTAAAAATGCTTCTACTTTATTTACGTAATCGACTTTGTTTAAGATAACTACCGAATTCCCCTTGTCCGCCTTAGTAATTGTGAGGTTACAATCTTTAACTTTAGTTTTAATATCTTTTAAGATTTTCGTTTCTTTATTACTGTATTTATTTTTATTGGTCGATTTCAAAGTTTTTTTCAAAATATCCGTGGTTATTTGCTTCGGTAAGCCGTTATTTTTTACTTTAGATAGAGCAATTTCTGTATCAATTGCCAAACTTTCAATTTGTTTTTTAGTAATGTCTGAATTTTTTATATTTTAAGCCTTTATCTAATAAATTTATTTCTTCTTTTTCAAAAATTGTGTCCGATAGGTTAATAGTTTTTTTGTAAAATTCCATATTTTTATTACTTTGATCTTCATTAATTTTGACATTTTTATTTTTAGTTTCGACAAGTTTTTTAATTTTCTTTTCTTGAGTTTTGAATTTATCAAATATAATTCCGCTGATGTGTTCACGGGTATCGTAATCCAGGGTATCGAATTCCCATGGATGCAGTTTAAAAGTTAATTCAGAATGCAAAACCTTGATGTAGTGAAGAATTGTGTCCCTTTTCCGACAGCATTCCTTAGTCTCCTCCTTCAGCCATATCCTCTGTGCTCGTTGCACAGTTTTTATAGCTGACGAGGATTTGCTTTTGGTAGAAATATGTACATACTTGGGGATCACGTTCAACTTCAAACACTCTTGGTTAAACCACAGGTTTTGCACTATTTTCCGATGCTTTAATTTTAATCGTCTGTATAAAATCACTTGGGTAGCTATATCAGCTACCTTCAATTTATTTATTGTTATCAAGTTTAATTTGTAGAACTCCATTTTAATTTTTTTATTTCTTTTATATATTTAATAATATTATTATTCAATTTATAAAAACAGTTTATTTATAAACAAGTTCTGCTAGGTAATTATTTTTACACGTGACAGCTGTTTCGCCTTCTGAAGGCATTATCAAACTGTGGTCTTGCCACATACAGACGAGGTATTTATGTTATTTCTAGATAGGATTTTGATGACTAATTTTAATTATGAGTAAACTGACTAAAATTATTAATAGTTATTACCCTTTTAAAAGATACCCAATTACTTATATTGTTTAAATTCGACTGAAGGTCGTTAAGTGCACTAATCGTTATTTCTAATATGAATCATTTCCAAATGATGACTCATGGTTTTATTTTCTGTATAATTAAGTTTAAGGTCGTTAATACTCTAAACTTATTCCTAATGTGAATTATTCCCAAATGATGACTCGTGGTTTTATTTTCTAGTAAAATTATTATTATTATTGTTTTAACATTGGTTTGAACATATCTAACAACGGTGAGTGAATTATATTGGTCTGTTCATTTATTAAAATAGCTTTAGGATTATTAAAGTGCTTGTTAATTTCTAGTTGTTCTAAAAGATTTAGTTTGTGTCCTTTATTTTGTATATGTAAGGGAGTTGGCTTATTATCGCCGCTAAGTGAGTGATTATCATCTAGGAGATGTTTGGCAAATTGTGATTGCATTTTATTATTATTTTTAAATGATCGCATATGTTCTTTGAACCTAGTATTAAAGGACCGGCCAGTTTGTCCAATATAAACAGCGTTGCATTCGTCACACTGGAGTTTATAAATGCCGCTATTTTTTAGTTACGAAACTCATTGTCACTTATTGTCACGTGTAAAAATAATTACCTAGCAGAACTTGTTTATAAATAAACTGTTTTTATAAATTGAATAATAATATTATTAAATATATAAAAGAAATAAAAAAATTAAAATGGAGTTCTACAAATTAAACTTGATAACAATAAATAAATTGAAGGTAGCTGATATAGCTACCCAAGTGATTTTATACAGACGATTAAAATTAAAGCATCGGAAAATAGTGCAAAACCTGTGGTTTAACCAAGAGTGTTTGAAGTTGAACGTGATCCCCAAGTATGTACATATTTCTACCAAAAGCAAATCCTCGTCAGCTATAAAAACTGTGCAACGAGCACAGAGGATATGGCTGAAGGAGGAGACTAAGGAATGCTGTCGGAAAAGGGACACAATTCTTCACTACATCAAGGTTTTGCATTCTGAATTAACTTTTAAACTGCATCCATGGGAATTCGATACCCTGGATTACGATACCCGTGAACACATCAGCGGAATTATATTTGATAAATTCAAAACTCAAGAAAAGAAAATTAAAAAACTTGTCGAAACTAAAAATAAAAATGTCAAAATTAATGAAGATCAAAGTAATAAAAATATGGAATTTTACAAAAAAACTATTAACCTATCGGACACAATTTTTGAAAAAGAAGAAATAAATTTATTAGATAAAGGCTTAAAATATAAAAAATTCAGACATTACTAAAAAACAAATTGAAAGTTTGGCAATTGATACAGAAATTGCTCTATCTAAAGTAAAAAATAACGGCTTACCGAAGCAAATAACCACGGATATTTTGAAAAAAACTTTGAAATCGACCAATAAAAATAAATACAGTAATAAAGAAACGAAAATCTTAAAAGATATTAAAACTAAAGTTAAAGATTGTAACCTCACAATTACTAAGGCGGACAAGGGGAATTCGGTAGTTATCTTAAACAAAGTCGATTACGTAAATAAAGTAGAAGCATTTTTAAAGCCAGAAGAATTTAAAATTTTAAAAAAGGATCCAACGAACAAAATTTCAATGAATGTGCGAAACTTAATAAATAATTGCAAATCAATTTTCTTAAATAAATACGCCAGAAGAAGTGCAATGGTAATGAACCCAAGGGCTCCGGCACTATACGGGCAACCCAAAATCCATAAAGAAAATATTCCTATCCGACCGGTCGTTTCTTTTATAAATGCCCCAACGACATTACTCGCCAAAAAACTTAATTTTCTTTTTAAACAATATACTAAATTTTCTCCAAAACACAGTGTTAAAAATTCTCTGGAAGTCATAACTAAAATTCAAAATTTAGATCTCCCGCACAACTGCCAATTTTTATCTTTAGACGTCGTAAGCCTTTTTAGCAATATTCCTATCCAAGAGTGCCTTAAAATCATTGAAGATAAATTAGATAAATCTAACATAAATCCAATTATTAAAAAAGAATTATTTGACCTTTTTAAAATATGCGTGGAAACCAACTACTTTTTATTTAATGATAAATTCTATCAACAAAACGATGGTTTACCGATGGGGTCGCCTCTGAGTCCCCTTCTTGCTGAAATATTCATGGACTACATTGAAAATCAAATTTTAAACTCAGTCTTTAGTAAACACATAATCTACTATGTACGTTATGTGGACGATATTTTGATCTGTTGGAAAGGTACCAACAGACAACTAGACCTTTTTGTTACATTTGCTAACTCCATTAACCGTAAAATCTGCTTTACGGTTGAAAGAGAATGTAATAATAAAATTAATTTTTTAGACTTAACAATCAGTAGAGAAAATAATAAACACGCATTTGAAATTTATCGTAAACCTACGTTTACAGACACGACCATCAATTCTAAATCTTTGCACCCATGGTCACATAAATTGTCTGCTTATCACTCAATGATACACAGACTTACTAATACTCCACTTGACAATAAAGCATTCGAGAAAGAAAAAAGTACAATTTTATCCATTGCAAAAAATAACGGCTTCAAGAGTAGAGACATTGATAAAATAATTAGTCATAAAAAACATAAAAATAACCTTAACTTAATTTACCCAGCAATTAATAATAAAACGGAAAATAAATTTGGATGTTTAGAATTTGTCGGACCGACATCCAATAAAATTGCTAAAGTTCTCAAAAATTGTGGATTAGATATTGCCTTCCGCACTAATAATAATTTGGGATCATCTCTCAAAAATTCAAAAAATAAAATACCCAAACTAAAAAATAGCGGCATTTATAAACTCCAGTGTGACGAATGCAACGCTGTTTATATTGGACAAACTGGCCGGTCCTTTAATACTAGGTTCAAAGAACATATGCGATCATTTAAAAATAATAATAAAATGCAATCACAATTTGCCAAACATCTCCTAGATGATAATCACTCACTTAGCGGCGATAATAAGCCAACTCCCTTACATATACAAAATAAAGGACACAAACTAAATCTTTTAGAACAACTAGAAATTAACAAGCACTTTAATAATCCTAAAGCTATTTTAATAAATGAACAGACCAATATAATTCACTCACCGTTGTTAGATATGTTCAAACCAATGTTAAAACAATAATAATAATAATTTTACTAGAAAATAAAACCACGAGTCATCATTTGGGAATAATTCACATTAGGAATAAGTTTAGAGTATTAACGACCTTAAACTTAATTATACAGAAAATAAAACCATGAGTCATCATTTGGAAATGATTCATATTAGAAATAACGATTAGTGCACTTAACGACCTTCAGTCGAATTTAAACAATATAAGTAATTGGGTATCTTTTAAAAGGGTAATAACTATTAATAATTTTAGTCAGTTTACTCATAATTAAAATTAGTCATCAAAATCCTATCTAGAAATAACATAAATACCTCGTCTGTATGTGGCAAGACCACAGTTTGATAATGCCTTCAGAAGGCGAAACAGCTGTCACGTGTAAAAATAATTACCTAGCAGAACTTGTTTATAAATAAACTGTTTTTATAAATTGAATAATAATATTATTAAATATATAAAAGAAATAAAAAAAAAAAAAAAAAAAAGTAATAATGATAATAAATATACGAAAATCAGATTTACAAACATAAATACCACTTCCTTTGGTAATCTAAATTCTATACCCTTGTGATTTAGAAGCCTGAATTTTCAGAGAATAAGAAAATTAGACGATTATAGTAACCATTGTATGGTTCAGATTAAATCTTAAATGAAAGCTCGGGCAAGGCGCAGTTTTTTTAAATAACGAGGTGAACAAATACTTTGAATTTCAGCATTATTTTTGAGCCAGTATAACATGTTTCACATCATAAACTATAAACAGGATTCATCGTATAAAATAAAATAAAAAGTAGTAAATTGGGATGACCACTTACGTTTTCATTGAGTTGAAAATCTTATCTGTTAACCCCGGGGTCTAAATTGAAAAATCAGAATTACTCTTTGTAATGTTTTATGTTTTCTGAAAACCAAATTAAACATTAATACGACAGATAAAAGCCTTTGACATATGGCAGTCTGGAGCCAGTGAGACCATTGAATCCAAAATTGAAGCGTGTTGTGAGTTGAATTTTAGAGGGGAAGGGAAAGAGATAGGAGGAGTAAAGTGGTGCAGTACTTGACTATTACAGAGCTGGTCCCAAAATACGGCTAAAGCCATTTTAAGCTAAATTTTGTGGTCTGTCACCAGGGCTGTACTACAAACAAACAAAGGTTTTTTGATGCGAGCATGGCCACATAAAGCTGTCAGTGTGAAAAGCATGGATTTTCAAAATTTACCCCTGCTATTCCCTACTGCTACCATGTCTCCTTTGTAATCCATCCCTCTGCTCCTTCCTCGTCCCTACCCTCTCCCCTGCATGCTCTTTCCTGTGTGTTCCGTTCCCTCCCTGCCGCTAAACTATATGAAATACAAATGTTATATAAATTTCATAACGTCAGAGTTCACCATTACCTGTGGGCGTGCGCACAAAAAATCATCAAAGTTTCATCGCGATCGGATGAATGGTAAAGAAAAGCATACGAAACAAATAAAAAAAAAAATATTTATTTTTATACGCAAAGATGATAGGTTACAATTCAAAATCTGTCGAGTACCTAATTATTAAATTATTATAACAACTATTGTTCGTGAATGCTTCAATATAATTTCTATATCGCATCATCCAGAGCCTAAAAAACATTACACAGATTGACCGTAACATGAATGGATTCGAATAATACAATTAAAATGGAATACAACAACCACACTCTAGCCATATTGATTCAATATTAATTGCATTATGGTATTTTGCGATACAAGCAAACAAATAATCGTTATAACGGATGGACCAAACAAAAGTTTTCAATATCAAGTGTTTAGAATAATCGGTGGTCATCATAGAATGAAAGACTATTTCTGTGCCTTCGAGAGAACAAGCGAACAAACTTTTGACAAAATTTTCTGCATTGAATTTACGCAAAAGACATAGAGAAAGTTTTTAACTCACGAATAGCACAGTTCAGATATCCTTTAAGGGGGAATAACCAGACAAAGTCGGAAATATGTCATTTTTAAATCAAATTCTGGACTATCAAATTTTTTCTACAAAAAAATATAATTGATCTTGGAAGATTGTTATTGTATCTAGTAAAGATATTGTTTTAATTTTAAAAAATATACTTATTTTTTTTACGGTAAGGTTTTACCGTTGGTCGTTGACAGAATTGTTAAATATTCAAACAAAATGTTTCAAATCATTTTATCATATAGTAAAATAAATCAATAAATTGTCTACGAAAGCTACATTTCAGAATTTTTATTTTTGTTCAAATGAAATCATTAAGAATAAAATCCCCGCACGAGTTTTGCGACGAAAATACTTCAGTTTGTCTTTTTATTTACGGTTTTACAAACTTATGTATTTCAGTTTCAAGTGCACACTCATTTTGCTTAATAATAATAAATAATCATATTTGGTTGATTCATACAGCGCCATTTTCGTGAAAAATCGCCTCAAAGGCGCTGACAGACATTATTGAAAAATTACATCATTTTAATAGTTTTATCACCAAGGGTTTGAGCATTTTTATTGCTAACTTGAATGAAGGTGTATATATTAAAGCAAATTTTTGATGAAATAAAATCGATTTTATTTTATGGAATGCATTAGAATAATAAATCTTTCTCTGGTTGCAGGGGACCTTTTGATCTCTCCACCCATCGCCTTGCATCGCAGTGAGACCACCTGAAAACATTAATCCTCAGATTCCTACCCAAATCTCATATATTTCTCGTTACCAGAAGTTCCTCTCCTTTCTTCCTCTAAAATAGCCTCCACGCAGCCCACCTATACATATTTTTTTCCTCAAAGCCTCTTGCGTGGAGCTTTTGTAAAAAAAATGTTTTTCAGGACTCAATCTTGTAGATACTCTGAAATAACTTATTATCTTTTAGATTTACATCTTTCTTTTTTAAGTGTCTTATTTCCTAAAGTATACCATCTGTGCAGCAATTCCAAATGATATGAGTGAGACAGATGTGTGGAAATAACCGATAAAAAATTTGACAACGTTGTTATTAACATATATTTTTTGAGAAAATTTTTGTGGCCAATTTCAACTGTATATTGTCTCCATGAGTCGCGGTTTTCTATACCCTTACTTCGGCAGAGGGTTCTGAACACTAACTCCACATTGTGTGGAAGCTGTAATAGCCAGCAGGAGTTGAGTTACTGAAACGTGTTAACATTTGAGAGACGCTTCAAGTGGCGTTGACTATTTGTCTTCATCCCCCATTTACCGGACACAACTCTTCTCAACTCCTCCGCTGGAAACCGTAGACTTGGTCTTGTAAACTCACTCCTCGCCACCCCTTTAATAAACAGGAATTGGAATGATATTATTGGTAATTTTTGTTAATTAGAATTAACTTTTAAAGCTCTACGCTTCTTTGTGTTATTAATTATTGAAACAATGTAAAAAAGATTTTTTAAATAAAATAATTTGCGACTGAGACTAGAACTCGGTATACCTATATTTTATTCGCGATGTACATACACTTATTTTCCCCAGAAAATTGTTTTCGATTTGAGTTTTGCACACAAATACATAGATGGCTGCCGATATCGAAAATATTGAAAAGGTGTCATAACGATCTAAAAGAAATATGATTGCGATTAAAATGACAGTTCTAAAAAGGGTTTCGGTAACACAATTCTAAAAATGGTCCGGTAACAAGTACGTTACTCCAAAAAAGAGTTAGTGGAGATCTCGAGATAGGTTAGAGTCTTCTTTCAATTCATTTTTAGATATATTTGTTTAATACTTTAGTGGTGTACACAAAGTTATTTGTTTTCATTTATTAATAATGATGACACCACAAAGTGAATTTGCGATGTTTGAAGAATTAAGATATATTTGAATTTGATTTCAAGTGTATGAATGAAGAGGAATCTTGGAAGTGCATATTAACCCACTTTCCGATATCTTATCGAGCTGAAATTCGTCAACTGGAATCATTGTCGATGATAATGCGTAACATAAAATGTTGGTGATAATCACCCACACATGCGGACATATATACGCTTTTCTCTAAAATTCAATGACATTACAGCACTTAAGACAAGAAATAAGTTTTGGGTTAATACATTCGGTATTTGGCTCAGTTGGAAGCGTGGTTGACTCCAGCTCCTGGATAGAAAAATCGATTCTCAATCAAACTTTCTTCCTGTTTTTTAACAAACTTTCTTTCTGTTTCTTTCTTCCTTAAAAAGTTGAAAGAAGATTATAGTTAATTAAAACTTTGTTTTTACGGTACGATTTAAAAATAGTTAAACTGATACTGTTTCCAAAAACTATATGTAAGTATGCTAGATTGAATTACCTTTATTATTTACCTTAATAATTCAATGATTTATTGACTGCCTCACGTTAAGCAATAGTTATAGTCATAGTTTAGCAATCCACAAATCCGAGATCATTTTGTAGCCCTTAGCTCAGATTCTATGGTTTTGGTTTGTGTTGAGTACCATAAACCTGAATCATTGAACCAAGTTTCCCCATAATTACTAAAACACATATTCCACGAGAACTAAACTCTAATTTCATTTCAACAACATAATCCTCACTCGCATGCTAGCCACTACGAGTTGTTAATGCGGACAAACAAGAAATAAACACTTTTTTCTAAATGCTTATCAGTAATTGAAGTAAATAATGTATCAAATAAAATAAAAATATCAATAAAGCATCATGTCCAATGTTATGCTAAAATCATTTAAATCAGGGGTGCCCAACCTAACCTTCACGTGAAACCGCGACTTTCAATGCTAGAAGGCATAAACTGACAATACATGCGACTGTGTGTGTCCTTTGCACTCTCCTTTCACTTATAAAAATTAGACCAGTTGCATTCGATCTTCCGTAGAATTTGCGGAAAAAACAAACATGCTTAAATAAATCCCTAGGGCGGCCATGCGTCCGGCAATTTTCAAGCTATAAATCAAAAACCCCTTCGAGAATTCTACGTAACAAGAAAATTCTAATTTCACAAAATACAAATGTGATAAATTTATGAGAACGATTTTTTTTCTTTTTTTTTCGAATTCCAAAATCCAAAACATGGAAAACTGAAATCTTCATTGTGGGTCGCAAAAAATCTTCAATTGCGCCGCAGGTTTGGAATGCCTGATTTAATTTATGTAAACATTTTTTAAACGACAAACATACACAGAAAAACGAAAGACAAAAAAAAATTGTTCTACAGTCAATACCAGTGGCACGAAACACTTTCTCTCTCTGTTCTGTTTTTACATTAGCTCCACATAGGAAAATAAAAAATCCTCAGGGCCTCCTAAATTCTTTGAGGATGCTGTGTGATGGGTATTTTTTAGGAAAGGATGGAGAAGAAGTTCTGGGAAGGAAAATGGTATGGTGGGGGGTAGGGATCTGGGAGTCAATGAATCCAGAAGTGATAGACGTGTGAATCGATCCCTCTCACTACGGTGTGAGATGTTGGTTCGAGAGAGTTCAGCTGCAGAGGTCAAGGTTAGGTCTCCCTCAATCAGTATCTCCCAATTCGGCCCGCCAAGCAGTATGTGGCAAACGCATTCGCCACCACGACCTGGACAAACCTCATCCTATGAACCCGGGCACCTCTGCAATGTCACCAAACGTAGCGAACCAATTGGGGTGACCTATGGCAGGGTTGTTGGTTATCCAATAAGCGGTTCCCGGGGCGGCGGTACCCGTATCCGCCCTCCAAATTGATGATTCAATGTGTTAATGGATATTTCATAAATATAATCACGGTAAATACCTAATTTATTGTTATTACTAACTGCAAACTTTAATAAAACAATGTTACTTTATGCGGAATCCGCACCAGTATGTTTATCTGCATTAAAAAACATGACGTCTGAAAGCGGTTGGTTTCAACAAAAATAATGTTATGCTTACAGAGTAACAGTTTGTTTTGGTAATTTATCACGATTTTGTTCGTGGGAGCCGCATGATGCATTTTTATTTTAACTTATGCGGGATTCGTTCTGCTAATCCTGCGTAAGTGGATGAAGATTAGAGCAATATTACGTAACCAAATTTATATTTAACTTATACTCGTATTATGTGGAATTCGTCCTGCTAATCCTGCGTAACTTGTTTATTTATAATGCGGGATTCGTCCTGCTAATTCTGCGTAACTTATAATTTTTTATGTGGGATTCGTCCTGTTAATCCTGCGTAACTTAAACATGTGTTATGCGGGATTCGTCCTTCTAATCCTGCGTAACTAATATTTGTATTATGCCGGATTTGTCCTGCTAATCCTGCGTAACTAATACTTGTATTATGCGGGATTCGTCCTGCTAATCCTGCGTAAGTGGATGAAGACTAGGACAATATTATGTAACCAAATTAATAAATTAAACTCGTATATTAAAAAGCAGTAAGTTTAAATTGGCTTGAATATGTTGACTGAAATGTGCAGTTCATATTTATGAAGAACAGAATAATCTTTCGCTAAGTCGATTCCGATTTGTTGGTGAAAGTTGTCGTTGAGTTCTAATTGTACCCAAGTTTAAAAAAAATATGAAAAAGTTATTTCTGCCACTAACAGAACTAACTTAATAACTAGTTGATCTCGGTCACCGCAGTGGCTTTTATAAAAACAGAATTGTTGTTATAATAAACATTTGTTTTTACTTGACTTTTATCACTGAAGCATATTTAGTTTAAATATTTTATCACCTTAATGTGTACATAATCAATGTTATGTATACATAAATAGAAAAGTGATTAAAATATAGTATTAATTCGGTCTAAAATGAAAATAATGAAGGAAATTTATTAATGCTAATGTACTAAAAACCACAATAGGATTTATTTCGTGAGTTATTATTAAGCAAATGAAATATAACATAAAATATAGCCGTTTCACTAGGATTACTTTTAAGGCGGTGCACCACGTCGTAACATTTCAAATCGGGACGTTGACAATAACACTCTTTACGTAGATGGCGATAAGGTTTAAATTCCCGCTTAATACCACCTACCCGATGTTTTTTTTTTTATGCAAAAAAAAAACATCGCAAAAAGTGTGTTTTTCTTTATTTTGAGTAGTTCGAATAGTATTGAAATATTTTACGATCATTTTTTAAATAACTCAATATTTCAAGTTTTACGATAAAACTTTAATAGTAAAGAAGTGCGTAAGTAAGAGATTTTGAACTTTAAAGCAGTTTTTATAGGTCCGATAATTTTTTTTTCTGGACTTATAAAAAGACAAAAAAATTAGTAATTATTTTAAAGGCCAATAATAGTTCTAATTGGAGAATTCAAGAATCTGAAATGTATCTAGGCGATCAAATTTTCAAACTAAAAACATAAGAAATAAAAACATATGATTTTGCAAAATTTCGTAGCGCTTCGCCTTAAAGCAAATTAAATTCCTAAATTAATTACTTGAATTTTACGCATTATTAATTTGTTCCTTTAAATCGCTTTTAGCTTACACAATCAAAATATTTTATTTTATAACGGTGAATAATATATTTCTTAAAATGCTGACAAAAGTAAAATGTCAGAGCTTAAGTCAAAATTTTGCGAAAAAATAACGCGTCAAGCCTTTGTAGACAGTTTAACGACCTGTCTACTGTTTAACCTCTCGAGTATTACAATTCTTTAATCGAGGAGTCACATTTTGTTTACTTCGTGTCATTTTCTTTGATGGTTTTGTTCCCGCATCGAGTTCCCCGCACCACTGCTCATTATGATCTTCAGGTTGCTTTTGTCTCGACCAGCGGCGGCATGAACCTCCGTGTCATCCGGTGTTTTCCACCCCCGACCACTGGTGGCGGCTCGTGACTTTTGAGTGTGCTAGAGTGCTTGAATTTTAAAATACGTAATTGTGGATGTTGTAGTCGAAAATTAAAACAAAAAAAAAAAAATATGTCGACGAATATATAACATAATTTTTTCGGCAACAGCAACATCGATAGCAACGTTCAGATAATTCACACAACGCACAATCAAGTCACTCACATTTGTACCCGAATTCGCTCGTGGGAAGTGCGACTTTCTACCTGAGCACGGAGGACGTAAAATGCTAAACCTGAAAAGAGTTTTCAAAGTGTTTAGCACTACGTACCCACTGCATCAACGGTACTTTTTCAGTGTATTAGACAGTAACGGTGCCTGTAATGTTACTACCTTTACGACGGCCGGCGTAGTCCAGCGGTAAGGCTCTCGCGGGATCGAATCCCGGCGTGGCAAATAAATTTTATTTGATTAACCCGCCGTTCGCACAGTTGAGTCAATTTGACCCGCGCCGTTTTAAAATTAGCTTATTTCTTAGAATTTTAGTGCAACGTTACCATACTTCTCAGTAGCTGGAGCTTACAATCTCCCCTCCGCGCGGGCTATCGCTGTTCAGTGGTGTAGTGGCCACAACGGTGGATAGACGTGGCTAAACATGAAAAAGGTAAATATGACCCAACCATACACTTGGTGTCGTAATTTCGGACTATAAGTTAGTCTTACATATTATCATGCAAATGATACCATGTAAGATTAACTCACGGAACCGATGTATTATTCTTAGTCCTACTATAGATCTCATTCATTTGTATGATATTAGTTCACATTTGAGAAAAAAAAAAAAAAAATTTAAATTTTATAACTTTAAGACAGAAATTGAGTATTTTGTTAAAATTTTATTATACTTTTATAAAAATGTCATTAAAAGATAGTTTTATATGAAGTTGTTTTATTTTACTCAAAATCTCGCAAACAATAAAGTTGTTTTATCAAATTATTGCAATATGTTACTAAATTTTTTTAAATATTGAAATCCTAGCGAGTTCTTTATTCGAGTCTCTTAGACCCAACCCTACTATCGTTGTTACATATTTTGACTGTGCTGACGCCGGGTTGATTTGTGTAATTTCACAATGTTTTCAAATAAAATAATATATAGTATATTTGTGGCACGTTCCAGAGTGGAAAATACTATCAGTACCGTCCTGGTGTAAGACCATCATTCAGAATTGAAACGTTGCTTGAAATGGCTTTAGCCGTGTTTAGTGACCAGATCTGAATAGCCAGGTACTTCCCAACCTCCCTCTCCCCTATCTTCTTCCCCTCCTCACTACTTTCAGCCTCACAACATAACCCGATTGGGGATGCCATGGTCTCACTGGCTCCAGACGGGAGCAGTTGCGACTCTTGTGCGGTATTCACATAAAAAAATCTAATAAAATCATTAAATAAATAAATGCAAAAAGCACACATTCCCAACTAGCACGCAAATAATTAAGTCGTCAACACAAAATAATGCTTAGTTATTAAATATATGTTTGCGTGATGTTTATAATATATCCTAACATTTCCATTCATTTTCAACTATTGCTTGATACTCGTTCGCGCTTTTTTTAATTTTTTACGTCTAACTAATCCATTAATCTCGATTTTATCAATCCAGAAGATACGGGTCGCCACTGCCCCTGACTTACGCCCGCGTTCACCCCTCGGCTGTTTCGTGGTGTCTTCATCGCGGTACAAGTTTATTAGCGAGAAATACGTCAGTCATCCCGCGTGGTGTCTTTCCTGAAGTTTCAGTTTGCAAAGTTACCGCGTCATTGAACCTCCCCCCCCCTCGCCTCGGAAGGGTTTGCTATTCTAACTTGGGTTATAAAGGTCGTTGATAAATATATGCAAATGGGTCAACTCACTTACCAAGTGATAGGAGTAACATTATATGTAATAACAAAGTATTTATTTCCTGAATAAATTTTATTTAATAATAACTCAAAAGTCTGTACACAAGCAACACGTACTTACATCGAGTTGTCTTTTTCTCAAATAGAATTTAAAAAGTAAATAAACGTGAAATATTTTTAGATCTGCAAAGTCACTGAACAAAAAGTTGCTAAAATTGGTTTTAGCTATTTTATCACCAGATCTGATTAACCAGATTATTTTCGACCTTCCTCCTTAGCCTCTTCTTCCCTTTTCTTTTTTCTTTTAGCCCTCCGAAATTCTCCAAACGGAGTTATTTATCTTTTAAATCATTTAATTAATTTTATTTAACCTTTTATAAAAACACTGTTACAAACAAAAATAATACAGAAAAAAAGTAAATGTTCCATTTAACTACTTTTTGCTAGCTTGTCAATGGATTTTTTTTTTTTACATGAACTCCACACAAGAGGCCTTGAGGAAAATAATTTCCCTCAGAGCCTATGTCATCTTTGGGGATGCTGTATGGAGGGTTTTTTTAAGGAAAGGAAGAGAAGGAGAGTTCTGGGAAGGAAAAGAGTTTAAGGGCTTGGTAGGAATCTGGGGCACAGTGTTTCCTGGTCATCCGCCTCCAAGACCTAGACAAACCTCGCCCCATGAACCCGGGCACCCCTGCTAAATCACCAAACGTAGCGAACCACTAGAGGTGACCTATGGTAGAGGTCGGTTATTCAACAAAGGTTCCCGGGGCGGCGGTACCCATTCCCGCCTCCAGAATTGTTTAGAAGTTTAGTATTAATTAATGCTTAGTATTAATTTTTTTATTTTTTTTTATTTTATTAATCTATAAGCATAGGGTTTGAAAGATGTATTTTTAGAGGCTGAAAAAAGTTTATCAATTGTCAAAAAATGGCTGAACAGTAATACTCTTACCGTTAACACAATCAAAACAAAATACATCACACATAGTATTACACAAAGAGGTCAACCTCCCTCAAACTTAGATTTGTTTTTGCATGACTGTAAACAAACTTCACCCAATTGCCAATGCAAACACATAGAAAGGGTAAAACAAACAAAATACCTAGGAGTTATTATTGATTCACACTTACGCTGGACTGACCACATTACTTTTATCACTAATAAACTCAAACGAGTCTTGCACCTAATTAAGACAATTAAAAACATTTTCCCACTAACAATACTCAGATCCGTATATTTTGCACTCTGTCAATCCATTGCCACATATGGAATACTAGCTTGGGGAAGTGCAACAAACATAACAATTGACCCAATTCAAAAAATTCAAAAGGCAATAATAAAACTCATCCTGCAAGTACCATTCTACACAGATTCTAGCAAAATCTACAAAACATTAGACGTCATGTCAATAAGACAACTCTACGTCAAATCTGCTCTCCTACACCTCCTCCATAACAAACTTCATATTCCAATTCAACCAAAAACCATAATAAAAACCAGGTCCTCAACAAATAAAACACTGAACATTCCGAAAACATACACCACACACAGACAAAGACACTTTCTTTATTACGCAACCAAACTTTTTAATTGTATGCCCATTACTCTGAAACAATTACTAACTTCAAACGCATCTAAAAACATTCACAAAAAAAATATTACGACCTGGATAAAAAATCAAGATATTCACTTTATTCAAAAAATCATAAATCCTAACCAAACATAACCAAACTACAAAAAGTAAAAGAAAACAATTAAACACGTCTTTCATGAATTTTCCTACTACACACACACTTACATTAATAAATATGTGTAGGTGTGTGCAGCTTTATATGTATGTATGTCTATAAATATAAACATGTGCATAAATGTGTATATATGGATTTGTATTTTATACATATTTTTTCATTCTAAATAATCAGTGTATGCGATAATAGAATGTATAAAAAAAAAATAATAATTAAATAACTAATTTTCTACAACACACATAAATACTTGTCACACTTAATCATAAGCACGTCAACACAGGTTCTCCTAGTGAGGTGTTCACGAAACATACAATATTACCCACACACAGTTTTACCTTCTCAAACCTACCGTACACCCAACATAATACTTAAAAAAAAAATCTTTTTGCTTACTGCTACTGAAAATTAACGTTTTTTTTGTACTCCTATGTAAAACTCTGTAATCAATTGTAAAATTGTGTATTCAAGAATAGACATAAATAAATAAAATAAATAAATAGGGTTTTACATAGGGTTTAATTGATGCCTGTCTCACTAGGATTTACCTGTGTTGAGACAGGCTTATTTAATTAATTATATAGGCAGCGTCATTTCACTTGGAACTTTTCAGCGGATTAAAAAAAACCGTATATTTTTCTACGAATCAAATAAGTCCCATCTTTTCCTGAAATGAACAAATCAATGTTAAAAACCCAAGGTAGAAAAGTGTTATCTTTCCCATTATTTGAGAACAGCGTGATGTTCGACACAAAGGAAGCGATTCACTGCCGACTCTGAAGCCCCGCGCGGAGCCTCGCCGTAGACAAGTAAAGCTATAGTACCGCGGCACCGTAACCCTGTCTAATAACAGCGTAACGTCATACAAAGTATTGTGAATACCGAATTCATGTAATGCTTCCCCGCGGAAATGGAAATCGAGAAAAGTAATCAAAGAATTCAAATCATAGAGGAAGCTCACAAAAGACACCGCGATTTCTTTGCGCGAACAACTTCTGACATACTCGGATAAACGATAAACGTACCTTTTGACGTCTCCCTTGATCCTTCCACAAAGAAACACAAATAGTCACATACGCCCGTGACATCTGGCACAGCTTTCAATAGAAGCTGTGAGAAGGGAACAAAGTGAAGGCCGGCCTAGTGAGATCTATACGAGAAAGACTCGGCGGAACTTAGCAAAAAAAGCTTTCCATTTTTGAGGATTAACTCGAATAAAGAAACTTCCTTCTACGCTTTTTAGTACGGCGGCCCGATTTTGGTGAATTTTTCGCTTATCTGTTCCTAGCAACTTTGGCGTACAAAGGAAAGGTGGGCTAAATTGTATAACATCTATGAGAGAGCCACCTATGCGGCGGTTTTGGGAAATTGTCGCGATCTGGCGACGGTTTGGGGGAGGGGAAGGAGAAGAACGCTCGAGGGTGAGAATATGGTGGCTCCGCGATTTCAAATTGTTTTCCCGTTTTTATTATACCGCTTGGTTGAAATGGAAAAATTTGACAGGTTTGTGTATTTTTATTTATTTAAGGGATTTTTACGTTAGTCGTATTTTATTTATTGATATTGTTTGCGTCTGATAGGCAAATTCTCCGAATCGGATGGCGCGTAGCGTGATTTAGAATGAGAAATCTTTGTTTTTTGGTATACATAATAAAAACACCTGCTTGCTTATATGATTTACTTGTTTTTATATAGTTACAACCCGGACAGAACCTCAATTCCAAAATTATTTTTTACTAAATTTTTTTTCTTTTTGAATCACAATCGATGAAACCCTTTATTTAATAATAAATATTTTTTAGGTTTTTATGATATTCACACACACATCATGTTATCGGCTGAAAATATTATCAATTTTTATGAGAAAAACTCTCTTTTTATAACTTTTGAAGGTTATTCCCATCAACGTAATATATTATTGAAGAAGAAGATAACACTTATAATCTAAATGAAAATATGAAAGAAAACAAGACACAGAAGGTGGCAATAGCGAAATTGAAAAACGCGCACGTCCCGGTTAGACAAGAGGTCTGGGTTCGAGTCCCAGTTGCGACCATTGTTTTTTCTTTTTTTTTTTTTTTACATGAAATACCGCACAAGAGTCCCAACTGCTCCCGTCTGGAGCCAGTGAGACTATGGCATCCCCAATTGGGGTATGTTGTGAGGCTGAAGGTAGTGGGGAGGGGAAGGAGATAGGGAAGAGGAAGGTGGGGAAGTACCTGGCTATTCAGATCTGGTCACTAAACACGGCTAAAGCCATTTCAAGCAACGTTTCAATTCTGAATGGTGGTCTTACACCAGGGCGATACTATTAGTATCTTCCACTCTGGAACGTGCCGCAAATATATCATATATTATTTTAAATGAATAAATTGTGAAATAACACAAATTAATCAAATAAAATTTATTTGCGCACGCCGGGTTCGAACCCGCGACCTTCGGATTGTGAGTCGAGAGTCTTGCCTCGGGACCACGGAGGCCGTCAAATTTGCTGTTTTTCTGTTTCTTGTTTTCTTTCATATTTTCATTTAGATTATAAGTGTTATCTTCTTCTTCAATGAAAATATTATCATTTAAATTTAAATTTAAGAGAAACGACCGAAGAAATTTAATGAAGCCATTTTTGCTTGCGAGTTTCAGTGATTTTTAAAATTAATTTATGAATAAATTTTTGTTTCATACAAAGGTACATTTATATTAAAAACGAAAAAAAAAACAGCTTTCTTCAAGCTGTAAAACAAAGAAAGAAAACAAACACACTGTCGAGAGAAAATATTAACAAAAAAAAAATTTTCTAAGCAAGAAAAAATTCCACATAGGCAATGCCAGTGCGTTGGTATACTTGGGATAGTTAAGAATGTAGCTACAAAATTGCACAAACAGATCTGAGAAGAAAGTGTAAAATTTTCACTAGTGTAAAAAAGATATTAAAAAAGGAACTTTTGAACTTTTGAATATACTGGCATACAGAGCTCCGGGCCAAAAAAGGCCCCTTTCTCTTTCATCATGAGTTTATAATTTAAAAAATTATGTTTGTAGGAAAAATGAATTTATTCGTGTTTTTTTAATTGTTATTTGCAAGGGGGGTACATGGCTGCAATATGGGGGGAGGGATTTTTCGGAGGATTTGTTTGGGTTTCTTATGTTTTGTTTTTTCGCTAATGTCGTACTGGGTGAGACAGTTTATGGACGCGTTGTCGTGGGTGGGGATTCCCGCATAGAAAGTTTCCGCGAGGCTTACGATGTGGTTTTTCAATAATGGGACTTCTGAGTCGTTGTGGAGTTGGGAAACCCTCAACCACTTGGGGGCGCCCAGGGCTGTACGGATGACTTTGTTTTGGAAAGTTTGAAGTTTGTTCATGTTGGAATTTGAAGTGTTTCCCCAGATGGGGCTGGCATAGGTTAATTTGGGTCTTATTGTAGTTTTGTATATTAGGAGTTTATTTTTAGGAGAGAGTTTTTTGTTTCTTTTACATAGCATGGGATAGAGGGCTGCGTATGTTTTGTTAGCGGAGGCTAGGATTTCTTGGGTGTGTTTTTTCCACGTGAGTCTACTGTCGAGGGTTACGCCGAGGTATTTGATGTTTTTTACCCAGGGGACGTTTTGACCGAACAGCTGGATGTTGGGTGGCCTTCGGATAGAATTTTTGCGGGAAAAGACGCAGGCTGCGCTCTTGGATGGGTTAATGCTAATTCTCCATTCTTTGAAGAAGATTTCGCATTCGGAGGTGTGGGATTGAACTCGACGGGTGGCGGTGAGTGGACTTACTGAAGTGGACATGACTTCAGTGTCGTCCGCGAATTTTCCTATTTTTGTGCGAAAGTTTTGGATGCTGGGGCGGGGGATATCGCTTAGGTAGATGTTGAAGAGGGCTGGTGAGAGAATGGATCCCTGAGGGACTCCTGCTGTGATTGATCTGATGGTTGAAAAAATGCCGTCGAGTTTGATTCGGAATTTACGATTTGTGAGGAAATTTCCTAGGAGTTGGATCATTTGGAGGGGAATCCCTAGGAGGAACATTTTGTAGATGAGGCCTTCGTGCCAGACTTTGTCGAAAGCCTTTTGGACGTCTAGGGAGAGGACTACCGTGCACTGGTTGTTATTGAAGGCGTTGGTAATTTCTTCGACCACCCGCAAGAGTTGGTGGAGAGTAGAGTGGCCCGATCGAAAGCCGTGTTGGCAGTCGGGGATGATTTGGAGGGCGTCGACTATTTTTTTCAGTCTGGCGAGGATTAATTTTTCTAGGATTTTGCCTGTACAGGGGAGTAGGCTGATTGGTCGGTGGTTTTCGGCCTGAAGGGGGTCTTTGCCAGGTTTGGGGATGAGAATGACGTCGGCGGTTTTGTAGTCTTGGGGAAAAATGCGAAGTCTGAAGGACGCGTTGCTGATGGCTGTGAGGGCGCAGATGCCCTTGGAGGGGAGGCATTTTAGAATTTTGTTTGAGATTGAATCTGGTCCTGGGGATTTTTTTGTTTTGAGAGTTTTGATGACTGAGGTGATTTCCTGAGGGGTTGTGAAGGGGATTTGATCATCGGTGGGGATTTCAGACATGAGGGATGAGACTTTGGCTTCTACGGTAGCAACGAATTGAGGGTTATCGTAGGTCGTGGTTGGGGAGAATTGTTCTTCGAGGCTGTCGGCAAAAGTCTCGGCTTTATCCCGGGAGGAATAGACTGTGCCTTTTGGGCCCGTAAGGGGACATATTTTGGTGGGGGGTTTTCTGAGGGTTTTGGAGAGTTTCCAAAAGGCTTTTCTGTCGTCTTCGAGAGTGGAGATGTAGTCATGCCACTGCTCGTCTCTGAATTTTTGGAGTTCGACTTTGACTTGGTGGGCGAGTCGGTTCATGTGGATGCGATCGATCGGGTTTGAGAATCTTTGCCACTCTTTTCGGGCATAGTTTTTTTCTCGTATGAGCTCTTTTAATTCAGCGGGTAGGTCGGGTCTATATTTGTCGTTCGCGACATCGACGGTGGCGAGATTTACTGCGGATTTTACGTCGTCGGTGAAATTTTTTGTGGCTAGATTTAAGCTTTCTTCGTCGGTGATGGAGGTTTGGATTCTTACTGATTCTAGAAGTTTGGGGAGTTTCTGCCATAAAATTTTTTTGCGTGTATCTTGATGAGATGGTACTGAGGGTATGGAGCCGTCGGAGAGGAACAGGAGAACGGGGTCGTGGTCGGAGGTTAATTTTTTTACCGGTTGGAGAGTGTAGAGGAGAGGGCAATTTTTCATGATGATTATGTCGAGGACGTCGGAGGAGTGGCCGGCTATTCTCGGGAAAAATGTAGGTATATCGGGGGCGTTTATTACGAGAGATTTTTCGGCTGCGTAGTTGGCTAGAAAGGTTCCTTTGACGTTTGTTTTGATGCTATTCCAAAAAGTATGTTTCGCATTTAGATCGCCCGCTATTATTGTGGGTAGGGGGTCAGCTAGGAGATTGTCGAGGTCGGGGGTAGTTAGTTTTTTATTGGGGGGGCTGTAGGCTGCGATGAGTTTAAGGGGGCCGTTGTTTAGGGTGTTGATGACTATTGCGGTGGTTTCGATGTTTACTGTCGAGGGGCAATTTATGAAACAGTGGTCTATGGAGTATTTAACGATGATCGCGGTGCCACCGCCGGTGGTGTGGGTGCGGTCCGTGCGGTAGGTAATGTAGTTGGGAAATTTAATGCTTACACTGGGTTTTAGCCAGGTTTCGTTAATGAGGAGAACATCGAGGTTGTAATCTGACAGGAATTGATTGATTTCTCCTCGGAAGTTTTTGACTCTACCGTCTGCATTCCAGTATGCAGCTTGAAGGTTAGAAGGTTTGTGAGTTTGTCTGGACATTTTGAGTGATTTGATGGATGTAGGAAGGGGATAGAGCGAGTTTAGGTGGCTTCTATTGTTGTTGAATAGCTTCTTGGTGAGCGGCTTCGAGGAGGATTTGGACGTTTGAGAGGAGCCTGGTGTTCATTTCTATGGCTGTCCTTAATTGGGCAGCCGAGGCTTGTAGCGCCTTAATGAGCTTGGAGGAGAGAGTAATGGGGGGTGTGGGTTGGGGGGGGTTGGGTGGGGTTTGGGGGTTAGAAGGGGTCTGGGGGGGGATGGGTGGGGCTTGGGGGGGGGTAGATGAGGCTTGAGGGGGAATGGTGGGGTAGGGGAGAGGGGGGAAGGAGGCAGAGGGGAAGGTTTGCGTGGGGGGCTCGGTGATAAGGGGAATGGGGGGTCGATCTAGGCGGAACTGTTGGGATTGGGGGTTGTTGGTGGTGAAATTGGTAAAATTGGGGCGGGGCCAAGAGTTTGGGCGCTGGATGGGCTCTTGCATGAGGGGACGTATGGGGTGTTGGGGTTGGTTTTGGGACGCAAAACGGAATCGGTTGGCGAAGATGGGGAAACGAGGGGCGGGGTGGGCAGGGCAGCCTTTGAAGTTGGCTGGGTGGGGCCCTGAGCATAGGGCGCATTTTGCTGGGGTGTCGGGGGTTTTTGTACAGGAGCTGGTAGGGTGATTTTCACCACATTTTACACAGCGGGGGGTAGCGCTGCAGCAGGAAGAGGAGTGGCCGTGAGACTGGCAACGGTGACATTGGCCTACTGGGAGGCGTCGACGCTGGGGTTCGACAGTAATGCGGAGGTGGAGGATTGAAGTAAGATCGGTAAATATCTTCTTTGCGGCGTCGTTTTTTGTTAGGTTCACTAACATTAGGGGGATTTCTCGGCGGGTGGGACCGGTGCGCATCCGGTGGACGGAGAGGACGGGGTACGTGAGGCCCAGCACGTCGCTGACCTCCTGGCTCGTTATCTCTTCAGGGATGCCCCTGAGCACGACCCTGAGAGGTTTGTCTTCAGGGAGCTTGAAGGAGTGGTGGTCGATCTGTTTTTCAAGGAGATGTTTTGTTATGCGGTGGTGGTCACGGGGGGTTTTGGGGTGCAGGGAGATGTTTTTTGCCTGGTTTTTGGCAAAGAAGTCGATGCCTCTGTCGGCAAGGGACTTTTCAAGCATTGCCCAGCCGGCTTTTGAATGGAGCACGACTGGGGGGATACGGTAGGTGGAAACTACTACTTGGGGGGTGGAGAGGGGGATGGGGGAGCTAGGAGGGGGGGTGGGGATTGGGGTGGGGGAGAGTGGGGGGGGGATGGGGGAGCTTCGGGGGGTGGCAGGTCGGGGGGTGAATGGGGCGGGGGGTAGGGGGGTGGAGGTAGCGTCGGGCTGGACGGAGGTGTTGAGGAGAGGGCGCTTCTTATTGGGGGACGAAGGCTTGGTGGCTTTGAATGGCGTGCAGTTGGGGGATTTAATATCTCTGACCCGTTTGCGGGTCAGCTTGACCGATTCCCAGGCCATTTCTTCGGGGCCTGGGTTATCGGACGCGGACAGCTCTGACTCGGAGAAGTCAGATGCCTCGGAGTCGGCGGCGTCGGAGGTGTCGCTGGAGCGCGAGGAGATGGAGTGGCCCCTTCGTGAGCCGATAGAGGAGAGGGCTAGGCCGGAGGTAGAGGGGAAGGGGGTGGATTGGGGCGAGGGGGCGGCGGAGTTGGTCGGGGTGACGTTGCCAGAGTTGGGCGGAGGCGAGCTACGAGGGGAGGATTGAGAAGGGGTAGGGGAGCGGTTGGTCGGGGTGATCGAGTTGGGAGAGGGCGACGAGCGAGGGGACGCCTGGGGGGAGGCGGGGGGGGAGCGGGCGTTGACATACTGACGGAAGGTCAGATTGCATACGTGAGCTTTCTCTTCAGGGGTGTAGGAGTCAAGGTCTGGGCGCGAGTCTAAAAAAGAGGTCAGCTCGAGATCTAGGATCTCGTTGACGTCGGCGGGGGAGATAGAGGCGTGGGTGACGGGGGAAGCCATGTCGAGGTTGGTGAGAGAGACGGGGAGAGTTTAAAAGTGAGAATTGAAGATTGAAAAACAACAGATTTTAATAAAATGATTTTAAGCTTGGAGGAATCTGTATGCCAAGTATGAGGAAGGGACTTACGGGGCGGAGAGATGGTTGTAGTGGGCTGGGCTGCGGGCTGGTGCTGGACTGGAGGGCGGTTCTGTGCTGATTTCGTGGCGGGGCTGTTGATATTGGCGAGCGATTGACCCTACTCTTCGTTCAGGCAGATCAACTCAAGCCGCAAACACGGGGATAACTACCACGAAAGTTCAGAGCACAGAATTTACTGAATGGAGAATCGCGGGTGAAAGGCGGTGTAACTGTAGGCGAGATTTGAGTGGCGTGGGTCGGTAGGTAAAATGACGGTTTGAAATGGCGGGAAAACGAGTGATGAGAAACGGTTTGTTTTGGCGCGAAAAACGGTGGGCGCGTCGGTAGTGGGCGGCTGTTGGCGCGACGGTAGTGCGGGAAGGTTCCTTTGCAAGGCACTGGGGTAGGTGGGGTGACTGGGGTGATGGTATTCCTTTGCTGGGAAAGGCACTTTGCTTCGCTGGGAGACTGGGGATCACGCAACGAACTTGGACGAAAACAACGATTTACGGACAAGGCGACGGTGTGGCAAGTAGGCCAAGCCAGAGATTCTGGGAATTTTTTTTGATTAAAAAAGGAGTTCCTTAAATTGGAAAGGTTTCAACATTTAAGGTACAGTAAACATGCACTACAAATGGTGGAAAAATTTCGCAGCTTTCAGAGGAAATGTGACTATATCCGTCGGGGGTTCTGGTGTGCGGCGGTTGTGTAGGACATTTCCATGAATAATATATGCGGTGAATGCAACACCGGATAGTTCCCAACATCGAGGAAGCCCCGACTCGGCCACCACACTAAAGTATTTTCCGCCCCGAGTTTGCCCACAGCAGTTCTGGTTCTTTCTTGTGTAAAGTAGTGTAGTGTTATTTGGCCCGTTACAATTACACTCCGCTTTCTCGTTACACTCGGATCATTCACGACTGTTATATTAATGCTGGACAAAAACATTGTGTTTTAACCCAACCAATTGCAACTTCCTTTTACAGAAAGTAAAGCCTCGGTTTTATACTATAAATGTATTCACTCTTTCGATTGATGCAAATGTAGATAATGATAATTCACTCATATTATCTGAATATTTGTACGTCTTTTTTATATGAATACCGCACTCATTCATAGTCCCAACCGTCTGGATCCAGTGAGCTATGACATCCCCAATCGCGGTTTGTTAAGAGGCTGAAGGTAGTGAGGAGGGAAATGAGTTGGATAAGAGGTAGGTGTAAATGTACCTGGTAATTCAAATTTTGTCACCAAATACGGCTAAAGCCATTTCAAGCAGAATTTCAATTCTGAATATTGATCTTACAGCAGTGGATCCAGAGAGTATCTTCCAATCTGGAACGTACCGCAAATATACTCCATATTATTTTAAAAGGATACATTGAGAAATAACACAATTGAATCAAATAAAATTTCTTGCTGGATTTCTTGGATTACTTTTCGACAGTCTTACCCCTCAACCACCAAGGCCGTCTAATTATGTTATTTATATGTTATAATATTATTATTTAATAGATTTCAAATATGTACATATACGAGCTCATCGTGATATTTGAAATCTTGCCGTTGCAGATGCATATAGTAATTCAATAAATTAATGGTACCAGTTGTACCTGCCTATATTCCTGCTTGCACCAGAAGAAGTAAATAATTTTATTGAGTGTCTTAAATTCTCCGTCTGCTTTCATATTCTCATTTTCATATGTAACATTCCTGTATTTCCCCTCTATCCTCTTTCCCATCTCCTTTCCCTACCCGCTACATTTAGTCCCACAACTGGAGATGCCATAGTCTCACCGGTTTAAACGATTGAAATAAATTGCGGCGCTTATGAATTACTCTTATACTTAAAATAAAATAAAAAAAAAACTCACTGGCTCCATAAATATGTTAAATTCTATTTTATTGATAGTGAAAATATCTAAGATTTTTTTAATATAATGATTATTTAATCGTTAAAGACAATATTAACGAGTTTCCGACAAAGAATGTGAAACATATAAGACAGAAAAATATTCCGTATCTAGGAAAATAACCCAGGACCTCTTCCTTGCCAGAGAAGTGACATCTGCGTCAAGAGTGAAAAATTCCTTATAAGAATATGCAGAAATTAGGAAAATTACCGTAAAATACGATATTTCCTGTCAAAATATATATTTGAAAATCAAATCTATTTAGCTTGATTTTGACTTTTCATTCGTTTAAATATATTTTTTTAATTGTTTATAAGAAAAAATCTCTTTTTATAACTTTTGAAGGTTGTCCCCATCAATGTAATACAACATTGAAGAAGAAGATAACAATAATAATCTAAACGAAAATATGAAAGAAAACAAGGCACAGACAAATAGAAAAAGACAATGTTACGCTATCCAGGTTACAAACCAATTCTTAGAATGATTTTTTTCCAATAAAAGGTAGTTGCAAATAATAAAATGGAAAAAAATAATTAGTTGAAGATAATATTGTTAATTCTAAAATTTGAAATATGATGATTTGACAGAAGGTGTCAATAGCGAAATTGGTTAACGCGCACGTCCCGGTTGGACGAGAGGTCTGGGTTCGAGTCCCAGTTGCGACCATTGACCTTTTCTATTTTTCTGTGCCTTGTTCTCTTTCATATTTTCGTTTCGATTAATATCGTTGTCATCTTCTTCAACATTTATATAACTTTATGTTGCTATTTATTGAATAAGATCAAGTAAGGACCGCTCAGATAGTTTGGGCGTGTGGAGCGAATGAACGAAGAAAGGAGTGTAAGGAGAATATACGATGCAAATGTGGAAGTGTGATGACGATGGAAGCCATGGCACCATGAAATGAATCATATTCTTGAGTCGGACCATGTCAAGAGTCAGAAGAGCATTTATGAGGCCATGCATGAATGTGAATAAAGCAAGGAGTTTGTGCCAAGAGTCATTTTGCGGTTCGTCCTCCCTGCCCACCCCAGAGGAGAAACGGCGCGATGGTTAGTTGGTTACTACTATTAATTTTAATCCACCAACATAAAACAGTGTACATGATGCATGAAGCAATAGTTGGTGTTAAAGTGCAGTCGGGATTAAAGTACTTCAATAATGCGATTGCCTTATTATAAGCAGTTAAAAGCGTAGTTCAATGCTTACCAACACTAATAACGCTTCGTAATAAGTAATGTTTATGATTATGTCAGAAATAGTAATGGTAATACAGTGTGTGTTGAATTTACGACAAGCAATATAATAGTGAGGTTAGCCGGTGTAGAGCATAGCTTGGTTATTCCACTTTATGTCGACGCCAGTTGTTCCGTTTCTTAATATAATATCATGTGTGTATCGGAATCGAGCTTTTTATATCCAATCATCAACTTGCTATTTCGTATCACGCGCGAATTGCTCTTTTTGAATCACCTAAAGTTGGTTTGCTCCGAGAACTTGGTTGCCACACCGCAGGACCATTATACTGGGACATATTATTACTGTTTCATGAAATTCCGCTGAAAGTATGATGTTCGAAGGACTCTTTTATTATTTCCCCTGTTACAGCAGCCGACTTGCTTTATATTTATCTGGTTTGATAGCAAGTTTGTCTGTTATTGGTACACATTTAAAGAAGGAAGAAGGCTAATATTATTTGTCAAATTGTATACATATGAAGACAGAGTAGGGCTTTTAATCATTTTTTTTATTATTATTTATTATAGTTAAAGAAATATAAATGTTCTGTTTCCTAGCAAATTTCATAAATGCTTTATAATATTCACATATAACAACCATAATTTTACACAATATCTATAATCCAAAAAAGAGTTAAATATGTCATTTTTCTGTTTTTTTTGTCTTTCGACCAGCGAAAATAAATGCGACTTTACAACGTGCATTTAAGATGATTTTTGCTCTGAAAAATTAAAAATATATTAAATTCTGTTGTTAAAGATGTCAAGTATTCTGTTAAAAATTTGTTAAGTATTCTGAAAGATTTGTTCAGGGATATTTTATAATAAAAATTCAAAATTGTAGGTCTACAAAAACAGGAGATATGATTTTTTGAATACATAAAAAACTTTTTTTTCACTCTCCAGTTAACAGTTAACATTTTGTCCTTTACAGCATTTCAAATTTCCGTGATCGATAATAACTTACCGTAAAAAATATTCGGCATTAAAGGAAATTATAATTTTATTCGCTTATCTTAAGATAGAAAAGTTTTTTAAAATTAATTTGTTCAATTCTCCGTTTTCAGGCTTTCGGAAAGGAGATTGAAAATGTATATACAATTTTAGTGTTTACTATGTTAGTGTATCTTCAATTTATTGTAATGTCTTGAATAGTGTTCGTGTATTTGTGACGATTTTATAAATGTTGTATTCGCGTGTATATATTATGTTATTTTCTATCTATATTATAATGGAAGAGTTGTTTTGACTTAATTCTATATTGTTTGTGAATCATGCGAGCATGTTAGTGGGTTATATATTTATATTAGATAATTTAGGTTAAAATAATATTTTATGATGGTAAGAGAAATTACCAGGAATCAGAGGGATTTGGAATGATGATTTGGGATAATATTATGAAGACAAAGATAAAAAAAAACTGTTGAAAGAATACAAAACAAGTTCTTACGTTTAATAAATTTTAAAATGGTTAATCCAGTAATTATGTTGAACTATAACACTGTAAAATTATATGTTCAAATTGTCAGACAGAAGAATTTTCACTAATTTGATATTTTCATATAAAATTCTAAATGATTTAGTTGATAGTCTGGTATTGCTTGAATTGATAAGCTTACGAATTCCACTTCGTAATATTAGAAGTCAGAATTTATTTCAGTGCAGAAATTCTGGGACTAACTACCATATGTATTCCTCTTTGCCCAGAATACAAATGGTAACAATTATACCAAGTCAGTGGACATCTTCAATTTATCTTTAAATAAATATAAAATATTGTTATTGAGGCAGTTCAATATTGTACAATAAATATGTATTTTTTCTAATTATGCTAAATATGGTAAAGCCCCAAAAAAGGGCGTTTATTAATAAATAAATAATTAATTATTTAATTTCTTCATGAAAACACTAAAATATACCTTTTTTGCAAGGATTTAAATTACGATAAAAACATAACATGTATTTTATATTTTTAGTTCTCACGTGAAGCCCCAAAATAAAATAAAAAAATCAGATGGTAAAGACATGAAAATGGTATCCATGTGAACATCATAAAATATTTTAATATCTGAAATTTGCTAGATTTTTCATAACATGGCAACATAATCTTACACTTCAACATATGAAAGTGCTCAGTGTCAAATACCACACACTTTAGTGAAAATCATATGACTCCATATCCAGACAGCGCTGGTTCAACTAACGGAGACGTGGGGGCTAGTTTAAAGTTTAACTAGAAACTACCTGCAATATACGCTATGAGACGGGATTGGGGCGCTAAGAACACGTGCTCATGTCGTAATAGACGTTTACAATTTCCTGACGTGAGGAAATGGCGTATTTACGTTAAGGTTCCAGCAGACCCTTTAAACTTGTATTATAATCCTTTATGTAGAAACTTGTACTCAACTTGTTGAGTAAAATATTTATAACGTTTGTCATTACACCAACAAAGACGTAAAACAGAGAAAAAAACGTAACGTTTATTATTACGAGAAAAAAAATGTAACGTCTATTTCACGCGTACGTGAAAACTCAATAGAAACCAGACAAGTCATGAAATCGGAATGTCAAAGCATTATTTACTGAATGTATTCAAGGTGCTGTCTTTATCTGATGCTTTATAAAGTTATAATATTAAGTGTAATAAGACCAGTGTCCTTGTAATGTTAATATTTGTCTCCTGAGCTTTATCTTCTACTCAAGATGTTCCACAAACAGAATATTACGTAATAATGAATGGCAAATTTGTTAGAAGTACTGTTCATTGTTTAGAGCAACTTTCATTCCGTGATATTACAACGATATTACGTATTACCGCACGTCGTTACGGTTTTGAAATATACTTAAGCGCAATTCCTTCAGGAGACGTAATAAGAGGAAATAAGGCAATTAGCGAAATCCGACGAAAGTAGGCGTTTATGTTCTCAAGCCTCAGAATAGGCAATCGTCGTATAAAGGGGTCATAAAAAGCGGTGAGTTTAGTTACATCATAACCGGATAAAGTCAAAAAGTTTTACCACATGCTATGATTCTTAATTAACATATAAATGGGAAGAATATTGTAACAGTACGCTTATGTTCAAAGCAATATTATCAAGACAGGAATCAGTATAAATTTTAATTTATTTATTTTACCCGCTAAGATCTATTGGATTATGCTAAAAAAACTGATATTTATTTTGAACAGTTTGAAAGGAATGAAAAAAAACACAATTTTAATAAATCTCGACTTCATTTGATGAATTATCTAGCATTTTTATGAAATGGGAAAACTTTTCAAATATTATCGAGTATCATAGCGAGAGTAAAATTAAAAAGAAATGTTTTTGCGTTAAAATTGACTTATTCGCAGAAAACCCTAGGAGAAAAAAGCGCCGAATATAAACAGCGACCTGAAACTTTTCAAATATAAATTGCGCTCTGAACCTAGTTTGGATACTGTTTTTGAGCTTTTTTCATTACCCTAATTATTACTTTTGCCTGTTCATGCTTAATTTGTAAGCGAATTTTTAATATTTTTTTTTATCAAACTTAGAAGATTAATTTTGTTCATAAAAATAATCTAATGACAATTTTGGTTTTAGAGAGATAATTAATAGAATTTTATTATAGAAAATGTAAAATAATTTGACTAAATAATAATTGAAACCAGTATGAATATTTTAGTCTAGTCAGAATATCCGACCAACAACAGGCTTCTCCCCGCCTTGAATGTAAACTCCAATCCGTCTCCTCTCATACGAGGCTTTCGTCTCGTAATGAATTCATGCTGAAAGATAGCCTACGGCGCAACAAATAATAATAATCCCATGTTCATCTGCCACTTTATCTTTACGTTTAGACGCTAAACCGTATTTGATTACAAAACCGTTGGTATGAATCATTCCCCATACCTCGGATTGTACCAACCAACACACCACGTAGACGTTAATTAAAGTCCTCCTCTTGCCCGTAGAACTGCGGGCTGTGGAACCCGAACCTTTTGACATGAGAAATAGTTCTCGCTCGGCGTATGAACAAGTAGCCAGGATTAACAAATAGTGTTGGTGAAGCAATATAATTGATAGCACGAACCAGAGGTTAATCTGCCCCTGACATCACTCTTTACCTAATGTATTCAGTTCAATAATGCGCTGACGTGAACCAAGTGTTATTGTGTGCTTTTACAATTTCACATTGGAAGGAAACGCATAAAAGAAATTCTAGAAACCGTTAGTTATCATGAGAATTCCACTTCTTTTCAACACCCAATGTAACCGATTTCACGTAGGCTATTTTCAGTTCTTTACTTTGATTCCATCAAAATTGGCTCCGTGTGGGTTGGTAAAATAATATAATATTCTCGTAACCAGTCGCACACCACATTTCAAATATCCACGGGAGATGCGATAAACTCGGTTTTTACTGAATAATTTTAATTCGCTCTAACCAAACGCGGCCTTTTTAATGCCACCAAAATATTTTTCCGGAACAAATTAAATGGTTTCTGGTGGCAAAAACCACTAACGGCGCATGCAAATGGAGTGCATAAAAATATCGCATCTGCTTCTGGCGCCAAAGTGGGACATTCTCTGGAATGGTTTTATTTTTTCACACACCTAAGCAGCGTTGTATTAAAAAAACATCGCTTATTAATTCGGTAGTTATATAATTTCAAACTTCAAATAATTACAATTTCGTATTCATGCGAATGAATTTCTATTTTATCCTTTCTTTAAAAATGCATTGGTTAGGCATCATAATATGTTAGAGATTTTTTTTATCTCGATTATAAATTAAAACTATTAGTAAGTGGTTGTTTAGCGGTCTCTATGTGTTTTCAGGGATACTAAATTGTGTCGTGCTCGTGAACAGCGGAACGACGACAACTGGGCTATAGATGTCGTTTAAGGGAGTATTCTAGACTAGAAAAAAAAACTTTTTTTTTCTTCATATTTCCAAAGTTTAAAAATTCAAAAATATTTATATAAAAGGATTTTTCGAAATCCGCATTATTTAAAAAGTTATAACCATTTTAATTTCGCGGTTTAGTCGGTATCTAACCAAAATCTAAATAGAACAAAATTTTAAACGTATTTTTCTCAAAATCACTCTTTTCAAGACGGTTGACACGACAATCTCAAGTGCTACTTGAATTTTGGTGTGAGCCTTCTCTATACATTACTTTATCGCATGAACTAGAACTATAACAAAATTTTAATTTTTACTTTTCTAAAAAAATTCGGAAAAGGTGGTAAAAAAGTGTTTTGTTTTCTTCAGACAGCCACCATTTTGCGAAAAAAAAAGACTTTTCCGAGGTTCATGCCATAGCAGCATTTGTTTGGATTAAATTTTTTTTTTTTTTGATAACTAGGAGGGATGCAATCGTGTCAACCAGGGCGCCCCCCACTTCAACACCCTGTAACTTTTAATTTTTTTTTTTAATGTTTTCTTTAATGTTTAATAAATATTTGGTAAAATAATGGCTACAAAATATAATGGTCTTTTTTTATTGCACCCGAAAAAACACCTACAATTCATGCTTCTAGACTACAATACCCCTTTAAGTGTCTTTTCAGATACAAAATTTAATTTATTGAATTGTCATTGCAATATGGCAAAACGCAAATTGCATTAATTTAAGCATTGTATATATTACTCTCTCTTACTTTCTCCGGATCAACTTCAATAATCAACTAATAAAATATTAGCCGCCCATGCAGCAGAAGATCTTTATAAGCTTAGTGTCTTTTGTGTACATGTAGATCTGCTGATTGCCATTCTGTTGATATATTTTTTCCACGAGTAGATTCACTTTAAGGGTATTACGCCCAGCAAGTTTAGGGTTATTTACACATCCAAAGCATTATGATTCATGCATTTCATGCGATAATGGTCCATTCGAAAAAGGTTACTTTTCAACGGGAAGCAAATTCTTGCTTTCTCGAATAAATCAACTACATTGGGATTTCGTATGGATGCCGTCAATCCAAGATTCGATTTCCTACGCACGTTCAAGCTTTACGTGCCTTTTGAAATATTTACAAGGCACCATTGAAAGCTCCAAAAACTACAATTGTTGTGTAAAATAGGCGAGTATTAGGGTCTGAAATTCCGCGGAGGCTATTTAACACTCGAACCAATGAATCTTCTCTGTTCAGACTTCATCAAACATTAACTTGCCCACTTCCCACATACAAACCTTTACTAGCAGTCACTCAAATAAGGTAAAATGTTCTACATTCTTCTTTGGCAAAATCTTGTAAAAAAATACCTCATTTAGGGATTTGAAGAAAAATTACACAAACATTTTTAACGAAGATACTTTTTTCATTGGTTCATACAAATATCTTTTTCATTGGTTTGTTAAAAAAAATACATAAATAATAAAAACATTCATTCATCAATAATTCTTAGAACTATACTTTAACTCCTGATGATGTGAGCATCGTTCACGAAACATGTTGAGTGTATATTAAATAAAAGTGATGTGTACAAAGATATTTGTGTTTTAATAAAAAATAAATAATGCCATTACAAAGTGAAATCCTTAATGAAGAAGTTTTCTTCGAAAAATTAATTCTTATAACTTTATATATTTGCATATCATATGCTCAGCTGTACATTCAAGATTTATTTCCTAGAATATAGCTCTCAGCAGTGACTCCAGTGCCTACAAACTAAATTGATTTATTGAGATCAATTTTTAATAAAACCTTTCTACCTGCAATGTACTATACATTTTTACCTACGTATAATTATGAATATGTGATTACTAAACCATGAATAATATTTCGATAAATTATTTTTTAAGAAAAGGTTTTTTACCCGAAATCTCATTATTTTGCATTAGATAACATTGAAAAGTACAGTATTACGTGAATGGGGGATTCCTTTGTAAATATTCCTTTATCATATTTTTCTTTTCCCATACATAATATTTTTAATAAGTACGCATTATGTAAATATCTGTAGGTTTACCAATTTGAACAAAAATATTTTTTCCATGAATTTACAAATTTTACAGACAGAAAAACGATAAAATAATATATTTTACAGCATATTCAAAATGTAAATAAAATTGCTACATTAGTTACTGAATAAGGATAAAAAGCTCCGAGATGCAAGGTAAGTTCATATTATATATTCTCTACTTTGAATAATATTAAAGTCAAAACGTGAGTACGATAAGCTTGCGCTTTCCAAAATTGAATTGTAATAATAAAGGCTTAGCGCACTGACAAACTTCCCCTTAGAGCCATATGGCAAAAAGCCTAGGGGTAGTTTTATTTACATAAGCAAATTGCTAAAACAGGTAAGAAGGGACAACGAAGTTAGCTCAATTTCGCTGGCAACGTAAAAAGAGCTTACGTTTAGGGATCGTTTTCATAAAAAAAATCCTCCAAAAACCGGGATTAATCAGTTAAAATACACATGGAAAAAGATTCGTTGATATTTTGGCAAGCCACACAACTCCCACGAAAAGGGTGTCGAGTGACTTACCGTGAAACGGGTTAATTATTTAAAAGCGTTTAGATAGTGAGGATATTAATACTGGCTTTGGTACCCATTAAAAACTTTTTTAAATCTCCTTTTGCCCAAAACTCTCGCGTGATTTTTAACGAAACGTATTTTGTGAGTATTCACATAACTTTTTTAATGAGCTACGTTTTATTATGTTAAGAACCGAAACGTTTTACGTAATGTTGAAATTTAATCACAAATAAGGGTTACGTTACAAAGATTTTTCAAAGTAGGTACTGTAAAATTTCCCCTGTGATATTTGAAGACATCAAGGACCGTTTGGCCCTCAGCCAAATTTTGTAAGTGTTACTAGAGCCTCCTGGACCTTCTCGGGGAACTGTTTTATGGTAACGACGAAGGATGAATATGGTTTATTCGCTTGAAATGATCATTTTCAAGAACTGGTGCCAATTTTTTCACGCTATCAACTAAAATTTGAATACTGATCACGTTTGTTATGTTACTTTTTGTGCCTTCGCAATCGAATGGTTATTTCTGATACTTCTTTTTCAGTGTCTGGCTCTACCTAAAAAGGTATCGAAATTATATCGTAATTCCGGTTTTTATAGTTAATTTTACCTCTTTACTTAATAGTATATTGTAGGAGATACAAGCATTGTTATTATAATAGCCAAGTGTACAGATAATTTTGATATTGATGATTTTATTACCAATCCATTTCGTTAGACACTAATCGAAAAAGTAAAGAAGAATAAAACAAACATTCTCGTGCTAATATAAAGCTAAAATCAAATAAAGTAGATACCTTCTAAATTTAAAGAAGCGGCATCTGTTGACATTGTGAATAATTATTACAACAATTAATTTTTAAAAATAGATACTCTTAAATTTTCTTAGACTAGAAAACCAATAAAGAGTGAATTATACAATTAAGTAATCGATCGCTGAGGGGTAACACGATATGATAACATTTTAAATGGTGACCGGACAATTCAAATTAACTCAACTCAACAATTCCTTTGAAAAGTCGTTAAAAGTGAAGAAAACAAATATAAAAAATTGGTTAGATTTGTTAGATTATGAGCTAATTTTTTTTTCAAAGCCTTTAGTGACTTCAAAGAGATGTTGAGTTGAGTTGATTCTAAGTTGTCATGGAACTTTTTAAATCATCTAAATATAATTCAAAGTGTGATACTCAAGGTAATATTTAAACAAAAAAAACACATACAAATTTTCTACCGACCCCCTTTTCACAATATTTAATTTCACTATCAACAATAATAGTAACAAAAAATTAAAAATATTCAATTATACTTTGTTAAAAGAAAAACAGTTATATAACTTATAATTTATATAATTATATAATTTAATAAGAATCTAAAAACGCTATCAGAAAAACATAAAAATCTCAAAAGTAAACACTAAGCATGTTCAAAATATCCTTCTTCGTAAATGAATAACCAATTTTAACAACTTTCATTTAAATCTATAAAATTATCAAAAATATTCAAGAATTTCAGCTTTAATTGAAAAATTACCTTACTATTTAAAATGTCCAATTAAAAAAAATGTTATTTTTTTCCTTCTGATTTCGATAAATCTTGCATTTTCTTACTTATTCTCTTGTTATTACTGTTACTATCACATTGTTTTATTACGTATATGTTTTTATAATTTGAGCGTAAATTCTCTCGCCAAACAGAAGCTATTAGGTGAGGGTGAGGAATAGCTACGATTTGTGTAGTACACAATACACTATAAACACGTAATATTTGTTGTTAAAAAATACGTGGAGATTAAATTATAAAAATAATTAAATAAAGTACCAAACTTATCAGCTTTCATTTTTTTTTAATTTTAGTTAGGTAGCCTAATAAAGGGTGGAAGAGAGTTAAAAAAAGAGTACATGCCCACGGAGTTATTTAAGCAGCTAATTCAGCGAAGGCAGCCGAATATCAAAAGTACTTCGAGGAACAGCAATATCCATTGATTTGTAAATAGTATGATGAAAATTCTCATCGAAAAACCTTGCATTTCCACACTTTTCCTTCCGTCCGTTCTGCATTAAGTTAATGAAGGCGCATAAATTATAGCGGAAAAGTCGTATTCGTCCTGTTTGTTTTCTAATACAAAGGTTCTTTCCCCTCAAGAATTGAATAGATTTTTCCGACCACGTACAGAGGAGAATCAGAAATTCATATGAACTACTACAAATACAATTTGAATCTTCTCGAGGATGCAAAAAAATTAATATGCAAACAGTTATGCCTTGAGGCGAATAGATTTAACTTATCGTTTGCAAACATAACAATCATTCAGCGTATCCAAGCGTAATCCCTCTGTACAACCATATTTCTCTTTGTATATGTTTGTATAATATTAATTAAAACGATAAAATAATATTTCAGCAGTAGCAAGTATATATTTCAAGCAAAATGTAAATCGTTTGCCTCCATCAGGGATCCAGTAAAATAAACCAAATATTATTAATATGATTGCACTGAAACGGTATTATGTAGGTAGATGAATTCCAGGAGTCGTATTATACATATAGAAGTGTCGTAGATAAGCTTAACTAAATAAGCTTAACTAAATAAGCTGGGAAACTCAACAAAGACAAACTCTGAAATAATAAACTTTTAAATGCAGAATATTGAGCTTCCGACCGAATTACTAGAGAAGTTATTTCAAAATTAACATATCAATTCGAGTAATATGAAAGTATTACCAATCTGACGCATGAATACTGCATAACATCATTATTGCTTCAAAATACTATCATAATGTGCGTAATAAATTCGGTGTATGTAATGTGTATTATTCACTTTCGATGAACTCATTTGCTTTGAATTTAAGTGTTATTTTTAAATTTTGAACTGATTGTGGAAACAATTCAGACAAGCGATAAATTAGTTACAAAAACAATTTTATTATTTAAAATTTATTATTTTTTATTTGATTACCTCACAAGGGTCCAAACTTCTCCCGTCTGAATCAGGTTAGACTATGGCATACTCAGTTGGAGTATGTTGTGAGGCTGGATGATAGTGGGGAGATGGCGAAGAGGAAACCTAGCTATTCAGATCTAGTCACCAAATATGACTAAAACCATTTCGAGGAACGTTTCAATTCTGAACGGTGGTCTTATGCTAGGGCGATAGTGAGAATATCTTCCCCTCCGGTACGTGCTGCAAATATACCTTTTTTTTATTTTAAATGATAAAATTGTGAAATCACAGATCAATCAAATAAAATTTGAACCCGCGACCTGCGGATAGCTAGCCGAGAGCCTTACTCCTCGACCACGGAGGCAATTAACTAATTCCGTATTAAAAATGCATTACTTAGGTTTAAGTTTTTGACAGATATCATTATTTTCACAGTTCATTCGGGGCGTTTATTTGAAAGATAATTTTTTGATCTTCTCTCCTTTAACTTGAAACAAAAATAACTGTAAAAAAATAATTGTAAAAAATAAGAAGTGAAGTTAGCCGTCCATATGGAATGCCAAACTGACGTATGGCAGTGAACTGGCAGAGGAAGGATGCTGGAGAAATGAGACCCTGAGGCGTATGTGTAAAAAAGCATTTATAATCATGTACGAAATATGGAGATTCCCCAAGAATGCAAAGCTTAGAATGGGACATTTAGATGTTTTAGGCATGTAGCGCAAATGCACGAATATAATAGTGTAAGGCGAATCAATGATGCTGGTGTGAGTTTTTTTATTTTTTTTATATATTCAATAATATTATTATTTCATTTATTAAAACAGTTTATTTATAAAAAAAGTTCTGCTAGGTAATTATTATTACACGTTATAACGTGTAATAATAATATAATTGAACATATAAAACAAATAAAAAAATTAAAATGAAGTTATACAAATTAAATTTGATAACAATAAAAAACTGGTGTGAGTGGTGGAAGAAGTCGGAGACGTCCGAAGAATAGAATAAAATATTTTAGTGTGGTAAAACAAGGCTATGTGGTGGACGAAGAAAGGGGTATAAGCAGAATTGTATGACGTGGAAGTGATTGGTAGAAGAAATAGAGGTCGCCCTAGGAAGACAAGGCGTGATCAAGTAAAAACTATTCAAGGCTTGATAAGTGAGGCAAGGATGTACATGTACAAGGCTGTTATAATGAAATAAATAAGATTAAGAAAAGAAAGTTTAGATTTGGGAATAATGATGGAAGAAAAGAGTGTAATAAGATTATATATTGTTGGGCCAGGTCCAGAATAACAGAAGGTAATAGTGAAGGTAAATGAGACCATGTATGAAAGTGAATGAAGTAATCTGTGCCAAGCCGAGTAGTTTGGGAGTGCGTACTCTGACCACCCGTGAGAAAAAATGGTGTGATTTTTAGTTAATACGTTTTCATACAAAAATTAATAATTCAATTTTGTTTTTGAAAGGTAAATATTTTTAAAATACTTTCAACTTCCTAAATCCGAAAAAAATAAAATCCAGTGATTTTTCACGGGTTTGCGCCAGTTTGCCACTAAAACCATTATAAACTATATCGATTAGTACACCACAATGTGCGCGCAATATACTCGCAGTGGTGTTGCGAAGTCGAAGGGTTAAGGATACATTAAAAAAGATAAAACCCTAAATGAAATGATCCTTAAAAGCCATTTTGTGCTTGGTTGGAATAATTAAGAAAGATCACGAATTCAAAAAGTAAAATAAAAATATTTCCTCTCCATTGTCAATTCGCCCCTGCCCATATTCCGTGACAGCATGCTCGTTGCTCGTTGCTCGTACTTGCGTGAGAGCTCTCGATACTTCCGTTGAGATTCCCGTTCGGAATCTCATGGGTCATGTTTCGCTTTTATTTATTTGCATCTTATGCTACGGGTCACACAATGGCTACAGCTATGGCAACCCTTCCTACAACTAACATCAAATAGTCACATGCTCCCTGGCCGGGGGAAACATTCCTACATATTTAATGCACCAGGAAACATTTAAAAAATTGAACAACTTTTCTTCCCTCGCTTTCTCTTGAAATTGTACAATGAAAATGTTCAAAAATACTTCAACAGATCAAGTGTCATATTCTTTCTAGGGGTAATACTAAGTGTGAGCAAAAGTTGGTATATGTCAAATGTATGATTTATCCATTTATTTGGTCGTTTTCTTAACGTTTTCTTAAATTAAATGACTGAAGTAACACTGTAACATACTAGACCAGGGGTCGGCAGTTTGTCAATTGAAAAGAGCCAATTTGTCTAAATATATGAGAGAGCCATATTATTACGGATAACAAGGGGGGGGGGGGGGTACTGGTGGAACAATAATAATCTAACCATTTTGTGTTATCTAAATTCTTACGGTATATCACACTTCTGCCGTTTAAATGTTTCTATAAACAGAATCGCGCGTAGATTCCTTATTAAATTAAAACCAGTTTTGTGTTCGGAATGCAAAAACATAATCGTTCGGCGGCTCCATCTCATAAGGTTGGTTGAGTAGAGGTGAAATTGCTATAGATGACTGAAGAGCCGAAAAGCCGCTGACGTCTATGCAAAGAGACGCAAATTCCGACCCCTGTACTAGACCTTTGTACTAAACATGTGCCTTTGAAAACATACTATACAGGTCACATACATATGAATTATTGGGATTAAAAGAAAAGGCATTTTATAACCTTCTGATAACCAATTCGAAATAACAAAATCTGATACAGACACACAGCAACCGCAGTTTTGTGCCTTTGATTTACGTTTAAACGTGCTTTTGAAAGGTCAGATTCAAATAAAAACAAATCGAATTGCAAATTCAGCATTACCTAGCATTACCATTACGTAATGTTTTTATTCTGCGAAACAACGTTCAGTTGTAAACTTATTCGATCTCGCTGTTTTTTTTTAATTTTTATTCTGCTATGAAAATTTTGATAAGGGTTTTTAAGAAATTCTTTCAAAGGTTTTTTTAATTATTTCTTTGTATTTAATCAGATTTCATTTTCAGTCTCGAACGAAAATCAATTCGGCCGCGCAAAACGACATGCTCGGGAAGCTGTGAACATTGAGGGGATGTAATTTATGAGATGAATCAAGAGTGATTGCGCGGTGGGGATGAGTTGAAAGAAAGAAATTGGCACTTTGTTTGACCCTTTTCGTGTGCGCGGAGATAAAGATTTATCATTCAATAAATAGCATCACGAGAAAACATATTAAAGCCGAGAAGCGTTAATCATAAATCAGGCAATAACGCCATTACTTTTCTGCACTAACAAGATCAAGCTATCTTCTGTATTTTAAACAAGGGAGGAAATTTATAAACCTAGATAATTTATATATTTCTATAAACATGTCGACTTTATGAAATTGTCATGTTGATGTAGTTTGTAGTGTCTTATATATTTAGGCCATTGGATAGATTCGAACAACAGCCGATTATATCAGATAATATATAAATAAATCATACACTTGGACAAGGGTAATGACCGTTACCTTTGAATTGAAAAATATGGTGACCCGACAGATGATCCCCCGACAATTGATCCCCCGAAATGATACTTACTATAAAATTACAATTTTTTGCGCATAATTTACCTACTTCAAACGTAAAAGATTCAGTTCTACTTCAAAAATACGCTTAATAATAAGTTGGTACGAAAATCAAAGGAATTTATACAGTGTCGATTTTTCTGTACTTATGCGCTGGTACACACAGTAAATAGAGAAGCAGGTTTTTCCTTGATGCATTTGAATGAAATGTTTTATTCTATTGTTATTCAGCGGAATATCCTCTCTGCACATCCCTACGGGGACACTTAGTTATACTTTGTGTAATTATGTAAAATGTACTTCCCTAAAACGACTGCACATTATTTATTAGTACACAGGGGGACGAATTGTCGGCGGACCAACTGCCATGGAACCAAAATTACCTTATTACATAATTACCGAAACTATCTAATTTTTCTTTTAAAATAATGACGATTGTTTTGTTAACAAGTTAATGGCATTATTTGTAAAATAAATATGCCTAGTTTGCCAATTCATGGAGTAAGAGCATTAAATTAATTAAGATGAAAATTATTCGAAATGAAGCCCCGCGGCTGACAATTCAAAGTAAAATAAAAGCACTTAAGAAGAACGTTTATATCGCTCAATAAAGATTAAGACATTTACAACAGATACTTGTTCGGACATTCATTATTCACCCAAGTCGCGTAATGTTTTTTTGATTACTGTTTCAACAACAATAATTGATGACATCTTGATAGATACCAACCCTTTGAACGTTCCGTGAATGATAAATCATTGTTTAAAAGTGTTGTAATCTTACCGTTACAAACGAGTAAATGAGCCATTGTACGCGTGTACAGAATAAATACTAAAGTGATTAAGGGTAGAAGAAAAGTTAAAGGTGGAAAAAATCCAATGATGTAACACTAAGTATTGCGGAGGTGCAGGTAATCAATCATATTCACTGAGCGGCTCCTCCCGTCGCTCAGCCACCCCTCATCTACTATGAAACAAACGAATAATTCAATTATTCCAGGAAAGCATCCCCAATTGTGTGCTGAATTTAAATCAGACCTTTTTCAAATTAATAACTTGTTGTGTTGTTCATCTTTCTTATTTACTTGGAACGTTGGAACACACTTTTTTAAATAATATTTTAACTTTGATTTTCACGATCGTAATTAAAACGATTTGTCATAATACTTTCAGAATTATAATACATGCTCACCATTAGTTCTCTAATGGCTTCAATCTGCTGTTTGTACGCAACAGTATGTGGCAAATGTACGGTTTCCACCTTCCAGCTATCACAAAGGTACAAAGACAATAAGGCTGTAAGTCAGATAAACCCGACAAATTGTATATTATTCTAACCACGTTTAGTTTTTAATTAAAAACTACCAGACGAGCTTTTTGGCCTGACAGTCATTTCGCTAAATTGGTTTATAAAGAAAAATACATCATATTTTAGTCGCTCTTTTAATTTCTTCTTCACTAATATATAATTATTGTTAGGTACTTTTTTGCCCATTTTAATTCGTTCGCACGACATTAAATAACAATTAATACTGTGCATCAGAAATCTGTTCATACCAATATTTTCACGATATATAACTTTCGCAATCAGATTAGGGGAGTTCAACCGAATACTCTGATTCCCCTATTGCTTTGCCTACAGAACTTTCCATTGGAGTTAAACAGACGTCAATGACGTAAGTCAACCATCATAATATCTCCCCAAATGTAAGTTTGTGGTAGATAATGTTCCGGATCACCGGAAAGCCAGAATGTTGGAAGGTTAGTTCCGAGCAAATACTCAAATTCAACCAGCCGTCTGTTTTGTAATTGTTCTTAGTCTGTAGTTATGCATGTTTACACGCCTTCTGGTATTTTCAAAGCGACATAAACGAATCAGAGGAAATAAAGTAACGCAATAAAAATAAACGGAAGAAGATAAAGGAAATGAGAGATTAAGAACCGTGAGATAGGCCTTAATTTAATACTGAAAAGTAGTTGTTACGTGTGTAATGACATAGTTACGTCAAGCTCAAAGTGCCTACGCTTTGTTGCCTACCAAATTGCGTTTATTCCAGATGTTTGAATCCGGGAGTAATAATGAGTTTTATTTTCATGACTTAAATTAACATATTTCAGACAATCGTGAGATGTGATCTCTGTTTGGTCGATCGATAGGGATGAGAGAGCCGCTCCACCCGGCTCGCCTGGGAAGGTACTCCCTCTTGAAGTGTTCGCTCGTCGCGAGTGCCGAATCCTTTTTTCACAGCGCGAAAATAAATATTAGCCCGGGGACATTTTAATGGAATTCCATCGTAGATCGACTAACAATTGCGACCTTTTGGATGGGACGATGAACGACTCCCCCACCCTCTGTTATTCACCCCTATCGGGGCGCATTCTCTACAGCTCTACGCGCTACGCTCTAGGTACTGGACAGGCAGATTATTTTGCCGTTTCTTACGTTGAATCTGTTCGAGAGATAATCTGCCGGAAGATGGGATATCGTGTTCTATTTACCTTTCATCCGTATGCTTTATTCATCTTAATGTGGATAACATCACTTTCATTCACAAAATGCTTTTTAGAATATAAAAGGACTCTTTTCTATTTATGCATTCAGTAAATTAAAACTTTACCATGTTTAAACCCCTGTAGATTTCCGTTAGTATACTTTAAAAGTATGTGTAAATCTTCAAACGTTTATAATAAAACTTAAATCTTCAAACATCATCAACACGGTGATGGTAGTTATGTAGTTCCCTTTATAATGAAATCCAAAGCACCTGAGCTTAATGGTTTCTACAACTTCAATTCTAGGCGGTTACGTAATTTAAAGACAAAATTAAAAGGATAATAAAAGGCATAGAAGGCCTTGCTTCAAATTAAGTTTTTTTTCTGCATATGTACGTTTATCTTTTAATTTTAAGCAAACTACTTTCTTAGTTTTAGTTACTTTCTACTTAATTAGTTAAATTTTCCTTCGTAAAATTGGTGGGCGGTATGTTAGGAATTATTATTGTTCTTTTGAAATTCCTACCCACCTCCTTCCCACTACCTTCAGTGCAGTTTAAATCTTCGAACAATCCGCAGTGTATTATGAAGTTCATATTTTCAAAGTGCAAAGATAACCTTCGGTGAATAAACATTGTATTTACATGTGTTGCATAGACTTCAATAACTTATATTACCATCTGTTCAGATTGGAACATTTTATGTGAATTCGAATGTGCATATCAAACCCAGTCAGCTACATCGTCGCCTTAGTTCGCATTTGTCCAACAGACCATTTGAAAATTTTACAGGAGGAGAAGGTTTTCTTTCATTATTTCAATGAAACATTATGAAAGGTGTTTAAGATAAAGCTCTTTCGGTAAAGGTAAAGGTCTCATTAGTTCAAATAATTCTCAGTTCAGTGAATAACTGTACTACTTTATACTCTATTTTTAATTTAAAAGTGTAGATTGAACAAAAACTAAAATGGTCTGTTGGACAAATACGAACTGAGGCGACGACATCACTACAGTGAGTTTTTTACCATTCCTGTTTTCCCTACCTAAAGAAAGTTTCTAACATACTCCATTTTTTGGTCAATAGAAAAATTTGTGTAAATTATCTTACGGATACGATGGAAATTTGCAAAACGTCGTCGGATAAATGTGAATCCTGGTGATTTAAACGATCGATTGAATTCTGAAATATTTTAGAAAGACTTCTTTAAGATTAGATTAATTTAAAACGCTGCGGACTCTCAATGCTTTGGCTTAAAAACACGATTGCTGGAAGATTGGATATCCTATTCTGTTTACCTTTCATTCGTGTGCTTTATTCAACTAACTGTAGATAACATCATTTCAATTCTCGAGATGTCTTTTGAAACCTAAATAGATCCTTTCTAATTATAAGCATTCAATAAGTGAATACTTAAATCTGTAGGTACAGGTAAGTTTCATTTGAAATGATTTATTGCCAAATATATCGAAATACGTAAATTTATATCAAGGTGGACAAATTTTATCAATGTAACAAAGTAAATAAGTAAATAAAAATAACTACGAAAAATTAATTCTTTATGGTTAAATGGTAAATTAATGTACGATGTTTACTTTTTTGATGAAAATTTGCGAAGAGCGTTTATTTTAAGACTTTGTGCCGTTGTTGATCTTATGTCATGATAAAGTCGAATATAACTCCTTGATCTGGTCCCCCCATTTTAAAATACATTCATATTCAATCGAGAAAATTCAACATAAATTTCTAAGACACATTAATTTTAAACTCAGTATTTCCGTTGAAAAACATGAACTATAATTACTTGATGAAAGGATTAAATTAAATATTTGTTCAAAATTGTAAATGGTAGAATAGACAATCCTGATTTAACTAAGCTCATTGAATTTCATATACCCACGAGAATCACTCGTTCTAAAATCCTGTTTAAATGCTACAATAACCGGACTGAGTATACGCTACACTCGCTTGTACCTAGATTACATGCAGTTACTAATAGATATGCTGATGTGGCAGATCTATTTAACTGCACGGAAGGTAGGTACAAGACGGCTATACTATAAAATATTTTCAATAAATATTCATTTTATTTGTACTATAGATTTTTGTATGTTATCGCGTCTCTGGTGCCTTTTCTCTTTCAAACGCCACAATTATCTGTTATAATCTTTATATACTGTTTCTAATAGTGATTTTGTGACATGCGTGCTCTTGGTATATTTATACCGTTGATATTAAATAAATAACATCTCATTGGTGTCACAAAAGGCTGAAATTTTGCTTACAATTGCTGTGCAGTTGGGTTGTGTTCTTACCGAATACACGGAATCGATTATCATTAAATTTTCTGTTTTCTATTTGGTTTCAAATTAAACAAAGCAAAAATTTAACAAAATTATTCTGAAATCAAAAGCCGTATGCTTCGGTGTAATAATCCTACAATCCGTTGGTATCTTCATTAAATTTTTGATTTATATCCTCAGTTAACTTAAACCTTTTTGCTTTAAAATACCAAAACCTACACAATGCACGAGTCGCTAAATAAATGTCCTTTATTCACATTCAGAGTTATTTCAGAACATTCCTAAAGCATGAACGAAAAAATCGCATTCACTGGAGATATGTGTTCGTATCATTTAAACCACAAGGTCTGTACTTGCTTTAAGTACTCCTTTACTTTACGAGCTCGTAAACCAAAACGAAAAAACATCTTGAATATTACCTATATTAATACCTACCTTAATAATCTTTGATATTATTACGGCAGGTAACCGGTTTTACCCGTTTAATTGATACATAACTAATTCAATTCATATCGGTAGAGGAAAATATGGCATAATATGGGATAGTGTCCTGAATATGGAATACCAGCAATTTTTGCAAACAAATACTCCGAGACGCAATAAACGATCATCGTCTGTCTCTTTCAATCACTAGACGCGCGTAAAGGTTTCAACTTGTCAGTCGAGCGAGTGCTGTGTCCACCTGGATCAAATGCCTGATGGGGACTCTGGGCATATAATGATTGGGCTGATGCAGAGTTGGATCTGTGATTAATGCAAGTAGTTTAAGTTTCTTTTTATATTTGACCAAAGTTCCTAAAGGGTATCTCATAGAAGTGAAGTTTGATTTTTGATAGTTTTTGTAGTGTTCAATATTTCGGATAACTATTCCATAATTAGATACTTTAATGTTGACATTTTTTGAGAAATTATTGTACTTTCATCTATTCTACGGTGGCTACGAAAATTTCTAACGCGAAGTGTTTCTGAACATGAGTTGCCAAATAAAATCCTCAATAAAGAAATAACGAATTGAGACAAATTGTATATTGTGATCACAGCACCGCTGAATGAACAACAAACACCGTGTTGGTTCACGTTCCAGATAAGCATTTTCATTGAGCGTAAAACCAACGAAAAAAGTTTTCGATTATATCGAAAATTGACTCAAAACAAATTTCATTTATTATCTGAGCGTTCAATCAATTCCAACCAATGGGAAAATTTGTGTAAATTATCTAACGGGATATACAAACGTTCTTTCGGAAAAATGTGAATCAGGGATATTTAAGCAATTCAATCAAATTGTAAAATATTTTAGAGAGCTTTCGATAGGATTGTAATAGGATTATATTAATTAAAAACACTGCGGACTTCCAACTCTTCGGCATAAAAATGCAATTGCTATTAACGCGTCGCAATCGATTTTTTTTTTCAATTTAACTGTCACATATTCAATAATAGCAAGAGGATTAAAACGCAGATGTCATATTGCCATTTTTTAAGCCTTTAAAAATAACACAAACAACTCTAACAATAAAAAATGTTAAGCGGAAAAGTAAGACAAAGATATTCTATCGAATTACTATTTTGAGCAAAGCCCGGCAAGGCTGAGGTTGTGGGTTCAATTCTTAGACGTAAACGAATATTTTTTCTGATTTTTATTTGTTTTTACAGTTGTTAATATTCTATTCAATGATAAAATAGGTTTTATTCATTAAGTTATTACACCGTAAAAATGTAGTTTTTTTTTTGTAAAGTTCAATTAACTTTTTCAGTGCTTTTAAAATGAACTGATTGCAATCAAAACTTGCATTTCCTGCAAACACATCATCCTTTGAGAGTACACTGGTGGCAGTTTACTCTTAAATCATTAGTGAAATATATCTTCCCTGAAAAGCCAGCGCTCGTAATTTTCAGCGGGTCATAAAAAAACGTGTAACGAGTGTTTTACGAATAGCGTGGTACTTAAACGTGTGACGCCATTTCTAATGCGCCAAACATCATACGAATGTGACGCAGCCGGGTCGGCATAATAAAAAACACACGAAATATGCGCGCCACGCCATAGGATTTAAAAACAATACAATCTTGCAGCCGGCGCGCGGCGCTCGCGGGTAACTTGGAGTAAAACTAATTTTTCGGTTGAAGGAGCGCGTTAGACACTAAATAAAGGCATTTTTCTACAGCGAAACGGGATATTTATTCCTCTCTGCGTGAAAGAGTAGCAATGAAGCGGAGGCATTAGACAGCCTTGTATTTCACGGATGAATATTTTTAAACTCAATATCGAATGAAGACACCGACAGATTATGGAAAACGTTTTAATAAATTGACACCGAAGAATTTTAATTAATAAGTATCAGGCTTCTTTAGTCTTACGAAATCTTATCTGGATAGAGGTGGCAATATTGAACGGATACAATATTGAAAAGAAAACGTTACGAATTTAACCAACCGGAAACCCTTACATGGGATGTCAAAAAACAATCAATGTAAATACGATTCTGTATATATTCTGTATTCTGATAAACCACGTAATTCCAAAGCATTTGCTATGGACTTACATGGTTTATCTTTTAAGGTACAGAATTGAGCATCTTCATTGAGAACATACTATCAAACAGTTAGTTTTTAGCTGACTTCTTCAGTAAAATAGATAGACAATACTTTTAACACCTAGTAATTAATAATAAGGTAGAGAGAAACCTTTTGGGGAGATCAAAAGGTCTCCATCAACCAGTCGCTCCCGATCCAATCCGCCACGCCTAGACCTAGATAAACCCTATAAACATATAAAATAATATATAAACTATAAACATATATAAATAGAAATTAGTCCCATTAGTCACGTTATCCGTCTAGGGATATAAAGATATAAGAGAAGGTAACTGCAGTAGGTTATATATTGCGTAAATCATATTAAAATTTTAATTTATAAAAATCGCCTACCATTGATAGACCAGTCCGAACATGTATAAGAATAACGTTACCGTTTTCACAGTCCTCTTCACTGGTATTTCCTGTTTTAAGGCGGTCTGTATATATTTTAATTTTCTTCGTCAGTGATTGGTTTTGTGTCCAGCACAAAGTGTGTGTGTGTTTTCACAGCATGCGTATAACAGAGAAGACTTCACTGCATGCATTTTAGATAATATTGTTAATGATTCCAAAATGGTTTAGTGAAATGAATGTTTCCCTTGAATTTTATAGATTTTATTTGTGCAATAGTGCTAAGATCTTCTGTAGATACCAATGCTGGCGATTATCTGGAGGTAGATAGAGCTAAGACTAACATAAGTAGGAGCTTCTATGAACAGTTTATTCGCTCCATTACCATTTTGCACGCGAAAATTGATATCATAAAAATGGAAAAGTGTAAAACACACCGCGTTATCCCGTCCTTATAACACGGTTTTATCAGCTACGGTAAAAATGGAAAATTGCTATTCCAGAAATTCATTTTTTACCAGCTTATTTTCTAGACACGAATAAAAAATCTTATATTTTGTAGATTTTAACATTTTGAAAACGTAAATATTTTCTTGGCGTTGATAAAATCATTACTACATTTTTAACGATGTAATTATTAATTGTTTGATTTCGACCATCAACAAAATAAAAACAATAATGATTTTCATCTCCGATGGTTTTTCTTTCCAATGTATATATTTTAATTATTGTAAGTGGTACATAGTTGACAAAGTGTACCTATTTTTTTTACATTAGCTCCACGCAAGAGGCTCTGGGGAAAATAATTCCCCTAAGGGCCTTTGTCATCTTTGGGGATGCTGTGAGGAGGGTCGTTAGAAAAGGAAGAAGAGGAGTTCTGGGAAGGAAAAGGGTATCAGGGGTGGGTAGGAATTTGGGGCTCAGTGTATCCAGGAGTGATGGACGTTTCAATCCATCCCTCCCACTGCGATATAAGGCAATGTTCCGAGAGAGTACGGCTGGAGAAGTCAAAGGGACTTCCTCAACCATTCTCTCCCGATTCGGCCTGCCATGCGGCTGGTGGGCAGATGCATTTGCCGCCAACACGCCGAAGAAGCTCACTCCATGAACCCGGGCACCCCTGCTAAGTCACCAAACGTAGCGACACACTGTGCTGGTTTTTAAATATAAATCTAGTTTGCTAAAGTATTATCTTAATGTTCCACTAATTGACGTAAAGCATTACCTTATTAAGGAATACACACAGAATTCCACAAACTAAACATGAAATTAATTATTAGGTATATCTAGACTAAAAACAAAATTCGATGACTCTCACAGCGAGATTGTAAGGTTTACTGTAAACTTAAAGATGTTTTAACTGTGGTAGTATCCGATTTTCAATGGATCAACATTTAAAATATTATGGAACGAACATTATGGCCTCTTGCAATAAATGTTCACGATGTTAACCCTTAACCGGAATCATCATTTTGACTAACTTATATAAAATCGTGGGTCCAAATGCATCTAACAGCAAAAAACTTCTTATTTCTTAATAAAATTTTATTATTTTAATGCTCGGCTCGAGAACGTTATAAAACAGGTTTTCTTGTGAGATATAACCACGTGTTTTTATCATCTACTATAATGAACTTAAAATTTTTAGTTTATCTTTTGTCTTCCAATAAAGCTGCAATATCTTGAAGTCACTGAAATATGCCACCATTTTAACTTGAGAGCCATAAAAATGCAAGTAACGCGTGAGGGGGCTAACAGGTTCCAATAGACCCACTATTCCGGTTAAGGGTTAACGAGATCTGAAAGTAGTTACGTTTACCTAAATCTAGAGAAAAATGTATGTCTACTGTCTATTTTACAATGCCGGAGTTCATCGAGAGTTTTTGATAACAATAATATTTGTTCAGCGCCGTTTTATGTGAAACATCGCCTGAAGGTCTTTGCGAAGCTTAATCACACAACCGATTTTTTGCTGAATGCTACAGGCACACTTGCTCATTTGACGCCAAAGAGCATGCTACCTAGTAGTATGTGTGTCAGTGACGTTGCTAGTAATGAGCATGCTCATTTGAAGCCAAATGAGTATGCTAACAAATTAACAGCCGTTTTTTTTTTTTTAAATATGTTTATTCAGTTTTAATTTTACAATATTTTATTTTACAAATCTTACGAAACTGATCAATCAGTTTGATTGTAAGAAATCTCTCATTTTTTTCTAATTATTTAATACAGTATATACTAAATATAATACTTAATATTAAAATACTAATTATTACGACAAACTAATTATTATAATGTTTTAATGTTTATGAATTGCGTTGTAGTAAAAATATTTTACACAGTACAAACATACGGTGAGAAAAAAAATAGATAGAAACTATTTTATTTGATTTCATGTTCTTCGGAGGTAGAAAGATTTAACTTTGGTTTTGATTTTTGAATGAGATGTCTCATTTTTGATATTTTCAGGTAATGCGTTAAATATTTCCGGAATTTTATGACTTTTTGTTCTATCTCCGTATACATTTAGAGATTTATTGACAATAAACATTTGTGCTTCTCTATGCCAGCACAAATCGTTTGATTTATGAGCATGCTCATTGGATTATTGAGTGGAAGGGGAAGCCTCTAAGCATGCGTGAAAAGGCTAGCTTATGAGCATGCTCATTTCAATCCGACCTCATTTCGCGGCCGCGCATTCTTTGCAAAAATGTCAAAATAGCCCGCCGGGGAGACGAAAAACCTCGTTTTTCGTGATTTATTATAGGAATCACGAATATATTTGGAACACAAGGTCACTAAAATACCCACAATAGATTTCCAAATTCCCCAAAAGCTGCTCCTTTACCTCCAAAATGAAACCACATTCTATTAAAAATAGTATTTATTTTTTAATATTTGATAATTTTCGGATTTGTTGCCATCTCGGACCCAAATTAACCGTCTAATTTTTTTAAGTCAGATGATCTTTAAATAATGGCATTGCAAGCAATAATATTATTTTGTTTAGTTCTGAACGAATGGAACTGATTCCATTTGACATTTATTTGACATGAACATGCTCATTAAAGAGCATGTGTGTTCAAATGTTGACTTTGAGCACGCTCATTCACGAGAAAGCTCAAACCAAGCCTGCTTATTTATAAGCAAATGTGAACAGTTGTCATCATCTGTCATTAATGAGCATGCTCATAATAAGCCGGTTTGTTAATGAGCAAGTGTGTCAGTACCATTATGGCTTAAAGTTTTTTACTAGGCTCGGTACCAACCAATATGATTTACCCGATTTCTCATGTTCAGCAGCGATGGATAGGCACGGAAACAAGCTTGGCTCGATTTTACATACTAATTTAACTTTTTGTCCTCTCCCGAAGTCCCTTGGCACTTGTATGAAGCCAGTACAATGCCCTCCAACCACATGATAAAGCTTGGTTAATGCAATGCTAATATTGAATGAGCATATAACAATGGCCTATTGTCAGGCTCCTGCATTCAATAGATCTTTTCACAAAACGGACAAGATTAATGGATAATAGCGTCATTGATTGCAAACACTGATTACAACGTTAATCCATTATCACCGTCGTGTCGTACCATCATTTTCAACGGCTTACGTTTTATTCCGAAACGTACCTTAAACTTTACACAAAACTTAAGAATGATAATCACGTAGCTATATTTAAATATTACCAAGACGTAAATCTGTGAGGCTGTTGAAAGCTTTATTTTGTAACATTTTACGTTAGGTAAAATTTAAGGAAACTTTGTCATCAATTCAAAAACTTTGTTAGCTAAGTGAATAAAGTTAGAGTGCGACTGTCCCTATTATAATATTTATTAGTATTACAATCACCAAATATTTATTAATATTACAATCACCAAACTGGTTTAAGATCCTTTATTTAAATTTATCAGATTTAATCATTATTTATTAGAGAGAAATAATACAATGGCGCATTAATCCTAGAAGCTCAATCATATTTTGCTACCTAAAAAGCCCAATCACAGGTCGAATATACCCACATGAATAAATCCACTCATAACATAGTTTATTCTGTGTAATTTATTATTTTTTATCATTATTTATTCCTGTTAACTATTTAGGAAATGAAAAAACGCACAATTAGAATAATATTTATTTGTTAGACTTTGAAAAAAACAACTATTACTAATTAATACAAATAATTTGTTGCAAAATGAGATCCTTTCGGTTTGCTTTTTTAAACTGAAAATAAAAAAAAATTAAAAAAAAACTAAACAAAATCTTCTTTTTTTCTACTAACCAAAAAATGTTTTATAACAATTAAACAGTTTTATATAGTAATTTTTTGTTTATAAGCACTTTTCACACAAATGTCAAAATTACAAAAAAGCCTAAACATAGGTAAAATTGACCTACAAAAGTCCGATAACTTCAATATGAAGGGACTTACCAACACCGCCGTCTCCTGTGGGCTCTTGGCGGGTACTAAGTTTGTTCGATTAATCAGGGCAATCGAAAGATGTGTGGGAAAGAGAAAGCAGTTATTTGTTTGCATATAGGTAAAAATGACCTGGATTGGGCTTATAGGGTTAAAACAGCAAAGAAAACTCCAAATGCATAACTCGGACACTTAATATACCTATTTATGATCGCTTAAAAATATTAATTGGCTATCGCTATAGGAAAATTGTTTTTTTTTCTACCAAATTGCAATTTTTTTAAACATTTTTTTGTTTGTATGTAGGTACAATTGTTTTGTTTGAAATTGTTTTGTGCTATTGTGGTATTTCTACCTTTATTGTTTGGAGATGAATCTCGATTAAGCACCTGAGCCTCGTTGAGTAAGTTCAAAGTACCGTTTTCAGGTATATGTAATATATAATTGAATGTATATGTACCTGCTTTTCTCAATGGTTCTGTTTAAATTAAATTCCACCCGCATTTACCCGAATCAAGGGTAGGTACCTACGTCTTCTTAATCACGTGAACTGGAATCAAATAAACTGCTTGGCTAAGCTATCCGTTTCTAAAGCAACTCTCTTTTCTGTTTCCAATTAATTACCTAGTTTAACCTTTCAGGAACTTTAACAAGTAAAACTTCGCCGTGGTAGTTAGAAAAGTCGGAACAATTTTCATGTCGGGATAAATAATACTACGATCAAGAACAATAATTATTTCTCTTTTTGAAAGTACAACAATGAAAACTTTTAAATTGTTGGCAAATTGGCCTTGAGGTTAAGTTAAATAAAAGTTGATTTAAGTTTTGTGGCATGTTTGAAACAATAACGAACGATTCCAAATATTAGAATATCAACAATTATCCAATTGAATTATCGTCTTAACCTGTTTTTTCTTCTAATTTGTTTCCACATAGCTAAATGCCTTTTTCCATTAAAAAAATTAAAGTCTGTGGTTTACATCGTGTTTGTATTAAAAATAAACGCAACTTAAATTTTGAAAGGAAATTCTTGTGTTCAAAAAAGAAAATGGTCATATTTTGCTTTTCATTTCTTTGAAGTGAAGGAGGAATGGACGTTAACGAACTTCGTAATTAAGTGTTTTCTGAGATCTTCTCCGCCGCCTATTTCTGCAGCATTAAGTAAAACAATTTTCAACTACCTAGTGATATCTTGCTTAAATTCGGCGTTACCTAATTGCTTCTCACGGAAGAAAAATGCTTCAATTGCTTCACGGAACGTTCAGATCGCCGTTTAATTATAATCTTCAATTTACTCTTCGCAGAACACCGAAAAAACTCATTTACCTTTGTCTGAAAAGGAAGCGAATTTAAAAAGCACTATAATATTATTACTATATTTGCTCCAAAATAGGTTCGTGTTATATTATTTGCACATTCTAAAATAAGCAATTTCGAGGAATTCTTCTAACTAATAATAACTAACGGTCGGAAAATAAACAACAAGATAACATGAAATAAATAACATTATAATTAACACAATTTCATATTAGAATGTAAGCAACGTAATTATGCAAACTAACATGAACTCGTATGTTTTTCTAATATTTAAAAATAGTTTTGAATAATATTATTATTGAGAGCAGAACATTTTTTCCTTTATTTTTTGAACTTGTACAATAATCTGGCAATAGAGAACTCCAGTCCAATTTTTTAATTTTTTTTATGAATAATGACCTTCTAACTTAAATAACTGCATTTTTATTTTTATAGTTAGTTTTAATAGTTAAAATAAATTTCAAATTTTTAAACCACCGAATCTAGTGTGACGTCATCATGATCAACCGAAGTATGAATTTTGTATGGAACTGGAATCAGCTGTTCGACTCCCGCCATTTTGAATTTCAGCATTGGAGCGTTTTACTGGGCATTATTGTCGTTTGTTGTACAGTTAGAGTTTTTGAATATTTTAAATAGTATAGATAAACTAATAGAGATACTGAATTATTTAGGCCTAAATAATGTTTCAATAAAAACAAAAACTATTTTATGTCCAAATCTCTTTATAGAGGTTTATACCAATAACACGGCTTGCGTCTTACATTTCTATACAACTTTGACCCAGGTGACGCGGCGAGGTGACGTCACGCCGCCAAAATCCAGCAATACCAACTTGACAGGGTGTTTTAATGACACGTTTTAAAATTGACTTTTTAATTTTTTTTTAAAACTCTACGTTTAATATTATTTAATAAAACTTATATATTCAGAATCAGCGTTTATTGGTCTATATGAACATATTTTTTTAAAGCCATAATATTTTTCACTGGAGTTCCTTATTATAGAGATTGAAAAAATTAAATTAAATTCAATGATTTTATTTACAATAATTGGTTAGTTTTCGGTATACTTTAGTGATACAGTAGTTTTCGTTATACCGTAATTTAGAGTTGAAAAGTAGCATTCTTTCTGGTGTAGTGTTTAACTGGAATTGCAATCTTTCAATAATTTCCAACTTCGTGCCTTACCGATAACTCTCTGAAATTTCTTGCTTTGGGCGGTGTATCCATCAACCAATTATTATGGTCGGCGATAATAGACAAAGTTACTGTTGCCAAAGCGAAAGCACTTTGTAGTGTTAATTAAAATATTAACGATAACATGATGAGCGCAAATTATCTGCCACTTCTGTAGTATTAAGCACTTGGTAATGTGATGCATTTATTTGGCGCTCGATTCGTAGGCAATTTTTTCGTTCGACAGTTATTGACAGTTATATTTACCGTTACGCAAAACGTTTTCCGGTAAACTAATATATATATAAAGTAACACCCAAATCTATTACGATTAATCAGTGATTTAATTCATATTTTTAAAAATTATTAAAATGGTAATAATAAACTTTAAAAATATTAAATTTTATACATTTATTATTGAAATAAAAATCACCCCCTCCCCGAGCTTAATGCTTTGTTTCCTAAGTTAATACCTGTTGACCCAAACACACACGCCTTTCTTTATATAACTTAACATTATTTCATATTATATCTACTTACATAAATCTTCCCGAGCTAGCGACAATACACTGACTGGTGAAAAATGACACCCCGGGTTCATTGGGTGAGGTTTGTCTAGGTGGAGGCGGATGACCAGGACACACTGAACCCCAAATTCCTACCCATCCCTTAAACCTATTTCCTTCCCATAACTCCCCTCTTCTTCCTTTTCTTAAAAAAAACCCCTCCACACAGCATCCCCAAAGATGACATAGGCCCTGAAAGAAATTATTTTTCTCAGTTCCTCCTATGCGGAGCTCATGTAAAAAAAAAAATGTCAGTCTACTCTCTGTTATGTGTTTGCAATGGTCTAAAGTGATCTCTCGGTGTTCTGAAATAATAAATGTTAAAGAAGTCTGTTATGTGCTGTGCAATGATCCACAGTGGACTCTCGGTGCATTCAACATCAACTGTTAACCAAGTCTAAAGTTAATTACAGTACTGTGACATTGTTCTCTCAGTTCTAAAACAAATCGACCAAGACGAAGGATTTATCATCCCAGAAAGCAATCAGATCCTGCCCAATTCCACAATATTTTCCCGTATATTATATCAAGGTTCACAAAACAAATTTAAATACGGCCCACTCTTTGAATCGCAGTAAATCTAGACTACTTTATTCATTTGCGATTGTGTTATTTTTTATATTCATAGAATTCCATTCCCACTACGAAACTTATTTGATTCGAATAAATTGTCACCTGGCAATAAGTTCGCCTTAACACTGCAATGAAATAAAATGTCTGTAAAGAATTAATAAATAAACTTTTATGGCTGATAAAAATTTTGATTTTGTACGATTTTATTCAGTTTATTGCCTATTTGTCAACTTGTTGTCAGATAATGATGATATTCCGTATAATATATAAATTGTTGTCTAGACCCAGCGACAGCCCGGTGAACCCAGTAGCTAGCTGGCTTGTAAAAAGCCCTACGTGAGCGGAAAGGTACGGAAAATCCAAAACGTCTGCGTAAAAGACCAATAAGTTAGTGTTGTAATAATTTATGAAACTTCTTATACCGGGAAATGTAGCATAGCGTGGGGTGTATCCGTATTGCGGCGAACTTTGTATACATTGCTACACACGGAGTTCCCTGGATGTATAAATATAAACAGGTAGCAGACGCCAAGTTTACCCCAAATGGGTACACTGTCCTTATGTTTAATATCTCAAACCACAGCTTTGAGATAAATTCTATCGACTTTATTTGATAATTCGTGACGTTTGAAATTGAAATCAACGGCGTTTTCAATACCTACACCGCATTTCACGCTCCTACTGCGAAACTCTTTTCTTTGATAGATTTTCAAGTAGTGAATGTTTTTTAAAACATTTAAAATTGTTTAATTAGATAAGCTTTAACTAGTAAAAACGACATAGCCAAAGTTTTGTTTTATTTTGTGTTTACTTACTAAATTTAATCATATCAATCAGTACAAATACATTTTAATATATTTTTATATTAGCTCCACACGGGAGGCCGTGAATCCCCCTCAGAATCAACTTTGGGGATGTTGTGTGGAGGGTTTTTTGATGAAAGGAAAAATATGAAGTTCTGGGAAGGAAAAAGGTACGAGAGGTGGATCGGAATTGAGGGGTCAGTATCTTCATGAGTGATGGACCTATGAATCCATCGCTCCCAATACGGTGAAAGACAATGTTTTTCGAGAGTTCTGCTGGAGGGTTCAAAAGGTCTCCCTCAGCCAGTCTCTCCCGATCTGGCCCACCAAATTGTGAGACATACGAGCATGTGTTCACACAACGAACTCACTTTTTGTCAACCGGGTAGAAATAAAAAAATTATAAATATAAAATCATGCCTATTAAAATTTCAGCCATGATTGAAAAAAATATTTTTACACCTTTTCCTTAGATTTTTATGTATAATTGTCATTTGATCTGTCGCAATAAGGGTGTGAAGAACAAATTATAATATCTTTTTATACGGTTTCCATTTTCTCAATACTAGTGTATTGAGATAATTGAGGAACCTGACGCAAGCACAAAAGCTGAGGATTTTTTCCTTTCATCGTCGCCTGTTGAGAATTACTTGAACAGACCGCTTAACTTATAAAGAGGCCATGAGAGGAAGACAGCGCAGACGGCAATACTTCTGACACATAATTAGAAGTAAAAAGAATGAAACGCTTCAGCTCTTAATGCTGAGGAAATCCGTGGCAAAATAAGCGCTGGCAGAAGGCAAACCCCAAGGGTGACGAATCTCCGTGAGTGGTATGCTTGTACCATTTTGTCTCTATTTTGAGAAGCAATATCGAAAGTTTACGTGTGGGTAGTTGTACAACCTTAGATAAGAGTAGAACACCAAAGGAAATAAAAAATATGATAAGAAGAAACAGAATATTATGATAATCAGATGATACGGCTAATAAATGTTACCGCTTTCATTTGTCGTATATTTAAATCACTTTTGAAATAGGTTGAAGAGAAAAAAATATGTTATTTAGACAAAATCCCAAAACTATAAAATTTCTCTTGTCTATTGAAAACATACTTTTCCAATCGAAACTTTGACAAAGCAAATGATGTTCCTAATATCGCACTGGTGCCAATCCGAATCAAAAATTCTATTTGAAATTACTATTTATTTATTGATCAACGCCCTTTTTCAGGGCTTTAACATATTAATGGTAATAAATACAATATTTATTGGACATAACTGAACTGCTTCAGTAACAATATTTTATATTTGTTTAAAGATAAACTGAATATGTACACGGACTTGGTGTAATTGTTTCCTTCCATTAGTATTCTGGGTAAAGAGGAATACATATGGTAGTTAGTCCCAGAATTTCTGCACTGAAATAAATCCTGACTTCTTGTATTACGTTGTGGAATCCGGAAGCTTATCAATTCAAGCAATACCGGACTATCAACTAAATCATGTAGAATTTTATATAGAAATACCAAGTCAGTGAAAATTCTTCTGTCTGACAATTTGAGCATATTCATATTATTTAACAGAGTGTTGTAGTTCATATAGCTATCTTAGTAACCAGATCTAATAATAGCCTGGTTCTTCCCAACCTTCCTCAATCTCATTACCTTCCCTAAGTTCTTTTGTCCTCACATAATAAGTACAGCATAAAGAATAGCATTTACGAATTATTGGAATTCTTGTGGATTAGCAAAACCATGATTAATTTGACCATAATTAACGCGTTTTTATTAATGAAGAGAGTGGAAGTTAAGTCTTCGTGTGGGAATATATTTATATTTTATATATTTAAAATCACATTTAAAATAGTGACCACATTGAGACATTTTAAGTGATGGAAAACATAAACCTGAATTTTAGATAGAATTTTTATTTAGGCAAAACCAAAAAATGTTCAGTGCGATTAAATTTAACTCCATTAGGAAGTCAATCACCACTGTAAAGACCAATTTCCCGAAAGTCAACGAGGACGGGTGTAAATTTCAGCGTCGGCCATTGAACGGGTTGGGCCGGCATTATATTATGCAAAAATAATTACTAGCCCGTGCAAACAGACACCTTGCATTCAAAGGGTTAACCTATTGGAACCCGCTATGCCGGGTGATCCAATTTGTGTAACGACTCCATTCAGTGATTTTCTGAACTCGACTCAAAATCAATTTGTGTTTACGGTATTCGGGAAATAATTCGGAAATTAACTTCATAAATTCTGACCCGAAATTTATTTTTTTTTATTTCCGCAATGTTGAGATCTTTTTTGTTTGGCCAAAAAATAAACATATTGAGAATTTATGATGCACACAAATTAAAACTCAATAACAAACAAATAAAAAAATCTCTAACAGCAAAATTTCTCGATTGCTGAAGTTTATTGTTGTGCTATGTACATTTGTTTCAGTCTGTACAGGTCGCGTCAATTTTTCAAATGTTTTCATCGTGAGCTGTGAAATATTCATTTACCGTTAAAAAATAAAATTTCGTTTGGTTACAAATTGTTCAATTGTGAAGCCGGAGAGTGGATAAAGATGATGTGTATAACTTTTTTTTTCCAATACAAAAATATTTTTTCATAGAAGAATATTATTTTTTTCCATACAAGCAATACATCTATTTTACTCGAAAACTGCCTTAAAACGTTGGAATTTCGAAAAAATTATTCATCCTTTTTACTAGTACCACACTGTCATCACTCCCGGATACCTTGTATTGTATATTTGTAAATTTAAAAAAAAAAATATTAAAAAATAAATATTTCGTTAAAAATGCGGAAAGTTTTACAGTTTTTAGATTATTCTACGAGTAAGTACTTGTCATTAAATTAATAAACAACCCCTTTGAATAATTGATCCAGGAAAATTACTTATTGATGTTTGGGCCCTGACACCAAAATATATTTATCAGGTCAAGTAGCCCTGATTTTATAAGTTCGGCCTTTGTATTACCTAGTATGTATCAAAGTAGCGTGTAATTGACAGTTTGGTGAATTTGGTTCGTTATTCGCGTAAATTAAATTCCGTGTACCTGGCGAAAACGGTTCTCTAAAATTCGCTTAGAAATAAACTGAATTTCTAAAACTAAGCGCTTAGTTTGATAATTACGATATTCGCCTTGATAAAGACAAAATAAAGTGATTTAAAATTTTATACTCAGCATTATTCACTATATTTATATTTCACAGAGTTGTAGATTCTCTCAGTACAGCGCTGGTACGAGACCAACATTTAGAAAAAAATCGTTGTTTGCAATTTTATAGCCGCATTTAGTAACCAGATCCAAATAACTAACTTATTTTTTTATGATGCCATTTCTTTCATAAAGCGTCGTTTGTTGACCCAGGTATCGCAGGTTCAATCCTCTCCTGCAAGTTCTGCATCGTTGCATAAACAACATTTTATGCTAATAATGATGGTTGTAGATTACGTTTTTGACCCAGATATCGCAGGTTCAATCCTCTCCTGCAAGTTCTCCATCGTTGCATAAACAACATTTTATGCTAATAATGATGGTAGTAGACTACGTTTTCGACCCAGGTATCGCAGGTTCAATCCTCTCCTACAAGTTCTCCATCGTTGCATAAACAACATTTTATGCTAATAATGATGGTAGTAGACTACGTTTTCGACCCAGGTATCGCAGGTTCAATCCTCTCCTACAAGTTCTCCATCGTTGCATAAACAACATTTTATGCTAATAATGATGGTAGTAGACTACGTTTTCGACCCAGGTATCGCAGGTTCAATCCTCTCCTACAAGTTCTCCATCGTTGCATAAACAACATTTTATGCTAATAATGATGGTAGTAGACTACGTTTTCGACCCAGGTATCGCAGGTTCAATCCTCTCCTACAAGTTCTCCATCGTTGCATAAACAACATTTTATGCTAATAATGATGGTACTCCGTGGGACTCTGGGATTCTGGTATTCACATTAAATAATGAAAAACAAGGGACATGGTTTGTACCTATCGACGTAGGTATACACTTAGGTATATTATGATTACAAAGAGTACATAAGTACCTAACGAACACTATACTTGTATATGTATGAGAAGTTATTAAACAAACGGTTTTCCGATGCCACTTGTATTAAAAATTTATCATCCCTGTAGAATACTGTCTCGGTAGGGTAGTTATATTTTTATTCTAGAAAGCGTTAGGCTTATGGCCTATCTACATTGCGTTGCTCTACCCGTATCCTTAAAATTTTGTGAGTTGTTCCCTGAACATTAAATCCTGTTTTAGAAAACCCTTTTCACTGAGGTTTTTCGGCTGGGTACTTTTATGTCTCAACATTTAGGGGTATTGGAAAGGAATGTTTTTACGACCGGTGTATGGAGGGAATCCCAAGTAAGGGCTAAATTCAAGAAGTCAGATCTCGTTGATTAATTAATATCTTCAGAGTTAATTCACTTCCCGATAGAATTTAACTTTTCTGTACTATTTAAATTGGGACTGCCGTACAGCCCAGCTTCCAACATTTTTAGTCCGTAAATACATGTATACATATTTTGTAAACGTTCTACTCAACCTTCAATTCTCCGCAAAACATTTTAAAGGCGTGTCTACATAGCCACACATAAGCCTCAGATGTCAAGCAAACAACGAGCTAAAAAACGGTACGCGCCAACGAAAATACTGTCATTCGCCGATAGTGTTTTTATACATTCCTGAGGGATGTTAATATAGTATTTTTTTAAACTATTTTGTTTTCCAACATGATAAAAAAATATTGGGCTTTCCGAAAGGTGTGTATTTTACGTTCATAAAAGTTATATAATATATCCCTCAGAGATTTAACATGTAAGCGTTGAAAGGTCTCGCTTATATACGGCCGTTTCCCATGTACGGTAGCTACAAAAAAGCAGGCACGGGCAGACGTGCTTAATAGCGGAGAGCTGCCTGCCTGCATACCAAACCAAACAGCTAGTATGTCTAAACTAAACCTTTATTCCAACTCTATAATCAACTAATTAGTCAAACTCACAAATTCTTTTGTTATTATTTTGCTAACTTGATCAAGTCGCCCTAAATTATAAGTGTAAAGCTCCCGATAAAGTTTAGATACACACCTAGCCTGGAAAACAATAAATCAGGAGATTTACAAAATGAAAAATTCCAACCACATTAGGATGATCTCATAATGAAAGAGAAAGCTCTGAGCTCTGTATGCTATTATATATCAAAAGTCAGTCAAGGGTTTAACGTAGGTATATTTTAATAGATGTATCAAAGTTATAAGTAAATATGTAAGATATTGTTTTTAGATGCTAGCTAAACTCTTAAATTTAATAAAACTGAATACTGCATGCATGCGTATACGTTTGTGTATGTATGTAATGTTTGTGTGTATGTGTTTATAGGATTAATATGTTTTTATATGCTAATTGTGTATTAATATGTTCATGCACGCATATTTATGTACCCGTCTCAGAACAGACATCGTCTAGTGAGACGGGTTACAGACTTTTCTTGTATTATATTGTTACTATAATAAACGCCCCGGTTGCCGGCAATTAATATAATGTAAAAAAGTACCCCATACAATCAGGAGCCTTGTTCAATCCATCTGTGACATTGTTTTTTCTAAGGGATTATTTTGGGAATTCAAAATTGTGTCGATTCATGTTGGGTTTCCTCTTACCCGATGTCAAATTCTGACCATCCAATTTTCGCCAAAGGGATAATACACCCTTCACACTTCACACTTCACATGCCCATGAAGATTATCCAAAATTGTGGCGTATTCTAATTTATTCAACTCTTCACTAACACGATGGATTTTTTTTTGAAATCCAAGGAGATATTTTTCACGAACATATTTTTAGAATTGTAACAAAATAACTAAGAAAAAAATCGTATTAAAATTTAACAAAGAGAGAAATTCTTTGACAAAATACTGTACCTATTCTGTGGTTAATATCTTGCAGTGGGTAATTTTGCTAATAAAGAATGCATAAATAAAAAATATAAATAAAATTGCTGAAAACAAGCAATTATTTATAAAAGCTAGGTACGCGTTGGCGATCTGTTCATACCACCTCCGAGGGGCAAGGCTTTCGACTAGCTATCCGGAGGTCGAGGCTTCAAATCCCGGAGTGTGCAAGTTAATTAAAGTTGGTTGATTTTCGGTTAATTCAAAATTATTTTTTTTTAATTACTGTAAGTTAAATTTGTGGCACATTCAGAATAGAAGATACTCTCAGTGTGGCCCTGATGTAAGACCACCTTTCAAAATTGAAACGTGGCATGAAATGTCATTAGCCATGTTTGGTGACTAGATCTGAATAGCCAGGTATTTCCCGCCTTTCTCTTTCCCAGCCCTACTACTTTCAACCTCACAAAATACTAAAATCGGAGAAGCCATAGTAACACTGGCTCCAGCTGAGCAGTTTCTTCTTGTGCGGTATTCACATGAAAAAAACAAACGCGAATAAAAAGTGATGGTTTCATTTTCGCTAAGCATTTTTTATTCAGTAAAAGCATAGGAGAGAGTGTATAGCTAACATTTCAATATTTTCACTGTTGATTTTTATCGAAGGTGATGAGTTAATTTTAACTGAGACATCTTTTTTAACGTCTGTCATAATTTTTTTCCAATAAATCACGATAACCCGTTTGAAACGCGTCAGTCGAACTGATTCAATAACTTCAACAATGGAAGACAGAAAAGCTATTGAGCTTTCGTGGCGGTATTGCCGTCTGAGCTTATTATTGCAATGTCATGTCTTCATATTGCCTTTATCCGGTAACCAACGAGCGGTAACAGTGCTCATCGAAGAAAAATACCGTAAAAAGAATAAAACACACCCGGCTGAATGGGTTTTGTAACATATGGGCAGGTCGCCAGTTTACCGAACCAGCGTTTACGTCTTCGGTACACAATGTAAGAGGGGTAAAAAACGATACCTCGCAAGGGACATTTTTTTATAATTTTTTTTCATAAAGTTGTTCATGTGGATATCTACCTCCAAAGGCTAAAACTCTACGCGGTAATGTGTTGCTTACAAAACTTAATTTAAGCTATAATTCCTTTTGATTCATATAACGGATATTGATTGTCAAGTTGTCGATTAGTCAGACATCTCCCAATACTAAGTTTAGAGAAAATGCGGAAAGCAATATTCCAATGCTCGCCATAAATTAAATATTATTTACACAAGTCTATGTTTTTAATTTTAAATAAACTTTAAAATAACGCTGGAAGGCGAAACAGTCCGGTAATTAGTATGACATTTTGAAATATCTTATTAGTGACCCAGACACCATCAATTTTATGTTTAGTTCACTACAAGTTTTTCTGAATTATAATTTATTTTTGTTGTTTATGAGTAGTCTGAGTAGTGTGCCGATGAGGATACACTTTTACATATTAACTGCGTACTCAATTATCGATTTTTGGAAAATATATGATTAATCACCATGACCATCGATATCGATCGATTAAAGAAACACATAGCAAATTTTATTGAAATAATATTATAATGAAACTTTCATATACTCTTCAAACCGAATAAAAAAATTGATTCTTTAAACATTTTTTCAATGGTGATAATTTATACAGTTTCAGACTAATAATAACCGGTAACGTGTATAGTTGATTTCACAAATACATCTGGTTCCCATACACGAGGCATGGATTCAATTACGCTGCTAACTAAATCACCTTTCATTGCATAAGCAAAACTTTCCGCTTGTAATGATGGTAGTAGGAGTTTTTTCAAATATAGAATAATATCAGGTCACCAGGCTTTTTGTAACCCGGGAATGTTTGTCCTTATTGAAACAAACAATAAATTAAATGATAATAATAATCTTTATTAAGACCAGTATTTAATTTAAAAAAATCAACATGTTTACATGTTTCTTCATTAGTGTATAAAGTATTACTTCAAAACTCTAGTAAGGTACTTTGGATCCTGATGAAGAGAACTTTGGTTTTGAAACATGCTAATATTTATTTTATTAAATAGTGGTTCAAACAAAGTTTATTATTTCTTAAAAATTCACAAATTCACTTTGAGGTGTCATTTCATTTATATGAAAACAAAAAACTTTGTATTTGTCGTTTATGGTGGTGTCGTAGGCCGATCGTAAAAACAGGTAGATCACGATGCGCCTAGCCACAACATGATCTGCCGCATCGTGAAATGCCGGCAGATCGTGATGTACCTGAGGCGCATCACGATCTGCCTGATTTTACGGTTGATCTGCGACATAAGACAAAGTGATTTATCGTCATATTACATAAAGTTTATTATTTTCATAATTAAATGATGCCACAAAGTGAATTTTCAATTCTAGAAAAGGTAGTATTTATCTTGTTTATTTCATAAAACAATATGTTCTAAACCTTTGATCTAAATCTTAGGGTTCAAATTTAACTACACGAATTAACCAAAAACTACAAAGTTACATAAATGAATTTTTTAAATTAAAATTTAGCAATTATGGAAATCGAAAATGATCGAATTATTGATACCAGCTGAAAAGTTATATTAACCTACGATCTCCAAACAGAAAACGCTTTGAAAATTTAATAATGCCAAATATCACCGTTCTAGAGTATCAATATTTCAATAAAATTGAAATAAGATTTATCGACAGTTTCAATTGAAGATCTGAAATGAAGCCTTAAAGCACGTAGATATTTATAACGTCACTTGCAATAATTACAATATCAAATCGATCCAACTTCCGAACAGTAGCATGCAAATAGTACTGCGCATCAAAAACAATTAGCATCAAAACAATCCGATTGTGTCGGCAAGAAGGCGAGCCACCCCCCACCCCCCACCCCTCACCCTTCACGCCAGCTAACTGCCAACGGTCCACTGAAGAGATGAACTGATAGAAATGACCTCTCAGGTAAGTATTGTCCTTTAAAGAGTATAAATAAAACAATTTATGCACATTTTTAGGCAGCATCGCCTTCATTAGTCAAATGCATTTTACATATAGTTTTTTGCCAATGATCGATGAACCGGTGGATTAGAAATGGGTATGTTCTGCAATTTGCAGAAGGCCTCCGAGGCGTGCTTCCCTTTAAAAGTACTCGAGTTTTAGGAACAGAATCCGGGTCCGAGTTCTCGTGCTGTTGCGGCTACCGGAACGCACGGGCTCTGCCGGAGCCGGAGCTTCGAAACCCGAATAAGAACTCGAACCCGGACAAGAAGCCTCACGACTAGCGAGGGGCTCGAACCGCCAACACGGGGATGCCGGTGGAGGCATTCGGGATCCGCCTCCGAGTTCGGCTCCGAGTTCGGCTCCGAGTTCCGGGTTTAGGTCCGAGTCTTGGACCAGGTTCTCTGAGAGTAGTCGATTTGAAAAAGGAGTTGGAGAAGGGAAGCGGATCCTATCCGCTTCCCGCGAAGAACCCGAGTTCAGCTGAACCTACATATCGCTACAGTGGATGCAGTTTTACAGACATAAATTGTTTTAAGGTTTGTCTAGTATGTAATTAGAAGTAAGATTGTAGAAATAAATTATAAATTTGTACGGTGCCCTTGAGGTAATTTTCCACAAAAATGGCGCTACAAAAATCATCCAAATGTTATTATTATTAAGTCTAGGCGGGTCTCTGTGCCATCTGTTTTTGCGCATTTTGAAGTGAAATAACAGAAAGCTGCGCTCTACAAATTTTATGTTATTATTATTATTACCGGTACTAGGCCCAATTTTTTCTCACTGTAATGTTCTTGCCTTTGGTATGATGATTTCTTAATTTATTTGAGATATCACTGCGGAATCGGGATGGCAGAATAACAGTTAATAATTGTTTTTGTGTTTAATTCGTAGCCCTTTTTTTAATAAATCATGATATGTACTATAATTTTTTTTATAGAAATATAGATAATGTGTTAATCAAATCAGATGACTAATTGAGGACGAAGAGAGATGGGACTTTGGACAACCTTGCACGCTGTTGTAGTGAACCCATGATGTTGTCTCATTTTCTTGCTTTTTTTCCGTACAAAACATTAGTCGCACGTGATGCCTCATGGCTGAGATTGTGGCCCCCACTTCTGTTGCCATAAGAACAAGACTATTCCACTCCTCACATTACCATTCTTCATATAGAGTGGAGAGCCGCCGACAACCGCGTTTTGTATGCCTTAGATTCTTCATCAGTCCAGTGCATCGATGATTTTTCTCTGTTTCTCATGTCTTCCACTTTACCAGTGACCAGAAGCTTATCCAGATTCGAGATCTCAGCGTACCGTACATATCCCAGGATACCTCATAGCCATACAGATATGGCCTGTTTTGTATACCTCTTCCACGATCATCTGTCAATGGAATCCTGATCATCTTTCCCCAGAACCACAATTCAAGAGCGCCTATCTATTATGCTTCTAGGAAAAATACGTTCAGTGCAACAGCCGCAGTCGGATTGGCCGCAGAAAGGAGACTAGGCCGTTTATCATATTCCCAGAACACGCCAATCATCGGAGCTTATTTCTAAATCATCTAGAATTGCATGCAGGTAATTGTAAGGATTCTATTCCAATTTGAGCTAAAGTCAGTGCATCAGACATCCAACCGCATTTGCTTCTATGGATGCACTATATTACTTTCTTACTTGAGTACACAGAATAAAGAAGAACGCAAAATGCGATGTGGTCGTGCTTCGTGATCCAATAGTCTGGCCAATCGGGCCTTAAATTTACAACACAAAACTATCTTTCACCGTCAATGTGGCATTCAAACGGGATCTCGATAAACGATCAAGCGATATACGATGTCAGATGTAAGAGGGACAGAACTCTACAAACAACTCTTTTTCACGTCAATATGACATATAAATGGGATGGCGATACGGTGACGATGTCAGGCGATATACGATCAGTTTTAAGAGAGACAGAGCGCGTGCTAAATGGGCTACAACCAAAAGATATTTAGTCAGTGGTGCCTTTGTTTTCCATTGAAATATACGTGGAAGGCATTTTGTTAGACAGCAAGGCTAAAATCAATAATAATACATCCCCAGCAAGTACGATTTATTTTAAAGTTTTAATCAAATTGATATTAAATAAACCATCTCAACAATAACATACAAATTGAAAAATATTAATACACTAATAGATACGCCCTACGGCGAGCATCGGATCACAGAACCTATGGACTATAGTAATCTTTCATTTAGACATGTGTTCAGAAAAGCCATAAAATTAAAATTCCTGGTAAAATCATTTGCTTTAGAAAAATACACCAGTTTAAGGGTTATTGAGGTACAAAATATAAGTATTTATAAGTCTTAGTAAGCAGTTACATATTTATTTTAAATTGAATTTTAGCTAAGGTTTATCGTGACCTATAAAAGTTATGTTCCAGCTCTGTTGAATTCTCAATGTGACATTTATATAAAGCTCCAAATAAAATTTCAAAATATTATTTTTATTACTTAACTGAACTTCGGATTATTTTGGTAACCAGGCAACATTATAACTAATAGGTTCTCTAATTACTGAGCTATCGTGACAACCACAGCTAATTCATCATCTTTTTACTGGATAATACTCGATCAACTGGTTTATCCAGCAAACACGGTAATAGCACAATGTGCATACAAACTACATTTATTTTCATGTGACGGTCAAATGGGTAGTTTATCAATCCCGAAATTGTGATTAAAACCATAAATTTTATTTCTACTGCATATTGAATTGATACTCGACCAAAGTGCATACAAATATATTATAATTTCTTTTGATTGCATGCAGCGATTAACCCTAACTACTTAGTTCAGTCTCATGAAAACGTGTTCTTTCTCTCTCAATATCTTTCAGTCTATTGTAAAGGAAAAATTAAGTTTGACTTCCGGAGTGGCACACATAAAAGAGTTTTTGTCATTGAGACCTTGTACGAATAACAGACAAAATTTATAAATAATAGCAATTGGTTGTTATTTTCAAAATAACATTTCCTTAACAACGGCTCGTGTTAAAAAAAAAAGAAAACGGGCAACATTATCTATGAGGTGATGAATTAATATGAATGATTTTTCTTGTGAATACCGCACAACCAACCAAGTACCAACTCCTCACAAATGTGCGGAGTCATTTTTTAGATTATCGAAATACATAGTGAGACACGGCATATTTGAGTTATTTATATATAAGTAGTATAAATTATTATTGAAATGTTCAAAATTCACAAACTTCCAAATTATTTTTTACGCACCTTTCAATATATTATTCATCAATTGGGATATGTTGTGAGGCTAAAGGTAGTGAGTAAAGAAAAGAGATCAGGGAGAGCAAGGTTGGCAATTTCCTTGCCATTCAGATCTGGTCACAAAGCACAATTATAGTCTATTTCTTACTGACTGACTAATGTTACGAATAACCCGACAATATTTGGAAATCTCTTACTACCACCACAGTAAGCGGAAAATGTTGCTTGTGTCGTGATGGAGGACTTAACCAGCTGAGGAATCGAACACGGGACGCCTGGGTGGGACCCAAACGCGATGCCAACTCAGCCAACTCAGCCACAGACCGGTCTTTTTTTCGGTTCTAAACGGTGGTCTTTCACCAGAACGATATAGAAAGTGTCCACCCTATTTCATCATTGTTAACAGTACAATAAATGGGCTTCATGCATAAATTAAAAATGGAAGTTATGTAAAAAAAAGGTACAATTTTTTTTAGTTAATCAATGAATGACGGCTGGCGTAGTCTAGCGGTAAGGCTCTTGACTCGCATTCCGAACGTCGTGGGATTGAATCCCGTTGCAAATAAATTTGATTTGATTAATTTATGTTATTTCAAAAGTTATTCACTTAAAATAACACATAGCATATTTGCGGCAATTTCCAGATTGAAAGATACTCCCAGAATCGACCTGGTGTAAGACCACCATTCAGAATTGAAACGTTGCTTGAAATGGCTTTAGCCGTATTTGCTGCCTCCCCACTACCTTCAGCCTCACAACATACCCCAATTGGGGATGCCATAGACTCACTGGCTCCAGACGGGAGCAGTTGGAACTCTTGTGCGGTACTCATGTAAAAAAAAAAATTAAAACTTACACGAAAACTTACTTACTTTTAGTTAATCAATGAAAACTTACACGAAAACTTGCTCTTAGTAAATAAATGAAAAATTACAAGAATAAGTGGTTTTAAAGAAGTTAAAGAACAAGTGGGTGGATTGTACGATATTATCGTGAAACCAAATCAAAAATAAAGCCGAAAATAACTGTTTTATCTTTGCAGAAAATCTCGGTTCATTTAATTCAAATGCAGAAACGAGACCACATTCAAATGGAAGCAACTGCATTTTCCGCACGAACGAATATTGGCACTGACGTTGTTCGACGCTCTCTTTCAGCAAATTGAATATGTGCGATGTCGAAAAGTTTGGCGGGCACACGAACCCCATTGTCGAACAAAGGGAGGTATTGTTGGATGAAACTGAAAAACACCCTTCGCTCACAACTGACTCGATTTCCTAACAACGCATTATGTAATGTTCGTATAGCTTTTCCGCGAACGATATATTGAATTACGTACTTTGTAGCCTAAACTCCATCAAATAATATATCAAATAAATTGCTCATTTTTAATTGAATTTTTCTTTATTATTAAAATTTCGGAGAATTTATCAAAATTATGAGTGACGTGCGTGATTATCCTACACATGAACACATTTTCATTGCATATGACGGGAATATTGCATCCCCAATTTATAATTGAATTACCTATGTTGCAATTAGAAATAAGGGAAGTAGAGGCATATAAACTCTAATAATACATTTTTATTCGAACTTTTCTTAACATTTCATAACTACTAACTTCAAACAGTTTTTTACCAATGAAATAAAAACCGTGGTTAAATTCAAAGGCTATATATAATACATCACATATATTTCAGTAATTAACTTATTTATAGCGACGATTTCAATCATGGTTGTGCAACGATACGTTTATTTAAATTACAAGTTACATAAAAACAATGTGAACCAAAATCATATATTAGTAAATAAATACGTACATTTACGAATATATGTATATGCACATTTATACATTTTAGACATACGTTGTATACCGAACACATATATATGTACACACACATGCACATACTAGCTTGATCAAAAAGCTGTCAGTCACCCTCGATTGGAATTCTTTTTTTTTTGTTAGGTTACCGCATCTGTCATTGACACTTCCCACTAAATTTCAGCGTTATAGCTTGACGTTTGTAAAAGTTACTCTGTACTAAGTACATCTACCTTTGTGCGTGTCAACAATTTTTTATAAGTCTGAAAATGGCATTAATTTTGCACCACGATAACGCACCGTTGCAAAATGCGATCCTTGTCCATGACTTTTTGACCAAAAACAACACGAATACTATCCAGAAGCCTTAGAATTCGCCTAATCTGGCTCCCTGCAACTTTTTCCTGTTCAACCGGCTTAAAAAAACCCGAGAGAACTCTGATGGATATTCTGAAAATTAAGTACCAGCGGTGTTTTGAGGATCAGATCAAGTGCGTTGCAGTTGAAGGGAGTACTTTAAAGGGAACCATATCAATTTTGATGAATAAACTTGTATTTTCGATTTTATGAATAAAGTCCTAAAACTTTTTGATCAAAGTGTTACATATGCATATATATGGAACCAACTGGTTCGACTCACTAACATCTACGATATAGTCAATTTGACACTTCAATTTAAGTTGATATTGAACCGAATAAGTTTTGTACACATATTATAGAGCCAATGCATAAGTATAAGTACACGTGCTTACTTACACGTGCTTCAAAATAAATCAGAATCAAAGAAGTAGGCAAAGAATAGTAAATAATGTATTGTTATAAATATTGACTATAGACAGACAGCCAAGGTCTTTTTTTATTATACGAAATAAAGGTGTTTCTCAAATTGATGTGACATTATTTAGAGTGTGTTCACACTATCACGAGTGCCTGTGACACTTATATCAAGCATTCATTTTTAAGGGGCGGATTTTTATTTGTAAAATTTCCTTTGTTTGGGCCGTTAGGAATACCTTGATCCCGGCTTTAAAAAGGTTCATTGGCTTTAGATATAGATAGGTAGGTGCGGGGGTTAAAATCTATAAAATGATTGATGAGATTAGATAACTCGTGTTAGATCATCATGACTTACCGGAAGCGGTAAGGAAATACTCTTATATTCGATTTCACAATTTAATCGTTAGTCGTTGGGGAAAAATATTCAGCTCACCTTTGTGAGTTTTTTTTTCTTCCGAGATAAGTTTTACAGTAATTTATAACGAGACCTCCTAACTTCTTGCGTTTAATGGGCGTAAACTTATAGCTTTTAATCGGATAAGTATAGGTAAAAGAAAAATTAAGTAATAGAAGAGGAAAAGCAAACATTTTTATAATGCTTTTTAAACTAGTCCCAGTGAGAGTCCGTACGGACATCATAGATGTTCGTCTTCTTCCTTCTCACGCATCCCACATCATATTTTCAATGTTCAATAGATGGCAAAATATTATACGCGCTAATAAAAGCGCTTATAGATAATTCCAACATTCAAATATAAATTCGTAAAACCAAAGCTTTACCTTTATCTTACCGAAATCAGAAGTCAACCCAACTTACACACGTCAGAGTAACCAATCCACACAAACTAAAGTAGAGTGAACTATCAAACGTGTTGAATAAGACATTTCTTTAATAAAACATATTTCTTTCCAAATCAAACATTCATGAATAGAGTCATGAAAGCAACAGCAATAAAATCAATGACTAATCTTTGTGTAGCGTGTTTTCTTGGATGGTTTTTCCGGGCATAGCTTGATGAAAATTATGTACAATGTTTCCGAAGATTATAGAAACAATGGAGATTGGTCTTGAACCTTTATTAATGTAAAGCCGCGCTCTAAAAAGTATCGCAAACATCGTTCAACATACTACTAGAAATTAAATCTACGCACAGTGACGCCCAGCCTTTGTATCTAACTACAGACCAAACGAATAACTATAATTATCATTGGATATTCTGAGCAGCATGGTTCGGTGACAGTCTGCAAGCTTGTGTTTCTATTATGTACGTTCTACTTTTATTTAAAAAATATATTACAGATTATGCTATTTGAAGTGGATAAGTACGCTTCAATGAAAGAAATAAGGTTAATAGAGAATTCTTTGCAGTTATTGGCAAGTAGTGCTGTTGGAAGTTGGACGACAATGTAATAGATAAATAAATAAAGGTAGATAAATAACAATAAGGTTGTGGCAAGAGAAAAACAAAATTCAATCCGGAATACGTATTCTTAGTGTCCCTTATATTGCCACAAATATAGGTAATATGCATAAAAATCAATTGGCAAACTGAGTCTAGACTCTAAAGGTCACGATTTCAAAATTGGTTCTGATTTACATACAGTTACGGATCTTTAACATGTTTTTTTCTTATTACTAACCTATTATCTATTTAAACTATGTAATTATTGTAAAGTGTATGTACAAGAATAGAAATAAATAAATAAATTTATTTTGTAAACAAATTTATAAATAAAAAAAAGTTCATCATTGGAAACCGTCAGAGATAATTGAATGTGTAAAATAATATTGTTTAAAAGTTCTTTCTTTTGTGCCTTCTTACATTTCTAATGAAATTTAGATTTTTTATTAGTTTACGCATACATTTTTTTATAAAGTAATTAACAATTTTATTTTAACCACTCCGACTCCATAGCCTGCTTTCAAGACAATATATCAAGTTCCCACAGAAATGGTTATAACTCCGTTTTTGTTCTAGTGACAACCTTAAAACAAAAAGGAGATTATCTATAATAAACTGCGCTTAAATCAATTCAAAATTATCCATAGAAATAGATAAAAAATACTAATTTTGTAAAACAGTTTTCACCCGCCAAAACGCATACGCGCCGTTAAACTTACTTAATTTTTTTAAAAATATTTTTGTATTAAATGGACAAAAATAGGTGATATAATTGTTTATTACATATATTTCTTATTTAATAAATGTTTTTTTTACGTTAACCGTGATTTTAGTACTGTTTTCACATAAACACGTCACGTGAGTCATTTTTACAAATTTTTTATGTTTGCATCCTGTATTTTAATATTTACAAATTTAATTTTTATTTGTTATAATACAATTTGAAAGCGTATTTCATCACGAAAACAGTTTTTAGAATTTGACTACGTTCAGAAATATTTAATTTATTGAGCTTCAATTGCGAAGCGGAAATAACATAAAACTTTTATAAATCTGACCGTTCGTTTAAGACAAAAAAAATTGCACAAAAGTGATAGATTGGAGAGGTTAATCCAACTCAATAGTAACGGTAAGAAAAGTTTCAATTAATCCAAAGCAATTTTTTTCGTATTTATAATGAAAACCGATTCGTAGTAAACATGAATCGAAAAAAGTGATATATTATTATTCTTCGTTTGGTTTTTACAAAGTATGTACCCTGGATAATAAAAGACTAACTCCTGAGAATTAATTTCACATTTATAACTCCAAACGTATTTTACCATACTCCTATGAATTCCACCAAATTACTTAGACATCTGAATAAGGGTGTTCTTCTTACTTAATTAATCCCACTGTGGATTTCATAGAACAACAAATCTTATAACTATGATTTCAACATAAAACAAACCATGTAACATGAGATTGGGGGTATTAAATCTGTATTTTCATTACAATATATACACTTTAATCCATGTACAAGAAACAACAAAGATAAAAGAATGTAAAGCTAAGACAAGGAAATACTGAATAATTTTGAAATGCTGATATTCAAAAACATTGTTGGGTGCTATTCAAAATGGTTCGCTAATAAACAGAACAAATGTCACGATGCAAACGAAGAAATGGTCTTTGACAATATGAGTGGGCAGAAAGGATACAAGAGAAAAAAATGTGGCAACGAGAAAAAAATCTTAAGAAACCCTTCGTTGTGACTTGTGTTTTCCGATCTTCGATTCGACTGCCTTGCTTTAGTAATTTATATAAAAACTAGCCCCATGTTCTGCCCAAGTGGTTTGCTACGATTGGTGACTTAGCAGGGGTGCCCGGTTTCATGGGTGAGGTTTGTCTAGGTAGTGGTGGCGAATGCGTTACTTGAGGGAGACCTTGCTTAGACCGGTGGGAGGGATGGATTAATGCGTTCGTCACTCTTGGACTCATTAACACCAGATTCGTACCCACCTTTCATACCTTTTTCCTTACCAGAACTCTCTTCCCTAAAAGAGGCTCTCCACACAGCATACATAAAGATGCAAAAAAGCAAGGTATTGAAACTTATTTACCATTTTCAAACAAGTGGTGTAGGCAGGTATACGATGTACACGATAGTTACTATAGGTGGGTATACGAAATAATTTTGTAGAATTTTTTTGCTAAAGTAGTATATATACAGATATAAATATATTATTTAATGCCCTAAATCTCATATAAATATATATGTATATATATATATATATATTCGGAATTCGGGAATTTCGGTATTCTTTTAAAATCCATAAAAATATTATGCATGATTACAATACCTAAGTTGTATTAACTAATCAAGTATCTATGTTTGGTGATGTCAATGATTAATGACTTTGTCAATATGATAAACATGCTCATTAGAAATGCATTAATTGCTACGTTCAGATGAAGAAAACAAAAACTAGAAAAACCCCTTTCTGAAAATAATCCCCCTTTTCTATTAGGATACCACTTGACATCACGGTATAAAATAATGCTGTCATCGTATGAATATCATTATATTAAGACAAGCATCAAATAGTAATAGTTGCCAAGAGTGCAGACTAGTACGTCTAAAATTATAATCCTCAAAGTGACTAGGGATCTTTCTGGTAATCATGTATTGCAGTAGGAACATGACAGGAATATTGGAGCACGTTTCACTGAGGCTTGTGGTGTCGAGTTAGTTAATGCAGGAATATTGTTTATAGGTATCATAGTATGAATATATCAAAAACATAATATTTGACTTGATGATTTCTATTTAGTACGGTAATGACGGTACTGAAGGCAAATACAGGTGAATTCAGAAAATGCATAAAAATATTGACAATATATATATAAAATATTGTTAAGATGTTTTTTCGTTTGTTTTCAATATTTATTAACTTTTCACACACAATTTATATTAGAATACAAAACATCTAAGTAGTTAAACAAATATCTACGCGCTTTTGATTTTTCTTTCTCATAAAAAACAATGAATTGTGATTATTACCACTTTTCAAAAGTGTATTATCTGTAACCATTGATCTACTTGGTCGAAGTCTGTAACCCAAAATAAAAGTTTCCAAAAATGATTTTTTTCTAAAAAATTGTATTTTTGCCATAAAATGCCTTAGCACAACACGTAAAAATTCTGCATTTGTTTTCGGAAAACCGCTGGGACGAGAAGTTGGTGCAATTATAGGTCACACACTTCACACCAATTTTTCACAAAATATACCTTAGAACTATGAACTTTTTGAACCACTAGTCAAAGTCACCATGTTGCCTAAAATGGCTTAACCTAGTTTTGTGTCCAGATATGAATATCCAGGTAGGCACACACTATTCAATATTCCCTAACGCTTTCCATCCCCTCATAACCTCAAAGCATTCCCCAATCGGGTCCGATACGTAAGAATCTTGGCTAGCGTAATTTAAAAAATATGAAAATTGTAATTTTGTTCTTACCTCTCTACAAATAACATTAACCAGTTATCATTTATGAATAATAGAATTCACAAAATATACCTTAGAACTATGAACTTTTTGAACCACTAGTCAAAGTCACCATGTTGCCTAAAATGGCTTAACCTAGTTTTGTGTCCAGATATGAATATCCAGGTAGGCACACACTATTCAATATTCCCTAACGCTTTCCATCCCCCATAACCTCAAAGCATTCCCCAATCGGGTCCGATACGTAAGAATCTTGGCTAGCGTAATTTAAAAAATATGAAAATTGTAATTTTGTTCTTACCTCTCTACAAATAACATTAACCAGTTATCATTTATGAATAATAGAATTCCTTTTGAATGTTGTCGCTGATGAATTAGATATACAGTCCTCCTCATCTCGAAGCGAGGTTATGCTCTTAGACAGTGGCAGTCCTAAAAATAATAACCGCCCACAAACGTTTTCCGAGACGTCTAGGGAAGCGAGAGGGAGGATCTTACGACCTTCATAATTCTCGTGAGAAGGAAGTAGAGGCGCCACGTAGCGATCGAAATTGAAATCTCCAAGCTGAATTCGGGCAACAGTTTTGCCTTGCGCGTAAATCAATTTGATCGAATTCGCATAATTTGAACGATAAATATTTCCAGAGCATCCGCTTCCCAATTTAAATACGAGACTATCTGGAGATTTCATTGATGAATCCATTCTAGGCTTCACTTGAAAAAATCATTCCCTTTTAATATTCGCGGCGGAGAATCTAAGGCGGATTTGGAAAGGACGCGTTGAGCGGAATCAGCGGGGATTTCATCAATCACGTGCAATTGTGGGAATTTGAATCAATTCATCAAGAGGATTCGATACATTTCAACTGCGTGACAATTTTAATTAATTATTGTAAAAATCACAGGTAAATTCCTAATTTGATTGATTACATTATTTACATTTAACTTTATATTTTGCTTTATATTTAAGTTTTATATTAGTACATAATTCGTATCTGAATACGAAACCAGGTCTGGTATTTGAATATTCAGTGGAAAGTTCTCAGCAAGTCTTACAATGAAGTTACGGAATTGTTATTGTACGAAGTCCCTTTATGTAAAATGCTGGGAACGTTACCATTTATTTTTGCCCACCTTTAAAAAAATATTTATATTCTAAGACTGCGTGACAAGAAAACATTTAAGTATTTACATTCACAAGACAAGATTCAATTTGGTCTTCTGGCCTTTTCAGGCCCTTCTAGTTAACAGAATTCTTCTTTCTTACAAAACTTTGAGAAAGAAATGTAAAAGAAACAATATTCTTTTTACCAGAAACTACGGAAGGTTTTCAAAAAATATCGTTATTGAAGCTTTAGAACATTAGATGACCCTTTATATTTTTTTAACTTGAATGAAACCATGCACAGAAAATCTGATAACATAAAAAAGAATTCAACAAACGTACTAAAAGTTTTGTTACAAACATTCCTATTAGGTGTAGTCGTATTTTGCCACAAGCACATTTTATTATATTTGTGTTGTATTGTGATAAAAGTACTCACAAACCATGTCAGAAATTGTCATTTCTTTGTACGATATAAGGTAAATAAATATTGACCCGGTTTCTAGTCCCTTTGAAACGTTCAACGTTGTCGGATTACTTGTGCAAATATAAACTACTTCAAACAATATTGACCTGCAATGGATGATTCGTTGGCATCCTAGAGATAAGAAATCCTCCAGCATTAAATTTGAGGCATTTCTCAAATTCATCTGAAAGTGGATTCGAATAACCGTGATTCGACCTCATATAAATCGAAGTCAAATACCTCCATCGAACAGCCAAGCCGGAGAAAGTTAAGCAGAGAGTCCCAGCACTTAATTCAGTGATTCCGTTTCAATCGTACTAATGCCTCATTACCTTTTTAATGAGGAAAAAAGCTTTCTCCAGACTCCCCAGGGATAAGCGTAAATCTCTGGGCCGGCCCAACTAATGAGAGTGATTGTAGTTCCCTTGTTGGGGGAATAAGAACGGGAAGAAGGTCCAGCTGGGGGAGCGGGGGAGGCTGGGCCGGGTGTAATGTCTTTGATGTATAACGGAGGAAACCGACGCGCGACGGGCGCGAGAAAGAGGAAGTCTTTTTAATCTTGTTTAAAAATCTCAAAGTTCTAAAAGCTCCTCAAGTTTGAGAGGGTGCCGAGTTACAAGTGCGGTCCTTCCTGAGCGAGGGACCAGTTTTTCTGAGGAAATTTTCCCCCGAGTGATAATTACGCTCTTACTGTCGGAATAAAAATAAAAAAAAATTATTAATGCTACAATTTTCTTGCACGTCTTGCACCCAACTATTTCTAACATTACCTACTTAGTCAGAAAAAAGTGTGAACCTCTCTTGCCACAGTCCACTATTCCACTATTAAACTATCCACTATTATGTCAAATACCTATAAAAAATTGGTAAAAAACCAGAACTTTGTTCACCTTACATATTTTTTGAACTGGAATTCAAAAAATTGATTAAATAGGATACTTACCTATCAAACTTTCAACACAAATATTTTCATTATTATTTATTATTTTAACTTTATGAGTAAAACCTCAAACTGTAATATTTAATTAAATGAAGACATTATGAGCGAAACTCAATCGAAAATCTGGAAACAGAAAAATCAGAAAAAGATATTAGCACCTCTGGGACTCGAACCCAGGACCTCCCTACTTTCCGGTTTGGGAAAAAAACCCCAAACCGGAAAGTAGGGAGGTCCTGGGTTCGAGTCCCAGAGGTGCCAATATCTTTTTCTGATTTTTCTGTTTCCAGATTTTCGATTGAGTTTCGCTCATAATGTCTTCATTTAATTAAATATTACAAATATTTTCAATCGAAAGTACTTTTTGTTTATCTATCAAATTATTCGTTTGTTGAAATCTATCTATGAATAATTATTATTCATAGATAGATTAGCATGAAAAAAGGTAGTTTTAATCTCTTAAACAAAGAAACAACAAATATCGACCAAGTAAAACGTGATTCTTAATTTAATATGTACAAATATTTAGGAACGTGACGTAACGATAAATGGGATTAATTTGAAGAAGTGAGGTTTTGCATTGAGAACATTGCTAAGAGAACCTAGTTTGTCGTGCGCTGTACCTAAAGGGCTCAATCAAAAAATCATTTCTCTGAGCTATTCTGGAGAAACTACTTACAGAATATTACGTCCTAATTTAACAAATATTCAAACACGTTTTCTGGGTACGACAGTACAATTTATGAAAACGTAATTTTTCAAAAATAAAAACAGCGTCCTTCAGATACTATGTACAGATGTCTAATGTAGATACAAATAGGTACAGTAGGCGCATCTTCAAGATACTATGTACAGATATTTAATGTAGAATAGGATGTCGAGTAGTGATGTAGGCGCATCCTCAATTACTATGTAGAGATCAGAGATGTCTAATGTAGATATGAATAAGTACATTCTATTCGTATCTGCATAATTATATCCTACATATTAGGTGCATCTTCAAGATACTATATACAGATTTCTAATGTAGATACGAATAGGTGCGTTAGGCGCATCCTCAAGAAACTATGTAGAGATCAGAGATATCTAATGTGGATGCGAATAGGTACATTCTATTCGTATCTGCATTATTATATCCTACATATTAGGTGCATCCTCAAGATACTATATTCAGATGTCTAATATTAATACGAATTAATTAACGTTAGGCGCATCCTCAAGAAACTATGTACATATATCTTATATAGATACGAGTAGGTACATTAGGCGCATCCTCCAGATACTACCACATACCACATACGACTAATGCAGAGGTTCTCTACAAAAAAAAACAAGATTACCTAACTGATAATCCTGGAGAAGATTGATGTAAGACGTGATAAAGAAACACGCGGCACCTTGGCTTCGAAACATACCTAACTTTTACAAGTAAATTTCGATCAGTTGTTCCATAAAGCAGTCCAAATTGTAAATATTACCATCTTGAGTAGAAAAAAGACACCAGGAGAAGAACATTTTTTCCAATTATTAGTGATAAGATTCAGTGGGAACGTTTGGTTATTAGATTAATAACTGTGCACATAATTCGAAAAATGCTCAGAAGAATTTTAATGTTACATTCATAGAACCATATATTCATATTTCTTATTTCTTATTTCTTATTTCATCACATTTTACAAAATCAGCATTGAAAAACCCGTCCCGCGGCAGTTAGCCACGCGCTAGAAGGAAGATTAAAATTTTATAGGAGTTAAATAATTTTATCCCTCATATTTCTCACCACGCAAAACCATTTGAAACTAATATAATATATTATTCTTATCACGTTTCAATATCATTTTAATGGGAGAGTTCATTCCGTTGCGTTGGTACGAGTACTTACCTAGTTTAAGGTTACAATGATCTAATGCGGGTGATTACAGATTGACACACAAAAAAAAAGAAATTAAATAATTGATCGGCGTTGAATTTAATTTATAGATTTTTGTATCTGGTAATTTAAATTGAAGTAGTCTAAAATATCACCTATGTAAAAAGTAATAACATTACCTACGCACATATCGATTTTCCAATTGTCAGACATATCCGAAAAAAATCGAAATTTGAGTAGAGTAGAGTAAAATGTACCCTCTATCGGTACAATACTCAAATTACTCATAAACACCACCAAGTCAATTAAAGTGTAGAAAACCTCATAGTGAATTCAACAAAAATTATATTTTCTGTGTTAATAACAGAAACTTAAAAAATCTCATACTAATGTACCGGACCGTTGTACTTCCGGTGTTGTTTTATAGCATATGTTATACGTAAAACACAGGCACGTGTAAATAATATTTAAAGTACGGGAGCATTTGAACATTTCTTTCCTCATTATCGCAAAACTTTGTATTTCGAGATGTCTGACTAATCAACCGGACAATTGGTATTTCTCCACACAAATGTTTTATTGTTTTAAAAATAAAGAACAACAATTTAGTTAATTTCACCATTTTTCCAATAGTCGTCAATTTGAAAGGGATTCTTTTTTTTAAATATTTTGATCAATCAAATAAAAATGTGTTTTTTTTTAAATTAAGTACTTTCCCGGTGTTTCCGATTTGATAAAACAAATCACGTACAGCTTCTGAATAAATTCATTATTTTATAAATAATACCAACATTCTCATTTCAATAGATCTTTTAATTGAAAACAAATTTCCATCAAAAGAAACAATAGAGAATTCAATCTAAAAGTACGGAAATAATTAACCAAAAATGTTTTCGGTGTTTTCCAATCAATTGTGAAGCGTGGCTTAAAAAACAATAACCCAAATAATATTCACAAAAAGTATTGAGAATATTATTTTGTGTTATTTTATGTGGTTGACTTTTAAAATTAAAACTCTCTGTGGAAACGTGAGTAGGAAAGGTATCATGGCATCACGTAGATGTATCTGCCGCGACTATTGTTAAGACGTACGTGCCCTAGTTAAAAGTTCAGTAATGAGTTAAACAAACGGAGGATAAAACTTAATATTTCAAACAACTTAAAGCTGCGTATTGTTCTCACTTTACATTCTGTCATTATGTATGTCTACTGGCTCCTCATATTCACCAGAGATAAGCCCTGGGAACCATTTATTGGATGACCAACACCTCCGCCATAGGTCACCTCTAGTGGTTCGCTACTTTTGGGGCTTGGATTTAATTTTATTTTATTTTATTTTTTTTTTTTTTTGTGTATTACAGACTGTGTGTCCATTTACAATACACACGTGATACAAACTACACATTTATAGATAAATAGTAGATATAGAAAAGATAAATAGTAACATTAGATTTATACATATAGCGGGTAATTTGTGGCGCTTAAATACCTCTTAAATTCTTCGAGGCTACAGTTAAATATGTCAATAGTTTTGGAAGCGTTGTTTAATAGCACCATACCTCGTGTCATGCTATGCCGAGCCAGTACGTCCGTTCAGCTATGTGGTATACATAGAAGTTCATGGTACTGTCCCTGACCGTAGTTGTTTGGCACAAACAACTTGTAGCATTCCAGGAGGCATGGGCTATCTATTAAATTATTTATTATTTTGTACGCCGTTACTGCAAGGGCCTCACTCCTCCTCGACTGGAGACTTTGGCAATGCGTTTCTGTGAGCAGATCTTCATGATGCATGAATTGCGGGTACTCTCCATGCATTCTCATATACAGGTATCTCAGAAACTTTTTTTGGATCTGTTCCAATTTTTCAATGTATTTTTTCTGGTATGGGGCCCATACAGCAGAGGCGTACTCAATTTTAGATCTTATAATGCAATTATACATAGCCATCATTGCTTCAGGATTCGATAACTGTTTGCATGATCTTTTGACAAACCCTAGAAGCTTGTAGCATGATGTTATTAATTGCAATATGTGGTCTGAAAATGTTAGTTTGGGATCAAAGACTACCCCTAAGTCCTTAATGGATTTTACTGGTAACAATATATCTTTTTTAATGCTATATTCATATTTGATGGGGTTTCTCGAACGCGTATATGACATTGTGACACATTTTTTTTGTATTAAAAAATAATTTATTTTCATCAGCCCATGATGAAAGTGAATCTAAATCAATTTGTAATTTGACACAATCTTGCCCGTCACGAATCCTCTTAAGTAATTTCAGATCATCAAATTTATGCCCGGGTTCATGGGATGAGTTTGTTCCGGATCTTGGCAGCGGATGCGTCTGCCCACCAAGTGCGTTGCAGGCCGGATCTGAAGAGACTGGTTGATGGAGTTTAATCTCTCCAGCAGGACTCTCTCGGAACATCGCCTTGGGAGAGGTGGATTCGTATGTCCTGGATGATGACCGGACAACTCGGAATGAAATCAAATCAACACTTCCTTTGAAAAGTTATTAAAAGTGATAATGATATGATAAAATATGTATAAAAAATTGGTTATACTGGTGACCGGCTATTTTAGGTTATGGGCTATTTGAAAAAAAAATTAATTATATTAACCTGTTTTTAATATCAAAATATTAATAAATACCATTAAAAGATGTATATATATATTTTTTTTAAAGGTTTTTCAGAGAGGTGCTGAGTTGGTTTGATTATGAGTTGACCCCCAAATTCCTACCAGCCCCTCATACCTTTTTCCTTCCTAGAACTTACTTTCCTTCCCACCCTAAAAAGACCCTCCCACAGCATCCCCAAAAATGACACGGGCCCTGAGGGGATTTTTTTTCCTGTGTGGAGCTAATGTAAAAAAATATATATTTTGAGATTAAAAGTAGGTTATTATAATTTCCCCCTTAGATAAAAAAAAGAACCTTCAAAATACTGACTATAAGTGAAATAAGCAGACTGTCACGGTACGGAGGTAAAAGTTTTGTCTTTTTTTTAGCTCATCATCAACCCATAATACAACAAACCTTTAACAGAAAATAAAGGCCACTTATACAAATTCTCGCAATATGCAAAGTTTCAAGGTTTCAAAGGCAAAACATTATTCAGGTAACTTTTAAAAAGGTACTTAGCGCATTTCTTTCAAAACACGACGGGGTCATGAAAACCCGAAAACTGTAATTTGTTCACTCTCTAAACGTGGTAATTTACTTACCGTAACTTTTTTATTTCAAAACTTCGCTGTAATTTTCGCAATTCGTATTCTCTCAATGAATCTAATCACAATAATAATAATGTAGGTAAACTCATGTGTGGACCGTACCTAAGTACTTACTAAGTAAATTTCCGTGTTAATTTTTAGGGGTTTGCGGCCGTTTATTTCGCCAGTCTTCCGACAACGTTTCCGTTTGTTTACTGAGACCCTTCTGAGGGTGGTGGACTTTGTCTATTAATTTTGGAATTTATTTCTGCTGACCTTTATTACTCGGAAATAAAATTTCAAAATTCATTCGTAATTACTTGACGCAATTTAGCTGGCGCGGGTTCAATATAAGATAACATTTACCTTATAACGGAAAAAGATATTTTTTGTTTTATTAACATTTTTTAATTGAAATAGCGTTTGAGTGATTAAATGAAAATAACATTTTTTGATTGTTTCGACACATTTCACAATTTAAATTGGATTTCTGAATGTCACAGTACTTAATGTAGAATATAACGCAATACCAACATTACTATAAAAAATAAAGTAAATAAAATAAAATGTTTTTGTGCTGCACATTCTGAAATACAAGGCGAACATTAAATCAGGTGAACTCCAAATAAACCACAGGTGTGTCTAAGATGGATTCTGATATCTTAAAATGGATGAAATCTGAACTTCTTTTGATCCTTTTTACAAAAGGTCTGGAAACGACCAGAGAATAAGTAGTGATATAGAATATAGAAGAACCGGAGAAAAGATCAGTAGGATGTTCACGGGTAAACTGGACTAAGCAAGAAAAGTTTGCGACTGGAAACACCAAGATCTCTTGTTCAGGTATAGAAATCGACCAAGACTTTACGAGTAACAGCAAGGTGTGGATTTCGCATCTATAATATGGCTTCCACATTCCACTAATGAGTGACTTGTCAAGAAATAGAACAGTAGAACTTTAAGGAAAAAAATTAAGCACACTTTCATCCTGGAATATTGTTATTTTCAGGCTGTGACATCATTTAAATTACGTCGTTAACAATATGTTGGAAAGTTCCGCTGATCAATTCAGCTGTTAAATTTGTTTGTTCCGTATTTTTCAATCAATCTGTTAATTTATTGTTTGAAGCATTTATTAATTGTTAACAAAATTTAATGAAATTGCCATTGGGATGTGCGTGGATACTAACATTACAAATAAAAATATTCAATTAAATAAACAAAGGTATACTTCATTTGGTAAACACACACACAAAGGTATACTAAAGGTATACTTATACTACGTTTAGTTGTTACGGGATGGAGATGCCGCTAGTGAAATAATATGATATTTTTTTTACATCAGCTCCACACAGGAAGCCTTGGGGAAAAACAATCTCTCCGGGTTTTTGTCATCTTTGAAGTAGCTGTGTGGAGGGTCTTTTAAGGAAAAATAAGGAGAGAAAGTTCAGTAGATTGTCGTATTTTTTCTGACGTAAGAAAATAGTCGTTCCTCATAAAAATGGAGTGTGGCGTTTCATCCTCCTTTGAAAGATAATTCATTAAGAAAATTGTGTTTGTCTCTCTGGATAATAAATAACTGCTAGTACGTCACTTCATATCAACAGGGTTCTAACTTCACTTTACCTTTTTTTTTTCTTTCCACTCAAAAACAATAAGCCTTAACCATTACGTATAGATAGGATGGATCTAAGATTAAATTTGCTTGAACAATTAGAAATCAATAAACGAACGAATGACCCCAATGTAACGCTAATTAATAAAGTAAGGAAAATTATTTATTTCCCACTACTTAGTATATTTACAAAACCTAAAAAATATAACGCATTTAAATGAAATATACCAATAAAATCGTTATAAAATAATTAAGAAAACCTTAACACTTAGTTGGGGAAACAGATTCCGAACCCCACATATTACTCTCTCAATTCACTCTCAATTCTCTCTCCCCACACTATACTCTATCAGCAAATTGGTTTAACCGGCAATTAATCAATATAGACACTTTTGAAAATTGTCATTTAAAATCTTATAAATAAGCCGCCTATCTGTGGATTTAACCACAGTTTGAAAATGATCTTGTAAACCGAAACAGCTGTAACAAAAATACAAACTAAAATACTTGCAGAACTTGATAATAAAACTATCAAATTTTATTTTATTTAAATAAAAATAATAAATAGATGTAGTTTTACGAATTAAACACAAAAACAATTAATATATCACTTTACTTTGTTGTGAGATACGATGTGTCAAAGTTTGTAACGATGATTTCTTATAATCTTTTTACCAATTTCTGATTTTGAGGTTGAATCTTGTTTAAAGCCTTTTCTTTGAACAAATTTTAAATAAAAATATTTAAATAGAACGCACCTAAACATGCAAATAGAACCATATGCAATCAGCTAGGGCACACAAATTCATTGCGTATATTGCTAATGCCATTTCAAGCTAGGGCCACGTCTATTAAAATATTTTCCATTAAAATATGATAAACTAAAATACTTCACAGCACCTAAAAATCAAAAATTGTTAAATCGATTACGAAAATTCATCTTTGCAAACTTTGAAACATCACAACATGGTAAGACGACGTTAGAACCCTATTCAACCAAAGTAACTAACTATAATGCGCCTCGTAACAACAATCAGCTGACAGATAAAAACAAAATGGAGAGTGTAAGTGATGTTAGAACCTTATGAAATAATTGATTATTTAAAACGCTTGAAGTTAGAACTTCGTCAATCTACCAAAATACAACACAGATGGTTCAGAAAATTATTTTGGACTAGCTTTCCCCGCGGCTTCGCTCGCATGGTATTAGGGGAAATTACTGATGCGCTTGCACTTATCAATTATTCCCCCACCCCCCACCCCCACCCGCATTCCATACATTCATTCCCGGTACATTCAGTTTTCAAACCGCTTGCGTGCCACCTAAATTTCATAATGCTAGAGCTCAAAGAAAAAAAGAATTATCCAATTTTGTGCGGTCGTTCGGAATTTATGCGCTTACAAACATTTCGGAAATTTATTTTTATTTAAATATGTGGAAGTTTGTAAATATAATAAAATATTACACTATTTATTATACCATTATAATCATTACGAATTATATTTTTAATGCAAGAACTCTCATCTGACATTTATTCCAAAACATAAGCTTGTGAAAAAAAAGCAAATCATTTTCTAACTTTTGAATTTTCTGGAGCAGCTTTTCGGGACCAGTTGGTAGGGGGCTGAGTACCTACCAGCATAGAGCCCACAAATATATCAACATCGTTTCCATGGCAACGATTTATTTTCTGACGTTTGCAATAACTCGCTTTTGTTAGCGACAGAAAACGTATAACAAATATAATATGTTAATAGTTACAATTTCATAACGCGAGAGCTTACCATTGTATACAGCCTATAGTCCTCGCATTTAATTAAGCTTTCTATTGGTGAAAGAATTTTTCAAATCTTTTTATCGTTTTATGCGTGAAAGCTTCACAAACAAACTCGAGCAGTTTCGCATTTATAATATTAGTATGGATATGGATGGATAAAGAGATGATTTGGCATTCAAAGGTAATTTTTGAAAAAAAAATGTCAGTTAGAACCTTATCCAAACGAGGCGAAGAGTAATCTAGTTTCCTTTACCCTTAATTATCTGTACGTACTCGTATATTTATAAATTTATAACCCCACTTAAATACAAAGTTTTTTAGTGGTCGCAGGTGTAAGTGAAAAATTTAATTCATCCGAGTGTAAATGAATTTTTACATGCCAGAGGTAAAGCTGTACAAATTAATTAGGTCTTTTTCACATTTTTCGAATAACGTATCCTGCACGGAGATTCTTTGTGTGCTTTGCCCCGCAATGAGCGTAGTCGGATACTTCTGCTAGAGTAAGTTACGTATTACGGGCAATAAAGATCCAGCCGAGAAGGCAATTTTTCTACTACCGCCTCTGGGAGAAACCTCCCAGTAATCTCCGAGTTTTTCGTATTCTTCCCACTGGCACATACCTACCTGTCAAAATTATAATAGGTACGTCTCGAAAATTGAGAAAAGATTCCCTGTTTTCTTCGGTGGAACAAGAAAATGATAACGTTGAAATTTATGCCCCTTGCGGAGGTACTTAGCATAATGCGAAGGTATGTTTCTGTTTTACCATTATGATAAATGCTGACTCTGTAACATAAACGAAATCGATGTATGAGTTCGTGGTTTAATATAAAGGTTATTAAAATGTTGTCTTTCTACCAAGCTAATATAGAAAATAGACGTATCACAATATTTGCCCTTATTTCTGCCTCTAAATACCTCTGTACGAGAATGAACTCCCTTTATTATTAAAGTCAACCTTTTTATTTCCTTAAATCAGGGAACTTTTTTGTTAACATCTTTTATTTTATCCTATTTTACGTAGTCACATACCAAACTACCTACTATTTTTTTTTATTTTTCATTGTTGTTTTTTATGTGAATACCTCGCAAGAGTCTCAACCGCTCCCAACCGTCTAGAGCCAGTGAGTCAATGGCATCCCTAATTCGGGTAACTGAGGCTGGAAGATGAAGGATACGGGGAAGATGGGAAATCAGATCTGGGTGACAAACACGGGTAAAGCCATTTCAAGCAACTTTTCAACTCGGAATGATGGTCTTACACCAGAGGGATAGTATCTACCGCTCTGGCACGAAAATTAAGTGTGGTCAATAAAGTGCGTTGAATACTGTGATTGATATTGATTATAAGGTAAGTGAACTTCATGAGGTAGGCAGCGTTAGCCCGCTTGTACACGTCCGTTTTTTTCACTGGATGATGGACCGTTTTGTTTCCGGACTTACGGCGTATGGCTTGTAATGGATATTTGTACACGCACCGGATACGGGCCGGTATCCGTGCATGTACAAACATTCATTATAATCCATACAACACTGCAAGTTCGGCAAAAAAACGTTCCGTTATCCGGTGAAGAAAACGGACGTATTTAAGCGGGATTATGAGGTCATGTCCACAGTAATTGTGCGGTGACTTACGCGGGTGCTTGCGCGGTGGCGGGAGCTTGTAACTGGCCACAGTGAGTTGCGAATTCGCGTAACAAACGCCGAACGACAAGACCAAACTGGTCTGATTTCTCTGCCAGTTAAGAGTGTGTCGCGCGCTACTTAGGCATGAATATGTGGCCTCAATAAACGGACAGAAATGATTAAAAATGACGCGCCTAATCTCCCCTAGACCCATCGCTTGTCGCGCCCGCCGCAGTCACTTCACTGCGGCCGCAAACGTCATTTTCGTACGATTGATTTTTCGCGCCCGCTGTCGCTACCGCGCATGCATCTCACTCCGAACGCACACTAAGTTAGTATTTTATGCTGATCAATCTCTCGTTTACTTCAATCACTCTATATCCTCAGTAAAAAGGTTAAATCGTTATTTATTTTCGTACGTATTACAAGATTAAATATTTATCAAGCTTCGGACCTTATTCCCCAGTGGCAGCAGTGACGAAGAAGAAATACCTGGCACGCATCCATTCATCACCGTGATGCTCATGTTCAGGTGACACGGGGAGGGGTAGGGGATGGGTTGCGTCTCTTCACGGATGGCTTAGTGTAGGAATCACCAAGAATACAAAATAAATTAAACCAAGGGATAAACGACTTGATATTGATCCCCTAAAATAGTATTTTTTAAAATTAAAATATTGAAGGCGAATTATTTATTTAGATATGTGTGGCAAAAGACAGCAGTTTCAAATACTTAATTTAAACGTTCTACTGGTTTTGCTGATACTAATCCCGATATGTTTTTTACATTAGCTCTACACTTCATCTTAGTAGGAAGTTGTATGGAGGGTTTGTTTAAAGAAAGAAAGGAGAGAAAGTTTTAGGAAGAAAAAAGGTATAAGGGGTGTGTACGAATCTGGAGGTCAGTAAGACGGACGTATAAATACATCCTTCTAACTGTGATGCAAGGCGATGGGTCGATGGTTTCTGGCTGGAGGGTCAACCAGTTTCTCTCGATCCGGCCCGCTACGCAGCAGGTGGGCAGACGCATCGGACCTAGTCCTGGACGAACCTCACCCCATAAACGCGGGCACCCCTACTACGTCACCAAACCACTCGGGGTGACCTAAGGCGAGAGGTGTTGGTTATCCAATAAATGATTACCGGGACGGCGGGACCCACTCCCGCCTTTCTCCATAAATGAGATATGGATGTGAGGAATGAAAGTGGCAGATTTATTAAATCAGTTTTGACTGACTGCTGTAGAAAAGAGATCCCTGGAGCATATGTTTTGTAAAACTCTACACGACCGAATGTATTACAAATGTGTAGTTCAGATAATAATATAGGTCTCATAAAGCGTATTGAGCGAGTTTAAAAAATGGACACTTAAGGCTCCGTAATAAGCGAAGAAGATGGCTTTAAAATGGGATATGTATGTGAGAGCAAGCGCGAATATATAAAAGAAAACGATTATAATTAATAAGCGTATGCGAAAATCATTTGTTGCATGTGTTGACGCAACTATGTGTATATACATAAACCTTTATTCATCCTACCTGTTTTCAAAACTTATCCTGTCTGACAATACTACCTGTGCCAATATTACCTGCCTGTGGAAGAATAATTTTATGTGGTGTGCAAAGAAGTGGACATTTAGATTAGCAATAGATTTGCGACTGCAGCAAAATAGAGCATATATCTCTCGACAAATAACTAACAAGATTTATTTTTAATAATTTTTGGAGCAAACTTTGCGATTTTTTTTTTATGGAAGGAATTATAATATTAAGAGTTCAATAACTTAAACAGTTCAGGGAAAATACGTTATAAATCGGTAATAATTCGGGATGCGAGGTCTTAAATGATTTTGGACAAGAAGAGCAAATGAACAGAGGAAAAATCGCGAAAGTGAAAACTAGAAGTCCAGGACGGTCGAGAAGCACATGACACGATCAAGTAAATCGAAGTCTGGAGTTGTGTGATGTCAAGAGTCAGAATAAATAATGTATATGACTGAGACCGCGGTTAAAGCAAGGAGGGAGTGCCAATGCGATACTACGGTAAGTTATTTAGTTATTTAAAGTTTAATCAGATATGAGAGATATGAAGGTATATCGTCCCCAAGTGAAAGATAATCTCGGTGTGTTCCTAGTGAGAATCTACCATTCAGAATCAAAGATGTGCTTGAAATAGATACGGCTATATTTAGCCACCAGACCTGGTTGACCTCTTCATTCCTACACTACTTCCCAGAATCTCACAACATTGCCCAAATTGGACATTGGACATGCGCCTGTCTCACTGGCTCCGAGCAGTTAAGACAAGTGTGCGGAATCAAATAAAACAAAAAGATATAATTTTTTATATGGACATGTGATTAGGAAAATATTTTAAAGCCTTATTTTAAACTCTTTCTTTAAAAACACTTTTGAAACGGGCGGCAGCAGCTGAAGAGGAACACTAATTGTCTTAAAAAAAATAGTAAGTACCGATATTTCTTGTATTTGGACGACATTCCCCCAGTTTTGACAAGGCAGCTTCGCAGAAAATAATTACATACACGCAAAAGAGGCGCTTTTAAATACTAATTTAAGCATGGTTTACATTTTTCATCTTGACCCTTTCAAGCTCAAAGGTGCCTAATACACCAAAATGAAAAAATTGCTTTTTGATGGAAACCGATACTTTTTCCTCCGTACCTTCAAGTATAACAAGTACGTACAAGTACGTCACAAGTACATATTCTTAAATCAATTTTACTATAATAATCAAATAAAACAAAAGTCCCATGAACATACCCGCTACGACTACTCAAACTTTAATATTGCTCTCCAGAACAATTTATCTCCAATAACTTAGCACCTGTGTGCCCCGAAAGGTCGTTTACGCTGATGATGTGCTAAATATAAATTAACGTAGGTACCTGCGTTTTATTATTGTTATTGTGAAAATTAAATAAGAGACCTTAGATGAAAATTAAATAATTTTTCTTAACCTTTGTTTTGGGATTTATTTATTACTAATGTTGGTACCAATAAGCATGGTTATTTCAACGGTTATATTATATTGACACGGTTCCACGATAACTCAAGGGGGTGACATTTCAACACCCCTATTAAAAACGACAAAAAAAAAAAAACACAAACCAAACCTAACGTAATTTATTTAAACAAGTTTTTTTTCAATACTTTTAATGTCACGCACGCACATGTAAATACGCTGTAATTGAAACATCCTTTCTCCCGCACGGAAATGGCGTTGTACTGGCAAAAAAGCGTATTTGTGGGGCTGTACTGGCAGAATGCTGTATTTTAAGTTGCAACGTTATGTCGTCAAAAAAATTGGTTGTCTGAAAATTCGGTTTACGGACGATAATTTTACGTGACAACGTCATATAACAACGATGGAGTAGAAGAGATGCGCCACAAGCCGAACGCTTAGGCCGAACGCTTGTTCCGCATTCTCGCTTGCACGCTCGGCTCAGGCGGAACGTGACAATGAGTCAGGCTTTTTCGTGAGTGCAGCCGGCGTTCATCGATTTATAAGACTTCATAACGTCCAAAGTGTTTTTATGTTTAAAAGCAATTAAATCAATTCCTTAGTAAATAACCCCAATAATTATTAAAAGATGATCTTACTCGATAAATGGAATTGATCGAGCGCTTTAAAGCCAAAATGCTGTATCTATGACATGGCATGTTGCCATAACACGGGCGATGGTGGCGACGTCGCCGACTGCAAGGTAACCCGTGTCAAGCTGAATTAATTCAACAAAACAACAGTATAGATAATTACAAAATACAACGTAAATTAGAACTTCCAATTTAGTTGCACATTGCAATCAGTTGGAGGATTTACCAACAGATTATGTGTTTTCCACAATCGTTTGAACCCAATCCCAGTTCATTAGATTCGTTACGAGCGGATTTCGAAACAGCTTTGGCGTACATGGAAACATTATCCCGTTTAATCTGATAACGCGTTTCTTTCAGAATCCCTAGATTTTTCTTCACACTTTCTATGGCCAATATAAAAACGAATGTGCCAGTTAGTTCACTTCTTTGTTCTAGTCATTCTCGGTTAATACCAACGTAGAAATGGCTGCCTTTTCTTTAAAACAAACCTTTAAAACAATTCCGATGGCAAAATTTTACGAAATCCTTTACAAAAGGGTTGTAGAATTTACTCGCTGCCTAGGGATTTCCGGTTCCAAGCGTGGTAATAAAAAAAATATTCATCCCGTACTTAAAAAAGTTAGAGATTGTAAATTGTACAGGTATTTAATTTTCGAACGTGCTGGATGAATTCTCTCGACGGACGATTTTTATAAATATCGTGATGATTCACGGAAACGGTACCATGACGGCATAAAAAGGCAATAAATATACTTTCTTAATGACGATAATGCTGCAGCTCTTTCAAAAGATAAGATACACAATGTACGTAGGTCTTTTTCCTGCGAAGGAAAAAATCATAATTTTCTTGTATCTCTCTCACACACCGCACCGTGACGAGTCAGTAGACCCATACCAATACTACTTGCCGTGACGATAAATTTTAAAGTATTAAAGTTACAAGGATATGACGATAATTTTTAAGGGTGAGTGCATTTCAAAAATTAAAAAACCTCAAATGTCAATGCGCTGATGTTGTTGCTTTTGTTCTTAAACATATAATGCTGCCGCTTTTTCTTACAAACTGCATAATAACAATCGAAAATGAGATAAACGATGAATGCATGTCTGCACCCACCTAAAGGAAAAATGCAATCATTATCATACATCTCCCTCACACGTATAAAGAACGTGAAACGCAATTCCCGATGCAAAAAAAATAGTACTTTGGAGGTAACAGTCGCACGTATTTTGTGTTGCTCACTCATTTTATGTGTAAGAAAGCGTTATAGCGATAAGGAAATATTTTTATTGCCTTTTTTGTCTTCACGGTAATTATAAAAATAACCGTGCAACGTTACGGTAATTATAAAAGCACCCAGTCTCTTCAAATCTTTTGAAAAATCATAATTCAGAAGCGAAATATTGCTTGAAATTACTTTCAGCTAAATTTTGTTACCTCATCTGAAAATCTGTTATTTTCTTTGCTTCCTAATGTCCTATACATTCTTCTCCATTATTTATATTTGTTGTTCTCAGACATTAATTTATTAACTCCCAAGTGGACTTTTACATGAAAATTTTACGATTGATTATACAGTATTTAAGTATAGTTAAACTTTATAAATATAGTTGCAGTATTCGTAGGCTGCGTATATATATATTCATATGTTTTGTATTCCAATGCGCAGCATTGGAATACAAAACATATGAATATGATGTAATTTAGTGCAGGTTAACGAAATATTAATACGATGACTAAATAATACTAACCTGAAGTAGTAATTAAAAAAAGTTAAACATATTTAATAACCATAGAAAAGCAAGCGTGTGCATATACGCTTACAATATTAATTATGTGTGTTACAAAGATATTAACCTTTTCCACTTATTTACCTAGTTTAAAAATAACTGTGAACAAGATCAAATATAAATTTCTGTCTCACGGATATAAAAAAGTAAAATTAAAGTGGAAATAACCATATTGGTTTACGTAACCTAAATTTTTTGTAAACTTGATTAAAATTTCACGTCCTTTTTCCAACTTCTGCGAATTTTGATAATTGTTGAAATTTTCCCTTGCCATTTCACCGTCAATAATATTTTTACACCCAGTATTACTCAAAGATGAACAAACTTGGGAGCAGCATGTTAAAAGTAGTTACAAGAATAAAAAAATTGCATTGACTTTGAAAACATTAATGTTTTAATAATAAAACATCGTTAAAACAAAACCACTGAAGTATCAGAAAAAATTATATTTAATTGTACTTAACCCAAGATAAGTTAATGTCGATCTTTTTGTGTATTCTGGGATTCTTTGCATGAAAACGTATCTAATTTTCATTAAGAAGCAGGCACTTCAACACAATGACCCAGAAAAAGCAAACATGATGAAAATTACAATAAATATGCAGAACACGTTACTGACTGAACCCTTTTAACGGCACGTTTTCTAAATGTTGATTTTAATGTTTCCCTCGAGTCATTTTATCGTTTACCTCAGGTTCAGAATCAGGTTTGCTTTTCAAGAAGATCATAAAACAAACCACAATATTTCTGTGGGGTATTATCTGTTTATTTTTAACAAGGCACGCAATTTATTCACTCCATATCTTACAAGAACAGACACTTTCTTTGTATCTCGTTAGTCGTGGCAAAGCTTGAATTTATTGGGTACACAAATTTACCATTAAACTTATTATTAATAAATAACCGAAATCTTATTTTGTGCTTATTCAAAAACAATGTCAAAGCAGTCGCTTCTAATTAACGAACTTTTACTTTATTTAATAATAACATAGGTACTAAACTGTATAATTTTTCAAGAACAAATAAATTTTCTGTTTTATATCAGTATTAACTATGTCTTACTTTATAAAATACAAATTTAAGACATAAATATTATTATTATTATTTTACTTTGATGAGTAAAAACTCAAATTGTAATATTTAATTAAATGTTCAAACCGTGCAAAAAAAATGTTTAAACATTCAAACCCGAACTAAATGCAATCTGGATGGTGTCTGGATAAATTTTTATCCATTTTATTTTAATGTGCGACATCTATTGACTTTTATGCAAGTCTAAGATGAGTATTATTATTTTTTGGTTATCATTTCGGATTTAAATCTTGCAATCATACATAAAGATGGCAGCCAATAAAAATATGCGTTAAGAAAGTAAAGATAATATGGGTGGTTCTTAGTCGAAGTATGGTACAGTTAAAAGTGACGGAATTGGATATCGGCACATTAGCTCAGTGGTCAAGAGCACTCGCCCGGAAAGTAGAGAGGTCCTGGGTTCGAGTCTCAGAGGTGCAAATATCTTTTTCTGATTTTTCTGTTTCCAGATTTTCGATTGAGTGTCTTCATTAAATTTAGTGATGTTATTCAAAGTTATTATTTTACTACATGAATTTAAAGCACAGATGGGTTGTTTTCTAAGGAAATTTATAATTTTTGCTTTAATACTAGTTAAAAATATTTTTGATAAACACTTCACTAACTTAATTAAGTAATATTTTGATAAGTTTGAGTGACAGAAGAAAATAAAAATAAAATATCATTCGAGTTTTGGTTTCTCTGGGTCGTTGTTAGCTAAACGTAGAAAAGTTGTAAGAGCTCAAAAAAATAGGAAACCTGCCACAGCGACTCGACATGCTCTATTCATATTTCATATATGACATTGGCGTTCGTGACGGCGGCTGAAAAGTGTAAAAATCGAAATTTCACCGTCCGAATGGAAGAAATGACGTGTCGCATTTCGACAAGAAAATCCAAGATGGCGGCAAAAAATGTCAAAATATGACACTTTGATGTAAAAATGTGCCAATCGCCTAGAATTTTACGACTACCGTGGTCTGCCACCGGCATAAAATTTTATTTATAAAATTCATTCACATATTTCAAAATCATCATAACGCTAATGTAAATTTAATGATGACAATGGGACAATTTTGTCAGTAGTGTTTATATTTATTTGAGAGCGAGCATCAATATTAATATTTAGCAGATATTAATTATTAGTTTAAATAAAATTTAAAAAATGTAATGGGTGATGAATCAATATTTTTTTACTTCGAAAGGCAAATTTCAGAATGCAAAAGTCCAATTTGTAGCCCGGGGCTTAGTTAGGTAAAAGTTACACAAAAGCAATACAAGAAGATAGTAAGCTTGCAGTGACGAGACGAAAGCCTGGAAGTGGTCTATATTATTTGCAAAACGTCTTTCTTGTGAAGAAATGTCCTGAACGATATTTTTCTTTATTTTTCAGCATATTCGAATTCATTTGCATTCATCAGTCTTGCCACGAACTCAAAATATTTATTTTTTTTCGTTTTTTACGGGAAATAGAATTTAGTCTTACGATAAATCAAGTATTAACACAGTTTAAAACTGTGCTGAGTATACGTGTATAATATAACACCCATATTTGGTACATTTTACAACAAAAATTGTCTTCGGTTCTCGCTCGATAATAAAACCCTTTTATTAACCCTCGACGCAAGTAGCGGGTGGTTTGACGTGTCTGTTTGTCTGTCTGTCTGTCTGTCTGTCTGTGGCATCGTAGCTCCAAAACGAATGGACCGATTATGATGCAGTTTTTTTTTTTGTTTGAAAGCTGACGTAATCGAAATGGTTCTTAGCTACAATTCATGACAATCTGTTCAGGCGTTTCAAGGTTATCAGCTCTTTTACGTGTCGGAGGTTTCTTTAAATTTTGTAAGTTTTACTTATTTATTTTGAAGTTTAGTTGCGCGTATAAAACAATTTCAAACGTTGCAATATCGCTTAGGACTGTGTTATATTGAAGAAATGACTGGATTCCGTGATCAGCCCAAGTCCGTGGGGGTTCCTAAATGCCACTTTTTCAATATTATATTTTTAAATTAAAAATGATTTTCCATTTTCTTAAAATGTGATTTCCAATTATGAATATAAGGGCTTCGGTAGGGCATCAATATAAATCATCAATAACTAATAGCCAATTCATTAGATTATATCTGACTTTGGCAGTGAATACGTTATTTTTTTTAATTCTCGTAGGTGGTTTATTAAATATTTCGGCTACAATATTATTTAGGGTTCTTACGTCATTTTTTTGGTACATTTCGGAACCACCAATCCTTCATTTTGAATGAATCTTGTATTTTGTTTACGATAAACTCTTTCCTTTTACAAGGAATCAGACAATATATCATGTTGATTTACAATACGATTAAACAATAATCCTGTTTGTTAATTAATTAAGTGTTGCTTCTGTGTCCATTGGTGTATTTATGGATTAACAATTTGTAATGGAGTTTTGTAATATTTGGATATAACTTATATTAATTAGTTTTACAAGAATTCAAAGATTTAATAACAATTTTTAATTACAAGATTTTAATTTTTCATGATTCAGGCATCTTGGGCAATTATGAAAATATGATGAAATGTAAAATAAAAAAAATAATGAAAGTAATCATTTCGATGGGTTGTAAAGTTAAATTACAAATTACTTTTTTACGTCGAAACAAAAACTTGTCATTTAAAAATTAAAATTACTACCCAAAACGATGTTAACGATATTTGATTTTTTATTTTATTTTTCACCATATTTTTTAAATATATTATATTTTTTTTTAAATGTTTTTCATTTACTTTGTTTTTTTCAAATAATTGCACAAGTTGCCTCTAAGATCACGAAATATTAAAAATCTTTAATGACCTATGTTTTATAATTTAAAGCAAAAATAAATAAAGCGTATACCCATTCTGGATATTATTTCATATACTTTTTGATTACAAAAATAATTTTTCTGTTTGGTTAGGTATTTTGATCTCAAATCCAAAATTAGGATTTGTTTGAAATGGGCCGAAACGGGCCGCGCAAACAATCTTCTTAAGACAGTTTTACACTATATGAACGATAATTAAATTGCGGTGGAAGGGTAGAACACTCGATTATTTCGCATATCATAAATTCTTATACCAAATCTAGGATCCTAATCCTCAATTTCTTTATGTATTTATGACGGCTTTGATAAGATATTAGATCAAACCGTAATACTCCTTTACAAAACAATGGGCCTCTTCCTACCAAACAATACGAGATATTTATGTGTTATGAACCCACATTAAATGTGTGTTGAGTACATAGAATATAGAATATGAAGGTAAATGCTGTATTTGCTAAAGGTGAGTTCTAGAATCAATTTGATCTGTTTCATCGGCAGTTCTAGATTATAATTCTTATATTAAATGTATGTATTCAATTATTATTTTGTGAAGGCATTCATTTACGGGATAGTGAGTAGATTTTCCCTTTCGAATATAAGCGTTTTCTCCCTGAATTTTTATCAGTATCTATTATTAAGCAAATTATGTTAAAAAGTTTTGTTAAATGGAAAAAATAAAATGTAACCTCTTTAATTCAGTTTCAGTTTATGTGCCGAAATACATGTGTTTTTGTGTACACTAAAGGACACGCGTTTAGTCCAAATTTCATACAGCTTCAATACATTAATAGATTGTCGATTCATTTGTGATGAGATACAGGTAAACACAATGATTTTTACTGTAGGTGGATTAGCCTGTAAAGTTAGAAACGTATAATGTTATGATATATGGGTATTTAAATAGCGATCGTCAAAATAAGACACAAATAAAATAATTAAATAAAAAAAATAGCAATAATTTCAAATAAATTATTGCAATAATTAACATTTTTAATATGCTAACCTTAACTCTACTAACCGTGTTCAAATCACAAGGGTGCCCCACGGTTGAATTTGGCAGCCAGCTCTGTTCTGGAGCTCCAAAATACCTGAAAAATACCCTCGACTCATTTGATAGATTCTCTCACTCTTAACGGACTCGAGCACAAGCGTCGGGTGGGAATGCTATCCTTGTTCTACCGGTATTTCAATGAAAGATGCTTCGAGGAACTAGCGTCATTGATCCCTTCGGCACCGGTGCATAGTCGTGAAACACGCAAAACGCATGCCCAACATATGTACACGGTTGACATTTATCACATGAGAACGGGTTGCTTCTTCGACTCGTTCTTGTGTTCAACTGCTCGGCTGTGGGACGATTTGCCAGCCTTCGTGTGTTTTCTCCTTCCTACAACATGGTTCTCTTCAAGAACAATGTTCATTCCTTCCTCTTTTCAAAAAGACCCTCCACACAGCATCTCAGATGGCCTCCCGTGCGGAGTTAATGTAAAAAAAATGGTTATAATAATGCTTCTAATTATAGGGGAGCACACCATTAATCTGCACATTCTTTGAGTCGTTAAATTGTCACAATAAGTAATAATAAATTAAATAACATATTAATAAACAAGTCCACACAAGTCACAGAGTTTTAATAAACAATAACCAGTTCTGAGGCAGATTAATTAATAACACATGAGATAAGCAAAGGCATATTTCCGTATCAAATCACTTCAGTGAAACAAATGTATCAACTCTGGACTATTTTACTGCGGCGAATAAATCTTAAAGTACGATCGCAAAAACCACGAAAGGGCAATGTTTATTGCGTCTCTATGAAGAATGTTACTTCGGAGGAATAAAAAAATGTTTTATCTATCCCTGACATATGGACCTAGATTTACCCGCTTGCTCTTTTTTATATTTCTACAAAACACATGGCGTCCCTCTCCTGCTCCTCTTTGACCTGAGTGACGAGTGACGTGACCATGTTTTTATTGCTTTTTACCCTTTGGAAAACCAAAAAAATCCACTTTCGAAATTATTTTGTGTTATACCTTCTTCTGCTAAAACAAAAGCAACGTTAGATTTTCTCTGCGCATTTTTTAAAGAAATTTGTTTAGGAACGCTTGTAAATAAATCAGACGTGTTTCGTGTTTAGTCTTCACGAACCATGATTCTGTTGTTTATTGTCTTTTTTTCAAGAACAGAAAAAAATTTAAAAAATGACGAGTTTCTAGAAAAATTACAGATTTATTTTGTACAATTTACCTAAGTAAACATTTCTCAATATTATAGATAAGAACACGAATAACTTTGATCTTAATACGACACTAAATTATGCACTGGCTCGGCCCGTGAAAATAGCAACCTTATCATTTTTTAAGCATTATTACTATAATTTTTATGTGTTAACATTGCAACAAAGAACTGCAAAATTTGACGGCCTCCGCGGTCGAGGGTTAGGGTTGACTCGCAATCCGAAGGTCGCGGGATCAAATCCCGGCGTGACAAAAAATATATATTTGATTAATTTGTGTTTTTTCACAATTAAATCATTTAAAATAATATATAGTACATTTGCGGCACGTTCCAGAGTGGAAGATACTCTCAGTATCGCCCTGGTAAGACCACCATTCAAAATTGAAACGTTGCTTGAAATGGTTTTGGCCGTGTTTGGTGATCAGATCTGAATAGCCAGGTACTTCCCCACCTTCCTCTTCCCTATCTCCTTCCCCTCCCCTACTATATCCAGCCTCACAACGTATCCCTATTAGGGATGCCATAATCTCACTGGCTCCAGACGGGAGCAGTTGGGACTCTTGTGCTGTATTATACTAACGCAGTTATTCACAAAAAACGAAGCCGAGATCGACAAACACGTCAAGATCAGAACGCAGCCCGGCACTTCTCTTGAGACTCTTGTGCGGTGTGTAAAAAATAAAAAAACAGATTTATCGTGGTCAATTAAAAAGTATCGAGCAATAAAAAAAAGTTGTGCAAATGTCATGACGCCAGAGCTTACCATCCGTAGGCTTTTAGTGAAACACGGAAAAGTATTGTCTATTTCCTTGTAAAGATCCTTGATCTTGGTTTTAATGTTGCGAAATCGATTCAATTCTCAAAAACAAACGTTTTGACAAAGCCTCCAAGTCGAGGACTAGCTTTTACAACTTTTCGAATGTTTTCTTGCCGAGCGGCACAGCACAGCACCTAGTAGCATTATTTCTCTGAAACTGTACGGCGCGACTTTCTCCGAAAAAGTGTCGTGAGATTTTTTCCCGCCAAATGTATATTTTACCGCCAAGAAGGGATTTGCGGTTCGGCCGCAGATGGTGCCCGTAGCCGTCATCCTACTAATTATCCTAATGGGAATTCGTCCCACCCGCCACAGTGCGCAGTGCCAGTGCTACAAGGATAAAGTGATTCTTGTCTTGGAGTTTTTGATAGAAGGATAGATGGTCCGCGGGGAGCGGGAGACAGGCGTGATAATTACGAAAAATGGGAACAGACTTTTCCCTGTTATTATAATCATCTTGAATATTTCACCGAGTAGCGCTTAGTTAGCTGTTATAGGTGGAAATAATCCCTGAAGCGAGATTTAAGTAACAAAAAAAATGTTGTTTTAACAGTGACTTAGTTTTTAAATGTATTTATGTAAAGCATAACGACGCGACGTGGCAACAGAAAGAAAGCTCTTAGCAGATTACTATATTTTTGGGACCTATTTAAAAGGTATATCTTTTTTGTATAGGCAAACTCGGAATAGCTGTAGAGTAGGTAATAATTTTTCGACACAGATTTTTCTCCAGAAAACAGTTATTTTTCAAAATATTTTCTAAAAAAAAGTTTTATATGTAATAATTTCGATAAGTTGCTATCTAAAACGAAAAAGTAATAAATATATATGTACTCATTTATAACTTAAAATCGTATTAGACTTAGGGGGTATTTCACTATCCTCTTCATTGATTATTTGTACGGTAACTTATATGTTAGATTAATCATACAGGATTTATTTATTTAAAAAGTCGGAGTTTACTATTCGGCACTCGAACCTATGAATGGTTATATATTGGATAATTTAGCCGAGTTTTTTACCAGTTGCAAGTATTTATTGTTTATTTTTTTAATATTCGTTATGTGTATGGATAAGCTATGGGGAGGGTGGTGAAATACCCCCTTAAATTATTATTTGTCTGCCCTTAACTAAATACTTCTGTTGCCTCTCATCTTTGTTAAATTAATATCAGAAGAAATCAGAAACATTAATGAAAAAATACAATTATTGAACTTAATGAAAAAAATTTTCTGAGAAATCATTCAGAAAAAAAAACTGCTTCCCCTTTTTGCACCCGAAAACATACTAATAGTGATATAATTCTCTATTGAAGTGAAAACTATTCAAGTAAGAACTATCTTTAGCACCGTTGTGACTTGAAACTCGATGAAACGGAAACGAGTGACACTTAAAAAAGACGAAAATACACTCTATAAGATTTAGAGAGAGAATGAGATGAAAATAAAAAATAAAATTTTAATTGACGGGTACTCGGTTCCAACAGAATGCGATAAATCTACGGTCCCACGAAAGCCTTCTTTGTTGTAGACGTAGACTATAGATGAACCTTTGCCAACCAAGGATCGAATCCTAAGAATTTAAAAAAAAAACATATATTTTTGTAAAATCAGTATCCAATCTTCAAACCACTCCAAAATGAACAGGCAAAGGGAAAAACCAAAATAAAGTGACATCTAGCGACTCCGAAGAAGAAAACAAAAATTCTAATATTATCAAATGTACAGGAAAAGGTGCACCGGAATTCGACTACAAAAATATGGAGAAAATCATCTTTCACATTGATAAAAAAAGCATCGTAATCTCCCCATTCTTGTATAAATTAATTTTTTTAAGGTTTCACCTCTACCGCGTGTGAATTGCACACTCTTTATTTTATCCTCCATTACATTTTTTTTATTTTTTACATAAATATTGTATTTAGTAAAAAGAAAAACACAAACATCTAATCATGATTACGATGTAAGCATATTAATCACACAAACGTAATATTTAATATGATTGATTCAAACGGTAGTGTTAACTATTTTCACAAAATTACGCATGTGTCGAATATAGAGTTAAGCTGATATCCTTTTTCCTTAAATGTACTCCTCATTTTTCCACGGAGAAAAATTGAAAAAAAATATTTTTAACTTCTAATAATAACATGACATTTCACAAATGAAAATATAACGTTATTAAAAGGGAGTCCTGGGTAATTAACAAAACATCGTCGAAAACTTTTTAACTGATAAAATAAAGAATAAAAAACCGACACGAAGAAAGTATAATTATCGATTTATTTCTTTGTTTAATATAGACGGTTTTTATTCAAAACCTGTAAACACAGATCTTTAAAATTTTTTCACAGAAACAAGCAAAAATAAAGGTTCCATGTTCGAAGTTTTTAAAACTAAATCAACATACTGATAAACATCATTCTGAAGAACAGAAAAAAAACCTTTCTTATTTTGGGTTTGGTTGACTTGCTTTTCTTCTCAATAAAAACAAACATTAATTACAATTTTTAAGATAGCTTCTATTTCAAACTCAGTGAAAAAGGTGCTACCACTTATATTAATATTAAAAGGTCATTGTTAATTAAAACGTTCACTTCCGACTGATGTTGATCTTGTTTAATAAAATAAAAAGGAAACTGAAAAATGAGAATACTAAAAATTTAGGACGATAATTTTTTTAACGACAAAAAGGTTATTAGATGTAAGTAAGAAAGAAAACACTTTAAGGTTATTATTCTAGCCAGCGAAACTAATTAGATTTTTAACGACAAAAAGGTTATTAGATGTAAGTAAGAAAGAAAACACTTTAAGGTTATTATTCTAGCCAGCGAAACTAATTAGATTTTTAACGACAAAAAGGTTATTAGATGTAAGTAAGAAAGAAAACACTTTAAGGTTATTATTCTAGCCAGCGAAACTAATTAGATTTTTAACGACAAAAAGGTTATTAGATGTAAGTAAGAAAGAAAACACTTTGAGGTTATTATTCTAGCCAGCGAAACTAATTAGATTTTTAACGACAAAAAGGTTATTAGATGTAAGTAAGAAAGAAAACACTTTAAGGTTATTATTCTAGCCAGCGAAACTAATTAGATTTTTAACGACAAAAAGGTTATTAGATGTAAGTAAGAAAGAAAACACTTTAAGGTTATTATTCTAGCCAGCGAAACTAATTAGATTTTTAACGACAAAAAGGTTATTAGATGTAAGTAAGAAAGAAAACACTTTAAGGTTATTATTCTAGCCAGCGAAACTAATTAGATTTTTAACGACAAAAAGGTTATTAGATGTAAGTAAGAAAGAAAACACTTTAAGGTTATTATTCTAGCCAGCGAAACTAATTAGATTTTTAACGACAAAAAGGTTATTAGATGTAAGTAAGAAAGAAAACACTTTAAGGTTATTATTCTAGCCAGCGAAACTAATTAGATTTTTAACGACAAAAAGGTTATTAGATGTAAGTAAGAAAGAAAACACTTTAAGGTTATTATTCTAGCCAGCGAAACTAATTAGATTTTTAACGACAAAAAGGTTATTAGATGTAAGTAAGAAAGAAAACACTTTAAGGTTATTATTCTAGCCAGCGAAACTAATTAGATTTTTAACGACAAAAAGGTTATTAGATGTAAGTAAGAAAGAAAACACTTTAAGGTTATTATTCTAGCCAGCGAAACTAATTAGATTTTTAACGACAAAAAGGTTATTAGATGTAAGTAAGAAAGAAAACACTTTAAGGTTATTATTCTAGCCAGCGAAACTAATTAGATTTTTAACGACAAAAAGGTTATTAGATGTAAGTAAGAAAGAAAACACTTTAAGGTTATTATTCTAGCCAGCGAAACTAATTAGATTTTTAACGACAAAAAGGTTATTAGATGTAAGTAAGAAAGAAAACACTTTAAGGTTATTATTCTAGCCAGCGAAACTAATTAGATTTTTAACGACAAAAAGGTTATTAGATGTAAGTAAGAAAGAAAACACTTTAAGGTTATTATTCTAGCCAGCGAAACTAATTAGATTTTTAACGACAAAAAGGTTATTAGATGTAAGTAAGAAAGAAAACACTTTAAGGTTATTATTCTAGCCAGCGAAACTAATTAGATTTTTTGGCGTCTTTATTTTTTTAAATAGTACATTTGGTGAAAGCAACTCCGGAGACTGTGCTGGACCTGCAATAAATGGAATCCGCCAAGTAAGACTGAGCATCATAGACTTGTATGGAGAGGAAGCAATCGGTCCCTGACTAGAATAATATGACAAAGGGACGAAGATGAATTGAAAACATTATGACAAAAAACTAAAAGTATCATAAAAACGAGTGAATTTGGCAGCCACCTCTGGTCTGGAGCCCCAATTTACCTAAAAAAATTACCAACTCTGTGTAGAAATGGGCGGTCCGTTTGATAGATCTTAACATACTGATTGCAATATTTAGAGCACAGGCGTCGGAAAAGAATTTAAGTAATTATAGTATTTCAATGGAAAATGCTCCGAGAAGCTAGCGTCATTGATTTATTTGGCATCGGTGTTTAAACGGGAAACACAGACAAGAACACAGTCAAGAACAGTTGACATTTGTCACTTGAGAATGGGTTGTTTCTACGACTCGTTCTTGAGTTCCGACAGATCGACTGTGGAACGATTTGTCGGCCTGTGTGTTTCTTCCCTCTTACAACATATCACTCCTTCCTTTCTACAAAAACACCCTCCACATAGCAAACCCAAAGATGACATTTTGCACTTTATTTTTTATGAAACAACCTTTGAGGAACAATTTAAAAAGAATCATCTCATTTCAATCGTTAATCGTAAGTTACAGTAAGTTTTTAAAAATCATTTCATCAAAAACACACAAAATATATGGGTATATATTTAAATTTACTGCCATAAGAAAAACAAATAAGGAATTTTCTAAATTATGTATTTTTGATTTCGAACTTTTTCATTTGAAAATTCCCTCTCAAAAAATTGATTAATAAATAAATAGACCAAAAAATATTAATCCTTGTTTTTTAGTTCCGTTTCAAAACAACTGGAAAGGAAAAAATATCAACAAAACAACGAAAACCGCGAACCGGATGCAATGAAACATGAAAATTCAGTTTTCATACAGTCCCCGGGGAGAACGGGCTGAACCACGCTCGCCAACATTTACCCATAGTAAACCCAGAAGACATAGTTGCCAATGTTTACGGCAAAACATCGCTTATTCAAGCTAAATCTGACGCAGAACCGCATGTCATTTTCCAAAGTGCAATCACAGAGAGTAAAACGTCGATTCTTTTGTTGATCATCATTTGAAACGTAATACCCACTTCGCATTCCAAATTTGACTCCAACGAATTACAATATAAAAAAATTAACCACACATAATAAACACATTATATTATATTATATGTACATTATTATATCTACAAATGTATTTCACAACCGATGATATAATACACCTATATGTTATTAAGTACTCATAGTCTTAGTACGTAGTCACGTTGAATATAACTCTTCGATCTGGTCCCCCCATTTTAAAATACATTCTGATTCAATCGAGAAAATTCAACATAAATTTCTCAGACACATTAATTTTAAACTCGACATTTCCATTGAAAACATAAACTATAATTTCTTGATGAAAACATTAAGGACGGGTTGTTTCAAAAAATTTGATGAGTTCATCAAATATTTGAAGTTGATTTTCAGGTTCTGTGTAAGTTCTTTTCGAGTTCTGTTTTTTTCATCATCATAGGCCAGCTGCTTCACAAAACTGAAATCATCACAGAACTTGAATAGAACTTACACAGAACGTGAAAATTAACGTCAAATATTTGACGAATTCGTCAAATTTTTTGAAACAACCCATCCTAAGTTTATTAAGACTCTCAGATCGAAGAATTATATCCGACTTAGGACGGGTTGTTTCAAAAAATTTGATGGATTCATCAAATATTTGAAGTTAATTTTCACGTTTTGTGTAAGTTCTATTCAAGTTCTGTAATTATTTCAGTTTTGTAAAGCAACTGTCCTATAACGATGTAATAACAGAACTTGAATAGAACTTACACAGAACGTGAAAATCAACTTCAAATATTTGATGAATCCATCAAATTTTTTGAAACAACCCATCCTTAATATTTATGTTCAAAATTTTAAATGGTAGAATAGACAGTCTTGATTTAACTAAGCTCATTGAATTTCATATACCCACGAGAGCCAATCGTTCTAAAATCCTGTTTAAATGCTGCAATAACCGGACTGAGTATACGAAACACTCGCTTGAACCTAGATTACATGAAGTTACTAATAGATATGCTGATGTGGCAGATCTATTTAACTGCACGGAAGGTAGGTACAAGAGGGCCTTACTATATATATTTCAATCAATATTAGTTTTATTTGTACTATAGATTTTTGTATGTTATCGCATCTCTGGTGTCATTTCTCTTTCAAACGCCACAACTATCTGTTATAATCTTTATTCATTGTTTCTATTATGTTTCCTATGATTTTGTGACATGTGTTCTTATGGTATATTTACACCGTTGATATTAAATAAATAAATGAAGATATATGCAGGGTGTTAAGAGGTGTATCGGACTTACCTTAACCAGTGATTGATGACACTATTTTGAATGAAAAATGTTACTGAAATTTTTGACGATTTTTATTTTCAATGTAAACAAAATATCTTTTACTTGTCGGCACTGGTCACTCATCCGAGTATCAACCCAAATCCTCACCCGATGCTAACTGTTCAATACCTACCGATAATTTTAATGTTTTTGGTTGAGAAAATTTCTTTTACATTTTATTCTATAAGTCAGATATGTCCCTTAACAACCTATATAATCATAGTGTTTCGCAATCGATTCTTTGGAAAATATGGTGAAAGTTAAGTTTCAGAAGTGAACATAACACAACTCGATGAGGTTTTGAAAATCCTTCTACATTACTATAAGTCTACTAGGTATGCTCTCTGCCAATCACATATAGAATGTGAGAGTATTGGATGGGGATCTGCCACAAAACCCGATTTCGAATCCCTTCTCACAGCTGTGGGGATTGCGTCGATTATGAGAGATTTTTTCAGTTTTTGGATACTGATTTCAAATCTATCCTAACAGTCACAATGGTCACGTCAGTGGTGAGAGATTTTTTCAATTTCTTAATTTTGATTTTGAATCTCTCCTCACAACTTATATCTTTATCGAAAGAAATTTGGTTCAGCAGCAATATGGACACATAGACATATTATTAACATACAATTTTATAGTATTTTCATTATTATAGGTAAAAACTCCCCACATATTACAAACATTACATGGAGTTGCCAAATCTATTCCATAAAAAAATTTAAAAGTATACAAAGTACAAAAAGCTGCAATTTCGCAAGCACGCAAAACTCAAAGCTTGGCTTAGAGCTCAGCTTTAAAAACTGTATGTTAATTTTAAAAAAATGTATTATTTCTCAATGGTAGGTAAACTAAATCAGCGCTTTTATAAGAGGTCAAAAATACCCCGTGGGATGAAGCACCGTGGCAGAGGTAATCTGTAATTTTTATAAACCTTCAATTTGAATGAAATTATAATGGGTTCTGACTTGTCCATTATTAAAAAGAACTTTAAAAAAGAACCTTTTACAAAAGCTAAATTAAATTAAAAACTTACAATATCTCCTACTACTAAAATATCATTGGAGACACAGAGGAACATTAATTACGTTATATTGTGCTCTCGAGGAGCTCCAGTACAATATTATACCACTTCACACTTCCGTGTACGGCATTATAAACCTTTTAGGACCCTTACCCTCTAAGCCTTGGAACGCAATACATAGTCATCGTACATAGAAACTCAAAGGCCATATACATGAATTGTAGGAAATCACACTTGAAATTAGTTGCCAAGTCGAGTCCTGAAATCTGCCAAAATACGCGCGATTTATTAAAATACATATTGGACCTAAAAATATAATCTAATGCACGATTATTTTGTACAGTACAGTCTTTGTGAAACATATTCGGCTTCATAAAAAATGAAGATGTGGGTGAAGGTGGAAGGTGTCCCCTTACAAAATCAATGTGATGAGAAAATAGGCAAATAATCTGTTATTAATTTATGGAAGGTAATAATAATGTCTTACATTTAAAATTTACGTAGGTTCCTAACAAAAACACACATGTATCCATGTAAAACCACAGTTGATAACACATATATTAATTTTTAAATTATCTCATTTTATTCAAACTTTATTTACTTACTGTATTAAATACAAGTAATACAAAGAGATTGTATTGTAACGATCTAATTTTACCAAAATAACACGTTAGTGAAAACCTGTTATTGGTTAAGTAATTTATACAAATTTTATCATTCATTGTAAACTATTATAACTGTTGGTTTTGCCAATAAAATAAACGTAAAAAAAAAAATACCTATCGATTGATCTAATCTTACCAAATTACCTAAAAATCAACTAATTATAACAAAATAGATACATAAAATTCTTAAATTAACATTTAACTTACCAATTTGAAATGGGCCTTCGTTGTGAGTAGTACTCCTTCTCGAGTTCTTCACTATACAATTTTACCGAAAAGGTTCCAGAAAGAAAACGAGATTAATAAAAAGGTGAGATTGTAACCTGATTTCCATAGAGCCTTCGCTGGCTGAGCTTGGCAGCCAGTTCACCAGATGTCTCCCCGGACCCTCCGGGACTAAACCAGCCCAGGGCGGATCCAGTCACCAGCACAGATCCCAGCAGAATCAAAGTCAACAATGCACCGCACACCATTTTAGTTTTTTGTGATAGTACCATAGCCATGATGAAATTTTCTACCACAATCCACTTCAATTAGTTAAACCCAATAAACTTCTTAGCACTGTAATCACATCATAGTATATTTGAGTATCAATCAACTGACAAATTACCTTTGATGTGAACTCACATTAATACGGTAAACAGATTTCAAATTTTGAATGAGAAATTGTTTGGTTTTGGGTAAACACAGCAAAAAAGCAAGCTTATTTGATAAATCAACCACATCCATCGTTATATTATTATATTTATGAAGGTTCTACCGGTGATGGTTCCGACTTCCATAATAACTTGATTTGAATGTCTAACAATACGCTTATATCGCGTACAGGACACAAATAGGTGACCGTAAACTTAATTAAAATACCAATTAACTCGCACAGTTCAACTGATCTATCGCTGTTTCAGGGATATATTGGCACATATATTGGAATGCTTTGGACAGTATTTGAATGCCATACTGTATTTGCTGCACATTTTGTCCGTTAATGACACATCTGGAAACAAGAGTTACTTGTTAAAATAACATTGTTAATTATTTAAATTTTGTTAAATGTTTAATGACAGCAAAAACAAAATAAAACTTTCGGTTAAAAATATTTTTCGTTGATTTCAAATATCGAATAATGAAAGTCTTCATAGACGCAATAAAAACTTTTTGTGAAACCCTTAATTTAAGACACAAAATTACTTTCCGATTCTAAAAAATTACTCCCATTATAAATAAAAAAATATTTGATTTGAATGAAAGCCTATTCATATCGTGTTACAAATATTAATTTCAATTTCATTTCATAGAAAATAAAAAAAGTCGTATTACTCCCAAGTATTCGTTGGTTGCCACGTATTTCGTTACATAAAATGGGAAGCCTCAATAAATCTTTGTGGAAAGATATATTTAAGTTTTTCGCACATAATGTATGAAAACATTTATCTACCCGTATATCTATATTGTATTTATTTAAGGCTTGAAAAGTTTTAACCAATGTTCCCACTCATAAAAGGAAGAGTATGCGTATAAAAATGCGGAAAAGAAATGTGTAGTTTTACGCCTGTAATTTTTGTTTGTATCTTTTTCAATGGTGCATCAATTTTCATCAATTATTTAACATGAACCGTTGACGGACAGAAATGCCAAATGTACATAAAGGTGTATTTTTTTCAATCTCGATTCGTTTCGTTTTGGAAAACCATATTTAGAAGATTGTGAATTAAAAATGAACGTTTAATTATAGAATACAGGCTGCACCTTTCAAGCGGTCAAGATTCGCGACCATGAATCCAAATATCCCGGGTTTAAAGCCCGGCATGCACAAGAAAATTTAATTTAGTTGTTATGAGTTATTTCATATTAAATTAATATGAAATATTTTTTTGGTGGAAAGCAGTAACTTTGTGGTTTGACATATTATAAAATGAAATAACACAATAATTTTGTTTGTAACCACGATTTATTTAATTTTTCCACTACCGACCGGTTTCGCTTTACATAAGCATCTTCAGGGTATAAAAATTAAACCGCTTAATTTTTATACCTTGGTAGTAGAAAAAATAAATAAATTGTGGTTACAAACAAAATTATTGTGTTATTTCAATTTATAATATAAAATAATGTATGGGTCATTGGATATTAGGATTGAAGAACCTCTCAGTATTTCCTTATGAAGTATCAACTATCAGATTCAAAACATTATTTGCGATAGCTTTAGCAATTTTTGATAAAAAAATCTGAATAGCCTTCTTTCTCTTATCCACCGCCTTCAGCCTCACAACGTACCCCGTTTGGTGAGTGCCATAGTCCTACTGATTCCGGACAGTTGGGAGCAGCAGGACCTCTTGTGTGGTATTCACATTAATATCTTTATAAATCTGATCTCTCAAGCAAAAAAACTATCGAACAGTGAGTTATTAGTTACTATTCTTCAAAAAAATTGCAAAGCTTTTTCTGTATAAAATTTCTAGGTTAAAGCAACTCGTTTATTTTAACAGTGTACAAATTAGTAATTAGTAATTACAAATGTTATACTTTATTTTTTACTATTTGATGTTAAGTTTAAAATAACAAAGGTAAGTATGAAACAGACTTTTTCGGGATAAAGTTTTACAAAATTCGAGTACGTTTCCAAAACTTTTACACCTCTGGGATTTTTTTCTGCGGTTCAAAAATTATGAACTCGCTATTGCAGTAAATCGCTAACGATAAGGCCTTTCCATCCACTCCAATAACATACTGGAGGCAATTACAACTTCCCTATTGGAGATTGTTCGGTTAGTGATTGTTGAAATGCAATTTATTTCTTTGTATAAAAGGTTTTAACATCGGTACGCTGATATTAGATTAAGGTTTCCGTTGTATGAAATTAAAAACTTTGTTTTAATTACGCGATTTAAATCTATGATGTAGTTTTCAAACAATGCATTATTAATAATCTAATTTAAAAAAATAGCTTTTGTTTCTCCTTACCACTGATATTTATGCGCTGCGTATTTTTTAGTTATTGTTTTTTTATTTATTTACTTGGCGACATCACTTTAATGCTAGTTAAATGAAAACAAATCACTTTATAAACAATATTATCAACATGTTTCAAAAACTAAGTGTTCTTCGTCAGGATAACATTAATAAAATTAATTGTTTATCTTATCTTGACGACGGAAACTTAGTTTTTGATTTGAACAAATTCTTGATTTTGGATTTAACAAGGTTATTTGTTTTCATTTAATTTTTTTTATGAGAAATCGTAGATACAGAGAGAAATTAACTTTACGATATGAAACGTTAACTGGAGAATTCGCCTTGCTTAAAAGGCATAACTTGATCGTTGAATGAGTTGCGACTCAAAAATTGGAAGAAATCCGTCATTTGAATTTGAATATTTGTCAAGTATGCTGCATTTGAATAATTATTTTCCATTATACACGGCAAAATATTTTAACAAAATTTCAAATTTAAATATGACTGAGGTTTAAAAATAAACCTAAAAAACGAAAACGTACTCATTTCAAATTATTTATTTGAACAACGCAATAACCAAAGCACAATTTTTCAATACTTTTTTTTGCATAGTGATGTAGGCAATGGTGTATATATATATATCAAAATATATGCTTGCTTAGATATACATGAGCTAAATTAAAAATAGGAAATGTTAAAAACTTTAAAAATACCTTCTTTACAATCTCGCGAAGGATTCTGTACTATAACAACCACATGACAATACATCTGAAAAGTTTTTTAATCATTACAAAAACTCTTACGAAACTGTCAAAAATGTCACAACTCAAGAATGATATTTTGCAAAACAATGATTGTTTAATAAATATTAAATTTTCGAAACTCTCTAAATTAGTGAATTTATTTGAAGTACTCACCTGCTAACCAAAATCGAATAACCATCGGTAGTTACCAAAATCGAATACTTTGTTTCTAATAAAAAAATAGATTTATTTTAAATAGGTACCTTTGTTAGGTACCAAATTCGATTAATTGTTCTTATCAATACTAATACTATAAATGCGAAACTGCTAGAGTTCGTTTATGACGCTTTCACGCATTAACCAATAAAAAAACTATGAAAATTCATTCACCAATAGAAAGCTAAATTATATGCGAAGACTATAGTCTGTATATGATGGCAAGCTCTGGCGTTATGAAATAATAAATATTAATATATTATATTTGTTATACGTTTTCTGTCGCTAACAAAAGCGAGTTATTACTAACGTCAGAAAAAAATCGTTTCCATGGAAACGATGTTGATATATTTGTGGGCTCTTAGCTGGTAGGTACTCAGCCCCCTGGTCAGCTACTGCTCCAGAAATTTCAAATTAATATTAGAATATGTATTGTTTTTTTTGGACAAGGTTTTGTTTTGGAATAAATGTCAGATAAGAGTTCCTACATTAAAAATATAATTCGTGACGATTATAAAGACGGAATAATAAATAGTGTAATTTTTTAATTATATTAACAAATTTTATAATTTTTTATTATATTAACAGTAAGCGCATAAATTCCGAACGAATGAACAAAATTGGATAATTATTTTTTTCTTTCAGCAATAGCTTTATGAAATTTAGGTGGCAGGCGATATGTTTGAAAACTGAATGTAAGAGAATGAATGTATGGAATTCGGGAGGGGGTGGGGGTGGGGAGGAGGGGGGATAATTGATAAGTTCAAACGCTATAGTAATTTCCCGTAATACCATGCGACCGAAGCCGCGGGGAAAAGCTAGTAATATATAAAAAAGAATATTAATAATAGAAAATTTGTAAAAAAAAATTGCAATAGGTGGCACACGAGCTGTTTGAAAATCTGAATGTACCGTGACTGAATATGTTGAACGCGGGAGAGGGGAGGTGGATTCGCGGGAGAGGGGAGAGGGATGGCGGGAAAGGTGGAGGGGGAACGCGTGAGGGGAAGGGGATATGGGTGCGAAAGAGAACGGGACGAGTGGATAAAGAGACGCAGGAAAAATCAATTTATTTATAAAAGGCATTGCAACGCGTGCGAGGAACTCGCTATAATAAATATTAACTGTAAATATTTCAAATAAATCAATTTTCAAAACACACTTAATATTTCCAGATGAATGCATTATACGCGAGTGTGCTACAATATGTGTATTTAATGTGCAATAAATGTATTTAAGATGAAAGCACATCCGCAGATTTGTAATTTTGGATAGGTAGGTACTATTTATTAACAGAGTTTACTCCTGGTCGAATAATTTGAACAACTTAGCATGGATGCGGGTGATTTGAGTTTTCTACGAGACTAAGATTTATGCTTCCTGATTCGGCGTCCGATAACGCCAAGGTATTTTTTTTATTCCAAAGGCGATGGTTTGTTTTTCAAAGGCACCCCATTGAAGGGAAATATTAATGCTTCTTGATTGCAGGTTCCCTGTGATGAATTGCTTTATTCTTGTTTTGGTCTACCTACTTCTGCTAAGTTGCTCAATTCAAATGTAATTTTCACATTCATCTTTTTCCACTCATAATAACTTCATTTTCTTTCGCCAGCGTTATTATGTTCCGATAAAAATCAATGTTTTTGGAAAAACACTTCAAGAAAGTATCTACCACAAAAAAATGGAATCTGTCTAAACACATATCATTTTATGTAAACAAACTTTACTCTGCTGCTCTAAAAAAATATTGTTGTCAAATTCTTGAATATTCTCTTATTATGAATACATTAACGATATGCTATTACTGTAAGTATGTCGTATTTTGTTGAAAACATTGTTGAATAGTGATCGTAGATAAATAGATTCCAGTGCTCGAGTTAAAAATGTTTTCAGTTCAGTAGATTCTCGTAGCATTGAATCAATAGATATAACTTGGGTTAAACCTAAATCCGTTCCTCCCTTCGAAAAAATACGATGGAACACGTTACAAAAATGTAAAGAATGCACAGAAAAGGCGTTCAAATACACATATATTGAATTTTCCCAAGTTTGGTTGGCCATATTTATGTGACTAGCAAAATGACTGGAAGAAGCATTAAGGAAAAAAGAAAACAAATCCATAAAGCCTCGGCCATGACGTAAAAGCCCGCTGAAAGTAAGCCCTAGTTCTGTGGAAGATTACGCTACTGATAACTCCATTCCACGGCTGTCGAATGAAAAGGAAAATATTCGTAAAGTAAAATGCCCGATACACGTTTATCCTTCACGCCGGTATTTCGCACCAAGGGTAAAACTAATTCACTTAACTTTCTCCGTTAAATCTAAATATTATCGCGTCGAGAGCCGCCGGCAACCTGCCTCACTCGTACCTTGGCCTGGAGAAATATTATTACTATGGTTAATCATGTTAAGAAAAGGAAACTTTCGGTAATGGGGTCGTTCAATTCGACGCAACTCAAACTTTTCTCTTATTTCCGTGTTCAATTTGCTGTTCGTCAGAAATTTTCTCGAATTGGGACAAACTTTTAACAGGAATTTAATAATAATTGTGATAAATTTGTCAATTGATTAGTGCTTTCTAAGGCTGTTGTTCAATGTTTTATTATGGAAATGATCTCAGGACGATGCACTAATATTTTTTTTTTAATTTCAGTGAAGACATTTAATTTCAACCAAAACGACATATTTTTGACTAAAGAATAAGTCTGTCTTCACCCTACGTTTGTTCTTTGTTGCACAACTTCGAGTGAATGTACGTAGAGAAAGTTTTAAATTAGCAATTTGCACTGTCCAAACTTTTAATTTGCAGTTTTCAGAATACAGACCTTCCAGACAATTTTTTAAAAGAAATTTCTCTCGCCGCTGTTTTTGCAATTATTATAATTATAATCATTACATTCCTTTGAAGTTTTATATTATTTTCATTCCTTAATACCAATGAACTAACAGTTTTTTTTATTACAAAGCTCCCTGCCAAGAAAAAAATTGAAAAATAATGTCGACTTAATTTTAGCAGATTCTCAAAAAAATCACGATTTCGCGGAATTTTCATTTCCCAAACGTTCTTGTATTACGAATAACCTGAGAATAATTTGAAAATCTCATACTACCAACACAGTGAGCGTAAAATATTGCTTATGTTGGATTGAGATGGATGACTTAGCCAGCCGAGGAATTGAACTCGGACAAGATGCCCGCTCGTGTTCAAAAAAATCATAAAATTCTTGTGGTCATAAAATACTTTATTTTTTACATTTGCTCTACACAGGAGGCTATGAGGAAAAAATCCTTCAGAGCATATGTCATCATTGGGGACAAAAATTTTACCCCTATAGCGCGGTTGGCTACATTTGCAGTCCTGTGAAATAATGACTACCTTTAGGTGCACTGCAGTTTGCTATGTAAACAGTTACGTTTTAGAAGTTTTTAATGTATTTCATTACCGCCAATGAAAATTCCAAAGTAAAAATGTTGATATTGTACAAGTTTGTCTTTTATTTCAAATATAATTTTGATATTTAATTGAAATATTTAATAAATTTTAAAGCTGATTAAATAAGCATGATATTTACTTACACCGAGAATTACATTAAACGTCAATATTTTATTGAGAGGCTGTCATATTATATTGGAAAGATACATAATAATTTTATTTGTTCACCCCTTGTGATGTAACGGGGACGTACTAAAAAACAAATACAGGGAAATTGATATTATAGCCTTGGGGCTTCGAACATAATATTTAAAGAGGGTGAAAGTTTTCTCCCCCACCCCTTCTCCACGATTAAGATCTGAACATCTGTATGTACTAAATAAATCGTCCCGTATCGATTCAATATTTTATTTTCTCAAAATTTTCTACCTGTTTGAAAGATATCAATACGGAAAATATGGAAAGACGTATCCAGTTATGCTTAATATTTGATAAGACGACAAACTAAGAATTCACCAAAAATCAATTTGTATCTGGTAAATTTTTTAAAAGGCACAAAACAACACGTCTTTGATGGAAGTAAAATAATGCATATCAAGAAGCATTCGCTATTAATTATGTAAAACTGGGTTGGGTAATTATGGACAATGACAAAGCAATCAGTAATTGACTGTTTTCACTATAATTAATGTATTCATGTGTATCTACTAACGCTGCGAAATTTACGTACTGAGGTTCCTTAATAGCGGAATGTCGTTAATAAATGTAATTTTTGCCTACGTGGTTATTGGTAAGTAATAAAAATCACGTGCTGTATCCAATTTTGAGTATTTAGACTACCTACTATGTTTTACAATGTTTTAAATGAACCAAATATGGGCTAATTATACAAAATTTAATTTAATTTTGAACCAATTTATTGTCAAAAATATGTACATGATTTATTATAATAAAAACAAATATAAAACTTTTTTCCACTTTAAGTTTAATGACCGTAACCGGTTTCAGCTCGCTAGAGCCATCTTCAGACTGGTACAAAATATTCTTAATCTACGGTTTATATACATAACATTTGAGGGAGGGGAAGCGGGGTGGTTTTAAGGGTTTTAATCAATTATTTCGAAATTAAAATATGTATTTAGCTAATAAAATGACCATTCCTACTCCAATGTAAACATGTATCCCTTCAAAAAGCTATTAAAAAATCCCATGCATCATAAATGTAATAACGATTTGACAATAAAATTAGGTCTTTAATAATTCATACCACTTGTAAGGTCTTTCCTAAACAATATTGAAGTGAGCTACAAACCCAAGGTAATTAGCCCACTGGAATAACCAAAATATTTAGAAATTCAACAGTCTAAAACTACTTAGTAACAAATGTAATTAGTATAATTGATTAAAACCCTTAAAACCACCCCGCTTCCCCTCCCTCAAATGTTATGTATATAAACCGTAGATTAAGAATATTTTGTACCAGTCTGAAGATGGCTCTAGCGAGCTGAAACCGGTTACGGTCATTAAACTTAAAGTGGAAAAAGTTTTATATTTGTTTTTATTATAATATATTATAATGGAATTCCACCATGAATTATCAGTTTCAAAAATAGAAATATGTACATGATTCGTTTACTTTCGGAAGTTCTCTACTCAATTCGAGTCAGTATAAGTTTGTAATACTTTAAAGTTTTTCTCTAACGTTATCAAAACTGAAAAGAATTATCTTTAATAGCAAAACCGTTGGTTTCTAAGCATTGATTTTTTCATTACTTTGATTTGTTTTTAACGAAAAAAAATCAAAAGGACCCATTTGGAAAAGGTTGAGTTCCATAAATCAGGGCGAAGGGATTCTAGGATGTGATACACGATAAATGTGTGAAACGGAAGCATTAAAACGTGTTCGCTAGCGATTTAAGTAAGGAGAAACTCTAGACACCAAAATAAATTGATCGCTTAGTTAGCCGAGCGATCTAAAGCGTTGGATTCCCATCCAGGCGTGGCGTCGCGGGTACAAACCTCGCTACGTCCTTTATCGTTGCACAAACAATACTTTTCCGCTTATTGACTGAGCGCGGCAAAGACCAGTGTTAAATCTTACCTGTCTGCAAATCTGTTTGAAAATTCTGTTTCTGTTTATGAAAATCTAAAGCATTCACTGTATTTTTTTTGTATGAAAACCGCACAAGAGTCCTAACTGCTCCAGCCGGGAGACAGTGAGACTATGGCATATGGTATGTTGTGAGGCTGAAGGTAGTGAGGAGGGAAGGATAAAGGGAAGAGAAAAGTGGTAAAGTATCTGGCAAATTAGATCTGGTCACCAAACCCGCCTAAAGCCATTTCAAGCAACGTTTTAATTCTAAATGGTGGTCTTACACAAAAGCGACGATGAGAGTATCTTCCACTCTGGAACTTGCCGCAAATATACTATATATTATCTGGTCGCTAAGCACGGCTGAATAACACAAATTAATCAAATAAAATTAGATTGCGAGTCAAGAGCCTTACCGCTGGACCACGCCGGCCGTATTATTCAAGTGAGGCTTACTTTCACTTGATGCTTAATATGTGATTTAATACAAAAGATTTTTTTTATTAAATTAAAAATAAAAGATAAATTTAAATATTTAATTAAAAATAAGAGAAAGAACTATTGATACTAGCGACTCTTCAGTATACACCAAGTGTACACCTAAGCAAAGTAGACGTAAGTCAAACGCTGGAACGGAACCGCTGTAGGAACTTGTAAGTATAGGCCCGATACAAGTTCGCAGATAACGCAAGCGGCCGATCGATCAGGGAAGCAAAAACTTTTCTGATTATTTCTGACGGCAGATTGAGATTGATGCATTTGGTGACACGAGCCGCCGCTGAAAAACTGGAGACGATAATGGGATGGCAGATCTCTCTTCTGATCATCAAATATTAATTACGTTAATCTCTTGGAGTGAACCCCCGATATGAATTTTCAAAATCCTAATTGAGATAGATAATGGAAGAGGCGTAAAAAGCAAATTTAACACTAATAATTAGTTGTCTTTTATGTCGGGTTTCATAGACTTTACAACTCCTGAACAACAGTTTATCAGACAAGTGGGCTCATAATTCATCAATGTCAACTTGATGAATATTGTTTGATAACATTTATTTGAAAACAATCCTGATGGTACGGGTTTAAACGATTTAGAAATCAATACGAAAAAAAGTAATATCCATACTAATATTATAAATGCGAAACTGCTCGAGTTTGTTTATGACCTTTTCACGCATAACACAATATAAAGACTTTAATAATTCTTTCACCAATAGAAAGCTAAATTATATGCGCAGACTACAGGTTGTATATGATGGTAAGCTCTGGCGTTATGAAATTATAAATATTAATATATTATATTTGTTATACGTTTTCTGTCGCTAACAAAAGCGAGTTTTTGCTAACGTCAGAAAAAAATCTTTCCATGGAAATAATGTTGATATATTTTTGGGCTCTATGCTGGTAGGTACTCAGTCTACTGGTCAGCTACTACTGCAGAAAATTCAAACATTAGAATTCGTTTTTTTTTTTTGGACAAGCTTGGAATAAATGTCAGATGAGAGTTCCTATATTAAAAATATAATTCGTAACGATTATAAAGACTGAATGAAAATAGGGTATTTTTTTATTATATTAACGAACTTCCAAATATTTAAATAAAAATAAACATCCGAAATGTTGGTAAGCGCATAAATTCCGAACGAATTAACAAAATTGGATAAGTAATTCATTTTTTCTTTGAGCTATAGCATTATGAAATTTAGGTGGTAGGCGAGATGTTTGAAAACTGAATGTAAGGGAATGAATATATGGAATTCGGGAGGGGATGGGGGTGGGGTGGGGGGGGGGGGGAGATAATTGATAAGTGCAAGCGCTACAGTAATTTCCCGTAATACCATGCGAGCGAAACCGCGGGGAAAAGCTAGTGTTTTTATAAATAGTAAGTTGTCAACTGTTTAACGACGATGGTGAATTATGTATGGATACAAATGTAAAACATAAAGTTATTTTAATATATTTTATTTAATTTTAACTTTTACACGATATATCGCACTTCTAATGCCACAAAAACAAAATAATATGCTCGCTTCAAGTGGTGCTTTTTATCAGTAGACAATCAGGTCTTATAAACTTTTAAATATCTGAAAAAACAAGTTATTATGAAAGAGATTTCTTCGGTACGTTCTAAAAGGTGTGAAAAACAAACCCAATTTGATTTAATTTTTAAACCAGAAATTCTAAGAAAGGTAAAGTGGAAGTGCTGCTAGCTTGAGGGAAAATTTGATGAATAATATTGAAAATAATAATGAAAAAAAAATCGATGTATAAAACTAAAAGCTCACCATTTATTAAAGTAAAACAACATTCATGTAAACATAACACTTGTTAGAGCGGCTTTACAAAATAAACTACCCGACAGAGGTGTTTAAAACGCCCCTAACGACTTAATTACCCTTGGATTACAATCTTTAATAAAGTCAAAACTTTATATTTTGATACGTTTATGGATAAGGGATATAAATAATAACAAAAATATGGACCGAAATAAAAATGTTAAGTCACGAAACTCGTTGTTGAAGGTATTTACAAGAATATTACTACATTTTTCTTGGGAATGACACACGACGCATTGCATGTAACGGAGGGAGGTGTTGCAACAGCAATCGTTTCAAAAATATTTTTTGCACCACAAAGAACTCCAATAAAAACAGGTATATCATTTAATAAAATATATTATGTGGAATTATTTATTGAATAGTTTTCGAAAAATTATTTAGAAATCAAAATAACAAAATGCTACGAACGAATTCTGACATTATTGGCGTCGTAGAATCAATGAGAGTTGTTCTTGGTAAGTATATTGATAAAATGTGATTGCTCACAGATATCTCTACAACTTACAGCATCAAATATGGCCACTTTGGAATGATTTAAGAAACTATATGTTTAAAGCGTGCAATAAGTCAATGAAAATCTGTATTTTTGTTTTTATTAATTTTAACTTGTTTTTGAATATAAGTAAATAAAATGGACTGATCTTCCTACCCCGACAGGTATTTAATTTAGTTGAATTAGGTGAGAACTGAATATTATTCAAAGATGTTAAATTTGGTTGCCCGTTATGTTAGCTTCATAAATGCAATTCAGAGCTTTAATGGCCACTGAAGAATTTACCGGCATACTTTGAAATAATAAGGCGAACTTTCTCGATAGCCATAGCATATTATCAAGTTACCTTCCCCTGTGTAAGGGATGATAAGCTAACTAAAAGATAGTGGCCTGTTTAAAGCCCGCTTCAACTAACCATTTGTAGGGTAGTCGTTTGCACGTAACGGCTCTAATTTATGTAAGACAGGGCCATTATCGTTTTGGCCGTATTAAATATTAAAAATACATACAAGAATTCTTATCAACTACCGGTGACCGATTTTTTAAAAGAGTCTCAACTGCCCAGAGGCAGTGGGGCTGTGACATTCCAAATATGGGTATGTCGTTTATTTAGATCTGCTGTCTAAATTTTATTACAAGTGCATTAAATTTTACATTGTTAAAGTACACATTACGTGTGTCCATACAATATCTAAGTAAATTCGTTTGGGATGAGTTTGGTTCTTAATTCTTAATAATGAATGTAGGTATGACTAAAAAAAGAAAGTGTGTGGATAGATGAAGAGAAATTTTGAAATAATGAATTATATGTTCACGAATTTCAATGTTGCCATGTTGTCGATTTGGTTACTAGACATGGTTAAAACTATGTAAGGCAACGCTTCTATTCTAAATAGAGTTTGGAGAACATATTTTATTTTCCAGGTGCTTCCCTCCCTCCTCCTCCACATCTCCTTCAGCAATTGTTACTCTTGTGTGACATTTTCAAACGAAAAAAACTGTGTTTGATAATGATTTTTAGTAAAATTGTAAAAAAGGTTTACTATGAATTAAAAAGAAGATGCAGACACATAGTAGGTCAAGGCCCAAAAAGACTGTAACAAAATTTTTATCTTTCTAATCGCGAGGGAAGAAGTTCCCGTTCACTTTTGGCTTAAACGGCACGAAGCTAGGGATTTATTTTTATAGTCGGACATTTAAAATAGTGGTATTTGGTAATATCATCGAGGGTGCTCCAAATTGCTGTTTTTGTTGGGAGTGTGTACTCGACACTAGAATTTTCTTGACGAATTATTTTTAGAAGATTGTTTAATGCCCTACCATAGCAGTAGATCAAACTGACAACATTTTTAGATACTATTCGTAAAGTAGTTCAAGCAAATGAGTAATAAATTTCAGCATTTTTCATCAACATACATGTGTTAGACTTGTACTGTAGCAACTTAGCTCGTAAACAACTCAAAATTGATCAGTTATGAAGATAATAATAGTTGTGCGCATATAAAATCACGTCGGTACTCAACAACATTTAGGCATTATGGCTGGGCTTTCTTAGGGGTCGTTTTAATATTCAAATTGCGCAAATAACATAAAATAGTCTCGTCACCAAAAATCTACATTTGCTTAACAAATAAGGGTCGAAAGGAAGGTAAAGTAAATAAATCTGTTCCTGAATATTAAAACAGGGTTATCTTAAGGTATTTAAGGGTTGAAGAAGGATGTGGAATATTACGGCTCGTAGCTCAAGTTTTTACTTGAAAACTTTACTGCGGACATTTCGCTCACGCTGATAGCTGATAGCTACCCTCATCCCTAATATGCTCTCGAGCTTTTGTCTCCGATAATTTATAACTCTTTCTTAAGTATCTTTTGGCTCATTTAACCCCAAGAAGCTAAGACGTTATAACTAACGGCGAATCAAGGCACAAATGTCACTTTCTTAACTCTTCATTTGGTTAAATTACCAATCTCATCTTGCAAAATATACAAATTTATTCAAATAACTACAGAAACACACCAACATAAATTTAAATACATACAGAATGTAATAAAACAAATAAATATTAATCAAAACTTTTTTAAGTTGGTACGATATGAATTAATACCAGGGACGAGTGTTTTTACACTAAAAACACGTAAATGTACATAATATTTGAAAAGTTTTATCTTTTTAATTAGGTATTAGCCGTGTATCAACAAGTAGTAGAGGTTAATCCGATAATTGGACATCATTTTTAGCATGTTTTTTTATATCGTGTTTGCTGAATTAATAATAATAAAAGTAACCACTTTCTAAGCTTTCCGTGTATAAAGCGACGTTATACCATTAAATAGTTTCACAAGTTATAAAGGCCAGAGTAAACAACGGTTTGCGTAACGTAAAATTATATCACATATACTATTACGTTTATAATTAAACCTTGGTTCAATTTCTGCGGCGCTCGGGTCATATTCATAAAAGAGTACATTAGTTAATTTCCTCCATCTGCTGCTCACTATCCGCAATATTAAAATAGTAAGGGAGGCAACAAAAGAGAAAACTCAGGGGTGGAATTAACGCCGTTTAAGTATTACGTCTATACCGGAAACACGGCCAACTAAGGGTTGAAACATGCCTCGGTGTAGAGCCTGATACCTAATCCCAAGATTGTGAGACTTAATTATCGTATAAGTAGACAACGAGCGAGCTTTCGGGCGTGCGAGTCGGGAACTTTGGGCTCCGCATGAAAACAGTATTTCTAGCCGAGATAAACATCGCATAACGCGGCAGCAAAACGTTCGATGCTAATTACACTGATATTTATCACCATTCGGCTCACGTGCCGCAAACAAACGTATTTTGTTAGGAAATATTACATATGCGCTGTGATTTGACTGGCTGAATTGAGTCAACAAGCCATGGTGTGACTTGGATTCTTTATCCAATCCAAAACGATACGAAAACAACGGATACTACGGGTACGTACGCATCGATCCACTTTTATACCGTTCTAATATTTATGAATGATCAACAAAATTCTTGATAAGTGAAATATTTTTCGTGATAAATGAAATATTAATGATGCGTGAAATATTCAACGCGTGAAATATCACACGTCAATTATTTATACCCGCCAGTAAGGCCTGCCTAAAATAATTTCATAATCCTCTGGCACTTTTTAATAAAATACTTTCATTTCAAAGCGGCTAAACTTTTTGGAAGCGTGAAGTTGCAATTGTTTGAGTTGGAGTGTGTGAGAGCGAATTCATCAAAGAAAACTTAAAAAAGGCTCTAAAACCAAATGACAAGTAAAACGAAGAAAGATACAAGATAAATTGATTAAACCTAACATCATCACATCAAGTAACCGCTTTTTAAACACACAAGCATTCTGGAGGTCACGGGTTCGAATTCCGGCGTGCGTAAGTTAATTTTATTTGATTAATTTGCCATTTCACAATGTATTAATATAAAACAATATATATCAATATAAAAGTCATAATGTAAAGATTGCGGTAAGTTCTAGAGTGGAAGATATTCTTAGTGTAAAACTAGCATTCAGAAATTGAAATGTTAGACGTATTTGGTGACCAGATCTGAATAGCTAGGTACTTTTCCAACTTTTTGTCCCCTTCTACTGCCTTTAGTATTCAAAACATACCCAGATTGCCATAGTCTCACTGTTCCCAGATGGTTGGGAGCAGTCCGAACTTTTGGGCAGTATTATTTTTTTATTTTTTATATGAATACCGCACAACAGTCCCAATTGCTCTCGTCTGGAGCCTGTAAGACTATGGCATCCCCATTTGGGGTATGTTGTGAGGCTGAAGGTAGTGGGAAGGGGAAGGAGATAGGGAGGAGGAAGGTGGGGAAGTACCTGACTATTCAGATCTGGTCACCAAACACGGCTAAAGCCATTTCAAACAACGTTTCAATTCAGAATGGTGGTCTTGCACCAGGGCAATACTGATAGTATCTTCCACTCTGGAACGTGCCGCAAATATACATATTATTTTAAATGAATAATTGTGAAATAACACAAATTAATTGAATAAAATTTATTTGCCACGCCCGGATTCGATCCCGCGACCTCCGAATTGCGAGTCAAGAGCCTTACCGCTGGTCTACGCCGGCCGTCACATAAAAAAGTAAAAAATCAACTGATAGTTCTCATCGCCGTTGTGCATTTGAGCACGACTCAGCAGGCAGCACGCGCTGCTGCATAGATTGGTATACGTGACAGTCACGTGTCTCTAACTAAATAAACTTCTGTAATAAACATTTCTCAAAGAATAAAAAAAACTTTTTCGGAAATCGAAATCGAGTTCACCCTTCGAACACCAATACCACTGCAGTCGCAGATTCAAAAACTCTTCAAAAAAATGTTTTTTTGCAATGAAAAACATGCAGTTTGCAGCATTTATTGGCTTCTTGGAAATACTCTCGCAACGTCTAAATACTTTAATCAAAGCCAGAGATCAATATTGAATGTCCGCTATTAATATATTGCTATGGTCCGAGGCTACCATATCTCGCTTTCATTTAAAATATACGAATTCTTAAATTAATTTGCAAAATGCTACGTATCTTAAAATTAATATAACTGTTTGATAGGGATGTAACGCAATACTACTAGTGTCAACATGAGTTACAAGTAAATGCAATAGCTATAGAGAATATGGTACGCTGCAGATCTTTTTATTACCAACAAAAATCAACTTTCGTTCATACAAAGGCGCCATTACCGAACAAAAAAACAATAACGATTCTTAAAAGCTATACTAAATATTCAGAAGAACTTCTTATGGAAAGTACATCTTACTATTATTTAAGTGTTGCTTTTCGATAAATAAGGTTATATGTTTTAAAAAATTAAACAAACACTTTGTTTGTAACCACTTATATTTTTTGCCAACTGATATCGACTTGCTCAAGCTTCATCAGGATAATTTTACAGAAAACCAAGGTTTTAATAATATTAGTAGAAGAAACGACATTATTTTAGTAGAAGATCAGATTTCTTGAGTAGAGATCTCATTAAGTTCTATTTGAAATATTTTTTGTTGTAGTTATTGATCAGGAAGCAAGCAGTTGTAAAAAGTTATGACAGTACGTAGTATATATAAGTTAAAATGATTAAAAAGAAAAAATTAACAGCAAATAAAAAAAAGTTTTGATTTACGTGCATTGAAAGGTCAATTTGATTTTAAGCGTTTCAGGGGTGCAATAGAAGATGTCAATATCTCTTAGGGCGTTGAAAGATTTGCAGACATGCCCGAGCAAGGAATTTTGTGGCTATTTCGATTTGAAATGTTGTATGTAAAATAAGGAATTTTGTGTATTATTGCAATCATGGTAATGAAATGCAATTATTTGTAACAGGGTTGGTGAGTCAAAAGGGCTGATGTAAAATAATGTTTTCCACTAAATGCTCCTTTTTAAAGATGGTTAGTGGATTTATGAACGTATTCCTTATGAGGAGCCTAATCTGTTTAACTCAAATTTGGTTTTGATAAATATTATTTTTGAGCTTTGTGAATTCAGCGGCAATCGGTTCCCTGGAGCCCTTAACATATTAGCATCCCGGGAAATGAATTTGGAGGCTGCCTATTAGAGCAACGAGCGTCCAACCCAATCATTACTTTCACCAATTTCTCCGTTTCTGTTTCTCTCTCGATCTCTTTTCTGTAATGAATATTTTTCCAACTCTAAATAAAATAAAACCTGAAAACTGGCGTACTTATTGCTAAAATAAAGATTTCCAACCAGTTCATAGTCTTCAGTTCATATCCTACGGGTCTGCCAATATAAGCAACAACGAAAAAATCCAGTATCATTGGCCTAATAATTTTACATTACTTTTACCCCTATTATATTTTTTTATTCAACAAATTTTTACTTAATTAGAAGATTAAAACTTATAAGTATAAATTGTGGTCCAGTGATCTTTTTTTACGACACACATACAGTCGATTGCGCATGCTATATCATAATTTTATAATAACGTTTTTCATTGCTCATTCACGTCGCAATTCCGATTTTAAATTTATTTTCTAATATAACCTTAAATAAAATTTCGCCTTTCTTTCCACTGTGATAAAAAAGGCCTCCTGTCCATTAATATGTATTTTGTTATAAACCTTAAATTTTATTTATTTTACTCGTAGTTAGTTATAATAGTGAAAATAATTGTCAAAGTTTATTTTTTCGTAGCTCGCCAAAACGAACCAAATCTGTAGCGTGTCGCATATGACGTCACACGTACTTTTTTAATATTTTTCAGGATTAATTTAGTGCTTACTCCGTACTTTTATTTCTTACTTTAGTACTTTTACTCTTTATTGAGACTTTTTTATTTTTAAACTTTAGCTCTTTTAATAGAATAACACTCTCTTATTATTGAATAGTGTAAAAATACGGCCATTTCTGCACCCGATTCAATTTATCCGTATAGTTTTAACTCCCAATCTTCGTAAATGAGTTTAGATTCACAAATTTGTGATTAAAATTTAGCTTAACCGAACATTCTTACGTGTAATATTAATAATTGAAAGCGGTATTTTTTACCTATCTTTCAGAAACTTTAACTCCAAAAAAAGAAAACAGTATTTATTATGCATTACTATAATTTTCCCATGATTGCATATTTATCCTGTTTTCATGGTTAGTAATTTGTTTTCATATTTTACAACAATTTAATCAAAAATAAATAAGAAACCTCCATATAAATATCAAAATTAAATTGAATCATCAAATTTTCATACAAAACCATGATGAAGAAACGACGCCAAAATCCACCGATTGAGCGACGCCAACCAAACTTGGCGTTTTAATAGCAGAGGGCTTTATTCATTTTGAAATAACGATTCATAATTACATACTAGCTTTTACCCGCGGCTTCGCTCGCATGGTATTAGGGGAAATTACTGTAGCGCTTGCACTTGTCAATTCCCCCAACTACCACCCCCCCACCTCCCCCACCCCTCCCTCATTCCGTACATTCATTCTTGGTATATTCAGTGTTCAAACCGCTCGCGTATCACCTAAATTTCATAATGCCAGAGCTTACCAGTAGTAAAATAAGAAACACCAATTTGGTGCAGACGTTCGGAAGTTATACGCGTACAAACATTTCGGAGATTCGTTTTTATTTATATAGATTGATAGACGCCTGAAATAAAATTTCCCGCAAATATATCAACATCGTTTCCACCGCAACGATTTGTTTTCTGACGTTAGCAATAACTCGCTTATGTTAGTGACAGAAAAGTATAATAAATATAATATATTGATATTTATAATTTCATAACGCCAAAGCTTACCATAATACACAGCCTATAATACTCGCATATAATTTAGCTTTCTATTGGTGAACGAATTTTTAAAATCGGTTTATTGATTTATGCGTGAAAGCGTAACAAACAAACACACGCAGTTTCGCATTTATAATATTAGTTTTAGATTATTATAATATTGTCTATTTTGGAATCGGCGTTAGTTGATCTATTTGAAAGAGTTCTTTATTTAAAATGTTTGTAAGATAGTGTTCGCAATTTAAATAAAGGCTAAATAGAGTAAATGCAACAAAGTTACAATGAAAAATCTCTCTCTATTCCTTCTTGCTGCGGCAGCATTTCCCCGTATTTATTGTTAAATGGAAAAAGTTTCCTCACACGAAGTATTCGATGCCAAAGGTTTTATTCGATAGGGAAATATGAAAAGATCTGTTTTACGTCTTTCATACTTGTTGATAAAACTTTGTGAGTATATTTCGAGATTCAACTTTGTATCCAATACCCTGGGTAGTAAAAAGATGCGGTATTTCGATATTTTACCTGCACAGTGCATGTAGCTTGTATCTTTCAGACAGCGAAATATTGTATTCGTAAGCACACAATTTAATGACGCAATACATACTATTTCATATTTAGAAAAGAAATCATTTTAAACTAACGCAAATTTAAATCATGTTTTTATGAACCTCATGAAATAGGTTTACAGTCAGTTTCACAAAAAAAATTATCACAAAATAATACATAATCCTTTCTTAAACAACCGAAAAGATATTTAAACAAAAACAGAAAGATGCAAAAAGCTAGAAGCTATTCTAGAAGCATGAATTGTAGATATTTTTTCAGGTGCAATAAAAAAAACCTTAATATTTTTACAAGGCATTATTTTACCAAAAATTGATTAAACATTAAAGAATACATGAATAAAAAAAAAACGAAAAAATTAAAAATTCGAAAAGTTACAGGGTGTTGAGGTGGAGAGCCCATAGGTTCTTCCCCACCTACCTCTTCCCCGCCTACCTCTTCCCCATCTCCTTTCCCTTCCTGTTACCTTCTGCCTCACAACATACCCCAATTGGGGATGCCATAGTCTCATGATTCTAGGATTGACATGAAAAAAAAAATTATGATTTTCTTACTGTTATGATTTTATTTTGGGGAAATAACATAGTTAGCTGAAAAATTAGAGGTTGATATTGAGAAAATTTTGATGGTAAGAATTTCATGATGCTAAAGCTCTCCATTTGCTTCTTCAGAAATCCGTAACTAGTTTTTTGCTTTGTACTTAATAATTATTCCTTTATAAATATCCACTCAAGCAGGTAGCAGTAATAAAATAAATTAAAAGAAAATGTTTAAAATAAAAAAGCAACCAAGCTTGTGTATTGGTAAATGAATGAGGTTTTATAAAATCATCAAGAAATAAAAGCTTTTAAAGTAGTTTTCCTCTTGAAAGAGCAAGAGCTTCATAATTTTTATTTGGAAGCAAGATTTTCTCGTGTCAGGGGAAGGCCAAATCTTCTCAAGCGCTGGAAAACTCAGCGAGTGAAAACTTCTGTAATATATCGTATATTTTGAAAGCAATTTTAGTTTAAAATACAATTTAATGCAACTCATACAATATCTTCATACGAAAGTTTGTAAGATTTTACAAGTAAAATATCTACCGTCCTCTGGGACAAGCATTATTCTAAAATTCTCTGGAGCCAGAAACTTATACATAAACGCATTTATCAAATAAATAATTTTAATAAAACTGGCTACAGAGAGGTTTTTTACAAGTTGCTTATTTGAAAATGTTGTGAAATTGGAAAACCTTTAATGTACCTACCTATTGGATAATTAACTAACTATCTCATCGCCTTCCCATCTCTCTCATCATTCACAACTATATGCACACTGTTTTCGTACTCTCTCTTCCAAATACCATGAAATAAGACTTACTTACATTCATCATTCTTCATACACACTACTTTCATCCTAGACACGAGAGACTAGCTCTTCCATAGTGTTAGAAATCAGAACCGCATTATCAGCATACATTAGGCAACATACTTTCAAATTACTGAATTTCGCCCCCAATCCCACCTCTTTCAATACTTGCATACAATTATCCACGTAGAAAATGAATAACCATGGTGACATTACGCAGCCTTGATTAACATATTTTGTGATGTCAAACCACCCCGTGAAACTACCGTTCACCCTAACACATGCAACGCTTCACTCATACAGAAACGCAATTGCCTGTATGAGATTAGTATTCACTCCATACTTGAACAACACCTTCCATAACTTTTTCCTGTCGACTCGGTCGTATGCTTTTTGAAAAAGGGGAAATTGAAAATTTGACGGGTTTTGACGGGGGCCTCAGTTGGAAGTTGTTAAAAAAATTATTGGCCCTTAATAGTTAGTATACAAGTGCGAAGTAGGCGTGATTTTCATTTTATTTTACTGAATTTATTTTTTACGTAAAGTCAAATATTAGTTGAGCGTACAAGCAAATCTTTAAAAAGGTCAAGTAATTTATGCACACCGATAATATCATAAGTGTCAAAAAAAAATTTTGGACTAGGTCGGAACATATTTTGATCACGACACCCGAAAATCCGAACGATTGCTATTGAATCAGAAATCAAAAATCACTTCCGTTTCTTTTATGTACCCTCTAAAACGGAACCCATTCAAAATATCACTTATAGGTTACACAAAGAAGGCTTAAGGTCAAACAAATGACTTTTAATTATTTAATTTTGCAGGTGGGCCGCCCGAAAAGGCCCGCGGCCGTAGGAAACGGAGTCTCGGTTTATGGATCACCGCTGTAGATGAACAAATAAATATCCTTAACTAATTATTGCAAAATTTGGTAATATGGCTTCAATATATTGAAACACTTTGTAGTTGATGTATCAATGTAATCATATAGTAATTTAGTAAGCAGGTTATTATAGTTTATATTGTGTTTTTATATCTTTTTTTTGAATAATTTTTATATTTTTGTTAAGTTCTTACGGGTACAGGACCCTTACTTTTTTGTTTTACTTTTTAATTATAATTTTAATTATGTAAAAATCTGTCATTGGATATTATGTATATTATTATTGTTATTATTATAAGTGTAAAATATCTGTTGATTTTCCAAAATAAATAAAATAATATAGTTGATCGTGAAAATGTTTTTTTTGTATTATTATTCCTCTCAGGACCCATGTCATCTTTAGAGATGCTTTGTGGAGCGTATTTTTAGGAAAAGGGGGAGAGAAAGTTCTGAGAAGGAACGATCAATAAAGAGCGGGTAGGAATCTGGAGGTCAGTGCCTCCATGGGGTGACGGAGGTGCGAATCAATCCCTCCCACTGCGGTTCAAGGCGATGTTCCCAAACAGTCTTGCAGAAGAATTCAAAAAGTCTCTCTCGACCAGTCTCTCCCGATCCAGCCTGCCAAGCGATTGGTGGGCAGATACATCCGCTGCCTAGACCCGGACAAACCTCACGTCATGAACCCGGACACCCCTGCTAAGTCACAAAACGTAGGGAACCACTTGGTGTAATCTATGGCAGAGGTAATGGTTATCCAAAAGGAGATGGCGCAAGTGCTGTCTGCCGTTTGAGTCCAATCCTATACCTACGTACGTGAAAATACTTCGCAGTTTCCATCAAATCAACATAATTTCCAGTAAAACCCGACGAATGTTATTCACTTCAATTCTCAAAGCATTTTACTGCAAGATTCTGAATCTCAGTAATTAAGTCTCCGCCTCCAGTTTGTATGTTGAAAACAGTGAAATGTTGCACTCACGTAAATACGGAAGAGATTCGAGAAGAAAATTAATTTAATTTGATTATCTTGCGCAAACCTTTTGAGAAAAATATACTCTTTGATATCAAACTTCAACATCAACGATTCTAGAGAAATCTCTTTTGAGTATATTATACTTCACAAATTTCAACAAACAAAATGTAAAAAAATCAAATCAACCAGTGAAAAAGTATTAAGACTGGAAAAACACAAAAAGAAAAATCCAAAGTTTAAATTTTTAGAGATGAAAGAAGAACTTTGCGTTGTAATTCGAGGTTAAAATAATTTGTAAATGTTTACATTCTTAATAAAGAGAATAAATAATAACGATTGTGTTATTAGAGTTTTTATTGTTGTGGTTAATTTGACTGCTATTTCAGAATGCTCAAGATCAGCATTGATCGGTTTTTTTAAATTAAAAATATATCAAATTTAATAATGTTATTGTCAAGTTCCACAACGACTTTTTTTATTATTAGATATTTTTCAATAACAATAAACTCAACAGTTTTAAGTGCACATTTTTTTTACATTTTGAAGAAAATATCACCTTATTTTAATTATGATGCATATTTTTCCACGGAAAATTTGATAAAGCATAACAAACATTTCAAAAATTACTTTACTCAAATACTCAAATTTTTCAGCCCATTGATATTTATATCACACCGTTAATATGGTTTTCAGTTGTTGTCTTTCATGAACTGTGTCGGAGAATCGAATCTTGCATGTATAATTTAAATTTTAACTAACTCTGTAAGAATTTTTTAAATATAAGGTCTTCAGTTATATTTTCCAAAACTTTTGCAACAAGTTCATTTTATTTAGATTTTTTCTTGCAATATTAGGGGTTTTTGCTATCATATTATGTAATTTCATAGCTTCCCAAAAATAATTCCAACAAATATTCCACCGTGAGTGGATGCAAAATTGGCAAAAAATTTACACTACCCTAGGTTTTATTTTTCAAGAAACGGGCGCAAAAAACAGTTTTACCGAACACTACTGAACCTAATTATAAACCAGATTGATTTCATTTTCTATCAGAAAACAAAGAACTTCAGAAGCCCATTCGTCTATTCGCGCACAATTCACTAAATGGCAATCAAAACACCCTTTCATAGAAGTATTCTTCTAAGTATGTTCTAGATGGATTCTTCCTTTCAAATAGTAAAGAGGTATTTTAATCAAAAGCTTGAAACCTTGCAACTTATATTTATACTCGAATATACGACTCATAGAATACAGAGTGAGATACGAAGAATTCAATAAAAACGCATTTTGATATAATAATATAAAGTATTCCTATTTAATAAATTCCCAATATAATTTTTTCTATCTCCACCAGTAGATCGCCAAGTGATTTTTCTTGGAATTTGTGTCACATCGAGGGATGCTGTGCAGAGGGTTTTTTAAATAAAGGAAGCAGCAAACCTGGTTTTTGGAAGAGCCACTTATTTTTTAAGGGAGAAAAGCCATGAACCCGTGAAAGCCATGCTCTTAAACACAGGAAACAAATCTTAAAAAGACTTGTTCTCTTGCGAAAAATGTTAACCTTATCTCCAGATGGTACACACGTGCTAAAGGTATCAATGACGTTACCGGTAGAAAATCATATCATTTCCCTTTGACGTCCACGCCCTAAATTTCACAATTACTAGGGGTCGTCAAAAAGTAATGCCTCCTATTTTTTAAAAATTTTAAGAACTTTTTAATTTCCTTAATTTTCTTTAACCTTCTTCTATAATCTGCTGCAGTAGTAACTTTTTTGCGTTAAAAGGTGGCAGCACTGCAGTCGCTTTCAAAATGGCCGACATCGATGTTTGTATAAGTACGCGTTCTGTCATTGATTCTTCACTGTAGAAGGTGAAATGCCCATTCGCATTCATGAAAGACTGAAAAATGTGTACCATGATGCAAAGTCAGCACTGCTAGACGGGTTTGTCACTATAACGAAGCTGAAGCTGGTTGACGAAAAAATGACTGAACGTAACATTGAGCGAGTTGATGACATCATTCGTGGTGACCCCAGATAACTACAGATGTCGCTTTCTTTCCCTCAGTAAAAGCAGTGTTTTGACGATTATTCGACAACTGATTAGTCAACAAAAGTTTGTGCAAGATGGGTACCAAGAAAGTTAACGGGCCAGAGTAAAGAAACAAGAAAAACAAAAGCCTCACAACACTTAGGAGATGAATTATGGATACATTTTTTTGATCCTGAATCAAAGAGGCAGTCAAGGAATTGCATCACACAAACTCACCAAGAGCAAAAAAAATCAAAACTGTGTGATTGGCCGGGAAAGTTATGGCGATGGTATTCTGGATGTGACCTTGCTTTTTACAACACTGTGATACATGCCCTTTGTTAAAAGACGGACCAAAGCTGTGGAAATGGACGGAAATTATATTGAAAAGTAAAAAATTAATCGTCTTAATTAATTGATTAATCTCGACAATTAAAGGAGAAAAAAAATAGGAGGCATTACTTTTTGACTGCCCCTAGTATTATATTGTTGAAATTGAGAAATCCATTAAAGAAAATCGCTCGTTCCTGCATTTCTGAGAAATAAAGAAACCATTCAACACAACATTTAATCACGATTAAGACCCAAAGAAGGACATGAATCCAACATCCGTACGTTTTCGTGTTTTTATTTACAAATAACGACATTTCGCATTATCATTTGAATCATAATAACGTAGACTAATTCAACAAAGCAGAGTTACCTTCCGAGGAACATTTAATTAAATTTGTATTGAATTAAACAGAGAAATTATAGTTAGGCGTTTCCATTGTGTGCCACTTTCAATATCTAGCCTGTTCGTCATGAATTTAATTAAAACTTTGTATGCAACGGAAGCTTTTTGTCCCATTTAAGACAAGTCGTGTGAGTAAAATCCTTACAGTGGCTTTAAGTCACACAACACAGCGGGAAATAAATCGTGCGAGGGGGCCCATTAAAATCCCGTCAGCTATTGTTTTATTTTATTACAGTCATCAATTCCAATGTTGCGTAAGAAGCTAAATTGTTTTGATCCGAACAACAATACGAAACAAACAAGATAGTGCTGCGTTGTGCGTGGAAAGAATTGTTGTGCGGATGTAGTGCGAATAATGTTCACAATCATTTAAATTAAAACAATGGAGCTAATAGTTCTACTAACGCACAATCGTATTTTTTTTTTATATATACACCGTTGTTCATGAATCATTTTGTAAAACACATTTAGATTATGATAAAAAGGCAATTTAAAAAGCTAAGGGTGGCTACGTAATAATTTATCTACCTAGTTCGCATTGTTTCACGCAATTTATTCGCCTCGGGGTTGATGGAATGGGAATCGCATGAATTTTAAATAAATATTAGAAATTGAGAGGATTGGCTTTGGTGCTTCCGTAACCAGAAAAGTTACGTGTACGAGATATTGTTTTTGGTGGTATTAAACTAGTCTAGTAACTGCGGGTTTTGGATAAATTCAAACTACGAGTAAATCAGTCTTCCCATTACGCATGGCTGCCTGCAAATAAGCTGTCACGATTGTAAAGTAGGTTCGTTTTTCCGACATAAAATAATACCACTTTTATTTAAATTCAGCTCCGATAAACATCCATGTATTTTGACGAATTTTCAGGTAAATTTATGGTATGCCGGGCTATGAAAGTGGGTAAAAGTTAAATATTCACACATAACACTCAAGTCATATTTGACACAACTAATAAATTTTTCACGGGAATCTTATTTATGGAGACAATAAATACTTTACCGTAAAATGGAACTTCTGTCTCACTAATGCATGCATTTTCCGATCGCTCTCAGGTTGTTGTCCCACCCTTCATTCATTTTATATTCCCTTATTTTCATCAAACGCAGCAAACTTATTTTGTGGCACCATTTTAATTCAAAATCAATAATATACCTACTTAGTTCTTACCACTTTTATTGTTTACAAAACCAACGTGTTTCGTGAGCTAAGCTCACTTCTGCAGGGTTTACTAACTAATTATAAATAATAGATAATTAAAAAATGGTCATAGGCATAGACAACGTAATTTATAAATAATAGACATAGTCAACGGAAAGGTGACAATGGATAGAGGGAAGAGGGGCAATAGGGAACAATTTACAACAACAGCAATTTACATTTTATATTGTCTCATTCCCTTCAAATTGTTTTTTTTTAACATTAGCTCCACACAGGAGGCCCCGAGAATAAAAAAATCCCTCAGGGCCTGTATCATCTTTGGAGATGCTGTGTAGAGTTTTATTTTAAGGAAAGGAAGTAGAGGAAGTTCTGGGAAGGAAAAAGGTATGGGGAGGAGGTTGGAATCTGGGGTCAATGTTAGGAGTGACGGACATATGAATCCACCCCTCCCACTGCGCTGCGAGGCGATGGGTCGAGAGAGACCGGTTGGAGAGATCTGGATTAGGTCTCCCTCAACCAATCTCTCCCGAACCGGCCCGCCACGCAAACCAATTGGCCGCGAAGACCAAACAAACCTAACCCGGTCACCCCTGCTAAGTCACCAAGCGAACAATTTGGGTGTGCTACGACAGGGGTGTCGATTATCCAATAATTGCTTCCGGGAGCGGCGGTACCCATACCCGCCTTCAAAATGTATGTCTTCACCTTTGTTAGGTGAAGACATAAAAAGCATAAGATAATTTATTTATGTTCAGAAATCATCATGAGTCATCAGAAGGTGCATGTTTCTAGTTGTTTGTAAAACCCTTAAAAAATATCAAATTTCGTGGTGGTACCTAACACTAAAAATAATATTTTATTAATCTTCTGTAAAGAATTATTATTAGAATTTATGAATAAAGAAAATCTCTTTTGTATGTATAACTCTTTGTTGCCGAACTATTTAATGTTAAATTTCTTATTTTCTTTCTAAGCAAGTGAAGAATTGCATCACATACTTTGTACGCAAAGTTGAAAGAAATTGATACTTTTTATTGTAGTGAAGTATAGAAAGATTCCAATTCAGTTTGTTTAAAAAACGAATTGCATCGGAATCTCTGTAACGTTTTGGTTCTGACAATAGCAGAGAAGGAAAACCGCTTTCACACAAACATAAAATAAATAATACATCAATGCGCCCATCTCAACATTTTTACAAAAGTGTATTTATCAAAGGAAAGAAGAGTGATTTTTTTTTTATTCTACATTTTAAGCACCCGCTAAACTGCCAAAGCAGTGTAAGAAATGTGGAGATTGCAAAGAATGCAAGTTTGATGTAAGCGTAATGAGTAAGGTTAAGAAAGGGACGCTCAGATGGTTTAGCCATGAAGAGCAAATGAACGAGGAAATGGAAGGAATGTAAGAAGAATATATAACGCAAATGTGAATGGTAAAAGAATTCGGGGACGCCCGAGGAAGACATGGCATAACCAAGTGAATCAAATTCTTGATTCGGGCCATGTCAGAATAATAGATGCTGTGTGGAGGGTTTTTAAGGAAAGGAGGGGGGAGAGTTCTGGGAAGGAAAAGGGTTTAAGGGGTGGGTAGGAATCTGGGGTTCAGTGTGTCCTGGTCATCCGCCTCCAAACCTAGACAAACCTCACCCAATGAACCCGGGCACCCCTGCTAAATCACCAAACGTAGCGAACCACTTGGGGTGACCTGTGGCAGAAGTATTGGTTCTCCAATAAATGTTCCTGGGGCGGCGGTACCCATTCCCGCCTCCCAAATTGAATGTGTCTTTCTTGTTCAAATATAAAGCTATAATTGTATTGATTATTATTAAAAATAAATAATATATCACTGTAGGTTCCTTCCGTACAAATTTATGAGGAAAAAATGTCAAAAAATGCCACTGACTTAGTACCTTTTGATTCTTAATCATTTAGCACTTGTTATGTCTCTCTTACCCTTGCCTGTAATCATATATCGCCATCCCATTTTCCCACATCCCACAGTTTTGTGTGGAAAAATAGACCGAAATTAGACCTATAATTAGAGCACGCCGACAAGACACTTCTTATTATTCTTTGATTGTTATAAACAATGTCTAATAATAAATTAATATTAACTGTGAACGTTACTCACGTATGAGTAAATGTCACCCTTTGAGGAGTATCGCCGCATGTATGCGGCGGCACTCGGATGATCCAGATAGAGTAACGCCTCATACGTGTGGCCGTACGTCTTTATTGAAAAAAAATTATTCGTAAAATACTGAATTCGTCCAACTATAATTTATAATGCAATAAGAAAAGGTTATAGTAATTAAAAATCTCCGATATTAACTTGTGTAGTAAAAAAGGTAAGGAGATAGTTAATTAAATCGATTGCAAAATTAAGAAAAACCTGAAAAATAACTCACTCGCACGATGTAAATGGCAAAAAAATAACTCACTAATTAAAGGGTTAAGATTAAATATAATTTAAACAATGGTTAGTTAAGAGGTATTATTATTAATAATTATGGTCTAAATAAGGTAGATCGACGTTAAAACTCAGTTCACAGGTGGCGTCCGACGTATTAACGCATGAATAGGTACTCGACAGTATAAAGTACATATTTCTTCCTTGGCCTAGAAGTGTCGCCGTTCTCAAAATATTTTCTTTGATATTTTTCGTGCCGATTAATTGGAAAACTTTGGCAAGACGTATTCCTTGTACGTCGATATTTGTTTGCATTAAAAATTAACTCTTTTTTCCCGAAGAGCAATTCCAAAGTTGGCCTAGTGCCTGGGAACTTTTGATTAAGATTTGTGTCTTCTGTATGAAATATTCAAAGTTCTCCAACACCATCTGGCCTCCACCGATGGGATGTTTAAACAGAAATTTTCTCATTTGAGCATTTAGCGTGGGGAGTGAGCATCCTACATAGAAGTTATCAGGCGAAAAAACTTCGGCGAAACTTCAAGAAATATTAATAGTGAAGATTCGAATGATTACACATTTAAAATATCTTTGTGTTTATGGAAAACGAGTGCCTTGAGAAAAATAATTTCACTCTAATTTCTGGTTCGCTGATACGAGAGCTTTAATTGTAGAATTTCTGTATTATCAATGATACAGAGTTCTAGTTTTCTTTATTTTATTACCTGGTACTTAGCGTACATTCCAAGAAAATTTTCATACATAAAATAAAGAAGAAAGCTAGTAGTGTCTTCCATACAAACTTGAACGGAAATAAATAATACTCCATTATGAAATAAAATGCATAAATGCATTATTAAAAAAAATGGATAAAAATTTATCCAAACAACATCTAAATTGCATTTATTTCGGGTTAGAATCTTGCTATTATACATAAAGATGGCAGCCAATAAAAATATGCGTTAAGAAAATAAAGATAATATGGTTGGTTTTTGGTCGAAGTATGGTACAGTTAAAAGTGACCGAATTGGATATCGACACCTTAGCTCAGTTGTCAAGAGCACTCGCCCGGAAAGTAGAGAGGTCCTAGGTTTGAGTCCCAGAGGTGCAAATATCTGATTTTTCTGTTTCCAGATTTTCGATTGAATTTCGCTCATAGTGTTTAAATTTAACTAAATGTTACAATTTGAGGTTTTACTCATTAAAAATTAAATAAAAAAATAATAAATGTATGATTGTTGAATTATAAGTTAAGATCTTTCAATCTGTTACATGTTAATAAGTAGGATTCCATAAGCTACTTTATTTTTTCTCAAGTTTTCAGTCCTGTTACTGGGGTAGGAAGTCGGTTGCATAACATCCGAGCAGCCTCCCAACGTTTACTGCTGCAAATTGGAAGCCTGGGTGAAATACGGTTATTAAATTGTCTTCCAGGTCCGAAACTGAATATTTTAATAGAAAAAGAGGAAATTCTCCAGGAATATGAATCAGTGTGTGCCTTTATCTATTGGTTTGCTATAACTTCGAAAAAATTCCTAGAAGAATATAATTTCCCCAGAGTTACAAAGGACACGTTGTTTCTCTACTTTAAATAGGTAGGTACTAACGCCAACAAAAATGTGTTTTTACTATGAGCCTATTTTCAATAAAAAAGTTAGGTTAACTTCCAGCAAATAAGGCCTTTTGCTGAGATATTCCGCACACACTTTTTCTATCTCCCCACTGACTTCAAATGTATATCTCAACCTTTATTCTGTCCCGAGGGCTACCAACAAAAAATACGGCGGCGGCCCAAACTTACTTATTTACCTTGGCACATTAGAAACGTGACAGTACAACCAAAAATATATGGAATTATGAAATGCACTCAAAGTAAGTAGAGAACTTACAGAATAATTTTGTAGCAAGAATAAACAAATCCTAAATTTTCCATGTTGAGATCTTTTTTCTAACGTAATAGGGCACTCTTTTGTTAATGCCGTGCCAAGAAAAGGGGACACTGGATTTAAAGAATAAAAGGAACCATCCCATGCAAATGAAGTGACTTAAACATTTTCAGAAATTTGCATAAAGGTAACGTAAAGCATTATACTTCTACCCTAGTTTAGGTTGGTACCCTATATATATACTTCCTTCTATTACTTGTTCGTATATACAGAATTGTCTCTTTTTAGAGACTGTGTTGATTTACTAAAAATACTAAAAATAATTATATTTAGATCACCAATCAATCAAGCAAATTCTTTGCGAATATTTTATTACCGACGCTATTGCAAACAGTGACGAAAACCCAATATGATTGAGAGAAACAACTCGAGTATGCAAAATATTTCAACTTCACAGTGAACTTTGATAAGGACTTCCAACATGTCTTGATCGTAAAAAAAACATCAGAAGATTTTGATAAATTGCTACAACCGAGTTGGACGGCTCCATAAATCTCCCGAATGCACAAGTCAAAGATTGTGGGAAATTCCCTCGCCTTCCCGGGAAAGTTTTCCGCCCCTGTCGGGCCAGTACCGCAGTGCAGGAACAAAAAGGACAAAGGAAACGGTTGCACTTTGGCCCGAATAAATAATAAAAAAGCTCGGGCCTTTTTGCGACAAGTGCGCAGGTGGTCAGTGGCACGGTAGCGATATTGCTCTATTATTCGATCAAATGGAGATTTTATTTGTAGGTAAGTTTTTACAAGTGGACGTTTATAAGCGAGTGGATACCAGTTGTGGAAAATAAACTTTTGTAAAAATTACGAATTGAGTGATAAACTTCATTTATTTTGAAACATGTAAATAATGTTGTAACTTTACATTTATGGAATTATTAACACCATGTGATTAAATAGGAATATTTAATACCCATTTTAAGATACTGGCACAGAAAAAATACTGATATTCTGAATAAAAATAACCAGATATTGATATTTTTACTTCTTTGGAACCGTCATTAATTGTATTTTGGTTTTATGCCCAGCTGGGCTTTAACGTAGATTATTAGAACAGAATATACCTGAAAGGTTATTCCCTAACATTTGTGATAAGAGATCGTTCTCCCGCGAGAACTGCTGTCTGATTTGTGTGATTTTCTACGGCTGTTATTTGCTTTTTCTATCGGCCGATGTCAAAATTTCAATCGTGAGCTGTCACGTATTTTAGTTTGGGTTGTTTTAAATACGAATTAATGCAAGTATGCATGATTATTTATTCATTTAACAGCTGTAGAAAATCACACAAATCTGACAGCACTTCTCGCGGGAGAACGATCTCTTATCACAAACTTTAGCCTTTCAGCTGAGCTTGAAAGTTATGCAAATGCTTTGAAAGTGATTTTAAAACTTATAAACTAAAAATGAAACAATATTATAAGACATACAACATTAACTTAAAATGAAATAGAAACTAAAAATATATAACTAAGATATATCACTACATTAACGCTACTGCAATTTGTAGGATTGAGAAAAGAGCTTTTTTTCCATTAGCTCCAACAGGAGGCGCTAAAGGAAATAATTTCCCCACCCCGTGAACCCGGGCCCCCGCTGATAAGTCACCAAGGGTAGGTAGTAGAACCACTTGCAGTGACCTATGGCAGAGGTGTTGGTTATAAAATAAATGGTTCCCGGGACGGCGTTACCCAAACCCGCTTCCCATACAGCTTGTATAGATTATGCTTTACGAGTATTTTCATGGAGTTAGTAAATATAACAATAGCAACCCCAAACTATGTAAACTGGATGCCCTGAACATGCGTCAAATTGGTAAGTTAGTGTGTCTGAGAGTTGGTTGTGTATTTGTTATATTTTGTCTTGTGTTCCTCGTCGGTAATAAAATATTCCTATAATGATAATAAAATATCATTATAACAAATGTTCAACTACCTTCTAAGTACTTACGGTGTACTTATTTCAAAACAAGCTTGGTAAAGTAAATTACCATAAAATAATGACAAGTCGATAACAAGCCTACACGCACACACGCACAACCCCGCAATTGACTTCCAATAGATAATAAATAACAATAATAATATTTTATACTGATACCAATAGTATCCCTTTAACCTATATCGATTTACGTTTCCTGTGCGGAAATGGAAAATGCGGTCAGAAATTTATGTCCATCGGAGTTATTATTCGGTAGGATCTGCAAGAAACTAATTTTAGAAGTTGTGTGCTGCTAAGGGTGGTTCACTCTGCTGTATAGATGATGCAATGATTAGTTTCTAAAAAGAGAAAAGAAACGGGAAAACTGAGAAAACGAAACTCATTCAGTTTCAATTCTCAAGTTTTGAACCGGGTTAACTGCTCACGGAAACCGATGACTTCAATAATGACGTAAGAGTGTTTTCAATGTAAATCAAAGGGCGTCCAAAACAAGTTCGTCGTTTATAGAGAAAAACAGTCAAACATGGATGGACAAATTAAGGAATGCATTTGAATGTTGATGGAAAGATTTTAACGTTTTTCAGGTGAAATGATTGATTTCAATTGCCATCACAAAAAAATGGCCGTGATATTACTTTTAATCCTGAAGAGTCCCCAGTTGTTGTTTTTAAATTAGTGGATTAATTTTTTTAAATACACAGGAGGCCTCGAGGAAAAAAATTTCCTGCGAGACTACGTCAATTTAGGGATACTGTGTGGAGGGTATTTTTGAGGAAAACAAGGAGAGGAAAAAGGTGTGAGGAGTGATTAGGATCGGGGGGCCAGTGTGTCCAGGATTGAATCCGCCCCTCAAAATTCAGTGCAAGGTGACGGGTCGCAGAGTCTTGACGGGTCGACAGAGTTCTGAGACGGGTCGGCAAGGTCCAGCTGGAGGGGTCAAAAGGGGTACTACGCGTTTTCATCTCCCTGACAAAATATCCTCCAACAAAACATCTAGTAAAACCAAACCTTACCTAACCTAACCTAACCTTACATTTTGCTATTTTTGAACAATAATTTATTGTCTTTGCAGGATGTCTGAATTATTTTTGTCCTATTTTTTTGGTTGGGTTAAGTAAGGTTAGGTTAGGTTTAAGAAGATATTTTGTTGGAGGATGTTTTGCCCGTAGGATATTTTGTCAGAGATATTTTGTTCGTTCACTGCATCTCGATCCGGCCCACGACGCAGTGGACGGATATATCCGCCGCGAAGACCTAGACAAACCTCACCCTAGAACCCGGGCAACCATGTCACTAAACGTAACGAATCAATCGGTTTGACCGATGGCGGAGGTATTGGTTAACGTATAAATGGTTTCCTAGGCGACGGTACTCATATCCGACTCCAAATTTAAAAAAACTTACCGATTGTTTTTTTTTAGAAGGACAAATATTCCGGGCTATAAATAACTTAACAATACTTAGTTTCTCCTTATTTTCATAATTAAATACTGGAATTGTTCCGTAATGGAAGACGCAACACATGACCGGGCAGTGAGGCGTCCCCGACACGTTAACTCACTCAGCTACAAACCTTTCATTTCGTTCAATGTTTTAGATTAAACTATCAATTTTCGTTAAACAGTACTTTCACCAGATCACAAATCGTTTTTTTTTAATTTGATCCTAATTTTTTTTACTGTACAAATCCTTCTAAACTTTGTTCAAGTTCTTTTCTTTCGGGTAAGCATCAAGTATTACATCGTGTATTTTTTTGGAATTGACATAAGTACACCTTTATTGTTTCTAAGATCTTCTCTACGTTGTTGAAGCTTTAAGGTGTTTTCGTATAAAGCCTACTTGTTGTTAATAAATAAATTTTTTAAATGAGTGCACATCGCTGAATACATTTTATGTATGTTTGCTTAGCCAAAGATCACCTCAATATTAATATTTCATGATAAAAAGCTGCTTGTTTTTATGTATTTGAATAAAAGCTCAACGTTTTTGAGCATTTCTTCGCAAACATGTTTATTTATAACTTCCCACGCAAATAAACCCAATTAACAAAATAATTACAATATTTGAATTATTTATTTTAAGAAACATTTAGAATACAATGCAATTTTTGACGAGAATTATTTTATAAAAACAACTATCTTCAGTTCCATCACGATCAACGGCGAGGATCCATTAATTTTTAATGTTATTATAAATTCAACACTTTTAAATTGATAAATTAACGATCTAGATGAGCTCCACTTATCGAAAGAAGCCTTCAATCTTTGACAACGTTAGGGATACGAAAAACATTGTTGGTGGTCGATTTTCATCCTTTATACACGCTGTTATCAGAACGTACCCGACGAACTTTAACAATAAATTTTTGAGCTTATTCAGACTTATGTGGAGATAATTTTTGTCTCCGTGAACTTTTTCAATCAAAACATCAAGAAAATCATTAGGAATCGGACATTATTAAAGTCAGGAGTTGGGCCATGATTCTGAGTGAGTGACTTTGTGTAAGAATCACTGGTTCAAGTTTTCCGGTGCTTGCTGACACACCCTGTATTTTGTGGTGAGGTGAAATGCCCGCAAAAAATGTCTGCCAATCGTGGGAACATTTGAAATTCGATAGTTTCACATATTGCTTTATAGTGCCCTTATACGAAGAAAAACGGATGGTTGGGTTTCTCGCATTCATGATATCCGTTTCGACATTTAAAATGGAGTTTAGTCAATGTTTTTTCAACTTTCAAAGTGAAACGAACATGCCCAAACTACACTCCAATAAAACAAAAAAAAATACTTGGTTTAAGTTTAATTTTTTTGTTCCTGCTCCTTCTCTCAACTATTCGTTCGATTTGACTAATGAAAAGTTTTTAAAGAGTATTGTCCTCTTACAGTTTCAAAATGTGAACTTGTGGGAATATGTAATCTTTTTGCAAAAGATAATTATTTTGTCATGTCAAAATTGGCACTTAGAAATGTGTGATTTCATGAAAATTTGTGAATTTCACGTTGCTTTAAAAATCAGTTTGATTACATAAAAGGTTTTATTATTTTCCTAGCATCAGTTTTGGAGTACATACATGACATTATTCATTCCTTTTCCAACCGATGTTTTTTCCTCAAAAAACATCCCACTCTGTCCTTTTTCATGTTTTGTTTAAAAATGTCAAAAGTTATTAAAAAAGAAAGACATTTATTTATCTAAAATAGTTCAGATATTGAAAATATTAAAGATATTTTAATCCATCTCATAAATTAATGATTTCAAGAACGATAAAACATGAACATTATTTTACAAATAAAGAAATACATATCGCAAAATAATATGGGTAAATTTGATTTTTAAGCTTTTCGCAAAAATTCTTTTGACTTTTTCAATTTCGTTATGAGTAGCTTCAGCCTGCGGAATGACTATCAAATTTTAATAACAAAAACTCTATTTATATTTTAAAAGACCAAAGTTTGAGATATAAAACATCACTTTAAGGTGAATTTAATATTTGTGCCATTGTGCGAATTCTCCACGAGAAGGTTTCTTCGTAATTTAGGTTGAATTCATAATAATAATAAATTATGGTTACCCGGGGCCCATTCCCGTCCAGGAACTGAACCCAACACCCTAACAACCGATGTCCTAGAATAATATATTTACTTAATGATACGGAGTCGAACAAGGGTTCGATAACATCCTTTATATTGATGGTTGAACGATTTTGGAAGGGGTAAAAAATTTGTACCTACAGTACGTTTATTTACTTTCGTTCAATGTTTCATACGATAGTCGTAATGCCATTTTTGTAAGGTCCAGCGTATTTTAACCAAAAGCCAGGTCATTATTTACATGTATCTAATGTTTAAAATCTTTGACATATATATTTTAGTACTTCGATGAAAATTGAACCTACAAACAATGGACTGAAACTCAAATTCGTTACGACAATTATTAATGTTTAATTTAAGACAAAATCGTTACGCAAATCTTGTTGTTTAATATTTCCGCGGTTTTAGCAATGATTGTTATTGTGTATTCTGTGTGTTCTTCTTTAAAGGTATAATAAATCATGTTTCTGTTATTACGCCAATCAAAGATATCGTATATAAATAAATAATTTTCCGTTAAACGAGGTTGTCAAAAAAGGCTTCACAAACAATGAACGAGTCATCTTTACAAGAACCTACTTTATTTAATAACAGGTCTCATCGATGAAAGTTGTCTTGAAAAACTATTTTCGAAGTTGGTGTGTAATTATCAAAGAAGTTTGAACTTTATTGATCATTATGGAATTACTGAAATTGACTTTAAAAACCGTTGTAGTAGGTTGCTCGAATTGAGAAGTTAATTTATCTTTTTAACAATAACGAAGACTATAAATACTCACTCAACGTATTTTATTTATAAATAAAAGTATAAATTATCGAAACACAGTTTTATTTCAAAGATGTGTAAATGTGGTGAATTAAGACAAAAATCAACCACGTTATTATGGTTATGATTTCGCATATTGTGTAATTTAAAGCACACATAAACTTGGAATTGGCTTTTGTCTTTAAAGGAAACACACATTTTTTGTTTAACAATGAAATAAATGCACAACCTTGTTTTAAACAAAATAGGTCATCGTAAAAACAGAAAATTCAGGACATTTATGTTAAAAGGTTTGAAATACTTACTCCTTAACTAATAATGAAATATTTTTGGCCCGTGAAAAATTAGCGACGTGAGCTGTTCAAACAAAAGATTTATTCCCAAACCCAAAATACGTGTGGGCAGTTAGGAAGGTTGATAATGTCTTTTGCAAAGCATAATAATTCAAAATTGATTTGATTGTTCTGGACCTGAATTTTTTTTAATTATAGCCGTGGTCATAAATCAATTCAATTCTATGATTTATCGCTTTTATATTTGTGTGATTAAAAGTTTTCATTTCAAATTGTTCAACTTCAACCAGTATTTTGTTTTTCCATTATTGAAATTACCAAAAACTTTCATTAATTTTTTGCTGTCATTAAATTCGCATAATTAATTTTGTCATCCAACATTAAATATAATAAAATATGTAAATATATAAATAAAATACTATTACCATTGTAAAGTAAGCAGTGTTCAAAACATCATATTTGAATACATCAAAGTTCAAATATTTTTTTACATTCTATTCACTTGACTTATTTAGTCTTTTGGAAAACAATGCTTATTTTCCCTTTTGTCAATATTTTTGTCTGTTATTGACAATGTTTTCAATGTTTATCTGTTTGAATATTTGCGATATTCAAATTTGGGTGAATCGTGTCCGCCGGTGATTCAACCCCCGGATTGATAGTAATCTAAAACCGACGACAGCTTATCAAATCGAACGAATTTGATTTCGTAGGCTTCGCGGCGGAACGCGACGGGTAAACAACGGCGATAGACAAAACCTCCGCGCGCCGAACGAAAGTTGACGCGACGAATAAAAGTTTGGTTTACGTGTGTACGAGGTCTACGCGGCTACGGCGTAGCTCCGGGCTACGGGCGACTGTAGCGCCTCGCGCGGTTGCCAAGACTGGCGGCTGGCGGCGTCCATTGCGGAGCCTCCCCGCGCTCCTTGTACCCCTACCGACCCACCCTCGGCAGTTCAGCTCTAGGGACCATTCACTAGTCAATGTTTTTAGTAGTGCGCTCTCGCAGGATTGAGTGATGTACACGGCCGCGTTTGCTGTCGTTATAATTATCATTCGTCAATTTGCCACCATTTAATTGCGACGTATATTCCAGCGCACGCCAAAATCCTTTGTTTACAAATCCAGCGACTTAATTTCTCTTGTTAAAACCTGTATTTCTTGAGAAAGATGGACAAGCTTCCACTTTTGTTATTCCGGAATTTTCCTATCTGTGTTGAACAGGAATATTTTCCATGTTTAAACAAACGAAAATATTTTATATTCTTCTTTAGATTGTCTTAATATGAAACTTTAAGACCAATTATCATTTTATATATTTATATATCATTTTTTTAAACAAAAAATGTTCTATTGGTCTATTCTGAGTTGGTCATTGAATTATTCAGAAAAAAATAGCTTGGTTTAGGCTCAGTTAAAATCTAATTGATTTAACAAACCATAATTAGAGTAACTATACTGCGTATTGTGATTGCTTCACAAATCTGAAAACAGTGTATAGGCGAAGGATGTAGTCGACAAATTTTATTAACGGTATCATCCGAGCAAAAATTCGCTATTCATAAAACGTATTCAAACGTTTTTACCATCTACATTTGAAGCTTCAGAACCTTTCGTAAAAAAATGTTTCAACGAGTTGAATTATCAATGGACAGTTAATACTTTAGCATGTAAAGTACACTTGCCCCAAACGAGAGCGATCCTAATGTTAGCACCAAAATGGACATAAAATCTTATTTCATTCGCAAAAAGGGACGCGCAAATATTAATAAATGAAATCTTTTCAACGTTAATAAATTAAATATCAGGTATGTCCTGGTTTAGAATATTTTTCATTTAATTTGTAAAGGCGTTTATGATGTTGTAATAAAATTAATATCATCCAGATGTTTAAAATTTTCATGATACTATACAGGTACCTTACCTACCTACCTACCTCAAAATTGATTAGATAATTTGTTCGATGTAATCTCACAGTTAATTTATAAATCATTTTTATTCTGAAAAAGTTGTAAGTGCTTCAATCAATGTTTTTTTTTACATCGTCATTCGTGTAATTTGCCCGATGTGAGCTAAGGCAAACTAAAATTCGTGTACAATACGGTTATCTGTGTTCATGAATTTTATGATTAACATTCAAATACAGTTAGCAGCAAAGTGGATTAGTTTTTTTTAGCCCGTTTCATTAGATTCTAATAAATAACTCTTCCTTGATATAATAGCCGCTGCTGGCCTAAAATACAAACATCTTTTATTGTGCCAATCACAATAATTGGTTGTTTTATCTATTATATACCTAAAATAAACCACTTTCTGTTTAAGGGTAGGTTTTATTATTAAATGCATTCTTCGGGTGCCGTAATATAATTTCTAAACTGTAAATCTATAAAATATTGAGATCGTTTGGATTTTGTATCAAAATTCCAAAATTTGGCTTCTGTTAGGTGGACCAATATCGTTGGCACATTTGAGGGGTCCTAAAACTGAGATTTAAATTCAGTGCCCTAGAGAAATTGGCTCATCGCCAAACCCAATCAATAATTCACTGCAAGTTTACTATTCCATCCAGCAATCTCTTATCCGGGATACACAAAGTGCCAGTAAAAAGATCAGTAAATAGCCTCGCGCATATTGAACATCAAGTTTGACGTGAAAAAATTACGTCACTCTAAAATAAAATTAAAGAAATAGCTCGGAGTGTTTCCTCCATCACATTTGTTTGGCGATCAAATCGACGAGACCATCGGGGCCATTTAAACTTTTTAATACTTGAGCGGTCTCTGTTAAATGGCAATTCTTTGCCCATTTCAATTTTTGTCAGATTTTGATAAGTTGTCAAGCTGTTATACTAAACGACTGAAATAGTTTGATCGAGAACTGAAACGGGCCATTCATAGCCTTACTAAAAAAATCGTTAATATTTTATACAATTCATAAAATACCATGTGTATGAAAACCTTACTAATCAGAAACTGATATTAAATAGTTCGTAGAAAGATAATACATTGCTTATCCAGGCCGAAGAGGTATTTGTTTTATTAATAATTTCTCGACGTATTTCCGAAGTTTTTTTAAATGTCCTATATATTTCTTATTTTTTAAGATGTCGTAAAATCAGAAACCATTTTAAACTGGATAAAGTATTTGAAGTATACTTAAATGTTAAAAAATTGAAATATTTTAAGCTTCGTAAATGAAAAAGTCGGAAAAAACTACCCAAACATTTTTAAGTAAAACGTTGAAAAATGTCGTAAAATCCAAAATTAAAAGGTTTTTTAAGGAATTTGCAACATAACTGTCATTTCACCTGTAATGCCAACACCCATTAGACATTTGTGTTATAAAATAACATTTCTTTTTGTAAGTTTTATTAAACTCGAGCAACAAACGTCAATTAAAAATAATTTATCAGAAATAACCTAACTTTTTCGAAACAAATCTAAACTCACAACATGATGATACTGTTAATGAATTAAAACTGGCGAAAAATAACAAAAATAAATGGCAATGGAATTATACTCATATAATAGTGAATTGGTCATTATAAAATAGAATTTATGTACAAAACATTATATGAATCGCACGTCAAATATCTCTAACTTTGCCGCGCGCGACAAAAACATGGTGCATTCGCCTATCTACCGAAATTCAATGTTGCCAACATAATAATGGTTTTTTATATTATTTTGCAAATCAGTACAGTATTTATTCAATGTGTAACAAAAACACCGTTTAACGGTTGTGATGTTCTTTTTTTAAGTAAGGCTGTCGGTGTTTCGAATATTGTTAAAATTTATTTTTTTTAATTCAGATTGAATCGTCAATCTTACTATACTTTTGTAAAATTTCAAAACTTAGGTAGGTACATCTCCTGAGCAATTTATTTTTAAAATTTTTTTATTGATATGAACCATCAAATGTCGCCATGATTACAAATAATTTAATTTTTAATTCAACGACGTCTAAATGAAATGCCTTCAAGTCACACAGCAATGTGGCGGAGGTAAATTCGTGCCAGGACGACATAAAAATACCGGTAAACGGCCTCGTGTGCAAAATATTTTGCTAGTGATTTTTTTATTCGTAAAAAATAACGTCATAACCTTTCCCTTAATTAATAAATAATTTGCTTTCATCATGCTAGACAAGGAAAAAACACACACCGACTAAGTGATAAATTAAATGATAAGTAGAAAATGTCAAAGTGGGCGTAATAAGGGTGTTTGCAAACTAAACCCTTTTGAGCCCTGAAAGTTTTTCAGTGAGGAAGTTTCGAACAAAGTAAAAAAAAGTACGTAAGTACCGAGGTTAAAATTTTGTTTCAATAAATTAGCCACCGCTAACTTCAACAAAAGGATAAATATTTATTTTTCATAAAAAAAAATACTTTTGATGCAAAATTAAGGTCCCATGACAACTTAGAATCATGCAATTTCGACACCCCTTTAAAAAGTCTTTAAAACCTTTTGAACAACTTATTTGTTCCAGCTAAAATACTTCTCATATAAATGCTTGTATCTCCCTTACCGTTACGGTCAAAAATACGATTTTAACGGTGTTAGAAAGAGAAAACTCTACGCTTTATATTCTAATCAGGAATTCTATCACAAAAAAATTTAAATGTGCACTTCTATGAAACCAAAATTTTTTATTAATTATTTTTACATGGAATGACAAAAATGTGAGGTATCAGTAACATTTATAATACGTAATAAAATGTGTAAATTTTTTATTTTGTTTCATTATCAGTCATTTTGGTTAGAAAAAACCTTAAGTGAGCCATTTTTTATTTTTGTATTAAAAAATTAAGTTTATCTTTTTATTTCTTATAATGATTGCGTAATTCATTGCCTTTCTAGAAGAGTTTTTAGTTTTTGCATATGTTCAGATATATTCCATTTATTTGCATTTTCATTTTGGCAGGCGGGTATGGGTACCGCCGTCTCGGGAACCATTTATTGGATAACCAACACCTCTTCCATGTGATTCACTACGATTGGTGACTTCGTTTGGTGGTTCACGGGCTGAGATTTGTCGGGGTCTCGGCTGCCGATGCGTCTGCCCACCGGCTGCGCGGCGGGCCGGATCGAGAAAGACTGGTTAAGAAAGATTTTTTGACCTCTCCAGTCAGAATCACTCGCCTTGCACCCCAGTTTCTATCCACCCCTCATTCCTATTTCCTTCCCAAAACTTCCTATCCTTATTTTTCTTAAAAAACCCTCCGCACAGCATCCCCTAAGGAATACAGACCCTGACATAGACCCCGAAATAGGCCCCGAGAGAAATTATTTTCCTCAGGGCCTCCTGTGCGGAGATAATGTAAAAAAAAAAACGGAAATATTTTTACCTTCTGACCAAAATACGCCCGATTTTGAAGGGTTTTTAGTTATGAAAAAAAATGGTAAATAGCTTACAACCTAACTTAACCTAACGTAACCTATTTAACCAATTTTTATGTTTAATGACTTTTCAAATGAGGTATTGAAGTTGCATGCTCCTGAGTTGTCCGGTCAGCAAAAGTAAGTAACCAATGATTATAAATTATAATTGTTATAATGTTTTGGAACCAAGACATCAATCCGTGTAATTTCAGTTCCAAAATTCTTAGAATCGAGAGATAAACTGAGAGTGACCTATCTCAGGTCGTTTAAATAGTTCTGAGAATGTGTTGGGAGCCCTCCAGTATTAGTTCGAGGGAAGATAATTCTGATGTATCGATTATATTGGTATCTGATGTAAGTATACGTTAACTGCTCGATGCTTTTGCATGTGTAAGTTAAAATTACCCATGTGAAAGATTTGGAGCACCCTGTTTTCCCAAATACTTTTTTACCAACTCGATAAAAAGTATGAAAGGAATGGTACTAAGAGAATAAATATTATATCAAGGAAGGTATTTGGGTTGTTCATCTTTTTAACCTACATAACTTTTACCACTCCGTCACATTTTGTTTTTACTATAAATTAATCTCTCTGGATCTCAGAGGGGAAATTGTAGCAGGGGGGAAAGGAGGCCTAAAATGCCTATTGAGGGAGACAAAAAAAGCTGCGTGAATACCTATTTCGAATGAAAACCCACGTGACATAAAAATTGTAGGAGACAAGTCTTTGAGATTTTTAAATATATTTTATTAAACATCATTAAAAATAATAATCGCTTTTACTTGAAAGGTTATACTTTTTGGAGTTTAAAAATAGTTTTATATTTTATGTCGTCATATCATTTTTTATAACATTATAGAATACACGCAAGTCGAGGTGGCAGAAGACAACTGTGATTTGTATGAAATATACTTACTATCAGGAGTTACAACTCTGTCACGTAATTTTTACTACAAAAATATAAACACATATTTTTTTTAAACGCACACAGTCATTACGTCTTTAGTGCAGTAGATTTTAAAGTAATTATAAAATAATAATATTGGTAATTTTGTTGAATTTTGTTCCACTACTGGTGGAGACAACTTTATGTACGTTAAAAAGAAGAACGACCCATTTACCTTTTTAAAACCATCAGTGATAAACATGATTGTTCTAAAGTACTCATAAAAGGACCAGACCCTAGACGAACCAGGAAACTGATCAATATGGACAGAAACTCGCTGAGGGAACTGGTAGGACAACTAACGGGACACTGCCATCTCAGGAGACACATGCAGATATTGGGAGTGGAAAACACCAATAGATGCAGGAAATGTGAAGAGGACGAAGAGACTCCAATTCACTTATGGTGCCAATGTCCTGCCCTAGTGGTAACTAGGCTCAGATACCTGGGGAGACACAGTAGAACCAGAAGACATAGCCACACATCCGGTGACAACCCTGGTGAACTTTATTAAAGGGACTGGGTTGTTACTAAATGATTGAGGTAAAATGGGAGATAGCACAATGGGCCTATGGCCTAAGTGCTCACGGGAACATGTACTTGTAAACCGTCTCCGCCTTTTATAAAATAAAAAAAACATGATTGTTTAAAATGATTTAGTTCCCATAGAATTTGTATGTTTCACTCAACAGCAATTATATAAAAATAACTTATTTGAGGTCAAAAGCTACTATAGAAATGTGTACCTAGTATCTGGCGATGAATGGAGGACCTCGGCAAAGTTTTCCACTATAATTAATGTTAACGCTTATTCAAATGGAAAACTAAACAAAAAAATCGGTACGCTCGAGGATTACCATCCGCTAGGAAAGTATTGAATTTTATATTCATCTCATATTAATATTTACGTGAGGTTTTTGCAGTATTTACGCTTTTTAAATCCGTAGGTGGGTTTATTTCATGTAAAGGATGTTCAAACAAACGAAAATAAAAATTAAAAGCTTTTCCCTCAATGTTGTCTTATTTGCGTTGTAATTATTGCCGGATTCAAAGTTTGATTTGATCCTACAACCGTTCAACTGTATAAAATCTCACACACAAATTGCATTTTCTGCTTAGAAGCTTACTAAAATACTTTTAGGCTTATTAAATATCCCAAAGCAAAATATAATTATGGTCACAATTAAGGTTAATGTCATTAAATGAAAATAAACCTATCAAGTACTTAAAAATTGCTCAAACAATTCTTTTTTGTAATTAACACTAAATAGGGTTTTTCTTAGAACCGCAATCCTTAGCTTCGAGTTTTACCAGAGGTCACCAGTGATTTTGCTGCTTCGGCATTGAATTGTTTAATACATTTAAGAATTAATATTAGCTAGCCCATCATAAGTTTCGCTGAAACCAAAAGCTTTCATACGCAGGGTCGTTAAAGGGTGGAAACATATCTGCCTTATTTTAATCAGTAATTTCTCAAGGTATGTGGAGACAATTTTTTTGTTTTGTTATCATTATTTTTTTTCTATTTGTGTTCTTGTTTCTTTACTTTTTAAATATATAAATATGTTTAACTATAAGAGACGGGTGGGATTGCACTATCTTTCCCATATCCTGGAATAAAAAAAGAAAAAAAAAACAATTTACAAAATAAACATTCACATTAATAATCAACAGCGCCCTTGAGGTGATTTTTCACAAAAATGGCGCTATATAAATCATACAAATATTATTATTAATAGGTTTTGAAAAGTTGGGAACGGGTGGGGAAAAAATAAATAAAATTCTCACTAGAGACTAAAATTTTGATTACATTTTTACTCCAAGTAATGTATGAAATCGCTTGTTAAAGTAAGTCAGGTACGTCTCTATGTGTGTAAACGCAATATAGCCATGAGATTCCGATTTCATATAATAAATTATGATTCTGGCACACGTTATATTTCAAATTCCATATAAAAGAAGCAATTAAATATACATGCCTTTATTTTTATGCATTATACACCACACATAATGATGTAAGGAAAATAATTTCCATAGGGGCCTATGTCGAATTAGGGGATGTTGAGTATAGGCTCATTTCAGGAAAAGGAAGGAAGTTCCGGGAAGGAAAAATGTGTGAAGCGTGGCTAGAAATCTGGGAGTCAGCGTGTTTATTAAATTGATTATGAATTCATTGCTCCCACTGCGGTGGGTTGAGAGATCAAAGGATCACAGTCGGCTTCTCCCGCCGCCAAGTCCTTGATAAAGGTCAAACCTCACAAAACGAACCCGGAAATCTTTGCTAAGTCCCCAAATGTAGCAAACTACTCGGGTGGCCTATAAAAATAGAAGAGGTATTGGTTATCCAATGAATTGTCTTTCAAAACCATATATTGTCAGTATTCTCCATATGTTTTTGGGTGAAAAATTAGAAAAACATAATAAAAGTAATAATGTCAATAGTATTAGAGGATAAAAAAGCAACTAAGTAATAAATGAGCAGCGTTTTTAATATAGCGCGAACTCGTACTTTTCCTAGCTTAAATTTTGTAATAAAGTGTGTTTATCTTAATTGACCTGCCAAGTAAATCTGCCGAAATATTTAACAAAACGAATTCATATTTCAAATCTAGAAGTATTATATTTTTAATAATAAAAATAAAATTATTATATTTAGGTATTTACCTACATTATCGCTTTTCCGAACAATCAGTACCTATTTTCAATATTTATTTTGCCGTGTTGGGAAACACAATTTTCGCCGTGAAAATCTAAAATTGTATCCAATCAGTAAGTATCAATTTTAAAAATGATTCTTGAATTCAAAGCAAATTTGAGTTCATTACGCATGAATATTTCGTATCACGCACAAAACCAAAGACAACCGAAATTAGAATTGATTAATAATACCTGATAACATTTAAAAAAATGTATTTGGTTTCCATTTTCAGAAATAATGTTATTAAGACTCTAGTGCATGAAGTTTGTCCTAACATGTGTCTTTAAACTACGGAAACAAAGATTGGATTCTAGTAGTATCTATATTTCGCTAGATAATGGCAACATTAAACAATATTTACGTGTTAATATTGTGTGTATTCACCCAATGTTCATACATTTATTAGGGTAGAAAATAGAGATAGCATCTAAGTTTATTAACAGATCCGATAAAATGAATGGAGTAAAGTTTATAATCATTGAAAGTATATAATTGTCAAACGCTACATCAGTTTGAATTAATTGATGATTTCTTTCAGAAATTAATGTACAGATTTTGATAATAATATTATGTTAATATACAGGTAGGCACGTTTTCAAAAGCTGTGGCTACTTGTTGGCTAATTATGTATGTTTGCAGGGCTAAGAATGAAAATATTAAGAAATTCTCTAAGCAACACAAAACTGTCGGTGGACGTCACGAAAATTCTATATTTTTTCAGAATAAAATTTTCAATTGAACGCAACTTTTTTTTCACCTCATACCGTCATTCATTGAGTTATTAAACGTTGAATAACAATTATTCTACAATTGATATTACTCAAATAAAATATCATTTTTTATTTCGCAATTTACAATATTCTGTAATAAGAAAAAAGTGTTCAAAATTCGAGCGAAGTAAAACACAAAGATTGTATTTCATGCCGGTATTCTGTGGAATCGGTTGCGGTGCTTGAATAGCTGATATCTTAAAAAGTAAAACACAAAGATTGTATTTCATGCCGGTATTCTGTGGAATCGGTTGCGGTGCTTGAATAGCTGATATCTTAAAAAGTAAAACACAAAGATTGTATTTCATGCCGGTATTCTGTGGAATCGGTTGCGGTGCTTGAATAGCTGATATCTTAAAAAGAAAAAAAAGCAAATACTTTTGCATTTGTTTTGCTTTTTTGTTGCTACCGCAAAAATTAGTTTTGACTTTCCTGTTAATTTATTAATTTAAAAACAATTAATGTTTTAGTTAAACATAATAAACCATCTACAATGAACATCTCAAGATCTCCGCCGTCTGCCGGGTGGCTGTAGTAGGTACAACTCCGTCGCGGTTGTTCCGGGAATGTGACACACCCACGCGTCGCTATCCCCGCGAGCATCCGGTGCCGCACTACCCTCTACCACCCACACCCCCCATAGCACCCTCTCCACCTTCTGCTACCCGCTGCTCCGTCTTGGTCTCGGAACTGCCTCCACATAAACGACTTGGCGTGCAGTGGTTAGGGCGCTGCGATGTACACTGTTCGCTATACACTGAACCGGTGGTAGGACACGCTCTCCATAGGGGCTAAATGGCGCGACAATTTAATTGTAAGACAGTTTATTTTCATCAAGAAGATGCTTAAAAATGTAAGGTTTGAAGAATGTTTAATTTCAACGAGAAATGAGGATGACATTGCATATACAACAACAGTTTGACAAGTAAATGTGCGCAATTATTCTGTGGAACCAATTTCCTCGTTACCACGGCAACACGAGCTAGGCTGATTTTGAAAAATTAATTAGTAGAAGAATTTGGGATCTACATGGACCAATCCATTTCTATAAAATATTATAATAACTTTTAACTAAACTTGGTGCAACCCCTTGTTAAAAGCGTTATTTTATTGTGTTGAGCCCGTGGAATACGGCTAAACAACAAACTAAACACCATTTGCATGATAAACATAAACCATAAATTAACTCCAACACCCATTACCGCATCATTAGTTGCATCCATGCAGGTGGAGTTGAGCTTTGGTCGCCTAGACTTTTAAACAACTTAATTTAATTATTATTAGTTTAGTATATTTAATTTAATTAGGCGAAATTATTAACAACTCTAATACTGTTATTCAACTAGAATGTCTTAACTAAAAAATAGAAAAAGACTAAATCTTTACGAACCGTTATGAATGTTTAATCGAAATAATATTGGTTACTTCTAATAAACACAATGATATAATAACTTTGTTTAAGGTTTAAATTAAAATATTAAAGTTTTAAATTAGTTACTTCCATTAATTTTCCCATTTTAGCAAGTTAACCATATGTTTTTTGTAAACTTTGCAAAACCGTAATTTTTTGAAGCGAAAAAAAGTTTTTTCCAGTTTGAATTATTTGCGATCACTTCGCGCACATTAGCGGTCACTCGAAATATTTGTTCGCCGAGTCCACGACAGCTTTTTATACGTAAAGTGGTGAAAGTTAGCGAAGCTCCCACAGCTTGAGCTTTATGACGAATGGTGCTTTTTACTGCTGGGCAACTGGCCGCCTTTAAGCTCTGCTTCCACTGTGACAGAGGACGGAACAAACCGAGTATCGCGAAAGCAAGAAATATTAATAATGATTTGGTTTGTTAAGGAAAACTAGCTTTCTGCTGCAACTTTGTTGTGGTTTTGCCGTCTTGTGTACTAATCGCCTTCTGGGAAACACAGTAATACTTGTACAAGAGATTGAGTCGAGACCATTTCGCTCCTTTAGGGAAACTATCATTTAAGAGAAAGAAAGTTAAATAATTTCGGAAAACGTTGCAATTTTCGGTACAATTTTTTAGGAGTTCACAACATTAGAAAAAACCTGACAACAGAACAAATCAAATATGTCGATTAATTATTCGTTTGAAAACAACTGCAAAAGCCGTAACTTTTTTGTACATCTGTATTTACGGAATCCTTTTAGTTATTTATGAATTTGTTTGTTGTGATCCTTTAATGGATCTGTCCGTGCGTCAAAGTACCATTACAGAGCATTACTGTACTAAGCTTACCTCGTTCTCTGATGAGATTTTCGAACATTTTTGAGAAATTGAACCAGAAAATCATACAACATTTGGTGTGGGTTTAAAGGAATTTATATATTAAAAAAATCACATTTATGTTTGCATACAATAACATAAAATAGGAGAAAAAAGTTAATCGTCCCACGTTCTCTTTGCAGTTAAGTTATGGCTACTTTTTAAAATTTTTGAACAAGTTCCAGGAATATAAAAAAGCATAAAAAGCAACATGGTGTTGTTAATTTGTTTGCAAAAATTTTTAAAAGTGTTCAATTCAACAGACTCAAATAATTGTTCCTGTTTCAACAACAAATCTAGATGAAACTCTTGATATTTCACACTGTACCGTAAGTCTTTTTGACGTAATTATTAAAGTTAAATTCTTAGATATCAATAAATCTGCGAGACTGGACAATATCCGTACAATATTTATCAAAGAATGTATCAAAGTAATCACTCTTCTATTAGGAAAACTTTTTAATTTATCTTTATCCAGTGGAATTTTTCCCGATAAGTGAAAAATTAGTTACTTGACTCCGATTTTCAAAAAGGGCCATAAAAGTGATGTTTGTAATTACAGACCAATATGCATTCAATCCACCTTACAGAAACTCTTTGAAAGCCTGATACGTGACAAAATTTTTGTACAAATAAAACCTGCAATTTCACCGGTTTGGATTTATGCCAGGGAGAAGTACTCTTTCCGACTTAATTATTTGTGAAAATTTTATAACCAATACTGTATATTTATTATTATTCATGTGTAAAAGCCCCCAAAAAGGGCGTTAATAAATAATAAAAACTATTAAAAAAAATTTTAAAAACCTAGGTTAATTTGATTTGAGTCTTTTAACAGAAAATCCCACGTTATGATTCAAAAATATGGTAAGAATTATGATTTCTATTTAAAAGAATTAAAACACTTTGTATTTAAACCACGAATTTATTATTTTGTATATCTACCGGTTTCGCTTCGACCAAGCTTCATCAGGATATATTACGAAAAAATTATGATTTCAATAACGAATATTAGATATTGTAATGAATTCAGCACTATGTTAGCACCCGTCTTGTTTTATAATTTAATGATTCATATTATTTATCATTTATATTTTTAAGATAAGTGCACAAAAAACCCTACGGAATAAGTCGTTCCGAATTCAGCATTTACCCGTCTAAGGTTTAATTTTTAAATCATTTTGGCTTTCTTAGTAAATAAAACATCTAGTATTTTAAAACGTATTTGTTTAACAATTTCCAATGATTTTAAAGCCTACAAAAATCTCAACCGAATGTGTCGCGCGTGTTTCATCAAATAAAGTAACAAGGGTGAAAAAAATCCAGGGGTAAAAGCTTTTAAAAGTACTGCGCAAAGTGATTTGGGTGTGCCATTAACGGGTCTTTTGTGAATTAAAAAAAGTCCATACATATTCGTTGTAAAATCGAATTTTACTTCCTAGCGTGGGCCACTGTACAGTGTACAGGGGCGGACAGGCATTATGGAATTCGTGGATTTCCTTGCGGTCAGTTCATTTCCCGGGAAGCTGTAGATTTCCGAACCAGAATTTCCCGCTGGGTTGATAATCACCTGTCATTGTAATATTCAAAAATGTTTTTACTTTTAATCAAGTCAAGCATAAATTATTTTATAAAATAAAGGTTCATCTAACGCTTTTCACTTAAAATAAAGAAAAATTTAAAATTAAAATAAACCTTTTCGCCATTTATAAACACCAAAGATAACGTATTTATTACACTTTATGGTTCACATAAAGCATCTCCTCTTTATGGCAAAGAAAAATATAAATGTGGTCGCTTTATTACATTATCCTAGTTTAGGGAGCTCACTATTGAATTTGAAAAAGGTTGGACCCTAAAATTTGATATTTATATGTTTAGAAAAAAGTTTCCCAACTAAGTGAAAATCATTAAGGATAATGATATTTTCATGCACTTGCATTGTTATGGTTCAAATTGCATTTTCTATTAAATATTATCTTTATTTATGCGTTAAAGTACATGTTTTTTTACATATTTTATATAAAAAATATGTTTGTGTATATGTATGTATGCAATTGTCTATGTATTGCTACAATAACCATAGGAAATGTTTGAAACTTTCAAAATACCTTCTTTCGACCCTCGCGGAGGTTTCTGGATTATAACAACCACATGACGATAGATCTGAAAAGTTTTAAATCATTTCAAAAACTCTTACGAAACTGTCAAAAATGTCATTATTTGAAAATTGCATTTCGAAAACCTTTCAATCAAAATTCAATTTTTTAATAAACTCTTTAATTTAATGAGTTTAATCGAAGTACTCATCTACGATGCCAACCAAAATCAAATGCTTTGAATCTAATACAAAATTGTATTTATTTCAAATACGAACCTATGTAAGGTACAAAATTTGATTGATTGTTCTTACAATATACGAAATAGAATGTTTTTAATATATGAAAAATTTTATTTGTTAAAAAAAATTTCACGGGTGGCACGCGAGCTCTTTGAAAATCTGAATGATATAAATCTGAATATCGGGACTGAATATATTGAACACGGAGAGGGTGGGGGATGGCGGGAAGAGGATTCGCGGAGAGGGGAGAGGGAATGAAAGGAAGATGGAGGGGGAACGCGTGCGGGGAAGGGGACATGGGAGGGTAAGGGGAGGCGGAAGGCGAACGGGAACAATGAGAAAAGACAGGCAGGGAGAAACAATTTCTAGTGGCATTGCAACGCACGTCGGAAACTAGCTAGCATATTATAAAGAAGAGTGTCTGTGGTTTTGTTTTTATACAAATCTACGGTTTTATTCCCAGATTGATGAAATTTGCATAATTGTCCTTCAAAACAAAACAAAAGTATCTCTCTACATGATAAACCACCCCTTTCCTTTTCGCACCCCATAAAGCAGAATTTTGATTTTATTTATAAAATTTTGCACAATTGACGAAAAAAAACCTGAGCAACGCCGGGTAGTTCAGTTAGTAATATAAAACGTCATTCGGTGAAGTATTTTAATATTTTTTATCTAATATCTACCGATTAGCCTCTGGAGCAATGCCTTCTCTGAAAGTAATTGTGTAAACGATAATATACGAATTTCACGACGCACGGGTAAAGTTCGATTGTGTGAAAACGCAAATTTCGTTGAATTATAATTACTCGATCTGAACACGTGCTACATATGGAACGGTTGAGGGCATTGTCTACTTGACGCAAAGCGCCTTTAGGTGGAAATTCTGAAGATCATACGAGCAGAAGCTGGTCGCTTGTCTGCTATCATAAGAGTAGTTTGATGCGGGTTTGCCTGTTCTTTTGTGGGATTAATTTAGCACCGACTTACGTCCACCAAACTAAGATGCTAGACATTTCTTGAAATAGAGTTTTAGCTTTGTGCGATGGTTTTCTATGTAAAGGCAAATATTACAACTAAAAGGGAAGTTACTGAAACGGCGTACCAATATAGTTTATGATATTGTAGTGTATGACCATATTTCCGACGGAGACTAAAAAAATAAATATCATTATTATTTTTTTATTTTAACTTTTATGAGTAAAACCTCAAATTGTAATAATTAATTAAATGAAGACACTGTGAGCGAAACTCAATCGAAAATCTGGAAACAGAAAAATCAGAAAAAGATATTTGCACCTCTGGGACGCGAACCCAGGACCTCCCTACTTTCTCGGTGGGTGCTCTTATCCACTGAGCTAAGGTGTCGATATCAAATTCGGTCACCTTTAACTGTACCATAGTTTGACTAAGAACTACCCATATTATCTTCATTTTTCTTAACGCATATTTTTATTTGGCTTCCATCTTTATGTATGATTACAAAGTCCCAGAGGTGCAAGTGTCTTTTTCTGATTTTTCTGTTTCCAGATTTTCGATTGGGTTTCGCTCATAGTGTCTTCATTTAATTAAATAAATATCAGTATTTTTTTTGTTTTTAAGTTTAATTTGTAGAACAATGTGTTAAATAAATTCAAAAATATTATTATTTAATTTATAAAACAAGTGTATTCATAAACAAGTTCTGATATGTAATTAAAATAATTATTACTCGTGATAGCTGCTTCACCCCTCTGAAATCATTATCAAACTGTACAAAGTTTAATAATGTGTAAACTGGGACAGTGTGATAATGCCTTCAGAAGGCGAAACAGCTGTTAAGCGTAATAATAATTGCATAGCACAATTTGTTTATAAATAAACCGTTTTATATATCACATATTTTTCAATATATTTTAAAAAAAAATACTTCTTCAATCTTTGCAAATTCACTTTGTGGCGTCATTTTTGATTAAATGAAAACAAATCACTCAATTAAATAAAATTCAATTTAAAAAAAAAATGGTTTCAACCCTTGTCGTTAATAAATACAATTTAACATGTTTCGGAACTAATGATTATTTCATCAGGATACGATGCATTCCTTGTTACCTGATTTTACTAAAAAAACAGTGGTTAAATAAAGTGTTTTACTATTTTTTTTCATGGTGCCTATACGTTTTTCATTAAATGTTTCTGCATTTCAGCCAATAAGGGCACTCTAGACTGTGTTCTGTGTTGATTCAAAGGCGTTCTGTGTTGTACCGTTATTATTGAAAAGGGAAAAATTAACGTGCGATTTTTTTGCATAAATGTTAGTATTACTAGGAGACTCTGGATAAGGACGCTTAAAGGGTTGTAGTAGAACATAGGGTCATCAACTTTTTAGCAAAAGGGATGAAATTAGCACTAAAGGCGTTAAAAAAATAATCTGTGCATAATAATTGTCAGAAACCTTAAGAGGGTTAAACCTTAACCAGACAAAACCGGAAAATTTTCATTTTTAAATCAACTTGTAGACGTATTGACTCTTTTCCACAAAAAATTATAAATTGATTTCGAAAGATCGTTTTTTTTATCGAGTGAAGCTGTTTTTTTTTTAATTTTTGAGAAAATATGTTTATTTTTAGTACAATAAGGTTTAACCGTAGGTCGTTGGCAGATTTGTTAAATTTGCAAACAAAATTTAGTATAAAATAAACATACATTTCAAATCATATAATCATGCAGTAAAATAAATCAATAAATTATTTGGGAAACCTACTTTTCAGAATTTAAATTTTAGTTTAAATAAAATCACTAAAAAAAGATCCGCGCCCCTGTTTGGTGACAAAAATACTTCAGTTTGTCTATTTATTTACGGTCTTACAAACTAATATATTTAAAAAAAAAATCCATTCTTATTTTGCTTAGACATTATTGAAAAATTATAAATACTTATGATCAATAACTACAAAAAGAACATAATTTTTATCATCACGAGTTTGTGCATTTTTGAATGTGGGTATTTATAAAAGCAAATTTGGAATGAAATAAAATCGATATTGAGTCATTGTGTGAAAATGCTGGTATGGAGAATAATTAATTAATTTGGGAGGCGGGAATGGGTACCGCCGCCCCGGGAATCTTTATTGGATAACCAACACCTCTGCCGTAGGTCACCCCAAGTGGTTCGCTACGTTTGGTGATTTAGCAGGGGTGCCCGGGTTCATGGGGTGAGGTTTGTCTAGGTCTTGGAAGCGGATGACCAGGACAAACTGAACCCCAGATTCCTACCCACTCCTTAAACCCCTTTCCTTCCAAGAACTCTCCTCCCCTTCCTTTCCTTTAGAAAAACCCTTCACACAGCATCCCCAAAGATGACATAGGCCCAAAGGGAAATTATTTTCCTCAGGGCCTCCTGTGTGGAGCTCATGTAAAAAAAAAAATAATAATCTTTCTCATCGGAACCGCCCTGTACCGTTCTAAGGGTACAATCGCAAGATCATCATTTGACGAAATTTAAATTCCCGGCCACTGGTTAATGGCTCTTAAATCGCCTGAGGCGTGCCTATAACCTATACTATAAATCTAAAAAAACACACATTTGTATATTTGCTTTTCATCTCTTCAACATTTCTTTCAAATTCAATTCTGAGAACATAAAATACAAAGTCGTTAAAAATAAAAACATTTGATCATTGGTACAAAAACATTCAGCGTATCTTAATTTCGATGTTAAACAAAATGCTAATAAAAAGATAACAAAGACGAAAAAGTTATATAGTCCTAATAAAACAACACTGTTTTTTTGTACAAGACAACGTCACAGTTACGGACTTAAAAAAACATTAAAATCCCTTTCTTAAAGAGCGCTCACAAAGTCTCGTTTGTTTAAGCATAATAGCTAATAGCATTTCACTACTTGCGAATTCAACATTCAGGTCACTGGCAGAAATATCTTTACTTAGGGTCCACAATGAAATAGATAGGAATGAAACAGTTTCAATAACAATTAGAGCGGGTACATTTCAGGTGAAGGTTCCACGGCGAGGGAGCAGATAACGCCAGGGAAATAGTAGAATAGTCCCTTTAACGCTTTAGAACCAACGCCAACGGGCTGATTTCTCAATGACTAGAGAATAGTCAAATGTCTCCATATCTCAAGGAGATGTCTCCATTTTGGGGATAAATTAATTCAGTATCACCGCCTAACTTAAAACTGCTAATGCGTAGATAATTGCTGCGATTATAACATTGTTATTATTACGTCACTAGCGCAGGCTCGTAAAAAAATACCGAATATATAATTGTATGATTTGGAAATTGCATTGCATTTGATAAACTAATGTTCTCAATTTTCTTTATGATGTAACATATTTTTTTTTTATTTTCGCTGGAAATCGGTTTGACATATTTCTAATCACGATTTTATTTTACTTTTTTAATACCGACCGGTTTCGCTTAACACAAGTATCATCAAGGTATAAAATTAAATTGATCAAAAATACATTCTGTGAGCTTTATATATACGTACAGAAAGAGCGATAAAACATAACATAAAATTAAAGGGACAGTGAGAAAGTATGAAAGTACATAGTAATAGAGAGAAAGAGACAGATGAGCATTTAATTATAATCGTCTCTTTCTCTCTATTACTATGTGCTTTCATACTTTCTCACTAATAACAAATGAGAACGATTTAATAAATCAATAGCAATTATTTAGGATAAACAAATAGCAACTGTAAAACATGCAATACGCAATGTATATCATCTGCATGCAAGTCGTATCTTTCCAAACTTTTTTTTTTTAATAAAAATGTGTTTATCTGAATTAACTTACCAGGTAAACAAGTCAAAATTTTAACAGAACAAACACACATTTTAAATACCTCTCGGTATCGCGGTAAAACTATGTAACTATAATGTGATTGTTTGTGTGCTCCTTCACATAGATACAGTGGTAAGTGATGGGTCATCCCTTTTCCTTGCATTCCTTGTTTTTTTCTACACATATTATCACTCAATTCCAGCAAACATCATTTCGTCCCATTTCGTTTTTCATCATTTGCAGTTCTGGATGCAATACACAGTTTTTTACGCCCCTTTTATGAAGAATATACGCACAATGGCCGTGACTGCACCGAATGCGGTTTAGTGAGGCCGTCGTCTCCAGAGGGCAGAGGGCTCTGGCAATTTAATTGTTAGTTAGCAAATAGAGAAATAATCTCAGGTCGGAAAGGTGGTGTAATAGTAGGCACGACCTTGCGACAAATGGTAGATCCAGGTTCATACGCCTAAAATATTTTTTTAATTTTTTGTGCTTTTTCTATTATAGATTTGTACGAATGCTATTAATATTGTTTCAGAAATTAATAACGGCTTACTTAATTTGATTTGTGTTTGTTTTTAATGTCAATTGCAAAGTTGTTACATCAATTTTTTGTACTAAATATTGTAAATCTCGGTTTATTATTTTATGAAAATTATGTTCGACTAGCTCAGTGGAATGATTTTGTATTGCATTGTTTTCCGCATTATGTTTATAAATTATTAAAAATAAATAAAATGAAGTATTGTAGGGAGACTGAAATAAGGGCAAGTGGAAGAAAGGTATTTAGCTGACGGGTCTATAACAAAGTGACTCTTTAATTATGCCTTGAAGGAGGCGTAAGAGGGGGCATCCCATATATCAGAAGACAGCTGGCTCTAAAGACGCGATACTTGCAACATCGGAAAAGTGAGAATATTTTGCAATGAATATTTTGGGATTAGGTATGTTTTTAGGTTTTCACGGCCAAAAAGTATGTATTTTTATGGATTTCAAAATCCATAAAAACCCCATCAATATTAACAGAGACGACGGAGCTAAGCTCAATAGTTCTTGGTATCCAGTAATTGACGGCTACACCAAAGCTAAACGCAAAAAAACATGCTGAATTTTTTCTAACACCAGCTCGTAGAGAAATGGAGCTGGCAGCACGGTATCGCTTCGACACACATAAGTAAACACTCTCACCAATATCATTTACTCATCTGCCCTGATGATGGACACTGTAACGCTGTCCGAAACGTTGGCTAAAGAAGGAGGTAACGAAACACGGCATAACACCCCAAAAACAATAACAAAAATTTTGGGATTAATTTATCACTCGAACGAAAAGAGATCCCATTTTCACAAAGGGATTTAGGTGACTCTGTTTATTATAGACACAATATATTCAAACAATAAACAAATTGTAGCCTTCAATTTTTTACGAGAAAAACTCTCTTTTTATAACTTTTGAAGGTTATTCCCATCAACGTAATATATCATTGAAGAAGAAGATAACACTTTTAAATCTTTTTCTGTTTTTCTGTGTCTTGTTTTCTTTCATATTTTCATTTAGATTTAAAAGGGTTATCTTCTTCTTCAATGATAAATTGTAGCCTATTTACGAATAGCATTCAGATTTAAGACGTGACATGAAATGGCTATAGGCGATTTTTTTTGCTACATTGAATACCCAGCTATATTAAATACCAATATCCATCTATAGGGGGTGCTATAGTCTCACTGGATCCGAACAATAATTGATTCTGCAGAATTAAATTAAAAAATAATACACAATATAATCAAATTGAATACAATTTTTTTTTCTGCAACTCGCACCAATATTGAATACAATTTTTTTTTTCTGCAACTCGCACCAATATTGAATACAATTTTTTTTTTCTGCAACTCGCACCAATATTGAATACAATTTTTTTTTTCTGCAACTCGCACCAATATTGAATACAATTTTTTTTTTCTGCAACTCGCACCAATATTGAATACAATTTTTTTTTTCTGCAACTCGCACCAATATTGAATACAATTTTTTTTTTCTGCAACTCGCACCAATATTGAATACAATTTTTTTTTCTGCAACTCGCACCAATATTGAATACAATTTTTTTGTTCTGCAACTCGCACCAATATTGAATATAAATAATAAAGCGTTGGACAACTCTGACAAAGGCGAAGGGTCTTCTCCCTTGATAATAATGGTGAGCACCTGCGGTGACCAAGATTTAGGGGAAGTCAAGTCTGAACATTGTCGGGTGTTGATAAGGGATGCTTACTTCTCATATATTACGTATCAATTTTGAGTTTAAGGGCTGGTGACGTTAGGCAAGGGTTATTGATTAATAACTACACCCTCGCCCAAGTACAGAGGCTATTAGCTTCTTTTGAAATACTTGCACGGTTTTCATTATTCGTACTTATTTCCTTTACGTAAACGTCTGTAAATGTACCGAATCGAAACTACTTTTTGTTTATTTTTCATTGATACACTTTCAATGGCTGAAAATATTATTTATTTTTTCAATCTTTACCATGAAACAAACTATTTTTTTGTACAATCTGAAAAAAAACTCGCGTATTGAAGAACAGTTTTTCGTCATGAGTTTCTAGGTACTGGCAATTCATGTTCGCCCCCGGCGCCGACTTGCCAAGGGGCTGTTAATAATACCTAACGACTAGTGTTACGCCGTTGGGGTGTTTAGGTGTTTTGCTCAGCACCAGCCCTGACTTATATTATTTCCATGATCAGCATTGTATTAAAACTCTCAAAAAGAAAGCTTAATCACGATATTTTTAATATTTTTCAATATATCAAAAGAAAAAAGGAAAAAATTAATTGTTAAAACTAATGGCAGCTTTTATTACTGTATCTCTAAAACAAATTTACTGATTTTGGCTGTAAAGTTGCTAATTTACCTTGGAATATTAATTTACACAGGAAAGTGGTTTAATTTTTGTGAATCAAACAGTTTCTTTATTTTTGGGGTCAACGCTAAAACTTCCATTATTTTTTTCACAAAAGACGTTTGTTTTTTTTTTTAATTCTCTATCGTTCTATTGTGACTGAACAAAACTTCACTTTGGAAGCCTTCCATTCCTCTTATTTGAAATCAATATGTGTTTAATGAATTATAGATCGCTTAAGAAACCTTATAATCTTTCTCGAAACAAAACCACCATTATAGGAGAATAAAGGCACTTAGAATCTTGCAGAAAAAATCTCGGAAAGCAAACCAATGTACAATTCAGCCATAGTTTTGCAAAACGCCTCATTTCTTGAGTTTTATCTCCCTCGTTTCTTTGAGTGCTGTTTCATGATCCTAGGCGTATCTAAATGAAGAACCTTTTATTTAAGGAAGGTAGCAAATACGTAAACCTTGCACATGCCTAGATCGTTATTATCCAACGTCTTGAAATACAGGCTTATGTACTTCCCACATAATGTAATGTAACAGTGCTTGAAATCTGTATAAGCTTTAGGTGCAGATTCGGTCTGGAAATATAAATGTATTTTATAAGTATTTACGTTCAATTACAAAACTTTAGGCACTGTTTGTTCAACGAAATAAAGTTTTGTTTGACTATTGAAACATTTCTCCTTTTTAACGATTAAAATAATAAGAGTTGCTAACTTAAAAGAAACTTAAAATAAATTAGGAAATTTTTAAACATTTACTTATCTTGTTACAATTTCAATAAATGTACTTTGATAATTATTTTTTATTAATTGCATGTACCTATGAACTTGTTTACTTAAAGTTAACAGATCGACAGATTTTTTCTTTGCAATAAAACCAAAGTTGTAAAGAAATTTCAAAATATAATGAAAATTATTAAGGTGTCTGCTACCAATGTGTTGTGACATTGCGAGCTGAAAACAGTACCACTGACCTAAGAAACCATGCAAAAAATCTAAACAAAGTTCAACCGTCTCAGAAATTGAAAGAATTTGGTGAAACAAACATAATCTCTGCATAATAGTCATCGACATCTTAATATTGACCTTGTCACAGAAATAGCTTAAAATGACACCACGGTTTAAAAAAAACACGCCCATATTCCTCGTATTTATAAAGCGTGAACAGTTATCAACGCTTCAAAGCTAAAATAATTTTATTATTCCAAATTACAAAGAGCGTATTATTATGTCAAACAGCTGCGTCTCCTTTCGTGAGACATGACACATGGCGTGATTAATTAGAACACAATAAATTGTTAAGTGATTAGTTGAACGAGGTTTTAACAAAAAATTATACGTTTATATATTCTCAACAAAACTTTAATTAGACGGTATTTTTAATACAGATTCACGAAAATAAAAAACATCACTTGGGCTTAAGATGCGACTTGGTATTTTTATGCACCAACGAATAAAATATTTTGAAAAAAAATTAAGCACTTCAAAAATCAAAACGATAGTTGCCAACTCCTAAACATACCGTATGACCACAAACTACTAGAGCTCAATTTATGGGGAGTAGTTAAAATTGAATGTATTTTGAATATGTATTGGGTCAGAAGGACAAGTGCACGAACTCCCTGAAAATAAATTACAAACCCCAACAACCTACACAGACTTTGGACAAATACTTCAAATACCACGCAGTCGGCGCATTTAATATTCTAGAAGCCGATAACAAAAAAATCCTACGCAAATAATGCTATCTGATGTACGGAGTGTTAAGACATAGCTGACTTACTTGATCCCCTTGAATATCAATATGTCCGTAGCGGATGTGTTAGTAGCACACTGCACTTGCCTCGATTTGATGCTATTTTCAACAATAAAAATGCTCCTAGTATTGTTAAATATAATTTATTGGCTTGGAAAGGAAATAATGTATCTCAATAGTGTTCTGTCTTGTCGTTTCATCACTTGCTAACATGTTTATTCTATCGGTGAATTCATAATTCTAATTGTCATTGGGTGAAGTCAAGTCAAGTACTTTATATGAATTTATTTAAAGGAAAGCCCCATTATATTGTGTCTTATTTTTTTGTGAAGAACGCTGTAAAAGCACAACGATTTTAACCAGCGATTTTGTACAGAAAGTAGAAGTTATTTTCCTATACGTTTTTTTTTCAATTAAACGTTGTCGTTACTAATCACACTCTTAAACGAGTTATATTTCATTATTGTAGAAAGCACTCACTTTGTGGTTTGACATATTTAATAAAATAAAATACTTTTTTAATTTATGAACGAGATTTATTAATTTATGAACCGACCGGTTTCGCTTTAATCAAGCATCTTCAGGGTACAAATTAATACTGTACAAATTAATACTTAGTATTAATTTGTACAGTATTATTAATACTTAGTATTAATTTGTACCCTGAAGATGCTTGATTAAAGCGAAACCGGTCGGTTCATAAATTAATAAATCTCGTGGTTTTAAACAGAAAAGTATTTTATTTTATTAGAGTTATATTTCATTATAACTCCTCCCAAAAGATAAGAATCACTAGCCAGAGTCTGTCAGTTACGTCTCTTAACACCCTTGTGTATTCTTAATGTTAATAAAGTTGATTGTGCGAGTCGTACAGTGTATATTAATTTAATGTAAAACATGTGTTTGAAACCAAACGTGAAACACAATGTAGAAACAATTTAGCGGTGGTGATATGAAAATCTTAGAGCAGGCAGCCTCTGTGTTTACTGCTGCAGCTCGCTCCGGTTAAATAGAAGCAATATCTTCTTGTGTCTGAATATTTCTGTAATATCTTTCAAAGTACCATCTTATTACGGCTAGCCTGCCGGAAAGAGCAAATGCAGGCACTGATTCTTTCGCCTTTCATCGCCTGCTACTGTCGCTGTGACTTCTGTGCTCACAAATAATTCTGGGACAAAATTGAAATGAAATTAATGCTACTAGAACAAATTCTATTTGAAGTCAGCATCAAAAATATTTCTGATACTGCAAAAAGGTTGGGAGCGTTGTTGGGGAAGTTTAAGTAATTGGAATCATTTTATGAAAAATTGTTCAAGAGAGTCTTTATTTATTTTGTAAGAAATCAATTTGTGAATTAACTTCTCAACTCAATTTTGATATGTCGGTAGAATTCTATCACAAACAAGGCAACTAGTTTCAAATTCTTATTTTCATAGATAAGTCAACCAAGAATCACGCTTAAAAAGCTTTTTAATGTAGAACAAACTTAATTGGGAGGGAAATTTTTTTAATCAGGGCCTCCTGCGTAGAGGTAATATTAAAAACACATGAATAAGCCAGAGAAATTTGGGGTTTTTTCTTTCAATAAGATCGAATAGGACTATTCACAGGTTCTTGAGTTCAACAGCTCGGCTGTGGAACGATTTGCCGGCCTCTGTGTTTCCTCCCTCCTACAATATGGGTCTCTTCAAGACCCATGTTCACTCCTTCCTCTCCTCAAAAACACCCTCCACACAGCATCCTCAAAGATGACATAGGCCCTGAGGGAAATTATTTTTTCCTCAGGGCCTCCTGTGTGGAGTTAATGTAAAAAAAAAAAAAAATCACAAAATTAAATTAACCTTAATATCGAATGCAACTTTCAGCATTCGTAAACCTGACGTTCGAAGTGGTTTTTTTCGGATGACTGACTTAGTTCTGGACGATTTTAGTGTTCGCTTTGTACTCATTTATTGCAACGTGAGTTTGAGGTGTCATAATAATGTTGTCAAATGGAGTACCGACAAAATTACAATATATTTTTAATTAGGATGTTTGCGTATTGACAAGACCTTCAGTACCTACTGTAATAAATATTACAATGCACTTAAATATTCAGGAAATCAATCAATATTTCTGTACCTCCATTTATTCCGGCGTATGAGATTTTTTTTTCTTTTCTTTCTCTAGATTGAATGTCAAAATAACCAAAGGCATTCATTTTAGTATGGGAATGTATAAATACATTCTTAGAATTGGTGCTTCATCTATCATTCCCTCCTGTCCTTATGACCTTCCCTCCATCCACCTAACACGTCATTTCCCTTTCCTTCCCCACCACTCCATATTTCCATACCAATTCTCTTTTCTTTCTATTCCCTCTTCAATCTCACCATGCCCCCTTCTTTTCTCACCATTCCCCCTCCCCTGCCTTACCATTCCCCTTTTGTACCTCCCACCCTTCCTTCCCTTTCCCCACTCCCACTCCTTCCGACTCCCCTCCACTCTCTCCCTCCACATCTCTCTGGTCTCGCAACCCCCCACTCCACCCCTCACCAATGTCGCCCACCCTTCCCCGCTCACTCCGTTCCATACCCATTCCCACCTTCCCCTGTCCCCCTCCTAACCTACCCAACACGCCTCACTATAATCCAGCCCAAATCGCCCCATTCCCCAACCCGCCCACCCCCAACCCCAACTACCCCCCTTATGATAAATTATTCTGAATAATTATAACAACACAGAAAGTAACACTTGAATTTTCTATGGGGAAGAGATCGCATTGTTCCAACAGGTGTGCGCTGTGCGCCCAGAGCGAGTTTCTGGCGCGGTGGTGACGGCGGACGCGAAATATCAAACATATGAAATCGCCGTTTGCGTCCGCAGTGAAGTGCGTGAGAGGCGATGGGATTAAGCTGCCTATTTAACTCGCTTAAATTTGAGCGAGGAATATGGCCCTTAGCGAGGACAAGACACTCATGGTTCCATGCCAACTCAGAATTCACTTAACTTAATACCTCTTTGAAAAATCATTAAGCCATTATGCAGCAGTCAAAAAATATAAACGTAACCTATTTAACCAATGTTTTTTCATTACTTAAGCCGCCGCTACCCGAATTTTTACCAATTTCTCACATATCTCCCTTAAAAATTTGAAGTTTTCAAGCTCTTATAAAAAAATATATACTTTTGTAATTAAATTACTGGCTTAGTACGGTTACTGCCGCGATCGCAATGAAAATACTTAATTTATTTTATCGTTTTTTTCTGCAATCCCACCTCACAAATCTCATAATATTCTACAAAAATAAAGTTTCTGGCAAAATTATAGATTTCATTTAGTCCCAACCATGACACTTGGACACTTTATGTTAACTTAACGCTCTGAAACATTAAGGGGCTGTTAAGAAGTGGCTGGCCGTAGCGCTGCCTATTTCCACCATACCGTAAGGGTATGTAGAGGCAGGGGTTGTTTGGTATTTAGTACTCGCCCGCAAGGGTAGGTACTCGAACAGGGGGAGGAAGTGTTTTAGAATTTCCCGCGTCTCGTTTATCACCGGCCAGGTCGGTCTACGCTATTGTTTATTGCAGTGCACAAAAACATTGAAATAATAGTGCACGCCGCCCGCAAACTCCCGGATAGCGATGCAATGATACAAACACCGCAATTCACAATTATATTTTATTTGAGTTAGTAAAAACATAAAAAATTGCAAATAAATAATTTAAAAATATCTTTGTATATTTCCAAACGATTTTTGTGGGTTTTCAAATAATTATTTTCAAAAAATTTTAAATAAAATAAATGCTCCGAAGAATGAAATATTGGAAAAATACTAACTGATTCCCGGCATGTATTGCAACGCCGTATTCAAAGAAATATTTTTTTCTTTCTGGATGTCCTCTCCCTTGCGTCTCCGTCCCCCTCCCGCGTCCCCTTCCCCTCTCGCGTTCCTCTTCCATCTTCCCCGCCTTCCCTCTCCCTTTTTCCGCTCCCCTGTCCCGCCAACCCCCCTCCCACATTCCATTTAATCAGTCCCAATACATTCAGTTTTCAAACAGCTCGCGTGCCACCTATTATAATTTTTTTATTCAAATTTAAATTTTTATATATTACAAATATTCATTTTTGTATATTACAAGAATAATCAATCAAATTTGGTACCTAACACAGGTACCTATTTAAAACATATATTATTTTTGTTTCAAATCAAAGTATTAGGCGAGTACTTCAAATAAATTTTCTAATTTAAATAAAATTAAATATTGATTCAACAATCATTGTTTTGCAAAATGTTATCTCAAATTGTGAAATTTTTGACAGTTTTGTGAGAGTTTTTGTAATGATTAAAAAACTTTTCAGATGTATTGTAATGAGGTTGTAATAATCCAGAAACCTTCGCGAGGATGGAAAAAAGGTATTTTGAAAATTTCAAACATTTCCTAGGCTTAATATATCAATACATATTCATCCCATTTAAGCATATTTTGATTTTTTATATGTATAGATGGCGATCGTAATGATGATGGTGATAAATTAAACGAAAGAACAATTTCATCACTTATCTAAAAGATCTGAAAAGAGCGTAAGTGAGAAGGTACCCACTACGAAAATCAAATTCCATCATTCCTATCTATCCACTACGCACAACATAGACAAAAATTGGTTAAATTTATGTTTAGTTAATATTTTATTTTATTTTATTTTAAATACATAAACGGCTATACTGCCTTTTATAAATAAACATATAATAGAGTACAAAAGTAAGAAAAATAATATCATTACATAATAGTAGTTTTAAACTTAAAAATAACATACAATTATTTTGTGTATCACAACAAAAAATAACAAGAAATAAAAATGAGAAATATCATCATTTCATTTCAACTTGTCCATATATAAAGGTTTTCTCGTCTTCGGTATTATTTTAATGTTCTGAAGTTTCTGAACTGTAGAAATAATGTGGAAATCGTGCAAGAGTTGAGAATCTGGTAAAATCTACAACTTGGGTGTACCAGATCAAAAACGGCAGTACTCCAAACAGTAGGGTCCCATACGTCAAACCTCGTAAACGGATAATGACAGACACCACAAATCAGAATTTTATCAGCTATACGCAATGGAGATAATAATGAAATGCTAACTTTCTGACTATAAGAAAAATCATTAACTTTAGACTGAGTTGGAAAGTAATTTTCAATCTTCATTTTCCCCGGCACCATTATCATTGGTAACCTTATTAGAATAAATAGGTACCTTTTACCTAATCGCAACTCTTACTTTTATTATTTCCGTCCACACTTCCTATCAGCATAATGCTACTGGTTCCGGGTTGTTGAGGCACTTGTGTGGTATGTCATAAAAACCTCGCTAATCGCTTGTCTGGATTTTAAAGGTTCTTTTATCTTTCTTATTTTCTCAATGCATTGATTATATTCTGTTCATCCATAATCATTTTTATTTATTTTAATTTTTAGAAAGTTGGTTTTATAAAACAGTCTTATCCGATCTGGCAGTTAAGTTAATTTCATTCCCGCGGCCTCGTGTGAGTCGCTGTTTTACGTAGTCTGAAGCGTCTATTTGTAAATTAATGTGCGCGCAGCCCCTGTGCACAACTGTACAGTGTACAGGCAAGCTGTATTTAATTAGTTTTTGTGTGTTGGTCGTTTGTTTATTTGGTCATCGCATAAATGCAGCCAAGTGCACTATGAAGAATGTGGGTTTTTACAATGTCAATTATACGGCATTTAGCTGGAAAAAAAGTATCTCTTAATTAATGTTCATTAATAGCTTATCGTGGTTGCACGCAGTACGCAAATGTGTGCTAGGAATACCGCACAAGAGTCTCAACTGCTCTCAAACATCAATAATTTAAAGAATGAGATACTTTGGGGATAAAAGGTCAATTTCTGAGTTTTTTTTACCTGGGGAAGTATGGCTCCAACCTATGACTTTCTCTTGGGTACCTTCGCCTGGAATGAACCATCTGAGGTTCAGAAGGGGGTGAGAAACCGATTCGTGGATGGTTTGAAAACATTGAGAGTGGAGAGAATTCATTTCTGTCCCCGGTAGTTATCTTCGTTACTGACAGCATAGTCTGTTTTATCTCCCGGCCTGCAGGACTAACTTGGACTTGGTCAATGGTCAAGCCGGCGGGGAGGGCAATTTTGCCGTTCAATAGAATCAATTCGGATGTCGACATAATATTTAGCATCAGTAAGGCTGCTTTTAAACGGCAAGCCCTACTGCTGCTAATACAGTAGGTACATTTACGAGCTTTTAAAATTATTTTAAACTCATATTTGGACTTTATATAATCCACAATTAAGCTTTGTACGCCATTTGAAATTAACATTGCGTTAATGTTTTTAAAATATTACAAAATTAATTGAATTGAGTAAAATCCCCAATTGGGGTATATTGTAAAGTAAAAGCTAGTAGTAAACTTAAAACTCATCTTTTCAGAGAGTCGAATCCATAAGTTAAAAATCCTTCCATCTTCGCCGTCACGGCCCGCGACATTGTAAATAACTAATTTTGTAAAATATAAACAAATTCTTTTTTTTTAAGCTTTTTTAAACGTCATTTCATGAAAATCTCCAGTCCCAAAGAGTTCTAAATTCTCTAATATTTTAAAATAAATAAATATTAACTCAACTTTGGCATTAACCTTCTTATAAATTTAAAACCAACAGTGATGAGGGTAGTAAAGGTGAAGTCATGCAATGTCCAGTGTTTTCAATATAACGTCCTCCACTTGCAAAGTCGTATCTTCCCCAAGCATAAACTTTCTAAAAAAGTGTGTTTAGCGGGAGTGACCTGCCAGGTTAGTAGGTTTCTGTATCTATTTGTACATAATAAAATTAGATAGATCCTAAGAATTCATAATAAATTGTAAAGCACCCTTGAGGTGATTTTTCACAAAAACGGCGCTCTACAAATTGTCCAATTATTTTTATTATTAGTAGGGGGGGGAATGAAGTGGGTTAAAAGGCGGGGAGGTCTCTGGTTATTCAAATCTGGTCACTAAACACGTTTAAAAGTCATTTCAAGCATCGTTTCGATTATGACACAGGGCGATAATGAGGATATCGACGATACCTACAGAATCTGTAATTTAATATTAAGTTTTTTGGATGAAATTTTTATTGGCAAATGAATGTCCTTTAAATTTTGTAATTTTACAATCGAATTATATAGTTACTTTTGAGCGACACTTCAATTTTTTTCTAGTGCCTACTTTGCGCGCGTAATACTCATTTGCAGTCGAATTAATGTGGACCAATTTCGAAGTTGCTTATGCATTGGTATTTACAATGATCTTCGATGATGTTTACAATTTGTAAAATTGTCAGTTATCATGTGTCCCAATGATACTATCATGATGATACCAGACTACATCCCAATGATAATAATTATATGTACCAACACGGATACAGGGCGTGTAGGGGAGATCATAACCGGCTACATCAGCATTCGCATGCAATATCGTTAAATTTTGGTGTGTTCTGCTAAAACAGCGGAGTTGGTGGAACAGCTCATTAAATATCACTGCACTTATTAAACTGTGGTTCGTAGCCCGGTTGGCATTTAGACCAATGCAAACATGCGGTGTTTTAAAATCAATTACATTCGCGTGTTTGGTCGGTGGCTGAATTGGCAAACGCGTCGGGTTGCAGCACGTAATTATAATTACACAGTTTTAACGAATATTAATTTAAAAATCTGTTTTTGAAAAAGTTAGAAAATATGCAGTTTTAGGAAATGAGATTAAAACAATTTGGCATTCTCGGACTATAAAAATATTATCATTTGTTATTTCGGCTATTGGCATTATGCCTAGCTCTCTCATTTAAAATTTAGGCTTTTTAGATTTGTCAAAGAATTTATATATATATAAAAATGCAAAAATCAGTCATTTTAAATACATGTAGGATTACGAATGATTTTTTAAATATTTATATTGAGGGATCAGTAGGATTTATCGGTCCAGTTAGGAGTTCTACCGAGCTGAACCCTCTGATATGTAAATATCTGGAGTTGGTGAGTTATTTTGCCATTTGGTCTCTGGTAGGTTGACATGTTGTTCTTGTATTGTTTTGTATTTATTATACTTATATAGTGCAATTGCATAGCGTGGATTGACTAGATGATCATTTGTGGAAAAGTGTGTGGAAGGATTTAGTTTTCCTGAGGGAAAGATTTAACCCGGACATAAAGTCGAAAAAAAAGAAGAACATGTCAATTGATTGCAAAAACTAGAGTTTGTCCATTTATGACAAAATTAAGAAAACAGGACTTTTGTTAAAAATTGTGAGTCATCGAACAAAATAATTTCAGTTTGACGTTTCCTTATGAAAAACTTAACTGATAACTTCAATTTATTAAAAACTGGATAGTTGCAATCTATGTTATGGAATATCTTTGTTGAAACCAAAATAATTACACTAATGCATTTTTATGAAAATTTATTTCAAGATTTACCTTCACCTCTGTACTATAAATAAAATTTCTAATCTGATTGATTTTGAAATGTGTTGTGGTTTATCGCGTATTCATAAATTCATCACCTTTGCGTTCCTCGTAATACGCAGCTGCACGACGTTAATGAGCTCGTACGCCCCTTTATACAGCGTAACTACATTCATTAGCAGGGAATAAAGCAAAGTTGGTAAGTTGGCAGTTACGGCAATGGCTTTAGTAAGCTGAACAGTTATCACCTGCAACATCACGTCAACGGGGAATAGATTTAATTAAATACTGTAACTCGTACTACAGAGTCTCTACAGAGAACACATGAACAAAAATCATTATAGTCTTAAACAACGATGGGTGCTATAGCGACTGCAGAACAGTATGGAAATTTGCCAACTGTCACCGACCTACGACCAAACTGAACGGACTATCGTAGCGGCCGAGCCAATGAGAGCTGTACAATTTATGTGTAGGTAGACATGAAGGCTATGTGTAAGTGTTGTGATTTGTGTAAGGGTGAAAGATGTTGCGTCACTTTGTGCGCGCAGTTTCCTAATGTTTCATGTTTCTTGTTTTATTTATGGGAATGGTTTTATAAGACAGAGACGAGTACTTGCCCCTTTTGAGAATAGCTCACATAGATCTCATAGAAATCGTTGTATCTCTCTTATAGTCGTGGTCAAAAATACAACCTAAACGGTGTTAGAAAGAAAAATTACAACGCTCTATTTTCAAATCTAACAATTAACTTCAAACCAATTAAAATGTACCGCTCTACGAAACCAAAGATTCCGAACGCATTTTGAGAAAAATGTTTAAACCTTAGTGAATTATTTTTACAAAAAACGACAAAAATCGTTGTAATTATAATGTTAATAATTGTTTTCTAATAAAATGTACGTGTTTTTATTTATTTGTCATCGGTGATTTTAGTTCGAAAAAACCATTGAGCCATTTTTTTTTTGCATTCAAAATTTTGACACTAAGAAAAAAAAATGGATATTTTTAGTAATACTATTTGAAATCGTGTATTTTTTGGATACATTCAGAAATAATCGATTTATTGGGATTTTATTGCGAAGCGGAAATTTAAATGGAAGTGGCTAAACGAACACAAAAGCAACCATTGAGTCCTTGTGTAAATAAGACAATTTTCTTTTCTTTCTATGCCACTTTAAGTGTGTGCAACTTCAGAAAGAGCAGCTCGGAATGTTTCTGGTAACCCAGATATGATAAGTAGTGTGCTTTTTTCGTGTTCAGAGAAAGGTAAATGGTTGACTTTGCAGCACTTGTGAAAGGAAACGTGATAGACATTACAGGAATTTCACATCTGGAATGCCCACATCAATCCTTCTGATGCCTACATCAAGTCTTCCTGATTCCAACATTCAAGAATTCAATAGTTTTGATAATTGGATGATTTCCATAGCCCCGTTTTCTTTTAAAATATCTGAAGGGTGCTTAGATTAAAATATTGGAATCATCCATTGGACTTTGCAATTAATTTTTGGGTTTTTACGTTGCATTTGGCTTCCACCTCGTCCGGTATTACTTGAATTGATAAGCTTCCGAATTCCACTTCGTAATACTAGAAGTCAGGATTTATTTCAGTGCAGAAATTCTGGGACTAACTACCATATGTATTCCTCTTTGCCCAGAATACTAATGGAGGGAAACAATTATACCAAGTCAGTGGACATCTTCAATTTATCTTGGAATAAATATAAAATATTGTTATTGAGGCAGTTCAGTTATGTACAATAAAATGTATTTTTCTAACTATGCTATATATGTAAAAACCCCGAAAAAGGGCGTTTATTAATAAATAAATAAATAAATTACAATGACCATCAACTCGGCTATGGAACGATTTGCCGGCTTCTGTGTTTCCTCCCTCCTACAACATGGGTCTCTTCAAGACCAATGTTCATTTCTTCCTTTCCTCAAAAAGACCCTCCACACAGCATCCCAGCATCTCAAATGATATAGGCCCTGAGGGAAATTATTTTCCTGTCTTAACCTTTTCGTCCCGGAAAGAAAAAAATCACACATGATCCGAAGGGGGGTCACTCGGGGACCCCAATTTGTTTTGCTTATTAAAGGGTGTTAATGACATAATTTTTTGTAATTTGTTTTGGTAATAATTAGAGGAAAGTATATTCTTTGTATTTCAGTAGTCATTTTCAAAATCGTTTGATAAATAAAGTCATAATTAATATTCTAATGAATTTAGACCATAACGTATATTTTTCCATAGAAAACAGAGAAGGCGGGCCGATAGCCAACATAACTCCATGTTTCCGAATGTTGACTGGCGATTGGCGCGTAGCGGAAACGATCCAGACCGAATGATCTTTGACCGGCAAGCGAACATTATAGCATTGTAAAAAGAGCAAACTAGATGCGCAGTGTAAACAAACGGGATCTAGTCCTTTCCACTAACAACTCAGAAATTACTTGCTATCGCTTAGAATCGTCCCGATACTTCCAGCGGATGGATACGGGGTAACGCCCGAACATAGGGGAAGGGGGGCGGGCTGGACAGATTCTCGACCGGAATTTGATATAAATGAATTAATATTAAGAAAAGTAGTAATGCGATATTAATTTTTTTAATGCAGATCGATAACCAAATATTTTTTCTAGGATTACCCAAATTATTGAGTATGTGATTTAAAAACAACTTAGATACAGCGTAAAACTCTCGTTAGTGTAAGTGCGTTCCCCTGGTCCGGTACGGAAGTGTTAAATATTCGCTAATGAAGGAGAAAGCGCAACACGGCCTAATAACCCAAAAAATGAATCAAAAAAACACTTTCGGTCGTGAAAATCTCAAATCATATCCATGTCCATAGACACATTTTTTTTAAATATTAATCGTAAGCATTTGTGTTTGAATATTCTAGGGTCAGATGTTTTTGTTTTACTGGGTCATCGATATCTTGTCTGAAACTTGTAAATTTGTTAGCAGTGTCTCCCTTCTTAAGTTTTGTGTCCTCTTTCTCCTTCTCAAATTTCATAATTAAAATCAATTGTTGATCTTAAACCACGTAAATTTAGCAGTTTGAAAATTATTTATTAAATCATCCATCCCACGCTGAGGAATGAAATATTTTCTTATCATTATCTTTAAAATACACGAAAAGCGTAAAACGGCTGACAAGCAATTGGTCTACGTCGCAAGACTTAACCACTTAATTAATATTTTCACAGAGAGTGGGAACTTTCCACCAGAGGTTTGTCGAAAACAAGATTGCAAAGCTCAGGAGCACAGAAGCTGGTGATGGTAAATTGTGACTGAACTCCCGCGCTGTAGTGGCGGTTTCGCAATATCGGAGGTGAACGGTCACATGACAGTTCGGGCGTCCGTTTCAAATTGGGGAATCACTTTCCTGTACAAAGGGTCCACTTTATACACGAATAATGTTTAATTTTAATTGGACGCCAGTCATTTCAGCCGCCGTATCAGTATTACTAACCCGTGATATTATGTTAAAACAAGTTTTTATTTTGTGGCGCTCCCACGGCACGATAAAATTTTGTTTTAAAAATACATAATATTATATATTCATTAATCCTTTTCAGCTTTCACCCCTTTTATATATAAAAATGTGATGCTTTTCAACATGTACCTACGCAAATACCAAATAATCCTAGTTTATCTACGCAAAATTGCCTGAAAAATATGAAACAAACAATATGGAATCGTTGTAGTTTTTGGCATTTGAATCGATTTTTAAAACATCCACCGCCTGATATTAAAATGAATTATGAGATAAAAAATAGTAATTGCGCCGTCAAAGGATTTCTGAACAGAAAGAAACGTGTTAATATTTCAGGATGCCAAAATTCACCGTCCCGTCCGCCCATGAGGGATAAATTTTCGGTTTTGTGGTTAGTGGAACTACGTTCAGCTTGTTATGTAAAATTCTTTTTTTTTCAGTTTGATTTTTATACCCTGAAGATGCTTATGTAAAGCGAAACCGGTCGGTTGTGGAAAAATCAAACAATATAATTTTGTTATTTCAATTTGTATGTTAAATTCTATCATATATACAGCGGAAAGTCAAGTAAAGGAGGCTAATGAGAAGCATACGAGTATTTCGGCTATTTTATAAGAAACTTGTAGACAGTTACGTTGGTTAGTTAATCATTAAAAATGTCTTTTTTTTAACATAAGCTCGACACGGGAAAATAATTTTCCTATGGCCTATATAATCTTAGCGGATGTAATCTAATCTGTGGCCTATGTAGTCTCAGCGGATGCTGTGTAGAGGTTCTTTTTATGGAAAACAAGAAGAAGAAGTTCTTGGAAAGAAAAAGGTACGAGGGGTGGGAGGAATTTGGGGCTCAGTGTGCTCAGGGTGAATGAATCCATCCCTCCGACTGCGGTGCAAGGCTATGGAACGAGAAAGTCCGGCTTAAGAGATCAAAAGGCCTCCCTCAACCTGGCCATCTGCCCACTTACTGTGTGTCGGGATCCGTCCCGCCACACAGTAAGTGGGGAGATGCATCAGCCGCCAAAACTCGGACGCACCTCACCCCATGAACCCGGGTACCCCTGCTAAGTCGCCAAACGTAACGAACCACTTATCTAAGACAGAGGTGTTTATTATTCCAAACCCTTACCCGCATCTGAAGTTGGAAAATTGGGTCTACTTACCGTTTTGCAATAAGTTAATAAAACAGAATGAAACAAGTTCTTTGTTTTAAAACCACTTTACTTAAATTTATATTCGTCGACCGGTTTCGGTCGAACTCGACCTTCTTCAGAACAAAAAACATATAAACAGAACTTGTTTCATTCTGTAAAATATCAAGCCACAAATTGTTTGCTTTCTTCGATAACTTAATAAAACATTATTTTCATGATTATGGCTGAAAAGACAGCAATACTACGTAGAGTTTTTCCAGAAATTCTTTTGATTTCTTTGTTAGCTTTTGATTTAAAACTACATGTCACTTCGGAGAAATAAAGGAGCGTCATTTCCGCGGATATAAAATTGCAAAACTTCGGAAAGTCTTGATGATCCAACTTCTTTCTCTTGGTTATTCAATTTTAAACCAAGTATTTGGGCCTACGTTTAAAGTTTGAATAACTGAACTTTACCCCCTGAGATTACTCAAGCATGATTCGAGTCGTGTAATTGGAAAGTTGTTGAAAAATAGGATTTCTTCCCATCTTTAATTCAAATTGTGACATAAGATATTCATTGCCTTTTGGACGGCGCGGCGCCTTTTTGTTATCTATGAACAGTAAAATTATTATATTCAGTCGAACATTCTGGAATTATTGTTCAAACGCATAATTTTAGTACTGATAAGCTGATAATTAAACTTTTGCTCCGATTATATTCTAGAATTGAGATGAATTCAATGGTGGATAAACGGTCTATCGATGGAAGAAAAATTATAAAACATCACTCATGGCTGGACTGTAAATGGTCTTGATCTATTCTTAGTTTTCTTAAACATTTGATAAAATTTTTCAGACATTTGAACGTGTGTATGTCACCTTAGTAAACGGATTGCAACTTACAAATAGGAAGGTAAATATGTTCATTTGACATGTGTTTCATTACCTTTTTCTAATAAATTCGTAGTTAACGGCATCAAACAGAATTAATAGCCTCACGTCTGTCGTACACACTCGATTCACAAATAGATACAAACGGAAGTGCTGCCATCTATATTATTAATACGCTAAAAAATCTACTTTTGAAACCCGGTTTCGAATTCTAAAATTCGCCAAAGGACGCAATGCACATAAATACACATGATGATTTTTTACAAAAACGGCGCCATCTAAATTAGCCAGATGTTATTATAAAATCCAAGAATCCGTTAAGAGACTTTTAATGGGCACCATACCATTTAAATAATTTTATGGAAATTTAATTTTTGTGACATCTAGATCAAGTACATCTTAACAATATTATGTCTAGGAAAATGTTCGCTCCAGGACTGAATGGTGAACCTTGGCGTCATGAAATTCACTCAGCTGTTTTGGTCTTGACTCGCTAGACTCTAAGTGAATGCAACCACGTACAGCCTTACTATAATAACAAGACGTCAATATACATTATTTTGTCGATATTTTTACGTAAAAATATGCATTATAATAAAAAATAATTTAAAAAAAAACCCTTTTAAAAGTTTGCTGAGACGGTTGTCCAATATTGCTCATTACTAACACATTTCTAGAGGCGCATTTTTTTAATATATATGAATACCGCACAAGAGTCGCAACTGCTCCCGTCTTGAGTATGTATTATTTTTAATTAATAAATTGTGAACAACACAAATTAATCAAATAAAATTTATTTGCCACGCCGGGATTTGATCCCGCGACCTTCCGAAAGCGAGTCAAGAGCCTTACCGCTGGACTGAGCCGGCCGTCTTTTCACGTGTTCTGAAATCATACTTGTATTTTATCTATTGTATTTTAAAGACTGAGATTAATACGAATTTGATGTCAGTTTTGTGACGCCATAACACTGAAGTGCATCCCAACTATGGGAAATTGAATCATTAAAAGCAAAACGAATGGAGCCGCGCAATGGTAGGGGTGGGGGGGGGGGGGTACTTGGGGCGGAAGTTTAAAACATTCACACGAGCAAAGTTAGTACAGTTTAGTAGTGGAAGGTAACATCCCATCTCCCATCATCAGGGCCCACCGCACGCGCACTAACATCCCCGTGCGGTAGCGCGCGGTCCGCCCCATAATTCCGCGCGATTTACAGCAGTAATTAAAGCGTACCTATGCCCCTTTATTATGTATTATGTATGATCCCAGATTCAAGTTGGGCCAACTGCGAGGCGGACTTTATAAAAGCGAAATCCGGCCTTATCGAGGGGAAGTGCGAATTGGAATTTTGTTCTTTGCGATCCGCCGAAATTAATTCGGCATCATCGCGAATAAATCCTCGGCGATGTGGCGACTAATGGTGATGAAATTATTCGAGATCTCCCGGGAGAAGTGTAATGGAAAATTCAGCTCTATGATGTTTCCCAGTTCAAATCGGGTGAAGTTATTTTAAATCGCCGGGAGCACATTATCTTTTTCATTGGGGGCTTTGAGTATTATTTTATTAGTTTCATTTTAAACAACAAAAAATGCGTACTGAATATTTACTCAGGCTCTTAAAACCACAAATAACAGGGACAAAACCTCTAGTTCAAGGTAAAAGTATTTATGTAGCAACTTTTTTATATTAACCGCGTTTTACCTCGGTCACCCAGACACGATCAATAATATAATTTCAAGACCAACTAACTAACCATCAGGCCATTTCCTAGCAGGGGTAGGCAGAGAGGACGGACCGCTAAACAACTCGGTCTTGGTACACACTCCTTGCCTCATTCACATTCATACATCGTCTTATACATGCTCTTCTATTATTCTGACTATTGACATGGCCGACTCAAGTATATGATTCACTTGGTCGTGCTATATCTACTACCATTCATATTTGGGTCACATACATTACACTCATTTCTTCGTTCATTCGCTCTACATGCCCAAACCATCTGAGCGTCCCTTTCTTAATCTTTCGCATTACACTTTTTTTTTTTTTTTTTACAGTAAATACCGCACAAGAGTCCCAACTGCTCCCGTCTGGAGCCAGTGAGACTATGACATCCCCAATCGAGGTATGTTGTGAGGCTGAAGGTAGTAGGGAGGGGAAGGAGATAGGGAAGAGGAAGGGGAGGAAGTACCTGGCTATTCAGATCTGGTCACTAAACACGGCTAAAGCCATTTCAAGCAACGTTTCAATTCTGAATGGTGGTCTTACACCAGGGCGATACTGATAGTATCTTCCACACTTACACCAACCTTGCATTCTTTGCGGATCTCCACGTTTTTTTACAGCATTTAGTCTACTTTCATCCTTCCTCTGTCAGTTCCATACCTCACTGCTCTAGATCAGGGTTGGTATCAGCACTCCATTGTGAACGGCTCGATTTGCTTCTTTGGACAGTTTTCTGTTGGCGCCAACGGCGTTCAGTCCCTCCATTAATATCAAGACCGCAAAATATAATAATGTTTGTGTTAGTGCCATCAGTATTGTAATGTATTCTGAAATTGATGACCTCTGCAATACATCAAAATTAACAGTTTTATTGATCGTGTGAGGAATGTCATAACTCTTGGGTACTTTGAGGGTTTGTTTTGGTGTAAAATGAAATAAATCAGTGAACTTCATTTTTTTCATTTGAAAGTTTGTCTAAATCAGGTATAATATTATTTCCAGTTTATTTCAATGGACAACCGCTTAGTTTAATTCAGTTTAAAATTCAGCAGAAGTTAAAGAAAGGCATATTTTTTCTTTGAGCAATAAAGACTTCGCTAAGTGGGCACGTGCTCCTTTCTTTTATTAAGAGTGTCTTCATGCAATAACCAACCCCGGCTCAGTGCGGGGCCCAAGACTTTAAGTGAGTCAAGTCATAAAGGCTTTATCCCCTGACGACAAGCAAGTGTCGGTTTCTTTTGAGTCCCGACAAATTCTTGCCCCAGATGAGATATGAAAGCAGCCACTGACAAAGAAAACACACTTAAACTCTTCAGAGGTCCCATACTCGTTCACCCTTTTTACGGTTCTTACCGAATTAAACAGTTACTTTATTTTACGGAAAATAAAATGTATTCCAAATGAGACAGAAGGTCAATAAACTAACTACAATACATAATATTTTTTATTATTAAAAGTAATAAAAACAGTGATGGGGGTACCAAATGTAAAATCATGCAATTTCCAGCGTTTAAAATATAATGTCCTCTGCTTACAAAGCCGTATCTTCTCCAAGCATAAACTTTTGAATTAAAGTGTGTTTATCGGAAGTGACCTGCCAGGTAGGTTTGTTTTCTGTATATGTTTGTAAATAATAAAATTAGATAGTAAGAATTCATAAGTGCACTTCAGGTAATTATTCACAAAAACAGGGCTCTAGAAATTATCCAATTATTATTATTACAAAATAAACTTAATGTAGTTCATACATGCGAAATTTAAATATTATGAAGATTTCCGTATTTCTTACAACTTCTGGAAAAAAATGCTCTTTGTCGTTTTTCCAACAATTTATCTGTAAAGTTCATTAATCAACAATAATGTATATTTTTTTCAAAATGACGGGTCTTCCAATAGGGACTTCCGAACTTTGACAGTCGATAGTGTTCATATTGTTAAAGCGACATCTGTTAAATTGGCTGTCATTTATTTAGTGTGTTTTGCCAAATCACCATGGACGGATAAAGCGTTCCATGATAAGATGCAAATGCTAAAATAAAATAAAAATGCAAATGCTCGTGCATTGATAAAATTGTTTTAAATTTTTTAATGATAAAATCCCACATGGAGTGATGTGAACTGGCCACCGAGATCGTGCGATTTTGCCCCGTTCGACTTTTTCTTGTGGGGTTTTCTTAAGTCGCAGGTCTACACGAATAAGCCACAAACCACAGCGGCCCTCCCCTGATTTATGCACCAGAGTCTTGGAAAATTGGACATTTCGGATGCGCGGACATTTGAACGATGTTTTTATTCCATACATAATGGCATCGATAGGCTTTTCAAACGAATGAAAAATTTCGATGATATCTCATACACACTTTGTTTTATTTGAATTTAAAGATAGCAAGCGCTTAATGAAATACCCTTAACTTAATAAGCACGTCTCATCTTTCTAATGGTCTAATGGATATTGGACGTTTTCAGATATTGTTTGCTGTCATTTAAGATAAAACGTATGCAAGACTTAACGTATTTGGACATGGATTTTACCCAGCCATAAGACCTATGCCACACACAGCTATACAAGATACAAGATCATGTGGCTTGGCGTGTATTCCCAATGGGAATATATGGCGAACAATATGCTGAAATAGGCCAAGATAAATGATCTTTTATCTTGTATAACTAACTGTGTGTGGCACAGTTCTAAATCAAAAAACGATGCCGATCAACTTATTAATGAACAGAATAACAAAGACCCAACACGAGGATTTTTTAAAGTTGTATTTTTCAAATGTAAATTATACTATCGATCAATTAAATTTATTTTTTTAAAGAGGAAATTAATGAAAAATACGACGAAAAATCTGGCAAAGCTTACCAAAGCTTATAATTTGTAATTTTTAATCTTTGATCAAATTAAAATTCATTTGAAATAAATTCTAAGTTGAGCTCGTTTCATGTTGTGTATTAAATCATATATTACTTTAGTACACATCTAGAGAAAGTATTAATTACTACACAGAAAATGTTTTAAACACAATTCGAATAACTCAATTTATATATTCATAACTCAATTTGAAATAACTCTGCCTCTCTCTCCAATTTAACATTGTTCACAACATAACAATTATTAGTTAGGTCGCAAAGTCAACATTTTAATTGAATCCCTTTTGAAGAAAATATGAAAAGGTCTCTTTTTGATGAAATAAAACATTATTTGTGTGAAAGAGATTTACTCGTTGGCATTCTAAAGCTCGACTCCTTTATCCCAAGAGCCAACGGGGTGTACAATTCCAAGGTTTTATTTCTTAATTAAATGTCACCAACTTCCTTCCAAGTACTTAACAATACCTTAATAATTGTTTTAAGAATATTTTTTTCCAAAATATCTTGTATTCTTAGGACGATGATTGATAAATCGTGATGAAATATATACATAAACAACTCTATTAGAACTAGCAGTGGTTATGTTTTCTGTAAATGAGAATTCTCAGAAGGAATCAAAAATGAAAAACTATCTAGACAGCTTTATCATACTAAAGTAATTTCAAATTTAGAATCATTTAATTTTATACCCCTCATAACGGTACTGTTTTTAATGCCGCAATTGGTTTTGATAATTAGAATGGGTTAATTCAAAAAAATTGATGAATTCATCCAATAATTTAAGTTAATTTTCACGTTCTATGTAATTTCTATTCAAGTTCTGTGATTATTTCAGTTTTGTGAAGCAACTGGGGAAGAACGGTGGGAGAAGTCAACATAACGTGGGAACATTGTCAAAAAGGGTGATTAATGGAGTGCTATTATTTTGTTAATAGTTAATTTAGTTTTATTCTCTAATTGTAAAAATTTAAGTCAGTTTTAATTTTTCTAATGAATGACACGAATGTTTCGAAATCGGTAGCAAAAAATTAAAATTTAAGTAACAAATATACATGGAGAGTAAAATTCTTCAAAGCTCAATAATGTATACAACGCAAGCTAGGTAATTAGCATTTTAATATTATTAACAAATTATTTTTACTTTCACTAACTATAATTATTTTTTTTTATTTGTTTCTCATCATATTTTGTGATGTTCTTTAACCAGGATATAAAAATAAGGGTTCGTGGGGTGAGGTTTATCCAGGTCTTGGCGGCGGATGCATCTGCCCACCTACTGCAAGCCAAATCGAGGGAGACTAGTTGAGGGGGACTTTTTGACCTCTCGAAGTGGACTCTCTCAACCCATCGTCTACCATACCCACCCTCGTACCTTTTTCCTTCCCAGAACTTCCTCTCCTCGCTTTCTATAAAAAGTCCCTCTGCACAGAGCCTCTCAGATGTTATGCACTGAGGGGAATTATTTTACGGGGAATTATTTACCTTAACTCCACACAGGAGGCTCCGTAAAAAAAAATAATGATACAATCAATTCACAACAAAACTGTACCAAAAACCGATAACTCTTCAACAAAGATTCTCCTTGTGGTTCTCTCACTATATGTAAAAATTTAATCATTGCAATTCTTACTTAACGCTACATAATATGACAAACATTCTTTACTTAATGATTTATTTACTTAATGATTCAAAATCAAAATCAAAATCATTTATTGTACAAAATTTTCATTTAGTACAAAAGGTATAACTTATAGGTACCTACATCCTATTTCTTCCAGTTAACCTAACATGTTATACAGAAATGAACACAAATGAAATATAAATATAAAAGTGGTGTAATACAAATTGAGTTTGTTTTAATTTATTATACAAACATAAATATAAAAACAGTTGTACTTCTGTGAGGTATTCACTTAATGTGTAATGAGACCTGTTCAGAAGGAATGTTTTTAGTGATGACTTAAATCTGAGTGTATCTGGTATTTGTTTAATATCATGTGGAAGGTTGTTATATACTTTAATGGCCATGTAAAAGGGTCCTTTTTGGAAAATTTTTTTGTTTGCTTTTGGTATTAATAAATTTTCTGTAAACCTTGTAGCGTATTTATGTGTAGAGTTTTTTTGTGGAAACTTTTCTGGAGATGATCGCACTAACATGCATAACTCCATTATGTGTATGTCGGTGACTGTAAGAATTTTCAAATTTTTAAATATAGGTCTACATGAATCCCGATTAGCTTATTACAATTGCTTTGATTTAATAGTAAGTTACTTTGTGATATTATATGTATAAGATATTTGTCTGTGTTTAAACAATGTTGTGTTTCTCCGTGCAATTAATTTATTACGATTTTTTTGCCGTGTATACTATTGATACAATAAAAAGGGTAAAAAAACGTTGATCTCTTTGTAACTGGATACTTTAAAACATCCGTTTTTTCTATTAACATTAGTTTACCTAAATACAATTGATGTACCCATTTTGTTAATTAACATAATTTTATTAAAGCATATTTTATTTAAGTGTCAATGGTTACCATAATCCATACTAATATTATAAATGCGAAACTGCTCGAGTTTGTTTATGACGCTTTCACGGATTAACCAATAAAAAGACTATAAAAATTCATTCACCAATAGAAAACTAAATTATATGCGAAGACTATATTTTGTATATGATGGTAAGCTCTGGCGTTATTAAATTATAAATATTAATATATTATATTTGTTATACGTTTTCTGTCGCTAACTAAAGCGAATTTTAGCTAACGTCAGAAAAAAATTGTTTACATGGAAACGATGTTGATATATTTGTGGGCTCAAAGCTGGTAGGTACTCAGCCCCCTGGTCAGCTACTGCTTCAGAAAATTAAAATATTAGAATATGTTTTATTTTTTTGGACAAGCTTCTGTTTTGGAATAAATGTCAGTTCCTACATTAAAAATATAATTCGTAACGATTATAAAGACTGAATAATAAATAGTGTATTTTTTTATTATATTAACAAACTTCCAAATATTTAATTAAAAATAATCATCCGAAATGTTTGTAAGCCCATAAATTCCGAACGAATGAACAAAATTGGATAATTCTTTTTTTCTTTGAGCTATAGCTTTGTGAAATTTAGGTGGCAGGCGAGATGTTTGAAAACTGAATGTAAGGGAATGAATGTATGGAATGCGGGAGGAGGTGGGGGTGGGGAGGAGGGGGGATAATTGATAAGTTCAACCGCTACAGTAATTTCCCGTAAAACCGTGCGAGCGAAGCCGCGGGGAAAAGCTAGTGTATAATAATCTTGAATAATGTCCTTCAGAGTCTTTAAGATATTTTGACTAACCACAAGCCGAAGATAAGTTTAGGGACCAAACCGCGGCCCTCTTATATCTGACACAAAACACTTGATAGATTAACATATACTTTCTAAAGTCGTCCATTACTCTCTATTATATAAATACAAAACCTAAAACTTCTCCAACTACGAAGAACTCATCCTAAATTCCTGAAGTTATTCGAGCAGAACGTGCCCATCTAGCGATAATGCTATGAATATTTATTTAAGAATGTCGGGACTAGTATTTTTTCTTCATTTAAGGCTGCCTTGTTCGTGGGACGTAGATTCATCTCAGAATTTAATTTTCCCATTCTTACGCTAATGCGTTTAAAACGTAGAAGGGGAATACCCACGAGAGAACAAAATAACAACTATCTCTTGTATTTTCAAGAAAATTTGAATGAAACTTCGCAAGGCTCGTAAAGGTTGAGAGATCGCTGGATTCTTTCTCTGAGAACGCGAAATAATAACTGCACACATAAAACGGTCTTGAGGTTAACTTAAATATTATTTGTGTTGCGCTATGATCACAAGTCAGCTAAAAACATTTTTTATACTATTAATTAGGCAAATTATTTCTAGTAAAATGGGTTTCCACACGTGCAGACAGAGATGATGGATCCACAAACACCTTACTTAATCCAAAATCTAAAACTAATTAAATTTATTTTTATCTAAATTTTGTACCCGGTTCCCCTGAGATTTATGTATTATTTCCGTCAATTTAATTACTGAAAACTCGGTATTGTGAAATACTCGGTAGTACTAGGCTAATGTCAAAGGAAAAGTCTAGAGCTTAGAATTTAAAAGCGGGCAAATTTTTTGACGTGAATAAATTAATTAAAAAGAGAATTTATCAAGAAACCAAATCCACTTTTTAATATGAAACGGTAGTACTCACTTTTGAATGAGATATATTTCCAACTGGTCAATTCCAACCATTCAAAATATACCAGTAAAGCAGAAAAAAATACAAAAAATGTGGTTTTCTGCTTTGGCATTTGAAGAAAAAGTCAGTTGTCTGAATACCTTATCCCGTTCTTTGGGTTATATTTCATTTCCTCAGATAAGCAAAATAGCACAAAAAACGCATTTCCTTCTGCCAATCCTTCTTTTCTTTATTTTATTCCCCTTGAGTGTTCCGGACGTTTTTCATCCACAGGTCATTTGTCGCTCGGACGTGATCTTCTCAGGTAAAAAAGGATCCAAGTAAGGTTTTTATTCAAAAGAATATATTTTTATAAAGTAACGGTTTCTGTAAAACTTGTCCTCACGTAACCCATTTTCAGTTATTGCAGATTATCTTCTCCTTTACTATGCGCATCACATTCAATTTTCAACGATCTTGCCCCCTAAATGCAAATGATATAGTTAAGGTATTTTATCCCTGGTACAATATCAAACCCTTCTAGGCTTTTCATTTTCTGACTAAAATCCAATAGATTTTTTTGCATGTACCTTACACAGGAGTTTCTTAACTTTAAATTGTTAATATTTTATTTTTTGATTTCACAGCCCAGTAAAACTATTGAGCTCTGAAATATTAATTTGAAAGGTTTCATATAAAATTATTTATATTTATGAAAAAAGTTATCCGATGATAATATCATTAATTTAACGTATTTATGAATTTAATCTACACACCATGAAAAATGTGGCGTTGATTTTTCTGGTATTTCAAAAAGGTGTGGAAAATTGACACTTAGTCAGCGAAAGAAAGTGGATTCTCTCGAAATATGATGCTGAAGAAATGCTCAGAATTTTATGGACAGCTAGACGCACAAATGTTTCAATTCTGGAAGAGCTAGGCATTCATACGAGACTCACTTATCTGCCTATAACGTATTTTAAGTGTTTTTGGACACGTCGTTCCCTAAACTGAGGACTCCAACTTATAGAAACTCAGAGTCACTGGCAAAGTGGAAGGCAGAGAAACAGAAGATCACCAATGCGCTGGAGTGACCAAATATCACTGGCATCTGGTACGTCGGCGTCCGCAGCTCTCCACGAAGCGCAAAACTGGAGCCTTGGCCACCATGGAAATCGGAGTAGTAGTAGAGTAGTAGCCACGATCTCCAGCAATGAAAATCCAACGACTTTTCAAAGCAAATCTCGTAAAAATAAATGTATTTAGGTAATCCAGGTACCATTTTATCTGTACTTTGTTTTCGTGAGCAAATACTCGCGTTTATTAGAAAAAATTGTTGGACGTTTGTCTTCTTGTTTATGAAAATATTAACGAGACCTCACAGATATATTTATGTGTTTTGTAACTTTAGACGTAGTCAAATTCTAATTCTACGCTAGTGAAGCAAATACATAAAATAATCCCGGTTAATATCTTATTATGCGCACAAAAGCTAAGAAAAAACAAAACAAACAGATAAAGAGGGGGGCCGTCGCTTGAGTCGGATCGTGAGAGCTACCAATTTCTATTTCTAGTATTTCTTTTGCCCACATAAGTTTATAAAACTAACCGCTTTCTAACAACGTGTAACCCCGCATTCTTATTGTCATCTTGACCGTTTTCTTCGCAAATCCTTTACGGCCGTTTCTGAGATCTGTTCTCGATATTTCCACGTTCCTCGGAATAGATGCCGGAGCACTCTCGACTCCACTGGGACAGCCAATGAATAGTTGCACGGCTTCGTCTCAGCGGGATAAGACTCGAAGCACATATAAATTGTGTAGACCTATTTTTTTTTTTTATTTAGTTATAGTACCCTAAAACCTTTTCAAAGTTGTGCTACTTGAATCGCAAGCTAGGGATGATCCGTCAGGATGATAAAAAAAATTAACGTTTTAAAAATGTTTTTGACGTAATAACGTCTTATAAATCGATGAACGCCGGCTGCAATCACGAAAAAGCGTGACTCATTGTCACGTTTCGCCTGAGCCGAGCGTGCATGCAAGAGCGCGTTCGGCTTGTGACGCATCTATCTCTCTTCCACTCCATCGTTATTATATGACGTTATCACGTAAAATTATCGTCCGTAAATCGACTTTACAGAAAACCATTTTTTTTATAGAAAAATCTTTAAAAAGCTTTCTGAAGATTTTTGAGATTCTGGGGATTTTTTTATTGTGTGAGTTAAACGGTTTATACGATCACTAAATTATCAAGTATTAGATTCTGACTTTGGAAATAAAATTATCAGGTACATGTTACACCTCTCAATGCTATCATACGTACTTATCTCATACTCTGTAAATCTTAATATATTATATGTTACCAGGTTAATTCGGTAAATCCGATTATTATATATTCTACCAGATTACCTTTTCTACTTTGTCACAAAAAAAAATGTATATGTACTTATATTTATATATATTATATACATTTCCTTTATTACACACCTTAGTTTCAGAGAAAAATGAAACTTTTTTTTTGTTTTTGTTTTAGTTATGTAATTATGTACATTTCAGGAATAATATGAACTAAACATGTCAATTTGTCTGTCCTGGAACGGGAAACTTTCCTAGTTGGACAGGCAAAACTCCTAATATGTAAGTTGTACTTTCATTTGTATCTATCTATAAATAAATAAATAAAATGTGAATCGATTGATAAATATTTATTAACCCAAACGTTTTAGAAAAGCGAACTCAAAAAACGTTCTCAAAAAGTTGTTTCCACCACAGGGAATTGAATAACAGCAACTCTGCTGAAAGACTGCTCTATTAATGCAATAAATTTTACTCGACCTATTAATAATACTTTACGTCAGCGAAATTAATTAATAATTATATTATAATATACAGAAAATAAAAAAATAAAATTTAAAAAATATTGAGATGAAGCGATTAATTCTATGAAACGTAAAATCGAGGTCAAAATGCAAAAAAATGTTCTAAGAATATTCTTTTTGATAATCTGATTTCCCCTTTTCACTATCAGCCTCTACTTTGCAACCGCCAAAAGACCCTTTGCACTGAGTCCGCTTATGCAGAGAATTTGAAAGAAAAACGATGGGATCTTCGGCAGTAAAGTCGACAACTGGCTATTGGCTACTGGCTGGCTAGTTCCCGAGAGGGGAATGAGGGGTGGGGGTGCTGTTATCACGGTGGTTTTATCCCGTGCTATACTTCCACAAGCCGTATCGATGGATCTTCGGATACTGGGGATAGGTACTGGATACCCGGTACATGCAGAGCGTGTGAACATTTGCAAACTTGAGATTGCCTCGAAAAAGGTTTGTGAAAAAAATAAGGCGTATTTCGCAAACAGGCGCACTTTCTAGATTCAGTCTCAAAACAGTTATAGAAGAGAGCGATTTTTTACGGCTTAAGTTTAAAGTGACAAAGAAAATGTAATCCCAAGTTTACATCGACTGCACGAAACTACACATATTTTCAACTGTGCTTTTCCGGTTACATAAAGGCTAATAGAAAACTAGCGTAGAAATGTGCTTTTTAAATATTAGTATAAAAATATATATATATGGGCTTAAAATATTAATACACATTTTTTTTATCAAGAAGGATCAAACCCCGATCAACAGCTTGGAAGGCAAGTATGCTGACCATTATACCACCAACTTTTTTAAAGAACAGCGCAATAAATCAATTATATTACTTAAAATAAGAATTATGTATTTTTAAATTTAAAAATGTTACGTATATACTACCAAAATGTTACGTATACACAACCGAAATTGTTAAATAATATCGATGTTGTTTATCATTTTAAGATCTTTTGAGTAATTTATTTATCTTTACAGGATGTCTATATAACTTTTGTCCCTTTTTGCACACTTTTTGACCGAACCGAGCCAGTGGGACCTTAACATTCCTGATAAGGAACTTCAGTGAAAAATATTATGGCTTAAAAATACATTCATTTACTGATTCTGAATACATAAGTTTTATGGTGATTATAAGCAGAATTTATGAATCGTCATTTAAAAGCGAATAAAACACCATCACATTAAAACACTCTGTTTGGTTCATTTGACTGAATTTGCTGATTCTGATGTCTCGGAACTCGGGTCTCGGAACTAGTCTATGCGAGTGGTATGTCTACGCAGTCTACAATGTCTTCATTTTAACCGATGAATCTAAGGTTTTTATTAGATCACGTAAATTAAACTATTGTGTTTGCATCAAAATGAACCCGGAAAAAAATGCAGTTCTGTAAAGTGATAAAGATAGTATTTTTCTAATGGTTAATTTGATAGCGTCACAAAATTTTTTTTCTAGTAATGCAGGTTTTTGAACACCGATAGATTGTTTATCAAGATTTTTTTTCACTCTTGTACAATAAAATAACAATGGTGACGAGATGATAAAACGTTACCTTGTGTCCTTTAATATTAAAAGAGATTAAACTTAAAAATAAAAAACGTCTTGACTCTCGACGTAGCCTTAAAAAATATATGCCTGTTGCAATAAAACGTAGGATTTTTGAGACTGGTGACGTCACACAGACAACATCAGATTTGGTAGGATTTCGGAAGACCGGGAAAAATTAAAACTTTGAAAATTAATTAAAGTATTAAAACTATCTAATAAACTTTAAAAAATGTACTGGTATTTAAGATAGAAGATGGAAAAAATGGGAAAAAAAATCTAAAAAGGAACTGCATTTCTTCTTTGGGGTATGGATGTGGTTAGGGTGCATTTTAGAAGGGCATGACTATTCAGATCTGGTCGTAACGCAGCTTAAACCATTAACAAAGTTCCGGTACTGAATGGTTGTCGTTCACAAGAGCAATACTGGGAGTATTTACAATTTTTATTAGCCATTAAAAAACTCCACGCAGCATTCCCAAAGATGGCATAGGCCATGAGGGAGATTATTTTCTTCAGGGCCTCCTATGTGGAGCTCATGGAAAAAAATGCTTTGTTACGTTCAACGCACGCGCCGCTTTACGAACAAGATGGAGAAACGACTCATTGTCAATGTGTCGTCATCAATTTCAAGCCGATATTTTGATACTGTCTGCTGTAAGTTTTTCTATTAATCTATACATCTGTTATAAATTGTAGTTATTTTGTTCTGTGATTACTTATAGCCTTTTTTTTAATAATACCAGTGATGTGGAAACATTAATCACTGCTCACGAGATTCCACAACAGTTGTTAGTTTCCCTTGAACCGAGTGAATTTCAAGACGTGAGGAATCTCAACAGATCCCTAAATAATTCACCGCTAATTGAGTGCTTACTTGCACAATAGCTAGGCTGATTAATTTCAATCTAGGGAAAGCAAATACCATGGATAACTCAGATGTTAATCAAAGTTTGTAATAATTAGAGTGCCTTATACCGACAAACGGTAATCTGCCGTGTTTCGACATTGATAATTTGAATATTCACGTACGATATATATTTATATAAATTACTAATAACACGATCTTAGACTTCCCTTTTCTTAAAATAACTTACTAGGAACTAAAAATATATGTCTATGTGAACTTACTAAAGATAGTTAAGGCTACTGAAGGAATCAACAGGATTAAATAATGGTTAGATAATAACCTTCTACCACTAAATATAGATAAAACAAAGTACGTGACATTTAGCACAAACGACAACCAAGACTTGATGAAAATTTAACCTTACACAAATTCACGTCTTTCTACTTTACTTGGAAATCCCTTATAAACAATGGAGGCGAATAGTTCGTAGATTTTGATGCTAGTGTTATCCTCGTTGAATGTTTTGTTTATTTTCCGAAGAGCTGGTTTTAAACGTAATGTTTTTAGTATCTATACTAATATTATAAATGCAAAACTGCGTGTGTTTGTTTGTTACGCTTTCACGCATAAAACAAAAAAAACTATTTTAAAAATTCTTTCACCAATAGAAAGCTAAATTATATGCGAAGACTATATGTTGTATATGATGGTAAACTCTGGCGTTATGAAATTATAAATATTAATATATTATATTTTTATACGTTTTCTGTCGCTAACAAAAGCGAGTTATTGCTAATGTCAGAAAACAAATCGTTGCCGTGGAAACGATGTTGATATACATATATTTTTTTTATTTCAGGCGTCTTAGTTAATATCTATCTATCTATATAAATAAAAATGAATTTTTGAAATTTTGGTACGCGCATAATTTCCGAACGACTGAACCAAATTGGATAATTCTTTTTTTTACTACTGTTGAGCTATGGCATTGTGAAATTTAGGTGACACGAGAGCTGTTTGAAAACTGAATGTATCGAGAATGAATGTATGGAATGCAGGAGGGGGGAGGGGGGGGATTATTGATAAGTGCAAGCGCTATAGTAATTTCCCCCTAATACCATGCTAGCGAAGCCGCGGGTAAAAAAGCTAGTAATATATATATATTTCTCGATTTTTTTTCATTGGAATTCAAAGTGTAATGCAATCATTTCCATGATTAAAAAAAAATCTATTTTAACTGAACACTTCAATCTGTGAACTGATTTGAGTAGGCGACTCTATATTGCGGGGACTCTCATAGTAAAAATCTCCAAGAATGTTCATAAACAAAGTTTAAACGGCTATCTCCTCGGTTCAATCAGAGAAGCTTTGCCCCAAATACATACCTTTATGTTGGAACTTTTCTAATAGATGGCAGCACCGGTTCAAAAGAAAATGCTTTCGATAGAATTTGCACGGATTTAGTCATAATTCCCATCCCTTTTATTACCATTTCCGCGCCAGCGTCATCAAGACAAAAGTATGGGAAATTGGAACAAAAGTTTCAGCATTTTTGATTGGGAGATTGATTTATTTTTTGCTTGAAATAAATAATTAAAACGGTAGCTCATTTCACTGAACTTTTTGTGCAAAATTGGTAAATCGATTCCTTTCGTTTTTTAATTTCTTTATTTTCTCCCATAGTTTATACCACAGAAAAGGGACATAAAATAAGATATTTTCAAATTACGTAATTGCAAAAATGGTGGGTGTGAATATGAGTAATGAATATAAATTATTTATGAAATTATGAAAGCTAGAAAGATGATTTTTATGGAATTTTGAACTTACGTTAAGTGTTGCAGATATTTTACTTAAAAATGCTTTTATAGAATTCATATTTTTCCAAAACATTTAAATTATAAGTAATGTTTATGTTATAAGTAATGTTTGTGTTTATAAGATTAATTTGTTTTATTTCACAATTAATAAATTTAAAATAATATATAGTATACTTGCAACACGTTCCAGAGTGAAAGATACTCTCAGTATCGCCCTGGTGTAAGACCACCGTTCAGAATTGAAACGTTGCTTGAAATGGTTTTAGCCGTGTTTGATGACCAGATCTGGAAAAACCAGTTACTTCTCACCTTCCTCTTCCCCAGCTCCTTCCCCTCCCCAATACCTTCAGCCTCACAACATACCCCAATTGGGGATGCTATAGTCTCACTGACTCCAGACGGGAGCAGTTGGGACTCTTGTGCGGTATTCATGTAAAAAAAATAATAATAATGATATTTCCTAATTAAGAGTTAACAAATTAATTCCAAAAATGGTGTGTGGGGAATATGAGCAAAAAATGTAAATTATTTATGAAATTGTAATTATAATTTACAAATAGAATTTTGAAGTTACGTTAAGTGAAACAGATATTGCTTGCTTACAATGCTTTTATAGAAATCTTATTTTTCCAAAACATTTCAATTATTTAAGTAATGTTACAGAAGTGTAACGCGTTAAATGTAAGGGTTAGCGTTAGCGGTATTGTTGTTATGTGATACGGCATTTAGAATTAACAAAGAATGTGAAAAAAATGTTGGTTCTGAATCTCATCCTGAATTAACCATCATCAGATAATCGTTTGAATGCTTTCAGCAACTTCCAAGGGGCAATATAACTGTTGAAATATACTATTTGAACTTGAAATCAGGGTGATATCAATTCAGAGACTACTCCAAAAGCTCGACTTGCGAACTTAGCATCTATTCTGCACGTTTATTCCTTTAGCGTTACATTCCAATAGCTGATAAGGTTGCTTCATCTATTTGATGAATGCTGCAAATTGGTAGTTTCTGGAATGCAAGGTCTGGATTTGTAAGACGGGGTCATTCCGTTTATAGCTTTAACTGCCACGGTGGCAACCTTTCAGAACATTCGAACATTGAACCGAAGATTTTCGAATGCTTTTAAAAGAGTCACAGGTAAATAATATAATGATGATCCATGCAATGATGATGAATAGTCATTGCAGTCCGATGTGATACATGTGTTTATCGCGTGATATATAACCAAGTGATTTGATCGCATCGCATATCGGTAGGTACTATATTTGTCTTAAGCCCTCACGCCTCAGGCATGTTTTGTCGGAAGGTCAAAATATGTCCGCTTTGCAATAAAATCAGAAAAAATAGAATATTTATGAATGCATCCGTTTTGAATGCAAACATAAAAAAGTTTTAAAAAAAGCTCTCTTTGCGTTTTTTTCTAGCTAAAATTACTGATAAATGAAAAAAATATTTTATTAAGCAAATGTTTTATAAACGTCATCGTCAACTCACTTATTTGTCGTGTCATCTAAAAATATTTCTTTTTTTTTCAAATGAAGATCGGAAATTTTGATTTCAGAAAGGTGTAAATTTTGGTGACCGGCCAACTCGGAATGAAACCAACTCAGAACTATCTCAGATAAGTCATTTAGAGTGATAAAAAAATATTTAAAAAAAAATGGTTAAATAGGTTATGTTAGGTTAGGGTTATCGGATAATTTTAAATTATTTTCTTCATAGATTTTAATGACTTTTCAAGGAGGTGTTGAGTTGACATTATTCCCAGTTGGCATGGAACCGTAAATTTTAATTATTTCACGTTTTGCTTTTAGATTTGGGTAAAGAGCCTGGTATTTTCTCTTTAGATCATATTTCTAAGTAACGATTTCTACGGGACCTGTTAATACGTTAATACCCGTTATTTCTACGAACACCGTTTAGATCATATTTCTAAGTAACGATTTCTACGGGACCTATATGAGCTGTTCTGAAAACCGAACAAATTATCGGGGCTAATCCTTTGTAAGGCTAATCATTTTTTTTAATATCCATATTTCCAGGTGGAGACATCCCACTGACCGTTCAGGGAAATTATTGGTGGTGTCCCAAGTGTGTCAAAAAAAACATTGGGCAAAAAGTTGTAAGGAAATAATAACTTTAATATATATTTTTTTTTTTAATTAATTCATCGTAGATTTTAAAATATTTAATATAAATATTAACGTAACCGTAACATAAAAATGATACGAATGACGCACTGAAGTTTATATGGTACAAACATACTTTTCTGCTGTCCGCTCCAACTTCTCTTGCGTTAGGCACGTTAATGCTGTTTACACACTGGGAAAATTTTAAACATATATAAGAGTCATGTTTCATAGTGTCTCTCACAAAATACAGCCCTTATTGTAGGTGGGTACGTACGTGCCCGTTTTTCAAGATTGCCCTATGAGAGGTAAAAAAAAACATATACTAAAAGCCCCTCTGACTTGATTGATAAACCATTCCTCTCAGAAATAGCTTAAGACTTAAGGCTGTCGATTGAAAATCAATCTTTGGGAGATTCAAATTTAGATTATTTCATAAGCGTAGACATTACTTGAAAGGGGGTGTAAGCTTCCAAAAAATATTAATTCTACCTGTTAGGAGTAACTTTTTCGTATCGTTTATTTATAATACATGCCAATGGTAATTATTTGTGAATTTTCCACGTGTACAGAAACTACAAAATGGTACTCTTTCCCGAGACTAATGTTCTTAAAATCGTCTTGGTATTAACATTTTTAACCGATAAAATCCATCTGAGAAATTTATTGTGAGACTTCTCCAGAAACAAAGCGACTTAAGAAATGTAGTAATGGGATAGGAGTGTGGAGATGAGAAGAGAACTCCTCCCATGCGGATTGCTTATACTTTTCTAATGCACTTTGGAATGGATCTGGGAATGCATTCTCAGACAAAATTTTGGCACTGAGTTCTACAAATGGCTGGGAAATGTTTTAAATAGTTCAGTGCTATACCCACGTGCACACCAAAGTGCATTTATGGCTAGCTTTTTGTTTTATGCAGGATTTTTATAAAAACATAAAATTTACCTATTTTTATGGATTAAAAATGAATTACTGGGATGAACAAATTGAATCTAAAAATTAAAAAATCTTAAGTCTTATCTGAACGTATTGAAGTTTAAACCTCAATGGATTTTTTAATCTTTGATATTAAACACTGAAACTAGGAAGATAACGGTCGCAACTGGAACCTAAAATAACATATTCAATATACCGTTTGAGTTACGGAGCCTTAATCAAATTCGGTCAATTTTATCAATCGCAATATCTATCTTTTCATTGAAGCTGTTAAAAATTATTATCAAAGGGGAAATACATAAGTGTTATTGTCTGTCAAATGAGAGTAGAAAATATAAAAATGGAACTACAAATTTTGTAGGCTGGCAACACCAATTTACCTGTCAAATATTAATTTGAAATGCAATGACACTGAAAATACAGAACACTGTATACAAATTTAAAAAAAATACATTTTTTTGTTCTTAAAAAAAAATTAAAATCGAAGAAGTACTGTTGTTAGGGTACCTAAATAATTACATAAATTTGATTAAGTTGTGTTTTACAAAGTTATTGGCTTTCGTTTAATTCATAAATTTTAATACTGTAGGTAGAAAGGAAGAATCATTAATGGTGAGTTTTGTTACATTAATTTAAGATCTGAATGAGTTAAATATTTTCTGATCTAAAATTAGAGACAAGATTTAAAGCCCGGGCAACGCGAGGTACTTAAGCTAATATTAAATAGATTTTAGCAATTTCTAAAGTGTGCTTTATATTTTATTACAATATCGTTATTCTTCATTATGTTAACACAAATTTGCAAAGGTATAATAATAATTTACCTATACACTATTCTAATTTTGAGATCAGTGGGTATCAATACTGCAATGAAAAAATATTTTTTTCACTTTTATGCCTTTTTAATTTCTAATAAAAATGTAGGTTACACAGCTTTAGATCACCACCATGATTACATTTTTAGTATTGGCGCCCTCCTTTGTTTCTACTTTCATTTGACAAACTGTACAGTTTGTAAGTTATTATAATTATTGCCACTTTTTAATGTAGGAGACATGATCAAATTATTTTTTTTTGTTTTTCTGGACATCAGCGGCTCTGTTTTTCATTTACTGATTAAATGCATTTTTGACATTCAACGCAACCTCTGAAAAATTTTTATTTTAGTAAATACGTTTATATTATTTTCAGAACTTGCAATACATTCAACAGTGCATGGTTTTACATTAAAAATACACAAAAGTGCCATGGATCAAAAATTAATTAAATAAACCAAATTTATGATTTATAATAAATAAATATACATAACACAATATGGCGTACGAAGTAATGCACCAATTTCACCAAAGTAGCACCAAATCAGGTACTATGTATTTATATTCATAGCTTATTTATTTATTTATTTATTTAGTATAGTATAATACATTTATAAACATTTTTTATGATATGTTTTGACTGTCCAACTAGGATGATTCGCGTTTTAGAACAGTCAAATTAGGATTAGTGTGAACAAATGAAACATGATTTGTACAAAAAAAGAGGAAAAATCGAGGAAATAATAAGAAGAGAAATAATAAAAAATGAAGTTAAGTTAAGTTAAGTTAGAAAGTTTAAAACATAGTAACAAAAGTTAAAACATAGTAGTTAATATACATATAGGTTCTTATATTTCTATCTATATTAATTTATAGTTATTGTTTTTATATTTTAGCAGGAGTAGTTCAAGACATGAGCGCGGTGTATAATCGTATTGTCGTATAACACAATATGTTCTGAATTCATGTTTTAATGCAGTGATAATATCATGTTTGACATAATTTATTATACATTATAGTAACAATGCTTAAAATCAAATGGACAATTTCATACATAAATTATATCTAATATTGTAAATTTTAATATAGTTTCTCCTATGTGTACTATGTATTGAGTTCAAACTTCTTAACACATAACCTAACATAATTTCTTATCTATATTTTGTAAATCTTATTGTAATTCCTCCATCTTGTTATCAGGTACATGTTACACCTCTCAATGCTACTAACATACCTACTTATCTCATACTCTGTAAATCTTACTATATTATATGTTACCAGGTTAATTCGGTAAATCCGATTATAATATATGCTACCAGATTACCTTTTCTACTTTGTCACAAAAAATGTATGTGTACTTATATTTATATATATTATATACATTTTCTTTATTACACAACTTAGTTTCAGAGAAAAATGAAACTTTTTTTTTGTTTTTGTTATGAAATTATGTACATTTCAGGAATAATATGAACTAAACATGTCAATTTGTCTGTCGTGGAACGGGAAACTTTCCTAGTTGGACAGGCAAAACTCCTAATACGTAATTTGTACTTTCATTTGTATCTATCGATAAATAAATAAATAAATTTCATTTCTACAGAGTTGCAAAAATTTTGGTCCTTCATTTGCCATTTCATGTTACTCTGTCATGTACTAATAAAGCTCCAGGGGTACTAATAAAAATCCAGCGTGAATTGTTGGAGTCCCTTTATTATCGGCAACCGCAATCAGTCCTCTAATAATTAAATTTCCGCCACTTATTGTCAAATTAATAACAATTTTTTTTATTTACTTCTGCATGCGGACTTCAAAAATATTTTACCTGTTTGTATAAATCTCTGGTATTCCACTCTTTTCTTAATTACTTAGCTTTCCTTTTAACGTTTCAAGTTGTGTATCTTCTTTGATTAAATCAAATGAATAAATCGGGACCCATTCACCTAGTTCATAGCTTTCTGAGCAGAGCGCTAAGTAAGTCTTAAGATTCTCGCATTAGATAACGTCTTAAAGTGATTGAACGTTCAAGTCCAACCTCTCGCATAACTTATCGGGAAGAAAACTCGTACAAACAAGAAGTAGACCAACGGGTCCCTCTCTGTGTATCCATGGACATAGGAATAAAGTGGATGTGGTATGTTAGATTACGCGTAATACATCTCTGCAACACATGACAAAATAAAACTTCGATCAAAAGCCACACAAAATCATCTCCATATAATTAGTTTTTCTAATGATTAAGACTACTTCTACTACTTGAACTTCTAAATAAGATCAAGGTTCGTTGAAATTACAATTTGCTTTATTTAGGTTTATCGTTAAGTCTACAGTGAATATTTAACTGGACCAAACGTCCTTAATCTAGGAGGCTCTAAGTTATTCTATCTCCGCGGGCTGCGAAACTGATGGCGTCTGTCCGACTACAAGATACCTTCGGTTATAATATTCTATAATAATACTTAACTGATATCTGTTGAGATACCACAAAACCTCATATAACCAACTATACTAAAGACATCTATTGAAAGATGTCGGAACTACATGACTCACTTATAACCCACAACATATTTCATCGATATGTTGTTATCCAAATCTATCGAATTTTATACCGTTCATGCTGCAGTGGGTAAGCGCCTCCGTACATGGAGCTACTTACAAGCTATTCGAGCCTGTGGGTACCCGCCATACAATTTTGCTGGTGTTCGTACACGGCGGTACGCGACGGATGCCGGGTTGAAGTCGGTAGCGCGCTACCGACGGTGCTGGTAGCGCGCTACGCGTTGCAGCATTCGCGTCTTCTACTTTCGTTTGACGTTTGACAGAAATGGCGTCTGAACATGAAAGTAATGTTAGATTTGTTCTGACAGTGGAAAAAAATGCGTGTTTATATAACTTTACATTACCAGAATACGCAAGAAAGGATTTAGTGGAGAAGGCGTAGAAGGCATGTTGGAGAAAAAGTCATTTGACATCGTGTTGACTCCACGGCTGCACGTGAAAAATGATCAAGTTCAGAATAATTCGGGTAGCGCCGTGTACGGAAACCAGCTTTAAAAAGTAGTGTATCTGCAGGGTACTTGTGGTTGTGTCACAATCACGTAGTTTGTAAGTATCTCCATGAACGGAGGGCCTTAGACGGCTTGCATCCGATATAGGTAGAATACCCGTCGCTTGCCTCTTTCTACTGTGAATAAGAATGTTGTCAAGAAAACTTTAGGATGGGTTGATTAAAAAAATTTAACAAGCTATCATATTTTAAAGTTAATTTTCACTGAAAGATCTGTGAAAGATCTATTCAAGTTCTTTGAAGCAAATGATTGACGAATCAACCGTCGGTTTTGTGGTCAAAAGAACAAATATGTAAAAATTATGATTGTATCATTATTTGTTGTAATAAATTGTTGTTAACTATTGGTTTAGCAAACAAAATAAATTTTAAAAGAGGACAACTCTTCGAAATATTACATTATACGTATGTTTACATTGCAGTACCTACATACAAATATCGATGATATGGATAATATGTTTACATATTATATAAATAGATATACAAGGAACTCCTTTGGTTTATTTTATTTTCATAAAAATAAAACACTTATTTTGTGTAAAACCACGAGTTTTCATTAATTTATTTACCGATCAGCTTCGTTTTGCTCCAGCATCATCAGGGTACAAATTAGTACTGAATAATAAATACATAGATTGTGCTTTTATACATAATTACAGAGGGAGACAACAAGATAAAAAATAAAACATTTACGTCGGTAAAAAGGCAAGTGAAAAAACAGACAGACAAGTAATTATGCAATGGGTTATAATAATTTATCGACAGGGACAAAGCATTTACTGGGAAAATTTTAATGGTTTATTTTTTATTTATTTATTTTATTTTATTTATTTATTAGCAAAAACAGCATTACACCAATATATTGCAAAAACGGTTGTACAAGATACATAATCAATACGTTTACAGTTAAAACATTTATTTAATAAGTGCTATTTCACGCTTAAAATCATTGCAGGAAATGTGGAAAATATCCACATTTCCTGCAAGGCAGTTAATTAACCTAGTCAGTCTTCCCAGGGGCATCACCATTGGTAAGTTAGTTCTGCACCTGGGAAGAATCGAAAGCCTGTGATGGCGACCTCGCGTGAAATTATCCGGGACAGAATCCTATTTCAGCCAGAATATCTGGTACCGATATAAAACCATTTAGAAGCTTATATGCCATCAGCAGTAATGCGACATCTCTTCTGGAACTAAGGCTGCAGATACCCAGCATTCCCGAGATAAATGCTGTTGGAAACAGCCATGGGTAAAAACCGAACTCTCTCATATAGAGGTATCGTAAAAATTTTTTTTGTATTTTCTCAACCATTAGTACATAGACGATGTCCTCAGGTCCCCATATCTGAGATCCACTCTCGAGAATGCTAGGCACTAAGCTGAAGTAAAGCAGTCTTATTACTGTAAGGTTGGTCAAAATTGGAAATGGACTTAATATAGGGCTACTAGACACATCTAACTGATTGTTAAGTATAATATCATATATATAATTTGTACCCTCATTATGCTTGTCGGTAAATAAACTAAGAAGGTAAGAAAACTCGTGGTTTTACACAAAATAATATATATTTTTTTTTTAAATATGTCAAACCACAAAGTGAATGCTTTCTGCAATAATCCTGTATTTTCAATTAACAATGTAATTATCTTATAAATAAATAATTGTTTGATTCCTAAATATAATAAAATAGTTAAGGGCTGTCTGTGGCGGGTGGCATGGATTTGATGTTTTTTACCTATCTATAGTTTTACTTTGAAAAAAAGAGACATGACAGAGGTCGCTCTTTACACGGGATTTAAAAAAACAGCATTTTCGCTTTTCCTACTCTTAGAGCAGAAATATTATACTTCTCGATGGAATTTTGCACATTTGACATTTAAAATGTGAGGAAAATTACCGCCTCTGTCAGGTATCTAAAAACTCTGCGTAAAACTCGGGCTTCGGGAGCTTTAGCTAGTTACCAATAAAACTTAGTTTTGCTCCAAAAATCTTTATCAAATGTTCATTAATTTACTAAGAGGCAGTTTTGAGTACAAATAATATTACCTAACATAGGAAATTGTTAATATCTCCGAGAGAAATTTTGTCGATTACAGTTCTTGAATGTTGAAAGTGATCTCCATGGGCATTTGGCCGATGTAGCAAGCAGTAGGAAGTAGGAAGGAAGTTTTCCCCCAGTTAACTTTATAGTCGGAGCAAGAACACGGATTACTCGGGTCCCAGCCATTGACCATTATATCAGAGAAGCGTTGGCACGTACTCGTACAACCTATCTCAAGTTAGGACCCAATAAGCAGCCTTCGCTTTATGTAAATGTCTATTAAGTAAAGATTGAAATCTTTGGTTTTGATGCCGGAATCTTGTTTACTGAACCTTAGCGTGTGTCGATGCTCAATGCGTAAGTCAGATTAATGAGCCTGAATTAACACGGGATTATTGGCCCGCAGACTTATCAAAGAAGTTCACCGTTCGTCGACTGGATTAACTCGAATGTCTAACTAACGAAGGTGAAAGGTCAGATACCATCATGTCGTTTCGTGGAAGGAGGGTACAACAATAGAATTTATCAATTTCAGGCTTTGCATAGTATTACCCAATATTAATAAAATTTCAAAAAGATTTCGGTTAATTGCTCAGCTTTTCGTATGCTCAATTTTTCTAACTTAAATTATAAAAACGAAAACGCATTGACAATAAAACTTGTTCCAGTTAGTTCCCTGACTCTGGACCCGCAAGTCACGAGCTCACGACAACCATCGACGAGCAGTTGATTCTAGATCGAGTCCATTTCCCGGCAAGAGCAAATAAATTTAAGGGGGTATTCTAGTCTCGAAGCATGAATTGAAGGTTTTTTTCCAGGTGCAATAAAAAAAAAAACAATAATAGTTTTACCAGCCATTACTTTACCAAATATTTATTAAACATTAAGGAATACATTAAAAAAAAAATCAAAATTCAAAAAGTTACGTAGTGTTGAAGTGGAGATCTGAAAGAAATGGCTGTGGTTGACACGAATGCAACCCTTCAAGTAATAAAAAAAAAAAACAAATTAATTCTTAATTCAAACAAATGCCGCTATGGCCCGATCTAAGGAAAGTTAAAAAAAAAATTCTCAAAATGGCGGCTGTCTGAAATAAAAAATACATTTCTTAAATAATTTTTTTTTTTTAAATCGTAAAGATTTAAATTTTATTGTAGTTTTAGTTAGCGCGATAGAGTAATGCATAGATAAGGCTCACACCAAATTTCAAGTAAATTTTTTTAGTAGCACTTAAGATATCGTGTCAACCGTCTCGAAAAAAGTATTTTTGAGAAAAATGCGTTAAAAATGTTGTTCTATTTAAATTCTGGTTAGATTCTGTCTAGACCGCGACATTAAAATGGTTATAACTTTTAAAATATGCGAATTTCTAAAAATCTTTTTAAGGAGATATTTTCGAATATTTAAACATTGGAAATATGAAGAAAATAAAATTGTTTTTTTTTTCTAGACTAGAATACTGCCTTAACCTCACATGCTTTAAATTTTATTTAAATTAATTATTTCTTCACAAGTAGACAAGTTCTATATATTTTTGAGGACATTTGCGGCACGTTCCAGTATAAAGTAAATACTCTCATTACCGCCTCTTGGAAATATGTTATTTTGTACCAATATATTTCAACATTGGTATTATGTAATCTAATCCATTTTTATTCTGTTTTCTAGAGAAAGGCATTTTTCATAAGAACATAATAGCACTTTCTTTCACTTGATTAAGCGATCAAATTCTATCAAATTACGTACTTCAGTAAGTGGCGATATCACCTAATACTGAAGCGCTTCCATATTGATAATATCAAGCCCTTCAAAATCAAATATACATTTCGGTATATTAACACGACGTGACAAACAATATTGGATTCATAACATGAATCCCAGGCGGGCCCGTGGGGCTTTATTGCATAAGTTTTCCATTGGCAATTCCGGGACAAGAGACTATAGTCTAGAGAGTCCCTCGATAAATAGAAAACGTTCGACTCTGATTGGTTAGATTCACTTATGCCATTATAATTCTGGTAATATGGAACTATTGGGTAAACAACAAGTATATTTTGAACCATTGTACCTACAAAATATAAAATACATTGACTGCAAATGGTATAACAGCCTACAAGCAATATTTTTATTATATTCTCTTGAGTAATTTCTCAAAGAATATTCTTCAACAATGGTAAAAAAAGATTAGGCGTAAAGGCTTTTAAAAAAATAAAAAAATCATTTCAATAAAAAAATTTTATAAGATGGTTGAAATTAATGAAGCCTCAAACTTATAATCGCGATATTTTAGGTACTTAATTTGAAATGAGACAAAACTTCAATTTTCAAAATACACATTAGTTGATCATTTACATATTATACGGAATCATTATTTTTTATTTTCTCTCCTTCTTCTCTCTCTCTTACACTCTGACTGTTTCTTCGGTATATTATCACTTTTTAATATGTCCGCATTATTAGATGTAATATTACGCTTTCTGATTTATTTTTTTAAATGTTTATTGAGTTATCCATAAGAAATAGAATGTATCTAGAAGTTATGTCATTAGTTATTTCATTTGTAGGTTGACTTCTAAGATTAAAAAAAATCAATAAAATAAAATACTTTTTTGTTTAAAACCACGAGATTTTTTAATTTATGAACCGACCGGTTTCGCTTTAATCAACCATCTTCAGGGTACAAATTAATACTGTAGTATTAATTTGTACCCTGAAGATGCTTGATTAAAGCGAAACCGGTCGGTTCATAAATTAGTAAATCTCTTGGTTTTAAACAAAAAAGTATTTTATTTTATTAAATATGTCAAACCACCAAAGTGAGTGCTTTCTACAATAATAAAAAAAATCAATTTAAAATTATACAGAGATTTTTTAAACATTTTCATTTGTGCAGTTTTATTTTTTCCTGTTTGCGGTAGATATTTTAATAAATATTCAATAAACTAATAAAAAAGTAATTGTAAAAGTAGTTAGGTACCTACATCAGAAAATATATCGTAGAAAAATATGTTCCTCTTAAAACTCTTCAACTTTTAATTTTGGCATCTTCAAATTTGAACAGCTTTTCAGTTCGATTCTTGTTTAATTCACTGGTATTTTAGTATCGTTACATTATAGATTACATCCTATAAGAAAATAACAAGAGAGTAGTAACTAGGTAAATTGGTCTGATCAAACTTAACTTCTTAAATATGTTATGACATCGTCCACATAACTTTCACTAAATTCAAAGAATATGGTATACAATATTTCTTTCATATAATTAAATCAAATGCGTAACTTAGTCTTCTTGTCTCACTGAGTAGGTACAGAAGAATTATTGAAACTAAATGTTATCCTGAAACCGGAGCTGACAAAATAATACCAATACCAGTACACATTTCTTACTACGATGTTATGTATTAATCCTTAGATGATGTTTTAAAAAGATTTACCTAGCTTTAAACGATCGAATGAATACAATGATGGAAGCTTACATCAAACATCTTTAAAAAAACAATATTTACGGTGTCAGTAATAAAATACTGTAATAATTATTGTAATTGTTCTCTTATTTATTTAAGGAACATTGACAGTCTTAGTAAAACAATAAACGTAAGAGGATGATAAAAAAACAGACCAATTATTAATGTTCACAGATAGGTATTTAGAAACAAGACTAACTGAAAGTAAACTAGAATATTTAATAAAAATGAAAGAAAAACAGAACTAAGCAGCAATTAAAAAAATAATAATAATAATAGTAAAAATCTGAATTCAACAAATGATAAACCAATACACAACAATAAAATAAGTGTGATTATAACTGAAATAGACTGCAAAATAGGGATTTGAGTTGAGAAGGGTGAGGGGAGGAGAGGGATAAGGGAAAGTTGCCACGCAAGTAATATAAAAATATTAGATGCAATTAAGGGGTTACATGGGTTAAATCGTTTTTTTTTATTATTGTCTCATTAAGTTCTACAACATCTCTAGAATATTGTCCTAAATTTTCAACACGATCCGAGAGATAGTTCATAGAAAAGTCGCATTGAATTAAATCTTGTAATTGTACTCTTTACAGAAAAGTCGTATCGAATAAAATCTTGTAATCGTACTCTTGGTACAAAAGTCGCTTTGAACAGAATATTGTAAATGTATTCTTCATAGGAAAGTCGCATTGAATAGAATTTCGTAATTGTAGTCTTCATGGAAAAGGCTTATTGAATAGAATCTTGTAATCGTACTCTTGGTAGAAAAGCCTCTTTGAATAGAATATTGTAACTGTACTTTTCATAGAAAAGTAGCATTGAATCGAATTTCATAATTGTAGTCTTCATAGAAAAGGTTTATTGAATAGAATATTAATAGTGTACTCGTCATAGAAAAGTCGCATTGAATAGAATTTCGTAATTGTGCTCTTTACAAGAAAAACAGCATTGAATATTGTTGTAATTGTGCTCTTCTTGCAAAATTTTTATTGAACAGAATCTTAGCCATGTATTAGGAATGCCAAAGACAGAATCCCACTGAAAATACTGAGTGTATTTCCAGAGGGAAGACATCCGATGTACCGCCTCAGGCAAAGTTGGGAGAATCAACTCAAGAGACTGCGTGGAGAGGCTGTGCCTAATATGGACACTGGATGCTAAATTAGTACCCGGAGGCGCTTTTTCATCCCTATTATTTTATTATTTAAGGAGAGAACAGATACAGACAGTAATTAACAAGACAATATACAAATGAAGTGGAGAATTCGCCTACTTTCTGTCAATGCTTTTTCAGATTATCATTAGCAATTAGTAGATAAATAAACCTTTACAAATATTTTTTTTCATAAATTTAAAATGAAAATAGTTGTGCCGTAACAAAATTAGAAAATTGCAAAGTGTCTTTAAAAATGGTATGAAATTAATATTTATTTTTTTGAATAACTTTCGAAGGTTATGCCACCAATGTAAAAGTTATTCATTGATTAAGAATACAATGTTAATAAATAAATGAAATTGAAACAGAACAAGTCACAGGCACTAAAAATGTAACAAGGATCTTTGTCATGGAACAAGTTCTATACCTATCCGATTTTTATTTATATGGGATACCTGTTGACTTTTTCTACAAGTATGAAATGATTTTTTTTTTAAAGATTTTTGAAAGTTATATACATTAATGTAATATATATCATTGAAGAAAAAGATAATATAACTTACTCTTAACGAAACGTGAAGCAGAAAAAGACACATAATAAACACACAGATAAAAAAACATAAAAACTTAAATGGCCGAGTTCGGTAAGATCCTGGGTTAGATTCTATCTGGGTTGGACTAGTTATTTTTTTTATTATCTGTGTCTTGTACTGTTTCATTCAGATTTATAATATTCTATTCTTCAACGTTGAAAAATAAGTTTAAAGGGAGTTTTTTTATTAAAAAATAGTGCTATGCAGAGAAATAAGAAAAAGTACACAACGTATAGGCTAAATACGTCGAACTTGTTTTTTTGTCGAGGCTATGAGGCTCCCGACCATAACGGGACAAGGGGAGAAAGTGAGATCATAATATAAGAATAGAGTCTCTCACGAATGTTTGTTTTTTCAAATGTTAACTCAGCTTCGATGTGTAAAAGATGAAGTTAGATGATTACAATCATTATTATCATGTACAGTGGCAACCAGATGGAGTAATAATCATGTATTATAATGAAGTCCCTCGAAGCGCCACATCTAACAGGTAGTCAGTAGTCAGTAGTCAGTAGTCACCCAAGTTCCATCCATGTTTCACCCTGCCGACACAACAATACTAATACTGAGCTCGATAACACCAGCGACAGTGTACGTGACAACCTAGCTGCGAGCTGCGAACTGCGAACTGCGACGCGGCGGTAGACTCCACTTAATCTAATATTAATATTATTGCCACTCTGAATCCGCACATACACATATATTGTGTTTCATGCCATGGAGGAAAACTTCGGAATGTGTTTTTGAATAGCATTACCTACGGAATAGAAAAAGTCGGGGACGGACACCCGAGAAACAAACAGACGACCGAGTGAATCAAATACTTGAGTCGGTTATGTCAAGAGTCAGAATAATATAGGGACTTTATATGAGACGGCACATGAATGTGAATGAAGCAACATATACTGCTAAGACAAAGTTGTGTGGAGGTGGCGATGATTTGTTAGTTACCTCGCAGGCACTTAAAAGTATGAATTTTAAGTAATTGTGGAAATAATTATCGTTTTTTCACAATAATTGACCGAGCTTAGAAAAGACCTATTTTAACTCGACCGTTTGGCATTATGTCTTTCTGTAAATTGTTTGTACGTTACGTTTCCGTTTCAAGATGGTGGCCGTTTTAATGGTTCAATAAAGATATTTTTTTCAAATTTGAAATCGTCGTGTTTATATATAAATTGTTTGTTTGGTTTAATTCGTAGAGCTCTATTTATTTTTTTTTAATTTAATTAAAATTAAAATTGATAATTTTATTATCAAGTTCTGCAAGTATTTTAGTATTTATTTTTGATAGTACACTTGGTGGGGTAACAGAATCCCAATCCCACGTAATACACTCCCAATTAGTGTATCAGCAAATTGGTTTCACCGGTAATAAATCAATATGGACACCTTCAAAAATTGACACTTAAAATCCTTTAAATAAGTCGTCGAACAGTGGATTAACCACAGTTTGAAAATGGTTTTGTTAACTGAAATAGCTGTAACAAAAATACATACTTTGCAGAACTTGATAATAAAAATATCAAATTTAATTTTATTCGAATTTAAAAAAAAGGAAGTTGTGTTTATAATATGGACCTTTTATTTGCTTTTTTTTCAATATTATAATAACCAACTACATGAAGAAGGTTAAAAAAAAATCTTATTGAGATAGTGAGTAATGAGCTTTCTTTGGACGAATTGTATAATTCCGTATTTGTTTGCGCCAATCAATGTTCTTTTGTTTGATTTAGTACCTACTGGAAAACTGCTTTACCCAAGTACCTGCCCAGTTCCTCTATCCAAGTACCTACCCATCCCACGCCAAGACAAAACCCAATAAAACGTTCGATTGTTTCATTCACTTGTTTTTTATTTGACTTGTGGAAAAACGCACCCGCTTCGAGTTCGGAGAAATTTGTGCATTTTACTTAATTGAATTGAAACGCCGTAAGTTTAATTTGCAAAACTTATTGACCACACCGCCGCGGCTGCAGAAGTAACCGTGTTTACGTATATATGTGTACAAGTGAACTATTATAAAGACAAGGGAGAATTAAAAGGACCACAGAACCAGCGGCAAATGTCGAGTGAACTCGGTGAGTTTTGGCAATACCTATCCTTTTCCTTTTCCTTTGAGTAGTTTTCCAGTGATTGTTGTTTCAGAATCACACCGCACCGCCTACGAACGAATTGATTTGCGCAACCATCATTTGGTCCTAATCGACGCCGGATACGTTAAATTCGTTCGTATATAATATTGTGATAGCATTGTCAAATAGATGAATCTACATTCATAGTGAAAGATTCAAAATTTGTTATTTAACCACAGATAAGTCCAAACGCCAGACGTATCGCTCTGTTTGATAGTTTGTTAACCTTTCGATTGCCGTTTAGGTGTTCTAACCCCACGCCTTCCGGATAGTTTAATCGTTAAAACGCAATAGAGTTATCTCATTATTATTTTATTGAATTATTGTTTTGTCATCATGGCTACAAATAAAGAAAATAAATTGAAATTGTTGACGTCGCAATGTGATGCGTGCAAGAGACGCATTAAAAAACTATTCGATCTTTCAAATGGGATTTCTGACGCTAATATTCAAGAGGAATTTTTATCGTTAATAGAAACGGTAGATTCAACTAGAAATGAATACAAAGATATACACCAGCAAATAAATTCAATTAATTTGGATATCGATTTCAATTATAATCCGGATTTTGAAAGTTGGATGAATTTTGAAGACATGTATTGCAAAATCAAGCGTACACTTTTTTTGATTCAAGAGAAGAAACCGCCATTAGATTCACAAATTAAAAGATTTCGGGAAAGAGAAGAAGTAAATGTACCGCCAATTAAAGGTCCTGAAGATCGTGAGAGTGAGGAAATGAATCAAAAAACTACGTCAAGAGATCCTCTAAATGGAAAGTATATTGTAGCCTTACCATTTAAGCAAGATGCTTCAGCACTTGGGGATTCGTTCGCATTAGAAAATAAACGTTTTTCATGCCTCGAACGCAAATTGGAAGCCTCTCCTAAATTGAGAGAAGCTCATAATAATATTATTAGTGAATATTTAGAGAAGGATTATTTGTCTTCTGTCACTCCAAATAGGGAGGATGAAGAGCCATCTTATATAATACCGCACCATGAAGTTGTACGAGAGGATAAAATCACCATGAGTTTGAGGATAGTCCTGGACGCAAGTGCAAAAACAAGCACTTCGGTATCATTGAATAATAATTTTTATAGTGGAGAACATTTACAGGGGAATTTATTTAATGTAATAAAGAATTTTAGTGTATTTCCAATAGCACTCTCGGTTGATATACGCAAAATGTTTTTGTGCATAGGAGTGCAGGAAAGTGATAGAAGATATCAACGAATTTTGTATCGCTTCTCGCCAAACGAGGATATTAATGCCTACCAGTTTAACCGCGTTTGTTTTGGACTTACATCCATCCCATTTCAAGATTTAAGCACGATCAGAAAATTGGCCACTGATGAAGGAGAAGCTTTTACTGAAGCAAAGAAAATCATTGGAGAATTTTTATACATGGATGATTTTGTATTTGGTATGGAAACTGCAGAGAATGCAAAGGAAACGTCCTCCCAGTTAATCGCATTATTGAAGACTGGCCAGTTTGATCTAGTCAAGTGGACCAGCAATTCGCAAGAGGTTCTGGAATCCATTCCAGATTCGCATCGCTTGTCAGCGATAAAGGAATTTGATGAAGTGTCCATGCATAAAGTATTAGGATTATGCTGGTCACCAAATTCCGATTTTTTCTCGTTTTTCACTTCTGCACCTAAATCGATGTATAGGAAGAGAAATAAATTGTATTGTGTCGCCAAAATATGGGACATTATGGGCTACATTGCACCTGTCGTACCATACGCTAAGCTCTTAATAAAGCAATTATGGATATGTCAATGTGATTGGGATGATGAGCCTCCCGCAGATATTGTGAGGATGTGGACGCAATTCTGCGAGGAACTATCGTCACTAAATAAAATAAAAATTCCGCGCCATGCTGGAATCACATCCAGAACCATTGTAACCATTGTGGGTTTCGCAGATGCTAGTGAAAAGGCTTACGGTGGCGTAATTTATTTTCATATACAAAATGAAGGTGCCAATTCAGTACATATTACTTGTGCAAAATCAAAGGTGTCTCCAGTGAAAAATCGTTTCTTTTGCACGATTAGAACTTTGTGCTGCATTAATACTTGCAAAAATAATGCATAAGGTAGTAGAAACCTTGGAAAAACGCTTGAAAATTGATAAAATATGCGCATTTACTGATTCCACTGTGGCACTTTGTTGGATTCAATCGTCTCCTCATAGATGGGGAACATTCGTGGCCAATAGAGTAACTAAAATTCAAGCAGAATTATCGGCCAACAGTTTTTTTCATATTGCAGGCACAGAAAATCCCGCTGATTGTCTGTCGCGTGGGCTTACCCCCAATCAGATTTTGGATCACCCGCTATGGGTTCATGGCCCACCATGGCTGAAATTAGCCAGAGCAGTGGCCTATTACCGCTTTTGACGTCACCATGGTGACGCAACCACCCGAACAGAAGACTATGTCGTTGCTAGTAACTTCTAGTTCGGAGGAGTATGAAATACTCACTTTGTCAAAACGCTTTTCTTCGTGGAATAAATTATTACGTTGTTTGGTTGATCATTATCATCAAATTCATTGGCACTCGGGTCCCGCATTATTAATGTCTATTTTGAGGCAGAAATATTGGATATTATCAGCCCGTAGTTTGATTCGAAATCGAGTACATAAGTGCAATTCATGTTTTCGGCTACACCCTAAAACAATCGCACCTTTAATGGCCGATCATAAGGATTGCCGTGTTACTTCATCTGTAAAGCCATTTACGCCCGTCGGCATAGACTTTGCCGGGCCTTTGAAGGTAACCATATCACGTGGACGTGGAATTCGTTCTCAAAAGGCATATATTTGCTTATTTGTGTGTTTAACAACGAGAGCGATACACCTTGAACTAGCATCAAGTCTAAGTACCGAATGCTTCCTGAATGCATTCAAGCGCTTTCTCTCCCGCCGTGGTCCCGTGTCAAATTTATATTCGGATAATGGAACTAACTTTGTAGGAGCCAAGAGAAAATTGAATGAATTGCACGCATTTTCAACATCTTCACATTTTGGTGAAGAATTCGCAAGTGTTTTGGCCAATAATAGAATAAACTGGCATCTAAATGCGCCAACAGCACCACATTTTGGTGGAAATTGGGAATCAAATATCAAAAGTATGAAGACTCATCTTTTTCGCGTAATAGGAGATCAGATTCTGTCTTTCGAAGAGACAACTACAGTGCTCGCACAGGTAGAAAACATTCTGAATACAAGGCCATTATGTAGGACGCTCTCTTCAGATCCATCTGAACCTCTCGCGTTAACCCCCGCTCATTTCTTAATGACTACTCCATTGAAACACCTGCCCGCCATGACCATCGAGGAGGATAATTTGAACCTTCTATCGCGTCATGATTTGCTCGATAAATTGATTCAATCTTTTTGGAAACGTTGGAGGTTAGATTATTTGCATACCTTGCAAGTACGTCCAAAATGGAATACTCCCGCTAACCCAGTCAAGGTCGGTTTAGTAGTAATTGTGGGGACAGAAAACGCTCCTCCATTGCATTGGCCGCTAGGAGTAATTGTCGAGGTTTTCCCCGCAAAGGACGAAGTAATTCGTGTTGCTCGCGTTAAAACGGCGTCGGGAACATACATTCGTCCGGTAGTGAAGCTTTACCCTTTGCCGACTCAATAATGGGATATTACCAATAGATTTAGTTAAAAATGTAGTTTAGGAATTTAGGATAAGTATTTGGTTTTATTTGTTTATTTGTGCGATAATGCTATCACAATGCGGTTTAGAAAGGGGGATTTCTCACCCTTTCAAGGCGAGGGGGATGTTTGCGCCAATCAATGTTCTTTTGTTTGATTTAGTACCTACTGGAAAACTGCTTTACCCAAGTACCTGCCCAGTTCCTCTATCCAAGTACCTACCCATCCCACGCCAAGACAAAACCCAATAAAACGTTCGATTGTTTCATTCACTTGTTTTTTATTTGACTTGTGGAAAAACGCACCCGCTTCGAGTTCGAAGAAATTTGTGCATTTTACTTAATTGAATTGAAACGCCGTAAGTTTAATTTGCAAAACTTATTGACCACACCGCCGCGGCTGCAGAAGTAACCGTGTTTACGTATATATGTGTACAAGTGAACTATTATAAAGACAAGGGAGAATTAAAAGGACCACAGAACCAGCGGCAAATGTCGAGTGAACTCGGTGAGTTTTGGCAATACCTATCCTTTTCCTTTTCCTTTGAGTAGTTTTCCAGTGATTGTTGTTTCAGAATCACACCGCACCCGCCTACGAACGAATTGATTTGCGCAACCATCATTTGAAATAAAAATATTACTAAAAACATGTAATTTATAATTAAGCAGACAGGTATTTAAATGCCCCCTTACAAATATTACATGCGATTATTATATGCGATTTACCTTGTAACTAATTCTGCTAGTAATTATTTTGTTAACTCTCCTCTGCAAAGACTCCATATACTCGGTAACAAATATTCCTCTATAGACGTTTACCGTCATCAATCGATGTCAAAATTTAAACTCAGTGTATTAGAACAATTAAAATAAATCTATTAATATCATGCACTATATAGCACCTTAATTGAAATATTATGGTAGCTATGTTTCGATAAACACGTAATAAATACTTTAAAAAAGTTTGCTAATTACAAACATAAGTATTGACAATCCTATCGTATTTCCCTCTTTAATTAAAATAACAATCTCACATTAATTTACTTACCATATATTCTATGTTACCTGCTTTGTGTCAACTATTATACTTGGTGTTATCTATATTTTGTATATCTTATGTTATCTTTATTTTGTTTCTTATATTTATATTATGTTTATATTATATTATGTTATTTCTTATATTTTTCCAAACACATGTACTGCACTATATGTAAAAGCCCTATGGGCGTTTAAATAAATAAATAAATAAATAAATAAATAAATTTTAGCTGAAATTTTTATTGTGATTTAGTTAAATAAAAGAAAAATCGATGCATATATTTTCGAACGCGAGGTCCATCTAATTACTGATGTTATTTGTTTCAAGATGTAAATAATTAATTCGATATAACATTTATAAAATATCGGAAGTTCTTGTTTCCCAGGTAATTATAAGTATTAAGAGTTTGTTGTTAGTTCTCCAGGGAGAGAGTTCCGCACGAGTTTCGGAGAAACGTGCGAGTAGTGTATTATTAGTTGTTCTTTTTCCCTTCATCACGTTTTCCAGGTCGCCCGTTAATTCCAGAGTTCAGCGGGTGAATGGTTATTAGTTCATATCGGCAGGACACACTTGAGCTGGCTGTAATCCTGCGGCGACGACGGACCCGCAAAGAGAAAATCCGTAGAAAAGCCATCTGTCGGCAAGTTCAATTACGAGATTTTCCAAGTTCCCAGATTGAGTCGCGCGGACGGGGGAGGGGGTGGGGGGAAACAATGAGAGGTTTGGCCTGAATAGAGCTGCTTTAAGATATGGGTCGGGATTCCTTCACGAATAGAATTGAATGTTTTGCATCGATCCTCCAAGAATAAAAAATCTATCTAGGTACTGATTTCGTTCATAGATAATTTGATTGACTTTCGATATTATTTTTCGATTACTATTTATCAATAGACTGTTCGTATTCTTGTTTGTTTTTTTTTTTTGTTTTCGTTGCAGATTTTTTTTTTTATTTGTGATAAAGGAATTGTATCATCTTACCGGTATTTCAATGGAAGATGCTCCGGCATTGATTTCCTCGACATGGGTGGACACACTGAACCCCAGATTCCTACCCACCCCTGATACCTTTTCCTTCCCAGAACTTCCTCTCCTTCCTTTCCTTAGACAAACCCTCCTCACAGTATCCCCAAAGATGATAGACCCTCTGGGAAATTATTTTCCTCACGACCTCGTATGGAGTAATTTTTTTTTTTTTTTTACATTAACTCCACACAGGAGGCCCTCAGGAAAATAATTCCCCTCAGGGCCTATGTCATCTGGGATGCTGTGTGGAGGGTCTTTTTATGGAGAGGAAGAAATGAACATTGGTCTTGAAGAGACCCATGTTGTAGGAGGGAGGAAACACAGATGCCGGCAAATCGTTCCATAGCCGAGCTGTTGAACTCAAGAACGAGTCGAAAAAACGACCCGTTCTCATGTGACAAATGTCAACCGTGTACATATGTTGGGCGCGCGTTTGGCGTGTCTCCCGACTATGCACCGGTGCCGAAGGGATCAATGACGCTAGTTCCTCAGAGCATCTTCCATTGAAATACCGGTAGAACATGGATAGCATTCCCACCCGACGCCTGTGCTCTAAAGATTGCAACCCGTTCGTTAAGATGGGAAAATCTATCAAACGGACCGCCCGTTTCTGCACAGAGTCGAGGAAATGTATTAAAACATATGTTTTTTGACGCTTTTTGAGATTTACCAATGAATTATTTGTTTTTCTTTCAACCAGCAAATAGAGGTAAAAAAATATTTCTAAAAGTTCATGAACACTTAGCACTCTTCTGAAATAAAATTACCCCCACGATCATAATAGAAAAGCTCAATTTATAAAATAAGCTGAATACGAAATCAAAATGCAATTAGTATATTAAAAGTAAATTTGCAGTCGGTTTGCATTCGATGGTTAGCAAAACACTTACGTAGCTAATTTTGCATTCATTTATGACTATTATAAATAAAATTTTGACACGATGAGGTTATTTGAACATTGTGTTTGCAGACAGATACACAACAAAAGAAGCTTAATGTTTGGGATACACCCAAAAGGGATAAAACAAATTTTCTGCGATACGTTTAAAAATATCTATTTCATTACAATGACGATAATTTGAAGACATACTATAAACTATTTTAAAAAATATTATGAAAGCTAAAATTTATAGTTTCGTTGTCGTTGAGAACACTGGATTTAAAATGAGCCGATAAAAATGCATAGTATACTGTATTGAGCATAACACACACTATCCCAGTAGTGTTAAGTAGAGATGAATTGCGAAAACTTGTTTATGAAATTGTTCACCGTAGATTTGTTAGTTATTCTCTTCGAATTATAATAAATTAGTAGAGCAAGCATGAAAACAATTGCGATAGAACTTTTGTTTACTTAACAATGCTTGCGTTGAACAAAACTTACGAATTAATCTGTGCCACAAAGCTGCTAAGGATCTTGTTGAAATTAGAGAAATTGAGAATCCAAGATCCTATTTTGAACGTAAGAGCGAAACGCTTCTTTTGAAATAATAAAGTTAGTTTTTATATCCTCTTAAACTTTGTTCCACGGTAAAACACATCATCCAGCCTCTTTTCAAAGCTGAAAAGCATTACATCCGAATTAAATTTCTCTTAAACTTATCAACTTTCTCCTACCGTCATTCTCCTATTCAAACTTTAAACAAACAATGAAAAAGCGATATTAATAAAGCCATATAAAGTAATTTATTACAAAAAATGTGAATGCCAGTTGAAAAATACGGTTCCATGATTCAACTGCTCGGCTACACCACATTTTTCATTTTTCACAAACGCCATTAAAATCACTATTCGGAAAATCACAGAAATTTTATAGTTAAAGTTGTGTTCATTATTTAGTTGTCATTGGTTTGGTTACCTGAAACATTATTATTTATATTTTCCTGGTAGTCACCTCTCCGCCGGCCATAAAATTCGCTCATTTAATCAATACTTTATCTTGCCAAGCATTAAGCCCAAACCGTATCTGGGCATAGCAAAATAAATGTTTTGCCTCGTTGATAACGAAAGCATGTCCACAAGTTGAGGCAAAGTAACAAGATTTTGGCTTGTTTATTATTCTCCTTGAATCTATAATGTTTTCCAACGGTTTTTCTTTACTGGATATTTATCACGTGGAAAAGTTTGAAAGAACTGTATATTGGAACCCCAGTGGAGTACATAATTCTTGCTCGTATAGTAAGACGTCTGATTTGTCCTTTCAAAGTCGTACGCGCTAAACCATAAATTATACGGTTTGTAAATTCTAAGGGCTTTTGTAATACTACTGATTTTATAATATATCATTCTTTTGTCTGATAAATAAAAGCCAACGAACACTCTTAGCGAGTAACATACAAAAAATCTAACTTCATAAATTAGGTGAGTGTTTGATGGTATGGGCATCACTTACATTCATTTTTACGTGTGGCATCACCGTCACCTCTCCGAAAAATATCTCGGCACCGCTCCGAGAATGACAGTGCAAATTATTCCGTTCCTAGCACTCGATCCAACCGCCCGTTTGCGTTTTGTACCTCTCTACCCGTTTCATACGTGAACACTAATTGTGTAAATTATTAAAATCTTAAATAAATGTTAAATCATTCAAATAAGAGTACAGTGTTATCAATCATCATCCAGTATAATCATTGAACACAGGATCGCGGCCTGAAAGTACCGCGACCCCCAGGAGCCTGACTATTCCTCATGGTTGAGTATTAATATATACACTCGTCTGATGAGAAGACGGAGCACAGGTCAAACATCCTCCACCAGCTCCTTAGCCTCTGGAACCAATTCTTTCAACCTTGGTAATCCCGACACTCAAAAACTACTTTCAACAATGGTAAACAAATGGAAAAAAAGACATATTGCTTTCAAAGTGATTAAAAAGTACCATTAACTGATACCATACAAGTAACCATTACATTATTTGTGTTTTGAAAATGATCCATATGTTTATATAACTCCATCTCTCTACAATGTCAAATACGCGATACGCAAAGCATTTGCTTACTCTTCACGATAGAAGGGTTCGGGCCTCATTTTATCTGGCCACCTTTTCAAAGGCTGAAAAGTTGGATTGGCATTTAACAAACAACGAAACAAAACCCATCACAAAGTGTCTTTTGTGACAGTGTTAAATGTTAACGTGTCCCAAAGTCTAAACCCGACATCGTGGTAGCAGAAATCGCGCGGTATAAAGACTATGCCACACTGCTTTTGCTAAGCCGAAATGTTGAAACGCAGGCGCGAAACTTAAAACCTCCACAGGGTGATGTTCCAGCACGTTTTTCGGCATAAGTCTGCTGGTGATCCGATGTACGTGCAGGCTCATGCGGTCACTGGTAGACAAAAGTTTAAATTAAAACTAGGATTAAGTGTATAACACGTACACTACAACTTAATTGTAAATAAATGACAGGATCAATCAGATGATCAGAATGTGAGTAAGGTAGAAGAATCTTGGGATTAGCAAACAGGATTCGGCTATATGTTTTTAGGTTTTCACGGCCAAAAAGTATTTTTGTTATTGTTTTTGGGGTGTTATGCCGTGTTTCGCTACCTCCTTCTTTAGCCAACGTTTCGGACAGCGTTACAGTGTCCATCATCAGGGCAGATGAGTAAAAAAGTTTTTTACTCATCTGCCCTGATGATGGACACTGTAACGCTGTCCGAAACGTTGGCTAAAGAAGGAGGTAGCGAAACACGGCATAACACCCCAAAAACAATAACAAAAAAGGATTCGGCTATGTATTTTATTAGATAGATTAATAAATACGCCCATTAAATTTCAGATGAAATATAAAGTAGTAAATAAAAATACAATAGGTAAAAACACTGTCGACATTTTACAATGTGTTCTTCAATTAAAAGCGATAAAATTTAAAAATTAAAAAAAAAACATCTGGTTCCCTATTGAAAAAATCATTTGCTGTGACATCACACGCCATAGATTTGGTTCGTTTTGGCGAAAAAAATTTACTCGTCAGACAATAATACTCTTTTCAAATACGTTCATATGGAAATTATTTTCCTCAGGGCCTCCTGTGTGGAGCTCATGTAAAAAAGAATATTATTTTTTATTTCCTATATTACAAAGAAAATTTGTAATATAGGAAATTCCTATATTACAAATTTTCGTGTCAAAGCTTTGTTAGAATTATGTATGTAGAAATATAATCGTCCCAAAATGTTTGAAACACATTCGTAATTCTTAATCAAATGAGCAACATTAAATAAAAATAATCGAAAAAGTTTTTACATATTGAGGCAATTTTACATATAATGATAATTTAACAATGAATAACTCATTGTATTGTTTATTAAAAGAACTGCATTTATAATAAACTTCCACTGTAAATAGAAAAAAGTATTTAAATTGAAAAAATACAGCTCCACTGATTATGAAGAAAAAAAAAACACATTCCGAAATCTAAAGTTTGTCAAATACAAAATCTAATATCTATTTATAGCTTTTCTATGGTAATTCTAGTGCAACGATGCCACAACGTTGTTTCCGCTTAAAAGAAATAAACATGCAAAAATAAACAATCGTAATTATTTTATTGCCATAAAAACAATACGATTAACAACCTACATTATAATATAAAGATTAGTCCAAAACAAACATTCACACTACAACGCAAACCACCAATGCCCGATTTCATTTTAATTGTCGAAAGCAATGTTCAATTTCTCGTCGGATCCATTTTATGTTTCATTAAACAGTCGTTGGCAAGTCGGCCCCATCTTAATCACACAATCATTATCGAACATGCGCTCAATGAGCAAGGAAGGGGAAGAGTATTTATTTTCGCATGAAACTAAAACCCACCGCAGTCCGGTACAATAAAGATAATGCAGCCGAAGCTGGAACAATGCGGAATAGTTGCGAGCGGAAATGGAAGGCAAAGGCATTATCGGCCACTGGTCACAAAAGTTTAATTACAGAATGAATCTGGTGTGCAGGGGCGCAACTGCGCGCCCCCTGCATGAACTACTTTCCGGGGTAGCACCAGTTGCAGATGGTTAATTCCGATTTACGAGTGGATTCAAGAGAAATATTGGCTTGATAAGTTATAGATTATCAGATATTATAGGAAATGTTTAATCGCAAGATAACCGTGGCGCAATTCCGGTTTAAGTGTGCAATCAAATCCATAGTAATTACGAACCATCTTCAAACGTATTCGCATTATATAATAGTGGACTTCGTGGTACAGGAATGATTTGGAACTATTGTATCATTTGTATTTAAATAAATTATTTTTAAATGGGGAAGAGGAGTGTCTTGTTAAAGCGGAGGGAATAAACTAAGATCTTGGCGAAGAAATAGAATGTTCAAAGCCAAAATTTTATTCCACGGCCAAGCTGTTTAGTCCGAAACCAAGTTATAAAAACGTGCTATTAGTTCTTCGGAGAAGCTTTCATTAAAACACCTAACATAGAAACGGAAGCCCCGAAGTAAGTTTCCGTTCGTGAAAGACGGTCGTCAGCTCGTATAGTATTCAAGATTCAAAGCTGGCATCTTCAACTGAGAACTAGGTGTTTAATTAACGGTAAGGAGCCGGTTGTCCTAATTGGCAGCGACTTGCAATAAAATGCTCCCTCTTTCGTGCAAAACGCGGGTGTGGCACATGAAGAATTCACTCTCTTAAATGGCTCTCAATACGATTATAGGATATAAAAATTGTCTTATAAATACGTAACATGTACAGTATATGACAATTATTATCAATTTCCGGAATTAGCTATTAGGAATTAAACATCGGAAAACTCTCCTAGCTTCGAGTATTTAATCAAAAATTAAGACCACATTGATATTGTTTTTTCTTGTGTAGATATTATTTTTCAATTTTTTTTACCGTTAGTATGTTGCTAATAGTTATACTGTAAAACGCACACAAAGAGAAACACTATCCATTATGTAAACGCACTTACTATGATACTGTAATATCTTTTTCTGAAATGATTTCCCATGTCCTTAACTGGTAGCGTACTTGGCGGCTCACCTATTTTTTGTTTGTTTGTGGAGACAAGAAGCGGTGTCGAGTCGGGAGTTCGTTTCCTTTGTGTTCCGACTAAAGTTGTCAGATGTGACGAACACCGTTGCACTGTCTGGGTGGAAACATTAAAATGTCGCTTCAACGCTTCTTTTCGACTCCATTCCCCATTGTTCGAAATATTATATTATTCTGCAACCCTGTTGCTTTCTTTAACAGATGTTTATTTTGTTAGTGAACTTCTTTATCTTGAAATAGTATTATTTTTAGATATTCTTTATTTTCCAAACGCATTTTGAAAAATATTTCTCTTTTATCTTCTTTACCTAATACATGTCTTTTCTTTTTTATGTTATCCTGAATACTAGCTGCATTTTAAAATAATATTAGTTTTCAATAAATTTTAAATATGGCTTGCATTCAAAACACAGGTACAACACTAATCTAAACTTAGACGACTGGTGAGATTGAAGTTCTAAGGTTATTTCAGACTGCTTGCAGGACGAAACTTGCTGATAATAAAAGTGATGATAACTAACCTACCACAGAAGAGGGCTCCATAATAAGAAAAATTTTAAAAAAGATTGTTGCCTCTCGCTGACTAAACAATATTCGTGAAAACGGCAAGTGTGCAAGTATTAAAAAAACGCCCTGGGTATTGAGATTGCTCAGTGTTAGATCAGTGGTAAGAGCATACACTAGGACTAAGGAAGACCGAGTTCGTATCCAGGTCACGCCAATTTTTTTTTGTCCTTCAAAAAATACAATTATACTTTTATGAACCGTACCTTTCAAAAACACAGCAAATATCAGACAAAAATATATGTTACCAATTCCGATTTGTAAAAAAAACTTTGGGTCAACAAAACTACAAATACTTAGGAAAAAATTTCTTCAATAAATTTCCAGGAAAAAAATCCCTTAACATCAAAACACAATTAAAAAATATACTGAAAACCTTAACGAAAAAAAAATAAACAAATAAATATATAAAAACAAATATTAAAAAAAAAAAATCGCTTATTCTTTTTAAAAAACGAATTTAAAAAAAACTACAAAATAAAAACAGCTATAAAAACAAAAACAAAAAAATCGAAATAACCAAACAAATAAAACCTCCTCCCATACACACAAGCATTTGCTTATTATGGGAGATTATAAAAAAAATAATAATTCTATAATTTGCAAGGCAGATAGAAACATTACACCTTTAAATTTATACGACGATAATGCCAACATTCTTTTAAATACCAACCAGGAATTATTAGATTCCTGGTCAAATAAAATTATTCACGCCAAACACTTCAATTATCTCAACCAAACGTATGTTGACAAACTTTCGTCAAACAAATGGTTGAGTATTGGAGAATTGAGCGCAGAAATAGAAGGATTTATGCTTGCCATTCAGAATAGAGTCATTAATACTAAAAATTATAGGAAGTATATAATCAAAGATAGAAATCAAATTGATGATTTATGTAGAAAATGTTTGGCTTTTCCCGAAACTATAGAACATATTATATCGGGTTGTTCTATATTAGCGCCTTCCGAATATACTTTTAGACACAATCAGGTTTTAAAAATAATTCATCAAAGTTTGGTAATTAAACATAAATTGATTGACTGCCGTAATGTAGTACCATATTATGAATACGAACCAAATTCGTTTTTAGAAAATGAATTTTATAAATTATATTATGATAAAACTATACTAACAGACAGAACGATTCGTCATAATAGACCCGATATAGTTTTACATGACAAAATTAAAAAAATAACTTATATCATTGACGTCGCTATTCCAAATTCCTGTAATATTCAAAAATCTGTTTCTGAAAAAATTAGAAAATTAAAAAGAATTTGGCATTCTCGGACTATAAAAATATTACCATTTGTTATTTCGGCTACTGGCATTATACCTAGCTCTCTAATTAAAAATTTAGGCTTATTAGATTTGTCAAAGAATCTTTATATAAAAATGCAAAAATCAGTCATATTAAATACATGTAGGATTACGAAAGATTTTTTAAATATTTATATTTAGGGATCGGTAGGATTTATCGGTTCAGTTAGGAGTTCTATCGAGCCGAACCCTCTGATATGAAAATGTCTGGAGTCGGTGAAGTATTTTCCCATATGGTCTCTGGTAGGTTGACGTGTTGTTCTTGTATAGTTTTGTATTTAGTATACTTATACAATGCAATTACATCGCGTGAATTGACTAGATTAGCATTTGTGGAAAAGTGTGTGGAAGGATTAAGTTTTTCCTGTGAGGAAGATTTAACCCGGAAATAAAATCTAGAGAAAAAATAATATTGCTGTAGGAGTTTTTTTTATTTCTTTATTCACTTGAATGTTATCCTGAACTCAATCCAGTGGAAACAGCAAATTAATTTATTTCGAATACAAAATATTTTCAAGAATCCTTGCAAGTAATTATCAAACGCCACCCAGATATTCATGATAAATAAAATATAATTTTCACTGGATGGGCTTTAAATCACAACGGGGAGATGTTTGAATATAGGTAAAGCCTTAGTATTTAAATCACGTATGCGAGCAACGTTTTCCGCAAATCTACCAATTTAAATTACCGGGTTTGGTTCAAGGGTGTATTATTCCGATATAGCCTTTATTGGATTCAGCGCATAAGTTATACAGTTAAACGAATGGATTTTCCAAATTCAGTTTATTAAAAATTTACCCCGTTTTTCAAACAGTGCATTATTAAATTATGAAAAATTTATTTTGTTCATCGACTTTAAAAGCGCGATGGGATAGAAATAACGAGGGTCAAATGTGCAGGGAAATCTGAAAAAAAAAACTCGAACAAAACAAAGAAAGCAAAAAAGTTTGTTTTTTGTTTACGTATATCGTCCACATTATAGTTTATGTGGACATAATCAGCACAATTCCCATTAATTGAAAAATATTACGTCGAATCAATAAAAGCTTTGTAGTTTTATACTAGTTTTTCAATCCAGCTTCAAATTAACTTCAAAAATATGTTGCGAATAATTTTGACAAAATTTTATATTATTTTCGACAGTACAATAAACACTGCCAAGATCTACAGCTCTTGCTGGAATCGTTGCTTCCAAGGAGAAAGGGCTACCGGAATTGTATGATGTCAGTGCTCAAAACAAAAGGGAATAAGATTAAGTTTCATAAAACATATGTTTTTTGCTTAGTTGTGATATATAAAGGATAAAAAAGTAACCGTATAATATGGATTACACACAATTTCACTACGAAAAGTGTAATTAAAATATATTATTAAAATGAGAATAACTTAAGGCAAAGATTAAATTGAAATAACTATTTTCGGTTAATCTTTGCTATGAATCGGTTTACAAAACTAAAACTAAGAAATACTTTTTTTCTATGTTTCGCTTGAGTAGAATTGAAATAAAAATTGTGTTTTTAATTTTTGGGTTATTATGCCGTGTTGGGCTACCTCCTACTTTAGCCAACATTTCAGACAGCGTTACAGTATCCATCATCAGCCAAACGATGGCTTAAGAAGGGGGTAGCTCAACACGTCATAATACCCCAAAAATAAACGATAAATTTTTTTTGATTGTGAAAATCTAAGATCATATAAAATTGTTATTAACTTTTTATAAATACATAAGCCTACAGTACTAAAAAACTTATTTTTTCATTAGAAATATGAACGCGTTTTAAGGATTTGAAAATTTAAAAAAAACGACCAGGCTAAGATTATCAGTAACAGTTTCTCTTGATTAACTTTTCTCTTCGTTATAAAATAATTCACAAAATAAATAAAAACCACTCTTGCGCCTAAATCTTGCTTTTGTCCACTTCGTTTGCCAAGCGATTTTTATACTAATTACCTAAAAAAGTGGTGATATAAGGCACATTAAGAATATACACCTTTTATGTTTATTTATTCTTATTAATAATATGATAGGCAGCACGGGAGACGCAGGTGAGGATATCATTATCCCGAATAACGTTACAATTTTTCTAATAAGCATATTTTTAAAATGTAATAAATTTCATCATAAATACATTTACATTAATCAGAAATCACAGTTCAAACTCTAATTGATGCTAGATAAAAGTGCACATACTACGTTAAAAAAAACAAATGAGTTAAAAAAACATTTATTGCTAATTCAAATGAAAGCAACCTCCCCAAAACAAAAGTTGAATAGATACGATTTTCCGGAACCTGCAGTTGGCAGACTATAGTGAGCAAGCAAAAAGGTCCACACAGACCCGGTTTGGTTTGTGTCATGTGGAAAAAAACACAAATAATCCGATTCGAGCTATTGTTTTCACTGTACAAAGAAGCAAATTGTAAAAATACGACACAGTATGGGAAGTTGGTTCCACCGATTGCGGCGAACTCTGTTAAAGTTATCCTGTGGAATGAACTAGTAAAAATGAACATTTTTGGTTAATATTTTAACACCGGTTTCGAGGTTTAAAATCCATTCAGTCAATAAATCAAAAACTTGCATTCTATATCCAAAATATTTTAAAAAATCAGAGTGTGCGATTCACACACAGTAGAAGTGAAATTAGAAATTCGCTAGATGTCGCAATCTTTTCTTTTGCCTGTTTATTTTAAAGTGGTTTGAAGATTGGATATTAATTTTATAAAAATAAAAATGTTTATTTTTCTTGGATTTCGTAGTATTCGAACTGCGTTCGCTGGATGACTGTTTCTCTGGCCGCTTGGATTTGTCAGGCGCCTTAGCCGCTGCGCTACGGGAGGTTCGAGCCGAGGCGCGAATTGAGCGCATTATATTAGAACCGAGGACCCATCAAATAATAAATTTTAGTGACCCACTTCCGTTTCACCAGAATTTCAAATCACTAACGGGACTATAGAAGTTTCACTTAAAAAAAATAGATAAACAGGTAATGAAGCGCACAAACTAAACTGACAAGAAGTTAAAATTCTCAAAATTTTACGTAAGAACGTGATACATCGTTCTGTATGTAACAAAAATCCATAGTTTAATGATGTCTAAGAGGAATCGATAAACCTGCTGTAAAGAATCCGTCAGGGCAACGTAATAATCAAGATAAACAGAAAAACTTGATGGCCGCTTAAGAAATATGGAAATATTTTGGAAAGGCCATATCCATAGATATTATTTATATTAAACTTTTAAATAGAGGTAAAAAAAAACAAGTAAGGTTGCTTGTTTTTCAAGGTAATACTTGCACATTTCAAAATTATATAGTGTTTGAATAAATAATTTTATAAAGATTAAATGAATTAAGTGATATAAACCCTTTAGTAGATAGATTATTAAAAACAATTATTATGAGAGCAAATTTATTCTGTTGAAAATAGTTCTCATTATTATTTCAACCTATGTGAGATTCATCTTTGGTGCATTAAATTTTTCATTACCCATATGAATTATTTGTACCGTATAAAGCACAGCCCAGAATGTGTTGATAACAAATAATTAGTTTTCAGTAGTGATGGAAATGATCGAAACATTTATATAATCGATTTTTTTTTATCGAAACATTAAAAGAATCGAATGATCAATCGATTAATTGCTCGGAGTTCAGGAGCAATATCTGCGGTCACGGGCAAAGCATACATCAGCATGGCAATATTTTCCGAAAAAATTTGTAACAAATATTTTTCATTGCTGGCAATGATTTCTTTACAAGCAACATTAAATTTCTATAATTTACAATAATACCTTACTATCTATCGTCTATGGTCTGGTCTGACCTTGAAACCGCTTCCTTAGCAAGATTATTAATTATTTTATTATTTATAATAATACTTTACTATCTATAATCTATGATCTGGACCAACCTTGAAACTGTTTCTTAGATCCAACCTCAAAATAACCCATTTACCTACTTAAATTATGAAAAATAATCACCACGTCAATCTTTAACACATATTGGAAACGTAAATCATAACCTAAAATATTATTTCGTCGTTTACAATTCACGTTTGAATACTACGATTGTCTCGGTTAAACATTTCGATTATTTCTGACCAATTACAACGCTTATCTCACATCGATTAATTCTGACGAATCACAGCGCTTGTCTTTCATCGATTCCATTTTCGAATGATTTTGACGTTTGAGTGCTACGATTGTCTCGATTAATAATTCGATTAATTCTGACCAATCACAACGCTTGTCTTTCATCGATTCCATTTCCGAGTTAATTTTGACGTTTGAGTACTACGATTGTCTTAGTTTAACATTTCGATTAATTCTGACCAATCACAACGATGATCTCGCATCGATTAATTCTGACGAATCACAGCGTTTGTCTTGCATCGATTCGTATTCGATGAGATTATTGACATCGATTGTTCAAGAATCGATTTATCTATGACGATGTATCGAAATGCATCGATGGTAAAAAGATCGATGCAACATCGATTTTGAATCGATTGTTCCCATCGCTAGTTTTCAGTGATTTCATTCAAATCATTCCGACCATTCTTCGTCTAATTAAATCTCACTGCATTGCGAACGATTTTTTGTTATTATTTTTACAAAGAGAAAGCGAGACGACTTAAACTTTTCTGATTCAAAGCATTTAAGCAATGTTTGCAGAACAATTTATTAATTAAATGAAGACAATATGAGCGAAACTCAATCGAAAATCTGGAAACAGAAAAATCAGAAAAATATATTGGCACCTCTGGGCCTCGAACCCAGGACCTCCCGCTTTCCGCCCGGAAAGCGAGAGGTCCTGGGTCCAGATTTTTGATTGAGTTTTGCTTATATTGTCTTCGTTTAATTAAATATTACAATTTGGGGTCTTACTCATAAAGTTAAAATATAAATAAAAATTCAATTTATTGCTTTAAAAAATATTTACGCTTTTTACTAAAACATTGATGATTATCAGACTCTCTATTCAAAAAGTATAAACAGTTGGATCTATATTGAAAATCATATTATATATTACAGAATTTGTGTTATTTTATCATTGTACATTTTTTCCCTCAATTTTTTTCAAATATTTGACTAAACGGTAAAAAAGCGAGGCAATAAAACTAACAAAATTTGAGCTTTTCAAAAGCACTACTATTGTTTTAAATAAAACCATGAAAACTTTTTGTTAAATCGTAATGAAAGATTAGTAAGTTTGTTAATTTTAGTTAAGAAGTCGGATTGTTAAAATACGTTATTCAATCTCTACCAACAATTATGTGGTCGTTCGTAGGCGTAGGCAGTATGTAAATAATATATATAGTTCGTAGGCATAGGCACAGGTGTGGGCGTTCGAATTTGAATATTGTGGTAAAAGTAAAAATACTAATGAAAAGAACACTAAGAAATACGTTTGTCCAAAAATATAATTCTAAAATATGATTAACAAGTGCGTATCCGAAGATACTAAAAAAGGATTTATATTATTGCATGTTGGCTAAAATGTCTCCTGAAAATTCACGAAATATAATTTAGTTTTTAAAATTACTTAAACATAAGAATTTTAAACAAAAGAAGTACACATTTCAAATAAAGAATTAAAATAATTTTCAGGAAAAAAAATATGACGTAATGTGTATGGTAACGCCGAATTGGATCTGGCAGGTTTTTTCAGCTACGCCGATAGCCCTGCTAGAATTCAACCTTACTGTTTTGAATACGCGTTATAGTACACCGGAACCCGTCCTTTTCTTGCTCGGCTTTGAACTTTCTATCATTTTCGCATTGAATTACGTACCACGTGGTTAGGTTATTTCTTACCGTTATTATCGTTTCTAAATACCTGATTCAGCGATCGAATAAACCACCATTTTGTGAATAAATCATCACAAAAAAACTATTGCGGGTGCCTGTGGTTCATTCTGAAATATTCAAGGGATAACCAAGGGATCCCTACCTACAAGAAGCAAGATAACCTTGCTGTTTGGTTTATGCGGAGACGATGGGTCGAGAGAGTACGGTTGGAAAGGTCTAAAAACCTCCTTCACCCAGTCTCTCTCGATCCGACCCGCCACGCAGCAGGTGGACAGACGCATCCGCCACCAAGACCTGGACAAACCTCGCCCCATGAATCGTCACCCCTAAGTCACCAATCGTAGCGAACTACTTAATTGCGGAGCATTGTTACTTTTTTTTTATCTGCTACCGAGTTCGACACATCCGTGTCATTCACACACTTAAGTAACACAAAAATTAAGTAACAAATTTACACGTGAAATAAAACTCTTTATAAAAAAATGTCTACAAATTGTTACATAGTTAATGCTCAAGAAATAGTTATAAAACATCCAAGTAGAGCAATAAAAGTAATGAAATATTTATTAAGGCGATTAATAGTTAAATTAATGAAGTAAATGTTGAAAATGGATGAAATATTCATATTGTTATTCCTACTGGTTATCAAATAACCCAGTTTGCTGTATTCTGGCGCAATATGGAATAACAGTTGGTAATTAGAGATGATCTAAAATTAAGGGACAAACACAAGCTGTTCCCCCAAGAGATTCCTTGTCGATGACTAAACAGAATTAAATTACTCCTACTGCGGATGTACGAATATCTAGTAATAGGTAGTCTCAGAATCACATATAAACATCTATTTGTAAGGGGGTGAAATGCTACAAAGTTAATTAGGTACGAGCAGTATATTAGCCTTGTTATGTTCTGAATTGGTTGAACAATGGTTAAAGAACTCTCCCTTGTCAATACATTAGAGTTACATTTATATTATTTAAGATGTTTGAAAAAGTATGAACTTGACTTTTTCCTGATAGATATTTATTTTCCAACGAACCGGTTTCGCCCAGCTGCATAAGCGCGTTTGTCCACCGCCGCCGTTACAGAGAAACGAGATTATTACGGACGGCGGTCGTGTGTCCACCACGACCAATCTCAGTTTTTTTCGACACATAACCAACGCAAAACAAAAAACCGTGCTCCGGCGTCGGCAATCTCGGGTGTACACAGTGGACAATTTTTTTTTTTTTTTTTTTAATTTCCTTTATTTTTCCCAATTTTACATTTTATAAATACAATGTTATGAAAATCATGAGAGAAATTAATGTTAACTTACTAAGGCGTAGCCTGTGCGTGGGTAATAAATTTATGTATGTTTTTTTATTGTATCTAGAAAGAACAAACAGTGGGCATATTAGCAAAAGCATAATTAAATTTTGTCTAAACAGTTTGTATAGAAACATATAATAGTGTAATAATAGATATACAATAGTGTAATAATCAACTACTCAATTTGGGAGGCGGGAATGGGTACCGCCGCCCCGGGAACCTTTATTGGATAACCAACACCTCTGCCATAGGTCACCCCAAGTGGTTCGCTACGTTTGGTGATTTAGCAGGGGTGCCCGGGTTCATGGGGTGAGGTTTGTCTAGGTATTGGAGGCGGATGACCAGGACTCACTGATCTTCAGACTCCTACCCACCCCTTAAACCCTTTTCCTTCTCAGAACTCTCCTCTCCTGCTTTTCCTTAAAAAAAAAAACCCTCCACACAGCATCCCCAAAGATGACATAGGCCCTGAAGGAAATAATTTCCCTCAGGGCCTCCTGTGTGGAGCTCATGTAAAAAAAAATAAAAATCTCGGCGGCCCTGAAAACGGCAACGGATGAAGGACGTGCGGTACATCCATCGATCCAGCCATATCATATGTATCGCTACTTTTACTTCGGCAACGTTTACATTTCGTTTACGGCGGCGGTGAACAAACGCCCTAACACTAGCAAGGATAAAAATAGCATTTGGTCGATTTAAAGAACGTGGTTCTATCGTCTATCTGGTTCCCGCTCGTATTGAATGTTGGTCTATTATCAGGGCAATTTTCACCCTGAACAACTCAACGAAACTGCACTCTACTGCACAGACCTGTAGGCAATTGTCAAAGCTATAAGCTATAGGGTGCAGCGTCTTACCCATATTGTGTTGACATAATCTAACACTGGATTATGTTTTGCGAAATGGTGAATTTTTGTGATAAAACTATTACGTTTAAATCCAAATTACAAAAGGTTGTAATTAATAAACTATGGCGAACAGCCATATAATTAACAAAAAATAATTTTACCGTTTGGAAACACCTCGACCTACCGATAGGCCGAGTGGACAAAAATCTGCAAGCTCATTCTGCTGTTTACTATCCGACCTTTCGGGTGTTATCAATCTCCCCTAGTGTAACGCGACTTGCCGTAATTTGTATAAAGTTATTGTAAATAAAAAGTGACCGAGTTAATTCGAGTTATTATTCATACACACATCTCCATACACAGGACTAGCTGCCGATCTGAGGAGGTCAACATATAACTCACCATAATAAACAGATCCTTTTCTAAAAAACAAATCTTTTAATTGTCATTTTTGTAACCCTATCACAACGGCCCAAAACCAAATAAATGTATAATAATGGTATCTTATATCGTATCCGATAGCGATGAAACTTTGGTGATTTGTTTTGCGCACTCCCGCGAAGGTTAAAGACTATAAATAATGGTAACCTCTGGCGTTATAAAATTTGTTTTGCGTTTTGAAAATGTGTGTATTTCATATATTTTAGCGGCAGGGAGGGAAGGCTTAAAGGGAAGGGTTATGAAGAAGGTGGGTTTTGCGGGAGCGAGGTGGAAGGGGAACGCGGGGGGAAGGGGACGCGGGAGAGGAACGGGGATGCATGGGAAAGGAAATGCAGGGAGAAACAATTTAATTTTTTATGAGAAAAACTCTCCTTTTATAACTTTTGAAGGTTATTTCCATCAACATAATATATCATTGAAGAAGAAGATAACACTTATAATCTAAATGAAAATATGAAAGAAAACAAGACACAGAAAAATAGAAAAAGACAATGGTCGCAACTGGGACTCAAACCCAGACCTCTCGTCTAACCGTCTGAGGTCTGGGTTCGAGTCCCAGTTGCGACCGTTGTCTTTTTCTATTTTTCTGTGTCTTGTTTTCTTTCATATTTTCATTTAGATTAAAAGTGTTATCTTCTTCTTCAAAGAAACAATTTATTTCTTTGCATTGCAACGCATGCCGGGTACCGGCTGGTAATTTACAAACAAATCTTTCAATTGTTTATTTTTGTAACCCCTATCACAATGGCCCAAAACCAAATAAAATATAATAATGGTATATTCAATAATAAATACCACAAAATCCTGTAGATAGCTCTACCAATCTAATAATAACAAATCTTAAAATTTGGTGATCAAGTTTTTTATGTTGTTAAAAAAAATAATGTTTTACACTTGATTCAGACGCTTTTGAAAAACATCTTATCTTTTCAGGAGCAAAATCAAGAAGTTGATTTTTTTTATTATTCTAATTTGTACCAGTAATTATTCAGTTTCAGTGTTATAGAATTTATTCCATTCATAATTTCAAAACATCATCATAGTATAATACTAGGAAAATTAGTTTTCAGATGTAATGCAAAGTACGGGAAAATATATTTCCTTCATTTCGTAACTGAGTATAACCTTTGAAGCCAGAAAACAGATCATTCAAAACAAACGTGTCTACCTGAAACCTAATCATAGAATTCATACGTGTAACATGTAGGTATGCAGTTATATAACTAATTGTCCCCTTTAATGCAGGTATTATAATAATATAATGATTGTGTGTTCCAACGGACTAATTTATAAGCCGCACCATCGCTATTCTCTCGAGGTTATCACGAACACGTTTCGGCAAATGGAGCACTTCATATTATATACTTTTGTCTTCGTGTTCCGCGCCGTACTGAGGGGACAAAGAGAGCGTTCTTGCGAACTCAACCAAGTTATGCTTGTACTTAGATGCCTACTCGTAAAATGCGGGTATCTACGAGTAGCTTTGCTTTATTTTTATTGCCTAACTAAATCTTATAAATTTGAGTACAGCTCTGGCGTTATCTTCATTCATTAAAAAATTGCTTTCAAATGCTTAAAACAATATTTTTACACACGAGGGTCGTTCTTCTTTTTAACCTACATAAAGTTGTCTCCATTAGTTAGTAGAGAAAAATTCAACAGAATTACCAATAATTATTTTATAATTACTTTAAATCCTACTGCACTAAAGACGCAACGAAAGTGCGCATTTAAAAAAAATATTTGTTTATATTTTTGTATTAAAAATTACAGAGTTGTAATTCCTCGTGGTAGAAGTGTATTTCATACAAACCACAATTGTTTTCTGCCACCCGGGTTCATGTGATGAGGTTTGTCTAGGTCTTGGAGGCGGATGACCAAGACACACTGAACCCCAGATTCCTATCCAACCCTTAAACCATTTTATGTCCCAGAACTCTCCCCTCCTTCCTTCCCTAAAGGAAAAACCCTCCACACAGCATCCTCAAAATTGACAAAGGCCCTTAGGGCCTCCTGTGTGGAGCTCATAAAAAAAAACTCGACTTGCGTAAATTCTACAATGTTACAAAAAAATTATATGAAGACATAAAAACTAAAACTGTTTTTTAATTCCAAAAGCTATAACCTATCAAGTAACAGCTATTATTATTTTTAATGATGTTTAATAAAATATTTTTAAAAATCCCAAAAACTTGACTCCTACAACTTTTATGTCGTACGTTAATTCTGTCACGTGGGTTGTCATTCAAAAATTGAAATAAGTATGCACGCAGCTCGTATTTGTTACCCCCAATAGGCATTTTAGGCCTCCTTCCCCCCTTGCTACAATTTCCGCTCTGAGATCCAGAGAGAATTCATTTATAGTAAAAACAAAATGTGAGTGGTGGAAATGTGACAGAGTGTTAAAAGTTATGTAGGTTAAAAAGAAGAACAACCCACGTACAACATATTTTATACGGTATGTTAACCTTAGATTGTGTTGAAAACCTTTTTATGAGTGATAGAAAATATTATAACATCTGTCACAGAACGATGAGATACTGAGTCAAAAGGTGTGGATTCAAGTCCGGTGACGACAAACAACCCGATTTATTTTTCACACTTACTTGATTTAAATATTGTTTACTCTCACAGGGTGAAATATATTCTCAGCATCGTTCCATCCAAAACAAAATTTTGGCTGAAACACTTAAGTTGTTTTTAGCTTTTTTTATTAGTCACCTGGTTTAAATTGCCCATCACTTCCATTTTTTCGTTTTTCATTTTCCTTCCCGCCGCTCACATCCTCGCCCTCTACCCTTAAAATTCTGTCAACACAACATACGGATGCAAATTAAATAGGCCCTGGGGCATAACAACTCAGGGTCCTACGCGCACTCCGTAATTGGAAAAAATAACTTGCAGTTCCCTAAACAACGTTGATTATTTTGTCCACACGTATTTTAAATTTACGGTGCCACAATCCTTCGATAAAAGTTGTTTAGAATGATTATATTTTAAACTTTGTTGGCATCAGGACGGGTTGTTTCAAAATATTTGATGGATTCGTCAAATATTTGAAGTTAATTTTCACGTTCTGTGTAAGTTCTACTCAAGTTCTATGATTATTTCAGTTTTATGAAGCAACTGGCCTATAATGTTGTAAAAACAGAACTTGAATAAAACTTACACAGAACGTGAAAATTAACTTCAAATATTTGACGAATCCATCAAATATTTTGAAACAACCCATCCTGACGGGTTGTTTCAAAAAATTTGATGAGTTCATCAAATTTTTGAAGTTGATTTTCGGGTTCTGTGTAAGTTCTTTTCGAGTTCTGTTTTTTCATCATCATAGACCAGCTACTTTACAAAACTGAAATCATTACAGAACTTGAATTGAACTTACACAGAACGTGAAAATTAACTTCAAATATTTGACGAATTCGTCAAATTTTTTGAAACAACCCATCCTTAGACTGACTGAGTTTCTCGAAATCAATCAATTTTACAATCTGTTAGAATGACTCTCGAAAGGTTATATCATACCTCTATTTTTGAAAAAAGGAATTCATATTTAGTCAATATATGACGCAGTCAAAGGCAAAATACATAACAGAGTCGCAGGCAAAATACAAATTTCTGTAATTTATATTAATTATTTAACAATTGTATTGAAATTTCAAGAAGTTTGCAAGTACGTATTCATTTGTTGGTATAATTCATCTTTGAAGTTCTTTGAGATATTGCGACGTCCCCAGTAAGAATTCCAATAGAAATTTTGTCGTCCAAGAAATGTTTACCAACTGAGACTAGGCAAAGGAGTTCCTTTCGAAGTTTTGCATTCACGCTGAAAATTAACCAATAGTTTCAATTTCAACATTTATTAAAACCACCATCCTGTTCGAAGCGGGCTGCGCCATTGCGAAAGAAAATTTAATTCAATTCCTGACGGAAATATGCAAACGGAGCGTAAAAGGTCTGCTTAAAATTTTTTTTATTTTAGTTAATTATTTCAACAGTTCTGAAGAATCATTCATTTGTGAACTTAAGTGATTATTAATTAATAAAGTGGGAAATAAAATTTTTGCTGATAATTTTGTTTTAGTAACAGTAATCACGAAGCAACAAACTTTTAAAATAGATATTGAATAAACAGACAAAAACGATTATTTATTTAAATTTTTGAAATGTTGTATGCCTAAAGCCGCCGCATCCCGAGCATCTACCGATTTCTTACATATTATCTCCCGTAAACATTTGAAATGTTGAAGATCTTAAAAAAATATGTTATATTTTAAGACAATATCTCGACGTTCCATATGCCGGAACGCAAATTATATGAAACTCTAGCGATAGAAAAAAAAAACGCAAAGTATGCTCCGAAAATTATTAGAAACACGTTACTTTGGAAGCTATATGTATGAAAAAATTCAGTGTTTCTTTAAATGCTATTTTAGATGTTCTCCAAGAGATTTTTGCTCTATTGAAAACGAGCCGTGCTTTATTAAAAATTTTCACAATTTTCGCTTCAATTTTATCGTTTTAAATATTAGCGCGCTCTTTCCAACATTCACAATTACATATCTCTCCATCTTCTTCTTTTTTGGCGGGTATACGACGCCTTAAGGTGGATTCATAATTGTCTGACGTATCGTGTCGTGATGTGCTCTGACGTAGTGGCTAACTTTCATCTATATGTCGTGTTCTGACGCCTTTTGACGATATTTTGAAACAATTCAGTCGTAGCTCTTGCTGAGATCATACGTTTCCAATGTTTTTCCGTCAATCAGGTCGTCCATACCTTTTAATTTAATTACATTTTATATCTATACTAATATACACGCGTCTCTGACGCGTCACAACACAGCATTGGCACGTGCACACTTGTATGATCTGTCGTGACCTCCACCGCTCCGACGCAGATCAGATCGCTTCTGACGTGACACAACAGAAGCCATCACATCAGAAGCCATCACAACACATTGCGGCACACTAATATCTCACAAACTAAAATTTCACGAACTAAATCTATGAAACCGATACCGTTCTGATGCGTCACGACACGACACGTCAGCCATTATAAATAGCCAGATATAAATCAACCTTTACACACTTTTAATGCGTACTGGAGTTAACATGACTTATAATTTGAGATTGTTTGATTATAAAATTGAATTCCTTGAATAATATCTTTTTAGGCGGTGTAAAAACTTTGATAATTTTCTCCCGCATTTTTTATTAATTTGGCGAAACAAATTAATAGAAATTCGAGTTTGTTAATAGAAAACCGTTTCGTTGTTATTATATTGTGTTTTCAATGAATTAAAATACTTGTTTAAAAACATCGATGAAGGACAAAAACATTATTTATCTTTGGGCGTATTAACAATTCCGTGGCAAATTAATACAATGAAAGTAAAAAACAAGCCTTCCAATGAAAAATGAAAATAACTTTGATCCATTTGCATAAATGAGTGGCTCCATTAAACAGACATAATAATCGACTCATATTTATGCCGGGACAATATAAATTTGAGGGGCCGCCCGTTGAAATTCCAATTGGAAATGTGTGCCTGAATTATTCATAAGGCAGTCACGATGGCAAGTTACCCTCTCTTATTCCGTTTACCCATCTTTGGGGGTAGATATTTAAAGCCTCGGCCGGTCGGGCAGTGTTCTAAGTCGGAGCCTTTCTCCGGGCGGTGTTCTTAGCTGAGACCTTTCTCCGCCCGGCCGAGATCCGCCCCTGAGCCCCGAGCCCCGAGCCCGGACTTCTGGCCCCGAGGTCTCACTTCTCAGCCCGCGGTGGCGCAAATGCAAATTGCAAGCAAAGTACTTCAATAATATATTGATTTCAAACTATTGATCTAATTTTTAAGGCACAAAGGTACGATTCGTTTGTAGATTTTACCATGCTTTCTTATTTTTTTTTGATGAACGAAATAAAAAAAATACCGTGTGAGTATTAAACTTGTTGCATGAAAAGCAAAGTATGTATATTTTTTACTACAGTTAAAGAGGGACCGCAAAATCAAGAAACAAGCTCCACACCCTCAGGTTTAGACCGACCATATAATACATATTGTAATAGTTTTTCACTCAAAGATCCAATATAAATAAATATAAATTTTAAGCTGCCTAGCAACTGAGTCTTAGGTGATATATTTTTTAAATCATATTATTAACGGTTTTTTATAATTTTTTAAAATATAATAATATTGATTGGGTTACTTGCAGGAAGTGTGCAATGCGTACATTCGTATTGGCTTTGCATCGTAACATAGTAAAAATAACATCAGGTAATATCAAAATAACACAATAAGAAAAAATCATATCGAAATAACAGTATCTTCATAAATTAAATCAACATGAAAAGGGTAAAGTAATGTCTATAAACAATTCTGGCCCACCTATTTAGTTGCGCAGAAGAGCCATTAAATTTTTTCGATTCGCTTTAAAAAAGAAAAGATATTATTTCCCAGGATATTTTTTCTTCTCAGCGTTAATTCTTTATTTGTCTATAGATAAAGATATTTACCAATGTAAACAATCGTACAAAAAACATTTAATTAAATGAAGACAATATTAGCGAAACTCAATCGAAAATCTGGAAACAGAAAAATCAAAAAAAGATAAGAGCACATCTGGGACACAAACCAGGACCTTCAGCTTTCCGGACCGCAACTTTACTAATCGAGCTAATGTGACCCTATCCTTTTCCGTGATTTTTAGATATGGGCAAATCTGGGACCAGATGTACCCGTATCTTTTTCTGATTTTTCTGTTTCCAGATTTTCTACTGACTTTCGCTAATATTGTCTTCATTTAATTAAATATTATAATTTGAGGTTTCACTCATGAAGTAAAAAATAAAAATACAAGTACAAAAAATATATTTTGTTGTTTAATTGGAATTCAAGAGCTCCTCACCAATTGGCAATTTATAGAGTTACTCTATAAATTTAATAAACTACTACGTAAAAAGGAAAACCACCGTTCATGGATGTTTTCTTCCTTTGATCGAGTTTGCCATCAAAAAACTCATAAAGCGAGATGTCCCAGCAGCAGCTGTCAATATACTGGCTATTTGATTTAGAGAAGAGAAAGAGAAACAGAAAGAGAAACAAAAAGAGAAACAGAAAGACAAACAGAAAGTGAAAAAGAAAGAGGAACAAAAAGAGAAACAGAAAAATTACATTCAATAGGCAGGAGCTTATTCCAAGCGGTAACCGGCAAGGGGGTAATTTGTCTCCTACCCTATTTAATATTTACATAAATGACTTCCTACAAGAGATCTACGACTAACAAATTGGTCGCCATACCTGCAGACAAGGCAGTAACAATTTCATCTACATGGTCCTTCTGGCACTCTATTAAAGCGATGAGACGACTTGTGCAAGTACGCGAAGAGTACGCAAACTCACGTAACTTGTTGTACAATTCCAAAAAGTATTTCATCGTCGTTTTCAAATACAACAAGGAGCCGCTAAATATTTTACCAATCTTTCTAGAATGAATTGAACTGTTGTGGCATCACGGGTTAAATACCTTACTGATGATATAAAAGACATATAAGATATTGAAAGACAAAGAAGAGCAATAAATATACGGACCAGAATGCTCTCCAAGCGGTTCTACTACTGTAGCGGGAATGTCAGGAAATCACTATTTATTACGGTGGCCGTACAATTGAATGAAATCAACTCAACGCCTCCTTCAAAAAGTCATTAAAAGTGATGAAAAAAAAATATTTAAAATTTGATTAAATAGTTTACTTCAGGAGAAATTATGGACTTTTTTTCAATTTTGACTTTTCGAAGAGGTGTTGAGAAGACATGATTCTGAGTTGGCATCAAACCATTTATGAGATATTGCACTCCCCTGACACAATACCCAGTAGCGCGATGGGACAAGCCAAAGGTGTGCTGCAGCAATTCATACAGGAAACTACCAACGTTCGGCAGCGCCTCCATGATGTTCGATGAAGGCAGGTTCACTCATTCCCAGGCTTACTTTGCCACTGACTGGCCGGCTTTTGGGGCAGGACGTGGAAGTCAACAAACTTCATTGTCATGGCTGCATCCGAGTGGCTCCACTCCCCACACAATTAGCCACGGATGCAGATGATGCGGCGAACTACCTGAAGGACTTTCCTTTGATTTAATTTATTTGATTATATAAGTATTTAAATTTTGTTATTATTACTTACATATTGTATATATGTTATAATTATCTCTTTATATGTATTAATAAGTCGTCTAAAAGTGAATTAACCACAGTTTGAAAATGACCTTGTGAATCGAAACAGCTCTAACAAAAATGCATACTAAAAGACTTGCAGAACTTGATAATAACATTATTAAATTTCATTTTAATTCAATAAAAAAAATGTAAGTAATAATTGTTTATATACCATGAAACACGGCATGCAGGGATTGCCCTATTCTGTCAGTTCTGCTGGATTAAAAACTTTATTAAATAAATAAAAGATAATTAGTTGGTTAAAGTGCTTTATTTTGGTCTATAAAATGATTGAATTCACCCTTCTAAGATTTCTAAAAATCAGGAAAATAAATTTAATATTTTATTAAACCTGATGAAAACTTTCTAGTTTCCCGAAACTAGAAAGTAGTAAAAATAATTTGATATTTAATTGATCCAGTGCCTGGTGTTATTTGAATTATTTATTCAATGCTTTCGATGATTTGAATATTTTATAACTTAAACGTTTTAATTGTAAACTTTTACAAGTAACTTCGTGAAAACTTAAAATTCGTTTGTACCTATACGACCACACACATGATACATAAAGAATACTTTAGTTAATATTCGTCTTGCTTCAAACAACGAATTATGCAAGATCAATCATTTATTTGTGTCAAACATTGAATCTAGGTTAAATACACAAAAACATATTAATTTCTCCTATCTTAAAATTAGCTTAAAAAATTAATTTTTAGCTTCAAAAATTACTTAGCCCGCTCAAACTAGATGAGCGGTTTAAAAAAATTGTCGATATACAAAAATTATCAATTCAAATTTTAAAATCTTCTCTGCTTTCGAACATAATATCTAAGCCAGCGAAGTTTGGTCCGCGGTGGATGGAACATTAAGAAAATTAGATTGCCAGAAATAAATTGCTGATTTTAATTCCGGTAAACCAAGCGCGGTATTCACAAAGGGGATTCTTATTTTCGCATTCGCAGAGAAGATAGAAAGATCTCATAAACGAGTTGCGTTTTATTGAAGATCACGTTTTTAATAGAAAATTAATGAGGATTTCCACTTTTCAATGTCTTGCGCAAATCACGCTTTTTTTCTTGAAAACCTTTCAGGGACAGAATTTTAAATTACAATTGAGCCGTTTTCAGATGAAATTTTTTAGTCAATCTTAATATTAAAACAGTGATTGGGGAAGGAATTGTGGTGAAATATCCGAACAAATTGGACGTCAAAATAATACCTTTTTTATACATTGATCCTCTAGCATTACATATTGTATTATCTTATTATATATTTTATATACCTCACAAGTGATGGAAAGAAACGAAAATGGAATTACTTTTCCCTTAGAGATTACTTTTTTCTAATCGTGTAATATTACATTATTCATTTATTTTTTAATGTGAGATAGCTTATTTAAATAATTTCTAATGACACCTGATAAAGAAGTAATTATCAACCCCTTTTAAGGGCGAAATGGCGATATCTTAAGCCCCCGCATCCCGAATATCTACCGATTTCTTACATATCTCCCGGAAACATTTGAAATGTTGAAGATCTTAAAAAAATGTATGTAATTTTTTAAGACAATATCTAGACGTTTCCTACGCCGGAACGCAAATTATATGAAATTCTCTCGATAGAAAAAAAAACGCTCCGAAAATTATTATAAATACGCTCATTTCACTTATTTTGGATGTTATATGTATGAAAAAAAATCAAAGTGTTTCTTTAAAAGCTATTTTAGATGTTCCCTAAGAGAGTTTTGCTCTATTTTAAACGAGTCATGTTTTATTAAACATTTTCATAATTTTCGCTTCAATTTTATCGTTTTAAATATTAGCGTGTTCTCTCCAACATTCGTTATTGCATAATATCTATCTACTTCTTTTTGCAAAATACACAATCGACAGACACAGCTAAAAAAACTAACGAAAAAAAATTAACCTTTTGAATGTCATATAATACCTAAATGAATAAAAAAAACTAGCAGGACTGAACTACTACTAGAATTTACAAATGATTTTTCATTGGTAATTAATTATATAAATAATAAAATTGTGCCGAATTTCGGGAATTAACAATTCTTTGTTTATTTGGCTTCTAATTGGATAGGGATCTGCAAAAAACACCCACATGAAGCAGCTCGTTAAAAACAAAAATAATCCTGATACGAAACAACTCCAACAACAAAAAATTTCAAATACTTTAATGTTTTCAGTATTATAAAACTCTTTTTAAAAAATACTATTCTCAAATTTAATGGAAGAAAGGAGTATCTTACTGACCAACATACTTACACCACGAGGACAAAGCCTCAAATCTTTTGGCCAGATAAACCATAAATTGCATGCTACTAAATTATGTTACACCCTTTCAAATGAAATTAAAAACACCATGGAGAAAAATAAGTTTTTAACCTGCCCCTTGCCGTTCGTCCGCCGGCGTACCATCGGCGCAAGCCAAAATAATCACTAAAAAATAATTTTGTTATGCGATTTTAACCCTTATGTATAAAGAAAACGTGTGAAGGAGGTCAGAATCGCTTGGGGCATTCTTGTTCATAAGGTATAAGATACCGTGAACCCACCTAGAGCAGCGATATATTTTCTTTGAAATTGTTTATGACACGGCCTGGAACTTTTTCGCGCCGCTCGGCTGTCAAAATGGCGGCTGTCAAGTCTCGCGTCGCGGTCGACGAAATGATCGTAAAACGTATAAATTCATTGAATAAACGCAAGTAATATTGTTCTTATGTATAGTTTAGTATTCAAGGAATGTGTTTCAGTAGAAATTACATAAGATAGCATAAAATTAACCTGCAAAATATTACGTTAAAGTTGACGTTTTTTCGTTTTTTCCTGGCATTTGAGGGGTTTTAAACGACCTCAAAATATGGCTGAGCAAACATTATTTAATTTATACTAATATAACCTACAGTTAACAAACATGAAGATATGGAAATCAAGAAACTTGAAGAAGTGGAAATCAACCCACATGAAGATGAGGTAATTAACAAAAATAGTCAACCAACATTGAAACATTTTTTTATGCGGTTTTGAGGGTATGTCGAAGGGCCTTGCGTGTTGTGTGTTTTATTGTGTGAAAAGACTACTGCACAAGTAGATAATATGCACAAGGAAAGGAGAAAAGGACTTGCGGTGCTGGAACTTTCTTCAATCCTGGCTGGTTTATTGTGCACTTTTATGATAATATTTTTTGCGGTATGCGGGATGCGGTACGATGTATTCGGTGTTTAGGCGGCGCAGGTCGGTTAATGACTGACTTGGGTAAAGCAAAATTGGCAGGTATGTAGGGATCGGTAGAAAGGATTGTAACAATACTAACTACAAATACAGGGTCATGATGTATACATGTATGTGTGTAGGTAAGTGTAGCTATGTATTGTGTAAATGCCCAACCAAACATGAAGATGAAGAAATCATAATGTAACACCAATACAATTACCTACAGTCCGCCTCGGATTACAGGAATCTTTCTATTTTTTTAAAAGTGATTAATAAAAAATAAAAATATATTCACAAAAAAAAACAAAAGAAATCGTGTCTTAAATTGCGTCAGAAAAATGTCTGTTCTTCAAGGTGAATACTTTAGGTAGTTACTTTTTGGCTTGAGGGCCGTAAATAAGCCCTGTCACGTTCGGCCAAATGAGCGGGTCCAGGGAATGAACCTAAGAATTTATTATAGCCCAAAGGTCACTTTATAAATCTGCGAGAAGACCGGCGCTACTGCGAACAGAGGGAGGAATATTAGATTTATTCTAACTTGGGTCAAAGTATTAATACGATATTGAGAGTGCATAATAAATCTTGCACAGATTTACGCAGAGCCATATTAATTACCCCTATTATATTTCGTTAAGTTGAAAATAATTATTTTCATTTTACGTGAGAATTAATTTAGCAAATGAAATCTTTATCCATATAAAGTATGTTTGTTCTAAAGTAAATCTATAATGCCTACCTACTAAAAACTTATATGGGTGCTTAAAAAACTTATTTTATCGATGTGGTAGCGCACAGGAGTTTCAATGGCCCGATCCTACGGTAATTTTTATTTTCATTTCATTGGAAATATTTGGAACTAAATCTACTGCGAAGGAAATCGGAGTAGTAGGAATTTAATAATTTTTGGTAACTAATTTTCGACTTCTTATTTCTACATATTCATCCTTAGATGAAATTTTTATTTTTCCTTTATATTCTTGTACAGTTTTTGAAGAGAAAACTTTTTTAGCAACGTTGTGATTTGAAACTCGATGAAACGAAAACGCGACACTATAAAGAGACAAACACATACATCTATAGAAGACAGAGATTTGGGACAGTTTGGGGGGCGCGTATGAGTACCGCCGCCCCGGGAACCATTTATTCGATAACCAACACCTCTGTCGTAGATCACCCCAGGTGGTTCGCTACGTTTGGTGACTTAGCAGGGGTGTCCGGGTTCATGGGATGAGGTTTGTCCGAGTCTTGGCGGCAGATGCGTCTGGGAAAGAATACGGCGAGAAAATGGTTGAGAGAGTCCCTTTGACTTCTCCAGCCTCGTAACATCGTCTTGCACTGCAGTGAGTGGGATGGATTCATACCTGGATACATGGTTCGTCACTCCTGGACACACTGACCCCCAAATTCATACCCACACTTCGAACCCATTTTCTTCCCAGAACTTCCTCTCCTTCCTTTCCTAAAAAGACTCTCCACACAGCATCCCCAAAGATCACATAGACCCTCAGGGGAATTATTTTACTCAGGGCCTCTTGTGTGGATTTAATGTGAAACAAAAAAAATCAGCCTGCGAGAGAATGAGATAGAATAATCGGTCACCTCTTTGTGCGGTGCTTTGTAGCCTCTCCACTCTTGTCTACTTTGGTTTTCTGAAGGTATCACTTCTACCGCATGTGAACTGCACACATTTTTTTTTTAAATGAAAACTTCTCTAGTACCATTGGGATTTGAAACTTGATAAAACGGAAACGAGCGACACTCAAAGAGACAAACACATACGTATAAGATTTAGCCTTTGAAAGGATGAGATAGGTGGTGCCTTTTTGCGGTGCTTCGAAATCTATCGGCCTCCTCTTTGTGCGGTGCTTCGTAGAATAAAATGTCAAATAATTTTTAAACCAGGCAACAATATTATCCATACTAATATTATAAATGCGAAACTGCTCGAGTTTGTTTATGACCTTTTCACGCATAACACAATATAAAGACTTTAATAATTCTTTCACCAATAGAAAGCTAAATTATATGCGCAGACTATATTTTGTATATGATGGTAAGCTCTGGCGTAATGAAATTATAAATATTAATATATTATATTTGTTGTACGTTTTCTGTCGCTAACTAAAGCAAATTTTTGCTAACGTCAGAAAAAAATCGTTTCCATGGAAACGATTGCTACTGCTTCAGAAAATTCAAATATTAGAATATGTTTTATTTTTTTGGACAAGCTTCTGTTTTGGAATAAATGTCAGTTCCTACATTAAAAATATAATTCGTAACGATTATAAAGACTGAATAAATGAACTGAATAAATAGTGTAATTTTTTATTATATTCACAAACTTTCAAATATTTAACTAAAAATAAACATCCGAAATGTTTGTAAGCGCATAAATTCCGAACGAATGAACAAAATTGGATAAGTAATTCTTTTTTTCTTTGAGCTATGGCATTATGAAATTTAGGTGGTAAGCGCGATGTTTGAAAACTGAATGTAAGGGAATGAATATATGGAATGCGGGAGGGGATGGGGGTGGGGTGGGGGGGGAGATAATTGATAAGTGCAAGCGCTACAATAATTTCCCGTAATACCATGCGAGCGAAGCCGCGGGGAAAAGCTAGTAATAAATAAACTACAATTATCCTACTCCTGATACTCTGCATCCTTCTCAATCTCTCAAAGTTTAGATTTCTGAAGGTTTCACTTTCTTATATCAACGACTACTCCTTTCCCAAGCACAAGTATAGGGTTATATTAGAAAAGAATTATATCGCTTAAAATTGTTAGTCTATGTAAAATATTATGTTATACATTATAATAGAAATACTTGCTAATAAAAAAAATAAAAATTCAAAAATCAGTTTCTGAAAAAGTTGGAAAATGTACAGATTTACGAAATGAGATTAAAAGAATTTGGCATTCTCGGACTACAAAAATATTACCATTTGTTATTTCGGCTACTGGCATTATACCTAGCTCTCTCATTCAAAATTTAGGCTTATTAGATTTGTCAAAGAATCTTTACATAAAAATGCAAAAATCAGTCATATTAAATACATGTAGGATTTCGAAAGATTTTTTAAATATTTATATTGAGGGATCAGTAGGATTTATCGGTCCAGTTAGGAGTTCTATCGAGCCGAACCCTCTGATATGAAAATATCTGGAGTCGGTGAATTATTTTCCCATATGGTCTCTGGTAGGTTGACATGTTGTTCTTCTATTGTTTTGTACTTATATAGTGCAATTGCATAGCGTGGATTGACTAGATGATCATTTGTGGAAAAGTGTTTTGAAAAGTGTTTTTTGTGAGGAAGATTTAACCCGGATATAAAGTCTAAAGAACAATAAAAAAGAGACCATTGTTGATTAAATTAGACAAATAAAAAAAAAACTATTAATATTGAATTTTTAATGGCATAAGGTAGGTACGTGCATAAAAATTTGTATTTTTACTTATGAGTAAAAGTAGTAAAAGTAGATAGAAACATTCCGTTCTGAATAGTTTTATATTTTCATGTTCAACATTCATGACAGCTTTCAAAACTTAAAATGCTTTTTTAAAGTGTAGCATTTTATATTTGCTACGACTCGTCGCTTGACAGTATAATGTTTAAAGTCACTAACCGACCCAGTCCCACGATTGCACCTGACCTACAAAAGAGCGACACCTTTGAACCGCTTGTTCACGATCACTTCAGTCCCTGGTACACCTGGGAACCGGAGAGCGAGGTTTGAACTGCGGTATCTACTCCGCGCAGCATCCCCAGAGGTGTCGTAGGACATCTGAACTTATGCCAGGAGCGCAATTAAAATAATGTTGTGGTATTTGTTGGATAGAATTATTTTTTCTTATTTTTTCCTCGAAAATACGACCCGAGAAAAAAACAATTCTTTTATCATGACTTAATGAGAGGGTATTATGGCGTTTGCTTCTTTGGCTAACGTTTCGTTTAATCCTAGATTACACATCTGCTAATGATGGACACTGTGACTCTGTCCGGAACATTGCCTAAGGAAAAGACGTATCACAACACGGCGTAATACCGCAAATAATACATAAATCACAATAATACGTTAGTAATTGGCCGTGAAAATCTCAAACATATCTTATTTATTTTTATTTTCAGATGGACTCCTCAAAAAAAATCCTACGTCATTTTATCACGTGGAGGAGAAACAAAGCAATTAAAAGCCCAGTATAATATAGGATTTGCTAAACAAAATAAATTTCCACACGTCCATTCGATATAGTAGACAAAATACCCTTTTCTATATTGATAGATGCAACACCAATTCCAATCAAAACGAATTTATACAAAGGACATGTAACTACCATAACAACAAATTTGCAAATATAGACCCACGTGCTGACGTATTTACTGCTAGTTACTGTCGCTACAGAACTTCACTGTATAACATTTTAGGTGCGAATAACACATAAATTAATTGTATCTAATATTTTTATATTACTTGGCAACTTTCCCTTATCCCTCTCCTCCCCTTACCCTTCCCAACCCAAATCCCTATTTTGCAGTCTATTTCAGTTTTAATCACACTTATTTTAATGTTGTGTATTAGTTTACCATTTGTTGAATTCACATTTGTACTCTTATTATTTTTTTAAAATTTCTAGTTTATATTCAGTTAGTCTTGTTTCTAAATACCTATCTGTGAACATTAATAATTGGTCTGTTTTTTTATCATCCTCTTATGTTTATTGTTTTACTAAGACTGTTAATGTTCCTTAAATAAATAAATAAATAAATAACAAATTAAACGTTTATAGAAATTAGGTTTTTTATAAATCTTTTGCCAATGAAATAGTAATTTAAAAGACTTAGTAGAGTAGTGAAAAAAGAGAGAAGTGAAATGGTAAGATTGGAAAGTACCTACATTGAGATAATTTATTCATAGCTTAAGCCATTTCAAGGTTCATCTCGATTCCTAATTGTGATCTCGCATCATAGCGAGACTGTGAGCATTTATCACTTCAATGCAAATAAATTCAAATAACACATGCCAGGTTTCGATCCCCTGAAATCCGCATCAATCGTATACAAAAATAAGGTATTTACCACCTTGAAATAAAGTAGGTCGTTACTTAAAAAGTAGTCACCTTCACTTAATTAAATAATTCAATTTGTAGAAATATTAAACCTGAGACATTATTTAATATTGAACAGTTTCATTTTGCTCTGTTCACTAATTAAATAATCTCGGTAAAAATAAAGATTACCACGAAGGTGACATAAAAAAAATTAAATTTTATGTTAAAAAATAAAATGTGTTCGTAACATGTTACCAGAGGTCATTCAACGGTACTTCATCATTATATACTAAAATGAAATACGAAATTCACCGTGAAGCCAAAGAAATAGAAAGTAGGAATCGCAAAACACTTAGCACCAGACGAGTCCCACAGATTTCCACGGCGTAGAAAACTTTCTTAGAAATTCGAGCAATTGAATTTAGTGGAAGTCTGAAAGAATGTTATAAAACTAAGCATAATATAAAAACCAAATTTTTGTCGAAATATTATCATCTTCTGGTAATTCATCAATTACGTGGACCACTAATTGAATTATTTGTCGCTTGCCCTGTGTATTATTTAAAAATACAACACTATTAGTTGAGGCATGGGCTTAGGCATATGCGAAATTATAAAAAAAGTATGCGCCCTCTATTAATGTCATCAGATCTTATCAATTAAGTCAATTCGAAAACTTGGAAAGAGTTCTCAAAATTACCTACTCAACAACTAGCATGTCAATAATCAAATCGATCTTTTAATGTTAGATGAACAAATTCAGAGTTCAACACGTTCTATGGACTTGTAAGAAAAAAATATTTTGATCGCTTTAATTCGTACGTAAAAGCGAAGTGACGCCTAAAAGCGGCGACGCGATATTTTATTTATATAGAAAGTCGGTGAAATACTATACAAAGCTGGACTATTTCATTTTTATTTATATTCATAAGTTCGCATCATAAGTTCACATCAGCAAAGTGACGCTTAAAAGCGACGACGCAATATTTTACTTTTGTATTACCTTAGAAAGACAATGAAATACTATACAGAGCTGGACTATTTTATTTGTATTGATATTCATTTATCATAAGTTCACATCATGATACTAAACTTATTGTTAGATACCTTTATGTAGTGCCTTATTGCACCGGGCGGAGTGCCGCGCAGCGCGCACTTTCAGCTGGGTCATACAAGTCAAGCGATCATAAACATTTCTTCAGAAAATCATAATAACAAAATTCCTCGTTGGAAACGAATGATTTCTCTCGTTTGTTACGTTTCATGTAGTAGGTTCACATTATTAGTTACCCAATTAAACTGGTATTTTTTTAATATTTTTGAATCTCAATTACGTTTTCGTGAATGAATGCAAATCTTTGAAGTGGAAATTAACTCACTTCCCGACACCTAATCCAGATGAAACTCGGCAGATAGACTCGTTGTCGATGACATTGTATTCTGATGGTACTCGTGTACACACATGCGTTTACGCACGCACGGAGAAAAATGTATTGCTATTATTAAGAATTCTTTAAAAATTATTGATAATTCCGGTTAAAACCGGGATTGTAGGCTCAATGAACGTATTAAACGGTAAATTACGTACATTTTATTCGCTTTCGTCATATTTTATCAGTAATTACTAACATTTGTTAGATGATTTATTTAACACCATTTTTGTGAAAAAATCCCTTACCCGTGCATCAAATATATATAATTTTTTTTTTAGGCTAAAGAAGGAGTTAGCGAAACACGGCATAACACCCCAAAAACAATAACAAAAATACTTTTTGGCCGTGAAAACCTAAAAACATACCATATATCATACTTTAATATATTTATAAATAAATCCGCAATTAATTCATTTTATGTTTTATCAAATTATATAACAATTATAATAATTAGTATTTTAGTGTACACTGTACCGGAATACGTAAGTAGTTTCAATGTCCTACAACCGATGTCGTCAGTAAATGTAGTTATACATACAGTGTAGTTTTGAGGTGTATCAACAGATATCAAGGAAGTAGTGCTGTAGGAGAGCAGTAATACCCGTACTATCTAACTGATATCCGAACGGTTACGGAAATAACCGATGATATCCGACATTGTCTGGGCACCTTCAGTGCGTTCTTGCTTCAAAAATACACAGATCACCCATTAGGGGACATCAGGTCAGGTTAAGTCAGCACCTAAATGGATGGGTGGGTGGTTGCCGTCGGGACTTGATTGCCCGAGACATGAGATGCTTAGGTTCGGATTTGAAGCAAGTTTGGAGAAAAATGATTTGGATAGGTCAACTGTATATCTTTTTAAGTGGAGGGATTTTCGTGCCTGAACTAATAATGTTGTTTCAGATGAACCCTAGCTTCTTCAGGGCAGTAAAATACTTTACTTAATTTTAGTTAATAATTATTATTAATCAACAATGTTGTACATATGTAATGTTGTTATATTGTATTTTTTTCATATCTTCGTGATGTTTTATCAAGGCAAATCGATAAATCATCCTTAAATGATGTTTAATTAATAAGGTCTGTTAATTTATCGTGTTGACAAAAATCGATTTTTCTCCGTGCGCATTTCTCTAAAATTTAATAAAATGATGGCGCAACTAGGTCGTGCCGATATGCGCAGGATCGTGGCGGAAAGTCGAAACTTTTCACTGCATAATGAAAATAGAAAAGGTCGTTTTTTTTTTAAGAAAGCGGTTATTATTTTGCAGCTAAACGCTACAAAAGTAATTACAGAAATGGAAACCATCCTTCAGCGTAATTACATTTTAAACATTTTCCTTGGCACAATTATGTGAAAATAAAATTATAGATGTCACAGGTGGACAAATTCCTTCTGCCAAAATAAATAAACCGAAACATTTCCGAAGGATTAAACTCCTGGCATTTATTCCCTAAATTATATTTACTTTCCACTGAAATACTGTTCCGGACGAAACGTTTCTTAATGGTTCGTTTGAGGGTAAAATCTTGGGTTCTTCGTCTTCAGCGGCTTCAAGAAGTCGATAAATACTCTTAAGTCTTTACCGTTCTTTCAGCAGATGGGCTCTAAAAGGGATGTTGACATTTTTATTATTGTACCGAATCGACGTAAATATGGACACTTGAGCAGATGAAATATGAACGGCTCGAGGAGTGTACAAATACAATATCCGTACAAAACGTATTCGAGGATAAAGAAATATCCCCACCTTCGCAGATGAACCCACGCACATGGTTTAACAAATCCAAAGGCCCGAATATTAAAAAAAAAAAAACTTAAGAGGGAATAATCAGGAAATATGTTATTTTTAAATCAACTTTTAGACGTATTGACTGTTTATCACAAAAAATTATAAATTCATTTCGAAAGACTGTTCTTTTATCTATTAAAGCTATTTTTTTAATTTTGAGAAAATATGTTTATTTTTAGTATAATAAGGTTTTATTTACCGTAGGTCGTTGGCAGATTTGTTAATTTTTCAAACAAAATTTTGTATTATACAACATACATTTCAAATCATATAATCGTGCAATAAAATAAATCAATAAATTATTTGAGAAAGTTACTTTTCAGAATTTTAATTTTAGTTCAAATAAAATCATAAAAAAGATCAGCGCCCTTGTTTTGTGATGAAAATACTTCAGTTTGTCTATTTATTTACGGTCTTACAAACTAATATATTTTTTTAAATTAAGACGTTACTAAAACATTATAAATACTTATGATCAAACAAGAATTACATAAAGTACATAATTTTAATTGTTTTATCATCACGAGTTTGAGCATTTTTGAATGAAATAAAATCGATATTGAGTCAATATGTTAAAATGCTGGTATGGAGAATAATTAATCCTTCTCATCGGAATCACCCTGTACCGTTGCAAGGGTACGTTCGCAAGAGCATCGTTCGATGAAATTTGAATTCTCGGCCGCTGGTTAATGGCTTTAAAGAAAAAATAGTAAATCGTTGAAAGGTAAAAAATTAGTTAATATAAAAATTTGCTATAAAAATATTAATGCAAACTATGTCACTTCTCTAAGTCAAATTCCGACAGCTTCGAAGAAATTATAAGGCCGAAATATGAAACTTTGATTTTATAATGATCGTCCCGAAGATTTTTTATTAAACGTTGCCGTTTCTGTTGGGGTGTGAGTTTTCATTTTCCTTTCCACCTTACTTAAATTTTCACTTTATTTCTTAGATAAATCACAGCAAAGAAGATGAACCGAAACATCGCACGAAATAATAACCCTACTAACCCATCACGCTTATAAACTCTTTTCTCTTTAAGTCCCTGATGGGTGCCATAAATTATTCCATTTTTCATAGGAGAATTTCCCTGCCCAGAGTGCCCAACCTCCGAATATAATATTTTCCTATAATCTTAACAAATGCCCGACTTTCTTAGATCCTGGCTTAGAACTACCGGTTACCAACTACTTATGCAACTTAGTCAAAAGGTTTCGAACTTTATAAATAAAACAAAGTAAAATTTATTTATTTCTTCGAAATTCGCAAATTCACTTTGTGGCATCATTATTTAATTTAAAGAAAACAAATAATTTTGTGTACACCACTATTTAATTAACTAAATCAACGTGTTTCGAAAACTATGTTTTCTTCGTCAGGATAGTGGTGTACACAAAGTTATTTGTTTTCATTAAATTAAAATGTATTTAATTGAATTCTGTTTAACGATTAGAGGTCCTTGAAATTATTATGTTATTATCTTTTTTAATGGAAAATCTTTCTAATATGTACGTAATAAATATAAGACGTTATTTTTTCCTCATCAGTTATTGCCAAGCTAACACAACGACAATCGAAAATAATGCCACGCACTAAAATAATAGATTTATTAAAATGTTGCCATTATGAGCATTATGAAAGAACAATTTTTTGGGACGAGTGAGACTATACCACCCTTATTTTGGGGATTTATCGTAAGACTAGAAAAGGTAGGCAAGGGAAGAGGAACATAGCTAATCAGATTCAGCCACTTAATACAGCTACTGCCATCGCATGCAACCGATCGACAGTAATAGCGTTCTACTCTTAAACTAAATTAGTTTGAATAAGGGAATTCATCGGAAAATAACTACAATAAACAATTTTCGATTCCGAGAAGGGGCGAAGAGAACTAACTACATGCAAATTATATGTTTTGTAATAATTGACGGATATTAGAGCTCGAAGGCATTATTTAAACAAAACAATTTAATTAATAAAAAATACGAATAACCCTTTTAATTTGGGCCACCAAAGGTAAACTTCAAGTTGAAGGATGTAGATCACGCCTTAAGGTCCGGACCATCATTCAAGACGAGATAAGGGGCAATGCAAGACAATGGCCTTACCAATGAAACGACCTCGTAAAAAGTTACGAATATCTTCTTTTCTCAAAGGAATACCGGCTACCTCGCTCGCTTCCTGTACTCCTAGTACTTTGCATGGAGAATTCTCTCGATTTTATCACATAGCATTCAGACCCATAAAGGATTTTTTGCATTTATTACAAATAATATAAAATATAAACTGCCAACATCGTACGTAAATAAAAATAATAATGCATTATATGGGTTCAATTCTATAGTATATAATATCCCTTGTTTTTATGGGGTATCTCTCAAAACGACACATCTCTTGGTTTATTGGTGCTAACAAACGATGCCTTGCTCCGGGATACAAAAATACAAAAGAACAAAGTAAAGCGTAGTAAGTAGGAATTTTACAACTAACACATGAATAATATTTTTATTGAATTATATGAATAGTCGAAATACTTACAAAGACTTTAACTTTTCACTAGTTTTATTCAGGTAAATTGAAAACGTGATGTTTTTCGTAATAATTTTTCGCGTTATAGAAGTACTAGTTTCTGAGATCCATTTCGAACTCATTAACCACTGGAGAGACAGCGCAATTTAAAACTATTTTCTCCGATTGCTCGACATTTTTTGGTGACGATTATGGATATTTTCCGCCCAAATTAATAAAAATTATATCTCCAAATTTCAATACGGAGACATATTAACTGATTATAGTTCTATTTAGCTAATGAATTAATCTATCTTTTGTCGATTATCACCTATTCGTAGGATTTATAAAAAAAATATTATAAAATCGTAAACTTCTACTTATTACTTACAAATAAGAGAAAATTTGCCAAAATTGGCAGCAAAGCAATCCGAGATATTTTAAATAGTGCCATATTGTGGCAAAAAGCGCTCCAGTGGTTATAAATCAGAACGTTTATAGGCATCTTATTGTTTGAACGTTTGTCCCATATTTAAAAACTGTGTATGTAGTAGAAATTAATAGATTGGTTTGGCAAACATATGGTATTTTTAAAAAATGGGGCTCCAAGACGTTTTAATTTTTTATCTCAAAGTGTAAGCGCCCAAAATAATATTATTCGTATTGAAAGGCGTACCAAATTATGTTTCGTCGTTGTAAATTGAAAAATAAGATGCGATTTAAATTGGAGATATTGAAAAGATACGTAAATAATTAATTACTTTCGGAAGATAAATTCGAAAAACTTTTGCAACGTGAATAAAAAAATGATATCGCCTTAATTATTCACACACTTTTACCGAATTAAATCATACTGAAGGAAAAAATGGAGATATCTATTCGTGTATAACGTAATACTTCAGAACTTTGCTGTCGATCCGCGCAACCGATCGATATTTAATTTCAGTACTAAGACTGCTCTATTTCCATTCAGGATTTTTTCCAGTCAGACGCCGAAAAGATTCAATACGATTTCGCTTAACATACAATCCGTGTTACTTCTATTATTTGCCTTGGACTAGGTTGGATCTGCTAGATTTAGGTGGAGCACGTAGCAAATTTAAAAACGTACAAAAGTATGGGGATGTTGTAGCTCCTACCTTTCGAGTGAATAAACTGCGCACGGACGGACGATTGTACAGAGGATATATTATTAGAAGAGCTCCGTGCAAGGGTCCCAGACAAAATATACCCCGAACAACAAACACATTGTACAAGTACCAGTAGTTTACAGATATATACCAAAGCACTTTAAAATATCTATTTTAATTTGTTTGAAAACAATAAGAAATACAGCAGTCACTTCGTTTTTTCATTAAATAAACCCATAGGAAAGTTTTACTTGTTCACCTTTAAGTTAATTATGAAAGTTTCTACCCGTAAATTCATTATATGAAGTACGATAATAAGATTCATTTTATTTTGAGATGTAAGAATGAAGAGTAATGGAGAATAAAAACAGAAAACGAAGAAGCCTAACAACAGCTAAGGGTTCATTATATTTTCATTAAATATCAGACGTTTCAGCGGAGTATTGAAGCGGAATAAAAGGCCGACATTTTCTCTTTAACAAAAGCGCCGATTTTTAGGCCTAAGCCACGCAATATGTCATATAGAAGCCAAAGGATTACCTCTTCCAAACTTTAATTACGCCGTTCTTCCTCGGATTATAAATCACAAAAACGGTCAGTACAAAATGTTGGACATGCCAGTCATAAGAGAAGCCAGCCGCCTGTTAGCAAAGAGCTAAGTTTTGTTTATAGCGGGGTTGTTACTTGTTACTTATTGTACGGAACGGTGACATTTGTACGGGATGTAATTAACACTATTGTAATTACGCTAAAGTTATTCAGCCCAAGAAACAGGCGCTTCTCAGTAATATACAGCATTGTAATATTCGGATTACTAGAATCGGTTCGTACGTGTTGCTTAGCTTACATAAGCGTTTTGCTATTTCGGGGTACAGCTCCATGCTCCCTGCTCCCTGCTAAGTACACAGATTGCTTATTCAAGACGGCTTTCGTTACGTATATCACATGTACATCTACAGTACTTGTACAATATGTACATTCTAATGTGTAAAGAAGAGGATATTCTTAGGTTTTGTAGTAAATCTGTCATGACAAGTGTATCTCTAAAGTGTACAAAGGCACTTTCCGTAAAATTAATAATTCCGTGTCTCTTATGCGGCATAATTGAATAATGCCTTCTAAGGAGCCCATTGAAATTCACTTCCGAGCATTTATTCAAATGTTGAAATTATATTATGTTCTTAAAACACGTGAATATTCCCGTCTAACAATAATTTATACCCTTATGGATTGTCCATACATCTGTACAATCACATATATGTTTTATTCATTTCTTATCGGGACTAATAAATTAAATTGTGGCGTACAATTGACCACGATTTTTCAAAACATGCATTTATGAAAACAAATTAATACAATATCAAAGTTATTATTTCAGCAATATCTAATTACACAAAAATAATCGGTTTTGAAAATAATTTATACCACGTCAATGATATTCAATCGTACACCACCAAACATATTCATGAAATCATTTTTACGGAAACCGCAATACCATGTAGAATATGTATTTATTTCGTCGCTTTCTGGTTACGATTTATGTGTTTTCGATATAATCGAAAACCCCTATACAAACAATAAATTCAATAAAGCTTTGCTGAAACATTTTGCGATATGAATGCATTTAAATGATTCACATGTGCCGCAAAGGCCTCTACTAGTAAATATACTTATTCGTCTAGGTTATGCGTAAATCAAACATTTTATCGAACTCACAATACACGTAGTTAATTTACCTTTTTAAGTTACTTTGCACTTTTGCAAATATCACTGTAATTAAACCGGATCCGCACATTTTCCAATCAGAATCTGATACACAAGAGTTTTTAGATTTTTGTAGTTTATTTCAAAACATTTACATAGAAATCAATGATCTCACGTGTGGGGTGCCGGTTTGTTCAGTGATTGGTCGGCTGAAGTGCCCATTTATCACTTTTTTCAGACCGCTGACCCATTCCAAATTGCTGTGCGTTTTTTATCGAGGTTCGTAGATAATTTTTTAACCACAACGTTTCCAATTCGGCGTTGTTTGTTTTGCTACGGAGACTAACACAGTTATTTACATAATCACTGTCGTCATGAACATGAAAACAGATTTATTAATGCTTTGTTTTTTATATACTTAATCAATAAATAGTAAATAAGCTCTTCTACACACTGTCCTACAAAACATACATACATACCGACACTTATAATTACATATTTATACGTTTAGAGCCTAAATTGTTGAACATAAAATCGAAGTTCAATATAATATATTAAAACCCCATATAGATACGTTTTCAATTCTTGAAATAAATGTATGTTGTGTGTAATAAAATGGAAAAAACTTACCCCTCAGCTCAGGTAGCGTAATGTCTCACGAAAATGAAGATTGTTGGAAAAAAACATGTACAGAAATATGCAAGGATAAAATGTCAGTCATCATCAAATCATTTCAGAAATAAAATTTAAAAAAACCGGCGCACAGGTAATCCATTTTAAAGAGCTCACTTGTGTAATGGTGCACTTTTTACATAATTAATGTGGACATTATAAAGAGTAAATTTTCCTACATTGCAAAACTAAATTTGAACGTTTAATTTCTATAAGTACTTAAGTAGGGCTGATATTATGTGAATATAATTTTTTTTTTAAACATTCCTTTGCACACAGTATCTGAGCATTTGCGGGGTAAAAGAGGACTGTTGGCTTGTTCGAAAAACTTTTTGAAATTTTCGGTACTATAGGTGTGCACAAATACATTCAAATTTGGTCTCTTTAAAATGATTTGCCTGTACATAACATCTCTGACTTTAAAAAAATTCACACAAGACATTTCTACTTTGAATCATATATATAACTTGAACAAAACTTGTATATGTAACTTGAACAAAATTGAATCATTTATGTAGGTATACATAACTTTAACAAAAACTGAATAATTTATATTTCAAATTTGTCGTTCGCTCTAGAATATTAATCGAAATTATTTTTCGAAGAATTGGAACAAAGCGTAAAATAATAATTAAGAAGAAACTCTAGAAAATTGGAATTGGAAATTGTTTAGTAATTAATAATAAATTAATGAAATATCTGCAACCTTTCTTTAAGTGGGAGTCTACTATATTAGGAGTGTTGTAAAAAGTGTGAATTAAAAACTTACATGAAAGGCTCCTTGAATGAGGGGGCCGGCTTGTCCTACGAAGAGTGTTGAAGCAGAATCGAATACCAGCTCCAGAGGTTCTCTCTTCACGACTTGCGTGTCGAACTCGTTGCAGTTGAAGTACAACGTCACATTCTCTGTGGTCACCTTCAGCGCGATCCTCGTCCATTTCTTCACGAAGTTCGGCACCCCAAAGCTGGCAATCTTCTGGGATCTGATGAACGAGTTAACATCTGTGTAGAGCAGTGAAATGTTCATCAACTGTTGTCCTGCCGGTACGATCTGCACTCCTAGCTGCACCACTTCTTCGAGTGGGTTCAGCACGCTGAACAGGAATCCTCCTTCCTTGTTGGATGGGCGGACGGTGGTGGTGATGGCAAATTCTGGGTAAAGCTTCTCGGGAATGAATAGTCTGTAGGGAGACTTGATTTTAGAACCCGGCTTTAGACCGTATGCGGGGAATCCGTCAAGTCCTTCGTCGAAGTACTGGAATTTGGGATCGCTGAATGGTACAGCGATGGCGTGGAGCAAATCATGCTCTTGAAGTTCTGAAACAAGAAGATAAGCTAGCATCAGTATATTGTGAGGGGAAGAGTTTACTATGCATTGAGGAGCAAGAGTTCAAAAAGCTGAATTTATTCCGGATTTGAATATTGGTTTAGTGCGGATGTCTGATTGTTTGGGGAATGAAGTAGGAGCTGTTTTATTTTAAGGGGTCCACAGCTTTACGCTCAAATCAACAACAATACCTTTTTTTTAATTAAATGAAGACACTATGAGCGAAACTCAATCAAAAATCTGGAAACAGAAAAATCAGAAAAAGATATTTGCACCTCTGGAAAGTAGAGAGGTCCTGGGTTCGAGTCCCAGAGGTGCAAATATCTTTTTCTGATTTTTCTGTTTCCAGATTTTCGATTGAGTTTCGCTCATAGTGTCTTCATTTAATAAATATTACAATTTGAGTTTTTACTCATAAAAGTTAAAATATAAATAATATTATTCATCCTAGTCTTGCAGAAAAGTCAATAGTCGCATTGACTTTTCTGCACATTAAACACATTAAACAAAATGGATAAAAATTTATCCAGACACCATCTAGATTGCATTTAGTTCGGGATCATAAAGATGGCAGTTAAGAAAATGAAGATAATATGGGTGGTTCTTAGTCGAAGTACGGTACAGTTAAAAGTGACCGAACTGGATATAGACACCTTAGCCCAGTGGTCAAGAGCACTCGCCCGGAAAGTAGAGAGGTCCTGGGTGCAAATATCTTTTCTCGTTTTTTGTTTCCTGATTTTCGATTGAGTTTCGCTCAAAGTGTCTTCATTTAATTAAATATTACAATTTGAGTTTTCACTCATAAAAGTTAAAATATAAAATAATAACAATACCTTTTATTAAATATTGCAGTATCCATCGTCAGGCCACATTTAAGGCTATACGAAAATTTGGCTCAAATTTTGGTTAAAAAAAATGTCAAATAGCTCTGTATTCTCTGTAAAATTATTTAGACCGTTAGAATCTTAAATCATGCATGTAGGAGAGTAACCATAATTTTAAATACGCCCCAAGAGAAGAGCTCAGCGTTGCTAGTCTGTGTGAAAAATGAATTCCTTGTGTGAGCATAATTTAATTTGTTTGCTGTGCAGGGATGCCTGCGGGTATTAGTCATTGAAGCACTTAACTTCACTTTAAAAACGTAGAATCATGAATATGGAAACCCGTCTGGCGTTAATACAGTTTCACGAACGTGCGATGGAGCCTTTCAAGAACCTACATATTAAAAGACGCGTCTGCGAAACCAAAAAATCCTGCTTTATGAAATAGTAATACGGTGCGGCTTTATAAAAACAATGAAGTACCATATTATGAATACGAACCAAATTCGTTTTTAGAAAATGAATTTTATAAAATATATTATGATAAAACTATACTAACAGACAGAACGATTCGTCATAATAGACCCGATATAGTTTTACGTGACAAAATTTAAAAAAATAACTTATTTCATTGATGTCGCTATTCCAAATTCCTGTAATATTCAAAAATCTGTTTCTGAAAAAAATAGAAAATATACAGATTTAGGAAATGAGATTAAAAGAATTTGGCATTCTCGGACTATAAAAATATTACCATTTGTTATTTCGGCTACTGGCATTATACCTAGCTCTCTAATTCAAAATTTAGGCTTATTAGATTTGTCAGGGGATCTTTATATAAATATGCGAAAATCGGTCATATTAAACACTTGTAGGATTACGAAAGATTTTTTAAATATTTATATTGAGGGATCAGTAGGATTTATCGGTTCAGTTAGGAGTTCTATCGAGCCGAACCCTCTGATATGAAAATATCTGGAGTCGGTGAAGTATTTTCTCATATGGTCTCTGGTAGGTTGACGTGTTGTTCTTGTATAGTTTTGTAATTATTATACTTATACAATGCAATTACATCGCGTGGATTGACTAGATGATCATTTTTGGAAAAGGGTGTGAAAGGGTTAAGTTTTTCCTGTGGGGAAGACTTAACCCGGACATAAAGTCTAGAGAACAAAAAAATTATTATGTTCCTATTTAGAATCTGAAGACTTATCTTTATAACCTAAAATAAATACAACACAGTAGACTAATTTTATAGTAATTTATAAGGTGTCCCATTTCACTTCGACTTTTTCTGTCATAACTTAAACTTCTGCAAAATGAATTTATTCCAAAAGGAAGAAAAAGATCTCCTCAAACTTCAATAAAAAAAACTTCGCTGGTGGAAAAAAGTACAACAAAGTGTATAAATTAGCTTTGTGATAAAAATGACAATGATTCTATCTCTCGGGGCCCGGAAAGATTGGCTTGACAAATTGCGAAAACTTTGAGGCCAAAGTCGCAAGAAACTGCTAGGCTTTAAGCCCGCCGCGATTTATGAGAAACGGAACATAATCTTTGACAGACGACTAAGCCTCTCACATTTCACTCGGGAAATTCCTGCCTAGATTCGTTCCCGGGGCGGCATATCTCATACAACCCAAATATCTGTTTTAACTACATACTACTGAATAGCGCTCAGGCTAATAGGCGAGTGCGCCCGTCCCGGCTCTCTGTACCTACTACCTACTAGCTGCTAGCTACCAGCTACTAGCTACTGGGGGAATGTCAATTATGTGACGTATGAAGAAAGAGACAGGACTCGATAACCCTCGCCCTTTGACGACACTAATAATTGCTTTATGGCGGTCAGAACAAATTAGGATTTATAACGACTGTCCTAAAACATTCCCTCGGGATAACTTCAAGTAAGATTTCTCATTTGCTCTGACACATGTCGTCAAAATGTTTAAGGCGTACTCCTGATATAGGCCCGTTGTGACCATTCCCTTTGCTTAAAAATTATATAACAGAAAAAGAGGTTACAACAAAGATAGGATAAAACATTATTTTACCGGCATATTATTCTAGCATTTATTTCAAGGTAGCTTTTCGGTCACATATTATCAAATTATATCAAAAATATTATTTATTTTAATTGAGAACCCTAAAAATAAGCATTATAACTTTTCACATGAAAGCCAAATAGACTTTTCTAAAGGCGACCATTATTAAAAAAAAAACATATTACGTGATATTTTAGAAGGTTTAAATTAATACGCGAACGCACATTTTCCTTCCCAAATTGATGATTTAAGCCGCCGCTATCCGAATTTCTACCAATTTCTTACGTATCTCTCTTAAACATTTGAAGTTTTTAAGCTCTTAAAAAATATATGTTATTTTTGAAGATAATATCTAGATACGTTCCACGCCGAAACGCAAATTATATGAAATTCCCTCGATAGAAAAAAAAATCTCAAAGTATGCTCCGAAAATTATTTAAAACAAGTCTATTTCTTTTATTTTACAAGTTATGTTTGTGAAAAAATTCACAATGTTTCTTTAAATGATACTTAAGATACGTTCGACGAGATTTTTGCTCTATTTTAAACGAGTCATGTTTTATTAAGCATTTTCATAATTTTCGCTTCAATTTTATCATTGAAAATATTAGCGCGCTCTGTTCAACATTCGTAATTACATATCTCTCCATCTTCTTCTTTTTGCGCCGGGAAGCGTGGCCTTAATGCAAATCTAACTGTAATGGTGTAACTCTAAGTAACCAGCTCAGGTATGGGGGCTCCATCGAAGCCTCTCAGAAACTGGGCGTACTGTACAGGGCCCGTAGATACTTTAATAGTACAAAACTGCTAACCCTGTACAAATCGCAAGTGCGCCCCACGGTTGAATTTGGCAGTCACCTCTGGTCTGGACTCTGTGCAGAAACGGGCGGTCCGTTTGATAGATTCTCACACATACTTCACAGGCGTCAGGTGGGAATACTGTCCTTGTTCTACCGGTTTTACAATGGAAGATGCTCCCAGGAACTGCGTCATTGATCCCCTTGGCACCAGTGCACAGTTGGGAAACATGCCAAACACGCGCCCAACATTTGTACATGGTTGACATTTAATTAGTCACATGAGAACGGTTCGTCTCTTCAAGACCCATGTTCACTCCTTCATCTCCTCAAAAACATCCTCCACACAGCATCTTCAAAGATGACATAGGCCCTGAAAGAAAATTATTTTTCTCTGGGCCTCCTGTGTGGAGTTAATGCAAAAAAAAAATCAAAACTTAAAATATGAGCTGAAACATGACATCATCCATTACTAATAATATTTTAATGGGTTGGAGTTGACAGCCCCTGCCACGAATGAAGACGTTGAAAATGACGAAACCGGTTTTACGATCGGATAATTTCCCGAATTTCCTTGCGGGTGTGGTTGTCAGAGATTATTTAGCCCTTATCAAAGTTATGCAGTAAACCAAAATCGTTCTCATGCAGGTGAATTAATATGGTATTCACATTGCGTACACGTATGAAGATCTCGCTTCGTGAAATAACAACATTTATTATGATTTAAACACGTTCGTCCAATATAGATCAACGGATAGCAGAATTTTTGTAAGATATAATATATTTCCTAATTTATTATGTCTTATTTGGTTTTCTAATTGTTTTTAGTTGAAGCTTGAAGCTAATGAATTGAAAAAAAAAACAATAAATAATTAACGAAATGTGCGACGATAGCACCATCTCTCCGTACCCGAATGAAACATTATGCCGCTTATTTTAGCTGGGACTCATTTTCTTGTACTATGTGAGTACTTTATTCTGGTCGATAAAACAGTGCGTGTTATAAATTCATAGGGCCGTGATTTATGGTTTTGCTATGGTTTCAGTAGATTAGCTTTTCCCCCGAGCTTAAAATGACGGTTCGTTTTAAATGTCGCGGTTTTATTTACTTTCATAAAATATAATATTATTCAGTTGAGTTCGTTCTATTATGATGAAAAATGTTATATCTTTGTTCCACGTAAAATAAATTTAGACCGAACTGGTATCAGCTATTGCTGGCTTTTACTGACATGGTCTAAAAAACATAATTCCTAAATAAAAAAAAAAAAAACATTTTTATTTATATTACCACGCTAAATGGTGTGAATACGTTGGTGGGTCGGTACTTACACGTGTATAATATTGATTTGGATTGATTCAACAATTTACAAGGGCCCTTTTTTTAATATCTTGGGGGTCTACGTCTTTCAAGAATCACATAGAAATTTTTTATGTGGTTTTCTTTTTTGACGTGATAACGCTTTATAAATCGATGAACACCGGCAGCACTCACGAAAAAGTATGACTCATTGTCACGTTGTCACGTTCCGCCTGAGCCGGGCGTGCAAGCGATATTGCGGAACAAGCGACAGAGAGGCGCGATCGGCCAAAGCGTTCGGCTTGTGACAAATTCTATGTAAAAGTTTTCTTATGGCGGTATCACGTAAAATTATCGTCCGCAAACCGACTTTACAGACAACCAATTTTTTATTATGCGAAACTCTGTCAATCTTCGATAAACATGTATAATATGAAACCATTTATTGAATACACAATATCTCTGCCACAGATCACCCCAAGGGATTCGCTACGTTTGGTGACTTAGCAGAGGTGAACGGGTGAGGTTTATCCAGGTCTTGGAGGCTGATGTATCTGCCCACCAGCTGCGCGGCAGGTCGGATCGGGAGAGATAGGTTGAGGGAGATCTTTTGATCTCTCCAACAGGACTCTCTCGGAATATCGCCTTGCACCGCAGTGGGAGGGTTGAATTCATACGTCCGTTCCTCCTGGACACATTTACCCCCCGACCTGCCCTTATAACTTAAAGAATGTCAAAGAAATGTACAAACATTCAGAGCTATTTTCTTAAATTTAAATCAAGCTCAAATTCAATACAAAAAGTTACGCGTCAACCTCGGCGTATAACATTAGTTAGGTAGGTAGTAGGTACCGATTGGCATAATTTTACCTAAATATGTTTGTGAGAAGAATTACAATTTCCGTAAAAAAACTCCTGCCATAAAACCCAAATAAAAGGTGTTCCACTGCGCAACCATGATATTTTAGTACTCTAAATCTAGCATTACAAACGTAACATTTCTGCCCAGAAACTCTCTCATCAATTATTTTAGTTTTCCACGTACGTATCTATTATTGAGACAATCATACTACTTGTTCAGGCTTCTAATATACTATTAGTTACTGTTGTGCTAATGTTGCTAATGCTTTTAATTTGTCTCTTTCAAAGTATAAATTGGTTTTAATTAAACTGTTTAGCTGTGCATATATTATGTCAACAAGGCCACTGCATGGCATTTTGAATTTTTTTATTCTTCATTGCTTTTTTGTACTAATGTGCAATATTTTTTTTAATTAAATAATCTTACAATATTTCTTTTTTTTCTCCTTTCTAATTGTACTATAACTTTTTTTTTTATGAGTTCCAAAGGAGGAAAATAATTTCCCTCAGGACCTATGCCATCTTTGGAGATGCTTTGTGGAGGGTTTTTTAAGGAGAGGAAGGGAAGCAGAGTTCTGGGAAGGAAAAGGGTTTAAGGGGTGGGTATAAATCTGGGGTTCAGCGTGTCCTGGTCATACGCCTGCAAGACCTAGACAAACCTCACCCCATGAACCCGGGCACCCCTGCTAAATCACCAAACGTAGCGAACTACTTGGGGTGACCTATGGCAGAGGTGTTGGTTATCCAATAAAGGTTCCCGGGGCGGCGGTCCCATTCCCGCCTCCCAAATTGAACTGTTAATATTTATCATGGTGACTGAACAACTCGTAAGCAACTTCAACACCTTTGAAAAGTTATTAAAAGTGATGAAAAAAAAAGGTTAAATATAGATTACGTTAAGTTAAGGGTTGTTTTTAAAAAACTATTTTTCATTACTTTTAATGAATTTTCAAAGGGGCGTTGAAGCTGCGTGATTCTGAGTTGTCATGGAACCATTTATCATGTAAATTGCATTTTTGCCGTTAATTCTAAATTCAAGAATAAATTAATACATTATATATATTTCTCTAAATTGTGAACAAAAATGGTTCCAATCGAGAATTTAGGAAAGCAATAAGCGCAATAGTTTTCACTTTCTAAGCCACTTGCTCGCTACATGCAATACGGACTTTATGATTAACTACTCGTAGTTTTCAGTTAAAGACATAAAATACATCTAAATATGACATGCCTCAGAAAGTTCACAACTCATAATTATTCAAGAACGCTTGCGATGAGAAGAAATTTCTAGCAATTCCTAAAATTAAATATTTATTCAGCATATTAATTGAATATTCATTATTATTTATGTAATTTATTTAGTCCCTGTATAGTGAGTAGCTCTCTAAATTTTCAAATCAGGAATTGCAACCGACATCTCAAACTACCGTCCCATATCTATTGTATCAAACGTAGCAAAAATATTTGAAAAAGTCGTAAAGTCACAATTAACTAAGCACATCACTTCAAATAAAATTATTAATGATAACCAATTCGGCTTCAGAGAAAATTTAGGCACGCAAGATGCAATCGCAAAAATAACCTCAAGAATATATAATGCTCTTGACTCGGGAAATAAATGTTTAAGTATATTCATTGATCTAAGAAAAGCTTTTGACAGTATATGCCACAAAAAACTAATCAAGAAATTAGGAAATATTGGAATTCAAGGAACAGTTATAGAATGGTTCAAAAGTTATCTACATGAAAGACACCAACACGTGAAAATTAACAATACATTGAGTGAACCCACCTATTCAGAATTTGGAATTCCTCAAGGGACAGTGTTAGGTCCAATATTGTTTATCATTTACGTGAATGAAATGCTTACAATACCGAAAATTGGAAAAATCATATCTTTCGCTGACGACACAGTCTTAATCATAGAAAAAAAAACTTGGGATGAAGCCTACCGAACCGCAAATGTAGAAATAAACAACTTAAAACAATGGCTGGATGACAACTATCTTTCCTTAAACTCTGACAAAACTTACTTCATGACATTTACACTATCAGACAAATTCCTTCCAATTATAAATTCCAATATAACTATTCATAGCTCTTGTAAAAATTATACTGACAACTGCAACTCATCTAAATGCACAAAAATTTCAAAAAAGAACTACATTAAATATTTAGGCATAATAATAGACCAACATATTAAATGGACAGAACATATTGCACAAACTATAAACAGAATACGTAAACTTTTTTACGTATTCCTCAAACTAAGAAATATACTTCATAAATCTATACTACTGAAGGTTTACTATGCATTAGCCCAATCAGTTCTGCAATACGGAATAATAGGTTGGGGAGGAGCGTATAAAACCAACTTAGCCCCACTTGAAATAGTACATAGAAGACTTATCAAAATTATACTAAAAAAACCTTTAGACTATTCAACTCAAAAAATATTCGAAGAATTCAAAGTTTTACAAATAAACAGAATCTATCAAAAAAATGCATTACTCCAAATCCATAAAGACAAACTAACAATAAATTCATTTAGCACCAGGCCGAGAACAACAGGACAAATAATAATCCCTAAACTTAATACTACAACGGCCCAACACCACTACACATACTCAGCCATAAAATGCTTTAACGAACTCCCTAAAGATATTCAATCCGAAAAAAATTATAAAATTTTTAAGAAAAAAATTAAAATACATTTCACCAGTAGGTAATTTCATGTTTGTGTTATATTACGCCCACTTATATTTTCAATGTGTACACAGGTTTTATATTTTATAATTTAATTTAAAAAAAAAAAAGTTTCTTCCTGAAATAGTGCACAGGTATATAATTTTACATACATGTTGTTTTTATTTTATTTTTTCATAAATACGCTCATGGTAGCATCAATTAAACATACATCAAAATATCAATTGTGTTAGTACTCCCTCCCTAAACACGAGAAATTCTCAATTAGAGAGGTATTATTACCACCATTAAAAAATATTTGCATTACATGTACATAATTAAAAAAATAATTGTACTTATACCTAACTTTGTAAAATTGTAAAAATGGAATAAATAAATAAATCTCACTAAAAAAAAAAAAAAAAAAAAAATCGCCCATTGAAGAAATAAAACGACAACATGTGTTGTGAGCGTGTTTATGTGCCTAAAGTTAAGTAATTTTTTCTCACTTCTGATGAAATTTATCGAACAAATAACTCTTTCTTAACAGAAGATAATCTCAATCAATGGCTGATGTTCGAAAGAAAATTTTCAAAAACCGTTTTTTCAAAGCTCACATTCAGTGACCTACACCCTGTAGGCATGGCTCTTCAAACCGCCCCATATATCAGAACTTCGAGCGAATTTGCCGTAAATATTGCATTTTGATGTTTTCCTGCCGGGAGGGAGGGGTGCCCAAAAGTATCGACGGCTTAACTACACGTGTCGTTATTCCAGAAGTAGCATGTGCAGAGTAGCCGTGCGGGGCTCTGATTGGCGCGTTGAGGCGATGACTTATCGATGAACATTTTTCATAATTACAACACTAACTCGCGTAACGGATGTCCCCATTTTTTCCGAACGCGGAACGGAAATAAAGCGGCCATGTTGACAAAAAACACGTTATTTTGTAAAAACTAACATTTTTACACCACTTGTAAATTTTACACTCCTTTCGTACAAATAATTGTAAAAATAATAATTTCGTATTCTAGTAATGATCATGATATAAAGCACGTTTCTGTAATGCATCAAACATAATCTTTATTACATAGAGATATATTTTTTAAGTTAGAACCCTAGAACTAATGATAATCGCCCTACCCCAAAACAAATGTATTTTCGTCATCATGTACAATAACATCATAAAGTCGAATTTTTCAATTCTAGCGTTCTAGCTCACTGAAAAGTCACGGACCGGCACTGGTTTTATATGAAATTTTATCTACTGGAGCGCTTTTTGCTACAATATGGCGTTATTTAAAATACCTCGGATTGCTTTGCAGCCAATTTTGGCAAATTTACCCTTATTTGTAAGTAATAAGTAGAAGTTTACGATTTTACAATATATTTTTTTTAAATCCTACGAATATGTTATAACCGACAAAAGATATGTGAATTTATTGGCTATATAGATCTATAATCAATTTGTATGTCTCCATATTAAAATTCGGAGGTACGATTTTTTTTAAATTTGGGCGGAAAATATTCAAAATGATCACCAAAAAATGTCGAGCAATCGGAGAAAAAAGTTTTAATTTGCGCTGTCGCTCCAGTGGTTATAAGCGTTTTCGAATTTCAATAATTGAATATTTTTGACGTGAAGATCTGTGAACAAGGGTTGCTAGATGTAAACCAAACGCCCTGTCTTGTGTTGTAGAATTGAATGGGTAAAGTTTCATATCAATTATCCTTGTTTTAAATAATTGATAAGTAAACGCATCACCGACTGCAAAACATAATATCTTCGAACGAAACACACTTGTGATGGCAGCACTGGACTTCACTACACCTTATAATAACATTAACTCATACGACACTAGTTATGTATTGGGTTTGTTATAGATATCATGGTAACGCAATGCATCACTCTCCTGAAAAGCCTCGTAAGTTAATAAACAAATTCCACGCAGACGAAGGTGAGCAAATTTAACAATGCCAGATCTCTCCATTTGAGAGAGTATGTTACTTCAACACACAGATTAGTTACCTACTTTCCAGTTTAGATGTTAGCTTTTTTACCGTGAAGCGTGTCAGTGCATTATTTAAGTAAGTTGCGGTAATGTCGTCTTATCTTCCCTCACCACTTTATAACTTCCGTCGCCGCGTGAACTGGGTCATAAAGGAAAACCAACAACACTGCAGATAAAGCAGAGCTAGACCAAAGTTAAGGGTTAAAACTCGTACCAATGGAACACGCTGAAACTGAATTATCCATATGTCTCAACCTCAGTCGAATCGACAAAGACAGAAGATACACACGTGTTCGTTATAACAATGGCTCACAGCCGGACTCGTCCGATTTAATCCGAAAAAGAACAGGATTTTCTTTAATCGGGTTATGGTGAAATTAGTTGGATAAGAAACAAAGTAGTAAAAATAATTTTTTTTGTTGTTGTTATGATTTTTGGGGTGTTATGCCGTGTTTCGCTACCTCCTTCTTTAGCCAACGTTTCGGACAGCGTTACAGTGTCCATCATCAGGGCAGATGAGCAAATGATACTTATGTGGGTCGAAGCGATACCGTGCTGCCAGCTCCATTTCTCTACGAGCTGGTGTTAGAAAAAATTCAGCATGGTTTTTTGCGTTTAGCTTTGGTACAGCCGTCAATTACTGGATACCAAGAACTATTGAGCTTAGCTCCGTCGTCTCTGTTAATATTGATGGGGTTTTTATGGATTTCAATTGCCTCCGTAATTAGGCGTGCTCTGTAAGTTTTCAACACACATAAGTAAACACTCTCACCAATATCATTTGCTCATCTGCCCTGATGATGGACACTGTAACGCTGTCCGAAACGTTGGCTAAAGAAGGAGGTAGCGAAACACGGCATAACACCCCAAAAATCATAACAAAAATACTTTTTGGCCGTGAAAACCTAAAAACATACCTGACGAACATAATATTTGTGTAGGTGCAGTAGCCAGTGAAGGTTCCATAGCTCACGAAATGATGCTGTAATATCCCAAGCGCTGTAATTTTATTCTGTAATTAGTTTATTACATGTAATATTACATACAGCGCCGTTTTTTTTTTTTTGAGAAAAACCACCTTATGGCGCTTGCAAATGGCTAATCGTGTTTATGCTGAACGATATCTTATGATGTGAAAATATATAACTTTTATATAAGTTCACAGTTTAATTTCATTTTATCTATCCGACATGCTTTCATCTGTATTTTTTTTAATTCTTTTTATATTTATTTCTTCTTTTTCAACCACTCTATGTTTTATTTAATGTTTTAATCCATGTTTTTTTATATATATATACTAGCTGGGTTACCCGGCTTCGCTCAGGACAACATTCGAGAGTGTTCTGGAATGTTCCACAATTTATTTTATTTATTTATAGCTGACCCGACAGACGTTGTCCTGTACACAACTGTCGGGACAAACTAGAATTAAAATAGAATAATATTGAATATTCGATACTGCGATGGTAGCGCAGTCTGCCGGATCCAATGTAAAACATTCCAAAATCAACAACTGCTTAGAAATAAAAAATTTATTAAAAGAACATTTTCCAGTGGACCAAATATTGTTTCTAAACCATTCTCGAATCCCCTTGAACCAACACAAAAAAATTCATCAAAATCGGTCCAGCCGTTTAGGAGGAGTTCAGTGACATACACACGGACAGAAGAAATATATATATTAAGATACCATACATTTTAGCGGAAACTTCACAGGTTTATGCAACCATGAAATATGTAATTACCTTAATAAAATATGTATTACTGTTTGTTTCCCTAATAAACTAAAATAAAAAATGTGGTGATTGTTGTATGTACGATGATATGTGAGAGATCGTATGCATGAAAGTGACAGCAGGTATGACTATATAAGGGATTTACTTTGTCCATTGAGTCTATTCACGTGAAATCTCCTCTTGATACAACATTGTATACTAGGTATACACTTGATGGTTCATTAAAATTCAGTAAGAAGAACCGAACTCTATTATTTGATTACCACCCATATAAAATCTGTGGAAGCCCTCGACCACGGGAACCTCGCACCACCCCCGGTGCAAATCCACCACAAAAAAATAAAATAATTACATTTTTATGTAACCCTGAGGAAAGTTCGAGCTGAACCGGTTGGTTTATAATATAAATTAATTTATGCACTCAACAAAATGGTGTCCAAGCAATTCATTTTGTTAAAATTTTAATAAATCTACATGTATATAAAGATCTAAATTTGTTGCTTATCAATATTTTAAAAAGGTACCTATGTTAGGTGCCAAATTTGATTGATCGATTTTCGAATAAACTCTTTATCATGTTTCAAATTACAACGGTGCTCAAGAAGTTTTCACTTCAAAAATACTGTCTTTGTTTGAATAGTATTTATTACAGCGCTTGCCGGGTATTCGCTAGTATCGCATAAAAATCAGTAGGTAAAGCATTCAGCTGTTCTCAGGAACCAAGGTTTATGTAGGCCAGTCAGAACGGACCACCTCGAAAAGGATATCAGAACACTTTAGAGCATAAAAACTCGGTCATCCTGACGAATCGGCGATTACCGAGCATTTAATTGATATCGGCAATTACTTTGCGTTCGTTTCTGAAGTCCTGAGAAGACCCAAACAATGTAACGCAAATAAATAAATAACCTTTTTTCCATAAAATTCTATTGCGCAATATAGTAGTTCATTGCTATTGTATTAACTTTTAACAAAAAATATAACCATAATTAAGGAATATAAAAAAAAAAATATTCTTCAAAGATATCGTTATCGTCGTTTTACTTCGAAACATAAAATTCAAGACAAATGAAAGCCGAATAAAGAACTGATACGTTATGTGTTGATAATATGCACACCACAGAATTTATTGCACGAACGTGAACATACTGCCTAATGCGAAAAGGGTTAAAAGAGCATCAGATAAACATATTTATTACAAGGAACTTGGATGTGTGGGGGCTTTATTTCCCAGGTTAAACGACCCACACATGTTTGTCCCGGCTGATTCATGGCTGGTGTAGAATGTTTGCCGTGTATGGTGCACCTTAGCACTTAATCATCCCACGTTGTATCAACTCAATCTCACAAGAACAATAATATAAAGTTAAATGAGTTTCGTCAAAGGGTAATTGAATTTAATATCTGCTTTCATATGAGCATTAACAACTGTGAGGCATATTATTATTTCCTATATGGAATCAAATTGAACTCGTAGAGATTACATTTCACTAATAAAATGGTTCTCTCTGCCCACATCCGACCATTCAATAAAAATATTTTACCTAACATTGTTGAATAATCGGTAAAAACCAAAAAGTTTACTCAGCAAACATGGGTACAAATAAAATTGACGACGACTTAAAAATCCTAAAGGTTTTTTAAAGGGGAAAATTGTACAACACTCTAATTACCTAAATTTTATCCACATACGAATTTTGTAAACAAATTTTCGAAGTGAACAGTTCAAATCAATGAAAAGAGCTACCAGGCAACCTACAGAATGTGTTTCGCGTTTCGAAATTAATATATTTTAAATTTTAAACATTTAAGTATTTTTTCAAATACAAAAATCTAAAAGGTAATAATAACTTGTTTTTAAAATGGTATTTGTTTTTGTGATATCTTCAAAAAGAAAAAATATTCAGGACATTTAAAATACCTTGAAAAAATTCTGAAATTCGATGAGAAATTTATAAAACAGATAAACAATCCTATTTGGCTGGATAGGCAATGTATATATAATAATAATAATTTTTAGATGATTACTTTAGCGCAATTTTCGTGAGAAAATCACCTCAATGGCCCCTTACAAACTAATTTATACACTTAACCAATATATTTATTTAATTAAATGAAGACATTATGAGCGAAACTCAATCGAAAATCTGGAAACAGAAAAATCAGAAAAAATATTTACATCTCTGGGACTATCATTTTCTGATTTTTCTGTTTCCAGATTTTCGATTGAGTTTCGCTCATAATGTCTTCATTTAATTAAATATTACAGTTTGAGGTTTTACTCATAAAAGTTAAAAGAAAAAAATAACAATATATTTATTATTATTTATTATTACAAGTGGCTTATATAAGATCGCTAACTAATGACTAACAACTGCTTAACTCCTATCATGAATTACAACTGTCTTAAAATTAGTTTTTTAGTAAAATCTTTCCATGAATTGATTATTTCAACCGGCCGGTGACCTTAGCTGATGATGGCGGGTGACACACGAGCCACGAACTCACCCGAAGTCAGCCGAACGACGCGCGATAATTCACGAACGCAGAGTTTCAGGGTAGCTAGTCTCCAAGTCCTCGTCGCTCGCAATCGCCGTCGAAAGTACGTACATTGGTCGACGTGGTTATTCTTGAGCTTGGTCGCCCGGAACATTCTTAGACGCCAAACGCCAAAAGTCATTCGACACAACGAGTGTGGTAGACCACCTGGCGCATGACGAGTAACGTTTGATCGTTGCTCGGGAATAGCTGCCCAGTGCGGCCGAAGATTCGGCAGATTTTCTGCCGAAACCGAAACTGATGCCAAAAATAGATTTTTTTGCCAAAACCGAACCTTCGGTCGGTCATTAGTTTTTATATTAGTGTGGTTTTCACATACATGGCTGTTTATCAATTTTATAAAATTTTCACCACGTTTATTAGGCTGTAAATCTTTAAATTGAACAAACATGATGAACAATATTCTCCTAATAAGTGAAAGTAGTTAGGATTATAAATAGCTGTTGAGTAATAAGCCGTGATATCGTATTCAAAATGTCTCATCTTGTCTTGTAATAATCATTTCAACAATATTCATGTCGATTGTTGGTCGATGATGACGATGAGAAATTTACCGTATCTATTGAAGCAATAATGATCCCATTTGTCACTTAATTACGCTGCAGGATGGCTTGACATACCACAAGTGCCCTAGTGATCTCCTCAATAGTAATGTTCATTCCAGGGGAAGGCCAGATAAGGTGAGTCGTATTATTAATTGGTAAAGGTGTTTATTATTATTAACTAATTTTAACTAATTTTGGTTGTATGTATCAATGAACTTACAATTTAAAAAAAGAATAAGTGTAAATCATTTCAGACATTCAGTAAGGTAAATATCAAAGGACTTTAATTGTTGATTAATTACAAAACAATCTTCTCATAGCTACCCAAGATGGTAATCGAAGTAACCTTTCTTTTGTTATCTATAAGGGGGGGGGGGTAAGGTTTTAAAGGTGAAAAAGGGCGTATTTCCATGATTATTTTTTTTGAGATACGAATAATGTTGGTTTATTTATTTTATATACACATTATACAATGCCATCTGAAGTATCTACGAAAAAATTAAAAATATCAATAAATAAGTCCGTGAGAGCGAATCTCCGGAGGCGCCTCGAAAAAAAGTTATTATGTGTGTTAAAATAGTGTACAAATTTTCAAAAAGATCGGTCTCGTAGATTTTGAGTTATGATGTTCACGAACTTCAAAATTTTGTTTGCGAGAAAATAGATTAATGATTTTTTTTAACTCGAAATATACTTGATTGAGACGCTGATTTTCGTTAGTTTTGCTCCGAGTTACTTGAAATTTTGACACAATATTGACATGTTGTACATTTGGAAAAAAATATATTTTAAAAATGAGTTTTAAAACCTTTCACCCATCCAGGGGATGGGTGTTTTGAAACTTTTTCATTAGATTATCTTTTGTAACATGTCACGAAACCATTGCAATTTAAAACATTCGCACAAAAACTATAAAGAAGGTTATGCGCAGATCACGTTTGAAAGGTAGCTATATATTCGAAATTGGAATGATTGTTGTGAAGTTATTTCAGGTTTAATTAAATGAACATTATTAATATCGATCGTTATTGCATACGCAACACTTAAAATTCCGTTCAATTGATGCAAATGTTGGTCCTACTGATTAAAAATCCGCCAAAGGCAATGAAGCTTGAATTTAATGATTTTAAACCTTTTATTCGCTCGGAATAATGCGTTTTGCCAAAAAATTTTAATAAATGATTCTTGGTGAATTCATTTGCTAGCACACCATCAGAAGGATGCAATGATACATTTTGATAATCTAATTGATAAAATAATTGTGAATCGTGTTTTGTTAACACCGATTAAAATAATGTGATTGATATAATATGTTATTGTGTTGTTGGGTTTCATTACATTTTATTAAGAGCGATTCAGTATTTTTTTTTATTTTGTAAACGATACATCGGTGAATTTTTAACGCTGGATTAGTGAGTGTTTTATATAAATTATGTATAAGAAAGTACAGATTTCAGATATGGCTTGAAGAATAAGTACTCACCGAAGAGTGGCTTCTAGGTTTTTTAAAGAATTAAAATTTCACTCAGAAGTTACATTAAAAATCAGAGTAGCAGATGTTCTATGTATCACCCTGATGTTCTATGTATCACCCATTCAAAATCTTTCAGTCTTACAACACACCCCTATTGGGGATGCCACTGGCTCCAGACGGTTGGGAGTAGTTGGAACTTGTTGTGTATCGTAAAGCTTCTGCCTTGTAGAGACAGATGGCGGTGACATCAGCTATCGGTAGAATCCGCTAGATGGCAAGCCGTAGTGCTTGAGTTCTCCGACAGGAGGTCAGGACAGCTCAGAGGAGGTGTTTTTTTATGTTCCCACGCCAGAACCATTTTAGCCAGCTCTTAGTTAGGTTGACTAACGTAGTCCTAACTGTATACGCGAAGTATAAATAAAACCAGATAAACTCTTTTATTGATCAAAGTAATCTCCATCCAAGGGAGTTGGAGAATCTGATAGTGTGTCTGCAAATTAACAGAACATTACAGAACTCTTGTGCGGTACTCGCATATATTGTAGGAGGTGTAGATGATCACGTCGCTCATTACAAATTTAAATTAAAAACCGATTATATTAGGAACATCTTTCAAACGATTGCATTATAAACGCATGTGCATTCTCAGCCACTGCGCCACCACGTCAGTTGTCACCTTATGAAAAATTAAACAATACATTAGTCATTAAAAACAAACGTTACAATTTTATTGTCCTATTGTTGTCTGGAAGTAAAAATTGGCTTAATATCTTCTCCTGTAAGGTACCTTGCATTACACCAGTTTAATTAAATTATGTTAATATAAAATTTTATAGATTTTTAACGATTCTTTTGTCTATTCCTACCTTTTATAAGTTTTATAGTCTTTTCATAAAAACGAATCACAAAATAACTGCTATTTTCAAAAATTCTCCTTAATTATAGGTCATCTTTAAAATAATCTTCTTAATTGGTGTAACTCTAAGTGACAAGCTCAAATATGGAGGCTACCTCGAAGTCATCTCAAAAACTGGGCGTACTGTACAGATAATTTGATGCAACTGCTAACCCTGTAAAAACCACAAGTGCGCCCCATGGTTGAATTTGGCAGCCACCTCTGGTCTGGAGCCCCAAAATACCTGAAAAAAAACCTTCGACTCTGTGCAGAAACGGGTGGTCCGTTTGATAGATTCTTCAACTTAACAAACGGATTGCAATCTTTATAGCACAGGCGTCGGGTGGGAATGCTATCCTTGTTCTACAGTTATTTCATTGTAAGATACTCCGAGGAACTAGCGTCATTGATCCCTTTGGCACCGGTGCGTACCCGGGAAACACGCCAAACGCGTGCCCAACATATGTACACAGTTGACATTTGTCACATGAGAACGGGTCGCTTCTTCGACTCTTTCTTATGTTCAACAGCTCGGCTATGGAACGATTTACCGGCCCCCGTGTTTCCTCTTTTTTACAACATGGGTCTCTTCAAGACCAATGTTTATTCCTTCCTATCCTCAAAAAGACCCTCCACACAGCGTCTCAGATGACATAGGCCCTGAGAGAAATTATTTTCTTCAGGGCCTCCTGTGTGGAGTAATGTAAAAAAAAATCTACACCTGTCATTATGATAATATTATCTCACAATTTTAGCGTACCTCCGTGTCTTGATACTAATAAGTTTAAAATAAATATGAATAGGACATAATATCACGTTTTGCCCTCCGCATTATTCTGTCTTCTTGAGCGCTTGCCAAACGATTAATCAGAAAGCACGTTATGTAGACCTTAATAATCAGTCATCTGCCTTCATTATTGTTGTAGGAGTTAAGGAATTAATACCTCTTACGTATGTACATACATACCTACAAATAATACTATTATTCTAAACTACATATATAATTAAATCAAGGAGGGTAATTTCACTAGGCACGATGAAAACCGAGACAATTTGTTTCTACTGAATTAAAATTTTTACCCATTTAAAATACTTAGAATTAAAATAATCATCTTGAAGAATATTTTACTGGTTGCTTTCCTGAACTAGGTACTTTAAAGCTTGTCAGAGTTTGATAATTTAATTAGTTTACACTTTTTTATGTTACACAACAAAGGAATATTTATTTATTTAAGGAACATTAACAGTCTTAGTAATACAATAAACATAAGAGGATGATAAAAAAACAGACCAATTATTAATGTTCACAGATAGGTAATAAGATAACTGAATATAAACTAGAATATTTAAAAAAATAATAAGAGTACAAATGTGAATTCAACAAATGGTAAACTAATACACAACATTAAAATAAGTGTGATTATAACTGAAATAGACTGCAAAATAGGGATTTGGGTTGGAAAGGGTAAGGGGAGGAGAGGGATAAGGGAAAGTTGCCACGCAAATAATATAAAAATATTAGATACAATTAATTCATGTGTTATTCGCACCTAGAATGTTGTTCTGTAGCGACAGTAACTAGCAGTAAATACGTCAGCACGTGTGTCTATATTTGCAAATTTGTTGTTATAGTAGTTACATGTCCTTTGTATAAATTCATTTTGATTGGAATTGGTGTTGCATCTATCAATATAGAAAAGGGTATTTTGTCTACTATATCGAATGGACGTGTGGAAATTTATTTTGTTTAGCAAATCCGGGCAGTCAACTTTTGAGTTAATAATTTTGTACAGGAGCATCTGATCAGCGACAAGCCTCCTGTTGAGTAGTTTTGTGATTCGAAAATGTTTCTCGATTCTGTCGTAAGAGTTGTATATGTTGAATGATTTAAAATTGAGGAATTTGAGAAATCGCTCCTGAACTCTTTCTAACCTGTTAACATAAACAATATAGCGCGGGTTCCAAACCTGTGAACAGTATTCCAGGTGAGGTCGAACATGTGAATTGTAGAGAATCAGATAAGTCTTAGTGTTTTTGAAAAATTTGCCTGTTCTCAGTACGAAACCCAGACTTTTTGTTGCTTTAGTGACAATGTTATCAAAGTGCTTTTCAAATGTAAGTTTAGAGTCCAAAATAACACCGAGGGCACGTATATAATCTTTATTTGTTAACTGCGATCCAGAAATGGTTTAATCGTGCAGTACACGTAACCGTGTGAATGTAACTTTGCAACATTTAGAAATATTAATAGAAAGTTTATTTCTAAGACAATAATCCGTCAGTCGGAATATATAACGTTGAGATGCGGGTTAGGGAAGGGGCTGTATGAAGAAATGTATTAATGCAAGCTTGTGGTCTATGTCATCTTGGACTAAGGACTTGCTATAAACAATAAGGAAGCGAAAGAAAAGTGGCAAAAATCTATTTCTCAGTGACGTTTTGCAATCCCATTGCTCTTAGAAATGGCTTAAAATGAGAAATATAAAATAATGTCAAAGAACTTTAATATTATAATACACAATTGTTATTCTTTCCGTTATAAATTCTAATATAAACTAGTCATTGTAAAATTTACGTCGGAAAGAAGAATAATAAATTTAATGTATCAACCTACATAGCTTTGCTACGACTTATTTTACATAAGTATTTTACTTTTCTCAGTCTACTGTATTTTTCCGTCTTGCATGGAAGAGTATTTTGTTTTTATTTTATTTTGTTTTTGTTTTAGAAATTTTTTTTTCTTCTTCAAATTTTGCAAATTCACTTTGTGGCACCATTTTATTAATGAAATAATTAAATTAAATTTACCACAATAAACTTTATTTAAAAGTCAACATGTTTCAAGAACGATGTTCTCTTCATCAGGACATAAAATGTACTAAAACTAAATGATCGAACATAGAACGGCGTGGGTAGAAATGGAAGTAGTGGGGAAGGAGAGAGGTGGAAAGGGGAGGTGCTTAGAAGATCAACAAGGGGGAGGGGAGGGGGGCGGGGGGGGGTTGGAAAGGGGGTGCTTAGAAAAACAAAGACAAAAATTACAATGGAAATATGTTTAAGATAGGGTTACTCACAAAATTAATTTGATTGTTAATAATATTTAATTTCTATTGACATTTTTCCTAATTTCTAATATTTCTAAAAGATCTAAGTGAAAACCACTAACGTTAGTGTGTAAAATTTTTAATCTGCTAACCATCTAATTGAATTTAACCATTCATTTGATATAAATACTAGTTTTTTTTCTAAGCACCCCCTTTCCAACCCCCCCCCCCCCCTCCCCTCCCCCTTGTTGATCTTCTAAGCACCTCCCCTTTCCACCTCTCTCCTCCCCCACTACTTCCATTTCTACCCACGCCGTTCTATGTTCGATCATTTAGTTTTAGTACATTTTATGTCCTGATGAAGAGAACATCGTTCTTGAAACATGTTGACTTTTAAATAAAGTTTATTGTAGTAAAAACAAAGTGTTTTTAATTATTTCATTGTTTTTTTTTGTTTTGATTTTGTTTTTTGATTTTATTACAATCATTTTGATGTTCTTGGTGAAAAAAAATAACACCTTAAATCGCAGCCGACCGTAAAATTAAAAAAAAAGATGTATTACTTAAGTATCTCTTCTTTATGAAAAAAATTAAAAGGAAGGAAAGTTCCACGACGGTTTCGTTTTTAAATTTTTTCGGCTTTATACCAAAAGAAAGAAGCAAAGGTTTACCAAAATACCTTTTCATTTAAGTAGATCCTCGGAGACGGAGATGAAACATAATAACAGCATGAACAACCCGCCAGATTTTGCAGCATCTTTGTAGCGGGAGAAAAATACCCACAATTTTCGTTTCCGCTTATTCCCGGAAGTCAAACCGCCGGCAATTTCCCCCAGGACCTCTGTGGAGGCTGTTTGCAACGCTTTCATAATTCATAGATTTCTGCCATCGCATCAAACAAAACCTTAAATTGTTTATGGTCACAATATACCGTTGGTCCTCTCCGAGCCACGAGGCAAAATACGAAAAGCCGATACTAAAATTAATGTTTTACAAATAATTCAAACTTTTTAAAAGGCTCATTAAATCTGCAGCGACAAACAAGACTAAATTTCACCTTGTATTCGTCAGCACTTTTACTAATCGGCTTCGTATAAAAATTAAAGTGTTCTTTAAATCATTTTTCTTTTAAAACAATAAAATTTACATTATGAAACAAAGAATACCGTGATATGCGCACGTGATCTAATAATAATAATAAAACTTTTTTTTTATTTTTTATTTTAATGAAAAACAAATACCTTTGTATTACACCACTATTTTATAAATTTTACACACTAACACAACGGGTATACAATTAGATAATTTAGAAATTTTAGAAATTAGAAAAAGTGTTAATAGTAAATTAAATATTATTAATAACCAAACGTTTTTTAAAAATAGCCATCTTTTAAATTTATTTTTCGTATTAATACTTATATTTATAATAATTTATTTTGTTATTTAGACTTCTTGTTTTCCTTTTAAAAGATTTTTTATTATGTTAATGTAATTTTTTACCCATTCTAAAATAATTTTTATATTTTATTTTATATAATTGTTTTTTATGATATATTTTAGGTAATTAATCACCTCTCCTTTCTAATATTTTGTCTATGTTCTAATTAGTCTATTCTTGTTTGTCTTTTGTTATTTATTATTGACTTATTATCCTGACGAAGAAAACATAGTTTTCGAAACATGTTGATATTGTTAATAAAATAGTGGTGTAATACAAAGGTATTTGTTTTTCATTAAATTAATGGTGACACCCCAAAGTAAATATGCCTATTTTGAAGAAACATTTATTTATCACTAGATTAATAAATAGTTCGTTATAATGTTTTTACATCATAACATTTGGATATTTTTGATCCAGAATGCTGCTGGTTTTGAACAGTACCTACCTCATATATATGTATACCTAAAACAAAAAAATTTTATAATAAAAATTCAAAATAGATTTAAAATTAACCTACAAAATTACTTAGGACGTGTTGTTAAAGCAAAATGAACAATTCATCAAACATTTGAAGTTAATTTTCACGTTCTGTGTAAGTTCTATTCAAGTTCTGTGATTATTTCAGTTTTATGATGCAACTAAAATGATATAATAACAGAACTTGAACAAAACTCACACAGAACGTGAAAATTACCTTCAAATATTTTTAAACAACACTTCCTAGGTATCTTTTTCATTTTGTGATTATAAATTGTGATGTTGTGCCGATTCTGTATTTGAGTTCACGCCCAACTCGGCTTTTAAATGTTTATTTTTTATTAAAACAAATATTATCAAAATGTGAAAAAAAAACTTTACAATGGAAGGTGGAAAAAAGGTGATAGGAATAAAAACCTTAGTTTCGTATTATGCTAGATTCTAAACTACTACCTCCTGGATAAACCATTAAAGAAATAAGCCTACAGAAAACCATCGGTGTACTTAAATACTTTAGTGTTTATGCTTTTTACCCAAAACAGACAACAAATGAAGAGCCTTTGGAATCTTTTCTTATACGATGGCAATTAAGTGGACATTGAAAAGCTCCTTAGTTGATGGTGAAAATGTACTGTTAGTTAAAACCAGTTCCGTTTACCTGCAAATCCTAGTGATAAAAAGCTGTGCACAGTTCATTACTCAAGAGCTTTCGTTTCGAAAGTTTTTGCTATTTCTTAAATACGAATAATGTCTGCTTTACAGTGAAGAAATACCTATTATTCTCTTAGTAGTTTGGCTAAAGCAATTTAACGTAATGATTTAATACATCGTTTAAGATGCAGATTTCTAACAGGATCGTCGGCTTAATTTAAATTGAATCCTTAAGGAGCTTCAATTTAAATTATGTGTACTATTCAAAAGGCATTCTCGGGCTCCGTGGCGTTTTCAGCGGAATGTTTTCTCCGTGTAATTATTATCTTTAATCTTTTAATAAATTATGCTAGTTATATCATTTTGTAATCAAAGTTAATAAGGCTGAAACGAAACAAAAGGTATGTGATATTAATTATTGAAATATTATTAATACCATTTATGCGAACAGAATTAATTGAAAAAAGACTGAAAAGAAAAAATTCGGAAGGACTACTTAACCAATTGCTCTACCTAACAATGACATTTCCACGGAAGTTCGAGCAGAAAAGTTAAAATCGCCACACAGCTCTTTCTCATTTACAATCTTTGCTTCATTTACATCCATGCGTCATCTCGTACTTTAACTTTATGTCAAATGTCTGAGATATAATTGTCATTTGTTTTCATGCGAGGTTTTCCTTGATTTTTTAAGCCGCCGCTACCTGAATTTCTACCGATTTCTTACATATCTCCCATAAACATTTGAAACTTTTAAGCTCTTAAAATATATGTTATTTTTGAAGATAATATCTAGATACGCTCTACGCCGAAACGCAAATAATATGAAATTCCCTCGATAGAAAAAAATCGCAAAGTATGCTCCGAAAATTATTTAAAACAAATCTATTTCTTTTATTTTACAAGTTATATTTGTGAAAAAATTCACAATGTTTCTTTAAATGATACTTAAGATACTTTCCACGAGATTTTGCTCTATTTTAAACGAGTCATATTTTATTAATCATTTTCCCAATTTTTGCATCAATTTTGAAATTGAAAATATTAGCGCGCTCTGTCCAACATTCGTAATTACATATCTCTCCATCTTCTTCTTTTTAGCCGGGAAGCGTAGCCTTAAAGCAATTTTTTTAATGTTTTGTAATGATTTTGGAACTATTACAATAAGGAGACAACATGAAATTGTCATATTGAAAGATACACTATGAAAGAGACGCTATGAAAGAGACACTATGAAAGAGACACTATGAAAGAGACAACTTGAAAGGGACTACATGAAAGAGACAACAGGAAAGTGAAAATATGAAGGAAACAATATGAAAGAGACATCATGTAAAGAACGAAATCAAAGAGACAATATAAAAGAGTCAACATGAAAGCGACCACAAAAAGCAGACAATATGAATAAGAACTCATAAGAGACAACATGTAAGAAACGAAATGGAAAAAAAATGTGAAAATTACAATCAAAGAGACAAGATGGGTGAGATGTTTACGAAAAAATGTAAGATCTTTGTCCTGTAATCAGCTTGCCTACAAATATGTTGCATTCGATACAATATTTCATGATAAGAACTATAAAAATCTCTGCATCCAAATTATTACACGTTAAATATTAAATTTTCTTATAAATTGTAAATTAAGTTAAATTTATTTTCAAACGGAGGGTGTTTAACTTGTTGTCAATTATTTTATCAAGCCTTACCAAGACTCGAACAATGACTACAAATTAGTATATTTGCACAGGACAGACAGATCCAATTTGGTTAGACAACAAAATGTAGACCTTGTGAGGTCGACAAGCACCGTCGATTGTTTAGATAGCTTTGGGATCGCAATTCAATTAATCGGTGGACAGCCAATCAAACAAATTATCAGCGTTATTCTATGTGTGACCTCACTTTTGGATAAATGTAGAAATGAGGGGAAATCTTGGAAGTGAATATTAACCCTCTTGAAAACTCTCGTTGTCGATGAAACTGACACACGAGAAAAAATACGATTTTTTTTTTAAATTTGAAGAAATTAAAGCACTTAAGTTACGAAATAAATATCGGTCTTACCGATTAGCGATTTCTCCCGATTGGTAGCGCGGTTGATTCCTGTCACTGGGTAGGTAGGTTGAAATTCAGTTAAACCTTTGTTTTTTTAATTCAAAAGACGTTAGAAAATAGATGAAACAGAAAAAAATAACTTTTTTTCTTTTTGTTTTTTTCAGGCATTCCCGTCGTCTTCTTCCACCCCCTTGCATATCATTGGAGGATATCCACCACTTACCAGCCCTGGTATAGGTAACAGATGGTTTCTCCTTCAAGGCTCTCGCAAGGGTACAGGGCCCGCAGATTCTCTAATAGTACCCAACTGCTAACCCTGTACAAATCGCAAGTGCGCCCCACGGTTGAATTTGGCAGCCACCTCTGGTCTGGAGCCCCAAAATACCTAAAAAACCCTCGACTCTGTTCAGAAACGGGCGGTTCGTCCGATAGATTCTCCTAACTTAACAAACGGATTGCAATTTTCAGGGCATAGGCGTCAGGTGGGAATGCTGTCCTTGTTCTACCGGTATTACAATGGAAGATGCTCCGAGGAACTAACGTCATTGATCCCCTCGGCACCGGTGCATAGTCGGGAAAAACGTCAAACACGCGCCCAACATTTATAAACGGTTGATATTAGTCACATGAGAACGGATCGTTTCTACGACTCGTGCTATAACTTTATGTCAAATGTCTGAGATCATAGTTGTCATTTGTTTTCAACAGCTCGGCTGTGGAACGATTAGCCGGCCTCTGTGATTCCTCCCTCCTACAACATGGGTCTCTTCAAGACCCATGTCCACTCTTTCCTCTCCTCAAAAACACCCTCCACACAGCATCTTTAAAGATGACATATGCCTTGAGGGAAATTATTTTCCTCAGGGTCTTCTGTGTGGAGTTAATGTAAAAAAAGGACTCTAATTGTTTTGATAGAACGAAGGTACATTTAATTTAGAACGAATCTAGACCTTCAGTGTCCCTGCATACGTTGTTAGTAAGCAGTATGCAAGTGCTTAGCGGGAAATGCAAGATACAATATGTTTTAGTATGACAAAATATAGAGAAGACAATGGGACCCTTGAATATCAATGAGTATTTAACATTTATTTTTTCGTGCATTCTGTGTTCGCATCCATATCAAATACTCCGCCCTTTCTTAAATCCAAAATTTCAGCCAGTTCGGTGGCCCCCGGCAGTGATCCCAGCAAACGAGGACATCTTTAAGGAGCACGCGGCAATGACGCGTGGCACTAGTCTTTCAATCGAAGGAACACAAAGCGACAAGAAGCAATCATACATCTGCCCTGATGATGGACACTGTAACGCTGTCCGAAACGTTGGCTAAATAAGGAGGTAGCGCAACACGGCATAATTCCCCAAAAACAAATAACGAAAATACTTTTGTGAAAATCTAAAAGCGTATCTGAAGAAACAATCACCTTTAGGAGCTCTTAATATTCCCACGTTCACTGAACGGCAACGGTACAAAAAGGCAACAAATATAGTTCGTTATCACAATAATGCTGCAGCTCTTTCACTTCATGATGTTGAGGCAAAAGATGAGACACACAATGAACATACGTCTGTATCTTCCGAAGGAAAAAAGTAATACTTTTGAGAAAACAGACATACGTAAATTGTGAGTCACATCTTTTAACTCGCCATTATTTAATGTTTAAGAAAGAGCTGCAGCATTATTGTGAGAAGGAAAATATAGTAATCGTAAAGAAAACAGGTTAACAAAATGATGAGCTGAAGCAGTTGACGAGTAAATACGATTTTACTGTTTTATTTATTATTTTGTTTTTCTACTTGATTTCTACGATTCATATAAGCTATTATCAAATATGCATCTGCCACGACTGCTTTCAAAACAAGTTGAACAAAAATGATGTTGCTTCAATGGAATCGTCAAAGACGCATTCCACGAGGCACCGCATGACTTAGCGTCCGACAGTTTTTAAAACGTTGAATAATTACTTCATCTGTTTGCATTATTTTTAGTTCATTTTCCGATTAATACGCAGAAAATCATAAACCTGGGACAGGTATTTCAAAATAATGCGTCCAGCAATTTTATTTAAAATTCTTTAAAGTTTTCTAAAACACCTACCTATTCACATTGTTTTTTTTTTATGTTCCGGACCTTCACATTGAATTCACAATAAACATAGAATTTAAAATAATGTTTTTTTAATAATAATTTTTATTATTTTTTTCTTTGTGGATAATGACCTAAAGTTTTCCTAAATCAGCTTTCTGTTTCCACCACATGTTTGTTTTAGTGATCGTATGAATGCTTTTTAAATTATAAATAACACAAAATGCATGCATAATATGTTTCCATGAAAGTTCTGCGAAATTTAATAGTTCCAAACACAACAAACAAACACCTACACCAAACATTTAAATACTAACGGCGGCAAAACAACTGAATTTAATATTGTTTTTCCATTTATTCATAAAAGCAAATTTCATCGTGGTTACTATTTGCTCATGACTTTTGACAAGTTAACCCCTCAGGCAAATTTGTTCGCTTTTCAGAACAACTCCTATACGTATGTGTCATAGAAATCATTGTTTCTCCCTTGCTATCATAGCGAGAAATGCGGTATAAAATAAACGATGTTACAAAAAGAAAACACCACGGTTTATATCAAATCAAAAAGTTAACAGCAGAAGAAGTAAAACTTACCTCTTTATGAAACCAAAGATTTATGACACTGGATTTTTTTTTAATTAATTATTTTTACGTGGAACGACAAAAACAAGGTATTTATAACGTTTATAATATATTTGTTTAATAAAACATGGACGTTTTTAATTTTTTCGGTATCAGTAATTTTTATACTTACTTAAAAAGTTGTATGTTTATTTCGATTTATAAAATTAGAAAGCATACTTTATCACCTTTCAAAACCAGAATTTAGTTTTCAGATATGTTCAGAAATATTCCATTTATTTGGATCTTATTGCAAAGTGGACACATTTTGACCAACTGACAAAATATGGTCAAGCCTGAGGGGTTAAAAATCTGTTGTATTTAAATACTGAAATAGCCTTTGCTATTTGCGCAAATTCGCTATTTAAAAAATGTTCTAAAAAAAACTTTGTTCAAAAAAAAAAAAAAATTAATTCTCAGAAGTTGTTTATTTTATTTTTTTATGTAATCTACGTAAAAGAAACGATAAATAAACAACTTCTGAGAATTAATTTAAAAATTGTACTCTATTTTTTTTTTCAAAAACCAGACATCATCACCAGGCAGATGTGATGGATACTGACGGTAGGTTCAGTCAGAATGAGTTAACGAACCCGAGTTCTTTGCGGGAAGCTGGTCCCACTCTTACTCATTTTTCAAATCAACTACTCCTAGAGAATTCGGTCTCGGCCTCGAACCTGAATGCGGGTGATTCTGTTTACGGACTTTTCTGTGGGTGAAAGTTTTGTTTATTGTTCAATAGTATAGGAGTAATATGTGAATGTGGTTTTTTCGGTACCGATGAGTTAATTAGTAAAATAATAATGGGCTTAGAATTCATTACTAGCAACAAATTATTTTAGTGATAATAAAAAAAAATTAAAAATATAATTTTCTTTGTCTGTTGATACTTGATTAATTTTCGTTATTTTTTAAACTCTTGGGGATGTAATGCATGTAGCCATGTTTTGAATACTTTTTACATAAAAAATAAAGATTAGGTGTACAGCAGTTGCAATCCGTGAGTTTTCAGTGAGCTAGAGTCCTAAGATTGAAAAATACGACGTTATTGATATTGTTGAAGCTGATTTTTTTGAGATTTTTTTTATTTTTAAATTTCGATGTTTTGTATGAAGATTTTCAGGATGTACTGAAATGTGGATGCGCCACAGCCACATTTCAGTATATCTTTATACAAAAAGTTGAAATTTTGAAAAAAAATCATATTTCTTTTCAGCTACAACAACATCATCTTCCGCCACTGGTGTACAGTACAGTACTGTACTGTCTAGTACTGGTCCTAATCCGAGTCCAGGTCCGAGATCTGCGCTGGAACCGTGCGTTCCGGCACCCGCCACAGCACCCAATACTTAATTCGTACTCAAAAACCCGGAACGTGGAACCCACACCTAGAACTCAAGTTTTTTTAAAAGGAAGCATTCCTCAGAGGCCTCCGGCCTTTTCCGAAACGTTGGCTAATTTAAGGTTATACCTATAAATGATATTTTTCATTGAATAAGATGATAATATTAATAAATCTGATCGAAACATGAAACAGAACAAGAAAAAGAAAATTAAGAAGGTGACGGTCGTAACTGGGAATCTTATTCCATTCCCTGTTTCGTTTTGATTTATTAGTATTATCTTCTTCTTCTACGATATAATATAATTGTGGTCATTGTCGGGTTTCAAAAATATTTTTTACAGCAGAGGCTAAAAATAATTAAAAATTAAAAGACGAATCATTTAATGTGGAAAGAAAATGATGATTGAGAATGAATAATGGTTTTAATCCAATGTTGGTATACTTGGAATTCATGTTCCTCCACACAAAACACGTGTCTTGATTATCGACTTAGTTGATGGCATGCGAGCTAACACGGGGACTGGAAGATGGATCGGATGGAAACGGTTAAAATTGTAAATGACATTTTGTTGTTTAGAGAGTTTTCTGAATATGTGCGATCTCCTTAATAATTTAATTAAGAAGTGTGTGAGGCAATTACAAATATAATTTAACTATTCGTCACCTCAGTTCGTATTTGTCCAACAGACCATTTTAGTTTTTGTTCAATCTCCACTTTAAAATTAAAAATAATGTATAAAGAAGTATATTTAATCACTTAACTAAGAACTATTTGAACTAATCAGACCTTTACCTTTACGGAAAGAGCTTTATCTTTAACACCTTTCATAATGTTTCATTGAAATAATGAATGAAAACCGTGTCCACCTGTAAAATTTTCAAATGGTCTGTTGGACAAATAAGAACTAAGGCGACGTGTTGTAATTGTATAAGATATTAAATATAGTTTTAAAACTATAGATTATATCACTGTCAAAGGTATGCTGTGGCATTTAAAATATGGATTATAGTTTCTGGTACAAAATTATTGATTTTTTATAAAGATCATAATTTAAACTACCAATTAGGCCACTTAAGCATTGATTCATAACCCATGTTTTCTTGACGTAAATTAGATAAAAAATGTATTAGGTAAGTGAGAGTTGTGTTAAAAGAAATTATTAACATAATTTTAAGTAAACTTTGAATCGAACGAATGAAGAATTCTTTTGAAACTTGTAATTTTTAATCTAATTTAAAGCGAAGCTAAGGCGGCACTCTTGAAACGCACGGCGCTGAAAAAGAAGAAGATGGAGAGATATGTAATTACGAGTGTTGGACAGAGCGCGCTAATATGTTAAGTCGTAAAATAGCAGCGAAAATTGCGAAAAAGCTTAATAAAACATGACTCGTTTAAAATAGAGCAAAAATCTCGTGGAACGTATCTTAAGTATCATTTAAAGAAACGTTGTGAATTTTTTCACAAATATAACTTGTAAAATAAAAGAAATAGACTTGTTTTAAATAATTTTCGGAGCATACTTTGCGATTGTTTTCTATCGAGGGAATTTCATATAATTTGCGTTTCGACGTGGAACGTATCTAGATATTATTTTCAAAAATAACATTAATTTTTTTAAGAGCTTAAAACTTCAAATATTTAAGGGAGATATGTAAGAAATCGGTCGAAATTAGAATAGTGGACCCTTTTTAACGTACATAAAGTATTCTCCACCAGTTGGTGGAGAAAAATTCAACAGGATTACCAATATTATTATTTTATAATTACTTCAAAATCTACTGTACTAAAGATACAACGACTGTGTGCGTTTAAAAAAAATATGTGTTTATATTTTTGTAGTTAAAATTACGTGACAGAGTTGTAACTCCTCGTGAAAGAAGTGCATTTCATACAAATCACAGCTGTCTTCTACCACCTTGACTTGCATATCCATACTTAATATTATAAATGCGAAACTGCTCGAGTTTGTTTATGACCTTTTCAGGCATTAACCAATAAAAAGACTTTAAAAATTCATTCACCAATAGAAAACTTAATTATATGCGCAGACTATATTTTGTATATGATGGTAAGCTTTGGCGTTATGAAATTATAAATATTAATATATTATATTTGTTATACGTTTTCTGTCGCTAACAAAAGCGAGTTAATTGCAAAAGTCAGAAAAAAAATCATTCCCATGGAAACGATGTTGATATATTTGTGGGCTCTAAGCTGGTAGGTACTCAGCCCCCTGGTCAGCTACTGCCCAAGAAAATTCAAATATTAGAATATGTTTTGTTTTTTTTTGGACAAGCTGGAATAAATGTCAGATAAGAGTTCCTACATTAAAAATATAATTCGTAACGATTATAAAGACTGAATAATAAATAGTGTAATTTTGTATTAATTAACAAACTTCCAAATATTTAATTAAAAATAAACATCCGAAATGTTTGTAAGCGCATAAATTCCGAACGAATGAACAAAATTGGATTATTCTTTTTTTTTTTGTGAAATTTAGGTGGCAGGCTAGATGTTTGAAAACTGAATGCAAGGGAATGAATGTATGGAATGGAGGGGATGGGGTGGGGAGGAAGGGGGATAATTGATAAGTTCAACCGCTACAGTAATTTCCCGTAATACCATGCGAGCGAAGCAAAAGCTAGTACTCAATAAAATTACAAAAAAATGATATGACGACATAAAATATACAACTATTTTTAAACTCCCAAAGGAATAACCTATCAAGTAACAGCGATTATTATTTTTAATGATGTTTAATAAAATATTTTTAAAAATCTTAAAAACTTGTCTCCTACAATTTTTATGTCGTACGACACTTCTGCCACGTGGGTTTTTATTCGAAATAGGTTTACACGCAGCTCGTGTTCATCACCCCCAATAGGCATTTTAGGCATCCTTTCCCCCTTGCTACAATTTTTCCTCTGAGATCCAGAGAGATTCATTTATATTAAAAACAAAAAGTGACCGAGTGGTGGAAATGTGACAGAGTGGTAAAAGTTATGTGGGTTAAAAAGAAGAACAACCCAAATAACTTATTGCTCACTACCTTTCCCTCGCGTGGGTATTTATAAAGTATATTTCTTGTGTGCTAGAAAAGATAAATGGCGGTGCTAAAAAACTCTCCTAATAGTCTCTCAATGCACTAACGACCCCAGAGAGACAAATATATACCCATTATTTAAATTTACCGCGCACTTAACTGCACTCCGAATTGAGTTTTAGATACAATTGCAAATCAATTTCCGATGCTGAATGAAATCGTTTATGTGCGAGAGTATTGTGCTTGGATTTGGCCGGGAGAATTATTACGCCTGCCCAAACAACAACATGTTTAGTTAGGCCGGAATCCGCAAACACTGACAGGGCTAGTACACACTGCAGACTACGAGACTACACAGTAGGCCACCCTGTTATACACACAACTCTGTACTAAACAGTCTGCACTGCTCTGTACACTGTGCAGACTCCGGATGGGCACAGTCACGAAACCATCACACATTGTGCAAACAATCTGCCTGATGTTTATGTCCAAATTTGTGGCCTTCACAATACCTCCCTCTTTCGGTGATTGCACATATCAAATTACGCAAATAAATTTTGTTTTGATATTCGCTGTTTGGCAGAGTAGTTTATTTGGGTGGGATAGCTTGATCTACAACAAAATAACGTGTGGCAGTTGAAAGCAGAATACCTATTTCTGTTTTTGTTTTCAGAAAATTTCGTAATTTATTTATCAACAATAAAACCATTTGATTTGTATAGCATTGTTTTTATTAAAAATCACCACAAGAGCTCAAATATTTTGTTATTACTATCCGCCACGTCCATGGTCTATCTGTTAACAGAAGTTTTGATATTATATTGTTCCTTCATGAGCTTGACTTCAGTCATTATCTGCAATATTGCCGAGTGGGTTTGCTTGTCTGTACTCTTGTATTGTGTGTGTCTTGGCTTCCCGATTTCTTGTTTTTGTCAAAAAAGAACCATTCGTCGTATAAACCAGTCATTCGAACCTAAACAAACAAGTGACAAAAATAAATAAACTATGAAATGTTCGAATTGTTTTTACGTAAAGCTATTTAAAGAAGTGAAATAAAATTACATTGATCGCAAAAGCTCAAGTTTTGATACTGAAAAAGTTCTGCTCTAATTGTATATAAGTACGTTAAAATGGTGGTAAAATTGACGGTTTTATTCAGTTTTTACTCTAGCCTAAAGCATTTCAAAACATTGAAATTTTATTACATTTAAAAAAGCAAAAATATTAGGATAAATTGGACGTATGTGGATCACTAGGACAACTTTAAGAGTATCACGTACTTACTTTACTATTGTACTGTACTTACTCTGATACATTAAGAGTATCTTACTTAAAAATGCCAAGAATAATGATTATCATTATATTATATTTGTATACATAATAACTTATAAATTAAAACATTATTTAACAATGTAGGCCTCGCTGGGGGCCTTTCTGGTACTGAGGCCCATGTTTTACAATGCAAAATTCAATGAGATATGAAATAATAATTATTGTTTGCCTTAAATAACGGTTTTTTATTTATCGTTGCAGTATACTGAACCCAGAAATTCTTTACCCAGAGTCAAAGGTCTAATTGCTCTCTCTAAATAATAAAATAACACAATCCAAATATTATTTCCGCGTACTAGGTTCCCACTAGTATAATTGTATTTTCTTGACAACTGCATTGGTAATTCCATATTCACGGTTGACTAAGCCAGCCAATCACCAGTCACAATAACCAAACCGAATATCCAAAAGGTCCCTAATTACAATTACACCGCTGATATTGTTTGCATATGGCAATTGTTACTTCCAACAAAACATTTGACAAAAAATATGGTTTATACTGGGCGTAGACCCGTGAAAATTCACGGGAAATTGTGATTGTAGGATTCGTTTTTACAAAAAAAAAAACAAAAAACCCTCAGGGTCTAAGTCATCTTTGGAGATGCTGTGTGGAGTGTCTTTTTAGGGAAAGGAAGGAGAACAAGTTCTGGGAAGGAAAAAGGTATGAAGGGTGGGTGGGAATCTGGGGGTCAATCTATCTAAGAGTGATGAACGTATGATCCATACCTTCCACTGCGGCGCAAAGCGATGGGTCGAGATAGTCCGGCTGGAGAGGACAAAAGGTCTCCATCAACCAGTCCATCCCAGTCCGGTCTGCCACGCAGTTCGTGGGCAGACGCGTCCGCTGCCAAGACCCGGACAAATCCCTCCCCATAAACCCGGGCAATCCTCCCAAGTCACCAAACATAGCGGACCGCTTAGGGTGACCTATGGCAGAGGTTTTGGTTTTCCAATAAATGGTTCCCGAGGCGTCGATACCCATACCCGCCTCACAAATTGAAAGAATTAAGAAGAAACCGTGCTGCAATTTGTCCATACAAACGTATTCCCCAATTTGGATTTTGAAATAACTGCATATATTTTTTTTATATATTATAGATAAAGACCGCTAGCGTGTCGGTACGTTTTACTTTTTTTGATAAGTTGCTTCTTATTAAAGTATCTTAGCACCCTCCAAAAATCGTTAAAACTACCAGGTTTGAACGCCATCCAGCAGATGTTCAGTATACAAACTAGGCAATGTATTTTTATATAAAACAAAACATACAGACATAGAGTATTTTCTTCTTACACCGTTAGGAAAAAAATCTTTAAAATCGGTCCAATCTTGGAGGAGCAAAATGAAGAATTCAAAACATCGATTGTGATGATTTTATTTAGCCATTTTCTAGGTTGTGGTCCCAAGTCCATGGTCCCCTTCGCTCAATATTCGGGGGAATAAGAGCAACACTGACAGACATAGTTTGCTAAAATACCTTTTGTTCAAATTTCCTCATCGGCAAGATGTAATTCCAGTGACCCGAATACAACAATTCGACGTATTATTGAAAGCTGTTTGTAAAGGGATTATTGTGTTGAACGTCTTCAAACCCAGCATCACCTTACATTTGCTTTATTTTGCATATTATTATTCATGCAAATTCATGTTGATGGGCTCCAAAGCACCGCACGCCCGTATGCCCGATATCTTCCAAGCATTGGTCCCTATTCACGATCCATTGTCAGCGAACTATTTCCAATTGAATGCATTGCAATATTCAAGTGAGTCGGCCACTCGAAATAACTTCTATGGGAATTCTAACACGTTTTCTCAACCAAAAATCATATTGTTGTGATTCTTTTTTTATTACAGATAAGTGAAAATATTTGCATGACTCGTATTTTTATATGTATTCAGTTTAACAAATAATATTTTAAGCACTTCGCATGAGAGAATTCGGATTATTTTCACACTTCAGAAAAACCTTTGTAATTTTTTTTAATATACTTTCTTAATGCATTGGAAAACTCTCAAGCTTATTGATTGAGGGTTTTCCCCGTGTGAATGCTCTGAAATAAAAGAACGACGCAATAAAAAAAATCGTGCATATTAGGGACCAAAATCACAAGGGTGCTTTTTTATTTATTATTTTAGTTATTCATTTATTGTTTTTATTTCTTACTAAGGCAATCCCGATGAGTTACGGAACCCATTTTAGGACGGGATGAACTTACAATTCATAAATGGGAGGAAATAGTTACAATTTTACATAGGTATTAAATATTTAAAATATAAGTTTTATATAAAATTATATAATTACATATTTTATAATTAATATTCCTATTTTTGAAACTGACAATTCGTCGTGGAATTCCATTAAAATAAAGTAATAAAACAAACACTAAACTTATTTCCATTTTAATTTATTTGACCGTAACCGGTTTCAGCCTGTTAAAGCCACCTTTAGTCTCTGGTACAAACCTATTGGTTGTCTACTGGTGGCTTTAACAGGCTGAAACCGGTTACGGTCAAATAAATAAGTGGAAATAAGTTTCATTTTTGTTTTATTATATTATCATAATTAGTAGTCTACGGTACAAAACTTGAAGCTATTAGATGGTAATTTGGACTCTCCAGCAGGATTCTCTCGACTCGTCGCATTGCACCGCAGTGGGAGGGATGGATTCACGTCCGTCACTCCTGGACACATAGGCTCCCAGATTCCTACCCGCCCCTTATACCATTTTCTTTCCAGAACTTCCTCACCTTCATTTTCCTAAAAAGACCCTCCACGTAGCATCCCCAAAGAGACAAAGGTCCCGGGAGGATTTCTTTGCCTCAGGGCCTCTTGTGTAGAGTTAATGTAAAAAAATAATACATTGTTACAACACTGGTGATATTACGTAGCTCTCTGGCCTCTCGTAGGCCTCTGTGTTTCCTTCCTCCTACAACTTTTCCTTCTATAACCTTTCCTTCACTCCTTCCTCTCCTCAAAAACAAACTCCACACAGCATCTTCAAAAATGACATAGGCCCTGAGGGAAATTATTTTCCTCAGTGCCTCCTACGTGGAGTTAATGTAAAAAAAAAGCTTTCTTTCCCTTGATGTTTGGTTTACTAATAATATTTTGCTAACTAACTAACTAACCATCATGCTGAGGTATAGGCAAAGAGGACGAAACGCCAAACAACTCGGTCATGGCACTCTCTTTGCCTCATTCACATTCATACATCGTTTCATACATACTCTTCTATTATTTTGACTCTGGACATGACCCGACTCAAATATCTGATGCACTTAATCGTGCCACGTCTTCCTCGGCGTCCCCAACTTCTTCTACCTATCAGATTTGCTTCATATTTTCTTTTTACACTACTTTCTTCGTTCATTAGCTCTGTATGTCCAACCATCTGAGGGTCCCTTACTTAATAATATTTTGACAATAACTTTTATAGTTTATTCAATTGCGGGATTTTCAATTGTTCCGAAGAGCAAGATGAGTACATAGCTCCTTATTTAATAGCAAAAATAATTGTTTTTGATAAATTGTAGCACATTATGAAATACGGTTTATTTGTCCTTAGGGGTCATCCATGAATTATGTCACACGAATTTAACGATTTTTTTACCCCCCCCCCCCCCCGTCCCTGTCACACATCATCAAATTTGTGAAACCCCCTCCCCCTAGTGTGACGTTACATATTTTGCAATTCCAAATTTTTTTTTGCGTTTTAATAATTTAGATTTTTACATGTGACGTCACAGAGCTGATGACCCCCCCATACCCCTTGTCACACAATGTCACACTTCTCTACACCCCTCCCCCCCCCTCCCCCTTAAGGTGTGACGTAATTTATGGATGGCCCCTTAGTTAATTTTTGTTTCCTGAGGAGGTACCAAATTTTATACATATTGACATTTCGAGTAGGACCCACAGTGAGCTGATGAAGAAAATATGCATTTTTTTATAAAATTTATTCATATTATGTATGAATAACATGTTTTAATGTGAAGCTTTTGAAACGCTGACGCATAATAAAACTTGCATTTTCTTTCATGTCCAACTTGCTTAAAAATGTTTAGAAAATTTACTAATATTAAATGCAAAGAATGGGCTTTAAATAAAGTGTTTATTTTTGTAACATGTAATAATATTATTTATTAATTACTATAACATTATAATCCTAGTGCTGAAGTTTTGGTCGGGAGCTTAAAGCGAGATTGCGAGCATAGCACTGCCATCTAGCGGCTTAAGCGCGAACTACGATCTCACAAATCGAGAGTTGGAGCAAAACCTTTGAACCTCCAACCCGCTGTGGAACGGAAACTGCTCTGCGAAGGATAATCGCCTCATTCTGTCGGCAAACAGCGAAATTTAAAAATATAAAGCTATATTTCGAAAGCTCGAATATGTTGAAAATTGAAGCTTTATGGTAGATAGAAAAAGTTTTGTAATGTTTTAAAAAGGGTGTTTTTTCTCTTCACATAAAAATAAATCAATTTATGTTATGTTAATGTTAGTAATTAATCAACATTTATTATTGTTAGTCATCGGTCTAAGACAGAATAAGTATAGATAAAATTTCTTAGTTTGAAGTTTAGTGTAGTAATTTATCTAATTGTTGAGAGTCTTTTGAGTAATTTTTTTATGCAAATGGCGTGTTAAATACCTACTGATTTTGATTATTCACAAAGTAGTTAAGAAAATTGCGAATGAAATCCTTTTTTCATATCCTGGAAATATTTTTAAATGATTTTTTAAACTTTGACGTTGATCTAACAAAATATGAGGAAACAAAGACAAAAAAAGGGTAAGAAACATCGAGCGATCTTTTCAGAACTGAAGAAAAAAAGTCAACTGAATGAAAAATTCACAAAGTTCGAATAGTATTAATACGCTTGCGTCTGCGTGGTTAAATTTCAGAACCCGGCTTCGAGTGCAAGTCTGACGCCACGCCATACGCGCCGTGCCACAAATAACAAAATAACATCTGTGTATCTAGAGTTTTAAACAAAGCTACCATTGTAATTCAGTTTCGAATTCAAGAAATCGTCACAAGATGTCGCCACTTCCGTCAGCAGGTAGGATGGGGACGTGTCCCCCTAAATATAAGTGCTACAAATTTGTCAATTTGTATTATCTCTCCGAATGTGGAAAGATTGACGGTAATACATAGTTTTATCAAGCGGCTCTATATTACATGTGACGTCATTGCCTGTCTCTTACTTTGTCTCGTTAGCTACACTGGATGACAATGGATTCGAGGAATGGGTTATTTTTGGAATCAGTTCCTATTGGATTTATAAAATGGTCACCAGCACTAACTGGTTGAAGCCGAACCAAAAGCCGCCGGCAGGGCCTAGTAGCAAAAACTTGTGGAGCGGGTTTTTAACTGCAAGTTAACTATTATTATAATTCACACTGTTAAATTATAGATATAATCTTGAACGGTAGTACTTTTGATTACAGGACTATTATGTATTATATTTATAAATAATGTAGAATTCCGTAAATGTAGTCCTGTGTATGACATTCTTTAATGAGTAATTCATTCTGAAGACTATTTCAATAATATTTTCATTCAAAGAGCATATTACTTTAGAGCACAAACTTTAGTCAAATGTTTGATGATAAAAATTAATAAAACAAAAATATTTTAAAAATTTTATAATTTTATAAAGTTCGGCTTTTTCAACGCAAAAAATACTGCCCGTTCTGAAGCTTCAACTAAGCCCAGATCTCGCTAGCAACCTGGGACCCGCTTCTACTTTCGGAAGTAAAATATTTTTTTATAAAACATTCTACCTTCATAAGCCCCATAAACGCACCACTAGCTTCAAACTCACATTAGAGGGCGTCCCCTTTATCTTTTACGATACAATTTTCTCCCTCGAAGGAAACGATCCTATCACCAAGCGCTTTATTTTATAACTCCCTCAAAGCACGCCTTAATTCTTTCTGTAAGAACTTTGGTGCATTTTCTGATAGAAAATAATGCGAAAAGCTCGGGGGTGAGACAAAAGATAAATATCGAGCCATCGAAATAAGGAGGTACGGCGTTAAAACTTTTTTAATATCGTTACAACTTCTTTGTCAACTTTTCAGGCAATGCAGAATGAATTTACACAACTTATATACAATAATGTACGACATAAGGACAAAAACCTATGGAATATTAAGGCCTACTTCATCTTTTGGGATGCTGTGGGGTGGGTCATTTTAGAAAAGGAAGGAAAGGAAGTCCTGGGAAAGAAAAAGGTATAAGTGGGTGGAAATATGGGGTAGGTTTGTCCAGTAGTGACTGATGTGTGAATCCCTCCCACTGCAGTGCAAAGCGAGAGGGTTCTGTTGGATAGGTCAAAAGGTCTGCCTCACCCATTCCCTCCCGACCTGGCTTGCCACCTTGTTGGTGGGTAGACGCATCCGCCGCCAAGATTCGTTAAAATCTCACACCACGAACCTGGGAGTCACCAAATCGTGGGTTGACCTAGGGCATTACCTAATAAATGGTTCCCGGGCGGACTGTATATGGTTCTACGCCCGACAAATTAAAATACAATAAAAATACAGGTATGTTTTTTGGTTTTCAAGGCCAAAAGTATTTTTGTTATTTATTTTTGGGGTGTTATGCCGTGTTTCGCTACCTCCTTCTTTAGCCAACGTTTCGGACAGCGTTACAGTGTCCATCATCAGTGCAGATGAGCCCTAACGTAACGCTGTCCGAAACGTTGGCTAAAGAAGGAGGTAGCGAAACACGGCATAACACCCCAAAAATAAATAACAAAAAACCATAAAAATACGTTCCGTTTATTTTTAGGGTGGTCAACCACATTCCATAATCCATTTACTTATACAATGTTTTGAACAACCTTGAAGTGTCCGTCTTTAGGGCAGTACTGAGGGATAAGTGTTTAATACAGTGTTTTTTACGCTGTAGGAATCTGCTAATCTGCCATGACCTGCCCTCCGGAACGATGGCTCTACAATGGCTATCGAACTATTGGGTTGTCCAGTCGTGTCGCCCACACCTGCTGTACGATAAGTGCGTCGTTAAGCTTTGTGATTCATCTTTTTAATTTATGCACGATAATGCTTTTATGAACGATTATCTTCTGTTGACTGCTCCTTCGCCAATAGCAGACACGAACCTTTTATTACAAGCGACAGGATGCCGAGCTAAATATCAATTCTTTCTGTTTCCGATTGCCGTCGATTCAACTGCTCGCGAATTGCTCCAGTGTTCATTTCCAACCTCCGAGAAATAATCTTTTATTTAAATATAAATTATCTGATTTAATATTATTTAACAAATCTGTAAGTTAAGCTTTTTTGATACATACAGCCACGTTAGATGAAACCTTATAATCCTAGATTATTTTTTTTTACATTAACTCCACACAGGAGGCCCTGAGGAAAATAATTTCCTTCAGGGCCTATGTCATCTGGGATGCTGTGTGGATGGTCTTTTTGAGGAGAGGAAGGAATGAACATTGGTCTTGAAGAGACCCATTTTGTAGGAGGGAGGAAACACAGAAGCCGGCAAATCATTCCATAGCCGAGCTGTTGAACTCAAGAACGGGTCGAAAAAACGACCCGTTCTCATGTGACAAATGTCAACCGTGTACATTTGTTGGGCGCGCGTTTGGCGTGTCTCCCGACTATGCACCGGTGACGAAGGGATCAGTGACGCTAGTTCCTCAGAGCATCTTCCATTGAAATATCGGTAGAACATGGATAACATTACCACTCGACGCCTGTACTTTAAAGATTTATCTCACATATTTTGGAGCTCCAGACCAGAGGTGGTTGCCAAATTCAACCGTGGGGCGCACTTGCGATTTGTACAGGATTAGCAGTTGTGTTTTATTAAAGTATCTGAGGGGCCCTGTACAGCACGCTCAGTTTTTGAGAGGTTAACTTTACACTGGATTCGATGAAGATGGTTGTTATGTGAAATCCGATTCCTTATTTGCATTAAAATAATAATGAGATTGTTTTGCACGATTATAAAAAATTCAAGAACCAAAAAATACTTACGTACATAAAATTACGTATCTACTCTTTGAAGAATTTAAAAAACCTAAAATTTCAATAGAAAATAAGTAGATTGCACGGCAACTGAATAGTGTTACTCTACAAATTTAACATTTATCTCAGAGGCTTGAACCAGGAATGAATTCGCCTGAACTATGGATAAAGTACGTAGACACATAATATAAATATGCATGCTTTCCGCAACTCCATAAAACTGAATTATAAATTTACTTGTAAAACCAAGTATGTGCCAGTATGGGAGGTTCCTACATTAAAGTTCCGTCGAAATAAATTTGAGTTTTTTTGGCTGAGGTTTCGGAGTTTCCCAGCAGAGCTGTTAAGCATAATACCGAGGTATAATAAATAGTACGAAAGCCGTGTTCATGTGTATTATAAAGTAGAAAACCATAAAGGAAGCCACGACAGGATAAGCCGCTAAATGAATTATCCATTAACTTTGGTAGTTACTTAAGTAGGTACTAGATATTTTCATTATCACCTAATTACCTTAGAAAGTAAAAAAGAGATTAAAAATAGATTCAACGGGTTCGAAAAGGTAATTTTTTGTGTGAATACAGCATAATCGTTATAATAAATAAATAAATAATAAATCGTAATAAATCGTAATAAATTGTAATAAATCGTAAATTCAATGTTTGATACCCCTGATTTATTATGCGTAATCTCTTTTCATACTCCAGGCAGGTCAGTTACAAGACAGTGCCTACCATATTATTGTAACAATTCAACATCAACTTCCCAATATTACACTCCTATGCGACGGATTCAACAGCTAGGAAACAAATACTCTTGTGGCGTTCATACATTATAATTCCGCCACTCAAGAACACACGAGAAAGATCTGCAAGCCGCTACGTATTTGTTTACGTTTTGCGCAGAGCCGGCTAAGTACCGTCTACCTACTTATGCACGTTTCGGCCGGCAAAGTACTCGCTGGGCCTGCGGGCTGATAAATAATAATTTCGCCACCTTCGCGAAAGGTCGAGACTCGAGCGTGCATCCACGAACACTGTGACGAGTACATTCTAGCACCTTCCAGCGCACATATTGCCAGCGAACGGTAGGTTACTTGGCCGGTCGCTCTTATATAAAACGACGCGCTAAATAACAAACTAGTCAGTCTCTAGTCAGTCTCTATCCGACGGTTGCATTTACAATCGCCTCTCTACAGCGAACCAGTGTGTAACATCAGTGCTCGGTGCATCCGCTCTCTTCCAGGGCAGCTTCCTTCGTGGACATCACAAGGACTACCTTCCGGTGTCTCCACTCACCGAGTCACCGTCGTTCATCTCCGCAACGAGCGTCGAGCAACGGCCTGGACGATCAGGTCCTCTCCGCAAAGAGCGTCGAGCAACACCCTGGTGACCTGCAGGCCCGTGGCCTGCTCCACCACAGCATCACCGACCTGCATCACTCATCATGACCGTGCACCCGCAACGCCTCACTCTACGGCACTTCGACATCTTCCTGTTACATAGGACCGACCTCAGATACGTAGCTTCAGCATAATAAACGACTGGACTCGCAACCAACTGGAATGCCTTTTATTTCTCTCTAAGTCTCTGTCGACACCCGGAGTCCGTTCCCTCACTCTGATGTAGTTGATATTTTTAGTACATCAATTTTAATAAATAAGCATACCCTGCTGAAGTTTTTTTCATCAAGTAGGGGAATATTTTGATAAAGTTATTTAAATTGATAACACATTAACATTATTTTGTCTGCTGAAAGAAAAACAAAAAACTATTTTGGATTTTTTATATTTTGTATCTATATACTGTGTGGATCAAATTCAATAATATTCTTACTTTATATATATTTTTGTGTAAGTGTTTTAATAGAAGTTTCTTGCACTATTTACGAGTATAATTTTGTAAATATTGTTATGTAAAACCCTAAGTAGGCGAAAATAAATAAATAAATAATAAGAGTCTCAAATGTTCCCAACTGTCTGGAGCCAGGTATGTTAATATGGTTTCCCCAATTGGGATATGGGTTGTGAGGCTGATGGTAGTGGGGAGGGGAAGAGAGATATTGGGGAGTACCTAGCTGTTCAGATCTGGTCCCTAAACACGTATAAAGCCATTTCAAGTTAAGTTTCAAATCTGAACGGTGATCTTTCACCAGGGTGATACTGAGAGTATCTAGCACTATGGAACGTGCCGCAACGATTAAATTGTTAAACAACACAAATTAATCAAATAAAATTTACTTGAGCGCTGGATACTAAAACATGCATAAATTCCAACGTAAAATAAATTCGCTTACCTAGTAGATACCATAGCTATCCTTTTTCATATTCATATGTTAGCAGGTCTCTGTTATCTTATGAATAGGGTAGTGGGAACAGGAGATAGTGTTAATTTCTGGTTTGAATAACAACCCTGTTATTTTATTTAAAACGTAACGTTTTTTTCTATGTTCTTGGTCTCTTTTTATATGACACCTAACAAGAACGCTCCTATCTCTCTGAAGTGTAAAGATAGAGTAACTATTACAACACCCGGTTGGGCAGCCTTGTAAGGCGTGTTAAGGTAGGAGCTGTAGAGGAAGGGATTTATTAATGCGGGTCTTGGAAAGGCCCGAATTATATGAAGGAGGAAAAAAAGATGACGGTAGCTCGTTCCACGAGGTGAGGGGGAAACATAGTCAAATTATTTATATTATTTTAACTCTACCTACATTATCCATTTTAACTAGGCAGCTTTCTTTTTAAGAAACACATATTCGTTTTTAACGATTGTTTACTTACTGTTCACAAAAATACCCACATCTAATATCGTCAAGTCCGACACTCAAAAATCTTTTTTTAAACTAGCTCCACACGGGAGACCTCGAGGAAAAAATCCTTTTGGGCTTATGTAATTTTTGGAGAAGCTATGTGGAGGGTCTTTCTAGGGAAAGAAAGGAGAGGAAGTTCTGGGACGGAAAAAGGTATAAAAGGCGTGTGGGAATCTCAGGATCAATGTGTCCAAGAGTGACGGACATATAAATCCATCCTTCCAATTGCGGTGTAATGCGATGGGTCGAGAGAAACCGGCTGGAGAGTTCAAAAGTCTCCCTCAACCAATCTCTCCTCCGGCCTCCCACACAGTAGGTGGGCAAAGACCAACACCTCTGCCATAGGTCACCCCAAGTGGTTCGCTACGTTTGGTGATTTAGCAGGGGTGCCCGGGTTCATGGGGTGAAGTTTGCCTAGGTCTTGGAGGCGGATGACCAGGACACACTGAACCCCAGATTCCTACCCACCCCTTAAACCTTTTTCCTTCCCAGAACTCTCCTTCCCTTCCTTTCCTTAAAAAACCCTCCACACAGCATCCCCAAAGATGACATAGGACCTGAGGGAAATTATTTTCTTCAGGGCCTCCTGTGTGGAGCTCACGTAAAAAAAAAACGCGTACGCCGCCATGAACTAGACCCCATTAACTCGGACACTCTTGCTAAGTCACCAAACGTAGCAAACCACTTGGGGTGACCAATGGCAGGGATGTTGGTTACCCAATAAGCGGTTCCCATGGCGGAGGTACCCATAACCGCCTCCCATATTGAATATTTTATGAAAAGTAATATAGGTTACTTCTAGGCTCTACTTATCGGCTATAATTAAATTGGAATGATAATGATCAATCTTGTAATAAAATCAATCATATTCAAGTTCGTGAGTAAAAGATGGAATTGAATATCGTTCATGCTTATTCAATAACCTTTTCACGGGCTTTCTGTGAAATCCAAATGTCAGGTGTTTTGACATGATATACTAAGATGGGAATAATCTCCAACGCATCGTGACTCAGCTAGGATTATCAGGGCTACAATTCACGGAATTAAATTAAATTTAAAAATGAAATAAAACATTTTTTCATTGTTTTGTTAAGGTAAATATTTTTTTCTCTGTAACTGTAATGCAGACTTTTTTAGCACCTTTTGAAATACTGAAAATAAATAATTACAGTTTCGATCTATCAACAGTAGGAAAAAGAAGCTTTGGTGAGCTTGCTGGTTCCTCAACCCATTCGTGAATAAGCTTCTTGGATTAGTGGTCTACGCATTTGACTTTGAGTCGGTTGGTTGGAAGTTTTATTTCTGCGAAAGTCAAAAATTGACATACATTTACTAATTGTTATGTCTCTTAATTTCCAGTAATAAAAAAACTTAATGAAGTGTTGGGTATCTTCCAAATAAGTTATAGGTTCCAGTAATTACTAATTGGTTTATTTAATTAAATATTTACAATTATTTTAAACTGGACAGACCTCCTTACTATGCTAGACTATAGTTCTGTTGCTGCAGCGAGAGGACTGTGGTAGCCCGCCTAACCTCACTGATGCCTTCGGCCATCATCGTAACCATTCGTATCTAAGACACGAACGGCGATGATACTCTTCTGATATTCTACTCAACTGCCATCTGTTGGGATATAGCAGAACTTCCTACTACAATCCAAACTATAGTCATCTATTGAAAGAAGCTGAAACTACACGAAGAACTGCATTTCACTTTAACAGTTCCTGTAACCGGCCAATATTGCAGGCGAATGTCGAGAGACGAAAGTGAATCGATTGCGACTGGGTGTAAAGACTCAAAAAAAAATACACTCTGAAAGCTTCTCGGCGATATACGTGATTCCTAATTATTATAGAAGCATTCCCACCATCTTCCATTGTTCATTTGATTTAAACGCTTTCATGTATTTTTTTCATGTATGTATCTACAGGTGTTTTAATTTAATCCCTCGTTAAAACAAGCGTTAAGACATACGCACCTTTTCACTTCACACTACCAAGGGCTTAGTACTAATTACCAGCATTAACAAAACTTCTAAATTCATAAATATTCATTCCATGTTGACGGTGAAACATGGTTAACGAGAACAAGATTCCCGGTTAGTGAAAAAAAAGATTGCTCCTTGTTAATGTAATGATTAAAGGGCCCCATTTGTCAGCCCTGCGGCATTCCGGGAACTATGGTTCTGTAGGTCTAGGGACGCTACAGAAAGCTTGTAATGCATAAATTTATCAGTGTAGGTAGGTGCTTTCTAAGTGCGTACTTCTTCAATAGCAAAGAGATGAAACGGGATGTTGCCAGTCTACCAACTAGCAGACTGCCGATATTCAACGGCTAACTCAAATAAAATAAAAACTCGATCAATAAGTTATTTTACAAGTCAATATACATCGATTTCACGTAAGGTTCTGTTTACAGAAAGAGTAAATTCCATGTAATGTATGTGTGAATTATATTTGCGCAAACTAGTCCATAATTTTGCGTGCGGTTGTGTTTGCTGAAATAGTGTACAGGTATATCAAGGTAAAATTTATGATGTTTTAGAAGTTAAATATTTGATGATTTTTCAATTTAATATATATGAGATTATCGTTGGGATGACTTTATTTTATTTCTACTAGGCAATCGATCTTGTTAGTTAAAGTTTTTGTTTATTTATGCAAACTAGTCAATATTTACGAAATTTATCTCGTTGATCATGATTCAAGAAACTATTGATTTTGTATAAGGGTAAACAAAAGATACGAATAGATAAATTTATGTTTTCTAAAACCTGAAGCAGAACTGAACAACAAACAGTTTACAACAAAATAAACAGTTTGAAACAACACAAAGAAGAGATTGATGTACATTTTTTTTACATCAACAAAAGAACATTATAATCATTATAATATAATGAATGTAACATAGTTGGTTGAATTGCTGGAAACCCAATGCAAAATATGACACCTCATTATTAACACGAACAAACTAAAATCGTACGTTTAAATGAAGACTTAATTATTAAATTTTTTACGAGAAAAACTCTCTTTTTATAACTTTTGAAGGTTATTCCCATCAACGTAATATATCATTGAAGAAGAAGATAACACTTTTAAATCTAAATGAACATATGAAAGAAAACAAGACACAGAAAAACAGAAAAAGACAATGGTCGCAACTGGGACTCGAACCCAGACCTCTCGTCTAACCGGGACGGCGCGTTTTTCCAATTTCGCTATTGCCACCTTCTGTCAAACCGTCATATTTGTCAATCTCATATTTCAAATATTTAGAATCATTAATATTATCTTCAACTAGTTCTTACGGAGGGGGCGTAGTGGGATATTGGAAGCGCGGGGGGTATGGGTATGTTCAGTACAGTCCACCCATATCCCATCACGCCCCCCCTCCCTACTTGCCTAGCTGGGCGTTTTAAGATCTCTTGCATAACCGGGGCGTAATGGGATATGAGATGGGGGGTGGGATGAGATATGGATATGGGGCCTACGTGGATCTCTGTTGGATCTCTGCCGAGGTCTCCTAGGTCACTTCATTCCATATGAATAAATTCGGATACATTTATCCGAGACGCTATTCAGGTTACAAACCAATTCTTTGAATGATTGTTTCCAATAAAAAGAGTAGTTGCCTATAATATGGAAAAAGAACTAGTTGAAGATAATATTAATGATTCTAAATATTTGAAATATGAGATTGACAAATATGACGGTTTGACAGAAGGTGGCAATAGCGAAATTGGAAAAACGCGCCGTCCCGGTTAGACGAGAGGTCTGGGTTCGAGTCCCAGTTGCGACCATTATCTTTTTCTGTTTTTCTGTGTCTTGTTTTCTTTCATATGTTCATTTAGATTTAAAAGTGTTTTCTTCTTCTTCAATGACTTAATTATTAGTATTATTTTTGCAACTAGATTTAGATCAGAGTTCCCAAACATTTTTTCTCGTAGACCACTTTCAAAATTTTACTGGTGGACCCCCTGCTGGTACATATTCCCAAAAAACTCGATACACATTGTACGAATATTGAATGGCGAGGTGGGGTCTGTCATAACGGAGCAGTACCGCATTTACGACTTACGACAAACGGGGGCAAAATGGACCATTATTCGAGATTATATTTGCCACGACGGAGGGGGCGTAGTGGGATATTGGGAGCGCGGGGGGTATGGGTATGTTCAGTACAGTCCACCCATATCCCATCACGCCCCCCCTCCCTACTTGCCTAGCTGGGCGTTTTAAGATCTCTTGCATAACCGGGGCGTAATGGGATATGAGATGGGGGGTGGGATGAGATATGGATATGGGGCCTACGTGGATCTCTGTTGGATCTCTGCCGAGGTCTCCTAGGTCCACTTTGGGAATCACTGGTTTAGATTAGCAAAGATTTTTTGGTAAAATAATATGATGATACTTCAATAACCCATTGTTTGTGTAAAGAATACAATTTGCACTACTTACATAAAACCAGCGCAGCGGTGCCATTTTAATTCCGTAAAAATGGATTTCCAAAAAAAATTATCTCCCACCTTCAAAGGCTTAATAAATTTTTAAAATGAGGCTAGAACCATAGCAGCTACACCACAAAGGCACATTACCGATTCATGGGGTGAGGTTTATGCTGGCGGCGTATGCGTCTGCCGACTTACTGTGTATCGGGCCGGATCGAGAGAGACTGGTTGAGGGAGACCATTTGACCTCTCCAGCTGGACTCTCTCAACCCATTACCTAGCACCACAATGAAATAGATGGATACGTACGTCCGTCACTCCTGGACCTCCTGACTCCCAAATTGCTAACCCTTCTTATCCTTTCCCTTCCTAGAACGTTCTCTTCTTCCTTTCATTAAAATGTCCCTCCACACAACCTCTAATATGATCATTAGGACAAAAGGAAAAAAAATCCCTTTTAGTGTGGGCAAATGTAAAAAAATAAAATTTAACAAACTAACCATCACGCCATTTCAGAGGTTCGTAGGCGGAGAGGACGGACCGCCAAACAACTCGATATTGGCACACACTCCTTGCCTCGTTCACATTCATACATCGTCTCATGCATGCGCTTCTATTATTCTGACTCTTGACATCGCCCGACTCACTTGGTCGTGCCATGTCTTCCTCGGGCGTCACATTTGCGTCATATATTCCTTCACCCTCCTTTCCTCATTCATTCGCTCTACATGCCTTTCTTAATCTAACTCATTACGCTTACTCAGCCTTGTATTCTTTGCTTTGATCTTCACATTTCTCACACGATCATACGTAGTTCTACCACACATACGCACCAGGGATCTCATTTCTACAGCATTCAGTCTACTTTCATCCTTCCTCTGCCAGTTCCATGCCTCACTGCCATACATCAGGGTAGGTACCAGCACTCCATTATGGACGGCTAGCTTCGCTTTTTTTGTCAGTTTTTTTGTTGGCGATAAAGGCGTTTAGTCCTCCATTAATGGAGTTACCGGCATTTACCCTTCTTTCAATATATCTATCAGTATTCTCATCTCTCGTTAACATATTTCCCAAATACACAATCTCATCCACCTGCTCCAAGTATTCATAATTCACAACTATGTTGCACATTGTTTTCGTACTCTCTCTTTCAAATACCATTACTTTATACTTAAAAATTTAAAGCCAGCTAAATAGTTTTTGATTTATTAAAAAAGGTTACCAGAAACCCTCGAAAACTAGCTGGATGATTTAATCGATTTTTTTTAAATGTTACAAAATTATTTCCTGTACACGATTATTGTAATAGCAAAACCATGTTTTATGACCGCGGTAAAATAACAGATTATGATATTATAATATCCCAAGTCTAACTAACACACTGAACTTTTAAATAAATCCGGTTATAAATCAATGGGTCACAATCTGGAATTCTTCCCGGGATATAATATTATAACACAGGTGTCGAGGTCGGGAGATATCCTCGTGTCACTCGCGTCATAAATCTCTCTCGACATTTCTACCGGCCTTTTCAATTATATTTCGAAGGGCTAGACTTGAGAAAAGGTCTAACAAAATGCCCATATCTTATAAGCTAATTTATTATTTCAATGGGGAAAACTATCAACTCTGAAATTAATTAACAGATTTTTAATGCTTATTTAATAGGTCATTTTTCCCTATAATCAATTTTACTATGAGTGATAATTTTAATAAGAGTTTTATTGATTTGATTGCAAGTCTCAATTCAATTGGTAAGGGCAGGTCTAATAAATATTATTTTGTTTTCTTTATGTATAGTTAAGGTTGTTAAATTTAAAAAAATTATTTAACAGTAATTTTTTTAACCTTCAATTATGTTGGAATAACTTTTTCAAGGCTTTTTAACTGTTATATCTATTAGTGTAATAATAATCTTTGAAGAAGAATAATAGAATACTAATTAATCTAAGAGAAACGTGGAACCGAACAAGACGCAGAAAATAAAAAGGTAACGGTCACAACTGGGAACCGAACGCAAGATCTCTTACCGGAACAACGCCCCAATCTCGTCTATTGTGACCTATTTTTTTTTGTTTTTGTTTTATTATCGATCTCCTATTTTGAATAAAGAAGTAACAATAACTGTAATCCTTATAAGCCATTAAACTATTTATTATACGTAATTCTAGTTAGAAGCTTTAAAGAATATAACTCAGTAGTTCGGTCTCCATCCTATAAAATTCACATCAATAACATTGAGCGAATTCAAAAAAAAACTGTTTTTAATAAATTTTAAATCAAATATCCCACCAAAAGACCTAAAATATAATTTCTTATTAAATATTTTAAAAATTCAAACATTAAAAGACAGGCGTAAAAAAACGATTACACGTTTTTATTCAAAATACTAAACTCTAAATTCGACTGTTTCGAACTCCTGCAACTCATAAACTTACCCACAGTAACAAAACGACAAAATACACTATTCTACTGCAGCATTCATAAGCGTTACTACATTGCCCACTCTCCGATACAACGATTTCACACTATGGGAAATCAGTACAGTGAGGTTGACAGATTGAATATCGACTTTTGCGAGTTTTGTAGATCATGTAAAATATTTATTCCAACACTATTCCTAAGCATTAAACTAAACACATCTCGTCTATTAATTTGTCTACATTTTTCAGTTTTTATTTCTTGTATTTTTATGACTTGTGTGCCTTTTTTATATAATGAAATTTTATTTTTATTATTTCTTTCTTAAGTTTCAAAATTATCTGTCATGTTAAATTTGTAAAAACTACCAAATAATAAAATGAATTAAACTATTATTTTTTCCATGTTTTACCTGCCATCTTTTTTTAATGATTACAAAGTTCAAACGAATTTATTTAAAACCTGGGGAGTGTCGGATAAATATTCCCATGAAAAACGGTCAGGCGGAGATTCTGAGTTCGATTCCCACTTTCACTCACTACCACAGTTTGAAAATAGCCCTGTAGGCCGAAACAGCTGTCACAATAATAAATACATTAAAATAAAATTATTGAAAAAGTTAATGGAGTTCTACAAATTAAATACAAAAACAATTACTAATTTATGGAACCGTAACTTTTTTATTTCCTACGTCTTGTTTTGTTTCGTGTTTCGTTTCGATTTATTAGTATTATCTTTTTCTTCGATGATTGTTTTAATTAACCTAGAATCAGACTAATCAAGTAAATCGCTTTTTATCTAATTGAACCACATTGTTAGGTAGACTGAACTAACATGTAAGATATTAAAGAATATAATAGGCATGTGTAGGCTTTTGTTTACAAGAAAATACATTCTTACCAAGAGCAGATTATAGTAAGTAAGTAACCTGTAGAAGTGAAATCAAAAAGACTTTAGATATTCGTATCCAAAAACCAAATTCTCGCTCCGTAAAATCTGTTTTTCGGCGTTCATGAAATCATCAATTAATACGGTATTTTTAACACGAGTTCGTCTCTCGTGCGTTGTAATTTCGCATTTGTAGTGAACAAAATTGAATGTTAACGAAAGCTCGTTTCGGCAGGTTAGTAGCTTTAAATTACCCGACCGACCCGTCAATCAAACCCACTTAAAATAAGTATTCAAGTACTTCAAATATTCTTTATCTTCTTTGCCTTTTGTAGGGGAAGGGTTATTCATCGTGGTACAGCAGGAATACACAAGGACTGTGTCTCGATTCTAAACGCGAGTTTGAATTCGTATAATTAAGGAAAACATTTATGACAAAAAGATGAATTTCAAAAAAGATATTTTAATACAACAGTAGTAGAACACCAATGAGTTAAAAATTTTATCGGCAGATTTTCTTTCCAAATAACAAAAGAATATCCTATTTCCGTATTTTAGTTTTGGCAACTAATTTTTTTACATTATGTATTGTGTTCAATAAAAGAACATCGAATTGAAATGTAATAATTAGGGTGCATAATTACGTGAGCTATTTTATTTTTCAATTAAGATTCCTCCCCCCCCTCCCCCCCCCCTTGGTGAGATTAAGTAAGATTTGGTGGGACCCCCCCCCCCCCTCCCGCTCGTGTGAGATTTACACTACAGTTGTTACAAAATGACACTTACCCCACCCCCCCCGGTCTAAATGAGATTTGTTGAGATTTTACTGGACCCCTCGCCCCCCATTTTGAGCTCACGTAATTAATATATGCCTTCTTAGAGATGTTGAGCACTATTCTACTTTGAGCCAAATCACATCGACAATAAATCGGTGATATCAGAGCCAAAGAGGTAAATAACATGGAAGAAAGTTTATAAATCGCTCAGAAAAATTATTTCGTTTTTTGGAATGCATAAACACTAAAATTCATCTCTGAAGATGACGCACAGCGATGTATTTTCTACGTTTCACCAAGATATTTTGTGATATCATACTAAAGAAACAACCCCTGAAGTTTAAAGCTGTAATAAAACACATTTTTATTTGCTTGACATGACGTATATATATCCATCTTTGACCTCTTGTAAAGTGACATTTAGTCTTAACAATACTACTGGCAAAGTGACGAGTGCGAACACTACAAACAATAACAAATTTGAATATTTAATCATTGAAGACAAACCTTAACAACTCTAATCAAAAATTTGAAACAGAAAAAGCAGAAAACGGTCTTATATAGGAATTGAAACCAGAAGCTTAACCTTACTGGAGCTCTGCTCTAAGCCTTGAGCTAATTCAACCCTATCCCCTTTGGTCATATTAAACTGTATCATTCTTCGTCTAAGAAATACCAACATTACCTTCATTTTCTTAAAGCATTTTTTATTGACTGCTATATTTTATGTATGATTGCAAGTGACGACAAAATTATTAAAATTAAGTACTTTTTGTAATTATTTTTAGATCATAAGTGTTCACATTTTTTTTATTATGTCTATACAAAACAAGTAAGTACGCAAAAATATTCGAAATATGGCAGTTTGTAAGACCGTAAATAAATAGATAAACTAAAGTATTTTCTTTAATGATTTGAACTAAAATTAAAAGATCTAAAAGGTTGCTTTCCTAGATAATTTATTGATTTATTTTACTGTATGATTATATGATTTGAAATGTGTGTTGTATTTTACAAAATTTTGTTGGAATATTTAACAAATCTGCCAACAACCAACAACATAACCTTTCAATAATAAAAATAATCACATTTTTTCAAAACTTAAAACTAGATAAAATAACATTCTTTAGAAATCAATTTATATTTTTTTGTATAAAGTAATGGATACGACTAGAATTTGATTACAAAATAACATATTTCCGATTGTGTCTGGTTGTTCTCTCTTAAAATAGCAAACCCTTTTCTTGCACAAATAACAAGAAAGCAAACGTATTTTTTAAGATCGTTATATTTTCTTAATTTTTTTGTATAAGAAATCACATAATGCTGGTATAAATTCAGATTTAAAACAAACAAAAGCCTAATGTGATTTCTTTAATATCGGAACTGAGACATACTATAAGTAAGCACTGTATATGAATATAAACTATCTCTCTCAAAGTCTCTCGTGGTTCGGAACAATGAATTATTCATAAGTATCTTCTGTACTTGCCTTGGGCTTTGCTCGGTTAACTGTTCGACTCGCTTTAAGAAAAATAAGACCACAATTTCTACGTTCACCATAAAAAGTTATACAACATTGTTTTAGTCAAAATGTTCTGAATTTTTATAAAGCTTCCCTTTCGTTAAAACAATTTTAATTTTTTTATGCACAACGAAGTAACGTCTTATTTCCTATAACAATCATATTTTGTGTTCGGTTGACCGTAATTTGAGATCGTTTAAATAAATTTTCTTTTGTTTTTATTTTACGTTACCGATATCGTTCGCGAAAAGATTTGAACCTTTTTTCGAAAAGAGCTTAATGTTGTCAAACCGCTTTTTATCGGTCTTTTTATATTGTAATTGTTGGTCCCCGGCATGCGTTGCAATGCTATTCAAAGAAATAAATTGATTCTCCCTGCATGTCCTTTCCCGTGCGTCTCCGTTCCCTTCCACCTTCCCCGTCTTCCCCCTCCCTCGTCTCTTCCCTCTCCGTGAACCCGCCTCCCACGTTCCCCTTTCCCTTGCATCCTTTTCCTTTTCATTTACACAAATTTCATAACGCCAGAGCTCACCATTATATATAGCCTATATGTTATTCTGATGTATGCGCTATATTATTGTAAAGTTTCATTAAAATCCATTCAGTAGTTTTTGTGTGAAAGAGTAGCAAACACACATACATCCATACAAACTTTTGCGTTTATAATATTAGTAGGAAGATATTAAAGCTGAATAGGGTGGTAAAAATATACACCCATCTGTCTAACACGAACAAGGCGACATCTATAATCTATAACTTTTCATCTACAATACTATAATTACTTAAAGAATTTAATTTATTAAGACTCTCAGATCGAAGAATTATGTATGTTCAAAATTGTAAATGGTAGAAAAGACAGTCTTAATTTAACTAAGCTCATTGAATTCCATGTACCCACGAGAGCCACTCGTTCTAAAATCCTGTTTAAATGCTACAATAATCGGACTGAGTATACGAAACACTCGCTTGAACCTAGATAACATGAAGTTACTAATAGATATGCAGATGTGGCAGATCTATTTATCTGCACGGAAGGTAGTACAAGAGGGCTATACTATCAATTTTTTTCAATCAATATTAATTTTATTTGTTTATAGATTTTATTTAATTTTATTTGTTTATAGATTTTTGTATGTAATTGCATCTCTGGTGTCATAACTCTTTCAAACGCCACAATTATCTTTTATTCTCTTGATTTACTGTTTCTAATATGTTTCCTATGTTTTTGTGACATGTGTGCTTATGGTATATTTATACCGTTGATATTTAATAAATACCTTTTACACTACTTGGTTTCATCAATTAGGGAGAAAGGAGAGTGAACTTTTACTGCACAAAAAATGAAATCAAACAAAAATTCCGACAAAAAATAAACTGTGCAAAAGATACCTTTTAAATTCTAATTGTTTATATTACGTGCATGCATGTACGTACCTATTACTTTTAAATTAGAATTTTACAAGGCAGCAGTTAATCTTGTGTTTTAATTGGATATTTTATTTTATTCTATCACTTCTCTTTTTTTTTTCATATTCATACAAAATGTATATGTAAGCCTATTATTTTGTAATGCAAACGCCATTTATAAGTAAACTTATTTTATTATTATTTTGATAACTATGCAAAGCATACAACAGTAATAATCATACCTTAATTGTTTATTTTATTTTATTGTTTCTGTTCTCTTTATAGTTCTCATTAATAGGACTACATTATGAAATGCAAACACCAGTTCCCTTTATGTTTAAGTGTAAAAATATTTTTATTCCTTTTATTTATTATTATTATCATTTTAATAACTGTTGTATGCCATGCATACACAAGTGAACTATTTGTTTAAGCCCTTTTTTTTCAAGAACCTATACATATAAACCTTTTTTTTAAAGTAATATGTTAATACGCTTTTAACTTTCCAATTTTATGTTTTATTCTTTCTCTTCTTGTCATTTCCTCAATTTTCCCTCTTTTTGTATAAATCATGGTCCATATATATTCACACTTATCCTAATTTGACTGTCCTAAAACGGGAATCATCCTAGTTGGACAGTCAAAACATTTAATAAATAATGTACATAAATGTGTAAATGTTTTACTAAATAAAAATGAAATAAATAAATAAATAAACAAACCTAATCCCAGCAAGATCGGCTGCACTATTTGCGCATCTTGTTTCGACTGGGAATCACGTAAATATTAAAAATATTTTTTGTTTGTTGATCAAATGAAGAAATTTAATAAGTTTCCATGGCGTTTCTCCAGCATGGAGTAATGGCACCGAGTTCGAATCTCGGTTACTACGTAATCCTTTTTTATTCTCTATTTAATGTCCTTTGAATACTGTTGTTATTCTTTCAACAATAATTAATTAATTCATATATTTTGCGTTATAAGGAGTCATAGTTGTAGTGATAAGATATATTATTCTTTCCTTGGGGACACACACTTTACAAACCTTCTAAAGCACAACTTATTCCCTTGTGTATTAGGTTTTAACAAAACGGTAAACTGATTCTTTTCATTCAGTTTTTACTCGAGAGCGCATGTCAATGGTCACGGCTTAATTAAAATTATGCATTTAGGTTCATTTTTGCTTGGGTTAAGTTGTTTCTTTTCCGAACCATCAATCTGACAAAGGATCCACGCAGTTTTTCAAAGTCTGCCAACTGTCAGATTACATTTCAGTCAAGGTAAATCCTTAAAGCCTGTGGTTCGTTTAGTCCGAATTTATGGGAAACATCACGCCAGAATTGCATTTTGAACGGAGTAAATAATAATAATCAAAGCGCTCTTGAAATATGCTGGCTTATTTATCATTCAGAGTAGATTTGTTATACACGTGAGAAATGCAAACAAGAAAATTACGGCTCCTACAGTTTTAGGTATTCCAAATATTTTTTTTTGAAAAATTTAAATTCTAGATCAATTATTATTCTTCAAAGAAACTAATTTTCGTTACCTATTTTTTTGAGTCTAGATGTCGACATGTCTAAAATGTTTCGATTATCAACACATTCAATTTGGGAGGCGGGTATGGGTACCGCCGCCCCGGGAACCGCCTATTGGATAACCACTCTGCCATAGGTCACCCAAAGTGGTTCGCTACGTTTGGTGACAAAGGAGGGGTGCCTGGGTTCATGAGGTAAGATTTGTCCAGGTCTTGGCGGCGGATGCCTTTGCCCACTTACTATGTGGTGGGCCGGATCGGAAGAGACTGGTTGAGGGGGACCTTTTGCACTCTCTAGGCGGACTTTCTTGACTCTCGGCCTTTACCGCAGTGGGAGAGGGATGGATTCATACGTCCATCACTCCTAAATACATTGACCTTTATATTCCTACCCACCTTCCTTTTTCCTTCCAAGAACTTCCTTTCCCTAAAAAGATCCTCTATAGAGCATCCCCAAAGATGAAATAGGCTCTGAAGGATTTTTATTCCTTAGGGTCTCCTGTGGGAAGCTAACGTAAAACAAAAAAAAAATAATAAAAATCCTTATTTTTGGATGAAAAGTTTGCCTCGAAAATACCGGAGGTAATTAGGAAACATATTTTTTTAGTAATATTGAAATGCATTGTTTCGACAAGGAAATCTTTCATCTTTAAAAAAACAATTGTGCTTAGTTCTCCAATACGTTGTCAGTTATCTCAGATGTGTTTTTTCAGATAAGTTAGGTTAGGTTAAGTTAGTTCCTGTCGATAAAATACTTGTTTGTGAATTTGACAAAATATCAGCTCAATAAATTCACAATTTCGTTTCCTGAATAACAAGACGGTTGCGGTTATGATCGTAAATTTTCTTTATCGTTTGACTGACTTGGGAAAATAATTATCCCGTGAACGTCGGAAAAGGTATGAAAAAGTCTCCAATCGACAATCCCGCCGGGATTGGATCCCGGGTAATTCCCGGGATCAATCAGTCACGGCCCCACTAACTTAATTCCAATCGATGGCAAGTAATCAGGGCTAGCCAAATTTCAATCCGACAAGGGACCTATAAAATTGATGGAAAAATAAAATTTCCGGAATAGTGTTGGATCGAGTGGTGATTTGAATATTTTGTAGAACTTTGAAACAACATAAATTGCGGTAGACTAGGCATTGAAAACAATAAATAAATTGAAAACTATGAAGTTTTCAAATTGTTTTTGGAAGTTTTAAGTTTTTATCAGGTTACAACATCAACATGAGATAAATAACTACGGTAGGTACTATTAAAAACGATTTTTGTCGATAGAGAACTCCAGTCCAATTTTTTTTATTTTTTTTATGAATAATGACCTTCTAACTTAAATAACTGCATATTTATTTTTATTTTTATAGTTAGTTTTAATAGTTAAAATAAATGTCAAAGTTTTAATTTTTCAAGATCCCCCGAAAACCACCGTGACGTCATCTGGCCCTGTGACGTCATCTGGCCAAAAGTTTTAGTTATTTTCAACAGATGTTGTTATTTTGTATGGAGGAAGTAATGAAACTATTCAATAAGTAAGACGTTATTTAGGTGTAATTATTTATTTATTATATTATTATATTTTTCATTATTATTACGGGAGAGTGGTATAAAAATTGTTTGAAATTATTATTTTTTTAGCTTTACGAATCGAAATCAATATTGGAAACCGAAGTTGAATTTTGTAGGGAAATAGAATCAGCTGTTCGATGTCCGCCATTTTGAATTTCAGCATTGGAGCGTTTTATGGAAGCGGTGACGTCACGCCTCACAAATTCAATAATACCAACTTGACAGGGTGTTTTAATGAACTGTTTTAAAATGGACTTTTTAATATTTTTTTTAAAACTCTACGTTAAATATTATTTAATAAAACTTATATATTCAGAATCAGCGTTTATTGGTCTGTATGAACATATTTTTTTAAAGCCATAATATTTTAGACTGGAGTTCCTTATTGCTATACTTTGTAAGTAATGCAACTCTCTGCTTGTATACACACAGCATAATACCCAAACAGCTTAAGACTTTCTTTCACTGTTTATTTAGCGTTAATTGTGATATTTATTCTTCCTTATTTATGTATTTAATTTTACATTCAAAATTATGCAGTTTTATACACTAGTTTTAACTGTTATAGCGGCCTCAGTATTAATCTTTGTATTTATTTAGTGACAAATTGAAGATACTCAGCATTGTTTTATTCTGGGCGATGAAGAGAACATATTTATGGTAGTAGTTAGACTCAAAACTTATGCTCTGAATAAATCCCTACTTCTTATATTACGAATCCGAAAACTTACGAATGGAAGCGACTCTAGACTCTCAAATGCATAAGGGACCATCCATAAATTACGTCACACCTTAAGGGGGTGGGGGGGGAGTAGAGAACTGTGACATTGAGTGACGAGGGGTATGGGGGGGTCATCAGCTCTGTGATTTCACATGTAAAAACCTAAATTATTAAAACGCAAAAAAATTTTAGATGTACAATTGCAAAACATGTGATATCACACTAGGGGGGAGGGGGTCTCACAAATGTGGCGATGTGTGACAGGGACGGGAGGGGGGGTCAAAAAGTCATGAAATCGTGTGACGTAATTTATGGATGGCCCCTAATTTAGAATTTTGTAAATAAATTATTTCATCAGTGAAAATACTTTTTTTCGACAATTTAAGCATATTCATATAATTTAAAAGTGTGTTGTACGATTTGTTCAACAAAAGTGTTTGAATACCCTTTTTAAAACTTAGAAAGGTAAGAATTTATTTTGTAATATTTCAATATCTTGTACACGAATAGGTACTGTAATGTGGGTTTCAGATATGAGAATGGCACGCAAGTTGACTTCTTACAAAGGCAAAATACAACGCACCTATGAATTAATTATATGCTGATTTCATGAAAATACCAATAATATATCCATAGACAACATTGCAATTAATAGGATTTGAGATTTCGTGGCCAAAAGTATTGAATCGATTTATTTTTGGGGTATTATGCCATGTTCTCCTTCTTTAAGCAATATTTTGAACAGTGTAATCCTGTCCGAAACGTTTGATAAATAAATAAATAAAAAATATATCTACATACATAAAAATTCGGATATTAAAAGTGATCAAAACACCTGTGAACAGAGTTTATAAAAATAACAATCCAATTTCGAATTTGATTGAATATAAAAATGTAAGCGCACAAATAAAATGAGTTCATTGAAAGTAATGAAACATTAATTTGAAATCTCATTTGAAAAGCCATTTTATATTATTTAACTGCTGCATCTAAGAACATCAACGGTAGTATTAAACTTACCAACTAAATATTCTATAAAAATGATAAGTTCTTTTAAATGTAGTTTGCTCTGGAATAATTTTTGGTTTCATTTGGGTCACATGCTGATGCAACTTTCGACGATATGTATTTTCATAAGTTCCCTACACAAGCACGCAGCTTTTAACAAGATCACAATCATAACAAAGTGCCTTAAATATATGAGCACGACAGTATCATTTTATTTACGAGTAAGATTAACGTATGTGCTTAAAGCACAAAAGATGCATTGGTTTTGATTTACGACGTTCATCTCTCGCGATACACGACTAACTGTGAAACTAAAGCAATTTTATTCAGGAAAACATCTGCTATAAGAAAAATAAATTCCAGATTTTGACACCCAAAAGAAGTGTCACGAAGTTTTATTACCACCTTATCATAAGTAATATTAAACCATAAAATACACATTTAAAACAAGCCCTTTGTGGCGCACATCTGAATTGAATAGGCGCAACATTTTATCGTAAAAGCTCAATTTGTCTACGAGATAAAGTATTTCGGTCTAAATTCAAACGAGGCAGTTTTAAAGTTTCAAAAGCTACACCAAACACTGTAACGAAACAAAAAAGTGAACATGCAAAGCAATAAATCTGAATTGATCCGTGGGTTCAGGGGAACAAAGTGATCGTGCTCGGCTCAAGGGCGTACGCGTAAGTTAATGCTAACTACAATAATTCATAATTACGTTAAAAGTTGTCCGAAGTAAGTTAGTAACTCTCGTAGGTATCTCTTGATATTAACTTTTATTTGGCTTTCGTACGGCGACTTTCTGACAAAGTAATGTGACCCGATACCCAGCTTAAATTAATTATTCAGCTTTCGAACCATATAAAAATATTTATTGGGTGTACTATGAATATTTTTTTTTGTTTTTTTGTTTTTTATTACGAATCATAATTAGATACATGTATTTTTAATTGATTCTATACAGTCATTAATTACATAATATATATATTTTATGTACCCCCATAAATAAGCAGGGCTTGTGTGTATGGGGGGGTGTTATCATAATAGTTTTATTTGGTATAACGTATAACTCATTTCATATTTTCACTATAATTTTTAAAGTGTGTTTTAAATTCTTTTATGTTAGTGTTCATGTTTCTAATTTTTTTCTGGTAGGGAATTAAAAATTTTGACACCGAGATATTTATAATTTTGCTGTCCTATTGTTTTTTTACATTTAAGAGTTGGAAGTTTTGACGTTTGTCTGAGATTTCTGTTATTTTTAAAGGGTGCTACTTTATTTTGAATATCATCTTTATAAATTTATAATGTTGCATGGTAGAAGTATAATGCATTTAATTTTCTGACCTTAAATTGTCTGAATAAAAGTTCTGACGAAAATGAATAGTGTTTTTTTTTTAATTTTTTTATTATTAGTTTTTGTGATACGTAAATTGTTTGTGTTTGATTTTTATATGTACCGCCCCATCCTATAATGCCGTATTGTATAATTGATTGACAGAAAGCAAAGTATGTGGTTCTAAGTAATTTTTCTTTTAAAATATCTCTTAAACATCTAAATATGTATGTAAGTTTCCTTACTCTGTTGTTCAGAATATTTATATGTGGGGACCATTTTAAACGTTGATGTATTGTTATGCCCAGGTACTTAATATCGGTTTTGCTATCTATGTTTGTACATGCTATATTGCATTTGTGGTTTTCTGTATTTGTCACTGATTGGATTGTTAGATTTATTTCTTTAAGGGTTTCTTGTTTTTTAATGGAAAAAGGTAAATAATAAGTTTTTTTAGAATTTTAAGTCAACAGATTTTTATCAAACCATAATTTTAATTCATTAATGTCTGTATTTGCCATGTTATTTAATTCAGACCAAGTGTTTGCTTTTAGTGGTAGGACTGTATCGTCAGCGTAGGAGACAATGTCTCCATATTTGGAAATATAGAGTATATCATTGACATATATAATAAATAACAATGGTCCCAAAACAGTACCTTGGGGTATTGAAAAGTCGCTATATTTTGAATCACTGACTTGACTGAGTAATTTTACTTGTTGAGGTCTTTTGTGTAAATAACTACTTATCCATGCTAAGATTTTTCCACTAATTCCTATTGATGTTAATTTTAATATAAAACCCATCGTTTTGTGACATTGGCATTTTTAGTATGAGCTAATTCGCATAAATATATTTTTCTTGTATCTTCGGTAACAAGTAGTTTTTTCGATCGTGCGATGATCCTAAAAAATCGTTTCTGCTTAATCTGTTGATACCTATCTACGTTCGTCGGAATCCGCAAAAACCTCGGCGGTTTATATCGATCGCATACCTTTAAGGGGTATAATTTAGGTAAGGATATGGGACGAATAGGAATGGTCGGTAATTAGATGTTGCCAAGTGATACCGATGATTTGATTCAAAATTAATTCATTAGAAGCCGAAACCCCTTTGCGAATTAGAGGGTAATTAATTGTAGGTAAGTGCATCAGCGCACATTTTCGTAATTTGCTTGCATTTTATAATAATTCAAATCAGGTAGGTAGTTACCTAAACCAATCGGAGTTATTGGAGAATACACTAAAAAACCTCGCATTGATTTCTTTCTAGCTCGCCTATACCTACAAACTTACGTAATTAACTCTTATTTATTTTTATAAAGATGTACTAAAACTTGGCTGATTTATTTAGGAGGTACGTTATAAAATATCTGGAAACCTATCCATTAAGCATATCTTTAAATTTATTTTGTGGTGGTACTTCAAAAGAATTATATCTGTTGGAGGACTAACCGTATCACTAGTACGAACCACAAAAGCACAGCATCACTATATAATCAAGGGTATAAATTTATTCAATAAATTACCCCTAGATATGCGATCGGACGAGCTACGAAAAATATTTAAAAAAAAAAAACTCGGGTACCACCTCTTAACTTTACTTATTGTTTAGATTTATGTTTTTGCTTTATCAATCCTTTGTATCATTTATTAATTAACCTATATTTCTATTGCTTTTATCGTATTTTCTCATTAAATTACAAATAGTTTTTGAAATAATATTTTAAATTTAAATAGATGTAAAAATATTGGTTGTTCTCCCCTAAACACAAGCAGCTGCTTTATTAGGAGAGTGATTGAAATATTTATGTTATATTATGTTGTAAAATTGTAACTTAAATAATCGATTCTATTAATAAAAAAAAAAAACTAAAATGCTCAAATGTTCAATGGATGTGGGTTAACTTTATAAAAATAATTCGTAAGGTTTGAACAACATGGTCAAAAAAATAATAGTATCCCACATTAAAGGAGGATTTTAAGAAAAGCATGATAGTTCCTTAGCACGAATGTCCACACAAAAATTCTGAATTATACTGTACAACACATAGTCACCCTACACGTTTACATTGTAATGTATTAGCTTCCTTCGGCTTAATAGGTACCCATTATCTGTAAGAAACATTAGTGAAAAACTATTGTTCTTTCTATAACTATATTATTTGGTCATTTTTACCACTTTGTAAATTTTTTAGCTTCACTGTAAGCGTCTTCTTATGAGGTTAAAAATTAAAATTTAAGCAATAATTTAAGAATTGAAATAAAAATCGTGTTTGTAAATTGTTAAAATTAAAAATAAATTAGGTAAGATTAAATATTTGGATGTGTCAGCACGCCACTGGTAGTGGTGTCAAAGCCAAGTAATGTCACCCCCGCCACCCCACTTGTCCGAGCCTCTTTCCGTAAGCTGCAGCCGCCTGCCTTTTATACTGAAATATCGGGGGTCACTTTACGGCCCGTACTTTAAAGGCTCGGCCCATAAACATTCTCTTAATATAATCCAGCCGAATTAAATTTATCTTCTGTCGGAGCGAAAAATCGCAGTATCCGTTATGTTATTGAAATGATATTTGGACAAAGGAGTTTTTCACATCCCCCGGGGCGATTTTTTATTTGAATGCAATCAAAAATTTCAAATAGACTCATAAATTCAATATTTGCTTACCACCCATCCTACTTTGAACGGTTTTTAATATACATAATGTATGTTTGTACGTAAACGTATATTATACAGATCCTATCATCAAGATTTCCGAGTGTGTCACCAAGCAAAAAGTTCAGGTCGATCCGATCAGAAGATTTTTTGTGTTTTTGAATGTAGGATTTTTTAGCTGTGGAATCGTAGGTTGACGTGTGCATTTGTGAAAATTGGTTTTTATAATTTTTCCATTGTACTTAAAAGTTCCCAGTACAAGTATTACAAGTAGCCCCGCACTTACACTTACGACCTCTACCTTCTCACAGGTCTTAGGAGAAAACGAAAAAGACAGAAGATAACAGAACGATGATGTCACGTACGAAATCTCTCTGGGACTACTGGAGGAAGAGACAGAATAGAATTTAACAAATGCTAAAATTGACTTCATTATTACCTATTATTATCTTTCGATCCAATTTTCTGTCTGTGATTTTATGTGGTGGAGATTTAATTGTTTGTCATTAACAACAATTTCCTTCAGTGCGTTTTTTATATGAATACCACACAAGAGTCCCAACTGCTCCTGTCTGGAGCCAGTGAGACTACGGCATCCTCAATTGAGGTATGTTGTGAGGCTGAAGGTAGTGAGTGGGAAGGGGAAGGAGATAGGCAAGAGGAAGGTGGTAAGTACCTGGCTGTTCAGATCTGGTCACTAAACACGGTTTAAGCCATTTCAAGCAACGTTTCAATTTTGAATTGTGGTCTTATACCAGGGCGATACTGACAGTATCTTCCGCTCTGGAACGTGCCACAAATATACTATATATTATTTTAAATGAATAAATTGTGGAATAACACAAATTAATCAAATAAAATTTATTTGTCACGCTGGGACTCGATCCCGTGACCTTCGGAAGGCGAGTCAAGAGCCTTACCGCTCTGATATGGACTACGCCGGTCCAGCGGTTGAAGATGCTGTGTGAAGGGTCTTTTTGAGGAGAGGAGGGAATGAACATGGGTCTTGAATGTGACAAATAATATCAACTGTGTACATATGTTGGGCGCGTTTTTGCCGTGTTTTCCGTGTTTCCAACTATGCAGCGGTGCTGACGGTGTGACGGCTGACGAAAGTTCCTCGAAGCAGCTTCCATTACCGGTAGAACAAGGACAGCGTTCCCACCTGACACCTGAACTCTAAAAATTGCAATCCGGTTGTTAAGAAAGAAGAATCAAGGGTTTTTTCCAAGTATTTTGAGGCTCTAGACCAGAGGTGACTACCAAATTCAACCTTTGGGCGCACTTGCAATTTATACAGGATTAGCAGTTTTGTACTATTGAATTGGGTCCTGTAAAGTACGCTCAGTTGAAGTTGGGTCACTATGATGGACTGGGACTCATTGGATCCTAGACCTGAAACAACGTTTTTATAGAGGAAATGTGGGGTCAAATATATGCCATAGAACACTGTCGGTTAGACCCCTCACAACTGTAACTGATACTAACAAAAAACAGAGCCATTACGTAAAAGAAGCCAATCCAACTGGTATCTATCTTCCTTTGGTGACTGGACAACTCGGAATGAAACCAACACAGAACCATTTCAGTTTAGTCATTTAGAGTGATAAAAAAAAACATATATAAAAAAGTTGGTTAAATAGGTTACGTTAGGTTATGGTTATCGGGTAATTTAAAATAATTTTTATCAAAGCTTTTAATGACTTTTCAAGAAGGTGTTGAGTTGACTTTTTTCTCAGTTGGCATGGAACTCTTTCTTTTGAGCAGACCAACACATTGCATTAAGGACAATGTTAAAGATGAAAAGGAGAAGTTGTCAAAGATGGATTTCTGGGAACAAAAATCAACAACAGATCGTCAAAAATGGAATGAGATGTCATTCCATTTATTCATTCCGTATTTCATAGGATTTCGATTAAAAAATATATAATATATTTATAGTATTTTGTCGCAGAAAACGCACTAAACGTATCTAATAAAATAAATTGATGGAATTAATTATGATTGCTTTGAATTTCCAGAACAATCTTCCGTGATGAATGCATCCAAAACCACGGGAAGGAAGAAGGCCATGTTAAATTGCTCGAAACATTTAAATTTCAATGGTGCAGCTATATGTAGTTAAGCGTTGAACGTCTTCTATACGGAAAGTGAAGAGATGCATGAAGTCGATGCAACCGATATATTGCATTCAATGCCACATTATACATAATAGGTCTGCAAGACTACAAACCCACGCATTAAAACGTATTCAAGGACTTTCTTTCCTCCTGAATGGAATTTATGGAACAATGATTCGTGTTGATCTGTCAAGGTAAACTATATCATTTTGCGTCAGCGGTTAAAATACTAAACTGACAAATTATTGACAACCTCCGTAGCATTATGGTCTACGCAACTGACTATCTTGGATTCGATTCCCGAACACCGTAAAAATTTTATGGATCTTTTATAAAAAAATGATTATGTTATTTGGTTGTTCAGTTTGACAGATCTAGCAAATGAATGATAAAAAATAAACTAACATTTTTAAGTAAAAGTAGATATTCAAATATATATTTTTTATAACTTTAGAATAAAGTCTTGCCTAGTTTACTTAAAATATGTTTTAATTGTGTTACTGACTCCTAAAAGTCATCCCGTAAAACATATATATATTTTTTAATATGTTACATCAATTTTCAAACGTCCTTTAAATAAGTGGAACAATGTGCAAAAGTTTTTAAATTTCAATTCTAGTCCTTTTAAACATTTTTTTTTTGGTTTTAACTGAAATTTGAATAAAAAACACTACCAATCGGACCAAACGATCAATTGGTAGAATCGACATTTATTTCGTGATTTAATTTCTTCGAATTTCAGAAATATGCGAATCTGTCCTTGTGGTTGTGTGCTTAATTGCCATCAAAAGTTGATGGAATGCATTGTCATCGACAACAATTCTATCTACCGAGTTTCAAAGATAAATTGAAATAGAAAACAAGCATAACATAAAAGGGAGGATATGGCCGTCGGAACTGTCAAAAGTAAAAGATAAAAGAATAGATTTCGTTCGTATGGAAGCTCACATAAATACTTATATTTTTTATGCGGGTTGCACAAAAGTCCCAACGGCCCCTAACTAACAGTGAGACTACAGCATTCCCAGTCGGAATATGTTTTGAGGCTTAAATAAGTGGGGTGGGGAAGGGAAAGGGGGAAAAGAAGATGAAGAAGTACCTGGCAATTCAGATCTGGTCAACAAACATATTTAAAGCAACTTTTCGATTCTGAAGGGTGGTCTTCACCAGAACAATACTAATAAATCTATCGCTCTGGAACGTGTCACAAATACAGTATAAATTATGTTTTAAATGCAAAAAATTTGAAATAACACAAATTTATTAATCGAATGATTAAATGATTTAATTTAAATTTACTTACGCACCCCGGGATTTGAACCCGCGATCTCCGGGTTCGTGGACAAGGATCGTAACCATTGAACCATACGACCGGAGTAAAGTTAGCTTCTCAAAAACTGGGCGTACTGTACAGGGCCCGCAGATAATTTAATAGTACACAACTGCTAACCCTGTACAAATCGCAAGTGCGCCCCACTGTTGAATTTGGCAGCCACCTCTGGTCTGGAGCTCCAAAATACTTGAAAAATACCCTCGACTCTGTGCAGAAACGGGCGGTCCGTTTAATAGATTCTCCCATCTTAACGAACGGATTGCAATCTTTAGAGCACAGGCGTCGGATGGGAATGCTATCCATGTTCTACCGGTATTTCAATGGAAGATGCTCTGAGGAACTAGTGTCATTGATCCCTTCGGCACCGGTGCATAGTCGGGAGACACGCCAAACGCGCGCCCAACACATGTACACGGTTGACATTTGTCACATGAGAACGGGTCGGTTTTTAGACTCGTTCTTGAGTTCAACAGCTCGGCTATGGAACGATTTGCCGGCATCTGTGTTTCCTCTCTCCTACAACATGGGTCTCTTCAAGACCAATGTTCATTCCTTCCTCTCCTCAAAAAGACCCTCCACACAGCATCCCAGATGACATAGGCCCCGAGGGAAATTATTTTCCTCAGGGCCTCCTGTGTGGAGTTTGTGTAAAAAAAAAATACGACCGTCCAGTAAACCTAAAAAAATCGTCCCAACTTTATAAACGGTAATATGGTTTGTTATTAATTTATTAGAGTGGAGAAAGGTGCAAAAAATGCTATGAGGCAAAACGGCCTAGTCATATTTTTAAACTAACGAAACTCTCGGAAGTGTTGATCAAATAAGCGAGGAATTTATCTTTTCATCACTCAGCTTTCCGCTTCCTCTTGTCTGTCGCCACCCCAAAGTCTCCCAAACTGCCGGAGATTTCTCACAAGAATTCTATAAATCGATTAAAGCGTGACCCCTCGAGTACATTAACACCATAAATCTATCCGCACGGTCTTCTCAAACTTTTAAAATGTCACTGCATTGATTTATAGTTTCTTTTAGCTATCGAAAACTTTTTATCATTTAGGTGTAACTCTCTCGAGTGCAGAGTGAGGAGAGAACTGTGAAAAGCTCTACCCTGGAATACAGTTTGCCAATACAACGATAAAACAAACAATTTATCATATTCAAATAATTAATTCAAAGCGAGATTTTAATGATCAAGAACCGATCATATTGGACATTTTTATAGTATCGAATGAACGTTAAGCGCAATGAAGAACAATTTTATTACCGTGTATCAAATCAGATTTGCTGTCACATTTTTTGTTACCTTTTTATGGATTATGTAAATTTCTTTTACATTTCCAATATTCCACAAATCATACAATTTTTTTTATTAACAACCCAATAAAACCTTGTCTTTATTGTCACTTAGTATTATCACTTTCCAGTACCTGCTGGGACGTGTATTTAACTTGATACCATGCCAACTAAGAATACAGTCAACTCAACACCTCCTTGAAAAGTCATTGAAAGCTATGAAAAAAATAATTTTAAATTAGCCAATAATCCTAACCTAACTTAACCTATTTAACCATTTTTTATATTTATTTTTTTATCACTATCAAGTGACTTATCTGAGATGGTTCTGAGTTGGTTTCATTCCGAGTTGTCCGGTCACCATTTCACTTATCCTAGGATGCAGACGGTAAAAAAATATCGAAGCCAGGGTTAAGTTTTCCAGTACATGTACAGGGACTCCAGATACTTTAGTAGTACGCAACTGCTGATCCTGTATAAATTGCAAGTGCGCCTCACTGTTGAATTTGCAACCACCTCTGATCTGGAGCCCTAAAATACGTGATAAAAACAATTGATTTTGTGCAGAAACGGGCGGTCCGCTAGATGGATTCCCTTATTTTAAGAAACGGATTGCAATCCGTTGAAAGGGATTGTAGAATGCTGCCCTTGTTCTACCGGTATCTCGATGGAAGACGCTGCGATGAACCTGTGAAGAACCTGTTTTAAAAAATATATTTTTAAAATAGCCCCAAACCTAATCTAACGTAAACTATTTGACCAATTTTTTTTATTTTTGATTATCACTGTTATTGAGTTTTTAAAAGAGTTGTTGAGTTAAAAGAGATTCTGAGTTGTCCGGTCACCTTTCAACAGCTCAGCCGTGGAACGATTTGCCGGCCTCTGTGTTTCCTCCCTCCTACAAAATGGGTATCTTCAAAACGGTGACCGGACAACTCGGAATGAAACCAACTCAGGACCATCTCAGATAAGTCATTTAGAGTGATAAAAAAATAAATATAAAAAATCGGTTAGTTAGTTTACGCTAGGTTAGGGTTATCGGCTAATTTAAAATTATTTTTTTCGTAGCTTTTAATGACTTTTCAAGGAGGTGTTGAGTTGATTTTATTCTCAGTTGGCATAGAACCCTTCAAAACCAATGTTCATTCCTCCCTCTCCTTAAAAAGACCCTCCACACAGCATCCCAAAGACGACATAGGCCCTGAGGGAAATAATTTTCCTCAAAGCCTCCTGTGTGGAATTAATGTAAAAATAAAGAAAAATCGGTTTTGGGAGAAGTGACGGAAAATCTCTAGACTGTACGACAAACGGATCAATCCCACAATATTTTATACCAGCAGCTCTATAACTCTTCTCTCACATCGCAAGGAGAGGGAAGAACGGATCGTGCTGGGAACGTTCAAAGAAGGTCACAAATTCAATCCTTAATCCTATGGAGGAATCAGATAAATAAAATCATCAAAACGAGTGGGGTGACTAGACTGCCTAGTATTAGTAACTCTGCTCCGCCAAGCTTGGCCCTAGAGATCGCGACCCTTAACCTTGGTGAAGAAAACTTTACACCAAAACACAATCTAAGCCTCCGACATTGATTTTATTTGGTGAATTTATGTTACAATATTATTGTAATGCTACGACCCTGAAAAGAATTAAAATTATCATTAATTTATGAATTAAGCCCATACAAGAATGCTCTGACAAATTAATCATTGTTTTGTAACTTCCATACTTAACTTTTAAATGTCTAAAGTCACATTACGTGATTTAAGCTGTAATCACTCTGGTGCATTCTTTGTTTAAAAATAACGATTGCATATCATTACTGAACACTTTTTGTTATAAGAAATAATATTTAAATAATACGCTTTATGTGTATGATATTATCTGAATTCCCCGGCGTTTCCGGGGATTTACATTTAAAATCAGATGATACAGTAATTTCCTCTTATTTTGAATATTTGAATCAAAATTCTATTTGAAGTGGTGGGAAAAGGGGATAGGGAATTTTTGTTTTGAAGATCAAGGGAGCAAAATGTATTAAATTTCGGAAAAAACTGAAGTTTTATTTTTACATAAGCTCGTCATCTTAAGAGATGCTGTGTGGAAAGGAAGAAGAGGAAGTTTTGGGAAGGAAATAGATATAAGCGGTAGGAATCTGCGGGTCAGTGTATTCAAGAATGATGGACGTATGAATCCATCCCTTCAACCGGTGCAAGGCGATGGGTTGGAGTTCTCCGTCTGTCTCAATCAGTCTCTCTCAATCCGGCATGCCAGACAGGTCGGCCACCAAGATCTTGACAGACTTCACCCCATGAACCCGAGCACCCCTGCTTAGTCAAACGTAGCGAACTACTTGGGTGACATAATGCAGAGGTGTTGGTTATCCAATAAATGGTTCCCGGGGCGGCGGTACCCATTCCCGCCCCCCCAAAATTCTTCGAAATACATCAATTCTCCCCGCCCGCCAGTAACACACACCATTCTTTAAGTAAAAAGATTAAATTGCTCTCGGCAAATTTAATACCTACGGAAGCGCAGCATATTTCAGAAATAAATTCAGGCTCCTTTTATAGCTACCATGTTATCCTGTCCGCCTTATCCCGTTTACATATTTTTAAAAAAAAATTAACCCGATCAACACCGGGCATCGGTCAAAATGGTTATTTTTTATGATTATCTAAATCAATAAATCTTTATTCATAGTCATTTTCGATACATAAAAAAATCAAAGAAATCCGTGTATACAATTCTAATGGAAATCACTGTAAACAAGGTTAAGGTGATGAGCAAATAGTCTATTATTATTTTTATCGACGATGCGCAATGAATTATGTATACAAGTCGGTTGTAAACAACATTTAAACTTTTGTCTCTATAGAATATCGATATCTGTATTTATCGTTAGACTTAAATCTTTTAGCGTAACTGTTAGCGGAAGAAATTCATTTTATTTACGTTAGTTTTTGTATTTTAGAGAGAATCGACAGAAGAAGGGCGATAGTAGACTGGATGCAGTGGAAATGAGATCCCTAGGGCGTACGTGTGTTAAATCACGTACTATCGTTTCGGATATATCAGACGTGCACGGCCGATGTAAGCGTATTGAAAGCGATGAAAAATAAAGAGGCGCTTGTGTTGTATCGAAGTACAGAGCGGCTGGACGGAGAAATGGGATTGTGGAGAATATGAGAAACACAATAGCGGATTGGATCATTAATTAAAACGCTGAAGGAGGACTAGACGCGATCAATTTAATCAAATTCAAGGGCCGATTCATTCATCCATCGGATTTATACATCGTCTGAGTTATGGGGTATTCTCTCCTCTCTGTCTAACCTTGAAGAAAATTTTTCGATAAGTACTAATCTAAACACAAAAAAATATATATCTAACTTCAATCAATCGAATGCTTTGTTGTGAATAACAGTTAAAAATTATAATAATATTCTTTTGTTTAAATCCCACATGTCCCTTATAATTATAAATATTTACACAGTAAAATTAAAGTAAAGAAACAAGTAGAATCGAAAATAATAAGTGAAATAATAATCAATTGTGTAGAGCGTGATCTTGACTGAGCTCGGGCCCAGCGCTCACTCAAAAGTGGCGCTTGGTGCTGGAAGGCTGCGGTCATCACTGTGTTGCCGGAGACCATTAGCCGCATCCTGGCTCCAGTGACCCGATGTCTCATCATCATCATTTGTTGAACTTCAAAACGGGAGAAAGGTGTCACTCTACACGAGATTTCGAAAAGCCACCAAATACCCTTTCCCACAGCTTTAATCAGAATATTGATACTTCGCGATGAAATTTTGCATACCTGATGTTCAAAATTCAGAAGGAAATTATTATCCTATTTTCAAAAACTTCATGTAAATCCCGGTCATCGCTGGAGGCTCAGATAATATTAAAAATAAACAAATAAAATACATGATTGGTACCTACTTCAAAACACAATTTATGTAAAATCCATAAAAAATGTTAATTAAAAAAATGATGGCTTCCGAATTTCATGAATACAAATAATAAAACAAGTAATACATTTCTCATGCGTTTCTGCAAATGACGGCTAACTAGATTTATCGGTGGTTGTACCCTAGTCACACTGAAAAACATATTTTGGTGGTAATCCCAAGCTGTTCCCAGCTGTTCCCAGCTGGGTGCCACTTTTTATGAACAATCACTTTCATAATATAAGTATAAACATCAGTCACATTTTAAGAGCTAACTGGCACGAATGATGAAATAATGTATGTAATCGCCACCGAGTAAAAAGGCAAATTAATGTAAATAATGTATCTCGTAATCTCTCAGTTACAGTTTATTTCGACTTATTTATTTATCGTCGAGAAGTTCTGGAGGTGATTTTTCACAAAAACGGCGCTATACAAGTCATCCAAATATAATTATTATTTTATTAATGAGTTCTAGTAACTTACCGAGATTACCTATTTAAGGATCAGAATTGTATTCTGTAGATAAAATGCATAATAACGTTTTTCTGCACAATTTTACACACTCAATCTTCATCCGGCGACACAATTTTACAAATCTGACAGGCGGCATAGGTACAATGTGATTACACTTAGCTTCACATATTATTTTGTAAGATGTGGAAAAAATCTGTTAAAAAGTTTTTTTTTTCGTTTTTTATGATAATATAATGCTGCCTAAAATCATCATCTTCTTATGATATGTATAAAGGTACAATTGTACCTATGTAATATTGCGCCTCTATGGCTGTAAAAACAACTCTATCCCCTGTCTCGGGAACAGGTTACGATTTTTTATGAAATTACCCTGTACACCTAATCCATTCCAAAAAGGTAGATACATTATGAAATATCACAACTTCTATAAAAAATGTTATCACAATTAAAAAACGCGTAAGGTAAAATTATACCTATGCCCAAACAAGCGTTAGGGAAATGTACAAGTAGTATTTATTGACCTGCTATTGACAAAGCATCTTTCAAAGTGGAAGATAATGTCATTGACGTCTAGAGAAAGACCACATTTGGCGACCAGATCTGAATTTCCAGAATTGCTACCTTCCTCTACTCCATCTTTTTCCCCTCCCTACTACCTTCAGGCTCAAAATAAGCCCCAACTGGGAAAGTCATAGTCTCACTAGCTCCAGACGGTTGGCAGCAAATTGAATTCTTGTGCGTCTCCGACGAAAAAACTCTTGTGCGGTATTCAAAAAAAAAATTTCAATATCCAGGCAACTATTGATAGTGATATTAATTTAAATATTATTCAAGTCAGTTCCAAGCCAAGTTTACCACGAAATATCTACCAAAAATAATCCTAGAACTTACAAATTTACGTTACTGTCAAATATTTAAGGTTGTAGTTGTAAATGTGAAAAAAAGAAGTCTGTTTCATACTTTAATATGAATTATTTTAAAGTATTTTCTTTGCTTGGTGATTGGTTTCATTTATTTATTTTTATTTTTACAAAATTATTTGTACAAAACAGCGACAATTTAATTTAATTTTGAGTTTAAAGATTCAAAGTTCTCCTGCACATTGCCAGATATCTAACCAAACCTTTGTTCTCTTGACTTCGATTTAATTACCGTCAAGATCAAACGAACGAAAAACTGTACGGTATTTAAATGTTTGGCAACGGTTTCTGATGGAAAATCGATAAATTCCTGTCCATTTTCATTAAACATTTTCCTGCTCATTTCTATATGGAGAAGCAATTTATTTTAAACATGTTGCAGTATTTGTAAATAAGAATAAACGATATGATATTATTGAAGAAGAAGATAACACTTTTAAATCTAAATGAAAATATGAAAGAAAACAAGACACAGAAGACACTTTTTCTGTTTTTCTGTGTCTTGTTTTCTTTCATATTTTCATTTAGATTTAAAAGTGTTATCTTCTTCTTCAATGATATATTACGTTGATGGGAATAACCTTCAAAAGTTATAAAAAGAGAGTTTTTCTCGTAAAAAATTGATATGATATTATTTTATTCATTTTTAGATTTGGCACCACCACACTTGGAATACTTTAAATACTGTTTGTAAACAATTGAATGTTGAGATTTCAGGAGAGAAAAGAGAACCTAAGATTTTTTAAATAATTTGTAAGACGATGTCTTGAATGCTAGAAATGTAGTCAAAACTGTCTACTTACTACAAAATTACAATTCTGAGTAATTAAGTAACCTTCCAATTACTGGGACGCTTTAATTTGTTTTTAATTAATCGATTGGTAAAATTATTGCTATTTTGATTTTGATCAACAATCAAAGATCATGATGTACTCTCCTATATCACTAAATCATTCTTACTAAAGCTGCGTTTACTTGTATACTGCGTATGCAGAGCCACAGATAAATAAACTGAAAACTAGTGTAGATGGTGGAAATTATGCTATAGCAATCCTCGTTGACCTCTAAAAAGTGTGAGTCAAGAAATACTACGAAAGAAATAGAAAAAATAGAGTCTGGTCCTGCTCTCCGACTCATTAAATCGTATTTAAACAAGAGATTGCAATAACGGTCAACACAATAACATAAACTATGGAATTCTTCAAGGATCCATATTAAGGCCACTCTTATTTTAAATATACAAAATGATGTCTGTTAATTGAATCTACAGGGCGAAATTTTCTTATAAATAAATGAAACCGCTTTTATTTACTTTCCAAAAATCACAGCTGGATCTTAAAATATTTAAAAAAAACGTTCTAATTAAAAATATATTAGGAGCCATCAATAAATCAATGGGGGGGGGGAGTAGAGAAGTGTGACGATATGTGACAAGGGGTATGGGGGGTCGTCAGCTCTGTGACGTCACATGTAAAAATCTAAATTATTAAAACGTGAAACTTAAATGTAAACGAAAAAATTAAAAATATTAGTAAAATTGCAAAATATGCGACGTCACACTAGGGGGGAGGGGGTCTCACAAATGTGACGATGTGTGACAGGAACGGGGACAGGGTAAAAAAATCATGAAATTCGTGTGACGTAATTTATGGATGGCCCCTTAACTATTAATATAAAAAACTAATTAAACGATCTTGTACTTACGAGAAAGAAAAATGCCGTCTCATAAACCATTGCAAATAGAAAAAATAAATTTTTTGAGTGTCAAAAACATTTCATATTGATTAATACTTATCATTTGAGCAGCACTACTAAAACTGAAAAAAATTATCCCATTAATTGTTGTATTTATTAGAATAGTTCATCTTTACCAGCATAAGTAAAGAGGTGATTATACTTTAGTTTTATTGAGTCCTGTCTAAATTATCTAATGGAAATATGAGAAAATAAGCTCATCGCACATATAAACAACTTACAAATAATCAATATATATTATGAAAGTGTAAAAAAATGCGCGTCCCGCTAAAGGAATTGTATGGTGTGTTAGCCCTCTATCCCCCAAGTATGAAGAAGGTTCCCGTTTTTTTCCGAAGGCCGTCAAAACGTGTAGGTACTTAAGCCGCCGCTATCCGAATTTCTACCGATTTCTTACATATCTCGCTTAAACATTTGAAGTTTTAAGCTATTAAAAAAATATATGTTATTTTTGAAGATACGTTCTACACCGAAACGCAAATTATATGAAATTCCCTCGATAGAAAAAAATCGCAAAGTATGCTCCGAAAATTATTTAAAACAAGTCTATTTCTATTATTTTTCAAGTTATATTTATGAAAAAAATCACAATGTTTCTTTAAAGGATACTTAAGATACCTTCCACGAGATTTTTGCTCTATTTTAAACGAGCTATGTTTATTAAGCATTTTCATAATTTTTGCTTCGATTTTATCATTGAACATATTAGCGCGCTCTGTCCAACATTCGTAATTAAATATCTCTCCATCTTCTTCTTTTTGAGCCGGGAAGCGTCGCCTTAAGTGAAGAAAGCAAATTATGTATATTTATTAAAACTTTATAAATAAATTGTCACATCGCTAGCGATAAATGATACATGTATCTGCGGTGTGTCTCTAAAACTTATCAATGAAGTAATGAAATAATGAAGTCATATTAAAAAACAGTTATCCGTGTTTCCTATATAAGTCATTAACACTAAAGAAAAAACAAAGCTTAATAAAAATTCAAATTTCATAAATGTCGATTACAAAAAGTACTCAATAATTTTACTTACTTGAATCGATGGTTGATTCATAAGAATTTTTCTTCTTTTAAGAATAAACATTTTTTGGTTGAACACCTACCTACCTAAAATACCAATCATTTCTCAATAATTGTTACATCGACATCTCATGTCTTAGTAAATGGATACATTGCAAACCAAATGAATATACTAAGTATAAAATTATGTATGATAAAAAAAGAAAAGCGAGATAAGAACATTTCTCACGAATTTCAGAGTATTTTATTCGATTTATCGGTGGATGCATTTAAAATGCATGATATTTAAAGATCTGCTCCTCTCCAATTCGTATTGAATCATTTGGCGGCGGAACGGAGCATGTTGTTTTTTGTCCACTAAACTGTCGAGAGTCGAGAGTCGGCCTCACGCGCGTGGATAATTAGCTGTCACTATAAAGTATCCTAGTTATGGCGGACATTAGCCATTCAAATTAATTTAAAACCCATATCATTACATTCTTTCATTTGTCGGCTGCATTCTACGATGAATAGAATACAAGATATGCCCTTCACTTAAATCTAAGAAAATAATAAAAATTAGAATTAAAAATTAAAATTGGTCTATTTTGGTAGAAAGCACTTGGTCACACATATTAACAATATAAATATATAAAACAATGACTTTATTTGTAACCACAATTTATATATTTAATTTTTTTTTAATACCGACCGGTTTCGCTTAACAAAAGCATCTTCAGGCGCCGTAAACCCGCGCAAAAAGAAGAAGATGGAGAGATATGTAATTTAATTACGAATGTTGGAGAGAGCGGGCTAATATTTAAAACGATAAAATTGAAGCGAAAATTATGAAAATGTTTAATAAAATACGACTCGTTTAAAATAGAGCAAAAATCTCGTGGGGAACATCTAAAATAGCACTTAAAGAAACACTGTGACTTTTTTCATATATATATATATATAACTTCAAAATAAGTGAAATTAATGTGCTCATAAATTTTTTTTAATTTGCGTTTCGGCTTGGGGATCGTCTAGATATGATCTTCAAAAATAACATAATTATATTTTTTAAAAGCTTAAAAACTTTAAATGTTTAAGAGAGATATGTAAAAATGGATAGAAATTCGGTTAGCGGCGGCTTCAGGGTTTAAAATTAAATTAAACTTCAGGGTATATGATAAAAAAATACTTTATTTGAGCTTGTATATACATACAGAAAGAGAAAAAACATAATATAAAGGAAGAGTGAGAAAGTGAAATCAAAATCTTACAATAGTAATAGAGAGAAAAGAAGACAATTAGCAATGAGTTTCCAAATTATATGAAGAGGGACAAAACGTCACATGAACAGGTGATTAAGGGTGTTAACGAGTTTATGGGAAAAGTCTCTAATAAAGGGCTATTGGACACATTAGGTTTTTAGTTTTTAACAGTTTTCTTTATTTCATTATTATTTTAGGCTCATTAGATCATCCGTCTCTTTTTCTCTCTATTAATATTTAAGATTTAATTTCACTTTCTCACTGCACCTTTATATTATGTTTTGTCTCTTTCTGTACGTATATTTAAGCTCAAATAATGTACTTTTCGTTCAGTTTAATTTTATACCCCAAGGATGCTTGTGTTAAGCGAAACCGGTCGGTATTAAAAAATTAAATAAATAAATCTTCCAGTAGCATTTATATATTTTATTCATATTTTGTTTTTATAGTTCTGTTCTCCCACGGTGATTTCATAGTGATCTCGGAATGATTTAAAAAAATTAAAAGTACACTCTAGAGCATCTTGTATCAATGATCCCTGCATTCAACAAGCCCTACACGTTCACACATTCTTCTGCCGACAAATAATAATAATTATTTCCCACTTATTACCAGTGTTTGAATATGTTCGAGCCCAATTGAGATGTTAATATTTCGTTCGCCACAAGTCAATGCCAATGAAACTGTGAAATTTATGCCAAAGAGCAAAACATTAATTTACCCGAGCGGTCTTAACAGAGTTATCGAGAAGTGAGGCGTTCAGGCTAGAAACGTACCACCTGAGAAAATAATTGGAATTTTGCCATAGTAAAGTGGGAAAAATGAATTGAATAACACAGGTTAGCACTTAAGTATGAACTCATGCCTCTTGAGAAATAAATAATAATAAAATTGATACATATTTAAAACTATTTTCGAATTAAGGCGATTCGACCTGCCTAAATAAGCCATGGAATGTATCGCTATCGCGTCGTCTGTTGAGATGAGAACACGCTTTATAGCTATATCAAAATAGCCATATTTTTAGAGAGTGCAAAGAGTTTCGTTACATCGTGCGTATTTGATTAAAAAAAAATTGCTTCCTTTCTTTTGTATTTCTTGGGCATTAACTATGTAACAATTTCTAGACATTTAATTTTTTGAAGAGTTTTATTAAATGTACTTTTGTTACTTAAATTTAATTTTTCCGCGACCGGTTTCGATACAACCGTACCATTCACGAGCAGTATTAAAACTAAATTAAAACTTACTTTAGAAACACTCGAAATAAACAAAAAAATTAAATCTAAAATTAATTTAGTGAATAAAATGATAGCGCCAATCTCCATTACTAACCATGTTTCCGTGTAATATTGACTCCTCCCACCGCTTTCCCCCTCCCCCAAAATCATCCCTCCCACTACTCCCACCTAATTAAACTTTGGTACTTGCATTTAATTTTTAAGTTAGTTTTAATCCTGCTCGTAAATGATATGGTTGTATCAAAACCGGTCGCGGAAAAATTAAATTTAAGTAACAAATGTACATTTAATAAAACTCTTCAAAAAACAAAATAGCTTATTTTTCACATTAGCTCCATGCAAGAGGCCCTGAGGAAAATAATTCCCATCGGGGCATATGTCATCTTTGGGGATGCTGTGTGGAGGGTTTTTAGGAATGGAGGTACTCGGAAGAAAAAAGGTAGGAGGGGTGGATAGGAATCTGGGGGTCAGTGTGTCAAGGTGACGGATATGAATCTATCCCTTCTACTTGGATGCAAAGCGATGTTCCGAGAAAGTCTTGTTGGAGAGGTCATAAAGTCTTCCTCTTCCTCAACGATCTAGCCTGCCAAACAGTTGGTGGGCAGACGCCAAGATCCGGATAAACCTCCCCTTCTACCCTTCTAAGTCACCAAACATAGCGAACCACCATGGCAGCGGTGTTGGTTATCCAATAAATGGTTTCCGTGGCGGCGATACCCATAGCCACCTCCCAAATCGAGCTGTCCATGTTTTAATATCTTTATGTGTTAAAACTTATGTGAAAAGCGCACAAGAGTCTCTAAAGCTCCCAAGCAACTGCCTGGAGCTGGTCTTACTACGGTATCGGGATGTGTTGTGTGGTTGAGGGCTTCAGTTGTAGAAGGATAAGGGAAAAACGAAGGTGGAGTGATTATTTGAAGAAACTAAGACAGGTGACCGGTTATTTAAGTTAAACTAAAATAAATTTTACACTGATCAGGCCAAAGAGGTTTTTCAAGATGGATGAAAACTTTTCTGGTTATGTTAAAGTATCCTTCTTTGTAGAACAGTTTTGAACTGCAGTTGCTGTTGACACCTACAGTATGTGCAGTGAGGTGCATTCCAAAAAGCTGAAAAGTGCCCACTCCAAGAAAAATCAAAAAATTATAAAAGGCGGCAAATTTCTGATAAAATGTATTTCCATTGTGTATAAGGAACTAATGCGCTCATTTATGCATGTTCACGGATGAATATATGCATGGATTCGCCGGCCTGTGATACTGGATCGCAGGAGTCAGGATGTGACTAATGACCTCCGATAACATGATAACGACTGCAGCCACCGACACCAAGCGCCACCCGTAAGTGAGAACTAGGCCCTTGATAGCAATAACACAGGCATAATTGTTCATCCAGATATTACTGTGGTCAATGTTTAATGAAACCACGTATAAGGTTATGCATCAAATGTAGATATTCGGAAAGAATTCAAGACTGATGTAAGCGTAACGAATAAGAAAGGAGCGCTTAGATGGTTTGTACATGAAGAGTGAATGAACGAAATGAATTCTCACTCAGGAGTCTATAGAATATAAACATTATGATGTGAAAGTGAATGGTAGAAGAAGTCAAGACGAGAATACATCGTACGATAAGATTAATCAAATTCGTGAGATGTGTTAGGGATTATCCCTCTCTTCCCTACCTACCCCGAAACCTTATCACAAGACTACATTATTATCGTTGTCTACCCGCAAAAGGTGTTACAAAAAATTACTAGCTCATACATATACGTATCACAAGGTTCAACGCAATAATAACCTTCTAATGAGTTACATCTCCGGTCATGTCACTCTTCTTCTTATTGAAAACTTAAATGGTGTATCTATATATACTACGATAAAACTTTAGCTCAGTAGAGCCAAGCGTGTGTTATAAAAAGTTTTTTAAAAGGTGTTGTAATGTGTCATGTTCAACCTGGAGTTCGCTGAGAGTTGAAAGTGAGTAACAACGTTGTTTATGCCATCCTTTTCTCCAAATCTTGTTTTTATTTCTAACAAGTTGAGTCTTGTCAAGATTCAGAATACTAGAAGAATATGTATGAATGTTAATGAAGTAGTCAAGGACAGAGTGTGAAGAAACAGCGCAATAGCAAGTAAGTCAGTTGTCAATTCATTTAATATAATCTATTATAATGGTGGTTAAGTGGTTTGATATTCAAAGTACAGCTCTGGTGAAATAATACCACTGAGTAAGGAAACTTTTTTTGATATGGCAATATCCATACTAATATTATAAATGCGAAACTGCTCGAGTTTGTTTATGACCTTTTCAGGCATTAACCAATAAAAAGACTTTAAAAATTCATTCACCAATAGAAAGCTAAATTATATGCGCTGACTATATGTTGTATATGATGGTAAGCTCTGGCGTTATGAAATTATAAATATTAATATATTTTATTTGTTATACGTTTTCTGTCGCTAACAAAGGCGAGTTTTTGCTAACGTCAGAAAAAAATCGTATCCATGGAAACCATGTTGATATATTTGTGGGCTCTAAGCTGGTAGGTACTCAGCTCCCTGGTCAGCTACTGCCCCAGGAAATTCAAATATTAGAATATGTTTTGTTTTTTTTTGGACAAGCTTCTGTTTTGGAACAAATGTCAGATAGAGTTCCTACATTAAAAATATAATTCGTAACGATTAGGTATAAAGACTGAATAATAAATAGTGTAATTTTTTATTATATTAACAAACTTCCAAATATTTAATTAAAAATAAACATCCGAAATGTTTATAAGCGCATAAATTCCGAACGAATGAACAAAATTGGAAAACTATTTTTTTTTCTTTGAGCTATAGCTTAATGAAATTTAAGGTGGCAGGCGAGATGTTTGAAAACTGAATGTAAGGGAATGAATGTATGGAATGCTGGAGGGGGAGGGGGTGGGGAGGACGGGGGATAATTGATAAGTTCAACCGCTACAGTAATTTCCCGTAATACCATGCGAGCGAAGCCGCGGGGAAAAGATAGTCTATACTAATATTATAAAGAGGATGGATTTGATTGTTTGTTTGTTTGTTTGTTTGTTTGTTTGTTTGTTTGTTTGCATCGAATAGGCTCCGAGACTACTGAACCGATTTGAAAAATTCTTTCACTGTTGGGAAGCTACACTATTCCCGGGTAACATAGGCTATATTATATTTTTAAAAAAATTAGGGATCCTTACTAAAACTCCAATAATGTAACCCAAGGTGTAAAAAAATTACATAAAATATTCTTTACATCGCGTGCGCTGCGAAAACTATTGATGATAGAATAAAATAATGTACTACGACTTTGCAGAACACATTATTATCTACAAAAAGTGTCGCGACAGCATATGTCTAAGTATTATAGTTATGCCACAATAAGTGTTCTTTTATTTTAAAAATTTAATTGAAATGCCACCGCTAGAAAAGACTCTTTATCTGTATCTTGGTATTAATTCTTATCAAAATAAATTATTTTATATTCGTGACTGCTTCAATGCCTTTATATAACTTTTTGAATTATTCAATTCGGACATCCCATTTCAAAGATATCACGAGTTTAAAAATGTAAGTATTATACGATGTAAGCGTCACTGGGGAACGGACCGTACGGGAGGACACCAACAATCAAATCTTTCCTATCTTATATATAAAAATCAAAATTTGTTTGTTCGTATTTTATGCGCTGCCATACCGTTCATCCGATTGGGATGAAACTTTGGTGATTTGTTGTGCGCACGCCCGCAAAGGATAAAGGCAAATTCTGGCGTTATTAAATTTGAATTAATGAAAATGTGCGTATTTCATATATTTTAGCGGCAAGGAGGAAAGGCAGGGGGGAGGGGAACGGGAGAGGTGGGGTACGTGGATGGGAAACCGAGGGATGTGAAGGCGGGGAAGGTAGAAGGGAAACGCGAAAGGGGAAGGGGACTCGGGAGGTGAACGGGGACGCACGGGAAAGGACATTCAAGGAGAATCAATTGATTTCAATGCATTGCAACGCAAGCCGTGCTTTGTGCTTTGAGTTTTGGCTTTAAGCTTTGAACTTTAAGCTTTGAGCTTTGATTTTTGAGCTTAAAGCTTTGAACTTTATGCATTAAATGTTAAGCTTTACGTTTTGAGCTTTAAGCTTTGAACTTTGAGCTTTATTTTTAAGCTTTGTGCTATGAGTTTTAAACTTTGAACTTAAGTTTAGAGCTTTGATATTATTAAGCTTAAACTTTGGCCTTTAAACTTAAAACCTTGACTAAAGCTTGAGCTTTAAGATTGAGCTTTAAACTTTAAGTTTAATGTTTGAGCGTTACGCTTTCGGCTTTAATCTCTGAGCTTTAAACTTTGAGCTTTGCGCAAAGCACAAGGCTTAATGCTAAAAGCTTAAAGCTTAAAACTCAAAGCTTAAAGCTCAAAGCTCAAAGCTTGAAACTCAACGCTTTAATCTTAAAGCTCAAAGCTTTAAGCTAAAAGCTCCAAACTTAAAGCTCAAAGCTCAAGGCTTTAATCACAAAACTTAAAACTTAAAGCCCAAAGCTTAAAGCTAAAAGCTCAAAGCTAAAAGCTCAAAACTTACAGCTCAATGCCAAAATTTCAAAGCTTCAAGCTCCTAGCTTTAAGCTCCTAGCTTTAAGCTCAAAGCTTTAAGCTCAAGGCTTTAATCACAAAACTTAAAGCTCAAAGCTTTAAGCTCAAGGGCTTTAATCTCAAAGCTTAAAGCTCTAAACTTAAAGCTCAAACATAGTGCCCAAAGCTTATGGCTCAAAGCTTAAAGCTCAAAGCTTTAATCTCAAAGCTTAAAGCTCAAAACTTAAATTCAAAGCTTGAAGCTCAAAGCTTGAAGCTCAAAGCTTGAAGCTCAAAGCTTGAAGCTTAAAGCTCAAGGCTTGAATCTCAAAGCTTAAAGCTCAAAACTTAAAGCTCAAAACTTAAATATCAAAGTTTGAACTTCATAGCTTAAAGCTCAAAGCTTAAGGTTGAAGCTCAAAGCTTAACCCTTCAAAAATTTTAAAGCACAAAGCTTGAATCTCAAAGCTTAAAGCTCAAAGCTTAACCCCTCAAAAATTTGGCGTATTTCGTCAAAATGTATAAATGTTTCGATATATATCGACTTTGCAATAAAAATTCAAATAAATGGAATATTTGTAAACGTATCCAAAAACTAAATACTGGTTTTGAAAGGTGATGAAATACGCTTAAATAAATGGTATTATTAGAAATTACGAAAACATTTTTTAAATACAAAATTTTTTAATGTTAACTTTAAAAAAATTTAAAAATGCTCAACTGACATTTTTGATATTAAAATTACTGATCTATAGAAAATGTGTTTGTTTCTGTCTATGTGTGTGAGATGTTTTGCGTTGCTAAACCGTTCATCCGATTGCGATGAAACTTTGGGGTTTTGATGTGCGCATGCCCGCGATGGTTTCTATGTACGATTGTGAGTTTTGGCATCGCTATCATACATTGCTAACCGTTCATCCGATTGCGATAAAACTTTGGGGATTTGATGTGTTTAAGTCCGCGATGGTTTCTATACGTGCATAGTGAGTTCTGGCATCATCTGGGACGAACGGGAAAGGGTTAGTAGAGCGAATTTTTTTCTTTACTAAGTGGCATAGCATATGCCGGGAACTCGCTATTGTATTTAAATGCCTGTGTCAGAATTTGGTAAATTGAATTATGTAATAGAAAGTACCTACCCTAAAATTCTAAATCTATACTAATATTATGAATGTGAAACTGCGTGTGTTTGTTTGTTACGCTTTCACGCATAAACTAATAAACCGATCTTAGAATTTTTTTCACCAATAGAAAGCTACATTATATGCGAGTAATATAGGCTATATATATTGGTAAGTTCTGGCGTTACGAAATTATAAATATTAATATATTATATTTATTTTACGTTTTCTGTCGAAAATGGCGAGTTATTGCTAACGTCAGAAGAAAAGCAAAACAAATCGTTGCCGTGAAAACCATGTTGATATAGATTTTTTTAATTCGGGCATTGTATGTTATACTTATCTCTAAAAAATGAATCGCCGAAATGTATTTACGCGCATGACTTCCGAACGACTGCACCAAATTGGATTTTACTACTGGTGAGCTCTGGCATTATGAAATATGCAAAAGGTGGCATGCGAGCTGTTTGAAAACTGAATGTACCGGGAAAGAATGTATGAAATGCGGGAGGGGGGCTCGGGTAGGGGGTTCGCGGGAGGGGGAGGAGGGAAACCCGGGAGGGGGAGGGGAATCTGGGAGGGGGAACCTGGGAGGGGGGAGGGGAGCTTGGAAGGGGGGTTCGCGGGACGGGGAAAGGAGTAGTGGAGTGGGGGGAGGGAAGGTGGAAGAGGCGGAGTGGGAACGCGAGAGGGGAAGAGGACGCGGGAGAGGAAGGGGAGGCGGAAGAGGAACGGGACGAATGGGAAAGAACACGCAGGAGAAAACAATTTATTTATTAAATGGCATGGCAACGCATGCCGGGTACCAGCTAGTACAGAATAAAAGCAGAAAAGAAGAGATCAATATTAAATAGAATATTAGACACCTCACATATCCAAAGGGCTATCAGTGGGGATAACCATGGCAGTAATGATGGTATTCTTCGATTGGCGTAGTCTGCGCCCTAAACTTTCCATGAGGTTGTAAAGTGCTATGAAAGAGTGTAATCTCTCTAGGCACTTTAAAAATCAAAAGTAACATTTTCGTTCAGCCGAGTTTTCTACATTATTACAAACAAACAATCGCATCGTGATTGTGATTGCTAGAGGGTGTTTTGGACATTCTTGATGTCTGAATATCAGAATTATTATCGAAAGATCCGTGTTGAATAAATGCTTTGGGATGGTTCCGAAACTACGCCACTCAATCAAAATTATGACAAAAACCTTCCCGTTACATTTTACACACATTGTGTACAGCACAACGGTGTCCCTATTAGAGATGGCCGACAATCCTGTCCCCGTTACTTGCTGTCACGGGTACCGTCAAAAATTTCAAGAAAAATGGTTAAAATTAGTTATTTTTTAGAACCGGTTCTGATCTGCAGTTACAACCCATTTCAGATTTCAACCATCTTTGGTCCCTGTAGCGCCTTTAGGCGTAGGTTCAATAAAAATAGGGATGTTACCATTTTACAAGTAATTATCACCATCTGATCCAGCGTTAAGTATTAATTATATAGATATTAATCTAACGCGTGGGTCTTAAAATGTAATCACACGTTAATTAAATAATATAACGTTGTACAATATCTGATGGATGACGATAAGCAGGCAGCTGACACGATGATACATGAATAGAACCATTAAATAAAATATCCCGGGTAGAGCTCGTTTGGATTGTAATATTGTATTGTAAACACTAATAACGGTAATGTCTAGAAACTTTTAACATAAAATGATAAAGTCATTACATTATAATTAACTACATTTTTTAATTCAGTAATAACTAAGCAACAATAAAACTGAAAACGGTCATTTTTTTACATGAGCTCCACACAGGAGGCCCTGAGGAAAATAATTTCCCTCAGGGCATAGGTCATCTTTGGAGATGCTATGTGGAGGGTTTTTTTAAAGAAAGGAAGGAGAAGAGAGTTCTGAGAAGGAAAAGGGTTTAAGGGGTGGGTAGGAATCTGGGGTTCAGTGTGTCCCGGTCATCCACCTCCAAGACCTAGACAAACCTCACCCCATGAATCTGGGCACCCCTGCTAAATCAACAAACGTAGCGAACCACTTGGGGTGACCTATGGCAGAGGTGTTGGTTATCCAATAAAGTTACCTATTCCCGCCTCCCAAATTGTAATAAATCAGATAAAATAATACGTAAAACATAACTCAAAATATGAATACATCTGTTTTTATTTATTTTTATTGTATTTAATTCGCAGAACTCCATTTGTTTTTTTTTTGTAAATTTAATAAAGTTATTTTTAAGTTCTAAAATACTCCCCTGGGTGAACTGAGGTACGAGCGAAACCGGTAGACAAAAATATAATAATTCGGTAAATTAGTGCTTCATACAAAGTAATTGTTTTAATTGTTAAATGTAAATTAATATTGTGTTTAAGAATATAATATTAAAAAATTAGAGATTTGTCAACATAAAAATCCTAAATGTATTAATAAAGTTAATATTTTTATTAATTGCCGTCTGCTGTGTGTTATTTACGTACATTCTTATCGGATGCAAATCGTTATTGGTAAACATACTTTTTATTTAAGCTGTTTAGTAGGGAACGAAGTTTAACTACGTTAGAGAAATATTAATACAATAATTTATTATAATCGGTAGCTTTCACTGCTATTGCAGTATTGCACATAAATAAATATGATTCTGTGATTAATGATACCAACATGTTGTTGAAGGAAAATAAATTATATATTATAATTAAATTTAATGTCATGATTTATGTACAGGAATGTATTGCTAGTTATTATTGTAACATCTGCAATAATGATTATTAATGTGGGGGATGTGATTGAAGAAAAGTTTTTTTAATAGCTTCTCCTGGGTGGTATTGTATTTTATGAAATCATCAAAAATAATTACACAAATATCAAATAATTATTTTTTTAAGGACTTACCGCTGAATCTTCCTCCAAAGTGTGATTGTGACAGTACTACTTGCAATGTTGTCAAACAAGTGATGAACCTGAAACAATATATGAGTTATGTTATGTCATTGTTTTAATCTCAACTCAATTGCGAACACTATCGCCAGTCAATATGAACACTCTCTAATTTACAATGTTATTAAGTTGAACGTTCGCGCCGCCAGTTTCATACAAATCTTAATTTCGATTTGAGATCAAAATACCCAACTAAAATAATTTTTGCAATCAAAAGATCTATCAAATATCTAGTAAGGACGTGAACTACTTTATTTATTTTTGCTTTAAATTATAAGACAAAGGCTATTAAAGATTTTAGTGTTTCACGATTTTAGAGGCAACTTGGACAATTATTTGAGGGTTAATGAGAAACATCAAAAAAATATTTTTAACCTTTTTATTTTTTAAATATAATTGAATATAAAATAAAAACAAAAATTTAAAATAAAAACAAAAATTTAAAATAAAAATCATTTTGATGGGTGTAAATTTAAAATACAAATAACATTTTCATTCTTATTTTATTATTCGTCATATATTTTTAATAAATAAAGTATAATTATTTTTTAATGTTTTTTATTTATTCACAAATATCCAAGTTGCCTCTTTAACGAAACACTGAAATCTTTAATGAACTTTATCTTATAATGTAAATCAAAAATTAATAAAATAGCTCATATCCTTATAGATATTTAGTTTACCTTTTAATTGCAAAAATAATTTTTCAGCTCGTTTGGGTATTTTGATCTCAAATCCTAAATTAAAATTTGTATGAAATGGGCAGAAATTGACCGCGCAAACGCTTCTATATGAAAATACGGTGTTAAACAACTACAAGTTTATTGATGATTTACGAAAACCATCATGCAAAAATAACAATTATACATTATAAAATCTGCACTACTGAGACTTTTTGAATTACTTTGGCGAATTTTGTGAAATAAATAATGTTTTTTGTGATTAATTCAGAGTCCGGTGAGTCTTGATTGCTGAAAGAAACCAAGTTGATCAGCAAAAATAAAAATGATAATCTTTGAAAAAGTGAAAGATTCTTAAAACTTCAATTCAAGTGTCCAAAAATTCAGTTTCAAAAGTCAATTCGGCATATTCGTTAATTTTTCCGTTGCAGAGTGAAACACTCCCTGATACTGGCACAGAAACTATCGGTATTACAAATACTTTGTGAAATTTCCATCAGATTGTCCAGAACACGAAATAGTTTTGCTTTTGAAAAATTCAAGAAATCAGATGTGAATTCTGGTAGGTATAGTTTGTCTATATTACCTGCATTGATTGAGGACGAGCGAAAAGACAAATAGTGATCATGTGTTTTTAGCTAAAAAAAATTATTTCTTATTCAGTATTGTACTTTATAAATTAAAAAGCATAACGCCTTAAAAGAGGAACTTAGGGAGGGGTCAACCTTATCTTTGGAATGTTGGGAATACTATTTGTCGTGAAAGAAGTTCAAGGAAATAATCAGTCATTTCTGTGCTCTTTTGCGTTTACTTTTCCAAGTGCGAACTTCTTCGAACATCTATTAATTTAGTGAGCGCTTGACAAGATTTGTTGCAGAGTGCTTAGCACGTACTAACAGAACATGTTGCAGAATGTTGTGTCGTGCTTAAAATAGATAAAAGAAAATTGCAATTATGCTAGTACTATCGAGCTCTTTTCTGTGAACACTTTAAATATTTATATTAATTTCTTGTAATACTAAAGTAATTCATAGAAGCGTTGGTTAGGTTAGGCAAAGATTTGGTTGCTCTTTTTGGATTATGGAATCTTTGAAAGCTTTTCACGTCCCTGAATGGTTATATTTTTTAAAAATACAATAACCCATCAACCACCCGTCCATCGGATGTTCAACACATTAAATAAGTACTTTGCAAATAATTTCCATTTACCTCCCACGACGATAGCTCAATATGACCGGACAATAAGACATTGTTTGAATCTCGGAAAATAATATAAAACAGAATTGATTATTCAATAGTATATTGTCTTCTTTAATAAAGGCTTGAGGCAATAATTCATTCAAATTCTTGAATCTGGGAAGTTCAATATTTCAATATCATATTGTCAATAAAAGTCACCCTTCAAAAATAAATATTGCTCGAATAGGCTGTTCAAAATGTCTTTATCGTTTCATTTCTGAAGGTAGTCAAATTGAAAAAGGAACGGGTTTATTTAAAAGCAATAGAAAAACTTTCACAAATGTTACCATTATATTAATAATAAAATAAGTTAGGATAAACATATTACTTAAACATTTTTTTAATATAAATAAACGTATTTTCGTAAAATGAAAAGATTTTTTTTAAAACTGGTGACCTGACAGAATGAATTCAACTCAACCTCCTTTGAAAAGTCATTAAAGATAAAAAATATATTAAAAAAAAAAAAATATGTAGGTTACGTTAGGTTAGATTATGGGCTATTTTTCATTTTTTTTACAAAGCTTTTAATGACTTTTCAAAAAGGTGATGAGTTGAGTTGATTCTGAGTTGTCATGGAACTGCAAATATAATGGGCTTACAAATAGTTAAATTTTCAACTCAGAAATTAGAAAATGTGTTACGGCGATGCTTCCCCGCTCAAATAGAAGAAGACGGAGAGATATGTAATTACGAATGTTGGACAGAGCGCGCTAATATTTTAAATGATAAAACTGAAGCGAAAATTATGAAAATGCTTAATAAAACATGACTCGTTTAAAACAGACCAAAAATCTTGTGGAAGGTATCTTAAGAATCATTTAAAAAAACATTGTGATTTTTTTTCTCAAATTTAACTTGTAAAATAATAGAAATAGACTTGTTTTAAATAATTTTCGGAGCGTACTTTGCGATTTTTTTCTATCGAGGGAACTTCATATAATTTGCGTTTCGGCGTGGAACGTATCTTCAAAAATAACACATATTTTTTAAAGAGCTGAAAACTTCAGATGTTTAGGGGAGATATGTAAGAAATCGGTAAAAATTCGGTTAGCGGCGGCTTAATGGTCAGTCAAATATTTATAATAACCATTTTGTTAAAATCGCTAAAAACATATTGTTGTTATTTAGATGCCTTGGTTGCCTCTTGATTCTGTTTGAATTTCTAAAAAGTTTTATTACACACATAATATTTTTTTTGTGTAATTATTTTGACATGATACGAACCAAATTAATTATATTTTAAACCACTTATTGTTTTTGTTATTACTTTGTGTATGTTCATTTGCTAAACTTAGATTTCACAAGTATAAGTCGTTCTAATTTTTCGGTATGCTTTGTATCCAGATGAAGAAAACATTGCTTTCAAATTTTGTTGTTAAAATAATGGCTTAAACGGAGTGATATCATTTAAGTTTACATAATATTTATTTATAAGTCAGAAAGAATAAATTAAAAAACAAACATTTTAGTGAGAGATAAAATGAAAACATTAATAGCATAATATAAAATTATTATGACTCCAAAAATATTCTTCATATAAAATAGTAAGAATTAATCGGATAGTAAAAATATGAACCAACTGGCAACTGTGACTAAAAGTTAAATTCCTCGGATATTATATTTACAAAATTTAATGCATAATCACTGTCCATACAAACTCACGTACATGTCGGCATGAACGAGCAAGCTTTAATATACATATATAATTGCTCACGTAAATATATCCCGTCTTAACCTTTCTCCCACTGACTTAACCTATAACTTCACTATCTCCTAAAGCACAAATTAAATGCTCAAAGTCACCGTTAAGAAATTTACGCACGTCCAGTTTAATTATACCTATGATAGTTACTTAATTTTTCTCCTTCATTTCGTGTTTCCCAATTAAACTAAGATTTATACCGGAGTCGGAATGTAAATTTATGACAATAATTTTTGTCCAGCTCAACACTAGTATTACAGTATAAGAGTGTTTAATAATTGTCTGACAAGTACACGCTTAAGGCGTTACTTAGGAGTTATTCCCTTTATTTACCATAAGCTCGGCGTATATCTTATGATAAACCTTTGCCCCGCAGTGGAATAAGGTAGGTATGATACTTTGATTTATTCGATTCACAGATACACTTGATCGAAAAGCTTTCTATCATTTAATCCGATCTAATTTGAATCAGAGCTAGCGTTTTATAGTAGTTAACTGCACGAATCATTACTTACCATAAATTGGTGCACGTTCCTTGAATAAATATACGATGAAAGATTGGAAAACAACTGTACTTGAGTTTGTTTTTTGAACGTGAATGGAAAAGGGACAAGATGATAGTGTAAAGAAAAAAAGTGACACTATCGGATTAACGTAACCAATCTAATTATCCAAAGAACGTGTGAGAATGTACACGTATTCGTAAATAATGCAGAGAAGGTGGGAAGAATAATGTGATTGATTTTAAAACGTAAATCTTCTGCAGTTGATTTATCGCGTAGTACAAAATGCGTACAAAGAAGCACGTTACGAAATGCAAAGCGTTTAGAATTTTAAATATTATGTCTATGTGTTTCGTTGGGTAAAATAACAACTTACAAAAACTTTTATTTTGTACATTTGAAAGGTTTTAAATCAAAACAAGAAATTTTATTAATTTGTGAAAGAGCCGACGCTTTTTTAATAGGCACAGATTTTGAAAAGTACACTACTTTTAAACTTAGTTACAACAAAAAACATCGGTTTTAATGGCGGCAGGTGGAAAAATATGCATTTAAATTTACATTTCATAAAAAAAAATTGCACCTTATTTCTCGTTACGGCTGACATTTCATGTTACTTTTTTCGCAAACTGAATGATTTCCAGGGTTTCAATCGATAAATATTAAAAAAAGATTGCCATATTGCAAAAATCACATATATTCGGGGAAGGTACTAACTAGTACAGAGCAATTTTCATATGAAGGTTCTAGTATGGTGCAATTTTCATATTCTGAATAAATAAATTATTGAGCATATTTAGGATGTACAAATTAAAATCAATGTATTATTAATTAGGTTAGGTTATATTAGGTTTGGTTAGATTAGGTTAGGTTAGGTTAGGTATATAAAAAGGCGTTCTTAGACGACATCTAGAAATTCATTATTGACAAGTTGAAATTTGTTTTTTTAATAAAAATTATTAGAATAATTACACATACCCGTTAGACAAACCTTGCTTGCCGTACAAACCATTAAAAACCTGGGATGTATATCTAAATGAAAAGAATAGCGCGTGTGCGTTGCTAAGAATACTTACGACATTTTTGAAAATTCTTGTTAGAACTTCTACAAACTAAATATATAAAATGCACAGACACCCAGATATTAAGAACAAGACATATTACAAATTACCGCGTCAAACCAGAAGAACCCAGTCAGGATAACAGTGAACACCGTGACTTTTAATGGGACGGGTATCAATGTGGGCTCAGTGACAAAATACAAGTCTCTCGGTACGATTCTTTATTTTACAAGTTACACAGAATATCAGTTCATTTTTATACAGTCTCACATTACGTTTCCAAACTGCTATGTGTCAAAAAAACGAAAATCAAACAAAAGAATTCAATTCGAATTCTGGTGCATTTAGTTATTTTAAAAAAAATGGAACCGTACGAAAGTACCCGTAACAAAGTTCGCAAACCACAAACTACAATGCGTAGCTCGACTCGAGTCGTGACAGGTGCCGTTGCCGTTTTTTCCAGTGACGGGGTTTTGGGTCATTCTTCATTTTTTTTTTACATTAACTCCACACAGGAGGTATGTCATCTTTGAAGATGCTGTGTGGAGGGTGTTTTTGAGGAGAGGAAGGAGTGAACATGGGTCTTGAAGAGACCCATGTTGTAGGAGGGAGGAAACACAGAGGCCGGCAAATCGTTCCACAGCCGAGCTGTTGTTCAGTCGAGGGTTTTTTTAGGTATTTCGGGGCTCCAGACTAGAGGTGGCTGCCAAATTCAACCGTGGGGCGCACTTGCGATTTCATGCTTGTATCAACTTTATTCTTATATTATCTTTTAAACTTACATCAAGAAGAATCTATGTCGCAGAAATTAATTTATACATATACAAAAATCATCGTTTGCTTGCTCACTTGCTTGCATGTATGTTTGTTCCCTATGCGTTGCTTTACCATTCATCCGATTGCAACAAAACTTTGGGGATTGGATGTGCACATGCCCAAAATGGTTACAATATATAAAAGTGAAACTGGCTTCATGAAATTATTCGTTGCTTAAAAATTGCGATTGCGATGAAGCCGATTGCAATGAAACTTGGGAGATTTGATGTGCGCATTCCCGCAATGCTTTCTATACATAATAGTGAGCTCTGGCGTCATGAAATATATGCGTTGCTAAACCATTCATCTAATTGCGATTAAATTTTAGTGATTTTTGTGTGCACGCCCGCGATGGTCTCTATATATAGTTGTGATCACTGACGTCATGAAATCATTTCCTAAACTATTCTTCCGATTGCGATGAATCTTTGGTGAGTTGTTGAGAGGATGTTTGTAAACTGAATGTACAGGGACTGAATGCATGGAACGTGAGGGGAAGAGGAGACGCAAGGAGAACGGGATGAAAGGGAAAGAACACGCAGAGAGAAACAATTTATTAATTAAGTGCCATTGCAACGCATGCCGAGAACTCGCTAGTAAGAAATAAAAAAGGTTTAAATGGTTTTAATTATGCTTATGACGAAAGAAAATATATACACAAAATTAAATAGACGACCTGTTAAAGCGCGATTTAAGATCTCGTGAATATTTTATTATCACTTGTGTTTAGATTATAATACAGCAATGGACTACAATATAATGAAATTAACGAGGAATTACCAATATTTTAAGGGGAACTATTTCTTTGAATAAATTTTGTGTTTCATAGAACTAATTAAGAGAGAAAAAATAAATTCAGGCACCCGGCTTCGAGCTTGCATAGCAAAAAAGTTCAAAAGTTCAGATAGAAATACAATGTTATTGCTTTAAACTTTAGAGAATCAAAAAACAAAGAGTATCAGCAAGCGTACATGCATGAAAGCGATTCGAAATGTAACTTAAGTAAAAACTTCAAGTTTTTCAGAACTTATGTTAAGTTCAAGGCATTTTATATAATTTTAAGTTGGTGCTGACTGTTTATTTAAGTCTGACTGTTTATATTTTTATTAGACTCTTTCTTTAAAGTAAATGGTCAAACTTTATAGATTGTATATCCACCAAATGGCTAGAAGAATATTGGAGTTAAAAATAGAAAGCGTCGGAGGACCAGATGTCCACTGGCCATATTCCTAGAACTTTTATTAAACAAAGGTCCTCGGAAAAGTCCTTTGAAAACTCGTTTGATATCTTTTCTTGTACTTTCAGTTTGGCCAGAATGAGGTTAGTGAAAATGTGGCTATAATTCGGAGTCTGAGACTCGCAGAATCCCTTATTCTTCCACCATAACAATATAGCCTGACGGCGGTTTGAAGTGTAAACCTTTTCTCCTGGACGGAGAGTCCATAGAAAGCAGCTGACGCGTTTTAGGAGAAAATTCAACTTACAACAAAGGACTTTGTAAAAATATAATATTAAATAAATAAGCTTTTACTGAATTCCTAGAATTTAATTTGCTTTTTCAGTAAGTATTTTATTTAAAAAAGTGAATTTTCATGTTCGCGCGTATTTTTTTCAAAACCATGTTGTTTTCAGATACAAAAGATTTGTTTCCATAATCTTGCGTTTTCTTGTCCATTCATAATCTTAAATATTCGTATGTCATACTAATATTATAAATGCGAAACTGCTAGAGTTCGTTTATGACGCTTTCAAGCATTAACCAATAAAAAGACTTTGAAAATTCATTCACCAATAGAAAGCTAAATTATATGCGTAGACTGTATATGTTGGCAAGCTCTGGCGTTATGAAATTATAAATATTAATATTTATAATTTCATAACGCCAGAGCTAATAATATTATACGTTTTCTGTCGCTAACAAAAGCGAGTTATTTCTAACGTCAGAAAATAATCGTTTCCATGGAAACGATGTTGATATATTTGTGGGCTCTAAGCTGGTAGGTACTCAGCCCCCTGGTCAGCTACTGCTCCAGAAAATTCAAATATTAGAATATGTTTTGTTTTTTTTTGGACAAGCTTCTGTTTTGGAATAAATGTCAGATAAGAGTTCCTACATTAAAATTATAATTCGTAACGATTATAAAGACTGAATAATAAAGTGTATTTTTTTTATTATATTAATAAACTTCCAAATATTTAATTTAAAACAAACATCCGAAATGTTTGTAAGCGCATAAATTCCGGACGAATGAACAAAATTGGATAATTATTTTTTTCTTTGAGCTATAGCTTTATGAAATTTAGGTGGCAGGCGAGATGTTTGAAAACTGAATGTAAGGGAATGAATGTATGGAATGCGGGAGGGGGTGGGGGTGGGGAGGAGGGGGATAATTGATAAGTTCAACCGCTATAGTAATTTCCCGTAATACCATGCGAGCGAAGCCGCGGGGAAAAGCTAGTATAAGATAAATCTTAATGTATTAAGGACTTATTTTAAAAAAATATATCACTCAACAATGTTTTACCTTATGTTACTTAAAAATACTCGATCGATCCTGGTGAGTCAGTAGTGATAATATTAAATATTTATTTTATTTGTGGAATAAGGAAAGTTCTTCATAATCATCGTTACAGTGAAGGTTCTACTCGCCATCGTGTCATCTTTAGGGATGTCTTGATAAGGAGAAAAATAAATTAATTAAAGTATGAAAATAACGCATCACGAAGGAATCCCTAATATTGCTGCACGGCCGAGCTCGTCGTGAAAACGACCCGTACTCACGAGAAAATGTCAGCGTGCCTATGAATGTCGAACACACATTTCACATTTTTTCTAAGGATGATGGTTAATGAAATATTTTTCTTGCTAATGCAATAATATTAACAAAAATGGTTTTAAGTTATATTGCATTTGTTTTTACACGTATTAATTTAATTATTTGCAAAAATAGTGTAATAACCAATACATTGCAAAAGCGGTAAAGAAAATTACAAAAACACTTTTCAGCGTGATATTAGCGCAGACCCGTGAAAAATCACAATATGAACTCTCCATACATCAGTTCTATTTTTGAAAAGGACTATTAAAATAATTTTCTGTTTAAATATAGGTAACAAATTATAGGTAGGTACTTTATCGTTTGTCTGATTTCTTCACACAATTAGGCATAATTTTCAATTAACACAAACTTAATTCAAAACAAATCCGAGTTCATTCTATCAGAACTCCAATCAGATCGAAATACCGACATACACTCAACCGAATTTAGTTTTGTTTTTTATTTATTAAATGTGTATTAAAACTCATTAAAAAATTGAGCTATTTTGAAATAACTTTGTTCACCGGTTCACCCCATAGATCCTAACAGTGATAAATGCATCGTCTTCACTGCAATGTAACATTTTCTCATTCTTCAGAGCTGCAAATCAAATAAAAATACTAACCCAACGTCGCACCGCTTTCCGTTTTCAATTCTTTCGCGCTACGAAGAAACGATAAATGGTTTGGTGAAACGTTACCACATTTTGAGATTCACATGAATGACTTCCCGGACGTATTGAAAGCGCAGGCGGATACATTTTATGGGAAGATGTTGTCACATTCACCACATCCTACACAGACGATGTCGCTCGATGTCACCAAAGTCAAAACATTCTACGGCGGATAAAGGCTTCATACCCTAGGAACGGTAAGGTTTTAAAGCTGCAGTTACACGCAGGGGATGTATTTAATACAGGCAATGCAGAAAATAGGCACTTTGCCAAATGGTTGCTTTTCACGATACAGTATTAACGGAAATACACTAAAAAATGCTTCTTTTTATCTCCATTTTTTTTCTAAATTTCAAATTTTTACCGTGAAAGTAATTTTATTTGAAAAATCAACAGTTACAATAATTTATAATGTGTTAAAAAATATGTGTAAATTATTTGACCAATAATAGGTTTTCACTGACGTCTATTAATTATTTAGTGAATATAAAGAAAAAGAATTACTTTTTTTTTTTTTTTTTTTTTTTTTTTTTTTTTTTTTTTTTTTTTTTTTTTTTTTTTCGTAAGAAGCTATTATTATATTATATCCTGATGAAGCTTGGTCGAAGCGAAACCGGTAGATATACAAAATAATAAATTCGTGGTTTAAATACAAAGTGTTTTAATTCTTTTAAAAAAGAATTACAATTATAGCTTAAACGGATGGTGATGGTGATACAATTGTTCCATTTACAGGTTTCCATACGGGTATTTTGTGTAAATGAAATGATTTGAGAGATGTTAATTAAAACTTACATTACAAGAAACGATTAATTTCAAATTTAATGCTTTACAGATGACTGTGGTTGATCGGTTAAGATCACGACTCTCGGTCGTTGGTTCCGTGCGTCAGGAGTTTATTTAATTAATATATATTATTTTTGCCACATATTCCAGAGCGGTAGATACTCTAAGTACCACCTTGGTTAAAGGAAAGGACACCCAAAACATTTATTTGAATGAAATGGTTTTAGGCGTGTTTGATAGATAACCATATCTGACCAGCTTGGCACTTCCCAACCTTCCTCTTTAGGAGGAAGGTTTTCCTCTTATAAATAAATGTCTTACAATGAACGAATCAATGGCATTTAAATACACAAATTTCCAGATTGGTTCGTTAGAGTCTTCTTATTTATTGATCCCAAATTAATACTAAATCTCGGCTTCATGGCGTGAAGATATTTTATTCCCGCTGGGATGCCGAATATTTACCTGAACAATTTATTTTAATGTAAAAATGTTAATAGAAAAAATGTTATAACATATCGTAACGCACCTTAACAATATTAATTATATTATTTTTTTAGATTTAATTTAATGTACCTACCTACATTGGAATTTAAAATTTTTCTTCGTTTCCAAGGTTACCAAGAGACTCAACCGCTCCACGTTGTCCAGAGCCAGTACCTGGCTATTCAGATGTGGGCACCAAACACGACTGAAGCCATATCTGAACTGTGAGCGATACTTGGAGTATATATCTTATCTTGTTTCTTTCCTGTTTTTTTTCTGATTCGTGTTTTTTTTTATTGAATATTTGACAAAAAAAAAGTTATACAGGAAGTTAAGGGTCTTAATTGGCTTAATTTTACCAATGATTCCTGACGATACTTGGATTAAAAAATGTAGATGAAATTTTGGTCTCCAGTAAGTTTTTTTTCAACTTAAAACATAAAAAAATAGTATGTATTGGTTGTTTAGGTTCGAGATGAAGAGTTGGGCAGTTACTCAGCTGAGTGACCAGTGAAAAAATGTAGAAGAATCCTACGACAATTCTAAGAGATCTACGTATTACAATATTGTTGTTTTACATTGTCCTTCTTTGGCAATTTAATCCAATAGTCAGATTTGATCATTAGTATGAATGATTTGAGTTGTTGTTTGTTATTGATGATCAAATATTACTGTATCAAAAATTAATACCAAAATGTAGTGTCAAGCTCTAAAATTTTCAAGGAATGTTTTAAAAATCGTCCCGAGTAGTTGAGGGCCGGTCAACGGGGTTGCCAAGCGAACCGAGAATCTGCCGTTACGCCATTATACCAACCAATTACGATCTTCAGGTTTAGAATTCAGGAAATTGTCACTTCCTCGCTTGCCCATTTCAACTATTCCGAACACCCGTTGAGCCCCATCTCCCCGCGCTCGTTCACCCAAACCGCGAATGAATATGATTGTCTTCTTCGTCGACTATTGTGAATGTATGTAATTCAGCCGACAAAAAAGGATATCGCATTTAAATAAAATACTACGAATATAATGGCGGGACCTTTTGAAGCCGTAGAAGTAAATCAGTTTTATTCCAAAGCAGCGGTGACGTGCAGTTATCCTTTTTATTTTAGCAATTTTAAATTGGAAAAGGTTTTTGGTGTTTTAAATGTGAAAAGCTTTTTTAAATTTTATTTTATCCAACCGGTTATCATATCTTTTTAAAGTAGAAAATCGGAATCGTAATGCAATATTGCAACGCGGATACATATATATTATTACTAATAATTTTTTTTAATTACCACAATGGTCACGATTGCTTAGAGCTAGTTGGTTTATGGGTCCTAAAATTTACGGTAAATATTTTGAAAGGTTGTACGAAGTGGAGAGGAAATTAGAATTTATTTGTATCTGGCTATTCAGATCTAATCATAACAAGGCTTAGTTAAACGGTTGATGCCATTTAAGCAAGGTTTTGATTCTAAATATTGTGGTTTTCACATGTGTGATGCTTAATTAGGGTTTTTTGTCAGAATTTTATCAATTTCAAGTTCTGTGAAAGCTCTAATAATATTCAGTTATTATTGCATCATGGGCAAGTTAACAAAACTTGAATAGGACTTTCACAGAACTTAAATATTATGAAATTTGAATAAAATTAATACGGAAACGTCTTCGTTGTTGAGTTTCAGAATTTAGTAGTTTCGAGTGCATGTTGACGCCAAGCTGTACGCGTCGCGCCACAAATAACATCTGAGTACGTGGAATTCCAAATAAAACTACCATTTTAATTCAGTTTTGAATTCAAGAATTCATCACAAGATGTCGCCACTTTCGTCAGCAAGTCGGACGGGAAAGTGTCCCCCACAGGTATAACTGACACGAATTTGTTGAAAAGTAGTATCTCTCCGGATATGGAAAGATTGACAGTAATACATAGTTGTATCAAGCGGCTCTATATTACATATGACGTCATTGCCTCTCTCGGTTACTTTGTACCAGTGACTATCACTCGATGACAGTGGATCCGAGGAACAGGCTATTTTTGAAACTAGTTCAAATTGGAATAAAATGGTCAAACACAAACACTAACTGGGCGAAGCCGAACCAAAAGCCGAGCGGGTTTTTAACTGCTAGTTTGAAAAATTGTTCAAACTCTATGAAACAACCCCTCCCGAGAGTAACTACGAACCCGGAACGTGGTGCAAAAATGCTATTTGAACCGATATATAATTCATTAAATATTTGTGAAATTACTAACACACGGTAACTAAAAGGGTCTCTGGGTCCCAAGCCTAGGAGCTTATCGCTTTACCACGGAGCTCGCGAAGCACTTAACATCACGCACTATACATGTACATCTATTGCTGCATAAGTATGTAGGTACAAAAAAATACATCCTACGCACAGCAAGTGTAGTGCATGGGATCCTTTTCAATTTAATATCAATGAAAATAATTTACTCATGATGCATTCACAAATGCCTCCGCTTTGACACCTGTTGATAGATTAACTGAACGTGTCGACAGAACAACTTTATTTTACCGTTTCCATCGGAATGGTTTGTTGTGTTTAAAATATTAACATTTTCAAGACAAACAGTTGCGGTTAAAGTTATTTAAATTGCATTAACAATTCTGTACCTTAAACGATAAACCATAAACATAGCCATAGACTTAGCCACATAGTATATCGTGGGTACAGAACTGAAAATCTCATTTTTATTTCATTACAAACATGTAATTAGTCAAAATGTTTAATTGTGACACTTCCATTATTGTGGTGAAATTAAAAATACATTTTCCAATTAATTCATCTTTTTTTTACTAAACAACGTGGAAATTTAATAGCATAAAATTAAATACGATGTTTTCGTGTATTTCAAAATACAATAAATTGTAGTTATACATAAGTGATCTTTAATTTTTTTTTAATACCGCGAAGCAAAGACAAATTACAATTTCTTTTTTTAATGTGAATTTCTCACAAGAGTCCCAGCTGCTTTTCACAAGAGTCCCAGTCTGGAGCCAGTAAAATATATGGCATCCCCAATTGGGGCATGTTGTGAGGCTTCAGGTAGTGCGGAGGGGAAGGTAGTGGAGAAGAGGAAGGTGGGTAAGTACTTGGCTATTCAGATCTAGTCACCAAACACGGCTAAAGCCATTCAAAGCAAAATTTCTATTCGTTCGTCTATTAATTATTTAGTGAATATAAAGAATTAATAGTTACTTCTTCAAAATAGGCATATTTACTTTGGGGTGTCATCATTAATTAATAATTAATAGTAAATTAAATATTATAAATAACCAAAGTTTTTTAAAAATAGCCATCTTTTAAATTTATTTTCGTATTAATACTTATATTTATAATAATTTATTTTATTATTTAGACTTCTTGTTTTCCTTTTAAAAGATTTTTTATTATGTTAATGTAATTTTTTACCCATTCTAAAATAATTTTAATATTTTATTTTATATAATTGTTTTTTTTTTTTTTTTTTTATGATATATTTTAGGTAATTAATCACCTCTCCTTTCTAATATTTTGTCTATGTTCTAATTAGTCTATACTTGTTTGTCTTTTGTTATTTATTATTGACTTATTATCCTGACGAAGAAAACATAGTTTTCGAAACATGTTGATATTGTTAATAAAATAGTGGTGTTATACAAAGGTATTTGTTTTTCATTAAAAAAATAGTTACAATTATAGCTTAAGCGGATGGTGATGGTGATACAATTGTTCCATTTACAGGTTTCCACGTGGGTATTATATGTAAGTGAAGTGATTTGAGATTTGATAATGAAAAATTACATGATGAGATTTTTTTTTTATATGAATACCGCACAAGAGTCCCAACTGCTCCCGTCTGGAGCCAGTGAGACTATGGCATCCCCAATTGGGGTATGTTGTGAGGCTGAAGGTAGTGGGAAGGGGAAGGAGATGGGGTAGAAGGGAATGTAAGAATGGGGAAGGTCCTGAAGAACCTGGCTTTTCAGATCTGGTCACCAAACACGGCTAAAACCATTTTGAGCAACGTTTCAATTCTGAATGGTGGTCTTACACCAGGGCGATACTGAGAGTATCTTCCACTCTGGAACGTGCCTCAAATATACTTTATATTATTTTTAATGAATTAATCGTGAAATTCGATCCCGCGACCTTCGGATTGCGAGCCAAGAGTCTTGCCCCTCGACCACAGAGGCCATTTTTTTTAACAATTCATCAAATTTCTAAATTTATTTTCAAGTTTTGTAAAGGTTCTATTCAAGTTCTGTTATTGTATCATTATTGGCCAACTGTTTCAAATAACTGAAATAATAACAGAATTTGAATAAAACTTTCATCATAGAAATTCTGTGAAACACTGTGTTACGTAAATATTTTGTTAAGGACGGGTTGTTTCAAAAAATTTGATGGATTCAAGTTAATTTTCACGTTTTGTGTAAGTCCTATTCAAGTTCTGTGATTATTTCAGTTTTGTGAAGCAACTGTCCTATAATGATGTAATAACAGAACTTGAATAGAACTTACACAGAACGTGAAAATCAACTTCAAATATTTGATGAATCCATCTAATTTTTTGAAACAACCTGTCCTTAAACCTAGAATCAATATGCACTTTTTAAAAAAGCCTCAAAATAATCACGTTATCCATCCATATAATATCCACAATCAAATCTGGTAGGGATTGGATTTAAATTGAATAACTGTACTATCTTATTACTTATTAAATTGGTTTTGTAAAGTTAAACTTTGATCAAATGTGAACCACAAGACAATTGATTCAATTGAACGTAATTCCTTTACGCGTGCATAGTAATTTCATATAGATTTATATGAAAATTTCCGTCTCTTTGTTCGAGCAAGTCTTTCACTGAAGCGTTCTATCAGCGATGTTCATTGTATTTGTCAAGCCTTCGTCTCTCAGACGTGTTCCAGACAATACACGGTGTTCTGGTTGAAAGGGTGAACGTTTGCAAACTAAAATATTATTTGTTTGTATACAGTACTACAATTAAAACAATAGGCAAGTGATAAAACGTACAAAATTCATCAAGCTAATTAAAAAACAATTAATCACAATAAAATTATAAGAAATCCAATAATAATGTTAGGATGATTTGTATAGCGCTGTTTTAAAGACTATCCAACAACAAGAAGAGGCAAAATAGCCGAGAAGATGCAAGAAGATGTAAGAAGATGCAAGGAGATCTAGCGAGGAGGAGAATAGCTGAAAAGAGACTAGAAAAGATTAAAGACTAAAATAAACTAGAAGCGGCGATAAGAAGTACAAATATTCAAGTTGAACCAAGAAGAGGCAAGACGAGTCAAGAATGGGCGAGAAGATGCAAGAAGAGGAAAGAAGAGACTAGAAGAGACAATGAAGGTAAGAAGTCAAAGTGTGCAAGAAAAGACTAGGCAAAAAGAAAAGTTCCAAGAAGAACCAAGGCAAGCCAAGAAGGGGCTAGAACAGCCAAGAGAAACAAGAAGAGACAGGAAGAACATAAAGTTGCAAGAAACTATAAGGAAAGGCAAGAAGAAGGAAAAAAGAACGCTCAATTAATTCCTTTATTTCTGCCCATCCTAAATTCAAATATTATCTTATTAGGTAGCCATTAAACCCCAACCTTTTTCCCGTCGTCAGAGCGCGTGATCCAAGTCCTAACAAATCAGTGCCTCCTGGTGTACCGGTCTCACCGGGGCAGGAGTACTCTTGGCTGGGGTGGTACAATCGCAACTTATCGTTTCATCTTGATCACAATTTTGGAATGACCGTTTAGATAGAATGTTTTACTGGTACGCCAAGTCCTCTCTTAGATGATAATTTATTGTTTTATAGTAAAACGATTTTTCATTATATTAGTGTAATGAAAATTTTATGAAATTCGATTAACTCTAGAAAAACCGCGAGGGCTTGTTAAAACTTATTATCAGATTAGCCTCTTGTAATCTTTCAAATTAGGTACTTATAAATAATTTTTAAGGCCTGGTAATCTCGAGCTGTCACATCTAAGTGAGTCGAATTTAAAAAAAAATAATGATCAAACCATCAAGCCCACGGATTACGGTTTTATTTTATATTGGAATCTTAAATGTCAGCTATTAATTAAAATTTATTTTCGTTTTAACTAAGTAAGTAGTTAATTACATGGTGTCGAAATATTAATCTTTTCATTACTGTCGGTTTAGAGTTGGGGAAAATAATTTGAGGGAGTAAACCCTGTACTATACGCCAATTATACGTTGAAATTTTGTAGGTTTATTGCGATAAGTGGGTACAATCGTCATTCATGTCTTCCAGGGCAAATCTTCTGAGGTTTTGTACTTACTTCTTCTTCTTCGTGTGCCCTATCAGGTCCCTCCGACGTTGGCGATCACTCTGGAAAATGTTTCTCTATCTTATGCTGCCCGGAATAGCTCCTCCGCACTTCTAATGCCGGTCCACTCCCATATATTTCGCAGTCAAGACATTTGTCACCTACCAGGTCCTCGGCGACCTTCTAGTTTGCCTTTCAATATTAATTGGAGCAAGTGATACTTTTCCCCTCAAAGTACGTGATCCAATATGAAATTTTCCTGATTTTTATTAATTTCTCTATTTGCAGTTCTCTATTTGCTCTAGCCCGCCTGAGAATTTCTGTGTTGGTGATCATGTCGGTCCATGGAACTTTGAGCATTCTCCGGTAAAGCTACATTTCAAAAAAAATCTTTTGTACTTCATTTGTACAATGTTTTTAATAATATATCTAATAGAACGTACATAAAACTAATTTCCAATTAATTTGTTTTTTTTTACCGTAACTAGTTTCAGCCAGTTAAAACGATCTTTAGAATGGTACTAAGGGTGTTACACTACAAGAATTTCATTCAATTTATATGGAATTTCCATACTTGTTGCCATGTCGTCTTTGACGATTGGATTTCGAGTTATTTGGCTAATAGCGAAAATTTAATATCATAATAAGTAGATATATTTTTAATTCTAGCGGTTATAATATCTGCGGTTAAAGTTTCCACGAGATCATATCTAAATTCAGATCAGATTTAACAAATTGCTTGCTGAGTTGTGAATCTATTCCTGCTTTATGTGTAATCATTTGTGGTGAGATAAAAATGAAATGTAATATTTTATTATATTAAATTCTCGCTATTAAAATTTGATAGACATATTTTTAACGACATGGGTCCTCCTGTATATGTACTTGAGAGATTTCTATGCATAGCAACATGGTGACAAGAGAGGTTGTCTGCATATATTGTATGCAGTGACGTTATATGCGGCTGCTCCAAACGTACATTCAATAAATAATGTAAAACGTGCAGAAAGGCGACGTCTTTAAAAGGAAGCCACGAATTATACGGCTCGACGTCTCGCAGGAATATTTATCATTTTTCCAGAGAAATATATCTGCACAGAATTATTGAAGTTGGCAAATTAAATATCTCCATACATCAAAGGAAGGCTTCTCGTTTTGGTAATCGATTTTGACATCGGGTCTTCGGGAAAGATTAAATGTTTTTCCAGGGAAACATATATTGAATGAGATATGTGTCGCAACTGTTCCAACTGCCGAGAAGTACTGGAATTTGTGGATTGCCTATTTGAGTAATGTTGTGGAGATAGAAGAAAGTGGGGGGAGCGGGGTTGCGATGCATCATCTGGTTATTCATTTAAACCATTTAGTTACAACTACTCGATGATCGTGGTCTCTCAAGGAAGCCATAATGGATTATCGTTCACTTTGCAACGATATTTTTCAAATGTATAAATAAACACTTTATAATACGTTATTATCTACTACTTTCCAATTACGTTATGAGCCTATTTAACGTACTAGTGTTCTCTCGTAGAGGCCGTAAAAAGTCGAGATAATTTCACGCGAGGTCGCCAGCATAGGCTTTTGATTCTTACCGGGTGCAGAACTAACTTCCCAATGGTGACGCCCACTAGGTAAAACTGGGAAGACTCATTAGCTTGATTAACTGCCTCGCGGGAAATGTGGATATTTTCAATATGTCCTATGACGAATTTAAGCGTGAAATATTATTTGCTTTAACTGTGTGTACCGACATGTAAAATTTTTCCCAAATGTTAATGTGTTTATTACACTAAAAAGTGTTTTTTTAATGAAAAACTGTCAGTATCTGTCAGTATCTAGATGTTGCTTGAAATGGCTTTAGCCGTATTTGGTGACCAGATCTAAAAAGCCAAGTACTTCCCTACATTTCTATTTCCCATTTCCCATCTCCTTCCTCTTCGCGTTACTTTTTGCCAGACAACGTACTTAGTCTCACTGGCTCCAGATGGTTGGGTGCAGTTGGGACTCTTGTGCGGCACTTTAACATAAAACAGCAAATCCAAAGACAAATAAACATTCAATTTTTTATAAGAAAAACTCTCTTTTCATAACTTTTGAAGGTTATTCCCATCAACGTAATATATCATTGAAGAAGAAGATAACACTTATAATCTAAATGAAAATATGAAAGAAAACAAGACACAAAAATTCTTTGAATGATTGTTACCAATAAAAAGAGTAGTTGCCCATAATATGAAAAAAGAACTAGTTGAAGATAATATTAATGATTCATTAATATTAATGAAAAAATCATTAGCGAAATTGGACAACGCGCACATCCCGGTTAGACGAGAGGTCTGGGTTCGAGTCCCAGTTGCGACCATTGTTTTTTTTCTGTTTTTCTTTGTCTTGTTTTCTTTCATATTTTCATTTAGATTATAAGTGTTATCTTCTTCTTCAACAAATAAACATTTTGAAAGCAATAAAGATGAAATTAATAATTACGTACCTTCAGAAAAAATGGCAAAATGATTTAGTTATGTGTCAAAAAAAGTGAATTTATTTTAAAGCAGACTTTAAAAGGGTTTGAATTTTATCCGAGAGACGCAAAATAAAAATATGTAGAATGTATTTTTACTGCACATGAAACATTTTTAACGAGATTAATTAGAAAACCAGAATTTGAGATACTATTGCAAGCTTACATGCATGCAAAAATATGCAGATTTTTTTACTTTTTAAAAAAGCGTTTCAGAAACACATTTCACTTTCTAGAGCCGCAAAGTCTCGACATGTGAATACTTTCACATTCCACACATTTCTCGTAATTCTATAAAGGGACGCCTCCCAGGGTACAATTTGTCTCCCTTTACTGCTACTAGAATAAAAGGACGAAAAAACACATACACGAAATTTTCAACCTCGCGTGTGTAATGGTTATATGCCGACATATCCTCACCACGGCGAGAGACACACAATGTCCATTATAAAGCTTTGAAAAGGTCTGGGACTTTCAAACGTAACCTCTTCTGCACGTTGAGATGTGTGCTAGGAATGTCTGCAAACTACGAATTAAATAACTAACGGACAGAGGGGATGGACCGCCAAACAATTCGGTCATGGCACACACGATTTACCTCATTCACATTCATACATCGTTTCATACATACTCATATTATTCTGACTCTTGACATGGTTCGACTCAAGTGTTCTTCCTCGGGCGTCTCCGACTTCTTTTACCATACACTTTCGTCATATATTCTTCTAACACACCTTTCTTCGTTCATGCCGAATTCATCTGATGGTCCCATTCTTAATCTTATTCATTACGCTTACATCATACAGATCTTCAAATTTCTCACACGATCATACATGGTTTTACGACACTTATGCCTCAGGGATCTCATTTCAACAGCATTCAGTCTACTTTCATCCATACTCTGCCAGTTCCATGTCTCACTGTCATACATCAGGATAGGTATCAGCACTCCGTTGTAGATTGCTAGCTTCGCTTCTTTTGACAGTTTTTTTTTATTAGCTCCAACGGCATTCAGTCATCCATTAATGGAGTTACCTGCATTTACCCTTCTTTCAATATTTCTTTCAGCCTTCCCATCTCTCGTTAACATACAAGAAACACAAACTCATCCGCCTTCTCCAAGTATTCGTCATTCACAATTATATTGCACACTGTTTTCATGCTATCTCTTTCAAACGCCATTACTTTAAACGTTAAATATTTGTGTAATTTGTGAATTAGAATCTTATATCATTAAAGAACCCCTCAAAATTTAAAGCTTCCTGGAATTATTAAAGAACAAACTATCTAATTAACCATCACACTGTCTCTCCAAAGGGTTAGCCAGTAGCCCAAGTGGATAGACTGCTTCACAACCATGACCTGTTAAAAACTCCTTGCTTTATTCACATTTATGCATCCTTTCACACATACTCTTCTGTTTTTCTTATCTTTATATGAGCCCACTCATATAATTGATTCACTTGATTAAGCCACATATCTTTGGGCGTCCGCGACTTATTCTATCATATATATAATCTACATATATTCTAATTATTTGCTCCACATCTCCAAACCATTTAAGCTTCTTTACTAAGGTTTCTTCAATCAGGCGTAATTTTCGGATCCCCATATTTGTAATACGGTGAAACACATTTGGCTCGGGGATCTGACTTCTACTGCATTTAAAAATTAACGTACAGCCCATAGACATACGAATATTAGTAGACCTGCCCTAAGTGATAAAAGCGTATTATTTTCCCCTCCCCATACCGGTTCTGTTTGGAGCCGGCTGGGCTTGCACGTGGCCTCGCGCGAATCTAGAAAATTTGACGTCATCATTCTTGTGCGAACCAGCGTCGAGCTCTCATCGTTACATTTTACGAAATAATACGGCAAAAATAGTGGCTTGTTCTATGAAAACGTGTAAAAATAGAAGTGAAAAAGATAATAAACCCAATTATCGTATTACATTCCATAAGCAAGCATTATTTTACTTTATTTTAAGCTTATTCAGATCATATAATATGATCAGTTTTAGTAACATATACAGTTGTAGGCGTTTCTCAAGTGTGCTCGTCGTTGTTCATTGGGGTAAGTAAATTATGAAACATTTGTAAAAGTGTCTAAACTATTTGGTTGCCGTATTTACGACAACAAAATATTCGACTCTGAAAACATATTGTACTGCAATGGATTTCATAGACGCTTAGGTCTCAATCATGTCTATACTGCATTGTATGTCAAAGACGCCCAAGCCTCAATCATGTCCATACTGCATTGGATGTCAAAGACGCTAAAGCCTCAATCATGTCCATTGGATGTCAAAGATGCTAAAGTCTCAATCATGTCCGCTAAAGTGTCAAACAAGATTATTGTAAAGAAGTTTTTTGGCGGTTCGCTATCTGCAATCCGTGCTACATGTCCTGCAAAGCATCCAAGATTTAGAAATCATTATGTTTGCACTCCCGCTTTGCATACGTCTCCTCCTGAGGCGGAAGTATTCTGTTCATTACTGTTCTACCAGCTACATCAATCAGTTTAAATCTACATTTAGGTAAATGCTGCTGAAAGTGAAACACACAATGTATTGATTTTGTTCCAGTTTTCTTCCTTGTGTTCTTTGTGGGCATTGCGAGTAGCGGTGGTGCACAAACAAAGCTGACCCAAAACATCAACCACTTTGCCGAGAATTTATTAGAGGTAAAAAAACTTTCATTTTTATATAATTTAAATTTTTATTTTATTTATTGGTTCTTCACAATTTCAATTCATTTTTAGCATGTAATTATTAACCACACTAGGGTTCGCCTGTTTCGGGGTTAAAATAATTAAGACTTGTCTCATGTAACAGCCCAAAGGGCGTGAACAAATAAATAAATATTACAATTTGATAAGCGTATACGGCTAAAACCGCCCTGGAAACGCCTCTACCATAGGGCATCCCAAGTGGCTGTTCGCTACGTTCAGAGTCTTAACCGGGGTATACGGGTTCATGGAATGAGATTTTTCGAGGTCTTGGCGGCGACTTTGACCCCTCAAACCGGACTGTATCGACCCATCTCGGGAGGGATGAATTCATAAGTCCGTCGTTCCTGGACACACGAACCACCAGATTCCAACCCACCCTTGTACCTTTTTTCTTCCCTGAACTTCGTCCCTTTCCTTTCCCCAAAAATAATTTCCAGGCAGCATCACCTAATGATGATGACACAAGCCTAGAAGGGAATTATTATCCTCAGGGCTACCTGTGTCCAGTATACTGGCGAACTTTACTTTGCCGTATTTGGACTTCGCAAATTTGTTCATAACGTGGCGAGCAATTCGCGCTCCCATGTAAAAAAGTCTATTCATTCAAAAGCAGATTTTACTTTTAAGAACTAAATGGTGATATTATAATGCGAGATGCCTATATACTGTCAGATTGATTTATTGACGAATCACATATCATACAGTCATCTTGCCTCTCTGCGTCCCGCTATAGTTGGTTTGTACCTCTCTCCTATCTGTTCTCGTCTACTAATATTTATGTATGTCTTTAGTACAGCCCCATATTACAGACCACCGTATTGTTTACCTATATTTTCTCCCTTTTTTATACCATTCCTTACTGGCGTTGTTTCTAGGTTTCACCTGATACGCTTGGGTTTGTCGAAACTGCAAGTCAAATTTGAATACGTCCAAATTTTGCAAGGTTTATTTGCTATTTTGATACTAATCGGTAGGTAAAAAATAATAGGAAAATAAATTGATACGTTACAAATTTTAATATCGCTGAAAGCCTGTTGAATGCAGACGTATCAAATTATCTAAAATTATTCATTGAAGCATACACGAGTAAACATCGTTAAAATATTAATCAGGCAATTATTGCCGGTAATTTCGATTACCTTCTGGTTTAAATAAACAATTATGTTGTCATTGAACAATTTGATGCCTACGATCTGATAGAAAGTGTACCCATTACAAAACTTTGAAGGCCAAAAAAATGCATCTACACATTTATTTTTGATACGTTAGATATAAATTCCACGTAGATAACATCATATATGTCTAATGATTTTGTTCAAGTTCCTTATAGGGCTTAATTACAAAAAATGCATTTCACCAGGTTGGGTATAATATTTGTATGATTTATTATTATAACCTAACAGCTGCCGCCCATAAATGGTAAGAAATCTCTTGAAGAGCTGACTTAATAGTTAATGACTTAATAGACATAGACGAGTGCACTTAAGTTTGATTTCAACTATAAAAGGAAAAACTGCATTCACCATCATCTATCTACAAGTAAGTCATAATCATTAGACTGCCATCAATAGATACACACACATTCAGTATTTAACTATTTTAATGACCAAGCAATAAGTGCATACCAGTAAATTTAATGACAGCTGTTTTCCAATTAGCAAAATTTAATGTATTTTCTTAGACACAGTTCTGATAGTATAGGAGATAGCTTGAACATATAATGCAATTCCCTTCTAAAGAGGAAAAAATAACAAGGCTCGTGAATAGGTTATTTTATGATGATTTCACCAGTGGAAGATAATCTCACTATCGCCTTGGTACACTTAGAATTTAATCGTTGCTTGATATAGCTTCAGACGTGTTTGGAGAATAGATCTGAAAAGCCAGGTACTTCCCTACCTTTCTCTTCCCACGGTCCATCTTCTTCAGCCTCCCACTACCTTCAGCCTCACAACATAATCCAATCGTACTTGCCAGAGTTTCACTGGCTGCAGGTGGTTGGGAGTAGTTGGTACTTTTATGCAGTTTTAACATTTTAAAATCCCAATGACTGAATGCTGAAAGGAATAAGAGGGAGGAGAAATAAAGGAGAAGACTAAACCATCAATTCAGATTTGTCACCAAATGATCACAAACCAAAGTCTCATTTTTATAAATTGTGATTTTTCGTTAGTTTGATACTGAAAGTGAGGTTCACTCGAGATAACTTGGTATCTAAATTTAATTTGGGAGGCGGGAATGGGTACCGCCGCGCCGAGAACCTTTATTGGATAACCAACACCTCTGCCATAGGTCACCCCAGTGGTTCGCTACGTTTGGTAATTTAGCAGGGGTGCCCGGGTTCATGGAGTGTGGTTTGTTTAGGTCTTGGAGGCGGATGAGCAGGACAAACTGAACCCCAGATTCCTACCCACCCCTTTACCCTTTTCCTTCCCGGAATTCTCCTCCACTTCCTTTCCTTAAAAAAAACCCTCCAAACAGCACCCCAAAGATGACATAGGCCCTGAGGGAGATTATATTCCTCAGGGCCTCCTGTGTCGGGCTCAAGTAAAAAAAAAAAATCTAAACAAAATTCAGGTATGTTTTTAGGTTTTCACGGCCAAAAGTATTTTTATTATTTATTTTTGGGGTGTTATGCCGTGCTTCGTTACCTCCTTCGTTGGCCAACGTTTCGGACAGCGTTACAGTGTCCATCATCAGGGCAGATGAGCCTGACACTGTAACGCTGTCCGAAACGAGGTAGCGAAACACGGCATAACACCCCAAAAATAAATAACTAAACAAAATTGTATGTTATTTTTATGTTATGAACTTGTGATCAAACGGATTTAGTATAAAATCCTTGAAGCAGCAAATATTATACATTTGTGACATCTGGCGTTATGAAATTTACGCACGCACAGCCTACGTTAAGTAAAGCAAATCTTTCTTTCAACGCGTTTTTATCGAGTTTTAAAATGTATTGATTGGTCGAAATTAAAGCTTGTTAAATTGTTGAATAAAAATAATACATTGTCCAAAAAGCATGTTGAAACTCAGGTTAGTGTGTATAGAAATAAAAACAAAAAACAAATATCTAAATACCGACCATGAATGTTACGTACTGATTGCGAGTGTTTTAAGTTTTACATTATTTTTTCTACCCACTTTAAAGTCTTGCGTAGTAGATTCTTAAATTATTTCTTTACCTAATAAAATCTTTGTCGGAGACCTTTTATTCCTCGTACGTAAAGGAAAGTTACGCACCTTTATAAATTTTAATATGCAAAGTGAAAAAAAATATTCTCATTAGTGATTTTGTGAATAGAATTTATTCGGATGTTATTGTGAATATGCACGGAAGTAACGTGATAGATATTGAAATCCGTTAATTACGTAAATAATAAATCAAGCAAGAATTCTCATTTCATAAGATTAACATATGAACCTACCTGCATTGTTTGAAAAATATCATAAATACTTTTACTAAGAGGAAGAGAAATTCATAAATCATCCCATTCATTAAAGAGTTAGAATTCCAGTGTGAAAAAATGCCTATCTTCAACTTTTGCATTCGGGCACAAGGTTATTTGAAAGTAAACCTGTAGGAGCACACCTACTTTTAAATTAATTACTGGCGGTGTGTTATCTACAATATATTTATCAATATATGATAATGAACTTTAGAAAACGTGTTAAACTCTTTCATAATAATTTAAAAAATGCGAGGTTGGACCAAAAAATCTTCGATATATTTAGAAATCAGAGCCTTTAATCACCGCATCACAATCTTATCAAACGTATTAATTTCGGTTGTCCGTGACGATGTGCGTTAGTTGTTAGTGTATTTTTGACAGATTTCGTGATTTATCACGTTTACTAACGGTGTGCCTGAATCTGATGAAAAATTAACAATACTTGTTTTTAAACGCAATGGTAATGGTCCGAAGACAAATATTTTCTAAAAATACTTTCAACTACGCAAATCCTAAAATTATAATATTCCGTGATGTTTCACGGGTCTGCGCTAGTCTAATAATAAATTCCGCTAATTAATTATTTATTATAATGTAATTGGTTAGGTAATACAAAGTAGATACATTTTGAAATTTTTTATTTAATGGAGGGTGAAGGTTGCTGGACTAACTAAATAAGTGATAAAACAATAACATAATAAAATATCATTTGGAAAACCGGTATCAACAATTTACATAAAACACGATTAAAATAACGCAAATATTTAAATACAAAAAACAACAAAAACAGGTTTAATTAACCTACACCTACATTACACTAAAATATGTGTTTTGTATCGTTAAAATAAATTTATTACAGGTATATCAATATCAGTTAATATCGGTGAACAAATATTGAGATTTAACACCTTTTTTTTCGTAAATATTTTGCATAACACAGGCCAGTGGATTGGTATCCAAATCCTGCACATCTAGTATTGGGAGCGTAGGCAGAGCAGTGGCAGTTTTCTAAACATACTCATCATTGAGAAATAGAAATCACGTTGACTTAATACATATACATGTATACAGAATTTAATAAAGCGTTTGATAGAGAGCCACATCCCACTGTGATAACGAAACTAAACATTGGAATTAAGGGGAATCTACTAAATGGATAATTAGCTATCTTAAAAACGGAATACTTAAAATAGAAAAGTTAAAATTGAATCTGCCCTATTACTTTATTGCCACAAGTGGTATCCCACAAGATCACACCTTGGTCTTATTTGATTTAATTTATTTATAAATTACTTTGTTGCTACTTTTCAAGATGTTAATTTTTGCTTTTTAGTGATGACTTAAAGATATATTAAATTATAATAAGTATGTACGACTGGTGTCTTATAAATAAATTGCAACTTAATTTAAGTAAACGTTAAACTTACATTTATAACCAAAAACCCAATTGTACATAAATACTCAAATAACGTTACTCAGCTCATTTCAGTCAATGAAATAAATGATTTAGGGATAGTCTTTACTATAAATTACATTTTTTGTCATACAAATATTATTATCAACAAAGTTACGAAAATGTTTGGTTTCATTATAAGAATTGCCAAAGACTTTTGTAATAAATCTACTTTAAAATGTTTAATTTATTAGTCCGGAGCTAAGTTGAGTATACGTTAAGTATTTGGTCACCGCTTTATAAGGTCCACTCAGAATCTATTGAAAAAATACAGCACAAAACTTTAATACATTTAAATACTAAACTTAATACATCTATTAAAAAATATGGAAAACAACTCTTCCGTGAAAAATCTAAAATTAATAAATATATCACATTTCTTTTTAAAATCATTAATTCCCTTTTGACGGCCCTGCATTATTGCAACTGGCCTCCGTGGTCGAAGGGTAAGGCTCTTGACTCACAAAGGTCGCGGGATCGAATCCCGGTATCCGAAAATAAATTTTGAAAACAGTTTTTAGTATACTTTTTTTTTCCAAAAATGTAAATCTGAGTTAAATTTAATTCATATGATTACACTATAATTGTTTTGTAATACATATTCACGTAAAAAACAGTTTATTGTATATTTAAAGGTGTCTGTAAATAACATTAAAGTTTTATTAAATAAAGACTTCTTTCCCCAATCGTAAGGTGTTCATTGTGATTTTTGTAATGCACCTAATACCTCTGTAAGTAACTAATTTATTTAAATGAATTATCCCTAACATGTTTTATAAGTGATCAACTGATTAATTATCACCTTGTTTTGATATCAGGTTTTGTTTCGGCGCCTACCAAAAAATAAAGCACGTGAAAACCGCACAAAACAGCTAAAAATACAAAGCCTGCAGGAGGAAGCAAAGCCACAGAATGCGGAGGGAGGACCGTATACTATAGGCAAGCATTAGTAGCTTTAGCGAGTGTGTGAATCATTTAAATGTAACTGGCCTTGACTTATTTTCTTTTCGCGTTTTACGATTTGCGGTGGCGATAAAAAGTTAGGAGGTATCAATATATGAAATTCCGACTGACCGCACGCCTTGAACGAAGAAAATGTTTACTGCACATATTACCGTTACCAGAATGTTCATGTTACACGGGAATAAAAAGACTCTTTATCATTTTTAAATCTAACAGAATGCTGATTATATTTCGTTACTAAATGCGACGCTTCCCGGCTCAAAAAGAAGAAAATGGAGAGATATGTAATTACGAATTTTGGACAGAGCGCGCTAATATTTTCAAAGATAAAATTAAATCGAAAAGTGTGAACATGCTTAATAAAACATCACTCGTTTAAAATAGAGCAAAAATCTTGTGGGGATTGTTTAAAACAACGTTCAAAGAAACACTGTGATTTTTTTCATACATATAACTTGTTAAATAATAGAGACAGGCTTGAAAATAAAAATTTTCGGAGCATACTTTGCAATTTTTTTTCTATCGAGGGAATTTCATATAATTTGCTTTTCGGCGTTTTAAGTTTTTTCTCTGGAAATCGTTTTGAACAAGACTATGTATATTAAAAATACAAAATGCAGTCATTATTTTTGGAAGATTCTGGACAATATATTATTGCTTCTTCAAAAACAAAAAACTTATTTTGTGGCACCATTTAATTTAAAAATTAATCAACACTTAGTTTTAGCCACTTTTAACCAATATGTTTCGTATGCCATACTTACGAGCTTTTTTACTTTTTTACGAGTCCCAACTGCTCCCGTCTGGAGCCAGTGAGACTATGGCATCCTCATTGGGGTACGTTGGGAGGATGAAGGTAGTGAGGAGAGAAAAGAAAAGGCGTAAAACATGGTAGGAGGTACCTGATATTCAGATCTTGTCACCAAATACGGTTAAAGACATTTCAAGCAACATTTTAATTCTGAATGGTGATCTTCCTACAGGGCGAAACTGAGAGTATCTTCCACTCTGGAACGAACCACAAATAGGTATGTTTTTAGGTTTTCACGGCCAAAAGTATTTTTGTTATTTATTTTTGGGGTGTTATGCCGTGTTTCGGTACCTCCTTCTTTAGCCAACGTTTCGGACAGCGTTACAGTGTCCATCATCAAGGCAGATGAGCTCATCTACACCACCAGTGCAAGAACCACAAATACACCATAATTTTTTTCACAAACCGCGATCTTCGGATTGCTAGTCGAGAATCTTACCCCTCGACCACAGAGAACTTCGACGTTTTTTAAACTAATAGTAAGGGGGTAAAACTGTTGTTTTGATTATTTTTTAAATGAAGCATATTATTGTCTTATTCGTGGATTTAAATAATATGGTCGGGTCATACAAATACACAAACTTCAATTTTTTTCAATAGAGGAAGAAATTGCTTTACGTCATTATAATATAATAATATGTACATTAGTTTTGAAAATTACTCAGGTGAAGAGAATTACACAGTAAAAGTGAAAGAAAACCTGTAAATTGTTTGTTTTTGTAAATTGCAGATTGTTATAACAATTTAATTTCTTCTTCCTCAGAATAAATTTCTGTAGATACCTGTTCGAAATGAACTATATAAAGTAATAATCGTCTTTATTACGATTCCACAATACATTTTACTTATACAAAACCTGCAGTTTAATATCTCGTATGTGCCTGAAAATTTTCATGCTAAAACGTGACGCCTAAGGAACTCGTTTTGACATCGTGATGTCGAACTTTGACCGATATCTCCCATAAAGGCCCATGCCAGAAGATAAACCTTAATACCCAGCATATGTAATGAAATTTATATCTTGTATTGGATCTGATCCGGCTAACCCTTTCATGTCTAACTTCACCTGAAATGTTTACTGTCCATCGATAAATAACTACAATCGTGAATGATTTTTAAAATTTTCAAAATCGCATAATTTGCGGTAAGATAAGCGAACGAAGTTTTGCATATTGCACTTTTATCAATTCTTGCTTCTGCGATATCTTTATGTCAAATTATTAGGCAATTTTATGAGAGGTTTTGAAGATATTTGTTTTAGAAATTGGGACGTCCATAAATCAGAGAAAGCGTTTTAATTTTCTACTAGCACAGATATCTTACAACTAACAATCATATTAACTTGAACCAGGAAACTAAGTTTCACCGAAGATGTTCGACTTATTACCGACGCCATAAATATAGGAATGTCTTCATGAGAAGGCGTGAAGAGAGTATTAATCTTTCACAACCACCCCTAAATTATAAATTGAAGAATACGGTGTTTAGGATTTTTAAATAAGCATGTCGTACAAAACAAATAAACTAACAAAAAAGTGGACTAGATAAAATGAAGTTGGTAAGAACATAAGCTGGTGCATTAGGAAACGGCTTTAATAGAGTGCAGTACATTGAACAGTTTTTTAAAAAATGTGTAAAAAATACATTTATATGCATATATGTTAGAGTTAGAGTTAAATAAACAAATCCCGGTTAATAATTCAAAGGTAAAGAAAATATTGAATAGTTTTAATAAAAAGTGTACGAAATTTACAGACCCTCCCTCCAGCAGGGTGAAAAATCAAAAATTAATTTGGCTTTAGTGCTTTAGAAATCTGTATGTTCTTTGAGACGGGGGCCTTTGAGGTTGCGCCCTGCTGGACCCGTACTCCCTTGTTACAATTATTCAAGGGCGTACCATTTATTTTCATCGTTGAAAATAAAATATAAATACTTACATTTTTTAATCCGATTTTTTTTGTAATTCACGAAATCGTCCAAAAATTTATTAAAAGCTTTTCTTCTTCAGTAATACCGTCCTCCCCGAAGGTTTTATCAATAAAAAAATTTGATACTGAAATAATTTGTATTTTAAAAAGAAAATTTAAAATCAACACCTGAAGTTGTGTAAATATGTAATTGTAAAAATAGAGTCAGTACGCCACTGGGTGTGGATACAGGGAGTACACCTCAAAACCACATTACACAAGTTGTCGGAGTTTGCCGTAGCTACTTAGTGCCGACGGTACTTGGCTAAGTAAGTACCTGCCAACTTGCTTAACAGAATTGTAAATGACGCAGCGCAACAATGAAATTGTCTACAATAATCATGATAATATTTTTAGACAAAATTACCACGCGAGTGCTTTGCATGCTAATTAGCCTGGTGAGCTTTTAAGGCTTACAAAGCTACATATTTTAATGTCTAAAATACGGCTTTTTAAAAACATGATATTCTAATGCTGCGTGACTCAGCTCGCGGTAATACCTACCTATTAATGAACTATTACGAACATGAATATAAATGTTGATAAATACTTTTTTAAAGCACATGTTGAACCTTTCATCTAATACCTCCGCCATCTAATACCGCCGCCCCGGGAACCTTTATTGGATAACTAACACCTCTGCCATAGGTCACCCCAAGTGGTTCGCTATCGGTGATTTAGCAGGGGTGCCCGGGTTCATGGGGTGAAGTTTTTCTAGGTCTTGACGGTGGATGACCAGGACACACTGGGCCCCAAATTCCTAACCACCCCTTATACCCCTTTCCTTCCCAGAACTCTCCTCTCCTTCCTTTCCTTAGAAAACCCTCCACACAGCATCCCCGAAGATGACATAGGCCCTGAGGGAAATTATTTTCCTCAGGGCCTCCTGTGTGGAGCTCACGTAAAAAAAAAATAATCTTAGCTTAAAATTTTCACTAATAGAAAAAAATATATTCAGCGAACAACTGATCTATTATTCCGTTTTCTATTTTGCAGAATTTTTACTTCATATTTGAGCAAAGGTCGTTATGGATTTCACAGATGTTTATCTTTGTGGAATAATTATAATCTAGATCAGAGGTTACCAAACTTTTTTTTCTCGTAGACCACTTTCAAAATTTTACTGGTCACGGTGGACCCCCACGCGTTGTGCTGAATATTAAATGGCGAGGTGTGGTCTGTCTTTTTCAAATGGGGGTAAAATGGATCAGTATTTGAGATTATATTTACCACGACGGAGGGGGCGTAATGGGATGTGGGTATATTCCCGTCTCAGTACAGTACACCCATAACGCCCCCCCTCCCCCACCCCCTAAGATCTCAAGCATAACCGGTACAACCACATGCGCTGTACGCCAGTCTCTCTGTTATAGAGGGGGCGAAATGGGATATGAGACGGAGGGTGGGATGGAATATGGATATGAGGCACGGATTGGGTCTCAATCGAAACCAATTCGTGGACCCCCACTTTCAACTTGTGAACCCCCATTTCTTTATCGCGCTTACGTGGACCCCCGTCAGGTCTCCCGTGGACCCCTAGGGGTCCACCTGGACCATTTTGTCAATCACTGATCTAGTTGAATGAATACTCATAAAAGCATTGGCTCACAACGTTATACAATATAAGACTAGACGGCGGATTGGTAGTGTCACAATTTTCATATTTGCTATTTGACAAAAAAACTGTTAAAGCATAATTGGTCAAAAACGCCTATTTTGGTACGCCCACCGCGGCTTTATTTTGGACACATTACACTATTATATAGGTTGGAAGTTGTATTCCTGCCAAAGTCCAAAATTATTGATACTTCAACATGTCTGGATGCATCAAGTTACCTGTTCATGTGGTTTGGCGAATTCTGATCCAAGGAACATTATTTAAATAATAACGAATTTCCCCAGAGACCTAGAGAGTAATGTAACAAATCCTCTCTAATTATTCCATTACCTTTGCTGATAGTCTAACAGACATATACAAGCTTAACCCATGAACTTGCTCCACGTTACATGCGCAAAAAGACACGACTTTTGATAAAATATGTACAAACTAGTAGGCGTATCGTATATTATAAATATTATGCACACTGCTTTACTGGTGGGTGGCTATACTCCACGTAATTAAAGTTACAAGATCTATATATTAATGTAGGTACTGCCCGGTCATTCTCTGCTTTTTATTAGTAAAATTCACAGTTTATTTGGTACTAGACAAGTGAACTTTATTGAAATTACTTCCATTATTACGCAATTAATGTGAACAAGAATACAATAACGAGGGCAAGGAACAAGACCGGTAATTAATTCGGTAGCGAGATAAAATGATATAATTATGAATGTTGTTAAAATTCCATTAAACGGGTATCTTTTAATCGCTGAATATTCGGAAGCTGGATGTTAAAACTATATAAAACATCTTGTTTTATACTTGCAAAAAATAAAACAACAAATCACCTGAAAATTCTGAAAACTTTGATATTTTATTACTCTAATTAAAAAGGTTGGAAAATTAATGAAATAAAGCTGCCAAACATATAAAATACACGAAAAAAGTTATGGTATTTAAAATATATATTTTATTTCTTCAATAATATTGTACATTCACTTGGTGGCTTCATTTTAATTAAATGAAAATAACGAACTTTGTTTAAACCACTATTTAAAAAAAAAAAATTTAATTGACCTATCGGCTTCATATTTTTGTCAACTGTTTGTTTAACAATGTCATTGTTAACATTTGTGCAACATCCTAAATAAGTACTTGATTTTTCAAAACCCAAAAACTTTTTGGAATTTTTTGACCAATGTTTTGACCTGCATATATAAAACCAGTGAAATTTTAAACAAATTCCGAGAGATTATTGCAAAATCTATACTATATAATATATACTATAATATTATAAATGCGAAATTGCGTGTTTGTTTGTTATGCTTCCGCGCATAAACCAATAAACATATGATGTTAAGAATTCTTTCGCCAATAGAAAGCTACAGTATGTGCAAGTAATAAAGGCTGTATATAATGGTTAGCTCTGGTGTTATGAAATTATAAATATTAATAAATTACATTTATTATATATTTTCTATCGCCAACAAAAGCGAGATATTGCTAACGTCAGAAAACAAATCGTTGCCGTGGAAACGATGTTGATATATTTGCGGGATTAGTTAATAACTATCTATCTATATAAATAAAAATGAATCTCCGAAATGTTTGTACGCGCATAACTTCCGAACGACTGCATGAAATTGGATAATGATTTTTTTTTTACTACTGGTGAGTTCTGTCATTATGAAATTTAGGTGGAACGCGAGCTGTTTGAAAACTGAATGTACCGGGAATGAATGCATGGAATGCGTGAGGGGGGAGGGGGATAATTGATAAGTGCAAGGACTACAGTAATTTCCTCCTAATACCATGCGAGCGAAGCCACGGATAAAAGCTAGTACACGATATATACCTCAAGGCCGTCTCAATTATTTGTGGAGTAAAGGCATTATTAAGTATTATAAAACATTTTCCCGTTACATTTGTACTTTCTTACGTTGAAGCATAATTCAAATGAAGAGAAATTTTCTGCATCTGCAGCATTTCCAACCCCACGGTTGTGGGGGGGGGGGGGGGTAGCTGCGGAACAGTGGATGCGTAAATTTATTGCTGAATTAAATAAAATCTCGCAACGATACACATTTGGCGTACATTTTGTTACATATTATTCTAAATTGAAATTCTCTTCCGGACCTTTGTTATTTTTTTAATTAATGCGAAAATTCCGGTTGTAAACACTAAAAGGACAAAGGCCTTTGAGCTATGAGGTTCATTAAAAGTTTTCTTTGTGCGCGGTATTTATTTTTGTTTAGTTTTTCGGCATTATGGTGCATTAAGTATGATGAATTATATAAATGTATTTTATCGTAACTTTCCTTCGTCAACCCTTTGACCCCAAGGAATGCCTTCTCAGCAGGACGACTGACAAAGGTACCTCCATGCGCGAGTTACGTTTGTTTATTGGAATAATTTTCTATATGAGACTTTTATTAATTAAGTTCAATATTAATTCTACATGATCATGTACGTTGTTGGCCTGTCTTGAGATTTTTTGACGTAATAAATTAAAGGATTTGGGAGGTGGGTATGGGTATCGTCGCCCCGGGAACCATTTATTGGAAAACAAACACCTCTGCCATAGGTCACCCCAAGTGGTTCGCTACGTTTGGTGACTTAGTAAGGGTGCCCAGGTTCATGATGTGAGGTTTGTCTGGATCTTGGCGGCGGATGCGTCTGTCCACCAGCTGCATGGCGAGAGAGAATGGTTAAGGGAGTCCCTTTGACTTCTTCAGCCGTACTCTTCCGGAACATCGCCTTGCACCGCACTGTGAGGGATGGATTCACACGTCCATCACTCATAGACACACTTACCCCCAGATTCCTACAAACTCGTAATACCCTTCTCCTTCCCAGAACTTCCTCTCCTTCCTTTTGTAAGAGGACCCACCACACAGCATCCCCAATGATGATATAAGCCCTGAGGGGAATTATTTTGAAGCTCTTGTGTGGAGCTGATGTAAAAAAAAATCTAGTGCGGTAGAAGCGAAACTTCACCAAAACAATCTCAACCAAACCTTGAAAAGTGAGATCATAATCAAAGCGGCGCGCAGTTTGACGCTTTGTAGGTACTGCGTCATTTCCGTTTCATTCGAGCTTCAAATCACAACGGGGCTAAAGTAGTTTCACTTCGAAAAAAAAAGATTCTTGAGATTGAGTTGTTCTTGAGAATTAGCGCCTCCGTACATGGAGCTACTTACAAGCTATTCGTGCCTGATGTGCGTAGCAAGCTCACCGCTCGTGGGTACCCGCCATACAATTTTGCTGGTGTTCGTACACGGCGGTACGCGACGGATGTCAGGTTGAAGTCGGTAGCGCGCTAACGACGGTGCTGGTAGCACGCTACGCGTTGCAGCATTCGTGTCTACTACTTTCGTTTGACGTTTGACAGAAATGGCGTCTGAACATGAAAGTAATGTTAGATTTGTTCTGGAAGTGGAAAAAAATGCGTGTTTATATAACTTTACATTAGCAGAATACGCAAGAAAGGATTTAGTGGAGAAGGCATAGATTAATGTTGGAAAAAAAGTCATCTGACATCGTGTTAACTCCACGGCTGCACGTGAAAAATGTTCAGTATATTTCGGGTAGCGCCGTGTACGGAAACCAGCATTAAAAAGTAGTACATCTGCAGCGTACTTGTGGTTGTGCCACAATCACGTAGTTTGTAAGTATCTCCATGAACGGAGGGCCTAAGAGGTAACATAGGCACTCAAATATTGTCAAACATTATACGTTTGTAAAACACTGATATTATATTATATTTTTTAAAAACTATTACTTGTTAATTAAGTTAAAGTTGTTTCTTGGGAAAAACACCACAACATCCCCTAGTAATACATTGGTAGGTACCTACTAATAGACTGTCTTTCCCAAGATTATGTTGTTTCTTAGGAACATTTTCCTACCAACATTTCATTTAACTAATGGAGACAGTACTTTTTGCTTTTCTCACTAATTTCACATAATGCGTAACATCAACGTAATGTCGCCAAGTTTCTTGCTAATAAGACTGCAATGACTGACGTGTTTCCTGTAATAAACTGTAATCTGATATCATGGGAGGATAAACCTGATCTCAACAAGTCATGCATAGTTATGCCAGCTTCAGTGCACATCTCTTCTGAACATATCGTAAACTGCGGTTTAACCTACAATGTTTAGAGCGCATTCAGCCGAATGAATGGGGCTCTATTATTGTTATTTGTTAATGGCGTTGAATTCGCAGCAGTCAGCCACAGTCACAACTGCAAGATTTTGAAGTTACTATCCTTTAACTTTGCGTTACGCCATCTCACGACTTGTGTTCAAACAAACACAAGTCAGAATCACGAAACGATTCCGATTTTTTAATTAAATTTTTTTATAAAATAATATCTTTGATGTTCTTCGTGGATACAAACGACTTAACGAATATTGACAGACATTAAATACACACAGCTTTTATCAAATAATAGCATTTTAATTGGTTTTTCACAAAAGCTTTCATCTCGTATTCTCTTGTAATTAGTTGCTACTCTCGACGCCTGTAATGCTGAAATTACTCAATTATACTCAATGCTGAATTTAATAATTTAATTTAAATTACTATTTTAGTTCATGTACTAGCTGTAAATACTTATGTACTACGTTTACGATACCTTTATGCTGTATTTTTCAATGTTCCGTAAAACAATTGTTTGCAACAACCAACCGATGTCACAAACAATTATGAAACCCGGACCAGATAGTGCCCCAATTGTAATACAATGTACATAAAACAATTGTAATACTCAAATGTACATACACGGGTAATAGTATCAAACTAGCAGTTAAAAACCCGCTCCGCAGGTTTTTGCAAGGCCCTGCGGGCGGCTTTTGGTTCTGTTTCGCCCAGTTAGTGCTGGTGATCATTTTATAAATACAATAGGAACTGGTTCCAAAAATAGCCCGTTCCTCGGATCCACAGTCATCCAGTGATAGCTGGTCACCAGGACAAAGTAACCGAGACAGGCATATTATGTAATATCTAGTTGCTTGATACTTTTATTCACAATTGAGTATAACTGTCAATCTTTCCATATCCGGAGAAATACTACAAATTCACAAATTCGTAGCACTTATACCTGCCTGGGGCACGTCCCCATGCGACCTTCTTTTGACGAATTCTTGAATTCAAAACCGAATTACAACGGTAGCTTTGTTTGAAATTCCACGTACACAGATGTTATTTGTGGCGCGACGCGTACGGCGTTGCGTCAACATGCACTCGAAACTGGGTTCTGAAATTCAACCACGCAGACGCAGACGTATTAATACTATTCGATGTTTAAAGGAGGTGAAAAACAAACCATGCGAGAAGCGAACACATAACATATTTTATTAGTTCGAGTCAAGTCCAATCAATACTCTTTGTGAATACTGTCATGTATTAGATATAGTGGAAGCTGGTCCTCAAATATATCTGCATCTTTATTCGCATAAAGTTTTAAGCTATTTAAAATATCTTTTTACAATTTGAAATACGTTTTTTTAAATAAAATTAAATTCGTCATTCATTGAAATAAAACGTACGACGTTATTTCTTGTAATTCGGACTAAGAAAATCTGTGTATGTGAATGTGCGGAGGCATCAACGGGTATAAACCCGGAGAACTTTTGTTTGTGCAACATAAGACCCCCTGTGTAAACCTCCGAGACTCTTGTCTAATGGAATACAAAGTTTACATTAAAAACACTGGATGGCGTGCAAGATAAACGTTACAATCGTGGTGTTTGAACTCAACGGGGAAGCAAGCTGGTTACATAACCTCAGTCACAATCTTAGCTGTAGCAGCAGTCCGGAGAGGACACAATAGGGACACTGGCGCTGAGACACTCTTCTGAGAAAGTGATAACTAGACCCGATAACACTGGAGCTTTATCACAATGGGCCTATGCAGATAACTTACTTCGTTAACTACAAGTTACCTTAGTTTACTGCGAGGTGTTTATGTTTATAGATGTTTATGTTTAGAGGTGTTTATGTTTATTATAGACCAGAAACTACAGCGGAATATGAGTATTTTATGTAAATAATGTACATATTTAGATTTCATTATTATTTATTTGCTTTTACTCCTACCTACTTTTCATACTATTTCTAGGCTAATTTGGTTATGAATATTATGTACTTTATCACGTTGTGGATATGCAAATAACAAACTTCGTTAACTACAAGTTGTCTTGGTGGACTGAGAGATGTTTATGTTTGCTATATTCTGAGATGAGATACAACAGTATTTGAGTGTAGTACATGAATAATAAATGTACATATTTAGAGTTTTTCAATCATTTTTTTATTTCTAATCTGGTTGTGGATATTGTGGTTGTGGATAACACATTGTGTGTAACTAATGTTAACCACAAGTTGTCTTAGTGGACTGCGAGGTGTTTATGTTTGCTATTATACCTCGTGGTGTTTATGTTAGCTATGCCTTGAGATAATGAGTGGAATATGAGTTCTTATGCACGTAATAAATATGTAATAAGAAGACATCGGATTATATGCACTAACAAAGTGCCAAAATATGCATGCAAATATGCACTAAAAATCATAATTTTGTCCAATGACGTCAACTGACGTCATTGGACAAAATATTATGACCTAAATAGGTACTATATTGGAAAAAATATAGGACCTATTTATAACCTGTGCCGTTGATTTAGGCATTATGTTCTGCATGTCTTCAAGACTCGGGTTCTTAAAATAATTATTTAATATAGCGTCTAACTTTTTACGAATATTTTATGATATTGGATTAAGATGGCGAGTTCGGTCGTTGTTTTCCAGTATTTCTATTGATTTAAATAGAGGAAGGTTTTTTGTTTCCAATTTTTTCTATAGCATCTGGTAACCTGTGGAAACGTGTTGAGATGAGGGCAATATTCTGTTCAATGGATGCGTTTAATGGATAGCTTGCTTGACTGAATTGCAATGGCCCCAGAACTGTCAAATCGACCAACTACTTGTTTTACAGCCTCAAAATTTTCAGCATAGAATAATATCGCCTTTAGCCAAGTATCCCATCAAGTTATTTATTTATTTATTTCAAAAAGTTATTGTAGGTTCTGGCGGCAATGCTAGATTTGGCATTTGCTCTTCTTTGTAAGACTGCACACGCGACGGTATTTTTAAAAACACTTTTTCGTAGAAATCAATTTGTCAATATTCCCATACTCTTGCCTTATTTCTTCTGCAAGGCGATTAAACCGATGAGCTAAGCAGGTAATGTGCCGTAAATTTGGAAAAAAAGTTTGCGGGGCTTGGCTAGCTTTCACCATGTTTGGCGCAGCATCACGAAATATGCACGATTGGGGAAAAAAGGCTAAAATATGCAATAACGCCGTAATTAGAGAGATATTTGCCTATAAATCCGATGTCTAGTAATAAGGTTTGTAAAATGCAATTGTATATTTGCTTTTTATCCTTACCTAACTTACATCGTTTCCAAGCTTAGCTAAATGAATATATTATGTGCGGTATCACAGTACGTAGATATCTTAATTTGCTGACTGCCCGTTATCTCAGTTTACAGCGAGGTCTAGTAAGGTCAGATACTATAATATTTAGTTTCTTGAAATTGAATTGCTTATTTGCATCTGCTTCTTACCTACCTGTCGTTTCTAGGCTTAGCTGTTTGGTTATGTATTTTTTAGATAATACGGTACATGAGTACCAACTACTGTAACCAGTGAGGCTATAGCTATAGCTATAACCAGTGAGTAGTAGGTCTTAAGATCAATGACGTTAAATATACAGACGGGTGGTAGAAGTCTCAAAGTGGCAAGCCAAAAACAAGGCATTTGTATTGTCTTCACTTTCATAGTTTTATTACTAAACTGCCACGCGTCCCGTAAGGTTGTGTGCTACCCCTAAGTGACGGCCGGCGTAGTCCAGCGGTAAGGCTCTTGACTGGCATTCCGAAGGGCACGGGATCGAGTCCCGGTGCGACAAATAAATTTTATCTGATTAGTTTGTGTTATTTCACAATTCATTAATATATAGTTTATTTGTGGCACGTTCCAGAGTGGAAGATACTCTCAGTATCGCCCTGGTGTAAGAACCATTCAGAATTAAAATGTTGCTTGAAATGGCTTTAGCCAGGTACTTCCCACTTTCCTCTACCCCATCTCCTTCCCCTCCCCACAACATTCAGCCTCACAACATACCCCAATTGGGGATGCCATAGTCTCACTGGTTCCAGACGGGAGCAGTTGGGACTCTTGTGCAGTATTCATCTAAAAAATTTAAAAAAATAAAATTGCATTAAAAAAGTGCCAAAGTGCTCCCGCATGTGATAAGAAAATGTTTTCGTTACTCGGAAAAAAACTTGTAACAGCTAAAGAATATGATTTCATTTGTAAATACACGCTAATTACATTTTGCTATCGATTATCATAAATACAATAGAATTGTTTTCGGCCCAAAGATTTTATGAGTCATTAGAGAATGAAGGGCCTACTAAAACACAGGGCCTGGGAGCGCAACAGTCAAATTACGAACTCAGTGTTGTCGCTAAGTAAACTTAAATGCTTAGAATAGTCTACCACTCTCATTTATTTATATGCTTGCGGTAAAACAGCATGAAATCGGCTATCACAACAAGAACAATAACAATTACAATCTGCGCCATTGCAAACTGTTGTTGTTCATTGTAGCTTGAAAACTTGACATCTCAAAATTCGACTGATGCCCAGGCCTCCTACTTTAGTCGGCCTTGAGGCAGTATTCGATGGAACTTTTGAATACGATAACGCCGCCCGCGTCCTCTCGTTTATTTCGATCATATGTAATAATATCATATTCCTATAACGTTTGTCTATATCCTACATGAACAACGTTGTAATTAAGAATTTACTAGAAACATAAAAGTGGTTTCTTCCTTGTGTCATTGAATTTTGAGTTTGTTTTGAGATATCAGCGAGTCTAGATGTATAAAGCCAGATTATTTTTTCCACCTCCAAACTACGAAACTTTTTATTATGCACTAGCTTTTACCCGCGGCTTCGCTCGCATGGTGTTAGAGAGAAATTACTGTAGCGCTTGCACGTATGAATTATTTGCCTACCCCCTCCCGCATTCCATGCATTCATTCCCGGTACATTCAGTTTTCAAACAGCTCGCGTGCCCCCTAAAGTTCAAAATGCCAGAGCTCATCAGTAGTAAAAAAAAAAATTATCCAATTTGGTGCAGTCGTTCGGAAGTTATGCGCGTACAAACATTTCGGAGAATAATTTTTTGTTATATAGATAGATAGATATTAAATACGATTTCCCGCAAATTTATCAACACCGTTTCCAGGGCAACGGTGTTTTCTGACGTTAGCAATAACTCGATTTTGTTAGCGACAGAAAACGTAAAATAAATGTAATATATTAATATTTATAATTTCATAACGTCAGAGCTCACCATTATATATAGCCTGTATTACTCGCATATAATGAAGCATTCTATTGGCGAAAGAATTTTAAAAATCGGTTTATTAGTTTATGCGTAAAATCGTAACAAACAAACACACGCAGTTTCGCATTTATAATATCAGTATAGATTCTATCCTGTTTCTATACAAAAGTTATCTGGCTCACAGGCGTACCCCTAGCTTTACTCGTAATGGAGCAGAGTACAGATTCTAAATGACAATCTCTCGCCCAAGCAGAAGTATCTTCCATTTTGGATCAGGGAGTAAGTATGCATAAAAAACACGATACATTTTTATTTTTATTTGCTTTCATCTGGATATAAATCCGCGACGTATCATGGACCTCGAACCGAGGAACCTATCTCTCTGTAACGGAGGGCGTCATGTCATCTAAAAATTTTCATTCATTCACCTAAAACCATACCTGCACATATCTTTATAACTCACACCTCCACACGTTACCAGAAGAGATATTTATTAGAACGGAAAACGAAGCTATAAAATGAAGCTATAAACAGTTTTTTTTCTTTTAAATGCGCACGGTGCAACTAGAATCAAAAATAGACAACATCTTTAGAAAATACAGAAGTAAACAACTCTTTCACCTGAAAAAAAATGCTTTGCTATTTTTACGTAAACGGTACATTCAAAACGTTTTCAGAAACCCAGCAACAAGAATATAATAGATATTCTTATGTGGGCAGTCATAATAAAAACACATAACTTTATACAAAGCTTTTAACTGTCCCGGTGTGATAAAAAATATATCCATTACTCACAATAATAATATTCACAAGAGAACGATTTTGTTGGTGAAATATTTCTCGCCGCATATTTACAATATCTAAATTGAATAAAAAATGCGTTCACTTGCGGGAAATGTGTTCGGATCATAGAATCCTTCAGGTGGTGGCAAAGGGGATGTAGAATTGCGAAATTCATGTTTCGCGTATCTGCTTCTGGGGTGCGCCCAGGGGGTGATTGAATTTTTTTATCATAGCTTTATTCCCCACAATACTTCCCCTATTCTTATCAACAGGGCGAGAAGATATTATATTACCTAGGTAACCGCTAGCTCGCTGAAAGCATGATATATGGTAGTGATTTTCAAATCATGCCATAATGCCCCTTCTATGGAAAATATCCGCGAACATTTTCACCTTCAATGGATGCATTAAGTCCCCCTTCATCAAAATAAAGAGAAGGGAGCTTAAATTTTCTAAAAGCTTCATAAATCTTTAAAAAGTTTTCCCTGTACCTACCTGCAATTTCAGCTGAACGCATATTCGATTTGTTGAAGATTGTAAAAAAAGACTACTTTAGTTTTAGTTAGACCACAAAGCATTATCATTTTGTTTTTTGGCATCATTTTTCTTACATATTTTCTATTTCTTTAATGGTTTTCAGTTTTTTTTGGCTGTGTGAGATATTAAGTAAACTGGATTAAAATATCGCAGTTCACGTGGCTCGGGGCAAACACACATTGAATAATAAATAATAAATAAATAACTAACTAGAAATTTTAACAATATAAAATGTATTAAACTGTTATATTTTGCGTATGTTAGATGTCAACTTGAGTACAGTTCTCCCGCCTGGAATCCACATTATAACACACATGTACAAGCTGTTGAAACAATACAAAACAAATTCTTACGTTTTCTAAATTTCAAAATGGGGATTCCAACAATAATGTTGAACTACAACACTCTGTTAAATAATATGAATATGCTCAAATTGTCAGACAGAAGAATTTTCACTGACTTGGTATTTCTATATAAAATTCTACATAATTTAGTTGATAGTCCGGTATTGCTTGAATTGATAAGCTTCCGGATTCCACAACGTAATACAAGAAGTCAGGATTTATTTCAGTGCAGAAATTCTGGGACTAACTACCATATGTATTCCTCTTTACCCAGAATACTAATAGAAGGAAACAATTACACCAAGTCCGTGTACATCTTCAGTTTATCTTTAAACAAATATAAAATATTGTTACTGAAGCAGTTCAGTTATGTACAATAAATATTGAATTTATTACCATTAATATGTAAAAGCCCTGAAAAAGGGCGTTGATCAATAAATAAATTATGTAGGTGTATTAGACAATGTTCATATAATTTTCAACTGTTTCTGTATTTTTCATCAAATAATTATAATAGGTGCAGATCGTACGCTGACAGGATCAATGAAATAAATTGTTACAAAAGCTTATAACGTAGATAACAGATTTAATTTTTTTTTTTACATTAACTCCACACAGGAGGCCCTTAGGGAAACAATTTTTCTCAGGGCCTATGTCATCTGGGATGCTGTGTGGAGGGTCTTTTTGAGGAGAGGAAGGAATGAAAATTGGTCTTGAAGAGACCCATGTTGTAGGAGGAAGGAAACACAGAGGCCGACAAATCGTTCCATAGCCGAGCTGTTGATTACAAGAATGAGTCGAAGAAACGACCCGTTCTCATGTGACAAATGTCAACCGTGTATATATGTTGGGCGCGCGTTTGGCGTGTCTCCCGACTATGCACCGGTGCCGGAGGGATCAATGACGCTAGTTCCTCAGAGCGCCTTCCATTGAAATACCGGTAGAACAGGGATAGCATTCCCTCCCGACGCCTGTGCTCTAAAGATTGCAATCCGTCCGTTAAGGTGAGAGAATCTATCAAACGGACCGCCCGTTTCTGCACAGAGTCGAGGGTAATTTTCAAGTATTTTGGAGCTCCATACCAGAGGTGGCTGCCAAATTCAACTTGCGATTTGTACAGGGTTAGCAGTTGTGTACAATTAAAGTATCTGCGGGCCCTGTAGTGTAAAGAGTGTTTTGGAGGTCTAGAGTCTTGAATCTGAGTAGAGCCGTTTACAAAATTAGAGTCCTTTGAGGCCTTGAAGGGGTAACCATCTGTTACCTATACCAGGGCGGGAAAGAGGGTGGGTCCCCCAAAGTACACCTAGTTTTTTGGAGGCTAATTTAAATCTGGCTTCGATGGAGCCGCCATACCTGACCACCATCATTATCATAATTTTAAGATAAATGCAAATCAATCTCGTACATGTACTAACATAAATATGGTAAATGTAGATACATTAAATAGCTAGAAATATATAACTAGAATACAAATATTTGGGTCGTCTTATAGTTAAGTTTTATACCAATTTCCTCTTAAAATGAGATGGTTATATAATGTCTGTTGTAACTCGAGGCATCAATATAAAGGTCGGTATCAAGTATTCTAATACGTTTTCAGTGTGTACACAGTGAAGCTCGCCTTTGTATCTGCCTCGGTGAAATACTTTTTCACCTTTTTTAACACGTGGGACGTTAGCCACCCGTGGTTCTTCAGAATTGATACGTTTCACTATGTTACTAAATCTACTTGGATTCTACTCGAATGAATCGATAGAACGTCGGCGTGACGGTTGGTTGCACGGTAATATCGAAATAACAAGTTTCATGTTAAATTATTATTCTGACTTTTCGGGGCATTGAAAATGATCTTAGACCTTCATGACAATCTCTTTGGTTCTGTAACCTGCAGGTTCTAAAACGACGAGGTATTCCAGACATAAAATTTAGAATGATTAATAATTTATGTAAAAATAAACCAACATTTTGGATTGGTTGGTCACTATTAGAAACATCTAAACGAATAAAACTTATTTCTTTAATTTTTTTAATTTGAAATTATGGTATTTTATTATCTTTCTTTTAACGAAGCATTTTCAGATTTACAGCCTTTTCCATTCACTACATGCTCCTGCTAAGTTTTTTACGTGAATACCGCACAAGAGTCTCAACGGCACGTCTGGAGCCAGTGAGATAATGGCATCCCCTATAATTTGAGCATTTACGGGGCCGAAGGTATTGGAAAGGGGAAGGAGATGAGGAAGAAGAAGGCGGGGAAGACCTTGGCTATCCAGATCTGGTTACCACACACTGCTAAAGCAATTTCGAGCAACGTTTCAATTCTGAATGGTAACCTTGCAACAGGAAAGAGAGTATTTTCCATTCTGGAACTTGCCGCAAATGTACTATTTATTATTTTAAATAAATAAATTGTGAAATAAAACAAATAAAGCAAATGAAACTTATTGTACACGCCGAGATTTGAACCCGCGATCTCCGGATTGCAAGTGGAGAGCCTAATTCCTCGACCACGAAGGCCGTCCTAATAAAAAGAATACGCAAAGAAAGAGTTCTTCACTTTTTATACTGCGCATTTTTCTAATAACCAGGAAAAATATTTTTTTTATTTAATTACAACTTTATTAGAAAAACTAAAACTATGAATATTTTCTAAACATATTGTTTTAACTTCCAGAATTGGTAATGGAATATTAAAACATGTTTTAATATAATACGTATCAGAGCCTTTAAAAAAGCCCACCTCTTAATCATAGATTTTTTAGATCCAGTAGCACTTATCAAATATTTACGCTAAAGCAATGTGATATCCCAAAAACCTTTTGTTTCTAGTGATAGTAGGTATAAATGTACCAATTTACTAAACATATCTCTACCAAACGTATAAATGCACTTTAGTAATCAAATGCAAATGCATGATTCATATAACTGAATGCGAAAATATTTTAAACAACAGCCATTAAATTTTCTTTTTTGTTGACATTCATATATACTGGTATTATATGGTATTTCTTACCTTAATATTATTTTTATACAATTTACGTTTAAAAACTACAAAAAAAATTTCTTTGCATTTTCTTTTCTCTACTTTCCTTTTTCTTTTTTAATCCATTATTTTATTTTTTATTTTTTTTTTTTTTTTTTTCTTACCCATTTTTTTTTTTTGATTTTCGAGTTGATTAATTCATCAAATCAATTAAGAAATATTATAAATTATAGTCCGTATTATTATCGAGTTTTAATTTTTTTTATTTAATATTTGTGTGCTTTTACAATATTTGTGTGCTTTTTTAAGTATTCATTTGTGTGTTGCAAAAAATTCAGTGTTGCAAATTAAAATAATCTTTCTTCACCATAAAGATACAAGGTTCTAGTGTTTGGTGACCGAATTCACTATTATTTATTTTAAAAACATTTATTTTCTTTTCATCATTTCAAATTCGGGCAAATAATGTTTCCAAAGTACAAAAATAGCTATTGTTATTATGTTGTTCACAGATTTTCTTAATTTTATTGTTTCATTGGAATTGAGGTTTATTTCTTATAATATGTAAGACATCATCTTAACTTGAAATTTATTTTACTTATTGTTTATCTTCCATCAAACATTTTCAACGTGCCTCATCTTTATATTAAATTATTCATGTATATTATATAAACATATTTTTTCATTGTTACAATATTGTAGGATTTACATATTGTAGTATTTATTTTATGATTTGTAATCTACACATGTCTTTCTCAACTTCTATCTTCTATTTCTTGCTGTTTTACAAGCTCACTAGAGCTTCAAACTTCATTCATGTTGTAGTTATACCCTGTTGTATTATGTAAAAGCCAAAAAGCGTTAATATTATAAATAAATAATGTTTTCAGGTTCACCGAAAAAACCAAAATATCTAGAATTTTCATGAACTGACACTTTTCTCATTTCCGTTCAGTTAGGTTACCTAGAAAAAATATTCTAAACGGTCGAATTTCTTAGACATCCACTTAAATAAACTGTGAAAAATCTCTAAAGGGCAGAGGAAAGAGGCTTTTCAATTTTTCTCGAACAAAAATCAGAAATTCAAGATTTTCTTTTCATTTTACAAAAACCAAAAAAAGTCAATCTAGCTAACTAAATAACTACTTTCCCAGAAGGTGTGTATATATAAAAGATTCAACTCCTACACTTACATAAGAATCAATTTCAATATTAGTACTGATTGTGGGAACGATTTTCACAATGGTAGAAAAATTTATTTATTTTAATTATTTGATGAATATTTCTATTTTTGAAGCGTGTATTTCTTTTATTAAAATCGTAATTTTTCAGGTAAGCTAATGGCGGTGATCCGAAAGGAAAATTTCTTCTCTCAAGTTGACAATGTTTGTTTTTGAAAGGCAATGATCATGAGATGTATGTAATCAAGAGTGGTTTCCATTGTTTTGTTTTTTTTTTTTGGTAAGTTATTATTAAAATTGCCTTGTGTGAACGCCATCAACAGACGTTCAGTATACAAACAAAACAAAGTATCTTTTTAGGTAAAACATACAGACATAGAATACTTTCTTCTAATACAGTTAGTAAAAAATCTTAAAAATAGGTCCAATTATGGGGGAGGAAATTGGGGAATACAAAACCGCGGTTTTGATGTTTTTATTTAGGTATTTTCAGTATGAAGTGCAGTTATTCATTTCGCTCCGTATTCGGGGAAGTAAGAGCGGCAGTGACATAAACAGTATTGTAAAATATCTATTGTTCACATTTCTCGGCTTCTTTCTTAAATTCTGTACACTCGAATAAGGTCGTGTATGGTTTAGGCACACTTATATTATAGGAATTTCATTTCTTCAGAGAGATAAAGCTGCCAAGCGAGAGTTTTTATACACGATTATTATAAGCGTGCACAAAAATTAGGTGAAGAGGTCACTTTTCTCACACGATACAAAACTTAATACATGTGATCCAAATAATTGACTGCCTACGATTTTACTACTTACGTAGTGTGACTAAAGTAAATAAAGACCATCATCCAACGTACTTATTTCCGAGAAATTCCAGCCAACTGCATATATAAATATATGCTCATACGACGTAACTAGCTACTTAAATCAACAACGCGAGTTAACACTTTCTACGAGCTATTTATTAGTTGTGAAATTTCATCAATGATTGCATATTTGTTTAACCCTTTAGTATCGTAATTTTAGAACAAAATTAACATTTTTTTTAGTTATTGACTCGGAGATATGGTGCAGTAAACTAATTTCCTTGTTTAAATGTCTAATTTTCCCTTTATCCTACTTGAATCGTTAATCTTTTGGCAATTTTTTTTTAAATTTAATATTTCAAAGTTAACGTTTAACATTTCACGGTAACATTTCATATTTAGTGATAAGTTTTAACTTGTTATCGATTCTAAGGTATTTTATTTCTTTTACTTTTCCAATATTTTCGTTGACTTAATTTAGGGTAGTAATTTCGTTTAGTTTTTTCTCTAATACCATCAATTTACTTTAAGTAACATTTAATTTCAATTGATGTATGTTTAACCATTTAGATATATTTTTGTAAGGAATATTTGTAATTGTTTAGCATAATCTAAAGGCAATGTAAAAATAGAAAAAACAGGTGTAACCGGTCCAGCTATCAAACTAATAGAATCCTATCTATCCAACAGAAAACAATGTGTTAACATAGGAGATAAAAACAGTCAACTCGAGAGTATAAACTACGGAGTCCCACAAGGATCAATACTGGGGCCACTTTTATTCCAAATATACATAAATGACATCTGTCAGCTAAAATTACATGGTGAAATCTTCTTATACGCAGATGATACGGCATTTTTTTACTTCGGCAAAAACTTAGAAAGTCTATTAGAACAATCTCAAACGGATCTTAATGTACTAAACGATTGGCTAATAAAAAATATATTAACAATAAATATTAATAAAACCGGTTACATGATCTTAAGCTCACCTAAAAGAATAATACCATCGCATAAACCATTACAAATAGAAGAAAGAGACCTACATATTCTAGATAGCGAAAAATACCTGGGCTTATATATTGATAAACATCTAACATTTAAACAACACGTAGAAAAACTAAAAACAAAAATCATCCCATTAATTGGTGTATTTGGTAGAATTGCTCATCTTCTACCAACAGAGGTAAAGAGGGGCTTATACTTTAGCTTAATCCAGTCCCACCTAAATTATTTAATAGAAATATGGGGAAACACATACATTACGTACTTAAACGACTTACAAATAATACAGAACAAAGTTATTAAAAAACTCTTCAACTATAACCCAGACACTCCCACAAAAAAACCATACCAGGAAATGAACCTTTTGAAAATAAGAACATTGTACGAATATAACATATGTCTTTTAATCTACAAAATACAAAATGGACTTATACACACAAACACAACATTTATAAAAACATCACAAGTACACGAACATTATACTAGACAACACAATAAATTGTACACAAATACAGTCAAGACTGAAAGTGGCAAGAGAAGTATTGGCCACGAGGGAGTTCACATTTATAATCTCCTTACAGATAATATAAAAACGGAAAAGAATATAAAAACCTTTAAAAAAAAACTATTTAAACTTAAGATTTTGGAACAACATTAAAAACTACTACATAATATGCTCTGTATTTAAGTTAAGAAAGCGAAATATTATATTTCTTTTAACTTAATAAAAAAATAAAAAAATAAAAAAATTTAAAAAAATGTGTTAATAATGGGTTAAATAGAAGAAAGGGTACTTATCCCTTCTTAAAATCTTAGATTGGAACATAACTTTTTTCACGAAAAAATCAATTAGCCTAAATAATAAAGCTGATGAAATGAAATGTTAAAGTGATCATTGCATTCAAGAATATTAATCTTAATTCACAGTTTATAAGACTGAAGAACGTTAGAACAAATAGCATCTAGTCACGAACATCGGGTTTCAAAACAAAATAACGGAGAAGATTGTAAACAGTGGCGTGGCGATAAACTCCCGGCCCCAAAGCATTCACGTGAACTTGCAAATCTTCTCTCAGTTAGCAGTCACAAATAGATAATATCGAGACACTATAACACTGTCCGAAACGTTGACTAAAGAAAAATGTAGCCATCCATCCACAAAAATATTTTACCTATCCCATTACGCCCCCTCCGTTGTGGCAAATGTAACACTATCATGTAACCCTGTCGTAGTACCCATTAAGCCCCTTTCGTCGTGACGAGTTAGGGGGCGCTAGACATATATAAACATGTTCTCAAAGTGGGCGGTGAGCAAAAAAAGGTTAAGAATCTATGATGTAGCACAACACACCATAATACCCCCAAAAAATTATCGTAATAGTTTTTTCCCGTAAAAATCTCAAATCGTATTTATCATGTTAAGTAAAGAGGAAATCAAATAATCTACAAAAAATGGGGGGTGGAAAGAAAGAAATGAAATCATACAAAATATGAAAGGATTTAAATTTGAATAATTGCAAAACATCATAATTAATAATTCGGTTATTTAACTTGACAATGTGGGGTACATTATTAATATGTACAGAGTGAGGCCACCATTAATATAATAATGCAATGAATAAAAAAGTGCGAAATACATTTAACAAAATTACTGTTTGGTATTTGAAGCTCTAATTAATGTCACTACGTTAAGCGGGTCAATAATGAACAAAGTTCTTCTGGAGTTTGCAAACGGACACCGTACATATCTTAAAAATTTTCGGCAGATAATATCAATTTGAAATTCACTCTCAAATCAAAATTAGTCAAAAATATTAAGGAAATATTAAAATTAACATTTAGCATTTTTGAGAAAACGATCTCTCCGTAGATCCGCCCGGGCTGCCGTGCTACCGCTACGCCCCTGAATGAGAGATATTTTTTCCCATATTTCTCCAACATTCGCTACAAAGGGCAATTCTTATCAAATCGTGCACAATGCTAGCGATCCTTTGTAAGGTGTTTCCATACAAAAACTGTTGCATAGAAATTACAGAGTATCGTAACAAAATCATAACGGTGTTTTAATAATTTATTAACAATCAACAATGGCCATATTTTCTTATAATCTTGGCAGATATCGATAGGTATTATTCATCTTTTCACTAATGGCGTTGAGGTACGATCAATTACGAAAGTGTTAAGCTTGGAAATAAAATACACGATCGTTTTATTATTGAAAGATATTTTTATGTGCGTGTGTTTACGTCTTACAGATTTAATATAGTACTCCGATTGAAGAAAATTTCTGTAGATGATTTGTAAGTAATACGCGAATGCAAAATGTTTTATAAATAACCCGCATAATTACCTATTACCCAGATTAGCTCTTACATTTTTGAAAGAAAACTTCTTTACGCACGCTTGACTTGGGGAGTAAGCTGATGAATGCGTGACTAGAGCGTTACGAAAACAGGCGAACGGAGAATATCCAAAATATATATAAACGACGATATCTTTGATTTCCCCTCATTACATGGGATGCATTCCGCACGGATGGTCGTGTACGTCACGCTTTGTTCCGTGAAATGGTATTGGAAAACGTTGGTGCATTAGTGATTAAACACAATGCATACGCACGCGAGAAAAGAAATCAAACCGTGTAATTTGTTCGTGTAATTCGAAGGAAGCGTGTCAAAATATAATTCAAATACAGCGTAGCTAGGACACGGCCCACCATATTATAAATCTTTTTCACATATAACCCACTTATTAGCACGTTTATTATTTACAAGGAAACACGTCATTTATTTTATTGTATTTTGTACAGGAGAGCATCAGTAGCATAATAATGAGTCACAATAATTGTACCGTTTACAGGTTTCCACGTGGGTATTATATTATATAAGTGAGGTGATTTGAATGATGATATCGAAAAATTACATTTTTAGAAGAAACAAGTTATTTGGGTGGTAATAGAGAAGGGGTAGGATGGGGGTCGATTTAATTGAGCTTTAGTAATAACAATATGCACAATAAAAATTAAGAAAGGAGGTTCGTAGGGTGGTGGTTGTTTTAGATGAGTATCTATAGTTAATGTAAAGTATCGAGAGACCACCTGTGTTAAGGAGTGTTATGCAGAGTTAAAAATGTCCAATTGTGTATTGAAAGTATGTGATGCACGATAAATGAAAGTGTTCTGCTTAGAATAAGTGTTGCACTGAGGAAGGTTAAGAATTATGTCTGATCTGGTTCGTTTGTTGTGAACACTTAGTTGGATTCGTTGTACAAGAGAATCAACGACGGATCTGGATATTTTTTGAAGATAGAATACATCAGCCAAGCTTCTTCGATCTTCCAATGATAAAATATTGAAGTACGAGGTTGAATCTAGGTGATTTAAATGGGAACGATAGTAAGTATTGTATTGATTTTGAACACGTTCCAGATTGTCCACGTATGATTGGTTTGGTGGGTTCCATACCTGTGACGCGTATTCTAGGAAGCTGCGGTTGTAACCAAAATATAGCATTTTGATGGTTTTAAAGTTATTAAAAAGGTTCATTTTCGTTTCACTTCTTGTAGAACATTTTTTTTGAAAATTGTTATTTACTTTTTTTTTCAAATATTCGCAAAATTATACGAATAACGAATGAAGCCAATGGAAAAATGTTTTCATGATTCGTTAGGTTTTTGGAAGAATTCATAATTAAAATAGAGTCGACGTCTGAATTACGTCGATCAATACAAGTTTATAAAAATGTCCGGGGCAATGGACCGTTTTGGAAATAAATATTGGGTTCTGCATGATGATGTGCCTAAACTCAAAACCCTGAATGATTTATTATTTATTTATTAGTTTTATTTTAGTAAATTTTACATTACAATTTCCTAATTAGTTATAACATATCATATTGCAAACTATATTTTTTCGTGTTTTATGTAGCTCCTACAATACATTTTGAACTTTCCAATTGGTGCGGCCTTTAAAGTTTCTGGTAGAGTGTTGTATAACTTCATCCCTTTGTATAGTAAACTGTTCTGCGTATTCGTTTTGTCCTTTTTTTGTAGTCTGATTTCCTTGCAAGTCCTGTGTCTGTGAATGTCCTTGTTGTATATAATTTTGATTGAGAAGTATTTTGGTAACATGTTGTTCACTATTTTATGGATAAATATCATCGTGTGCAGGGTCAACACCTGTTTCACGGTTAGCCAATTTAGTTCCTTTAACATTTTATTTACTTTTGAGAATCTATTTCGCCGAATTACAAATTACAAATACAGCTTATGTTCGTTCAGTTTTCGTGGATTTTAACCAAATTTGGTATTGTAGTCAAATTTGGAGAAAAATATTCATGGATAGTGAATACGAGATAATAGACGTAATACATAATATCATAATACATCTGATGTGGCACAAGAATGGAAAATGCTGTCTAAATGTTTGTATTTTCACAATGGAAATGTGAAATTCGCTATTTAACTTTGGATGCATATTATATTATATTTGATTTGATAAAATACTTACGAGTAGACACAGAGTAAAGCATACCCACATGCAACATAAAGATGTACAAAGACTTTCATTTCGTTTTAAGATAATATTAATTTGTAATTCACAGAAAGAAATTGGATTATTGTATTTTATCACGAGATAAAATGTATAAAAATTAATGTTTCTTTGTTTGTCCCTTATGCGTTCCTAAACCATTCATCCGATTGCGATGAAACTTGGTGATTAGATGTGCACGTGCCCGCAATGGTTTCTATTTATAATAGTGAGTTCGGGCATTATGAAATTATTTCTCTTTACCATTCATCCGGTTGCGGTGAATATTTGGTGATATGATGTGCACACGCCCGCGAAGGTTTCTATACATAATGTCAGGCTCTAAATAATCTTGAGCTTTGGCGTTATGAAATTATTTCCTACACCATTCATCCTGTGTTGGTGATTTTTTGTGCGCAAGCCCGCAAAGATTTCAATACGTAATGATGAGCTCTGGCACAATGAAATTTATATTTAAAAAAATCAATAGTTGTGCGCGCGTTTTATATGAAAAAAATGTGTATTTCATATAGTTTAACGGCAAGAAATGAAGGTGGGAGAGGAGAGGGAGAGAATCCGGAAGGGGGGAGGAAATAGGGACACATAGAAAGGACATGAAAAAAAAACAATTTCATTCTTTGGGTGGCAAGTCAACGCACGCCGGGTACTCGCTAGTAAAATAAATTCAATAATCTAAATGTAGACTACTTTTGGTACCGTAGAGTTCTTTTGGAGGTTAGAACACCTACTAATTTGTCGATGTTCGTGTCAATACATAAATCGGTAAATCCATAACGTTGGAAAACATCTCTGACTAAATTTGATTTTTGAATTGAGCATCACTGTTATACACGTTTAAGCTTGTTAATGAAATTTAACCAACCATTACACAACATTCATGACACTGTTTTCAGTACATAATTATTTCGGTATATAGTAACCACGTAATCAGAAATGTTGAGAACCTATTTAACAAAATACCACTAACTTGTATATTGACTCCGCTTCCGATGAATTTAATAACGTAGAAAATAATCCTAGAAACATCACCGCAATGCATATTCGACTAAATGATAGAAGCGTTTCACATTAAATCCTGCAGTTTATTATATTGCAAAATATGCATTGAAATTTATAGCAGTAAATTACACTCCCATTTTGGCAACCGACTAATTTACGACTACTTCTTGCGCTAATATATTCAAAAGTAATCGATATACTGAAAGGTTAAATTTGTAAAAAAATAACTGAATACTGCAAGTAACAAATTGCACTAACTTTTAACGAACTTCATTAAATCATATTTCATTTTTAAATTCTCGCTGACATAATAATTGCAGGTAAGAAATTAATAAAAAATGTTTTCGCGAGTATGTTGTAAAAATTTTTGATGAGATCGTTTCTTTAGGTCTGAAGTTGCGAAATGCCATAAAAATTTACTCCCATCCCCTTCCATAACTATTGATTTATAGCTCCATATATTCAAATGTGAATTTTTACGCACTCCTGCTTCCGCAACTGTCAAAAACTTGTGTAATAATAATAGGAAAGCATACCTATCCATTATAATCAGTTTTTACCTCAAGGCCTACTATTTTCCTTCTGTTTTTGTATATTTTTGTACAAATTGCGTTTTTTGGTCGAGCTTAAAAGCGTGCAATCTAATGGTTAGAAGTTGAAGACTCAACTGCAATTAATCCCTGTATTTGTATGAAGAGAGAGTCTCCGTCATTATGCAACGTTTACCTCAACTCATTAGGGCCTTTTATTCTGCACCTCCAACCTGACGCCTTCCATCTCTCAATGGCAGTTCATACATTTAAAATACTTACTATCAACCCAGGTTCTTTGCACTACAAGGGCACTGGCCACTCCAAGAAGAATGGGGACTAATCACATGGATTATATTTACTGTTCCATTTTCACTTCTCATTTTTACGGAAACTGTTTCGTAAACTACAAAGTCCTCCACACTTGTAATAAAGGTCATAAACTAGATAGACTAGAATCTTAGAAATTTCTCACTTAACTAAAAAAAAAACTATAATTTTGTTATGAATAAGCAATTAGATTCATTTGCTAAGTCTCCACTTTTGCACCCATTGTAATTTTCATAATAATTTCGAAATTAAAATATGTATTTAGTTAATTTAATGACCATTCCTATTCCAATGTAAACATGTATCCCTTCCAAAAGCAATAAAATAATCCCATGCATCATAAATATGATGACGATTTGACAATAAAATTAGGTCATTAATAATTCATATTACTTGTTAGGTTTTTTTCTGAACAATTTTGAAGTGAGCTACAAACCCAAGGTAATTAATTAGCTTACTGGAATTACCAAAACATTTAGAAATTCGACAGTCTAAAACGACTTAGTAACAAATGTAATTAATATAATTGATTAAAATTCTTCAGACCACCCGCTTTCCCTCCCTCATAAGTTATGTATATAAACCTTAGACTAATTTTTACCAGTCTGAAGATGACTCTAGCGAGCTGAAACCGGTTACGGTCAATAAAATTAAAGTGGAAAAAGTTTTATATTTGTTTTATTATAATATATGCACAGAAGATTTTTAAAGTAAATAGTGGTATTTTTTGCAAGTAGTCGTGCAAGTAAATGACTTCGTTGAATAAAAATATTTTTCAGAAGTTGTTTCAAAGAACACGGACGGCGGAAGAAAGCAAAATATTTCTAAAGTTTTCTTTGGCTTAAAAGCCAACTTTTTTAATTATGACCTGCATAGGACTTATTTATCTTCTCAGGCCATTTGAAACGAAATAATTAAAACACGGAATGTTGAAAGGGGGATTTTATACAGATATCATTGTTTTGTTTACCTGGGTAATTAATTTGAATCTTAATTTACGGTTACTGATAGATTGCTTGAAAGATGTCAACTTTAAAAGTTAAGAGTTTCTGTCATCAGTATCTAGCCTCCATTTAAAAGCACCTGGTAGATGTAGATTCTGGCGATGGAGTTTGCAGCTTCATGAATAGTAAGTTTATCCCTGAAATAGACCATCCTTCCGTGGATCTCTATTTGCATACCCGCAAACTAAAACAATACACTGTTTTGATATTGTTGAAGAGATCAAAACTTAAGTGTTTACCCTAACAAAATAATGATTAAATAAATAACTAACTTTGAACACTATTAAATAAAATACAATTATATTATGTACACAAATATAGTTTTTTTTTATGTGAATACCGCACAAGAGTCTCAACTGCTCCCATCAGAAGCCAGGGAGACTATGGCGTGTCCAATTGGGGTACGTTGTGAGGCTGAAGGTAGTTGGGAGGGGAAGAATATAGTGAAGAGTACGGTGGGAAGTATCCGGCTATTCAGATATGGTCACCAAACACGGCTAAAGCCATTTCAAGCAACGTTTCAATTCTCAATGGTGGTCTTAGAGCGATACTTAGAATATCTTCCACTCTAGAACTTATCGCAAATATACTGTACTAGCTGTTCCCAGGCATGCGTTGCAATGCCATTCAAATAAATAAATTGATCCTCCATGCCTATAATTTCCCGTGCGTCCCCGTTCACTTCCACCTTCCCCGCCTTCCCCCTCCCTTGTCTTTTCGCTCTCCATGACCCCACCTCCCCCGTTCCCCTTCCCCCTGCCTTTCCACCCTGCCGCTAAAATATATGAAATACACACATTTTCATTTATACAAATTTCATAACGCCAGAGCCTACCATTACATATATAATTATGTATGAGCTATATTACAGTAAAGTTTAATTAAAATCCATTCGAAGGTTTTTGCGTAAAAGTAACAAACACACACATCCATACAAAGTTTCGCGTTGATACTATTAATAAGATATTATTTGAAATAAATTAATTGTGAAAAAAACACGAATTAATCAAATAAAATTTATTTGCGCACACCGCGACCGGTCCCGCGAACTTCGGATTGTGGTTCAAGCGCCTTACCCCTCGACCACCGAGTTCTTCACTAAGGCAGTAACTTAGTAATTAAAAGATTTAATATCATAAACTTATTGCGCATTCTTGGAGAGTATAGCGATGGTTATTAATATGTATTCTGACGTGACGAAAAAGAAAAAAACATACCAAAAGGAGAGCATCTTCCTACTTGATAAGTTTTGCGCCACCTTTTTTTTTTTTTTTTTAAAAAAGAAAGACAAACATTCCCGGGTTACGAATAACCCAACAATGTTTGAAAATCTCCTACTACCACCACAGAAAGCCGAAAATGTTGCTTGTGTTGTGATGGAGGACTTAGCCAGCCGAGGAATCGAACACGCGACGCCTGGATGAGACCCAAACGCGATGTCTTCTCAACCACTGACCGTTCAGTTATTTGGCTTTAAGCAGTAGACATAATTATCTCAGGTTAATAGATTACTTTAATGTTGTGTGGGGAATACCTTACGTATAACTAACACGAACCCATATTTCTGTTGCATGCCTAAGTGCTTAACAGGATGAAACCGGGTACGGTAAAAAATAAATTAAGAAGAAATAAGTGTGTGTTAATATGTGTTTTATTATGTTATTTTACTGGAATTCCACCACGAATTGTCAGTATCAAAAATTGTTTTTTTTTGTTATATTCGTAATCACTCAAATCAATGAGCTTCTGCTGCATTGCGATATGTTTGCACTGAGGGATATCTTTTTTATCTACACTTACCTCCAGTGGCGTGCAGTGTTTTTAATCAGTGTAGGCAGTTCGGAAGAACAACTCTCTTTGTATAACCTTTGAAGGTTATTATTCCCATCAATGTAATACATCATTGAAGAAGAATAAAACAACATTAATCCAAACGAAAATATGAAAGAGAACAAGACGCAAAAAAAAGATGACGGTCGCAACTGGGATACGAACCCAGGACCTCTCTCCTAACCGGGACGGGCGCCTTTACCAATTCGGCCATTGCCACCTTCCGTCAAACCGTCATACTTTTCAATCTCATATTTCAAATTTTATAATTAACTATACTATCTTCGACTAATTTTTAACGGTCCCAGTTGTGACCGTTAACTTTTTCTATTTTCTGTGTCTTGTTCTCTTTCATATTTTCGTTTAGATTATTGGTACATCTTCTTCTTCAATGAATTATTAATTATATTAGGCATGTCCATATCAGCTAGACAACAATGTTTAAATTTATCGGAAAGGCTACTTAATCTGCTTACACTTGATAAAACAAAAACAAAAAAAGACATTTATTTACTGATGATATTTTAGAGTTGATAAAACACGTTATTGGCTATCTTATTACAAATTATTATTCCTTAAACAGATTTGCATTCTATCCATAATTCTGTTTGAGAAAAACATAACGGGCAGCATTAATATCTACAATCATTCAAATAATGCTGTAGTAAGAAAAGCATGCACATACGCACTACATCAATTCGTTGTGCATTGAATCGCTTGAAGAATCCATCAAGTTCATATTAGTATTCGTTTCCCCATCGAGAAACGGAAATAATAATCTGCAAAGGTCAGAAGATCACGCACAATACGAACAGCATATTACTGATTGAGTCTTGTAGGCATTATGTATCTACAAAATGGATTGATAGTCCGAACATAGTAGGTAACGACATGTAAAAATATTCACAAATAATAAGCCCATCATAACGGGACTCAAAGTAGATAAAAGTGGCATACTTATGGTACCGAACGAATAAGTAGTTTGCAGATCAATAATGAACGTTTCGAGAGAACATTATAAAACGTAATTATCGTTACCAAATCGTAATTATGGTTCCATCACATTTTTACCAAAGAATTTTTTAAAGTGAAATTTCTTTAGCACCGTTAGTGACTTAAAATTCGGGTGAAACGGAAATGCGTCTCAACTCAGTTCTACACAAATACGCGGTTCTAATGTAATGCGGTAATTTCGCACCTCAGCACATGCCTTCCGTAGCGTAGTTGGGCAAGGTGCCTGACAAGTCTCAGCGGCCAGAGAGACAGAGGGTTCGAATCCTACGAAATCAAAAAAAAATAATAATAATTTGTGAAATCAATATCCAATCTTCAAACCACTTTAAAAAAACATACAATATAAAAGAAAGCGACATCTAGCGACTTTCTAGTTTCACTTCTACCGCGTGTGAATTAAACACTTTGTTTTTTTTTTTTTAAGCGAATTCACCAATTTTTTCTCTGGATTTTGACACTACAAACATTTTTTATATGATATTCCTACGTAATGACCCCAAGCGTGTCGGTTCATTTTTCTTAAGTCACCCTTTGTAGGAGTTGGGACCCTCCAAAAATCATTATTTCCAATCATTAACACTGATTTGAACGCCATCAACAGACGTTCAGTATGCAAACTAGACAATGTATTTAAAAAAAAAAAAACCAAAACTTTCTCCTCTTTTGCTCTTTTTTTGGGGGGAGGGGGGGGGGGGTTAACAGTGACAGTGACAGTGAGAGCAACAGCTTGGTAAAATTACTATTATTCAAATTTCAAATGCCAATGTAGATAGGTGCACAGTAAGTACACAGAGGACATTATTTTATATTAGTATGGTTATTTACAAAATCACTGAGTCAGAATATTTGTTTATTTTTTAAGAAAGACAAATATTCGCTACGAATAATCCGACAATATTTGAAAATCTCCTACTACCACCACAGAAAGCGGAAAATGTTGCTAGTGTTGTGATGGAAGACTTGCATTATTAGGTTCAAAAACACATATTTTACCAGACAAAGGCCTGATTGTAAAATTCAGGTAAATGATGTTAAATTGCTGTAGGATATTGAAAAGGCTTTATTTAATACTGAGAAAAGTTTTGTGAATATTTCTTTCGCCAACAAAAAACCTTATTTATGACAGAATTAAATAGATATTCTATTTTTTTTATAGCTTCAGTTTACTTAACTGAGGTTATTGATCTGAAAGCACCATTTATAAATATATCTATCCTATTTCGGAATGATAAAACTATGTCTTACATTAATAAATACCGCAAGACATTTACCGCAAACCATTGACATGTCTTTGACATAATTGTATTATTTGGCGTTTGGCGGCACGAGACTTGGGTGATTCTACAAGAATACCAAGTTGTGGCTTCCAAAGAGAAAAATAGCAAACATCTTCCCATATATTAATAGTCTGGCGGAATGTCTGGTGAGCCGCCGTACACCGCCGTACGTGTCCCCTGTCTCGCGGTTGTTCACCGCTCTCCGGCGAATATCGTTCCTTTTCACCAATTCACTATATCAAATTATGCAAACGTTCAACTCACCACATCATTAAACCAAAAGAAAGCTGTGGACTACGTTTGATGTGATAATTCGTGTGGATTTCACTGTTCAAAGAAGAAATTAATTATCATTGTTTTTTGTTCAGATGAAACGTACGTTCTTCTTATTTAAACTTGAAAGAGACAGCTTTAACGCATTACTCAGAACTTATAACTAGCGTCAAGGATACAAAATAGAGATAAGTTAACGTATTTCAATCTCGATGTAACTAACTAACTAATCATCACGCCGTTTCCCTGCAGGGGTAGGCAGAGAGGACAGACCGCCAAACAACTCGATCTTGGCACACACTCCTTGCTTCGTTCACATTCATACATCGTCTCATACATGCTCTTCTATTATTCTGACTCTTGACATCGCCCGACTCAAGTATCTGATTCACTTGGTCGTGCGATGTCTTCCTTGGGCGTCCCCGACTTCGTCTACCATTCACATTTGTGTCATATATTCTCCTTACACTCCTTTCCTCGTTCATTCGCTCTACATGCCCAAACCATCTGAGCGTCCCTTTCTTAATCTTACTCATAAAGCTTACATCAGCCTTGCATTCTTTGCGGATCTCCACATTTCTCAGACGATCATACATGGTTTTACTACACATACGTCTCAGGGATCTCATTTCTACAGCATTCAGTCTACTTTCATCCTTTCTCTGCCAGTTCCATGCCTCACTGCCATACATCAGGGTAGGTACCAGCACTCCATTACGGACGGCTAGCTTCGCTTATCAATTTAAATTATTACAAACAAATAAATTGTAGGTGGGTACGGTAAGTCAGAATTGTACAAATATACGCGAAATGGAATTGTTCCAAAGGGGGAAAATAGGTGTAGAGGCATCAAAAAATTATTTTTATTTCTTTCATAAATCGATAGTAAAACTATTCAAAAATATATTCAAACCAAAATTCCACGCTGTTTAAAAGTTATAAGCGTTTGAGCGACTGTCCTTCCGTTCTATTTTACTGCAACTTATTTTCAAACACGTTTTTCTCAAAATGTATTTTTTCGATTTTTTGTAACCTCTAGCTTCTGGAGTTTTTGATCAATCGTTATCAAACTCATCACATAGTTTCTTTATATAAATGCGCTCTATTTGAGCCTCAATACTAAATAGTATCTTTGTTTTAACTATTTTTTATTGCAAAAAAACGTACAAAACAATGGTAAAAAATCACGTAAAATTTTCACATTCCTCAAAAAAATTTAATTTTTGATTTTTTTAATAAGGAGTGCGGTTCAAACAAAATACAATATTTAATAAGGAGTGAGATTCAAACAAAATACAATATTTAATAAGGAGTGAGGTTCAAACAAAATACAATATTTAATAAGGAGTGAGGTTCAAACAAAATACAATATTTAATAAGGAAGAGGTTCAAACAAAATACAATATTTAATAAGGAGTGAGGTTCAAACAAAATACAATATTTAATAAGGAGTGAGGTTCAAAGAAAATACAATATTTAATAAGGAGTGAGATTCAAACAAAATACAATATTTAATAAGGAGTGAGGTTCAAACAAAATACAATATTTAATAAGGAGTGAGGTTCAAACAAAATACAATATTTAATAAGGAGTGAGGTTCAAACAAAATACAATATTTAATAACGAGTGAGGTTCAAACAAAATACAATATTAAATAAGGAGTGAGGTTCAAACAAAATACAATATTTCATAAGGAGTGAGGTTCAAACAAAATACAATATTTAATAAGGAAGAGGTTCAAACAAAATACAATATTTAATAAGGAGTGAGGTTCAAACAAAATATAATTAAAAAAAATAAAAATAAAAAAATTCTTGAAAAATTGTGACCTCCAGGAGCATTTTGCTGGAGCTGGGCATTTTGTGTAAAATATCCAGCTGAGTAGCGACTTACAATGCGCGGCAGCTTAAATCTCCGTTATTTTATAAGGAAAATATTTGAAAATTTTAGAATATATCTTTAAAATGACCTCAAAGCATAAATAAAAATATTTATTCCATATGTGTTAAAAAAAAATCATGAAAATCAGCCACACCTGTTTCCCCCCAAGATGCCGATCAGGAGTAATATTACTTATCGTTGTACAATAAATGAAATAAAATTTGCCGCCTTGAAAGTCTCTTATACTTAAGACGGTGGTAGATGAAGATATTTCGTGCGTTTTTCCAGATATCGTAAAATAATAATTTATAGTATAAACATCCTACGTGGTCAAGGGGTCTCCCTACTAGCAATCCGTAGGTCGCGGGTTCAAATACAACCGTGCGCAAGTAAATTTTATTTGATTAATTTGCGTTACTTCGCAACAAAATTATATATTTGTAGTTTATTTGCGGCAAGTTCCAGAGTAGAAAATTCAGAATTGAAATTTGCTTTGCAAGTTGAAATTTGCTTTGAAAGTTCGTTTAAATGGCTTTAGCCAGATCTACTATGTTCATCTAAATGACTTTGACCAAATCTAAATAACAGGGTACTTTCCTACTCAAATTTCGGAAATCAAATAGTCACTTGTTTCAAACAAAAAACACTCGATAAGCCAACATGATAACAACATGTCAAAACGCTCTCGAATCTTCTTAGGCATGTGTCTTTCATGTAGTCATAATGCAATGAACAACATTGTTAGTGAAACTAATATTGTAGTAACTGATTGTGTATTAAATAACGTTGTGAAACTAACTCTTGAATTTATAGTAAAATTAAGCTCCCGGTGGTGTAACTCAAACCTATTATCCAACTTAACACAATTCTCTCCGTAATCCATCCAGTTTCCAATAATAAGAATCACAAGTTGCATTACAAAGTCTACAACATTTTGAAAATCAAAATTTTTATAAAAGTGTTATGAATTTTTAGATTTTACCAAAGATCTAGACTTTCAATGGCTTTATAGTAATCTAATTCTTACTTATTTTTTATATTTATTAATAATATTTATATTAAAATTCCAAAAATATAATGATAATGAAATATAACCTTTAACGACCCCCTACACTCTTACAACCCAATTCTTACAAACATAAATACGGTTTTTTAAATACTATCAATGATTTGAACCTAAATTCGTACAAATGTGGGATCCTACCGCATGCAATTACACAAATAAATTTTCTATAAATTTACAAAATTTAATAATTTGACAGGTAGGTAGATAATACGAGTATTTATATTATCTTTTTATTTCTAGACAACCTAGAAGAGCCGTCTGAAATAAGACATCTCTACATATTATAAATTAAAGTCCCCCGCTGCGTCTGTCTATCTGTTCGCGATAAACTCAAAAACTACTGAACGCATTTTCAAGCGGTTTTCACCAATAGATGGAGTGGACCATGAGGAAGGTTTAAATATATAATTTGTCAAGGTTTTGTGTAAATTAGTTGAAATTTATAATTAACGGAAAATGTCTGTATGTGGTGGACGATCGGGCTGGCAAGCGACCGGTGTTTTTTTTTTTTTACAGTAAATACCGCGCAAAAGTCCCAACTGCTCCCGTCTGGAGCTAGTGAGACTAAGGCATCCCCAATCGGGGTATGTTGTGAGGCTGAAGGTAGTGGGGAGGGGAATGAGATAGGGAAGAGGAAGGTGGGGAAGTACCTGGCTATTCAGATCTGGTCACTAAACACGGCTAAAGCCATTTCAAGCAACGTTTCAATTCTGAATGGTGGTCTTACACCAGGGCGATACTGATAGTATCTTCCACTCTGGAACGTGCCGCAAATATACTATTTATTATTTTAATTAAATAAATTGTGAAATAACACAAATTAATCAAATAAAATTTATTTGCGCACGCCAGGTTCGAACCGGCGACCTTCGGATTGTGAGTAGAGAGTCTTACCTCGGGACGACGGAGGCCGTCAAAGGTGTGGATTTGATTTGTATGCAAATGGCGGTGTGAGTTAAAAGGTTGGGTAATCAACCAGTAGATGGCATTGTGTTTCGTTAGCCACAATAACGTGTGGCTGGGTCAGCTAGTTATAATATAATACATCCGATACAGAGTTGGTATTAAGCGAATTAAAATTTTAAAAAAAACATAGAAATATGCATTTAGATTAGGGTAGCAAAACTGTGATTTTTATGCGATTTTGTGCTCAGATCTCCGATTAAATCTTAAAAAAAACGTAAAATTTTTACAAGAATTCATTTGTTAGAATGTGGAGGGTCGTGGGTAAAATTTCAATATCGTTATGTTTTACGACACTTGAATATAAATTAATAGTAATAAACGTCAAAAAATAAGTAAAAGGTATCGTATTTTCTAAAACTAGCCTTGCATATCAGATAAATCACTGAACAATACTTTACACTTGATATAATGCGAGAGTGTTTAGACATTAATAACATACATACTTACATACCTACCATCCGGGCAGGTGTTCACTGCGGGTTATTATGTATTTAAATACCTGTATGTATAACTGTGTAGTGTTTAAGTAGGCATACTTCAGCTTTTAGCCATTCATCTCTGGCTAATTGTTTGTGGCTAGAAAGTGAATCTGAATGTGACCCTTTACAAAAAACCTTTGGTAAATGTTTAATGGATGCTCATTAGGAGACACTAAATACTTTGAACGAGTCATTATTCAACGACGCTCTGTCGACCGTGATGGAAAGATCTCGTTACAAAATACACAGCATTGTTATACCATGCACGTAACTAAAAAACGTTTCACTATTTATTTATATTAGGAAAAAATAAGCGCCGCCTCAAGTTGTTTAAAAAAAATGAGTTTAATAAAGGCATAAAAAAAATATTTTTAACAAGCTTTCCTCGGGCGTTGTCCCGGTAGTAATGGAAAGGATAAAAATATAATATAAATAACCCCATACGAACAAACCATATTGCGTGTTCGAGGGTAGGTACATACGTGTTTTCTTTTACACGTCAAAGCTTCTAGCTCATGAAAATAATATTTTATTTTTTAAAGTTGTTATTATTTTTATTTATTTATTTTTTTTACATGAGCTCCGCACAAGAGGCCCTTAAAATTTCGCTCAGGGCCTATGTCATCTTTGGGGATGCTGTGTGGAGGTTTTTTTTTTAGGAAAGGAAGTAGAGGAGGTTCTGGGAAGGAAAACGGTTTAAGGGGTGGGTAGGAATCTGGGGTTCAGTGTGTCCTGGTCATCCGCCTCCAAGACCTAGACAAACCTGACCCCATGAACCCGGGCATCCCTGCTAAATCACCAAACGTAGCGAACTTAATTAACCCTTAATTAGCACTTACAATCTGAAATATCTAATAAATAAAATAAAAGTGTTATTGTTATTGTTCTTCAATAACTATTTTTTTCTAAATTGTATTCCTATAAGTCTTTGATCATTATATACATACTTCATTAGAACATTATTTTTTTTCATGTAAATACTCCTCCCATAGTTATGGGAGGAGTAACTCCTAAAGCTAAAGCTAAAGTAACTCCTAAAGCTCCTCAAGCTCCTAAAGCACAACTTATGGAATAGTAGAATAATAATTATTTATTTTAAAACTTTGCGTATTATAATCATTTGTAATATAAAAAAGGAAACAAATTCTTGTAAATAAATAAAAAATAATTATAAAAAAAACCACTTTGGGTGACCTATGGCAGAGGTGTTGGTTATGCAATAAAGATTCCCGGGGCGGCGGTACCCATTCCCGCCTCCCAAATTGATGATCCCAAATTATTAGGCACATCCATGAACAGAGTGCATTTTATGTTCCAGTTCTAGGTTTTTTATTTAAATACCTTTTAAATGAAATACAATTTTATAATTTATTGGTTGATTATATTGTCTATTTGGCCTTCTCTGACTGTGGCGCTAAGGCGAGCTTTTTTGCATATTTTTCATAACTTGGTTCAAATTTCTTGGCGACAATTTCTTGTTAATAGCAATCAACTAATCAACGTTAAAAAGTTGTTTTTTGTAATTCATAGTTTTAGCTATCAATTTCTCCACATTCCAAAGCACCCACGATATAAGTAGGCAGATGTACTCAGTAAGAGTTTGTTTAAATAGGTGTCTACCGAATTTTTCTGTAAACACAAAACGATATGTCTACTAACATTCTCTTTAAAAATTAAAAAGCGTTTGTTTTCCAACAGTTTTTTCTAATAGCGTTATTGATGAAAGATAATCACATCAACAGGTACAGAAATAAGTGGCTCCTTACTTGGTTCTCAAAACCGGTTAAGTGTTTTAATGGTTTAATCTCGATGATTTGCCTGCATAAATGATCTTTAATTTGAGGAAGTACAAATCCGCTTTCAATGTCAATATACAATAATTTATAATTTAATTGAGGGCTTTATAATCGGTCATGAATCAAAGCTGTAAAAGGCTGTAAATGGATGTAAAGAGGTACTTACCTACGCTAATTTCATTCCCTACTGAAACTTTGCAAGGATTAATCTTAATTACCATGTTCTCGCGTTCTCAAGTTAATCCGAGTTACTTGGGCAAAACGATTGAGGTTCTGTTGAATAATAAATATCAGAACTTAGCCTGCTGCGTTCTTTATATGTTTATTAAGAATTCAAACGGCTAACGATTACTCTTTTTAAGGTTACGGGGTACTTAACTTGACATGTTTTGGCAGGTTTTTTGATTATATTAACTATTTACGATTCTTGTTTCTCGTTGGTTAGACGAATTTTTTTCCAGGCTACAACTTTTTCGCTTGAATTGCCCCGCTCGGGACGCCAACAAAATTAATTCTCCGAAAACAAGCTATCTGAAAAAGTTTCGTTATAAAATTTCTAACCGTTTGGAACAAAGATACAGGTTTGTATATAACTTTCACAAAACAAATAACCACCACCAACCAAAGCTTATAACTAGATTACATCATTTATTCGAAAAGATTCAATAAGAACAAAAATAATTTGTTTACTACTATAATAATATGCTGCACAGATCTCGATTTGTACCAAGCCAGGCAACTTCATCCGGGGTAAGTAATTAGCTTATTGGATGTGGGAGAGGGGAATAAAGGTGTTGCAAGGAATCCAGCAGTTTAGATCTAGTCACTAAATAAAGCTTAAAGCATTCCTACCAACGTTTTGGAATAGTGATCTTTCTTTAGGGTGGTGCCGAGAGCGACCTTTACTTTAGTACAAAGTGTAAAAATAAGCAATTCGCATCAATCAATAAGAATAATACGAAAATATTTATGTTATTTCATTTATCAAGCCCGGAATAAAACACTTTCTCTCGGTGCTTGTGTCATTTTTGGGGATGCTGTGTGGAGGATTTTTTAGGGAAAAGGAAGGAAAGGAGGTTCTGGCAAGGAAAAAAGTATGAGGGGTTGGTAGGAATCTGGAAGACAGTGTCCAGGAGTTACGAGTTGGAGGCATGAATCCATTCTGCGGTACAAGGCGATGGATCGAGATAGTCCAGAGTGGTGACAAAGTCTCCTTCAACCAGTCTCTTCCGATCTGGCCCTTAGGCAAACCTTACCTTATGAATTCGGACACTCCTGTTAAGTCACCAAACGAACCACTTGGAATGACCTATGGCAGGGGTATTGGGGCTCCGGTACCCAAATAACGTTCATCAAAAAATTCATTCATTTCATTTGACGTAGAAGACAACCGTAGTGGTCGAAATTGAAATGAAACTAATTTTGTCAAATCGACTACTGGATATTGGAGAGTTCTAGGAAAATGAGCAAAGCCAGCAAACAGTGGATTTCTATGTATCGAAAACCGATTTCCCCTCCGTATAAGGTATATAAATAAGGCAGGACGTAGAAGTACTCTGTCATACGAATCCACTTCTAAGTAAACATGCCTGATGGGCAATCGGGATCATCGGCTGAATACTTTATAGGGCGTTTTATCGTTTGCAATTCGGAAAGCGTGCGCTGCACAATGCAGCGGCCATTTCCCCCACAATCTCGGGACTCGGGACTTTCATTAATCTTTCAATTTTCCAAGCGCCCTTTTTATTTTAAACGTGCTCGCTTTGTGTTAATCCGCAGTTTACAGAATGTTTTCAGTCTGCTAATTTATTTAAAAAAATGCGATGTGGTGAAATTTGCATGTTTGAAATGGGTATTATGGTGAAAAATTAAACGTTTGAAGTAGGTAGGTATTATGATGAAATTGTGCCTGATTTTAAATGTAACCATAATGAAGGGAGCTCGTGTAAAAGTTTTTTTTGCTATATAAGAGCATGATAAGCTAAGTAGGCAAACAAACTAAGTAAATTGATCGTTAAAATTTCGCTAAAAACTTCTTAAAATTTTACTCTATTTAAATAAATTAACCCAAAACAAATATGGAAATCCGTATTCTTGATATAACAGACACATTTCAAAATGATGATTTTATACTCTCAATTTTGAAAACGTATTTGTAGAGAGTTTAAGAAGAGATATTATTGGATAACGTATATCATAATTGTTTTTCTATCGTAATTTTTTTTATCGTTTTACAAGTTACAATCCCTGTTAAATGCCAAAGAGGAAACGACGTAAAATCGCAATGTTTTGACTTTGACATAATATTTTGTGGGTCTATTTTGTGCTATCGTATATTATATTTACTGAAAAACATTCCTTGAACAATAAAATATGCATAAAAATAACATTACTTGCGTTTATTTGATGAATTTATATGTTTTACGATATTTTTCACGAGAACGACGCTAGCGAATTTGACAAACACCGGGAAAAATCTCAGCCGGACACAATAGAGAGTTTAATATAAATTATTCCGAGTGGCTAGGTGTGTTCCGGTATTTTATACCTTAAGAACAAAAATGCCCCAAGCGATTCTGACCTTGTTCTTCGTACGTTTTCTTTATACATAAGGGTTAAAATCGCATTCCAAAATAATATTTTTTCAACATTTTGGCGTGTGCGCCGGCGCACGAGCGACATATCACTTCCGCAATTAAGCAGTTTGTCAACATGATGTTAATGTTCAATTGCAATTTAAAAATACATTTTTTTCTTTTTTTTTACAAAAGAAAGATCAAAGTTCACGGGTTACGAATAACCCAACAATGTTTGAAAATCTCCTACTTCCACTACAGTAAGCCGAAAATGTTGCTTGAGTCGTAATAGAGGACTTAGCCAGCCGAGAAATCGAACGACACCCGGGTGGGACCCAAACGCGATGTCCACTCAACCACTGACAGGTCATACATAATATACAGATTATATATACATAATATACCGGTCATACATTGTTACGTTACAAATTGTCACGTTGCGTATTCGAGAATAGACCTCTTCGCGGACTGAAGAATAGACCGCCAATATAGAGGCGCGCGCATTACCCCCTCCCGCGAGCGACAAACCGACCTGTCGCTAGAGCATCTCGCCGGCAAGCCAGTCAGTCAACAGCCAGCGAGCTTCCCGATCCCACGTCTCTCGTGAACATGTGCGAGACGAGTTCAGTTTCGCCGGGTGCGCACTTCCGGTGTCCGCGTATGGACGCTGCTGGGACCCGGAGAAGAAGCGCGTAAAGCCGCTGTTGGCCCATAAACCCAAACGTGAGTCAATACAATGTTTACCCTTTGTGTGCAAATAATGTTTTAAAGCCCTAAAAAATGCGTGTAGAGAGCAAAGATTGACGTTCAAACTAACTTTCAGCTAGGATCGTTCCTCTTATGTACTATTGTGACTCTTAGAATTGAATAAACTATTTATGTGATAACCTACCGTGTTTTGCTTGTCGAAAGAGGCCCTGGGAGGATGAGAAGCGTGAAGCTCCGAACCACAGGCACTAGCCTTGAGGTTAAGAGAAACATACTTGCACCGCAAACCTGAGCTAGTTTTTATTTGGGGCAGATCCAGCATCTAATTGTATTAAATATGTGGGAGCTTTCTCCAACCCTGCCGATAGCGTCAGCACCCACGCAGACGCTAACACTGGCGCGCTAAACGTGGGGCCATTTAAATTTTTTCTGTTCCACCACGGCCTCGTTCCCAAGCAACAATTGTAAACTCTGAAATGTTATTATGATGTATTGTTTATTCCCAATTGTCTAGCACTTCCAACAGGAATCTCGGCGCGAACGTAACTTCGAATCACAATTTAAATTATTACGGGCGCGATTTTATCATTTGTGAGTCGTCACTCGACAAAATATTACCGGTATTCCAACGCAAGGTGCCCAACCTAGGAAGTTGTCGCTGCGAATAATACAGTGATTACAAAGTGTCGGCCGATTAAAATTGCTATTTTCAATACAAGTGAATAGTGGAAATAAACACAAATTAAAGAAGAATTTATTCAACAATTAAAATCATGTACATGATAAACAAATCATCCGCTTGGTCTCGAAAGTGCTAAATATTTTTATAATATACTATACTGCAGCACGCTGGTCCGTCCCTTAAACGGACACTTGCTGACACCTAGGGAACAAGTGGATTTAAATTCTTTCTGTCATTTGACAATTGGGTATTTTTGACTCTGTCGTCTGCTGAAACCGGGTCATGCCGAATCACATTCGAATAATGCAAAAAATACTTAATTCGCGTTGACGTGGATTCCTTGACATCTGACACTATAATACCTTGTCAATTGACAAAGAAGGTAATATCTTGTCGAAAAGACGAAGGGAATTCGCGTGTAAATACCAGAAAAATTGGTGCTGTATAAAATCAGGCTATAGGAAGCCGCGTAATGAAACCAGGCCCCCAAGATATTGTTGAATTCTCAAACGAATTACTTCCACGAAAACTTGTGAAAATTTTTTTCGATTTTTCCTTTTTTCGATTTTTTTAATTTTCGAAATTTTTTTTTTTTCCAAAACGCTTGGATTTTTTCTTAAAAACGCATGGCCAGAGGAAAATCGCTGCTCAAATTTTCTCCAGTTTCGGACTCTGAAAATTTTTTTCGATTTTTCCTTTTTTCGATTTTTTTTAATTTTCGAAATTTTTTTTTTTCCAAAACGCTTGAATTTTTTCTTAAAAACGCATGGCCAGAGGAAAATCGCTGCTCAAATTTTCTCCAGTTTCGGACTCTGAAAATTTTTTCGATTTTTCCTTTTTTCGATTTTTTTAATTTTCGAAATTTTTTTTCCAAAAACGCTTGGATTTTTCCTAAAAAGCACGTGGCCAGAGGCAAACCTCTGCCCAAATTTTCAAATAACCCAAACACTTATAAATACGCGTTTTTTCGCAGAAGCATTTTGTAAAAAAAAAATATATACGTCCCCAGTGGTCAATCCCTGGCAAAAAAAATTTCTTTCCAATTACGGATAAAGAGTCGAGTTCTCGTTTTTCTTCCAACGTAAGGTCACCCTGACACGACCCTATACACTATGGTAGTCCCTCTCGAAAATAGAGAACAAGTTATTATTGATAACCACAGTGCCGTAGACTCCATACACCCTGGAACTTTCAAAACATTCAAAAAAATATCTTTAAGATATTATTGGCCGGGTCTATTCAAACAAGTACGTTTATACATCTCCAAGTGCGACATCTGTAAGGCATACAAGCACAGTACGGCACCACCGTCTGGTCTAATGGGCAACCCCAAGCGTGCCGATAGACCACTTCAATCCTTTTCTATGGACCTCATTGGACCCTTCCCTAGAAGCTACGCCGGTTACATGCATATACTCAGCGTAGTGGACATCTTTTCCAAATACTGCTGGTTATTTCCTCTGAAAAGGGCAACTGCAGCAGCAATAACCAATCTATTGGAAAAACATATTTTCATACCCTACGGTACCCCTCGTACTATAATATGCGACAATGGTAAACAATTTATAGCTCTGGAATTTAAAGAGTTTTTGTCTAAATATGGTATAAAGGATGTATTCTACAACACCCTTTACACCCCACAGAACAACACCGTTGAACGATACAACCAAACCATAAACACGGCCCTGGCAATTTTGGTTGGCAAAGATCAACGCACATGGTGCAAAAAATTAGACAAAATACAAGCAGCCATGAACAACACGGTGAACCTCGCTACAGGCTATACACCATTTTTTCTCAAACACGGCATGGAACAAGTAGTTCACGGTTCACTACACCCTGACAATTGCCTTCCACCCGTCCCTTCCTCCACAGCAGACCCCGCAGCAAATTACGCCCACCGCTTGGAGGAACTCTCCGCTATCTATAGTGAAGTAACAGACGCTCTACTATTGGCCCACCAAAAGAGCGCCGACAGGTATAACCTTCGCAGGAGGCACGTCACATTCAAGGAAGAAGACATCGTCTGGAGGAGAAACAACACTCTGTCACAAGGTGCGCTGTACTTCTCTGCCAAATTGGCACCCCGTTTTGTAAAGACGAAAGTCCTAAAGAAAATCTCAGACCTGGTTTACCGATTGTCCGACATCTCTGGTAAACACATAGGTAACTACCATATAAAGGACATTGTAAAAAGTGGGAACATGGAAACAAACTCCATTGCCACGCCCGTATAACCCCAACGGTTATGCCTTGACTCCTAGCAACCATTCGTCTACACCGTGACATGGATCACTATGGAAGTCAACCCTTTTTGTTTCGTCACTAATGAGCGGCCTCTCGTAAACGATTGTCACTCATTAGGACACTCAAACGAAACCTTTCTAGCTCTGGCACAGTGGTGTCAACTGTAGCCAAAGTCATGGAAGAAATTATAATTCTCCCTTGTGGTTTCGTTTCATTTTTATTTTATTTTTGTTTGTATAAATATCTCGTCATCATCAGTCATTCGCCTCTAATTGCTGCCCCAGGTGTCAAACCTTGGAAACATCGTTTTTTCTAAGCATGCACACCTCTACCTGAAATTGATCACTTCGGAGAAAGGAATTCCCTGTGGCTTACTGCAAGTAGTCAGAGACTACGTGCCCAAGGTTTTGTGCATCGTCACAACTCGCAGCATCATATTTTCACATCATCATGTCATACCTCGTCACCCCTTTCTAAATGTTAGAAAAATCTTTTTTGTACATTAAATATCGGGTCCTCGCCAAAGTGCATCTAACCCTTATGTCATATGTAGTTAAATTAGGTAAGCAAACCTGTGTAAACCCACGGCGGTATCAGATGTTCGCTACCCGTTCTAAGTTTTTTTTTTCTGTTTTTTAAGAAAATAGAATGGCGCTCAATAAATAACCCAAATTGCTCTAGCTCTCCCCAGAACTGGATGTGGAGTCTGGAAAGTATCGTTATAAAAGGGACAACTTTCAACGTGCCTCTTCATTAACGATAAATTTTTTTTACAACATTTCAGCAACATTGAGTTATCCTTGGTCTCAACTACTCAAACTGAAATTTTGGGGTTGCCTTGTTGTGACTTATCACGTGCAAAGTACGAGGTCACAACAAGAAGCCAGGTCTCCAAGTGAACCACCCTGTGAACAACCCATCCCATTATTATAATTTTCATAACACCAAGGTGTGTTCATCGCAGTCTGTTTAAGTAAGTAAAACCTAGAAGGTCTTAAACACTCAAATCGGACCAATGTAAATAATTTTCCTTGTCAAAACGATAAGCGCATGTCTTGTATTGTTGCTACCATCGTACGTGTAAGTACAACTAAAAGTTGTACCATCACGATACGATACTCTGTGCGTAACCAAAAGGGTTTGTACCACAAAGGATCTCTTTTGCGGTAAGCTTAGATGAAATTCACATTCCATCAGCACGCCAAAAATTTTTTTTTTGTCCCTTTATTGTTGAAGTATAAAATCCTGGCCAGATCTTCAAATATGTTTTTGCCTTTGTGCAAGTCTTTAACGTACGCTAATATGGATTTATTATGCTACGGTATTGTTGTACTAAGTACATCAGTATGTCTCGCCGTCTGTATTGAATAGGTACCTTTATATGAACGTTAACCTTTGTTGCCATCATAGGTGGGAACCTTATAAAATCTGCCGTCATAGATGGGAATCTCAGAATATCTATTAAATGCGATACGGGGAGCCCGTTATAATTACTCTGTGGGTTTTTGTCAGAAATGTCATAAATACCTAGTCTTTTGCACCTCCCTTCAATACTGGGCAACCCAGTTGTAATTCGTTCATTGTTATCCGTGAAGACGTTATAAAACTTACTTGCAAATCTTTTGATTTTGCAATCTTGTACGCTATACGTGAAGACGTTATAATACTCACCATGAATCGTGCGAACGAAATAATATCAAACCTTTATGTGTGAACTACTCAATGTAGTCCACACCCCTTTTTTGTAATCATTAATATGCCCGTGGACTTCCTGTCACAAGAACCCAGGAACTATCTACTATCTCAAAAGGACTAATCATACGCTTCACTCATGATTATGGGGCATCGTGTCGTGGGAGTTAAGTTGATGGACACAAAAACACCTAACTCGTTGTCTGGGAGACGAACAAAGAAAAATCCCCAGGTTTGTGAGATTTGAGCAAGGGTCTGTCATTTCTCGCAAACAAGTAGGAGAATAAAACGACCCCTAATCTTCTGCCCAATACACGTAGAGGATTAGACTCTTTTATGTCAGTGTATTCTTTTGTCCAACACTACCAAATATTATTGTAATGTGCCAGGATGACAGCTGTAGACCTTGTTTCACCTCCACCCAGAGGTCGAATTTCGGAAATAGCCGAGTCCCCAGCAGTTTTCTTCGTTCAAATGTTCCCAATTATCACCCTCCCCCTTCCTCGAAATTATCCGTGAATGGGGATATATGCGTTACGCACTTGGCGTTTCGTTTGTCAAATGGGACAATCTTCATACGCGGATCCTTTCAACTTCCTACTCCTTTCCCACTTTGTCATAACCAATCTTGTACGCAATGTTTTGTTTTTCGAAAGTAGAAAAAATGCTACCGTATAGACGTGAGCATAGGTCATGGAAGACCAACTTCTTTCGAATGGGGAATTTTGTTATACGTACAATCCCTCAACCACGTATTCTTGGAAATGTATTTGGTAAAGAAAAAAAACCAAAAGGGGTTACACAGAACCTGTCCTTGAATACGTACCTTTGTAACATGTATTAGGCATTAGCCACATTTAGTTAGCTCTCTCTCCGTCTCTCTCTCTACACGCCAAACAAATCCAACTTTTTCTCAACATGCACACTTGTTTCTCTCCAAACTTTTTTCGTCATTGGTCTACTAGGCAGGTAAACTTCAAGAATTTTGTTCTAATAATAATTTTTGCCGGATTTAAAAAAAAAAAAAAACCAGCAGCTCTGCACCCTATCTACATCTGCGCCTCTTCATGCTGCCCTCGCTACCGTCACGGAGGTCCCTTGCCTTCAATCCCTGCGTACCAAAAGCACCCGACCGCATCTAACATAACCTAGTGTGAGTCGTGCGTGTAGTTGCGAATTGTATCACCACAAAGAACCGACACTCAAAACAAACCCGAGCACGCCAGCTCTAGGTTGGTTCCTGTTCCTGTTGCCATTGTGCAAATGCTCTGCTGCCATTATGCAAATATTCCTGCTGCATAATACAAATGTTCCTGTTGCCATTATGCAAATGTTCCTGCTGCATAATGCAAATGTTCCTGTTGCCCTTGTGCAAATGCTCTGCTGCCACTATGCAAATATTCCTGCTGCATAATACAAATGTTCCTGTTGCCATTATGCAAATGTTCCTGCTGCATAATGCAAATGTTCCTGTTGCCCTTGTGCAAATGCTCTGCTGCCACTATGCAAATATTCCTGCTGCATAATACAAATGTTCCTGTTGCCCTTGCGCAAATGTCCTGCTGCATAATGCAAATGTTCCTGCTGCCATTATGCAAATGTTCCTGCTGCATTATGCAAATGTTCCTGCTGCATAATGCAAATGTTCCTGTTGCCCTTGTGCAAATGTTCCTGCTGCATTATGCAAATGTTCCTGCTGCATAATGCAAATGTTCCTGTTGCCCTTGTGCAAATGCTCTGCTGCCATTATGCAAATGTTCCTGCTGCATAATGCAAATGCCCTACTGCCATTGTGCTGATGCTCCTGTGCCCTTGCGCAAATAACAATACCAACGATTGTTCACAAAACAATCCCACTACATACAAAAACCAGTGTACCAACCACCAATTACGATTCCACTCTCCAGTACTTCAATGGTTTCGTACTGGCTCACCCACAGGATCCGGAAGCAGTTACCCTTTCGACCTCTGTGACAGGTAGAACTCTCCACACCACCTAGAAGCCTCATCCTGTGTTCTCTTCCTCGTATTTTCTTAAAGGCCCTAGTGTCCCTTGAGTGTAATCTCAAATGGGCCAGGTTACTGTGACAAAGTAACCTTGTAACTTCAGTGAAACGTTCAACCACCCCAGACATCCTACGCAAACCACGTTCGCAAACATTAGCTCACAGACCAATGATACAATTTTAGAGTTTTTTTTTTCTATCACTGCATAACCCTTGTACCTTTCTTCAACAGATCCTTGTTCTTTGCAACTGTATTTATGTATGCCACTGCCTTTATATACATTTATTGACAATTCCTTGTTACACCATGTATCATCTCTTTTGTGTTCTGTTCATAACTATTCTCCAGCTAGGAATTTTTCTCTCTCTCTCTCTCCTCGTTTCTCTTAAATGTTTTTGGCACAAGTGCTGAAAGGGTAAGAGGATTTATTAGTCCTACAGCTCCATTGCCACGTCGCTTTTATTGCGGCGAGGGGGGAAGTGTTACGTTACAAATTGTCACGTTGCGTATTCGAGAATAGACCTCTTCGCGGACTGAAGAATAGACCGCCAATATAGAGGCGCGCGCATTACCCCCTCCCGCGAGCGACAAACCGACCTGTCGCTAGAGCATCTCGCCGGCAAGCCAGTCAGTCAACAGCCAGCGAGCTTCCCGATCCCACGTCTCTCGTGAACATGTGCGAGACGAGTTCAGTTTCGCCGGGTGCGCACTTCCGGTGTCCGCGTATGGACGCTGCTGGGACCCGGAGAAGAAGCGCGTAAAGCCGCTGTTGGCCCATAAACCCAAACGTGAGTCAATACAATGTTTACCCTTTGTGTGCAAATAATGTTTTAAAGCCCTAAAAAATGCGTGTAGAGAGCAGAGATTGACGTTCAAACTAACTTTCAGCTAGGATCGTTCCTCTTATGTACTATTGTGACTCCTAGAATTGAATAAACTATTTATGTGATAACCTACCGTGTTTTGCTTGTCGAAAGAGGCCCTGGGAGGATGAGAAGCGTGAAGCTCCGAACCACAGGCACTAGCCTTGAGGTTAAGAGAAACATACTTGCACCGCAAACCTGAGCTAGTTTTTATTTGGGGCAGATCCAGCATCTAATTGTATTAAATATGTGGGAGCTTTCTCCAACCCTGCCGATAGCGTCAGCACCCACGCAGACGCTAACAACATATTAAATTACTATAAATTGTCACAATTAACAAACATTTTTAAAATACGTATTCCATAACGATACATTCAGTAACGATGATGTGTAAAATTTGCTATTTTAATTGAATTGTAATATAATTAATACAACTTGTAACATAAATTAATTTAATGTTTTAATTAAATAACTAACTCAATTTGTTACTAAATATGTTACTTAAACTACTTAAATGAATTGCATAAGTTAATAACTGTACACTGTACCTACACAATCTGTAAACTTCATCCGCCATAACACAGGGACATCCCTAGCATGTCGGATGAATGAACACATTTTTTTTGTTCATTGTATAAACTTCTTTTAATAAATAAATAAAATAAATATCTATTTAATGACCATGTTTTCAGCAAACATCTCATTCTATTTGGATAATCGCATTTTATCATATTACTTGGTAAGATATTAAATATTTTGGGCACGTTATATTCCAGTGTTCGCTGTCCCTAGTTATTGTTATATTTTGGAACAAGCATTCCTTCATTCTTTGTGAACCTAGTATTATATTCATGTTCCACTTTCCTCTTGTAATCAGATATATGCTGAATCAATGTTTTGACCCCTTACTTGTTTGAATAAAGGAAAAATACTGCGAATTCACATTAGAAAACCATTGAATATCTACTTACATTAATTGAATTCAATTGCAACCTTTGTTCCTTCAACATTACACGATCCCAGTCTCGTAATGGAACCAGTTTGAATGAAGAATAAAATAATGTTTAAATTTCATTCAATATCTTCTTACATCAATTGATTTTAAATGTTAGTTGCCTTTCTAAAATATCAGACGAGCTCAATTGTATTGAACTAGTGTTAAAAAGGAAAAAAAACTAAAAAATCAGTTTAAAAATTCGTTTCATGAATTTTTACATTTAGTGATTTAACCGCAGAATGCCCCATTTCTACCGATTTATTACAAATTTACCTTAAACACTTACTTTTGAAGCCTTTAAAAATATATTTGTTATTCTTGAAGATAATATCTATACATTTCCCGCGCCGAAACGCAATTACATGAAACTCCCTCGATAGAAAAAAATCGCAAAGTATGCTCCGAAAATTATTATAAACACGTTTGTTTCAGTTATTTTATTAGATATATGTGTGAAAAAAATCGTAGTGTTTCATTAAATGCTTTTTTAGACAACCCCGCAAAATTTTCGCTTTATTTTAAACGAGTCGTGTTTTATTAAACATTTTCACAATTTTTGCTTAAAAATTATTGATTTAAACATTAGCGCGCTACCTCTAACATTCATATTTACATATATATACATCTTCTTTTTGAGCGGGTATACCGAGCCTTAAATGGGAACCATTGTTTCTTAAACTTTATACGTGCCCTGTCTTGTAATTGAACCAGTTTTAATGAAGAAAATAGTGTTACACCAATTTAAAATCCATTCATCTTACATTAATTGTTGAAAGATGCACGCTGCATTTCTAAAACTTAGCACGAGCTCAATATTGTATTAAACCAGTGATAGGTGTGAATAAATTTAAAAAAAAAACGAAAAATCAGTATAAACATTCATTGACTATGGTATGTTTTAAGGTTTTCACGGCCAAAAAGTATTTTTGTTATTGTTTTTGGGGTGTTATGCCGTGTTTCGCTATCTCCTTCTTTAGAAAAAAAAAAAAAAAATTCATTGACTATCTTTGGAGATAGTTTTTCTATAACTTTAAAGCTCAGTCTTGCATTGAACCAGTTTTAATGTAGAAGAAAAACATTTTAAATCAGTTTATAAAACCATTGAATACCACCTTCTTTCATTTAATAGATTTTAATTTAAGGTTGTATTTCAAAAACATTACACGAGTCCTGTATTGAATACAACCGTTCACGTCATTCGCTTTGAGCTGGCAAAAAGAAACTGCAAAACTCCTTTTATCGGATAAATGCATTTGATTGCAGTGTCCACAAATGAAATACTGCACTTTCAGTTGCCCGTTAACGTATTCAGTATTCAGTGCGGTGAATGTGAAGAGATAAGTAATTCCTTTCAGTTCTGCTTCTCAGATTCCTTGAATATATAAAACGGTACAGAGATTAGTCGGCATTTTGGTTGCTAAAGGCGGAAAGCTTCTGATGTCAAATTTATTATCGTTTGAAAACATTTTATTTTATGGGGCGTCCATTATACGTCATCCAGTCTTCGCAAATATTATTTATTGCCAATGTAATTGACCATAAAAAATAGTCTTCATAAATAACATGATGTGGATTAAGGATTTTTTTTACGAAAATGCTCAATTCGACTGTCGTAATAATTTGAAATAAGATAATTGAGGACTTCCGTGGCTGCTCTTAACTTCTGAACCCAGATTTTGAAGGTTTGGAATCTAAAATATGGGGTTTTGAACATTTTTTATTTATGTTGTGAATACCATACAAGAGTCCCAACTGCTCCCGTGTGGAGCCAGTGAGACTATGGCATCCCCAATTGGGGTATGTTGTGAGGCTGAAGGTAGTGGGGAGGTGAAGGAGGGGAAGGAGATGGGGAAGAGGAAGGGAAGTACCTGGCTATTTAGATCTGGTCACCAAACACGGCCAAATACATTTCAAGCAACGTTTCAATTCTGAATGGTTTTCTTACACCAGGGCGATACTGGGAGTATTTTCCGCTCTGGAACGTGCTGCAAACATACTGTATGTTGTTTTTAATTAATAATTGTACAATACCACAAATTAATCAAATAAAACTTATTTGCACACTCTAGGTTCCAACCCGCGACCTTCGGATTGGGAGTCGAAAGTCTTACCTCGGAACAACGGAGGCCGTCAATACATACCTAGCATTTAAAAAAAATTACGTATGGATGCATTATATTAATAACTTGCCCCTGAGAGGCTGCTTGAAATGACTTAAGATATATTTAGTAAACAAAGAAACTACCTCTTACGCTTATGCCTTGGCCTACCCCCACTAGCATTAAAAAATCCCAATAACGGGGATTCCATAGTTGACAACATAACTACATGCCAACTGGCTCAGGGCAGTTTAAATGTAGTGCGGTAAAGACAATATAGTTCATACCACACTACATTTTAAGAATATTTTCTTGAGCTTATTGATTTAAATTCACGAGGTACTTTCAGTTTCGCCCTAGAAAAGTAATGGGATTAACAATCGAAACGTTGGTTAAAATGGCTTTACCCATGTTTAGTGACCAACTCTGAATAACCAGATACTTCGTTATTATCTCCTTCTCCTCCCACTACTGTCAGAATAAAAACATACTCGAATAATTTGTGGACACTTACATATTTAAGTTAGTTTTCACAACGGTGAGAACATGTCAAAAACATAATTTGTAAGTTAACCTGAGCAAATTGCATCTATACTAATATTATAAACGCGAAAGTGCGTGTGTTTGTTTGTTACGCTTTCACGCCTAAACCACTAAACCGATTTAAAAATTCTTTTACCAATAGAAAGCCACATAATATGCGAGTAATAAGCTCTGGCGTTATGAAATTATAAATATTAATTTATTATATTTATTATACGATTATTTTCCCTTGAGTTATTGATAACGTCAGACGAAAAGCAAAACAAATCGTTGTCTTGGTAACTTTGCAGGAAATTTTATTTCAGGCGTCGTAGTTAATATCTATCTATCTGTATAAATAAAAATGAATCTCTGAAGGAGGGGGAGGGGAACCTGGGAGGGGGGAGGTGAAGGAGGCGTAGTGGGAATGCGAGAGGGGTAGGGGACGCGGGAGAGGAAGTGGAGGTGGAAGGGGAACGGGACAAATGGGAAAGGACACGCAGGGAGAAACAATTTCTTTATTAAATGGCATAGCAACGCATGCCGGGTACAGCTAGTGTTAAAAATACGAGTGCAGTTCACACACGGTAGAAGCGAAACTTTACCAAAACAATCTCAAGCCTTGAAAAGCGAAGTCATAATCAAAGAGCAGCCAATGAGCGCAGGCCTAGGACCTAGCGTCATTTCCGTTTTATATCTCAACCAATAGGAGCTCATAAAAGTGACATCATAATCAAATCGACCAATGAGCGCAGTGTGATGCTTCGCAGGTGCTAATGCTAATTTCCGTTTCATCTATATTCCGAATCACTAACGCTTCTAAAGAAGTTTCACTTCAATAAATCTACAGTGGAACAGTTCCGTGCAATTGTTCAAATATTATCGTAAATTCGGTTAGGTAATTGATCTTCTATGGTTGCTGTTTTATTTTTACTAATACGTGTACAGCTGAGCATTACGAAATGAACATCGGACAAGTCACAGCATTATTCGAATTAATTGAACAGGTTGCTTTTGAAGATCAATCATTGTGATAATAGATTAATTGATCAACGATTCACTGTTGAATTCACAAGAGAAAAAAGTTTCGCTTCCTTTGAAGAATCTTACTTTGTAAAGACTGCACGTTCATTGAAAGGACAGCTGGTTACTTTGTAACACAAACCCACCTACACCAGAGCCATTTATATCCGATGTAGACTTTCCTTTAACGGCTCAGAAAAGAAGTCGGAAAAAATTGATGCCAATGTCTCATTACGTAAATGTTGTTGGATAGTTTGTAATTTGGATGAAATATGCTATATAGGTTTTTTTACACGATGCAATGCCGCCTCATGGAGCCTCATGAATGAGTTTTTATTTTGCCCTGTTAAATTCATATTTGCCTTACTAACCTATTTTTGCATTTTGTTTTTCCTGTTAAGCACTTACAAACTGCTTACTAACAACGTATGCAGGGGCACTGGAGGTCTAGATTCGTTCAAAAATAAATAAATGTAGATTCGTTTAACAAAAAAAAATTAGTATCTTGCGAGAGCCTTGAAGGAGTAACCATCTGCTACTTGAAGGAGTAACCATCTGTTACCAGGGCGGGTAAGTGTTGGTTAACCTCTAATGTATTATGTAGACATTTTCAATTAACGTTTCCAAATAAATGTAAAAGCTCATTCATTCTTAATATTGTTATGTTACCATGCAATATTTTTAATATATTTTTTTATGTACTCTTTAATGTACTTAAGCCTTAATATTGTAAGACTGTTGGTTTGCCAAAAATAAATAATCAGACAGAATTAATATTGGATTATAATATAACTGGAGCTTAATGTTAGAAATTCCTGTATTAAACTTTTGAATCTCTCAGGAATGAAAATTGTTTATCATTTTTCGGCGTAAAAAAACATTGAAAAATATTTTTACCTCTACGTTAGACAGGTCAAAATTTTATTAAACTCGAGCACCTAACATAAGTTTTCGTAGTATTAAAATAAGTGTCGATTTAGATTAGTTTCTCGTAACTAAATCAATTTACCCCAAACTGGCATAGGCACTTAAAACATTAACCCCATACATGCATTATGTGTTAAACTGTTATATTTTGCTTACGTTAGAAGTCAGCTTGAGTACAATTCTCCCGTCTGAAATCCACATTATAATACTCATATACAAGCTGTTGAAAGAATACAAAAAAAAATAATTACGTTTTCTAAATTTTAAAATGGATATTCTAGCAATTATATTAACTATAACACTGGGTTACATGATATGAATATGCTCAAATTGTCAGACAGAAGAATTTTCACTGACTTGGTATTTTTGTATAAAATTCTAAATGATTTAGTTGATAGTCCGGTATTCCTTAAACTGATAAGTTTCTGGATACCACAATGTAATACCAGAAGTCAGGATTTATTTCGGTGCAAAAATTCTGGGACTAACTACCATATGTATTCCTCTTTGCCCAGGATACTATTGGAGGGAAATAATTATTCCAAGTCAGTGGACATCTTCAATTTATCTTTAAACAAATATAAAATAATGTTATTGGGGCAATTCAATTTTGTAAAATAAATATTGTATATTCTTATTCACGTGTAAAAGCCCCCAAAAAGGGCGCTAATAAATAAATAAATAATATTAATATCTTTCTGGTGGTCTGGGTTATTGAACATCCAGTATCTATAATTTTAAAAAATGAGTCTACAAATAGACTTGCTCTTTATTCTTCCACTTTTTATGTAACTTAGTGACATAAAACACTTAATTTATAAACCCATAACAAACTACTATAGCAGTAAAACAGGTGTACTAGCCTGAGACCAACGAATTCAAATCTCATAAAATTTAATACATACAGGTACTTAATTTTGCACGTCCAAAACCAATATTGTTCCGACTGCAAGATATTTATGGCCTCAGTAGGAATTCATTAGTATAATTAATAAACTTTTTAAAGTGTTTATTATCTCAGTCTAATATCAGCATTCTCGGTATACTGAATGCATTTCATCCGTAAATATTGTACCTATTTTGGATATTTCCTGCATACCTTATGCATCTGGTGTGTGTTTGTAATGATAGAAATAATCAATATTGATGAATATATTATTTCCGGTAGGATTTATTTAGAACCACGTAGTTATTTTTATCGCCCATGTGTAAATCGGGTTTCATTACAAAGTTGTTTTACAGCTTATTGAAATGATCATAGCTGATTATTAATATAATATCATGAGGTGGTTACGAAAATAATTTATTTACTTTCTTCCTAATGATGGAGAGAAGCTAAATGATTTTAAAATTATACCTCGATACCTGTATCATAGATAATTTATTGCTAGGTTAGTTAAAGTAGGAAGTTAGTAATATGATATAATTGCATATTGTATATATTCACTCATCTACAAAATCTCGAAGGCAAAATTGATGACGTTAATCCGCGGTATTCTACCGATTGTAATATATTTCTCTTGAACACATTGTTTTCAAGTTCCTAAAAACATACTTTATATATGTTATTTTTTAAGATAATATCTACAGACTCTCGACTCACAATCCGAAGGTCGCGGGTTCGAACCCGGCGTGCGCAAATAAATTTTAATTGATTAATGTGTTATTTCACTTTTTATTCATTTAAAATAATATATAGTATGTTTGCGGCACGTTCCAGGGTGGAAGATACTATCAGTATCGCCCTGGTGTAAGATCACCATTCAGAATTGAAACGTTGGAAATGGCTTTAGCCGTGTTTAGTGACCAGATCTGAATAGCCAAGTACTTTCCCACCTTCCTCTTCCCCATCTTCTTCCCCTCCCCACTACCTTCAGCCTCACAACATATCCCAATTGGGGATGCCATAGTCTCACTGGCTCCACACGGGAGAAGTTGGGACTCTTGTGCGGTATTAACTGTAAAAAAAATACATTTGTAAATCCGAAACAGTAATTATATATGAAATTCCCTCTTTAGAAAAATATTGCAAAGTATGCTCCGAAAATTATTTAATTATTCAAACAATGTAACATATATTATTATTTATAGGTACAACGTACGTGTGAAAAAATCACAGTACATCTTTAAATGCAACTTAAGCATTGTTGAAAGATTTTTGCACTTTGTTACACGAGTCTTATTTTATTAAAATATTTTCACAATTTTCGCTTAATTCTTATGGTTTTTTTTAATATTAGCGCGCTCCCTCTAACGTTCACATTTACATATCTCCTTTCTTCTTCTTTTTTAATGCTTAGGTACTACCGGGCCTTAACCGTATTGCTTTAAAAGTGGCACAAGTCAATCGCTTATGTTCTATTCAGTGTTCGACAAGCATACACACTCAATCCTTTACAAAAAATGTTTAAGAGCATTAGTATGTTTTACAACACAAACAATCGAGTAAAGTATGTTAAACGCTCTGCATTCTCTGCAATAGTATGTATGTACCTTGTAGTACGAAAGATTTTAAGAGAAACGTTTGCGCGGCCCGTTTCATAAAAATCCTAATTTTGAATATGAGACCAAAATAGCCCACCAAACTAAAAAATAATTTTTGTAAACAAAGGTATATAAAATATCTAGTACGGATATGAGCTACTTTATTTATGTTTGCTTTAAATTATAAGATACTTTAAATGGCGTTGCAATGCTATAGAAATAAATTGATTCTCCCTTCATATCCTTTCCCGTGTCTCCCTGTTCACCTCCCGAGTCTTCTTCCACTACCGCGTTCCCCTTCCACCTTCCCCCCTCTCCCAGTCACCCCCCTCCCCCGTTCCTCTTCCCCTGCAGTCTTTCCTCCCTGCCGTTAAAATAAAATATACGAAATATAGACATGTTCATTTATACAATTTTCATTACGCTATAACATACCATTACATACAGCCTATAACCATTGCGGACATGCCCACAACAAATCACAAAAGTTTCATCGCAATTAGGGTTGCCATCCGTCCGGGTTTCCCCGGATTTGTCCTAGTTTAGAGGGCGTCCGGGGAGCGTCCGGGCGGGACTACATTTGTAGTCCGGGTTTAAAAATTTAAAACTGATTATTAAAACAATTTGTAACAAACTGTAATAAGATTCTGTTTTGTAAGGTACATCAAAAATGATGATAAAAGATGACTAAATTTAATTTTAAGGTCTGAAAATAAATAAAAAGGTGATTTACGACATTTTCAAATGTTTTTTAATACACTGACTATGTTTAAAAAATCCTGTTGACATGTCCGGGTTCTGGGCTCTAAAATCCGGGGTTTTCACACGCCTTGTCCTGGTTGCCAAATTTTAGGGATGGCAACCCTAATCGCAATCGATATGCCTTGGGAGTATAAAAATAATTTTTCAATTAGGTTGGGTATTTTGATCTCAAATTCAAAATTAAGTTTTGCATGAAACGAGCTGAAACGGGGCGGGCAAACGTTCCTCTTAAGGGGATCCAATAGTCCAGGGAAAAATCGAAGTCGGAATTCACGCCCATTGTGGGAGGAGTTTAAAAATATTTGAGAAAAAGCTTTTGGAACGGTTGAAAAAGGTATTTGAGAATTTTTTTTTACAGGTTGGTTTCGTAAAGACCTAAAAAAATATTAATTCCTTTTTTACACATTGTTTATTGTAACAACAAGGAAATTTAAAATTAATTTCACGGAACCGAGCGACGTGGAGTCACACGTCTGTTCCCTGCTCCGGCCAGGGTGTTTCTGAATGGAAGTGGGGTGTGGCAAGCCAGTAGTCCTTCGGTGAACGACATAAAGGTCACTTTGAAAATCCACATTCGTCGGCTGCCAGCCGTATTGTGAAATAACAACGCAAATATGCATATTTTATTTTATTTTGTGAATATCGGGCGTAAATATCAATTTTTTTTGCGATTATCATAAAAGAAACTAAATTTGCTACAATACAATACAATAAACAATACAATAAACAATAAAATTATATCCGAAAAGATGTTCATACGTAGGAGAGTTTGCACTTGAAAGTGTTTTTTTAAAGACCTACTACTTTATTTTTTTCTAGGCTTATTAAAAGACTTATAAAAAAAATGACCGATATTTTTAAGGGCCGAGATATGTTCTACACGCATTATTTTATTGAAGCATCTATAATATTTCTAAACGATCAAATTTTCAAAACAAAAACACATGATTTTGTGTGATTTTGCATTATTTACTATGGCTTCATCTTAAGTGAGTTGAATAATATGTTACTGATGCAATGTGAACTTCAACACAGATGTTACAATCAGTTTTTTAATCAATAAATCAATGTTGCTAATTCAATGCTATCTGATGTAATATAAATTGTATGTTGTTTTGATAGATCTACCTATTTAACAAATGAGTTACAAGTTACACCTACTCGATCATAAAAAAAGTGTTGATATTTTCAGACACAATATTTCTTCAATGAATGAATAAACGTCGGTAATGAGTGTGCCATGCAATATTTATACACGTCAAATCGTGATTTAAGACCAAACGAAATATTATTATTGTCTTAGAAACTCAATACAAAGCCCACGACTGTTGGTCGATACTTTAGTGAACTGACATGACACCCCGTTATTATTATTTTTGCCTAACAGACGTATTGAACATTAATTTATCAAGCGCCTATTGGCTCTAATAGCTCCTACAGCGATAACAAATATCTCTCTTTAGTCATAAATTACAAGAAACTGGCGTGTACTAATAATTATGAGCTTGCATTTAAAATTTATTTACACGTCTTTTGTTTTTGCACATATACCTACCAAAATAATTGTAGGTATGCTTCTTGGTATTTATTGCATAAATGCCAACAGTCATAAGCCAAAAATTTAAACCACATTTACTTCAAAACTTTATGTAGGTAAAAATCTTAAAATGTGTTTGCGTGACCCATTTAAACTCTCGAACAGTGAGTTCTTTAGCGTCATAAAGATTAAAGATAAAGCTTTTTAATCATTGAAGATAAATGCTACTATTTTCAGTTCACTGCGTCAACGCCATCGTCAGTTTATAGTAAATAAGACTGGTATTGTTTGTTCATTTTTTGTTCAATTGTTTGAGTGTTGAAATCACGGGCAGCAAATCTAGAATGATATATTTAGAAAGTCATACAATAATTCAACGCTTATCTCTATTTTCACACAGAAACTAATGCGTATTCAAGGATGTATCTCAATACAATTTATTACAAATTGCGCAACACGGCTTAATTTAATTCGATTCGATTACATCGAAAGAGCATTCTAAACGTTTATCTTTCAGCTTCTAGCAACGCCATCGACTATTGGAAGGTTTATGAAACCGAAGCGCAGTCCAAACACTAAGCTCGGAGATCAGGCTTTAAGAATACCAGAGAGCTTAGAATAAACTCCAGCTTGAACATTACTGAATTCTCTGGAAATCATCTCAACTCTTTAAGAAATCATTTCCAAACACAAATAAGAGAGTTCAAACTCTTATTTCGGAACTAGCCCATACTACCACAAAGCAATATCTATTCTTCCACTAATGTTTGTATTGTAGCTATTTTAAATAATTTAAAACCCCTTAAGTGAGAGACAATCATTACGCCATTTTAGTTATGTATTTGAAATTAAAGTTAATTGTTTAAATAAAAAAAATTTAAATAGACGAAGTCTAAACATGATGAACGTGTGTCGGAAATTGTGTATTGAACATGAACGTTCGCCTCTGATGAACGATGGTGAAATAATTAAAAGGCCTGTAAGCATGTTCGAAAGCCTCTTCCATTCTGACCTTCAAACCAGTTTGTACTTAGATATATTATATTAAATATCGTACAAAGTCCGTATATTATCGTACATGAAATAACAAAACATCAAACATTATAGGTACTACAAATCGATTAATAATTTATGAAATGAATTATATTCATACGACTCACGGTGGAACTTAATCTTTAGTTGGAAATTTCATTTGCTTTTTAAGCTCAGTTTGAGAGATATTTATATCTGTCAAGTTGTTCTCTGGTAGAAACCTTGCAAAATAAAACTACTGATAACTTTGCTGAGTATACTGAAATAACTATAGATAGTCATTAAGGAAGATACCTGCTGCCGTGGATTACAGACGTGGTTAAATGCAAGTTAAATCGAATTGGTTCGCCTTTCAATTCGTTCGTTCGCAAATATTCTATTCTGACTCCGTACTTTGACAATCTTAATAATATTAACAATGATTGAATTAAAAGTACGACCTAAAGTTTTCTTCAACGAGTTTCCTTCTTGGGCTTACTGACAGCACAGACAGAGCCTACTAATTTATTAACCAATGGGATATTCCAAGCATCCGCCCTTTACAAATTTACGCTTCTACACCTTCCGAATCGGGTGCAACAAGCAAAACAATCATTTGAATTTGTTTCAATGAACAAATTTGAAACAATCATTTCAACTTTTTAAAGTATTTAAAAAAATTTATTTGGCAATAATAAGGGTTGAACAATTGACTATTGTTGCACTTACACCCACATTGCTTCTAACCCCGGCAAGGATCAATGTTTCCAAAACAAAGTTTTTGTTTGTTTAAAAAACAAAATAAAACTTGTATATAAACTAATTAAATGTCTGCTCTAGATTCAAAATATTTTTCACAAGTCAGTAAAGATATTCTGATTTAAAATACCGTCTCACTAAATGATTTGGCTCCTCTTCCAGAGACGTGTCTCTGTTGTTATCCGTTGCAAAACAGCAACAACCCTGACCTCAGAACAAAGAAGATAAACATGGAACTGACAGTAAGATAAAGGAATGGATGGATCCTGCGTTAGAACAGCTGTCAAAGTAAGAGTAAAGTTACAAAATTACTCAAATAATTTAAGATGAAAACCACCAGGAGGAATAATATATTATGTGGTGCCGGGGCCGGTACCATATGTAGACGTGTATTACACTCGTAAATATGTAATTTGCAAGTGTCGCAATGTCGATTCGAAACGATTTTGTGGAAGATTTGTTGAAAAATACATCGTTTAAAAATACATACATTTTCACTTCACTTGTAGCTTAAGTTTGTTAGAGTTTTCTTGGTAGATTATAAAAACTTTAACTTTTTATTTCTAGTACAAAGTTAAGTGTTACCAAATTTACATAGAAGAACCTTATACTTTGCGTCAAATAATAAATAAATAAATAATGTGCCGTAAACATTATTAACACAGAGTTCTATAATTCATGACGTCGGTTTTATCTCATGTAACCAAAAAAAATCAGTGTTCATTGTGAGGTTTAAATTTTTCATAAACGGATAAAATGGGTTTACTTAAAAGAATACTAACATAGATACTACTTAATAAAATTAATTTGGTTTGTTTATTTGATTTATAAGATAAGTGTTTTCTTTTTAATATTGGTTTTACCAATTATTTACATGTTAAAATCTTTAATATATTGTGAGGTAAGTAATGTGGCTTTTTTATTTCTATAAAACAACAACAAAAAAAGTACACATAATGTGTACTTTTTCAATATTCTTACCCCGATCACAGTGATCCAGAAGCTAATCATTAAAGTAATCCTAAAGAAACCCTCCACATATCCAACAAAAACACTTTTCGCAGATTTCACGGTGCCTCGAGTAGAGAATATCTTCAAGAAAAATGCAATCATCCAAATTTACAAAGATAATATCGTCAAAAAATTTGAAACCCACCAATCAAAAAGATATCAAGACAACATCAAAATACAAAAATTTAATACCAAACTAATGCAAAACAATTACATCTATTTAGGAATAAAGTATTTCAACAATCTTCCGATTGAAATAAAAAAAATCAAAGACATCAATAAACTGAAACTCAAACTGAAGCAACATTTCATCAGAAATAATTAATTAAATAATTACCTGTTTTTCTCTTTCTTTCTATTTATTGTCAATCTATATTTATTTCTATATAATTTAGATTTTTCGAATTTCTCTAAAGTGCACAATATTTTAGTATGTTACCATATCCCATTGTATGTACACCTTCACATATAGATGATCCAGAAGTTTCAATTGTTCCCATTATATAATGTTATATAACCTATTGCATAATGTTATTCTATTTCTGTCATAATTAGTGTAACTCGCTCATCAAGCACAAGAACTAGCTTCTTCTTTGGTGAGACTGCAATTTTAAAGAATTTCTGAACCAATATGTAATTTATATTAACCCACTGTAAACTTATATATCTATATTAAATAAAAAATAAATAAAAAAAATGTCTTAAATGGATGAACAATTATTTTTTTGAAGATTGTCCGAAAGCCCTAATTTTAAATTCTAATCTCGTCGGTTTTGAATATTCCCCAAAAGAAAATCAAAGCAATTCGCGTTTTATTGGGGTGATTCTATTGCCACTTAAAGAAAAGAAACACTTTTTTATAGCCGCGGGGAATAAAACAGATACGTGATGTGGGCCAATAAAATGATATCGCTGGCCATAGTCATCTCGTAATGCATAATTGAATCATAAAACTACATGTCTTTTGATTACTTTAATGCCTTACTTGATTTGAACTGAATTGATATCCAATTGAAACAAACTGTGAACCGAACCATCTAATTGAGCTATCAAACGTTATTTTATGGCTTCAAATCAGGCAATATTTTTTTGTCTGTCGGACACCCTGCGCGTTATTATTATTATTAAAACAATTTGAGCTAATTTTTTTTTTGTCGCGACACATAAAAGCTGAGGAGATAATCTAATGGAAGGTTGATGAATGACGCACTCGAGAAAGACGTAGCTCTTCATGACTTCCAAGCTCAGTTCTGGTACAAGATGATAAACGACCTCCGATAGGAGTGATCACCAAAAGAAGATTAATAGTAAAGCAAAATAACATGTATATAAAATAGCATAATACACGAGGTACAATAAACCTGGTCTCTGAACACAACGAAGATCATTATTTGAGATTTTCACGGCCAAAAGAATTATCGTGCTTTATTTTTGGGGTATTATAATACCCCAAGTGTCCATTTTCAGGGCAGATGTGTAGTGTAATATCCGAAACGTTGGTTAAAGAAGGAGATAGTGCAATAGGCATATTATTACAAAAATACATCATGATAAAAACAAAGACCATTTATATCAAAATTCTGAAATTAATCTAAGATTCCGAATCGGGTTTTCTCACTGTGAGTATCTTTCGCTCTAGATGCAAGCTATTTTATACAAAGGAAAGGGTTCAGAGTCAAAGATCTTGACGATCAGCTATGACAATCTTAATAATTTAAAATTTTTAGAAAAATCATCCGTAAAAAGCAAGTTTTTACTAAAATTAATTTTCTTCAATTCTCGACTTGATGCGCTAATGCTTGGGCTGGCTAGTAGACACATTCCAAGTTTTTTTTTAGTTTTTCTGGGGATTGAACCTTCCTCCTCAGGGATTGACTTTGAGTGAAGACCGCTCGTACCTAAGCCAAATTCTAATTGAATGGCAACGACATTTATTTAATGGTTCAATTTTTTTAATATAGTGTTATCGAATTTCAGAAAAATGCATGGATATGCGTGTGTGTTCGTGAATGCCAACAAATATTAAAATAGTGTATTTTCATCAACAACATTTCACTCCGCCGAGTTTCAGCTCGATCGGATGTCGGGAAGTAGGTTAATTCGTGCAATATTTGCATTTATTTATTCAAGAAAACAAAAACGAAATTCAAAAAGATGTATTTCAATGTATCGGAATTTTTTTAAATGCAGATCGAATACGAAAAGGTTTTCTAGAATTACTTAAATTATAAAATCTACGACGTAAAAAAAATTATACATTGCATTAAACTTTTTTTGAGGGGTTTGTATTACCCCCCACCGGTGCAGGAGGGTTAAGTGCGAACATCACTGTAATTCGAGCTGTTTATATTATAGAGACAACACCATTGATATTTCTAATTAGGTTATGAGATCACCCCTAAGTGGTTTATCTAAATAGATGTATTACGTAATTAGATCAAGCACTTAGTATAAAATATAATTAATTTATGCCATATCAATTGACTACAGGAGTATGAAAATCTCAAAGGTAACACGCACTGATCCGGTAGCTCTATTGATGCATCCCTTACGCGGGGAAAAGTTATGATGCGGAAAGAATAGGGAAGTATAGGAGAAAGAAAAAGAATGACTTCTCGTAAATGTAATAAGAATTCTTGGCTTGGCCTTAGCGCTTGGTCATATTTATCGAATTGCGTTGAAATATTTAAGTGCTATTCCAGACTTGGTTGGGGGAAAACTACATGGGCTGTGCGAGGAGAGATTGGGCGTGCAATGGACAAAGAATGAAGTAACGCGGGACAGGGACTCCTGGAGACGCCATATCGATGAAATTGATTCCCGACCCGAAAATAACATGGTGAAAAGATGTACGTTACGTATTAATTTAGGGCTTGCTAAATAAAATTAAGAATTTACACCAAAAGAGGCACCGGAAACCTTGAAACGCTTGAGCCATCTGTGTTTTTTAAGATATCTATCGAACTGCTAACTTTACAAAAGTGGCTAACCAAGAGTTCAGGTCCAAAGCACAAGCAAATCAGTAAAAGCTTAATTGATTACATTCATTTGTCAATATTTCTGTGCATGACCATAGATTGCCAATAAAATAGCTTTCTTCAGTCGATTTGAACATGAACGTTAACAAATAACTGACATTGGGCGCTTTTAATATTCCTAAAAAGCATAAAACATACGTTCATCGCCACAATAATGCTGCTTCCCTTTCTTACGCACTAATAAATAATATAAATAAATAATAGTGAGACTATAGTAAAAATTCAATCATTATCACGCCTCTCCCTCACCTTAAAACTCACTCGTATTGAAGAAATGAAACGCCGCGCGTCATTACCGTCGCCGTGCCGTCGATGTGGGAATTTAAAAGAAGTTATGTAGTCGATACAACTTGAATAGTTTTACTTATTTTACAGGCCCAGAAGGCAAATCCACTTACATAAACGTCCAATTCTCTCATTCCGGTTTGATAAAATTTCTAAATTTTCCCTCTCAGCTCAATTTTCTTGAAATTCGGAATAAATCGTGGACATATCGAATATATATTGTTATCGATTTATTTGTGAATTTTATGTTTGTGAAGTTCTTATCACTCTTAATAAGAGCGTTATAAAATTGTGAGTCAATGCAATTATTCATTTTATAAAAAAGCATAGTAGTTTTCTATCAGTAGTTAGCATTAGGTTTATTAATCATATTGCTATTTAATATTTCCCACGGTAACGGCACAGCGACAGCAACGGCACGCGGCATCTAAATTGTTTAATACGATTGAGGGAGATGAAAGAAAATGGTTCCTTTTTCCTTTGGCGGAAATAGACGTAAGAACATTGTTCGTCTCATCGTTTTTCTCACTTTTATTTAGTGTTTAAGAAACAACTGCAGCATTAATGTAATAAAGAATTTACGTTTTTTTTGCTTTTTTCTGCCGTTGCCATACCGTCGCCGTAGGAATTCTAAAAGCGCCCAAAGTCAAACTAATTGAACATCAAGCAACGTTTTGGCTGCTGCTGCAATTTGCTCCATGGAATAACAACACATAATTTAATTTTGTAAAGTTTGTCCAACTATTCAGAAGTTCAGAGAATTTGACCTGAACTTTGAATAGCTTTGAATAAACCGCGCCTGCAATGGAATTAGTACCAGCTTGAAACGACATGTTACAAAACATAGGTTTGATGCCTACCTGTTAAACCCTAATATTTTCGGTAAAAGGCTCATAATTTATTTTGTTTCTAAAATAATAGTCTTCTTCTAACATCACAGGTAGTCTAAAATTACAACTTCTACTATTTACGTAGACTTGTGGTACCAATAAAAATTAAGGAAAGGCAATAATAAAAATTTAAAACCTTTTATTTGGTCAAACATATTTTTAAGAAAACTCATCTTCATAGTGCTACATAAAAAAATATTTTAGAACTTGGCATTAACGTTTTGATTACTTTTGAAGCTGTACTCCGTACGATGGATTTATTTTATAATAAAAAAACAAGGTAGCTAAAATAAATAAATATATTATGCAAGTTTTACGAGATTATAACGGCAAAGAAAGTTCAACAAACAGGTACAAGGTACCCATAAGCCTTATTTTTATTAGTCTGTTGAAAAACCATTTTCGATATTCATGTGAAAAAATTCCTACTGAATTTCTCTATTATGCATTAGTTTCCATCGTTCAATGTCACGAACTTTGACAAAGTAATGGGTAAATACTGGGTTTTGTGTATCTAAAATTCACTTCGTGTTGAACGTGTGGGAGATATATTTTTCAGTTGAGAAATCATATCCACTTACACTCGTACGAGGTGTAGCACACTCGAGTCATAAAATGATTTATTTATATACATTTGTTATGACAGCTGTACAACCTTTGGTGTAATGCATATCACTCTTCAAAGAACATGCAGTCAACAACGAAAATTTAAAAAAAAAAGTAAAATACTCATACGAACACACGTAGAAATTTACTATTCGTCAACTAAAAGGTCGTAGTTTGGTGTAATAATGGTGATTTGAGTGAACCGTATGCAATTTAGATACTCCTTATATTAGTTAACACATTACCAATGTTCAGCCCATTCGGAGGTCCTATCAGCAATGTTAAAAAATAACCTTTTATAGATAAATTTATAGACAGTGATGAAAAGTTTGAACGCTCCATGCTCTGCTGAGAAGATCGAGCTTTTCTTTACTTTGACATGACCAGGGACAAAACGAATTTCACAAAGCTTTGAAAGCAGACGTACAGAACTCCAATAAAGCATACAAGGCGATCATCGGAATTATAAACGTTATCGTCACCTCATAATAAAAAATTCCAATTATTTATTATTTTTGTGTTTAATTCGTAGAATTCCATTTATTTTTTTTTATATTTAATTAAAATTAAATGGGATAGTTTTGTTATCAAGTATTTTAGTATTTTTGTAAAAGCTGTTTCGGTTTACAAGACCATTTTCAAACTGCGTTTCAAGTTTGCAAATGGTCCGGTAAACCGAAATAGCTGTAACAAAAATAAATATTTAAATACTTGCAGAACTTAATAATAAAACTATCAAATTTAATTTTAATTAAATATAAAAAAAGATAAATTAAAAAAAAATCCGTAGATTTTGATTTATAGCACTTTTGTTTCTAACATCGTTTAGTTAGATTATATTTATCACCATTGTAGCAATGGAGACAGAACGGTATACACGAGACCTATATGATTTTCTCTCAAAAACGAAAAAAAAGCCTGAGGGGTTAGTACGGCAGATAAGGAAAAGCTATCGTGGAAATTACAACCATTTCACAGATATATTATTTTTAAATAATAGTTTTTAACATTAGATGTTTATCATTTAACACTATTCTTTCCGCTATTTCTTGATACAGATATGTGCGTTCAACTCAGCCTGACTGGTACAACAATTAACAAAACAAACTACTTTTGGTTGTCGGTGCGTGTGTGATTTCAAAGTCTATTTAAGCAAAATGCTTAAAAATGTCTAAAGACATTGAACTTTTCATATTCAAAATTGGCATTGATGAGCATAAATCAACCCAGACAAGCGTTAAATTAGGTACCAAAATTTTTTCATAAAAGAATAATTCTACATTTTAAAAATGTATTTCTTTTGTTTAGATGTTTGATAGATCCAAATCTGTAAAATTTGTCAGATATCGTGTCTCTTAATTATTTGTCAACATTTCGTCGCCTCAGTTCTTAATTGTCCAAACGATCATTAGAAAATTTGACAGGAGGATAAGGTTTTCTTTCATTATTTCAATGAAACATTATGTAGGTTTTTAAGGTAAAGATATTTTCGTAAAGGTAAAGGTCTCAACAGTTTAAATAATTCATAGTTAAGTGATTAACCATCATTTTTTATACTTTAATTTTCATTTTGAAGTGGATATCGAACAAAAACTAAAACGGTCGTTTGGACAATTAAGAACTAAGGCGACGATTTGTTATTTATTTTGTTGTTATATTTTTAAGAAAGTCGATAATATTTGTTTTTGATAAGCAAAGATTCCGAACTATTTTTTTCGTAGATACTGTTAGCATCACAAATCTTACAATTATAATCTTCCGTTATAATTTTTCTCGGATGTCGAGTCACATGTTCACAAATCTTCATAAGAAAATAATGCTTCCAGAAATTTATAACTTGTATCTTCAGGGAAGATGGGAAGTAAGTACTTAACTTTCTCAAAATTCGTTGTAAAAAACTAACGTACATAATTTAAATCTATAAAAGTTGAAAAACGCGAATAGAAATCCAATTAAATATTTTTGACCCCCTACTTTATTGAATGCTGTAAATAGAAAAGGCTATTTTCGTATTTCCTCGAAGAGCCCCATTTCCGATTATTTGATAGCATCTTATATCTTTGTATGGGGGGTGAAATAGGAAACATCAATAACCAATAACCATACAAACCGCCATCTTCGGGTCTTTAAAAATGTATTCAATTTTATGTGCCATAATGTCGTATAATATCTCATATTTATCGTACATAACATTTTAACTTTTAAAGGGTTGATGAAATCTTAAAAAAAAATATATTAAAAATTGACGGCATCCGTCGCGTAGTTTCACTTTAATCAACATTATTATTTCAATTGATATTATAAGTTAAATTAAATTAAAATAAACAAGTAAAATTAAAAATTGAACTATCAGAGACGGCTAAAGATTTTCACTAATTATAATGATTTATTTTTGGGGGTATTATGCCATGTTGCGCCAACGTTTCACATCTGCCATGATGATGGACACTGCTACGCTGTCCGAAACGTTGGCTGAAGAAGGAGGAAGCGAAACTCAGCAAATATCCTAAAAGTCAATCAAGATATTGAATATTTGAGGTTATCCACCACTTACCCGCCCTGAAGAGCTATTCTCTAAGAGATCTCGTTCTCCCGCGAGAAGTGCTGTCAGATTTGTGTGATTTTCTACGGCTGTTATTTCCTTTTTCTATCGGTCGATGTCAAAATTTCAGCTGTGAGCTGTCACGTATTTTAGTTTGGGTCGTTTTAAACACGAATTCTTGCAAGTGTGCATGATTATTTATTCATTTAACAGCTGTAGAAAATCACACAAATCTGACAGGACTTCTCGCGGGAGAACGAGATCTCTTAGAGAATAGCTCTTCTGGTATACCTAAGTAACAGATGGTTGGTTACTCCTTCAAGGCTTTCGCAATGACTCTAATGTTTTTGAATGAATGAATCTACATTTAATTTTGAAACGAATCTAGAACTCCAGTGTCCCTGCATACATTGCTAGAAAGCAGTATGTTTAGCGGGAAATACAAGATACAATAAGTAATAAGATAATGGAGAATTCAATATATAAATGTGTGACTTTAAATCTAAAAAAGGCCACTTTTTCAAACCGTAATTTTTTTTAAACTACTCACTCACCCCAATTCAACTCAGAAACTACGCAATTCAATTACAAAAATATATCAAAAGAATAAATATTAGAAGATTAACATTTCACGCAATTTTACTAATTATAATTAATTCTTAGCTAAACGGTTGAACTCTTGCATCTAGTTAACGCTAAGTAAGTACTTCTACAAAAACCCATTAAAGTAAACCATTTTGTTCAAATATTTTGAGACCTAACTACCGCGCATTGGTCTCTTTCCATGGGAGTATTAATAGAACTTTAAGATCACTGTATCACAATTCGCGGACATTTTAAAGGTTTTTATTTTAAATCTATTTGTTTCGTTATAGAAATAGATACATTTGTTACATTTGTTACTCTTCAATATGAAAGCCCGTGGGGTATTATTTTAAAAGAAAATAAAACTAAAGCTAAAAATATACTTCACCCTTCACAAATAAAGTCCTTCTACTAAGACTCACTCAGTGATAAATGCCAATACATACTAGAATCTTCACTACCTGACCACAGAAGTCTTCCAAATTGGCTATCTACCGACGTATTTAAAGATTTTTTTTAAAGTCAAAGAACGGAGCCGAAATCACGCGCTCAACTTGATTTCAATGTTAAATCGATAAATTATTCTCAATCATTGTATGTACGGAATCTAACAATGGCAATTTACGACAGCGTAAATTAGGAATCTAAGAATTTGTTCGAATGAGAATAGGTGTGGAATATGTAATAATGCCTCGTATGGTCCTGCCGGTGAGAGCTCCGTTGCAACCTGTATTTATGAACTCTCAATTGGCCATATAAATTACAAATTGTAGCCTATGCGAGTTTCGAAGAGTTAGATAATGAATGAATGGGAGCATGTATGTGTGTGCTTAAGGTTTTAATAAACGGCGCCATTGCTATCCTGTGGTACGAGTGATAGGTCGGGTGTGTGTCGTTTATAAAGTAAATAACATTTTGTAAAGTGTTCAGTTACAAATACATTTTATAAATCGAAGCTGGACTTTTAAATTACTTCCCTTGAAATATCAGGACATTTGAGGATATCACCGGCCGGACGGCCGGCGTAGTCCAGCGGTAAGGCTCTTGACACGCATTCCGAAGGTTGCGGGATCGAATCCCGGCGTGGCAAATAAATTTTATTTGAGTAATTTGTGTTATTTCACAATGTAGTCATTTAAAATAATATATAGTATATTTGCGGCACGTTCCGGGTGGAAGATACTCTCAGAATCGCCCTGGTGTAAGACCACCATTCAGAATTGAAACGTTGCTTGAAATGGCTTTAGCCGTGTTTGGTGACCAGATCTGAATAGCCAGGTACTTCCCACCTTCCTATTTCCCATCCCTTTCCCTCCTCACTACCTTCAGCTTCACAACATACCCAAATTGGGGATGCCATAGTGTGAGCCATACTGGCTCCAGACGGGAGCAGTTGGGACTCTTGTGCGGTATTCATATAAAAAATAAAAATTAAATAAAAAATCGCACTGGCGCAACCGGTAGGATTTAACAATCAGCGGAGCATTTTCAAAAAAATATATATCGAATAATGAGAACTCGAAGATAAACCAAAGGAAAGTAATTATAATTAGGTACCAACTAGGTAAAAAAAAAATACTCGTACAAATATTTTAGTTTAATTTAAAGACAATTAAGAAAAAATATAAATTAGTTAGAAGTAAAGAGAAGAAAAGATTTAGTTTTACCGAGAAATAAATAGAATGAGTGTTAAAGTTTTCAACTTTTTTATTTTTATGATTTAAAAGTCTGTTGAAATAGTGTACCACTTCACAGAACTCATTACCATGGATTAGGAGTGCATTTGTGGCAGAGGGCATTTGATAGCGCTTTGAAATAATTGGACGTGAGAAATAAAAAAAAATAATTAGAAGAACGGAGCGGTAACAACGGTTTTCCGCGTTAGACCTATTTAATAAACATTGTGCGTTCGTGATCTCATGAATGAATGTCCACCGGGTAATAAAAAATGTAAACGATTCTTTACCTCTCGTACAACGTGACCCCTTACTTATATGGTCTCGCCTCTCGTCCATTGACTATTGACTTGTTCACTGACTGGTGGTTGATTTAGTTCATTCAATCGCCAGGGGTCAACACTTACGGCCGTTGTTACCAACTTTTCATACGACCAATCTGAATCTCCGAACAGCTAAGTGATTTGTTTAGTAACGCTTGATTCGCCTCTTGGCCGGAGAGTTTCGTTGGGAAAAGCGAATTTATGCATTTGAGGAGTGTTGAGCCAATATTTTGGCTGAACAGTTAATCAGTAGGATTGGGAACAGCGGCAGTTAAACTACGTTTTTTTATATCACCTCACTTATACGCATGTGGTATAGAAAGATGATTCTAATTGATTGATGCATTGCGCACATTTAAGGAAAATTATTAATTAATTTTTACGTATTCAGAAAGCTTATTACATTTTTTTTTAATTGAAAAGAGCAATATTTATCCTTTTTTAAGCACTGTGGGAAGTTAATCGTTAGCATTAGTAAGCAGATAACTTTGAGCCCTACGTCTAAATAAAATTTCCGAGAAAATAAATTTTTGAAGTAAAACTTCTTTACGCACGCTTGACTTGGGGAGTAAGCTGGTGAATGCGTGACGAGAGCTTTGCGAAAAGTGTCGGGTGAGGCGAACAGAAGTTTAGTGGGAGATATATTATAAGTTAGTGAAGATGGAAAGAGAGAGTTGAGTTTCGTATATTACTGAAGGGGCAAGAGAGTGAGATGCGAGCACACATTTTCTTTCTCTCTTTCTCTCATAGCCAGTTACGTTTCGTATATCTAAGACACGGTGGAGGCCTATTGTCTGTATCACACTGTAGGAGCAAGAGAGAGCAGTGCGCGCGCACATTTTCTTTCTCTCTTCCTCCCACAGAAGTTTTACTTCAGTGGTCTAAAGCACACTCGTATTTTTATTTTAAATATTAACCAAAACGTCGTTTATGAGTTGTTGATGTAGCGTGGTGGAGGAAGTAAAAAGAATGTAAAGAGTAAGATTACGGATTAAACATAGCTAAAGCCATTTCAACCAACATCTCATATCTTAACGGTTGTCTTCACGGTTCTATCTTACCGTTATTAGGTTAAAGTACCCATACATTCATTGTAGACAAATACCTATTTTAAAGTATTCTTTGTTTACTAGTATTTTAATTTTCGACAAAGTAATGTTCTCATCAAACATAAACACAGAGTAGACATGTTCACTTTGCAGTGTTTTGTTTACATTCCGCTATTCTAATGTTGGGTCAATTCACTTTTAATTTGAGGTGTACATTGCATCGGGACAAACGCATCGCATCTTCCGAGCTGGTCAAACAGCGTGGTGTGAACTGAAACGTGAAGTGTACACGCGCTAACAATGTCTGAGCCCGCACGTGTATCGGAGCATTATTTCCGTGTGTCGAGAATGTCAACAACTGTTAATTTGTTGAAAACAATAAACAATGGCGATATACTAACTCGAGGGCTCCAGCGCACTCCGTACTTTAAATCCTACGTGATATTTTTGTGGAAAGATTTTTAACATGATGATGAGTAAAACAACAAACATGCAAAAAAGTGTCTGTTTTCAGCTCAACAATTTTACCTGCGAAAGCAGAAAATCTGTTTGATTGTCTCTCAAATGGGTAATTTATTTTACGGTGAGCCATGACGTCATAAAATACGCACCTGTGCCTAATTGATAGGTACCTACCTAAAAACAAATATTTTCTGATGACACATCACTTACATTATGAGCTATAGAGCTGTAAAATAGTATTTCTCGTTAAGTCGCCGCTACCCGAATTTCTACCGATTTCTTGCATATTTCTTGAAAATTTGAAGTTTTTAAGCTCTTAAAAAATGTACGTTATTTTTGAAAATAATAGCTATACAATCCCTACGCCGATATGCAAATTATATAAAATTCCTTGGATAGAAAAAAATCATAAAATTTGCTCCGAAAATTTGTATTTTCACGCCCGTCTATTATTTAACAAGTTATATGTATGAAAAAATTCGCTGTGTTTCTTTGAATTTTGTTTTACACAACCCCCAAGAGATTTTTGTTCTATTTTAAACGAGTCTTGTTTTATTAAACATTTTCACAATTTTCGCTTCAATTTCATCATTTTAAATATTAGCGCGCTCTCTCCAACACTCGTAATTACATATATCTCCATCTTCTTCTTTTCGAGAGAGGATACGGCGCCTTAAATACATAATGTATTTCATATGGTTTACAGGTTCATCAATTGTTCAGTAATAAAAAAATATGTTTTGAAACTCAGGCGAGTAACCAAGAAATGCTGCAAAACTGGACTTATCTTTCACTTTCCCGAAAGAAGAAAAAAAATCATTTTTTCATGAAAGCTCTAAGTGTCATGCAAGGTTTACTGCGATAAAGTGTTACTGTTGGACAAATTTATAATTTTTAGTTTTAATCATTTTATCTACATTCTTTCACGATGAATAATGAAAAAACATCTATAAAGCTACAGCTTGGTCAACTTGGTAACTAATATACATTAATAAAATGAACAGATACTATATGGCTTAACAATCTTAAAACATTATTAAAGCTAAATTAATACAAGATTGTGGAATGTATCGGGAGCATCTCCTATCCTTATCCTATTTTCCTCTTTCTCTCCTCCTCACCAAAAATTTATTTTTAGATCTTATTCAAATAATTTTAACATAGGAGACCTTTTTGGCTTAACTTAATTTAATTTTATTTGTATGTATCTATATTTAATGTAAAAGCTGTTTGTCTCTTACAAATAAATAAATAAATTTTACCGACTAGTATCTCTGAGAGTCGCTCTCCGGTCCAGTGTATGATATTGCAAATTTATTCCGGTTCCCGCGTTCGCTCAGTTTGGCTGTTCTACATTCCTTCCTGTGTAACTCTAGTTGTTACGATTTTAATTTTGTATCAAGTTTATTTTGAAATATAACGTTACTTGTAAATATATTTGACCGCGTAATCAAGAGTTCTTATTGGCAAATTTCCCCTACACACGCATCTCAGTTTACAGTGCTCGGAAAGGCTGTAAGCTGCCAATCCAAATCAGAATAAAATACATAATTCACTACCTTTCCAAAACTTCATGTTTATAAAAATAAGCAATCGAATAAGCCAGCCAAGTTAGTCATAATAAATGTTTAACTGATTAGAAAGAATAGTGAACACTATTCGTATTGAAGAAGATGATAGAGTATTACTATTTTTATTAAATCGGATTTTAAAAAAATGTTTTTCGTTCATTCATTTGCTTAAAATATGCATCCTTCAAACTTAATAATATTAGAAAAACTTTTACTCCTGAATCCGGAAACAATTATTTTACGTAGAACCAAAAAATATGTCCTATTCTCTTAAAATCTTTTCCCTATATACAGCATACTTCAGTCTGCAGTTTCAAAGAGTTTCAGTTTCTCGCTTGCAACTCTCTCACTGTTTGACTTAGTAATAACTTCAGTTTGCTTAGCGTTTAGCTTTTGTGCGAACCCTGAGACGTGAAACGTCCGATACTTTATTGTTTCCGTTGTTTCGATACGGGAGAACTTTCTTCGGCATTTTCCCATCAAATAATAATTTATTTCTCCGTCCGTTTGCTTTCCCGAAAATATAATCAGGAATGTTTATGGACATAGTTTACGACTGTTTCCTAAGGAGTAATATATCATCTCATTGTTGAGAAAAAAGGAAAATGTTAAAAAGTATCTAGTCGCTTTTAGAGATATCGCGACAAAAGGGTTGGGTCATCAATCACCTTTTTAAAAGGGGAAGATAAAAATGATTGTTATGTCCTTTTAATGTACCTAAAGGTCATATTTTTCTCTCCTTAAATTTGGGAAAAAGGCTTCGTTATAATAGGTTTCTTTAGCTTTGGAAATGTTGTTTAAAATAAATGAGGAATGTTGCTGATTTCTAAAATATACCATTCATAGTTTTATTGTGTTAATTCATAAAACCTTATTAAATGCTATTTTTTAAATTTAAATTATAACAACTTTAATAAGTTAGGGACGCCTCGTACGTCATACAATGTCTTGCAATGTTAAATTATCGTGAAAATTAGCTTACGGGTTCTAGTGGTTAATAATGTAATAAAAGTGCCTGATATAATTTATTGATTTTTTAAGTAAATCGGTTTTCATCGGAAACATTTTTTTTTTATTTTAGCTCCACACGGGAAATCAATTAAACCCACCGAGGAAGTCTTTTAAGGAAATGAAGGAGAGGAGGGTAAGAGGGATAGGAAGGAATCTGGGGGTTAGTGAGTCCAGTAGTGGCAGATTTATGAATCCTCCCACGGCGACGCAATGGTTCGGCTGGAAAGGTAAAGGGGTCTCCCTCAACCGGTCTCCACCGTATACGGCCTCCCTATCCGACCCCCCAAATAGTTGGTGAGTAAGTCGCATCCGCCGCCATGATTCACTTGGGGTGACCTATGGCAGAGGAGTTGGTTATCCAATGAATGGTTCTGGGGCGACGCTACCCATACCCGCCTTCCAAAATGTACATTCATTTAGAAACAAAAACATTGTACAGTTTAAAAAGATTGATGGTATATAAAATAATTTAAATCAGTTTTAAATCATGGAAACCGAACGACAAACTTATAATTTAACGGGTTTAAAATATGTGTTTCAATTTGTAAACTCATTGTTTGATGCCCCTGAATACCCACAAACTGTGTTTAATTTTGTCGCATGTTCGTCGTTAGTCAACAACGAGGCATTTCCTATGATGTAATTATAATGAAATTTCTAATCCTTTATCAGACACTATTTCACAGTCACAATATGCATTATATGCAGATTGAAAACAAGGTTCTTTGTACAACGTAACATATCATTATTGACTTAAGATTTTTCTGGGAAGAGTTAGTTTATTTATAAATAAACCATTATTTGTTAAGAAAATAACATTAAATAGTTTTTTTTTTTTTTACGTTAACTCCACACAGGAGGCCCCGAGGAAAATAATTTCCCTCAGGGCCTGTCATCTGGGATGCTGTGTGGAGGGTCTTTTTCAGGAGAGGAAGGAATGAACATTGGTCTTGAAGAGACCCATGTTGTAGGAGGGAGGAAACACAGAAGCCGGCAAATCGTTCCATAGCCGAGCTGTTGAACTCAAGAACGAGTAGAAAAAACGACCCGTTCTCATGTGACAAATGTCAACCATGTACATATGTTGGGCGCGCGTTTGGCGTGTCTCCCGACTATGCACCGGTGCCGAAGGGATCAATGATGCTAGTTCCTCAGAGCATCTTCCGTTGAAATACCGGTAGAACATGGATAGCATTCCCACCCGACGCCTGTGCTCTAAAGATTGCAATCCGTTCGTTAAGATGGGAGAATCTATCAAACGGACCGCCCGTTTCTGCACAGAGTCGAGGGTATTTTTCAAGTATTTTGGAGCTCCAGACCAGAGGTGGCTGCCAAATTCAACCGTGGGGCGCACTTGTGATTTGTACAGGGTAAGCAGTTGTGTACTATTAAAATATCTGCGGGCCCTGTACAGTACGCACAGTTTTTGAGAAGCTAACTTTACTCTGGCTTCGATGGAGCCCCCATACCTGAGCTGGTCACTTATAGTTACACCAAGCATATCAATGGAAGGTCTATTCGGAAGATTGCTTCCGTTGAAGGAGACTAGATTTTCATTTCGATCCCTTTTAGACGTAATCAGACATGATTGGGTCTTTGAAACATTAAATTCTACGAGGTTGTTCTTACCCCAAGAGAAAACACTCTCGAGGTAACCATCCATTCTTTGCTTCAAAGCCCTCCGAGCCGTTGGAGTTTGTGTGCCCTTTGGGGGCTTGTCAAACGCTGAAGTTGTCAAAGTTAAGTGTTAAAGAACACTTTAAACATGCATGCAGCACAAACGTGCTGTAATTCAGCATTTTTGGTTATATTGCCCACACACAAGCAGTGCCATTGTAAATTCCCATTACTTTCTTTTGTTATTATAAGTACTTACTTTTTGCTTCCTTTTGTATTACTTGTATCTTGTGTTTGCATCTTACTGTATTTTGAAATTATTTAAAAAGTTATTTTTGAAATAACGTGAAGAAATAAATTTAAAAACTTCTACGTTCTAACACAATTTTTAATACTGCTTCACAATATGTGATCACTGCACGATAAATTCTTTCATTCATATTTTTTTGATAATCTTTGCTATCCGGTATCCGAACATTTGAACATCCACATAAAGTAATTATTAACCACGTTAATTTAGATTTATTATAATGTTTAAGTTCTTTTTTCAATAAAAAAGACGTTGAGGGGATTAACGTCTCGGCCCACGTATCCGTCTAATAATAAACAAAGTCAACTATCGATTTTAACCTCTCCCACGCATCTGTGCAAGTTTTTCATAAGGAATATATGAATAAATTTGGGCGGTTCGTTTATGTATGTTGGTATAATGAACACATACAAATGTACAGAAATTTATCATAGGTAAAGCCTAGAGTTGCCACAGGTGGAATTTTAATATAAATATGACATTTTAGACCCTGCGCAAACAGAAGTCCCCTTAACAAATAATTTGAGAGGAGTCCGTTGTGTTTACTTGTCTTGTTTACCCACAACAATAAACATACATAACGTGCTAAATAAGAGAAATTCATACAACGATTCAGTGTTTAATATAAAATGTAGGTTTCATAACGATGTGGAAAGTATCTTCTTACCAAGGATGTTTTAAATAAAACCTTTTTATATCAAAACATTTTTAAAAATCTATTAAGATTACACGCAATAAAACAGGCTTAAGTGTTATTTACTGGAAACACTCTGTCTCTCGAAAACAATAAATTTGTGAAGTATAGGGTTACCGAATTCGAAACAATCAAGCCTCATCACACTTAATCAATGTCCCATTCAAGTTACGAGAATTTACGTGAACAATTTCTTAGTATTCGTATATTACATGGATTTCTAATAATTCCTACGAATGAGTTCAACATAAAAATTCTTTATAAAAATAATCTTTAATTTCTAAATTGACATTTCGTTTATGCCCATCTCTAGTATCTACTCGTAGTTCGTAGGAGGGTTTATCCATATCCAATAATGAAGAATAGAAAATATATCGTGTGTGGTACCGCCGTATAAGAAAGTTCACTCCGTTAACAGTTTCTTCGCACAATTATATTCTCCTTAAAAAGAAAAAGAATGTCATTCATTGTACTTCCATATAGAATTAACAATGTCACATATTGCAACAGATATCATAGTAATAATACTTAAATGTTGTCACATAAACATGACCTTTTATCTCTAACAATTAATATTACTAAAGCAGTGATGTATATTCATAATACACATATTATGCGAGGAACTTCAAAACATTTTAATAATTAAATATAGGATTTGAAACGTGAATTCATTCTAACATTTATTTGTACAAAAATTGGTGTAAAATAATGTACCTACCAATATAACCATGTACATACAAATTTCAACAGTAATAACAATCCTTTCTTATTTGCTTACTCTAAAGTACATACTTCGATTTTATATATTTTATAATTACATCCTTTTTATATTCTTTCATGTATATGCTTTCTATGTTCTAAACTTTTCATGTTATTTTATATTCTACTATATCCTTCCATACTCTTTTATATTACTCTATAGCAGAGGTTCCCAAACTTTTTTTTCTCGTGGACCACTTTCAAAATTTTACTGGTTCGGTGGACCCCCTGCTGCAACATTTCTACGATATTCTCAAAACGCGACACGCGTTGTACTAAATATTGAATATAACGCTGGAATTGTGGTCTATCACATCTGGGGGGGGGGGGGGGGGGGGGTGTAATATGATATGGGATATGGGCACGGGATGGGTCTCAAAATGACCATCTTTCACCGAAATACTAGTGTACTATTTGCCTACATTGACAGGTAAAGCTAAGCCAACATTTTTGTTCTTTACTATCGAAACCAGCAGGCTTATTCTCTATCTTTTCTGGGATCGTTATAGAGAAAGCGGACGTGGTCTCCTGACAGATTTGTGTGATTTATTTGCTTTTTCTATGTACAACGTGTATTAAATGAATAAATAATCATGCATTGTTGCAGGAATTCTTACTTAAAACGATCTAAACTAAAATATGTTACAGTAACTATGTAAAAATCACAAAAATCTGACAGAAGATCACATCCTATATCTCGATAACGATCCCACAAAAGATAGAGAATAATCCTGCAGATAAATTTTCGTGGACCCCCACTTAAAACTTGTGGACCCCCATTTTTTCATCACGTCTACGTGGACCCCCGTCGAGTCTCCTGTGGACCCCTGGGGGTCCACCTGGACCACTTTGGGAATCACTGTTCTATAGTCATTTACATTATTTTATATTATTTTGTATTCTTTAATATTATATTATCTTATATTTTTTATATTCTCGCGTATTCTTTATATTGCATATTAATGTACTGTATATGAAAATCGGCCACCACAACACGGGCGTGTGCCTAGAATGATAGTCGAAAAATCCCCAACTCATGTAACAAACAATTCAACGAATAAAGAAAACTTTAAAAATTTATATATACATATATATTCACATTAAGTCTAATCACATCAGAGTCATTCACAGGGCGACATCAAAGTGTAAACATTTGAACTTCTCCGTACTCCTACATCGTTATTCAAATGCAACAAGAGCTTTTGGTTAATTTTTTGTTTATCAAAATGTTTCTATTCTTTAAATGACAGTTCTTTAAATTATAATAGATATTTCGACTAATCACATCCCTAGTAGGTATCTACGTACAGCTCGTAGGTGGATGTATTCATAACATCCAATAATAAATAATAGAAAATATGATGTGTGGTACGATACACCGTTAAAGTTTCTATGCTCAATGATAATTCCCTGAAATGGAAGTAGAAATGTTATTCATTGCAACAAATAAAAAAATACAATGAACAACGCCACACACAGAGAGACATCATAATATTATAATGGTGCAGATGTGTCCACATTAACATGACCTTTTATCTCGTACAATTAAATATCAAATGCCTGTCTGTAACACTTCCTTTTGGCATTTATAGTTTCATACAATATCTTGACCTAGTCAATTGAAATACGCTTATCATGAGTTGATAAAAGAAAACAACAATACTTCCTTTCATAAAAAATGCTTAATTGGCAATGCCATAAAAATAAAATAACGGAGTTTATTATTAAAATAAATGTAAAGAGGCGTATCGTTTCATTGAATGAATACATTATTTTTTATTACGACGTGTTGATGTTTGAAATCGTGGCTGATAGTAAAACTACTACTAATAAATGTAGACACAGAAGCCATTCTGATTAATGCATTCGACTTCTCGTCAAAATTTATTTTATCAATCAAAATTATTCAGCGCCTAACTAAATAATACTCGTACATAAACGAAGCAAAAAATCTAAAAGCTTTTGAACCATGTTGGGTTATTGCTTACAAACTCTGAGCATTCTTTTAATGAAAAAGATGTACTATAAGTTATGATATTATTAAAAAACTTCGTTTTCTGCCAAGCTTCCAACACTTTTTGTTCAAACAGTTTTTTTTCTTTCATACGAACGGTATAACTTAGGTACAATTATAAGATTCGAGGCAGCCTAAAACCAAATATCTGCTTATGTTATCTTTGTAAAAGTTCATGATATAAAATGAAAACAATTAATAAAACAATGAAAACAATTAAACAATTTTTAATCAATCAAACCCTTTTATTTATTTATTTATTTTAATTATTATGAAAACAATTATCTTTCCTTGAATCACTATTTGAATCCAAATTAAAATTTCTGAAATATTTCTGATAATTTTTATAAAACACTCAAATATGGTCGGAATCTTAACGACGTAAGTGAGGAAGGCGTGTACAGAAATACTCGACACGCTGCCCTGATGTACTGGACCTATTCGCGCTAGCAGGCTAAAAAAATATACCTTTCCGTGGAGTATATTTAATTAATTCTGATAAACGCTTTACTAAAATCTCAAATGTTTCTAAATGAACACCTTGGGAAGTTACTAATTCAACGTCTAGAAAAATAAAATCTGGTACCTACCGCTAATTTTATAAATGAAAAATGTTTAACAATTTTTTGAAACCGTTTTATATAAAATACTTTAACGGTAAGGTATTATTTTTATTTATCTTAAGGCGCCGCTTCTCCGCTGAAAAAAAAAGAAAATGGAGAGATATGTAATTACGAATGTTGGACAGAGCGCGCTTATATTTTAAATGATAAAGTGAAGCGAAAATTGTGAAAATGTTTAATAAAACATGACTCGTTTAAAATAGTGCAAAAATCTCGTGGAAGGCGTCTTAAGTATCATTTAAAGAATAGAAAAGAAGAGTGAATTTTTTCACAACTTCAACTTGTAAAATAATAGAAACAGACGTGTTTTTAATAATTTAAGGTACTTTGTGATTTTTTTTCTTTCGACGGAATTTCATATAATTTGCGTTTCGGCGTGGGGAACGAAGAGATATTTTCTTAAAAAATAACATAATATTTTAAGAGCTTTAAAACTTCAAATGTTTAAGGGAGATATGTAAGAAATCGGTAGAAATTCGGGTAGCGGCGGCTTAAATATGAATAACTTACATCCCCAGGTATGACTCTAAAAAAAAAAATAGTCACGAGCCTCGAGAAAACCGTTTTATCACAGTACTGACGCCTAAGAAAAATTAGGTTTTTTAATAATAATCACTTCTTCAATAAGTAATAGTAGTAGTAGTTATTGTGAAATCTACATAATTGTCTTTCATCGTTATTTATTTTTGGGGTGTAGAAAGAAGGAGGTAGATCAACACGGCTTATTACCGCAAAAATAAATAACGATAATACTGTGGGCCGTGAAAATATAAAATCATAGTTATTCTCGTTTAAACCAACATTTCTATGCCTTTTTCATATTTATTCGGAACATAATAATTGAAAATGTCCAAATCATCTAACAATACGATGTATTATTATTACTTAAATATATTGTTACTTAATCTTATCAGACAGGTGTAATGTTTGTATTTCGTTTTACAGTGCTTCACATTGTATTCAATGGACACAACGATGCTTGGAACGCACAGGTACACACCTACTTAACTACATGGAATTGAATCTTATTTAGCATTTCTGGGAACAATATGACATCTTTATATGAAGCCTTGATACAATCAGTGAATTATCTTTAAAATGCGAAGTTGCCTCTGCATGGTCAAATCCTGCGAAATTCTAATAATAACAATTCGTTTAAATCCGTATTGCTACAGAGAAGGTTGATTGAGCACCTGAGTGACACGAAGCGTCGGATTCCTATCTAGACGTCATGGGTTTAATCCTCTGTTAGAAGTCACCCATGATTGCAAAAGCGGCATTTTTTGCCTCTAATGACGCGAAATTAGGAGTGATTTAAAGATATAATTTGTAACACAAAATCTTTAAAAAATCAAATGAATGCAGATACTACATGTCCGTATCATCAATTAAAATAATCCGATTTTAATTGCATCATTATCGACAACAAAACAAACATAAAAGAGAATCAACTTAAAAAACAAACATTTTCTCATGTCTCGAATTTGTTGAATTGGAATAGGTTTTACGAGTTCGGCTTGGAGTTCACCGGTGCAACGGATGTTAGCTGTTTCTGTGAGTTTTATTGCCAATAAAATATATATGGGATCGTAGCTGGTCTGCGAGTAGAATGTGGCAATCGGGTTGGAGGTCAACATATCTATTTTAATTCGATAACAGTTATGGCCAGTTTAATCTAGGGGTCAATTTCATGTAAAATTACTTTACGCAATTTATTTAAAATGTTAAACTTTTCTTGTTTTCCTAATGGTTATTTAATTTGCATCTTTGGATTGCGTACGACAAATGTGCATAGCTGCACGTTGAGGATATTAAAAACGAATAAACAGATTTTAGGCATGTCCTGGTTTGAGACCACCTTCAATGAAATTGCTGCAACAATGTATTTATCTGTCAAACCTAACTAGATTTTATTGTTTAGTAAGTATTTATCAACCAATCTCTTCACCTTTTACTATCTTTCTCCCATATTCTTCCGCCTTACAAAATTACGCCGATTTCCGTGCCCGATTGCGAGTTTCCGAGCTTCGCTGGTTCTGGGCTATTGGATTCTTATGTTGTAGGTAGTTACCTATCTCATAAAAAAGTGCTATATGGAAATTCAAAAAAAAAATGACGCTTTACAGTACCTACACAGCGTCAAACTGCGCTTATTGACCACTTTGATTATGGCCTCACTTTTCAAGTCTCCTATTAGCAGAGAATGCGTGGGCGAAGGTTTCACTTCAACCGCGTGTGAACTGCACTTGATTTTTTTAAATTTAGAAAGTATGTTAGTTAGTAGTTTAAGGTATAAATGTAAACTTTTCTTTGGTCAGCTTTTGATGACCTGTTTCTTAAATTAAATCCATGATAAGAAAAACATGTACTTAAAAGTTTTTTTTTTGTCATTTTTATTAATATTTTTTTTTAAAGAAAGACAAACATTCCCGGGTTACGAATAACCTAACAATATTTGAAAATTTCCTACTACCACCACAGCAGGCGGAAAATTTTGCAAGTGAGCAGCCTAGGAATTGAACACATGATGCCTGGGTGGGACCCAAACGCGGTGCCAATTCAGTCATTGACCGATAGATAGATTTTTTTTATTTTTTTATGCAGGTCGTTCTTTATGTGTTGTTTTCTTTGCTCTTTGATATTGGGGTAATACCCCAGCACCGTAGGCTATAAAATCATCAATACATAAAGGACAATCCATAAATTACGTCACAAATTAAGGGGGTAGAGAAACGTTACATTGTGTGACGGGGGTATGGGGGGGATCATCGGCTTTGTGACGTCACGTGCAGTGCATTTGTCAACAGTTCGGCTGTGGAACGATTTACCGGCCTCTGTGTTTCCTCCCTTCTACAACATCTCTCTCGATCAACATCGGTCTCTTCAAGACCCATGTTCACTCCTTCCTCTCCTCAAAAACACCCTCCACACAGCATCGTCAAAGATGACATAGGCCCTGAGGAAAATTATTTTCCTCAGGGCCTCCTGTGTGGAGTTAATGTAAAAAAAAAAAAATTGTCACAAAAATATTTTCTCTATCCCATCCCGCCCCACCGTACTATCCCATTACGCCCCCCCCCCTCATTGTGGTAAATATGATCGTTACAATAGCTATTTCAATGTCGACGAAAAACTTTAAAATATTACCAACTCTGCTGTTTTGATTATTTTTAAAAGTAAAATTGCAAAATTTGTAAAATCACACTAGGGGCAAGGGGGTTTCACAAATGTGAACATGTGTGACAGGGAGGGGAGGGAGGGGGGTAAAAAAATCATGAAATTTGTGTGACGTAATTTATGGATGGCCCCTAAGTGTCATTTTTTGGTAATGCGTAATGTTTCAGTTCTTTCCGGCTTCTGTGAGCGAACAATAGATTTCTACTACAAATTCGATATCACCGATAATAATAATTGACAACAATGAAACATAAAATGTGAATCTAGTTAACTCACGGAAATGATAAATACTAACTGTTATGACACCCAAAATAGGCAAATATATAGCGTTTACATCCTTTATCCTCCATTCCCAGGATGTAAAATCTATTATTTTCAGCCGATGTGTCCGTTACAGAAACCACAATAATACTCGTAATAATTACTGTACAAAGGTATAATACGGCGGTAAAGGTGAACCTGTATTGCAGTTTCATTCTGGTTCACGTGGGCATTATATTCCCATTTCGGGTTTATTTTAATGGGTGATCGCGTAGAACATTTCAATTTCAAGAGCCCACCTATTCCATGAATTGGAAACTGGCCACAGCGTATTAGGGAATAATTAATGTGTCGAGCGGTGGCTTCCAGTAAGTATATTCTTAGTTTCGTTGAATGCAAGAACGTAATTATATTGTCAACTGCATCGGGTACCGCCGCCCCGGTAAACATTTATTGGATAACCAACACCTCTTCCATAGATAAGTTTTTAGATTTTCACGGCCAAAAGTATTTTCGTTATTAGTTTTGGGATGTTATGCCGTGTTGCGCTACCTCCTTCTTTAGCCAACGTTACAGTGTTACAGTGTCCATCATCAGGGCAGATGTGTAATTGTGTAATTACACATCTGCCCTGATGATGGACATTGTAACGCTGTCCGGAACGTTGGCTAAAGAAGGAGGTAGCGCAACACGGCATAACACCCTAAAAACAAATAACGAAAAAAAACAACCTCTTCCCATAGTTCACCCAAAGTGGTTTGCTATGTTTGCTGACTTAGCAGGGGTGCCCGGGTTCATGGGATGAGATTTGTTCGGGTCTTGGTGGCTGATGCGTCTGCCCACCAGCGGTGTCAGGGCCAGGTCGAGAGAATGGTTAAGGGAGTCCCTTTGACTTCTCGAAACATCGCCTTACATCGCAGTGGGAGGGATGGATTCATCCGCTCGTCACTCCTGTACACCTACCCACCCCCCTATATCCTTTGCCTTCCAGAACTTCTCCTCCTTCCTTTTAAATAAAGACCCTCCACACAGCATACCCAAAGATGGCATTGACCATGATTTTCCTCAGGGTCTCCTGTGTGGAGCTATGGTGAAAAAAACTTCTTATATCATTCTTGATAAGTAGGTAGGTGCCTACCTACCAATGGCGGTCCGTGACTTTTCAGTGAACTAGAGTGCTGAGATTGAAAAAAACACGACATTTTTGATGTTCTTATAATTGAAAATGAATTTTAAATAATTTTATAGAAATCATTTTCAGCTTCTTCAATCATTCATTTTATTAATTAATTTAATAACATCAATAATATCATATTTTTCAATCTCATTACTCTAGCTCTAAACCCCACCCATGAACCCGGGCACCACTGCTAAGTTACCAAAAGTAACGAATCACTTGGGGTGACTTATGGCAACTATAATGTTCCCGGGGCGGCGGTACCCGTACCCGCGTCGCAATCCCTCACGTCAGGATATACACATGTACATTACATACATCCAGCAATATGTGATAAAAATCCAAAATACACATCGTAATCGCTGTGCCTATTTGATGCCGATTTTAAAGAAAATGCTGTCGCTGATGATGTAATTTTAACTACTAACGTTCCTTACGTGATATCAAAGTAAAACTAAAATAAATTAATAAACTCATTCATAAAAATTCTATCAAGCAAAATTGTCAGTTTTACAATACTCAGTTCGCCAAGCGGCCGTCAATTATTTTTACACTATCTGGGTTACCCGAATTCGCTCAGGCTAACATTCGAGAGTGTTCTGGAATGTTCCACAATGATGTTCCACAATGATTCCCGAACATTCCACGACGAACTCCGCCACTCCTTCAGCACTTTCTAGAACTCTATGGAACCTTCCAGAACTTTCCGGAAGACTAGAAGTTCTAGAAATTTCAAGAGGGCGAAACTTCCGGCCCTTATATCTTCAAAAGCACGCCTTTTAGGTAAAAACGGGAAATGTCATCCTGGAGGGGGGATAGAGATCTACCATAGCATATTACTCCTTTGATCGTACCGGGACTCTTTTTGACTTTTTACGAGCCGCACGTTTTTTTGGACTTTCTTTTATAATACACTAACTTTTTTTGCCCGCGGCTTCGCTCGCATGGTATTAGGAGGAAATTACTGTAGCGCCTGCACTTATCAATTATCCCCCCCTCCCTCCTCCCGAATCCCATACATTCATTATCGATACATTCAATTTTTAAACAGATTGCGTGACACCTAAATTTCATAATGCCAGAGCTCACCAGTAGTAAAAAAAGAATTATCCATTTTGTTTCAGTCGTTTGAAAATTATACGCGTACCAACATTTCGAAGATTCATTTTTATTTATATAGATAGATAGATATTAACTTTGATGCCTGAAATAAAAAAAATATATCAACATCGTTACCATGGCAACGATTTGTTTTCTGACGTTAGCAATAACTCGCTTTTGTTAGCGACGGAAACCTTTAAAAAATATAATATATTCATATTTATAATTTCAGAACGCCAGAGCTTACCTTTAAATATAGCCTATAGTACTCGCTTATAATTTAACTTTCTATTGGTGAAAGAATTTTTATAATCGTTAAATTGTTTTATGTAGTTTCGCATTTATAATATTAGTATAGATATTGATTATCAGAAAAACATAAAAAATTCTGTTTCAAAAATGTCAAAGCAGCTTTTCGCTCTTGTGGTCTGTTGGACAACGCCGAACTAAGGTGACGAAGAGTCAAACTTCCTCTCGACTCTTAAGTCGAATCCGTAGATCGCGGGTTCGAACCCGGCGTGCGCAAATAAATTTTATTTGATTAATTTGTGTTATTTCACAATTTATTCATTTAAAATAATATATAGTATATTTGCGGCACGTTCCAGAGTGGAAGATACTATCAGTATCGCCCTGTTGTAAGACCACCATTCAGAATTGAAACGTTGCTTGAAATGGCTTTAGCCGTGTTTAGTGACCAGATCTGAATAGACAGGTACATCCCCACCTTCCTCTTCCCCATCTCCTTCCCCTTCCACTACCTACAGCCTCACAACATACCCCAATTGGGGATGCCATAGTCTCACTGGCTCCAGACGGGAGCAGTTGGGACTCTTGTGCGGTATTTCATAAAAAAAAAAAATTTAAAAGTCAAATACCTGGACCCTAGGCCCTTTCATGAATCCATTTCCCCTACTGTTATATAATCTACCTTTATAGAGTATAATAGACACATTTGTTTGATTTACGTACGCAATAATAATATATCACAGGATTAGCTTTAAAATAGTCAAAATGATTAAGAGTTTTTCAGTGTTTAGGTAGATACCACCATATTTCATCTCCGCGCAAAGTTGGGTTCCTCTTATCTTTATTATCCCACACAAGACTTTAGTTAGTAAATAATAATTGCTTTATCTTTCTTTCTTCGACTGTCCAAATACTTGTTTAGGAGGTTGATACTTGGATAACCATCTTACTAAAATTAATTTATACGACGAACGTTCACAATGCTATTCATTGAGCAATAAAACGTTCTCGAAAAGGGTGCCTTATTGTTTCCGTCTTCGTTGAAATCGTGAACGGAGATGTGTACAGAGAAAGAAAGATGCTCTGCATAGTTTGGATAAAGCACACACAGCGAGTCTGCAGCGAAACGATGAAAAATTTTACAAAATATTTTGTTAGGTACTATACCCCTAAGCTATGGTATGAAAATATCCGGTGAAGTAAAATATATTAAAATTTTCTTGTTCCATTTTGTGAATTCTCCTTTGATGATGACTTTTTTACGTATATACCGCAAACGTCTAGAGACCCAACTGCCTGTAGTAGTAGAACTATGGCTTTTACAATTGAGGTAAGTTGTGGGACTGAAAGATATAGAAATGGAAAGGGGGAGGGGATGAAGAAGGTCTGCAAGTACCTGGTTATTTAAATTTAGGGACGATTCCGGTTCTGCTTAAGGATAAGGAATTGTCCTTAACCTTAAAATTAACGATTTTTTCATTATATCAGAGAAAACTGGAATCGCGGTTAACGAAAGAATCGTTATTTGAAGGTTAACGTTATAGTTCTCTCCGATAAAGAATCGTTATCGGAGAGAACTGGAATCGCGGCTAACGAAAAGTCGTTATTTGAAGGTTAAGACCCGGCATTCCGAATTTCTACCAATTTTTAACATTCTTTCCTTATTTTTGAAGATATTATTTATACATTTATACGAAATTCCCTCGATAGAAAAAATCTCAAATTATGCTCCGAAAATTATTAGGTTTTTTTTTATTATTTTACAAATTATACAATATGTGTGAAAAAATTCACTGTGTTTATTTAAATGTTACTTGAGCCATTTTCTGAGAGATTTATGCCAATTTTTTAAATATGTTGTGATTTATTAAATATTTCCATAATTGTCACTTACGCCTATTAACTTATAACATTATTTAATGTTGTTGCTCTCCCTCTACCGCACAGATTTACATATCTGCCTTTCAAATCATGTTCAGTTACCACAATGATGGCCTGTTCTGCTGCTGAGAGAACTAGAATTGCAGTTAACCGAAAAGTCGTTAATAAATTTAGAGTTAAGAACAATTTTTTATTGTAACGAAAGCTATTTCAAGCAACGTTTTAATTCTGGATGACAATTTTTCACAGGGTGGGTACTGAGACCATTTACCCTTCTGGAACTTGCAGTATGTAAGCCTAGGTATGATGAATTTAAATCTGAACTAAAACGCATAAATTTTATGAATTTATTTGCGTAGGCCGGTTTTCGAACCCCTCAGGATCCAAAGCAAAGAATCTTAACCGTTTAGCCAAGAAGGCCATCGGGTACATACATACAAATAACAATAATTTGAAGCATTCACGCAATCCATTTAAAAAAAAAAAAAAAAATTATTTACGAAGCCATGCTACTTATGGATTTTATCTCCCTTCATAGTTCTTTCATCATCGATGAATAGTGGATACTCAATACAAATATTTACATTCTATTTCAATTTAATGTCGTTGAATAAAACGTTCGTTTGCTTTATTTACTCCCTACTTTGCCGAAGGAGGAAGGAATGTTGTTAGGTTTATGTCGAATGCATTTCAGGTCACGAAGAATTTGTTTGAAGTATTTACTTGGATAATCATTCTCCTCCTATTGTTGCGAAGGTTTATTTTTTTGCCTGTTTTAGTGAGTTGTTTTATCTGTGTTGTAATTTGTAATTCCTTCATCCGTAATAACACTTTTTTATTTTATTTTTCATCAAAGAATTCATCTTAGGAAATTTAGGCTATAAAAACAGAATTATTATTGGACGTTTTTTTATAACGCCGTTTATTAAAGACTACGACGCTTAACAATTAATAACATTGGTTTGCTAGATTAATAATGTGATTAAATAATTTACCACAATGACATTTGGTTCGTTACAGTTAAAGGCAACACTATTGTAAGGTAATTGAATTGGATTTGGAAATTTGGTTTTTGTTGTTTTACTTTCCATGTGCATTTGTCACGTAAATTTTAATTTATCTGCTACCGGTTTCGACACATCCTTGTCATTCGTTAGTGGGAGGCGGAATGCGGAGGCAAAACGAAAATTCCATAGTCGCTAATTATTAAAGGCAAAACAATCAAACTATCGTTATTTGACCGGTCTAATTTGTATTATGGGGCCAACAGACTTAGAGATTAAAAGATATAACATCATTTGGTTTTCTCTTATTTCAGCATATCGCTCGCCATACATTTCCAATGTTTTTGCCTCCCCCAGCCGCCTACTATTCATTAGCAAACTTAAAACAAACCATAGTTAAGAAATGATTAGATTTTGTTAAATGGGGGTAGTGGGAAAGATAATTTTGAGGGGGGGGGAGAACGGTGGGAGTAGTCAACATAACACGGGAACATTGTCAATAAGGGTGATTTACAAGTTGCCTTTGTTAATTAAATTAAGTTATTTAATTTTTTTGGTTTTTTTCTAAGGTTTCTAAAGCGCACAAATTAATTTATGTATTTATTAAATGTAATGTGTTTATATTCGAATTTTTAAATGACCTCTCTCTGTTCAATGGTAACAGATAAACTAAAACTTAAGTAACGAATGTACATGGAAAGTAAAACTCTTCAAAGCAAAATTTCTAGAAATTGTTACATAGTTAATGCACGAGAAATACAAAAGATTTAGATTTAGAATTAGAAGAACACGCATATTTTTTAAAAAATAGTAAGCACTGTTACGCTGACATGCAAATATCGTTAAAGGTCACTTTTATTAAAACAATGTTCCAAACTTCGGCTTTTTTTACCAAAAACGTGTCTTGCAACCACCTTAGGAAAAAAACATGGGAAATTTTGTAAACATGCTATACCTACTAAACATTTAAAAGATTATTTTAATAACATATTAATAAATAAACTTTTCACTGCATCATTGTATTCTATTAGCTAAGATATATTTTATGTTTATAATATAATACGTTGTATAAACATGCATGTGCAACCTTTTACTTCTACCTGTTTTGTTGAAACAAAGTACCTGTCTGCGTCTGGAAATGTGTCGAGATAAGAAACTCACCTGTGTCCCGAGTTATACCTCGTCTAGGAGGAACAACTTCTGAGCAGCAGACGTTAAGCCATTAATCACAAAGTTTGATACCTATTTTGAAATCACTCCATCAAACATATCACGGCATTTGATTCCGATGGATAACGCTAGCGCTCCTAGGGCTTCTGATAGAATTAGCTACGGAGTATTACTAACCCAATAAGACTTTAATACGTGTGGTAGGTAGTAGTAGTAGGTACCACTTGCATTCAATTAGAAAGACGCGTTATGTGATATTGTATCTGGTATTAAGGAAGATATGCTGTAATTTATGGCCTGAGAGATAAGCCAGGGGCGATTGGAGATCACAATAATTGAAAACAGGTTATTTTAATATTTGCTTTCGGTTTCTGTTTGTTGAAAACTGAATGCATTATCGTTAAGCTAACTTGCGATTGTTTGCAAGACTTAGGGCGGGTTGTTTCAAAAAATTTGATGAATTCATCAAATATTTGAAGTTAATTTTCACGTTTTGTGTAAGTCCTATTCAAGTTCTGTGATTATTTCAGTTTTGTGAAGCAACTGGCCTATAACGATGTAATAACAGAACTTGAATAGAACTTACACAGAACGTGAAAATCAACTTCAAATATTTGATGAATCCATCAAATTTTCTGAAACAACTCATCCTTAGAAACAACCAACGAAGTTCGAAAGTAGCTTTCTGATGACATTAGGTGTGACCATTTTACAGTCGATCTTAACGAATGAAATTGATAACAGTGGGAAACAATAAAATGAGTAAATAATAAAACTACTGATTTGAAGAAAGCAAAGATAAGAAGAGAAAACTAAAAGATGTAAGTAACTGGAAAACATATCTAGTAAGCAAGCGTTGCAGAACTGTTACAGGTAAGGTGCCTAGGGAAAACGCAGAAACTGCACCGTATAAAGTTTTACTTATTGGGTGCATAAAAGGAAAGTGCGGAAGAGATAAGGCTTGTTTGTAAACGAATAAGTCGCTTCGTTCTGATAAAATCTTCAAACGAGCGTCATAAAGTGCATGCGCAAGGATGTGTTAAAAGGAACGTAATAAAAGTTGTTTATGGGCGCAGGAATTTGGCTTCTGCCCGAGTTAGAGCTCATAATGGTGGTAAACATGTCAATGTTGGTGCATAAATTTAGAAAATGCTTTATGGTTCCCGTAGGAGTTAATTAACGATTCAGTCACAAAAGAGTTTGAAAAATGGAGCGCGTAAAGTTGTCAAAATAGACTTAGATGAGGTGAAAGCAACAAGACAAATGATCAAGTTGCATATACAGCAATTTACGACGAATTTGGAATAAACAGAGAAAAGATTTTTTTTAAGATTAAAAGTTTTATCCGTCCTCTATAAAGGTTTTCTGGACTCAAAACTCTTAGAGTTACGTCACTTTTATTCTTGTTCTCTAGATTTTATGTCCGGGTTAAATCTTCCTCACAGGAAAAACTTAATCCTTCCACACACTTTTCCACAAATGCTAATCTAGTCAATTCACGCGATGTAATTGCATTGTATAAGTATACTAAATACAAAACTATACAAGAACAACACGTCAACCTACCAGAGACCATATGGGAAAATACTTCACCGACTCCAGATATTTTCATATCAGAGGGTTCGGCTCGATAGAACTCCTAACTGAACCAATAAATCCTACCGATCCCTCAATATAAATATTTAAAAAATCTTTCGTAATCCTACATGTATTTAATATGACTGATTTTTGCATTTTTATATAAAGATTCTTAGACAAATCTAATAAGCCTAAATTTTTAATAAGAGAGCTAGGTATAATGCCAGTAGCCGAAATAACAAATGGTAATATTTTTATAGTCCGAGAATGCCAAATTCCTTTAATCTCATTTCCTAAATCTGTATATTTTCTAATTTTTTCAGAAACAGATTTTTGAATATTACAGGAATTCGTCACTCAATATTTTATGTTAGTATTAAAGAGGAATAACTATTACAGGTGACACGATACCTGCGACACAGGACAAAGCACGTGTTCCGAGCTCCTCTACTTGTGAAATTCTTAGATTGAAAGAATGACAGCTAAGCTTTTTAGGTAAAATTATTATATTTCGCTGACAGATGAGCGATGGGATGTGAAGCTTTTTGGTTAATACCAGCGATGAATGTACGTGGGTTATGTAGCACATAGTACGTGTTAGTATTGGAGGCGTGTCGTGACTTTTTCCGATTTTTCAGAAGAAAAAGTTTATGTTCTTTTAAATCCCCAAAGATTTTTAATGGAAAGAAATTGTGTGGAATAATTCGTGACGTGAAAAAAAATTCTTTCAGTACAAGTGGTTGTACTTTTTTAATTAAAATACTTCGTTGGAACACCACTTTACATATCTGTATAATAAATAAGTTTTTAAAAACCAACCGGTCTCAATTAAACCGGAACCTTCCTAAGGGCTCTATAAGTATTTACATATGCATCAAAGCCTTAAAAAGTTGTGTATCGAAAACAAATCTGTCTAAAAATATTGGCAAACGATGTGTTAAAGTGAATTTAAAGCATCAGTAATAAGGTAGCCACAAAATAAGACTTTTCCAAGCATTAAAAAAAAACGTGAAACTTCGGACAGCTATGTAACTAACTAAACATAACCATTATTTTCTTTATAACACCACTGATCTTCCCAGTCTGGCGTACTGCTTTAGATCACAGCATTTGCGACGGGTAGAATGAATTAAATTACGTACCTGTTTTACCATACATAAGCCTAAGAGATCTCATTTCTACTGCGTTCAGTTTACTTTCTTCCTTCATCTGCCAGTTCTAAGCTTCACTCCCATACCTCAGATTTCGTATCAGCGCATGCCTGCAGGTATCCAATGCCTGCAGTCTTGTTTCCTTTGACAACTTCAGCCCTCGCAGGGTTGATTTTCCTGTATTCCCCTTCTGTAAACACCTGATCGGCACCCCGCCTCTCGCGAACATACTCCTCAAACAAACAAACCCATCAACTTGCTGAAAGCGTTCACCGTACACAAAATGATCATTGCAATATGAGCATTACATAAACTGTGAATAGTAGTAGAACTTAGTAATTGGTCCAATAGTGTTACTTCCTCCACCGCCATGAATAATGTTGAAGATAATGATGCAGCGGAATTTGAGCCCACAACTCTAGACTTATGTAGACCATTACGCTATGGTGAAGGTCTCATACTTTAATGATGCATTGGACAGAAAAAAACACTCAACAAAATCGAATTTAAAATAAAAAAGTGGTTTCCTACCAAATAAACGCAAAACCAAACAAAATAAATATTTATAAATCGTGGCTTCGGGCACTTTCAGCATTGATCCATTACGCCTCTTCATGTCACATAAAATTCAGTCATTATATATTTTTTAAATTAAGCACTTATACCTTTAATGATTTAAACCATTACTTAATTATGCAGGAACAACTTTTATACCATATTATATCCCCATATTAATGTCTATGATAAAGCATTTTTTTTAGACATTTTAATTCGCGATTCGGGACAATGATTTATGGCTCGAATTATTTGAATAAATTGGGCCAAGCAAACGAGTTTACGCACATAATATTTTGGATTACACATATTTAATATACTAACGCCTACTAAACTTAATTTGGGTTTGCCGGTAGCTTAGCCCCTACGACAAATCTAATTACGAACCCACTGTGAAATAATTGCTGACAGCGTAGAAAGAATAATGTTAATCTAGTACCTAAACAAATTAAATTCGCATTGGCGTAACTAACCAACCGTAAAAAACTGAATAATCCGCTTTCCACACTTGGAATGAACTAAGTATTATCGACTGAATTTATTGCTACACGTCAAATTGTGTGTTTTCAGTACAGTGTAACAAGAATTCATTTAAATAAAAATTCTAATTTCGGCTGTGACTCTAAACTGCGTTGGTTTAATGAAGGCTGGAACTCGGATTTGCTTTGAATTTTCAAAATTTGTAGCATTTATTTGGGGAATCTATGGTATCATATTTGTAACAGAAAATTATTTTGGATGCCATTTTAAAAATTGCAACTGATTTGCTGAGAATTCGGACTTGCGGGTCTGCGCTAGATAGCTATAGTTGATTAATTAAATTTATGTAATCTTTGGAAGAGAGTAAACCGGTAAATTAACTGATATGTTAGTATTAAGTATGCATTAGCCATGAATTTAATGAGTCTATTAAGAGAAATCAAATAATTTGTGTCGTGATGATAATTTACTTATCCCTGACGTAAAATTAATAATATGTCCATCTGGCAATAACGTTGGTAATGATTATTGATTATATTTTGTTATAGGTAAGGTTTTTCATTATACCAATTTATTGGAAAGTTCAAAACAAGAATTAACCAGCCCATTCACTTTTCCCAACCTTTGACGCAGAATAAAGCCCGGGCAACGCCTGGTGCTTCGACTTGTCCTTTTTGACGTGATTACGTCGTATAAATCGATGAACGCCGGCTACACTCACGAAAAAGCATGACTCATTGTCACGCTCCGTTCAAACTTCGCAAAAACACTTGCGAAGTTTGACGGCCGGCGTGGTCTAGCGGTAAGGTTCTTGACTCGCATCCGAAGATCGCAAATAAATTTAATTTGATTAATTTGTGTTATTTCACAATGAAATCATTTAAAATAATGTTTAGTATATTTGCGGCACGTTCTAGAGTGGAAGATACTCTCAGTATCGCCCTGGTGTAAGACCACCATTTAGAATTATTGAAACGTTGCTTGAAATGGGTTTGGCCATGTTCGGTGATCAGATCTGAATAGCCAGGTACTTACCCTCCTTCCTCTTCCACGTCTCCTTCACCTCCCTACTATATTCAGCCTCCAACATACCCCAGTAGGATGCCATAGCCTCACTGGCTCCAGACGGGAGCAGTTGGGACTCTTGTGCGGTATTCATTTAAAAAAAACACTTTGTTGCGCCATTATTGATTTAATGAAAACAAATAACTTTATAGACACTAGATAAGTTTTTAGATTTTCACGGCCAAAAGTATTTTCGTTATTTGTTTTTGGGGTGTTATGCCGTGTTGCGCTACCTCCTTCTTTAGCCAACAGCGGATAGCGTTACAGTGTCCATCATCAGGGCAGATGTGTAAATGTGTAAACACTACTACATTATTAACATTATCAACATGTTTCAAAAAAAATGTTTTCAAGAGATTGATAATATTAATCTCTTATCCTGACGAAGAAAACCTTATTTTTGAAACATGTCGATAATGTTAGTAATGTAATGGTGTTAACAAAGTTATTTGTTTTCATTAAATGAATATTTTGATTAAATGAAGACATTATGAGCGAAACTTAATCGAAAATCTGGAAACAGAAAAATCAGAAAAAGATATTTACACCTCTGGGACTCGAACCCAGGACTTCCCTACTTTCCGGGTTGGGCGCTCTTATCCACTGAGCTAAGGTGTCGATATCCAATTCGGTCACTTTTAACTGTACCATACTTCGACTAAGAACCACCTATATTATCTTCATTTTTCTTAACGCATATTTTTATTGGCTGCTATCTTTATGAGTGACCCAACCCAATCCCGACCCGGAAAGTAGGGAGGTCCTGGGTTCGGGTCCCAGAGGTGTAAATATCTCTTTCTGATTTTTCTGTTTCCAGATTTTCGATTGAGTTTCGCTCATAATGTCTTCATTTAATTAAATATTACAGTTTGAGGTTTTACTCATAAAAAGTTAAAAATAAAAAATAATAATGAATATTTTGAATTGAAAATTGAAAATCATTTCAAATTAAAGAGAGAAGACAGTAGAATTTATACATTAATTTTATTAAAATGGTCATATTTTAAAATTAAATGGAAAATACGAGTCTAGTTCAAACTTAGAAGAGATGAAGTCGTCTTCTCTTTAATAATAACCAAAATCATACCAAGCTTAACTACCAGTTCAGTTTCATTAGCTTTCACAGCGATTCAGTACGCACCTACAAGACTAGTCACTAAAATGTCACCAGACTAATTCCCGTAGGTTATTACTAGGCGCATACATTAGGCAAGATAATGATTTGCTAGGGATTAAAATAATCTCAGTCTCGCTACTCGTTGTGAGTTTCTTAGCCCTAATAACATATTCACAAAGCTGCTAACAGAAGCGTTATGGCATCAAGAGAATCATTTATTAAACATTATGTTGAGGTACTTTTAATTAAACCTACATGAATGCATTAATCATGACCTTGGGATACATGGAAAAGTCCCAAAGCTGTTTCAATAATAAACAATTATTATAACATAATCTTGATGAAACATACTTCTCTTTGCTCCCAGTGTTTAAGTCACGTAGCGTCTACAGAAAAACCAAAATAACCATATACAAGACCATTGTTAGAACTGTACTGGCATATGGATGTGAGGCGCTGACACTGATGGTAAAGATGGCTGAAATGTTAGATACTTTTGAAAGAAAAGTGCTGAGAAGAATATGTGGACCCGTGAAAGAGGGGGAACAGTGGCGCATCCGGCACAACAAAGAACTGTATGATATATATCAGGCCCCTAACATCTCGGCCCACATGAGACTCCTCAGGTTGAGATGGGCTGGACATGTACAGAGAATGCCGGATACACGCGTCCCCAAGAGAATTTTGACTGGACACCCAGGTGCAAAGAGAAAAGTGGGAAGACCCAGACTGAGGTGGGAAGACGAGGTGCGACAGGATGCAGCACAGCTTCTCCAAATAATAAACTGGAAGTCAGCCGCTGAGGACAGGAAGAGTTGGAGGCGAATGTTGCAGGAGGCCAAGGCTCGATATGGGCTGAAGCGCCATCGGAGAGAGAGAGAGAGAATCTTGTTGATATATTGTGGAAATTATGAGCATCGTTCTTAATATGAATGTTTTTAAAACGCAAATTCAAAAGAGAAACCTTTACAGTTTTTATGGTGTTCTTCAATAATTCAAGTTTCAGCGAACAAAATTATCATAAAAACATAACCATGACTATCATAAGAAAACATGATCCAGAACAGGATACTTTCTTTTTGATACACAACAACCAGTACCTACGCAGTTATGATTTTTAGAACGTTTTCACTAGCGCAGACCCCCGAAAAATCACAGGATATTGTGATTATAGGGTTCGTGAAGCTGAAAGAATTTATAAAAAAATATATTGGCCTCAGGATCGTTGCTTTCAATAAAAATATTAATTTTTAGAGACTCGGAAATTTATCTTTCCAATAAACACTGTTAGTAAACTTGAAAAATTACGACATCTGCCTTTGATAAAACAAAATATTTACATTTAACATTTTAAATAGCTAGAGAATTATTAATTAATTGTTTTATTATTATTATTTAAATATATATACTAAAATGATTTTAGTAGTCTGAATTGTTCCACAATCAGTTTGGACAATTTTATATTTAAAAAAATCTAAAATCTTAAGTTCATTGATCAGGAGTTACGGACAGAATCACAACCTAATTTAGTGCATATTTTCATTAATGTTCTTTTTCTTTTTACCAATATTATTTATTTATTCATTCATACACGCCTTGAAGGCTTTTACAGAATCACATTATTTAAGTTACACATGTTATTCAAGAGTATAATTGTAAGCTTGAAGTATATAACATTATAAACTGTACTTTAAAGATACAAACAGGTTTAATATGTACATAGGTATGTAGTTTCGTTAGCATTAAAATTGTACAAAGGAGTTAAAATTTTTACATAGTAATAATAATGGTAAAACAGAAGAGTGCTTAAGATACTTTAAAAGTAGTTATTGAGGAACGTGTAGGTATTTACTATGTTGATTTTATTATTAACTTGATCATGAATAAATTGTTCGAAAGCAAGTTTTTCAAGAATTCAGCAAAATTAACGCAGCGATAAATAGTACCTACACATAGAAAAAAATAAATAAAAAATACATTTGTAATATATTGAAAAGTTATACAGATGAGTTCAACAAGTGTATAGTGTGATAGTAAAAAAGTAAAAAATAGTACAAATTATTATCATAACATTTACAAAGTTGCTCCTCATAAACGAATCCTAAAATTAACAGCTTTTAAAAAAAATGGTCGTTTAATTTTTTAAACCGCATACTCACCCTGTATTTTTTCTCTTTTGTAATATTATGCAAACGAGGAAATAGTTGACCTTGTTAAATAAAAACGATGCAAAAAATCGTTTCAGATAAAGCAAATTTATTCGAACAAATTCCTTGGTTGTTTACTCACAATATCCGTAGGAATTTTTTTGCTTTAATTTCAGCGAAATTGTGTTATAAAATCTATGTAAGCAAAATCTATAATTATAAAAAAGCAATATTTAGTTTAAAACGCAGTTTAAACATGACCTACTTTCTATATTGATAAACAACATGAACAGAAAAAAAAAATGAATAAAAAGTGGGATGCCAAACTGACTGCAATGTATGTAACAGACGGCTTTTTTGCACTTTTTTTCAATATATCTACAAACATTTAAAAATAATTTCTACATATTTTCCAAATGCATTGATGCAAACATAAGATACAAGTAATGACAATCTTATCGTATTTCTCTTTAAAATTGAAATAACTATCTCACATTAATTTACTTGCCATATATTCTATATGTTACCTGCTTTGTGTCAACTTTTATATTTGGTGTTATCTATATTTTGTTTCTTTTATCTTATGTTATCTTTATTTTGTTTCTTATATTTTATGCTATTTCCTATATTTTATCAAAAACACGTACTGCACTATATGTTAAAGCCCTATGGGCGTGTAAATAAATAAAATAAATAAATAAATAAATGTAAAAAATAAAAAAAAGTAAATACATACATGTTCTAATTGCGGGATTTATTTGATTACAAACTAGCGAGTTCTCGGCTTGCGTTGAAATGCCACTTAAATAAACAAATTGTTTCTCCCCCTGCGTGGCCTTTCCCATTCGTCCCCGTTCCCATTCTGCCTCCCCTTCCCGTTCCGTGTCCCCTTTTCCTCCCGAGTTCCACCTCCACCTTCCGCTCCTTTCCCCTTCTCACCCACTTCCCCCCATTCCGCGAACCCTCCCCGCCTTCTCTCACTGCCACTAAACTACATGAAATACAAACATTCTTCAAACTACACACGTGCCACCCATTGAAAATTTTTATCTAAATTTCTTAATGCCAGACTTCACCAACCAATGCGGGTTTGCGCACAACAAACAACCAAAGTTTCATCGCAAACGGATGAATAGTAGAGGAAATATTTTCATAACGCCAGAGCTCACATTATATGTAGAAACCATCGCGGGTATGTGCACATCAAATCCCTAAAGTTTCATTGCAATCGGATGAACGGTTTAGGAGCGCATAAGGGACAAACAAAGAAACATTCATTTTCATATATTAACATTTTATTCTCGAAATCAAATTCAAGTACAAGGCTGCAATTTCCGAAATAGCTCTGCGTAGCATAGAACTACATTATGACAGGTACATCTGTGAATCAGTGGCAGGTACATCATAGAATCAAAGCGTGCATTTCGGTTTTTAACATAAAGCGGTCCTGTGACGTACTTTCCTAACTGATCGGTTTTACTGAAGCCGTTCTGACCGCGTGCATAATTTAACAAAAGGCTTACTGCGTCATTTGAATGACGGTCAAACTGTGTAGACGTGAGGCGAGTAGGGTTGCCAACTGTACCGGATCCCGGATTGACCGGAGCCTTCCCGGATTGATATCCTGTCCTGGTTCCCGGTCGGACGTCAAAAGAAAGAAACTTACTGACACCTTTGAAATTGTTGTTTTATACGGGATAAATCGAAGAACCCCATTTCAACAAACCAAGTATATAATACTAGCTTTTACCCGCGGCTTCGCTCGCGTGGTATAAGGGGAAATTACTGTAGCGCTTGCACTTACAACTAACCCCTCTCCCTCTTCCCGCATTCCATACATTCATTACCGACGCCAGAACTTACCATTATATAAAGCCTATATTACTCGCATGTAATGTAGCTTTCTATTGGTGAAAGAATTTTTAATATCGGTTTATTTGTTTATGCGTGAAAGCTTAACAAACAAACACACGCAGTATCGCATTTATAATATTAGTATATGTATAGATATATATATAGATTAATTACATTATGTAAGTCAGACACAAATGTGCATTATGTTAACTAATTTTAAAAAAATCTCGTTGTTTTTCAGTGTAACTGTGTCATTTGACATCGAGAAAAATTAAAATGTACTGCTGTTTCATGAATGTTACCAATTTTATTTGGTCTGTGTGTGTATATGATATTACAGGCACTTATACATATATCTCGAATCTGTCTCGGAAAGAGTTGTGAACCCTGTTATCGAGCGTGTCTAATCGAGGTAGAGATTTTTTGTGTTAATGTTGTACTATAATGTAATGATGATAAATTTAAAAAATAGCTCAGATAATGAATTTAGTGATTCAGGATTTAACGTGGTCCAATAGAACACCATACGATACGATACTTCAATGTAAATTCATTAATTGAATTATATATCTCAAATTTGTTCCCTTCCCTTTACTCCTTGCTCTTTTCTATCGCTTTTGCTGGACATTAATATTGGTTACTTTTTTATTGAATTTTACATGTAAAAATCATTAGAGAGTGTTTCTTGAAAACAAAATACCTCTTTACAACACGATTTCAACTTAAGTATTGACACACATTATCATCACTCCAGTCCATTCGAAACGCACAATTATTTCATCAGTCCAACCTCAACTGATGAAATCCTAATGCACAATCACAATTTGCAAGCCAAAATAATGGTGTAGTATGAAGAAACCTGAGAAATAGAAATCTGGACCCTTCCGTCTGGCCCTAGGGGGAACACCTTTGTAAATTACATGATGGAGTCCACGACAATTTGCATGATTGAGAGATAACTAGGTATACATCTGTTTATCTCTCTAATATACATTTACATATACAGGGTGTAATAAGACGTACCCGAAAGGAATATAGTTTCACATTACGCCACTGGCAATTTTAGGGCAGTTCACTTGTACCACATGGTACGCATGGTACGCACCATACCGAAGGTTAGGATATACAGTGTCTGTGAAGTATAAAATGTATTTAAACATGAACATTTTAAACTAAATACCTTTCTCAAAGTACAATAAGTGTGTACTTCAAACCATCAACATTTGAAAACGATTATTTTTCTTTTAAATTTTGTCGAATACTTGGAGGAATAATATACATTTGTCGATACATAACAAAATCATCTAAGTCCACTAGCAACCATTTTTTGTTTTTTTTGTGTATTCGATTCAGCAAAAAAAAAACGAATCTTTTGTTTTAGATCAATCTAACCGAAATCTACGGTTTTCCAAATAAATTAAGAGTGAAAGTTGATAGATTTTTTCAATTCAACCTAAGTCCACCCCCGCTTCAAATCATATGAGCTAAAGTCCATTACAGACAGCCTCACGTCATCTTCACTCTGTCATGGCCGGCATTTGTTTGTTCCAAGCAAGACAAGCCATATCAAACTCATCCAATTATTATTTCTTTAATTCAAACACACCTAAGTCCAGTGTCTTTTATTTCAATATCGACTCAAGTCCATGGATATTAATTTTATCAAATTCGCATAAGTCCATAAAAAACCATCAGAAATTTATTTTGATTCTTATTTTTCTTTATTACCAAGTACAATATTCATAATATAGTAATATTCAAAGGTTTTTACTAGCTAAGAGTTGAAACTAGAAAAAATCGTCATCATCCGAAAAATGTTTGAACGGGACTTAGGCGAGTTTGATATGTGTCGACACACATTTCCTCAAACGTCGTATACATCCTGTAAGCCCTGTATAAATGCGGACAGTTAAGTAGTTGTCCGTTTGACAGGGCGACGTTAAACAACTTTTAAATAGACTGTTATTACTGGTTCGCCAGTTACACCTATTCATTAAATAATAATTGTTGTAACACTTCAGATTTAATTTAAATACCCATAGCGTCTAAGTCTAAAGGAATAGGAGTGTAAATAAGTCATCGATCCTACCCAGTGATTAAAGAACCACAGAGAGTGTACATTTAACCCCAGGTGAATGACCACCATTTAGACTCGAAAATTTCGCTTGATATGGCCACGTACATATGTATAGTGACCAGATTTCCGATCTTTTTCCTCCAACTATCTAGTCTCCCCGCATACCCGTACACCAAATAGAGGTTGCTATAGTCACACTGCTGCTGGCAGTTGGTACTCATGTAGGTACGGTACGAATAATAAAAATAATAAAAAATTACCTAATTAAAGATTTCATGAATTGAAAATTATTTCTTTTTGAAAATTTTAATACATTTTACTCTTCTTTTGAACTGGTCGGTATTTCTTGGAATCTCTTTACCGCTCTATACAGTTGTAATGAATTTCGTGATTTTGACTTATTTCTAAAGGGAGGCCTTATAATACACTTTTGCATGTTTTGTAATCTCGCTTTTTAATATTATTTGAGTCTTTTATTTCTATTTTCTTTGAAATGTTTATTTTATCATTCAGTTTAATTTATGTTTTTAATTTTATTCAAAAAACAAATAACTTTGTACACATCACTTTATTTGACACACTCTACATGTTTCATGGACAATGTTCACCTAATCAGGAGTTAAAGTATTCTGAAGTTTAAAACTAAATAAAGATCATAGATTAAATATAGGGGTAGGGGTAGAAGGGAAGGGGAGGAGCTCTCAGGTGTTCTTTTACTCTCACTTGAAAGGTAATAGCGAATCTGAGTTCGCTGATCTTTTATTGAGTAATGATCATACATTTGATATAAACTTAGGTCTTAAAATTTTACATACGAGTTATAAGACATCGCAGATAAATGGTTTTGAAATCTTAGAAATAAGGAAAAATGTAAATACCAAAACTGACATGATTAATAAGCAAATAATTTTTATGAACCCACTTTTGAATATTTTCCCACTTAACCGGTCTTTCCCTTCTAATGATATTGTAATCCCAAATTCCAATAAACTTCCCCCACCCCTAACCCTCCCCTTCAAATAAAGTGATGTGTACAAAGTTATTTGGCTTTTAATAAATCACAAAGTTAAAACCTTACAGAAGAAGTTTTCTTCGAAAAATTTATGTTTTTAACTTTTAAATATTGTTTTTATATTTACAGTTCTTATTATCATATTGTAATACAGCCTATGCATATCTGCCACGCCACGGGCATGATCCTAGTGTGGTGGTCGTGAAAACGCTAATGAATATTTTAATGTGAAATGCATATGTAATGTAATGATAACATTTTCGCAAATAAAATGTTTATTTGCGAAAATGTTGTAACAGCCTTAATTGTTTTGCAAGTGCCTCCAAAGCGGCATTCCCAATTGTACATTTCAGAGCTTTTCGCTGTTTTGAGTCTCGAGCTCGAGTGAATTCGAGTTTGTTAGAATAGTCCGAGTCTCGAGTGAATCACAACATCGAATCCATTAATAATATCTATTAATAGTGGTTGATATTTATGCCTGGTCCAGCATCTCTCTTTCACATCTACACTTGATTTTATTAGATATAACATTCAGTAGAAATATTATAATAAAACACGAATAGCGTGTAAATTTCTTTCCACTCGAGGTAGGAGGAGGTCTAGCAAGGTCGATTGATAAATTTAAGCGCGGCCTCCATAGTCCATCGGATAAGTTCCGGTTAATGGTCAATTTTCACGTATTTTTTAGTATTTTTTTCATTATTCAAAATTACTGGCTTATTTAATGAACGGATTAAACTAACGAAGCTCTTATAAATGAAAGAAGCCGTACATGCGTTCCATCGGTTTAAACAACGTATCTGAGACGCAATCAATTTTTCCGTTCGATCTTTAAGAAACGAAAGTGGTTTAAATATGGCTAAAGACCTCGTTAACGAATAAGCTTCAGTTTAAAGTAAAAAAATAAATGCGGACTGCCTATAATGCCAAAGCATATTTAGGTTAGTATTTCAAATCAACATTGCCAATTTATTAATATTTTTACGTAATTGATTGGCGCTTGACGTTTCGGACAGTGAATACGATGTCAATATCTGTTCGGCTATCAACAGTGAAATCGTGCTGGGTATATCGATATAAAACCGTTGGAAGTTACGCCTATCGATCCATTATTGTAAAGTTATCGATTACTCTGTGCCTGACATCAAAACGGTTCGTGTATTGCTATTGATGTGCTACAGGTGCTATTGAATTATTTTTTTAATATTTTTCCATCGGATCCAATATTATCCCTTTATCTTCATCATCAAATTTCCAGATCATACGTCAGCTACTGAAATGTCGTGTCTTAGGTAAGTCGTGAAACTTATTTTATCACCATAACTTCCAATGTACTTATACTAGCCAGACTTCAGAACATCTTTAATTAAGAGGATAACGATTCAGAAGTCGCGCGAAATGCAATTAAAACTTCTACAATTTAGTATTTTACTATTCGCTAATAAAAAAATAAAAGTTAGTTTATTCCTTGGTAACAGTGTGGTTTGCAATAAACAACCCGCCATATTAAAACTAAAACAGACGAGTTCAACCAAAAAATCTTAATGAAAGATCGGTTCGGAATATCAACAGGCATCGCAATTTTGGTCAATTAAATATTTTTAGACCGGTTAGACGAGAGGTCTGGGTTCGAGTCCCAGTTGCGACCATTGTTTTTTTCTGTTTTTCTGTGTCTTGTTTTCTTTCATATTTTCAATTAGATTATAAGTGTTATCTTCTTCTTCAATGATATATTACGTTGATGGGAATAACCTTCAAAAGTTATAAAAAGAGAGTTTTTCTCATAAAAAAATTGAATTTTCATTTAGACTTTCATAAAAGTCAATAGTTCCATATGAATAAATTCGGATACATTTATCCGAGACGCTATTCAGGTTACAAACCAATTCTTTGAATGATTGTTTCCAATAAAAAGAGTAGTTGCCTATAATATGGAAAAAGAACTAGTTGAAGATAATATTAATGATTCTAAATATTTGAAATATGAGATTGACAAATATGACGGTTTGACAGAAGGTGGCAATAGCGAAATTGGAAAACGCGCCGTCCCGGTTAGACGAGAGGTCTGGGTTCGAGTCCCAGTTGCGACCATTGTTTTTTTTCTGTTTTTCTGTGTCTTGTTTTCTTTCATATTTTCATTTAGATTATAAGTGTTATCTTCTTCTTCAATAAATATTTTTGATCAATATTAAGTAAACGAGAATTGTTAAAATTGTCAGCATCACAAAATTGCAAAACCTTCCCGATACGCCAAATTCAAAATCATTTACGTTCATAATGTCTAATCTTGGTGATTCTCATTTTAGTCGTTGTTGCAGAGAAGGGTGGAATAATTAAGAAAAATACCGATCAATTCGTTGCAAGACTATAATTGGACGGTTTTGTGCAAGAGACAGTAATAAAAAACAGAATTTTTACGGAACATGAAATTAAGTTTACAATTTTGCTGTCAAATCATATAATTATCAACAACATCTCTACATATTATTGTCTATGTGTCTGTTTGCGATAAACACAAAAACTACTGAACAGATATTCATGCAATTTTCACCAATAGATAGAGTGATTCATGCGGAAAGTTTAAGTATATAATTTGTCAATGTTTTGTCGAGTGGGCTGGCAAGCGTGCGGTGTGGATTTGATTTGCATGCAAGTTAATAGATGGCGTTGTGTTTCATTAGCCACAGCAACGCATGGCCGTGTCAGCTAGCAATACTTAATCGTTTACAAATATTTTTTTTTATTATTCATTTGGTCTTTTTTTGCTTTCCGGGCTTATTTTTACATTAGCTGCACACAAGAGGCCCTGAGGAAAATAATTCCCTTCGATCCCTATGTCATCTTTGGGGATGCTGTGTGGTGAGTATTTTTAGGAAACGAAGAAGAGAAAGGAAGTATGAGGGATGTTTGAAATCTGGGGGTCGGTGTGTCCAGGAGTGACGAAAGTATGATCTCTCCCTTTGCGGTACAAGGCGCGGTTCCGAGAGAGTTCTGCTGAAGGTGTCAAAAGGCCTCCCCCAACCAGTCTCTCTGGATCTGAATTACCCCGCAATTGGTGAGCAGGTGCATCCGCCGCCAAGACCCCAACAAACCTCACTTCAACAACCCGGACACCCTTGCTAAATCACCATACATAACCTAACCTAACCTAACCACTTGCCTCCCAAATTGAGATGCTATTTTTCAAGTAAAATCCTTTTTAAATCGTCGCCGCACAAATTTTAATTGCGCTCGCTTGCAAACATTTCTTCGTTGCCTTTTTATTAACCTTAGATTTATATCAATATTTGTGGTAGGTATTTTGCGGTGCAGTGGATCCTCCAATAATTGCGTCCACCTTAGATCCCAAATTCTGATTAAGTATTTTAATCGCATCTCAACCTTTTCAGTCGTTAATCTAAGATCCCACCTTTAGGACACAGGAACTGGGAACTGGGCAGTATTGTCACCTCGCGCCATTATCCAGCCATTAGTGAGCGCCATTTGGCAGATGTGGGAGTTTAAATTGTGATAAGCTTTTCGGGTTGACCCACACCACTGTGCGGTTAGAAAAATGACCACATCGGAAGTGCGCACCACTGTGCGGCGAAGGCGGTCAATTTCAGCGTTAGCTTTATACGTGTTATGTAATAATTTTAATAAGAAGATTCTTTATTACATGTAAAATGAGTTAAAATATATTTTTTTTATTTATATTTATATCAGACGGCCGGTGTAATCCAGCGGTAAGGCTCTTGACTCGCATTCCGAAGGTCGCGGGATCGAATCCCGGCGTGGCAAATAAATTATTTTATTTGATTAATTTATGTTATTTCACATTTAATTAATTTCAAATAATACATAGTATATTTGCGGCACGTTCCAGAGTGGAAGATACTCTCAGTATCGCCCTGGTGTAAGACCACCATTCAGAATTGAAACGTTGCTTGAAATGGCTTTAGCCGTATTTGGTGACCAGATCTGAATAGCCAGGTACATCCCCACCTTCCTCTTCGCCATCTCCTTCCCCTCCTCTTACTACCTTCAGCCTCACAACATACCCCAATTGAGGACGCCATGGTCCCACTGGCTCCAGACGGGAGCAGTTGGGACTCTTGTGCGGTATTCATATAAAAAAATGTAGTTCAAGGTTTAGATGTTTGACAGATCTAAATCTGTCAAATTTTGACATCTTAAATTTCGAGCGTCGAGTCGCAACGTTTTGATTCTGCATGGAGGTCTTTCACCAGGGTAATACTGAAAGTACCAATAAAAATTGAAACAATGTCTTCTCTTCGTTCCACTATAATAATTTTATTCCGGAAAGGGTGATTTATAAATATTTCATTGCAATCATGCAAACTTAAATTGGCATGCCGTCCATATTAGATACCTAATCTGTAACTAGTTTCGACAGCTAGGTTCGTATTGCAGTTCAGCTGTCCGGTTGAGTAATAGTATCAACATGCAACAAGCATATACTATTTGGGTACGCTTATCTCGTGCTAAGGATGTGTCAGTCATATTGCATTGAAGCATATCAGAAAGGTTAGCAATTTTCAAGGATGAATTATTACGATAAATTAAATGTATATTATAATTTACTGCAGGATTTTTGAAGATGAAAGTGCTTACAAAATATTTGCCCAAGGATCCATGTTTTTTAAATTAATATTTCGAATTTTCTTTATCATGCAATTATAATTTCTTTTATTTATAAATTAGAGAGACAATCAGAAATTCAGTAAATGACGTTTTCTTGAATATGGAAAATCGCAGACCCCTGAAAAATAACGAAATCTGTGTTTATTTCTCAATATTAACCCTAAGAAATTTAAACAAAAGAATGTAAACTTTATGATAAGGCAGGGCTTGGCAGTATTTGAATTACTTGTAATAGAAATACATATTTGAAATACAGATACGTATTTTGTATTTGTGTTTCAATTACTTGCTACAAATGTATTTTGTAATTGGTGTTTCAATTTCCTGATGCTGAGATTGCTGAGGTATTTTGTAATTTGTATTTCAAACACTTATAGCTTCAAAATACATTTTCAAATACATTTAGCGATCTTAATAATGATAATGAAAAATGAGCTGACATAGTTAATACATAGACTAAAAATGGTAGAATCCAGAGCAATATATGTAAATATTTAGAGTTGGTAACACTGTACGCCAAAGCAAGTATCTCGTCAATCGTCGTTTTCATCGTTTCGCGGTATTATTCAGGAAGACGTGAGTTAACTAATAATTGATAATGCATGATCAAATTCCGTCAAAACCACAAAACTTTACAAGTGGAACGGAGGTGAGATGTGTCTTCTGAGCAATATGATTGTTTCACTCTGCTCAGCTTTGCTTCTATGGAAATGCACCCTTAGATAAGGGCACTTACGAAAATTAATTCCTACCAAAGATTATACCAAAACCAAACGTATTTTTTAATTTCTATTTTGTATTTGAAATTAAAAAAAAATGGTTTACATACCGTATTTTGTATTTCAAATACACAACTTGAAAGTATTTTGTTCTTCGTATTTTAAATACATGCGAAAAAGTATTTTGTAATTTGTATTTTAATTACAGCAAAGGATGTATTTTGCCTAGCCCTAATAATAGGTAGGAACCTATTTGTCCGAATTCTACAAAATCAGTTTTCATTTTGGAAAAAAACATTTAAATTAAACCCAAATTTGAGTTCATTGAACCACATGCAACCGAAATTAGTATTTTTAATTGATATCTTGAAGTGATTAAAGAAAACAACCACATATTTATTCACTATGTATGCAAAGTAAATAGATCTCCTCGTCAAGAAACAAAAATCTGTGAAATCGGTCGAATGAAAAACGGTCAACATCGTGATTCATTTTTGGTATATTATGCCGTGTTGTGCTAAACCCTTCTTTAGCCAACGTTTCGGACAATGTTACAGTATCCATCAGATGTGTAATGAAAATACTTTTTGCCGTCAAAATCTCTAATCATATTCTTGAAAAACGGTAGTTTAAATAACTTCTTGCTTGCGATAGATAAACGAAGACCGCTGTTCTTTCGAAAGACTTTCGCTAGCCTTAGTTGTGTTGTGTTGTTTCGTGCAAAGCAAATAAGTATTTCATATTGTATACTGTTTCTACGAAGTTATTCAAAAATTGTATTAAGGGGATCCAATAGTCCGGGGAAAACCGAAATCGGATTTCATGCCCTTTGTGGGAGGAGTTTAAAAATATTTGAGAAAAAGCTTTTGGAACGGTTGAAAAAGGTATTTGAGAATTTTTTTTTGCAAATTGATTTCGTAAAGGCCTAAAAAAAACATTAACTCCTTTTTTACACATTGTTTATTGTAATAACAAGGAAATTTAAAATTGATTTCACGGAACCGAGCGACGTGGAGTCAGACGTCTGTTCCCTGCTCCGACCAGGGCGGTTCTGAAAGAAAGTAGGGTGTGGCAAGCCAGTAGTCCTTCGGTGCACGACATAAGGGTCACTTTGAAAATCCACATTCGTCGGCTGCCAGCCGTACTGTGAAATAACAACGCAAAAATGCATATTTTATTTTATTTTGTGAATATCGGGCGTAAATATCAATTTTTTTGCGATTATCATAAAAGAAACTAAATTTGCTACAATAAACAATAAAACTATATCCGAAAAGATGTTCATAAGTAGGAGAGTTTGCACTTGAAAGTGTTTTTTTATAGACCTGTAACTTTATTTTTTCTAGGCTTATTAAAAGACTTATAAAAAAAATGACCGATATTTTTAAGGGCCGAGATATGTTCTACACGCATTATTTTATTGAAGCATCTATAATATTTCTAAGCGATCAAATTTTCAAAACAAAAACACATGATTTTGTGTGATTTTGCATTATTTACTATGGCTTCATCTTAAGTTGAGTTTATATTTCCCAATGATGGTCAACATTTTTCTTCTTGAATTCCATAATATACCATCTGAGATTTAGAACAACTATTGAAGTTTTGTTCTCTCAAACCTCTGCATTAGGCATCAAATCATTGCAGGATATTTTAAGGATGCTTCTATAATATAGATATCCTTATTTCTAAAGCTAATAACAAAAAGCAAAATATACACAATTTTGCGTGAAACATTCCATGTAATGTCGTAACTCTTCAAACGGGGGTATGTTTTATGTCTTCGGAATTGGTAAACCGACAGATCCTCGTGTCGCTTATATTGGATGTTGGATGGTTGATATAATTTTATTGAATTTCTGTCCAACGATCCGAAATTCGCGTCAGTAGGATGTGTGGTCGTTGGCCATCGCCCATTGATTTTATTGGTAAAATAGATCATTTATTAAAAAGTGTCAGCGTCATGAAGCCGTGTCGAATCCACACTCGGCCAGTCTGCCGTGAAATTGGCTACGGCATGTGAAGCCGAAATTCAAAATGGCCGTAGTCGATATTCTTAAATTATATTTTATCGTACATGTAACACTTATTTCGTAAAGTGTACATTGAATATGCGATCCACAAATCCACGGACAATGGAACTATGACCTTTAAACACAAGAAAAGATTCAAACATTCTCAAGAAATAAGCTTAGGGGCGCAGGAATATTCGATATTTGTGGCCGTCTTTCCAAGAAAGATAGAAGATTGGTTTACCACCAACCTTTTCCTGTGGGAAAATAGTTCATTTGTTGGCGATCATCGTACACCATTATATAAATTGACATTTGAATATTGAGAGATGAAGTTAAAAACGTTTTAAGTTGAAATAAAAATGCTGGAATGGATCTTATGATTCAATTATCTGCCTTCGTAATGCCTCCACCTTTTTGGTTGTTTGTGTTACAAACTTCAGCGGCGCAAAACTGTTATATTTATTGTTTTACCTTGCTTCAGATTTCTTCTAAATACGTACCTTTTATCTTGTATTCCAACAACTTAAATACAAGCTTATTATATAACTAAATCAATCGTTCTTTTGAAGGGGTCAATAATTTGGTTCTTCTGTAGCTCTGCGAATAATAAACTTTTTAATAGCCTCCGTGGACGAAGAATAACGTTCTCGACTAGCAATCCGAAGGTCGCGAGTTCAAATCCCGGCGTGCGCAAATATTTTTTTAAATTAATTTCTGCTATATCACGATTAATTAATTTAAAAGAAGCGATAGTATCTATATTTTGGACAAGTTTCAGAGTGGAAGATACTGTCAGTATCGCCCTGATGTAAGACCACCATTCAGAATTGAAACGTTGCTTGAAATAGCTTTAGCCGTGTTTGGTGACCAGATCTGAATAGCTAGGTAGTTCCCCATATTCCTTTTCCTCTCCACACTACACTATCCGCTCCCAACATATGTACACGGTTGACCTTTGAGAAAGGTCGCTTCTTCAAGTCGTTCTTGAGTTTAACAGCTGGACTGTGGAACGATTTGCCGGCCTCTGTGTTTCTTATTTCCTACAACATGGGTCTCTTCAAAACCAATGTTCATTTCTTCCTCTCCTCAAAAAGAACCTCCACACATCAGCTCAGATGACATAGGGAATGACACCGAGGGGAATTATCTTCCTCAGGGTCTCCTGTGTGGAGTTAATGTAAAAAAAAAAAACTACAATTGGGAGTGCCATGGTCCCACTGGCTCCAAACGGGAGCAGTTGGAACTCTTATGCAGTATTCTCACTAAAAGAAAACAACTTATGAAATGACAAACAATTCGTATTCCGACTGAGGAATTTCAAGCAATGACAAATAATTGAGATCTTGACTACAAAAAGTCCTTCCACAACTTATATGACATCGTTGAATGCAAACCCACTATCATCCAAAAACATCATCCGTGTAATTATGACTGCATATTTTCTAAATATTGTACAAACACCATCCAAGAGTCCTATTTCTTGAGATGAAGAATCTAAGAATGTTGTAAGATGGGAGAAAACTGAACAGGAAAATAAAAAGAAACAAAATAAGATGTTATGCGCTTGACCTATGGACAACAAATCTTACCACACTATCACGAAATTCGTTACAAATACCCACACGGATGAAATAATAATAAATCATATAATGAAACTACAAAGTAAACTCGTACTAAAAAATCAGTTAAATTTCAATAACTAATAACTCTCTTTTTACGTCACCATCCTGTTTAAATTAACACGGCTGTAAATAATTTTAATTTAGCCACGCGTGAAATTAATTGTTTATTTATTAGAAAGCAAATAGGTAAAACAGTGTTAACATATTGAGTATCCGAGCGCAACGGAGAACATCCCCAGAGACTAACCGCCTAAACACGTAGGTAATAATGGCCAAAATTAATATTTCGGTTTATTACAGTTCAAATGAAAGCCTAAAAATAAACACCTTGGAAATTTATTATGGCAGTTAACTTCTATAAAAACACTGGATTTTTGTCACCTTCCGACCCATTTTATCTCTCTGCTGGAATTTTACATATTCTGCGTCTCTTCTGTGTAATTGATTTAGACATGACCATGTTGATGAAAGAGTGTATTTTGAAAGATTTAATTTCAAAAACAGACGAACTACAATGGTTTGTAAAAATGAGATAAACATAATTTATCGGAAATCATATTAAATTATGCCAGTTCCTTGGAGCATCTTCCATCAAAATGAAAAAACTTTTTCTAATCTTTATTTTGCTGAAACGAGTTTCAATCATTCACTTGTTGGTATTCGTTTAGCAAATATGTTTTTATTTATATAAAGAATGGTGTCTGTGGCGGGCGGCATGATAATGATGGTGGCATAATTAGATTTTTATATAAATCTACATTTTAATTCCGACATTGATGAAATTTTAAACTTCAAAACAAGTGAAAAGTAGTGACTGTGGTCTACATTAGATTTCGATAATCTTTGTGCAAAGCCCGGCAATGCCGGAGACTTCTAGTTAATTTTAAACATATAACGGAGATTTTTTGCCTGTTTTGTTTTTCGATATATATATATAAGTAAGTACCTAAAGTTATTGAAAGTGTTTTTTTTTTTCATTACTGCTAAATAACCTTTTTTTATCTAAAACTATAGACCTAATATCTACATTGCCGAATCACCTTTAACCTACACCCTAGTCGGCGCTCTTAGGTATCAAAGTACCGAATTGCTGAACATGTCGAAACTTGATATAATTTAAGATGTTCATGGCCAAAATTATTTTCGTAATTGGTTTTTCGGGTAATCTGCATCTGTCCTAACGATGGACACTGTAACGCCAACCGAACTGTAGACTAAAGGTGGTTGCGCAACACGGCATAATACCCCAATAACAGATCACGATAATAATGTTGAAACTTGTTAAAGAGAACAACCAATAAGTGTGTCCCTTTATAGTCATGGCTCTGAATTAAGGTTATACAGTGTGCGGCAGTAAACTTCCTTTTTAAAATGCGCGCCATTCAGTCGGTTGATGTCGTAGCGGAGCGCTAGTGATCTAGTTCGAGAGGCGGAACCATAAAGTTTTGCCCCGAGACAGTTTAGTCGCCATCATGCGTTGGAACAAAAAAGATTCAAGCGTTGGAAGTAAAACAAGATTTTAGGTATGTGCCTACATTATGAAAAACAAATTTTAAAAATTCTGATTTAAACAATGGGTTTTATTAAGTTTTGAAAAAAGGAAGTTATGCTGCCGCACCCTAAGAGCGCGCAAGGTTGCGATCACAGAACATCCGTTCGAAAAGTAGGCCTCAACGGCAAACGCACGCTCCTCACTATTCCAACGCATGATGGCGACTAAACTATGTCGGGACAAAATTTTATAGTTCCACTTCTCGAACGAGATCACTAGTGCTCCGCTACGACATCAACCGACTGAATGGCGCGCATTTTAAAAAAGGAAGTTATGCTGCCGCACCCTGTATACGAGTTGGTACAATTTTTCGCTCCCATAATTTTTTTGCAATTTTCTATATAATTTCAATATTAATGATTGATAAAACGAATGAAAAGAGACGAAATCTTATGGATGACATTCATTTTATTCAAGTAATTTGTCCCTTAATCGCCTTTCGAAATAACCGAAAAGTTTTATAACGACCCGCAATTTGGCGCTCCAGACAAATGGGAGGCCGATCATCCAGAAATGTGTCCCCCAAATTCCTCAACTTGTAGAATTTTTCGGTCCAAGATGTAGGTACTACAAAAACCGGTAGATTATTTAAAGTGTAATTTTCATCTCAAACGCCGTCGGGTCGGAGACAATTGCTCGGCTTTGCGATCTCCAACACAAAAGCTGTAAATATAAAATTCCCAAGGTCCGCAAAAATTTCGTAAATACATACATACTTTGAATTTAAGCGTTTCTTGAAATTCTTCTACCTATTTCTTGGTAAATATGATATTCCTCACGTGCTTCCAGCGCCAATCAGAAATGTGCCAATTTAAAATGAAAGGAAATTGAGGTGTCAATAATTTGGAAGAATGTCTGGACTTTTTGATCTCAAGCTGTACATTGAAATCTTTCACTTGAGTGCTTCCTAAAATTCGTCGATAATTTATTTATTTAAAATTTTTCATCAGATGCTCAAAGCATCATTCAAAGAAATGTTTTTACGAAATAAAAAGCATTTTGTAAGTCGTTAATGTTGAACACAGGGGCGTGCACTCCATATAGGCACATAAGCACTGCCTAACCTACCGTATTTGTAAAATATAAGCACATAAATAATATGGTAATTTATTAAATTATTTCTAAAAAAAACACATTCAAGAAGCTGAGCAACCGAAACAACGTGAGCGCCACATCAAACGACATACCACAAACATGGCATAAACTGTAACTAGAAACTTCACGCGCGCCATCCGACTGCCTCACTAAAATGCGGCCTAAGCAGGAATTATTTCTGCGTAAAGCTAACTTCATACAAGATATAATATCAATGTTTACGAAATGCACAGAGCATAGATTAGAACTGTCGTTTTGAATTTGCTTCCATGATTTTTTTTTTTGTTAGTTTAGGCAGTGCTTTCTGGAACAAAATTACCAAATAGCAATCAGTGACGACAGTGACATCTGTTGTTAGATATATATTTCTATCAAATAGTTGTCTTTCATAAATGCAAATTGTCTCTTCAAAAACGTTTGTCGTACTTTAATTGTGAATTATCTGATAAAATATGGAAATTTTAACCTGTGAAAATTGTTGTAGTGAAGGAAATAATGTGTGTTTAAGCAACTTAAAAACAACGATTATCTTGGTTATCTAATATGAATATATTCATTTTATCATAGGTTTTCCTACTGCCTACCCTGATCAAAAACTCTGTGCACGCCACTGGTTGAACAATTATTGTAAAGTTGTTGATTTCCAAAACAAAAGCTAAAATAACTGAATTCCCAAGATCCGCAAACCAATGTAAATACTCTTGAAATGAGAAACTGTTTTTTGAATTTCATAGATTAATTTCTAAGTTACGTTTATCTTCTTCACATGCCTGAAGTATCAGCATCACTCAGCAATTTGTCAATTAAAATAAAAACAAATTTGAAGATCATTAATTTGGGGTGAAAAATAATACCTTTACAATCTCGTTGTATACCAGATGTTTTAGCTCCATTCCTAAGGCGACCATCTTAGTGACCCTTAATTTGTGGTTTTTCCTCGGTCGGTGATTGATTTATACCTTTTTTAAAAGCTTTTACTACTCCGAGCGAGCTCCGTCTGATCATTCGCTAAAAATAGCTTTCTTTTATCCTTTGATTTATAGAAAAGGTAAAATTGTTAAGCGTGTGTTATCCCTACCATGATGATCCCCATAAGCTTTGTGGTAAGTTTTCTTTTAATGATCTCTGATTAAATAAATAATTTTGTAGAAGCTTTCAATTTTGCAAAGGAAAACCTTTGATTCTATGAAAGAAGTTAGCAGAGTTTGTCTTCGTGAAAGCGTTTTGAAAAGTTCAAAGATCACTGACAAAAAACTGAAACAATTTAAGCTAATAAGAATAAGTCCTCACTTTAAAGCTAAGACATAACTAAAATCAGTTCAAGCTTTTGCAATTTTATGATATTCTGTAATGACTTCCAATTATAATTCACATTTTATCAGAAGTTTAAAAAGCCCACCTATCTAAAATAAAACTTGAAGATGAGAAAAAAATTATTGCTGCCACCGTGGAACGGCGGAATCTTCTTCAAGTGACTTCTAACAACTCAACTGTCGCAGAAACCTTCAGACTCACCGTGATATTCATTGTAGCTTTTTAATATTACGGTTATAACACTGTTTAAGGTTTTGTGTTTTCCTGGCTCTACCTTCATTTAATGCAAGCGATCGTTGTTCAAACACTAATATGAAGCCCGTTTGTGCAGGGGAAATTTATTCCCGCATTATTACAGACTATCGACCTGTCTTGTTCAATATTAAATAATGCTGCTATGCGTTACAAACATCGCGTCGTGTTCTTAAAGTGTCTCAATTTAAATGTTAAAATTCAACACGTTACAAGCATAAAAGTATAATCCAACTTCTTCTAACCCTACAGAGTCGATTCGTTCAAGAAATGAATCATCTTTCCACCTGTTAGACCTTTTGCGCCCATCTTTTAATAAATACGTAACCTACATTAAGTACTACCGGTAAGAGATAAAGTTAATGTAACCGTTTTATTAACAGAGTTAACGGTCCGCAGTGGACCGCCTGCGTAAAGGGATGAGGCTTTATCTAATTTAAAGGCGGTCATTTGTTTTGAGATAAAAAGAAGGTGACTTTACGAGGCCCTCGTTCAATTTTATTCTCCACTGGTCAGCGACTTGGACCGTATGCAACCAACTTTACAACCAGGATCTTAGAACTTTACTCCTAGCGAATTCGATTCTAAGAAAAATAATGAATTTCATCAATAATAATAAAAACTATCAAATAAAAACGTTAGTTTTTGCTTTTGGATCGCATTCGCCCAGTTTAAGTGTTGGTGACCACTTTTAGGGCTTTGTCCAGTTCGCCCATATTTCGATTTGTAATATTATAATCTGAAAGAATCGTTTGAATCTGAAAGAATCTTTTGAATCTGAAAGAATCATTTTGTGAATTATCACCCTACCGCTTCACAGAGCAACCTTTTAAAATGAACATATTGTACAAAAATGGTTCTCAAAATACTACTCATATGAATTAACAAGGAATAAAACAAAGAGATAATATTGGTTTTGATATTTTTACAGATGAGAAACTTGAAATTATTTCTTTTCACGTGAAAATTTTCAGAATTGTGTGATGCGCTGTCAAAAAAAAGAGGCTTTAATTCTTACAAAGGTGCAAAATTAAATTGTTTGATTTTAGCTTCAGTTGAATCCGCAATAACAACCAGTAATAAAGTTGAAAATCAAAGATCTATTTATTGAGATGGCTTTCTAAATGTTTTTGAAATTCGCTCTCATTTTTTTTTCTCGAAATCCATGTATGAAAAGAACACATACATTTTGAGTGTACATAATCTCAAACATAAATTCTTTCCTAAAACCTTTATATATTTTTTTTATTAAACTTGATAACTTTTGATTTCCTAAAAACACGAACAATCACATCAACCGTAAAGTTAATAATATTAATAAATATTATTTATTATTATTTGTTTAGAGTTTTGAATAATCATTTGGAATGACTTGTTTTTCGTAGAATCTGTTTTTCAATCAATCAACATTTAGATTCAAGCAATTTCGTCGTTATTATTTCAATCGGGATATATTTTATTTTAACGATGGCATTTTTATTTTCACAAATGATTTACACTAAACGGTGAAACCCACCTGCTAAGCCAAAGGTTAACGATTCTGTGCTCTGCGGATATAATATTTTGAAACACATCCTTCTTCGCTGAACGCCATCATTTTCTATACTTTTATCTGGAATCATGACCCTTAAATTCCCCTATCTCGTATATTATGTTACGTCTCCCCTTCCGCGTTCTATCTTTATGCAATACAAACTTTCGTACATTCCCTTCTCCATTTTTATCGGCTTGCATTTAGAAAGATAAATTACGGTGCTCATCTGTTATTAGTGGATATTGTTGAGTGTTATTTCGTCCTATTTTATATATTTCACTTCATTTTCTACCTTTCATTTTATATTTAAATTCATCTTGATTCTTTTATGTCTGCTCATGGAGAAATTGAAAAGAAACCAGTTCTGAACGCAATTGCAATCAACCTCCTTAACAAAATTGATATTTTTCTGATCTGACATGTCAAAACTTTCTAACACAGCCGCTACTATGGCAACCTGTCAACAATGCAACTGAAAACATTGCAGCTGAAAAACAAAGAACTGCTGGTCGCCGCGGCAGTGGAGTTTCAGTTACATTGTTGACAGGTTGCCATGGTAGAAGCTCGCAAACTGTTAAGTTTTGACATGTCAGATCAAAAAAATATCGATTTTGTCAAGGATTGCTAAGGATTGCAATTACATTAAGAACTGATTTTATTTATTTATTTATTGTTTGAAACATTAACAAAGTATTAACAATTATTATATTTATAAAATTGGCATTGGGATGTACAGTATTAACACTCCAATTATAAATGTTCACAGCATGCGTAATCAATGTTTAGTTGTTACTACAAAATGAAATATAAAACATAATAGTGTCAAATAATAAAATAAAACATAACCTGCAGATAAAGAAAATAAATAAAGAAAAAGCATGATAATATAGCAATTACATAATTGTTCTCCATGGCATATCATGGTAGAAGATTGTTAATTTCTTTCAGTTTCTTTTCAGTTTCTCCGTGAGCAGAGGCCCTTACTCTCAATGTAACATCTATGTCACTTTTTTATATTCATTTTTATTTAACAAAATTGTATTTTTATCATTTTCTCTAAGCTTTCTCGAGAAGCAAAAGTGTCAAGTGATGAAGCCTATATTGTCGTCACTTCTTTGCTAAAATTCAATCATTCCATTTCTAAAAGCCTCACAGCCAGCCTCTTTTCACCGTTATTGGAAGTAGATCTGAACTATTTATACGCAATTGACCAATATACCAGTAATTAAACACAAGTATTTCTTTCTGAGCGTAACTTAAATCATTACTGCGTGTGATCAACACCCTTGTTTTGTAAGACGAAAGAAATCATAGAGGGAGATCGATTTACGACCGACTCTAGACCTCCGGAAACTTTCAAGGGACCGACAGATATAACACGAGATAAACCTCAAAATATTCATTTTATATATTAATTTTAAAGTATTTCATCTACTCGTGGTTTCCAAACACTGCAAATGGCTAAGATAACACAAGTGATAATCGAAAGAAAAATGATAGAAAAATATCCTTCACCTCTCAGATTCGAAACTTAAAAAACTTGGAAAAACTTAAGAAAATTGGACCGTAGGAGTGCCGAGTTGCACCGAGCTGAAGCCTGCATCAATCTCCGATAGGAGAGTGCACTATTGTCGATTAAGTCACACAATCTGTACTCGAACTTGTATGTTTATACAGCGACACTGTCTGAAGGCGGTGGATTAAAAAATCGACCTTTTTTTAAATCTACAAATTTTTAGCTTTGCATTTTTGACCGGGCTGTTTTAACTCGACCGTCGATTTCATCCGTCTGTAAATTTGCTTATATGTTCCGTTACCGTTTTTGAAAATATGCTGCATCCACTTTGTTATTCGAACTTTGAATTTGACCAGATTGCTGACTTTGGCTATGGTTCAGTAAAGTTTTTTTTCACACGTGAAATCGTCGTACTTATTAGCTTTTTTCAATATTACGGTATCTAAATGCCTGAAGAAAGTTTGAGAAAAGAATCGTCATTAAGTTTTTTCGTAATGAAAGAAATTTTATAATTAAGAAGTTTTACAATTCGTCAATAAAGATTTGAAACAAAAAAACAGTTACATAAACAACACAAATCTTATGATTCCAGAAAAATTTTGGTTTTGATTTGATAAATAAGACAAATTAGAAACAAATTTTTACTTATATTGTTATAATAATATATATGCCCTATTCATATGAATTTATTGATAGTGAAATTGTTTAACGCACCTTTGACCTGTGACACGACCAAAGTAAAATTACAAAAAGCTCGACAAGTGGATTCACGATATTTATGTCTATACTAACCATAACGGAGCTAATTTAGAAGCAAATTTCGAAGTTTCTACGTTGTACATGGTCAGCTGGCCAAGCGATATTTAACTGAATCCACCACATTAACTACAGTTAGAATAATGCAGCATAAAGCACAGCTCGCCTGAGGTTTCCTACAAACTTTTACATGAGACTGCTAATAGAAACACGACAAACGCAATGTTTCTCACTCAAAAACGTGTGTTACTCCGAACAACTCTACCTAACAGTTAACCGTATCGCGCTGATGCAACATAGTTTCTGTGCACCATGTTGAACGTGCGGTGGACATTGAATATAAATACGCGAGATTAACCTCTCCGGTATAACAAAGCCGTATCCCACATTATATTCTCACCTTTTCTGATAATGGTCATGAATAATATGTAAGAATACGAAGATTCGATAATGTTGTTTCGATTTTTTTTGACGTGATAACGTCTAAAATAAATCGACGAACGCCGGCCGCATTCACGAAAAAGCACGACTCATTGTCACGCTGTCACACTGTCACGATGTCACAATCCGCCTGAGCTGGGCGTACAAGCGAGGGCGCGGAACAAGCGTTCGGCCTTAGCGTTCAGCGAGAGCACGGAACAAGCGATAAGGCCGAACGAGCGTTCGGCCTAAGCGTTCGGCTTAAGCGATCGGCTCGTGAGTTATCGCGCACTTGAAGTGAAGTGACACAAAACTGCGCTATACAAATGTAATGTTATTATTATTATTATTATCGCGTTAAATTATCGTCCGTAAACCGACTTTACAGACAACCAAATTTTTTAAATGTAAACTTTTTTAGCACCGTTTTGATTTGAAACTCGATGAAACGGAAACGAGCGACACTAAAAACTAAACGACAAAACTTCATCTATAGAATTTAGCCTGCGAGCGAATTATAATTCACATGTACTCGGTTCCAATATAACAGGATAAATCCAGTCCCACGCAAGTCTTCTTTGGTTTAGTGGCATAAAGCGCCTGGCGAACCTCTGCAGATATTTAGCGGACCAAGGGTCGAATTCTGCGAAATCCAAAGGAAATATTTTTATTTTTGTAAAATCAATATCCAATCTTCAAACCACTCAAAAATGAACAGGCAAAAGAAAACATAAAAGAAAGCGACATCTAGCGACTCTGAAGAAAAAAACACAAACACTAATAAAATGACCAAATGTATAGGAAAAGGTGCCCTGGAATTCTCTTGAAAAATAATCTTTCACATTGTTAAAAAAAAATGCTTCCGTGGACTCCCCGCTCTTGCCTATTTTAGTTTTCAGAAGTTTTCTGATACCGCGTGTGAATTGCACACTCTGATTTTTTTTATTTTTACCTAATAGCACGAAATATTTTAACGGATATATAAAAACTCAATAGCTCATTACAAAAACGTCGTTGCGCATTATAAATACTTGCATTTACCTTTAAAATGACAGGTAAACAAATCTCATGACACTGGAGCACACAGTTCAAAAATGTTTGTTGCCCTGGAATTAGATAAAGCCGTGCGCTAGCAGGAGTCATAGGAATACCTTACTTTAAACCGTTTAATTTTTTCCCATAAATCAAAGGGTTCATAATAATAGGGTGAAGGGTTACTAATTTATTGTTGTTTACTGTCATAATGATAATACCCGTACAATCAATATTGACTTTTACTAGTTACCAAGCTTCCAAATACATCTATCCATAAATTAAATGAAGCACAATGAGTTTTTGTGTTTCATTTATTATTATTCAATCACAATGTAACTTTTTTAAAGTGAAAACTTCTTTAGCACCGTTGTCTTTGAAATCAAAAACGAAACGAATAAGCGATCCTAAAAAGAGACAAACACATACACATATAGGATTTAGCCTGCGACTAAACGGTCTGCTCTTTGTGCGGTGCATCGTAACCTCCTCACTCTTGTCTACTTTAGTTTTCTGAAGATTTCGCTTCCACCGCGTGTGAATTGTGCACGCTCTGTTTTTTTTACAATATCGATCAACCAGTTGAAAAGTCATACATCTCCAAATACTAAGTTTTAAATAATGAGGAAAGCAATATTCGTATTATTTACTCATGTATACATTTATATAATTAAGTATTATTTATATTCATATTATTTACACATGTATACATTCATATAATTAAATATTATTATTATTTATATTATTATTATATATATATATATATTATTATTATTATTTATATTTGTATTATTTACACTTATATACATTTATATTAAATATTATTTGTGTTTTACATATTAAATAGGTTTTAAATAATGCCGGGAGGCATAAAAGTAAGGTAAAATTAATAAGAAATTTTAAAATATCCTACTAGTGACCGAGAAAACGACAATATTTTATTTAATTCATTTAACTTATACTGAGTATTGTATAAGTTAAATGAATTAAATAAAATATATCAAATAGAGCGTAGGTTCTCAACGTGGGCGATAAAGCCCCTCGGGGGCGTTTCAGACCTTCAGGGGGGCGGTAGAAGACCAAGAGAAAATTGGGGGCGTTTCAGACTTTCAGGGAGGTGGTAGGAGACCTAGGAAAACCCATGCGCCCCCTCCGTTGTGGCAAATGTAACCCCAGCGTGGTATCCCATTACGCCCCCTTCGTCGCGGTATTCCGATACGTCCCCTCCGTTGTGGCAAATGTAACCCTGTCGTGGTATCCCATTATGCCCCCTTCGTCGTGACGAGTTTTAGGGGGCGCTAGAAATAAAAATATTCCCAAAGTGGACGGTGGGCAAAAAAAGGTTAATAATCTATGAGACAGAGGGTATAGGTACTTTTTCATAAAACTAGATACTCAACTCAAATTTAGATTTTTTGGAGATGTATGACTAATCAACTGGAAGATAGATGTGTCTATAAATACAATGCGTACTTAGAATCAAAATATCAATGAAAAAATAACCTTCGGTTGGGTTGTTTCAAAATCTCATCACATCTTTATTTTGATGATCATCAAATCGTCGATAATTCATCAAATGTGACGAAAGTTTGAAACAATCCTACCTTACAGCAGATCTTTTCTAGTTTACTTTTTTAACCAATGGGCTTATCTATGGTAACTCATTTCATTGGCGTTGAATATGTTGCAAAGTAACTTCCACGCCGCTAACCCTATCCCAGTTATCCAATATATATATCCAATATCAGAGAAATAATTAACCAATTGTTTGCAGAATTCACTAATACTGTAACCGTAACCACCCTCTCATATCCTGACTGTTACCCGATTGAAATTAATGACCGAACATACAACAATGACAGTACTTGCAGTTTCAACGATACAATAATGTGATATGGAATCAGTAAATATTGAATTATTATTAAATATCATTAATCATGATTATTTTGCCGTTTGTTTCCGTAATTCCCATATCAGTGGGGTAGCGCATGGTGGTAGATTGTCCGGATTTGTTTTTTCAACCCTCTAACGGGGGACATATTATTATTATTAATACGATATTTTCAATACGAGGAAGTAAATATGATGCGTGTTCATATTTCATTCAATTCAATGAACCCTTGTTATCTATTTCAATTCTTGGGCAAGATTTGCTTTTACTCTTAATGATCAATTTTTTTTATTTATTTTTTATTTATTTATATCTTTCTTTTTATTTATTTATTTATACACTCCTTGATGGCTTTTACAATATCACTATTATAGATACATATGTTATTCAGGAGTATAATTGTAACCATGTAGTATATAACATTATATATTACATTATAATCATTATAACATTATAACGTTATGATTGTACATTAAGGATACATTCATACATAAGGATTCTCCTAGACAGGGCAATGAAAATAATACTTCGACGAAATAGATTCTCAAAACTAAATAAAATGTTAAAGGAACTAAATTGGCTAACCGTGAAACAGGTGTTGACCCTGCACACGATGATATTTATTTATCCATAAAATAGTGAACAACATGTTACCAAAATACTTCTCAAACAAAATTATATACAACAAGGACATTCACAGACATAATACAAGGACTTGCAAGGAAATCAGACTACAAAAAAAGGACAAAACGAATACGCAGAACAGTTTACTATACAAAGGGATGAAGTTATACAACACTCTACCAGAAACTTTAAAGGCCGCACCAATTGGAAAGTTCAAAATTTATTGTAGGAGATACATAGAACAAGAAAAAATATAGTTTGAAATATGAAATGATATAATTAATTAGGAAATTGTAAACTTAAATGTACAATTTACTGAAATAAAACAAATAAATAAATAAAAATAAATACAAGCAGGTTCAATATGTAGGTATGTAGTTTCATTATCATGAAAATTGTACAAAGGAGTTAATAAGTTTACAAAGTATAATAATGATAAAACAGAAGAGTGCTTAAGGTACTTAAAAGTAGTTATTGAGGAATGTGTAGGTATTTACTATGTCGATTTTATTATTAACTTGATCATGAATAGTTTGTTCTAAAGCAAGTTTTTAAAGAATTTAGCAAAATTACACATAGAAAACAATACATCAGTTGCATTATCATGAAAAGTTATACAAGAGAGATCAACAAGTTTGTAATATGTTAGTAAAAAAGTACAAAATAGTACAAATAATGGTGCAAAAAGTACAAGATAATATTAGTAAAAAAGAGAAAGAGAGAGAGTACAAAAAACTAAGTACTTAGGTAATCTATGTACACGTAAGTATTATTGTTTACATATTAGTACAAAAAATGTTAAAATTCAGTAGCTGTATGTAAAAAGGTTAGTTGTAGCATTTTGTGAACATCTCACCAGCAGAACACGTGCAGAGGTGTTCGCATGTTAAGGATTAAGTGTTTTCCTGTCAACATAAATAAAAACACATATATTGATATCCTCGAAACTGTCAAGACGGGCACCGTGGCGGTGGTATCGTATACATAAATTTAAGATTAGCAGTAGTTAAAGTTAGATAAATAATTATCTTGAAATGCATGTATTTTTATACGGAACGCAGACCACTTGTGTAAATAATATTGTGGTAAGATTTTATATTCCGAAACAATTTTTTTTTAATTAGGTATTTGGGTTGGGTTATGTTTGGTTAGGTGTTATAATGTTTTGAGTAAAGTGAATACCGTATTTTTTATCTAGTCTGTGATACATTTTTGTAAAAAAATTGTTGATATATTTTTAATAGTTATTTCAACGTGGTTGGCAAGCAGTAGGATAGTATGATAGTTTAGTATTTCGTAGTACCTTAAGTTTATATGCGTGTGAGGTATGTTTTATTTTTATATTTAGTGTTTTTTTTTCGTAGAGGCTCTGGTTTTGGTTTTGGCTCTGGTTTTAATTGAGATTGCATTGGAATTTTTGTTGGAAGAAGTTAGTAGTATAGATTCACAAAGTTACTTTATTGTCATGACATCTATAGTTTCGTAAATTTCATTCGAGTTTGTGTAGAAAGGTAGTTGGAAGATCAGTTTAATTTTTATCTTTTGTATTTTTTCTATTAGGTATATTGCTATGTTTGATGCACTTCCCCAAGCCAGTATGCCATATGCGATAATGGATTGAAAAAGTGTAAAAAATACGGTCCTGCGGATTGTAAATAGGTTTTTAGTTGACTTTATGAGATGCGTGACTCGTTTCAGTTTGATAGATAAGGTAACGATAAAGTTATGAAATAATATTTTTTTAATGCATCGTCTACCGTTTTTTTTAAACATAAATAGAAGAATTACAGAAAATAATTTGCCTTTTTTTGTGGAGACAAAGGAGGAAACATGGGTCTCCAAGAGATCCATGGAGTGGTTACCGCGTTAGGCTAACTCAAAAGATACCCCCCAAGTATAGGCCAACTCAAAAGATATCACCCATCCGAACTGGTAAAATATTCAATTAATACGATATTGATATTTCAACATGTATCAGTTCCCTTTATTCATTTATACGTTTAAAAATTATTTAATCAAACAACGGAAATGGAAAAAATGTTGGCTGGGCGACTAAAACCACCGTGTATTTTATTAGAATATTTATATCACGAGTAGCGAGCGCTCTCGATGACCGGTAAGTTAAATTATTCACGGTGGAGATTCATTCAACAACAAAATCGGATCGGTACTCGGTAAATTAAATTCGTGTTTTGCGAGTTTTCAAAAAAACAACGAATCATTAAAACTTTATTACAAGGCTATTTGTATGTATACATGTACAGGGTGTAACAACACGTACTAGGAGGATTTAAACCAGCGAATCCTGAGCATATTTGGTGCACAAAAAGTAGAAGTCCGATGATATTTTTTTTCTATTAAAAAACAAAAACATTATATTTTTAATCACTCGTCGCCACTGACCACTCCTACAAGTCGCGAAATGGTCATGTGAAACGCGCGCTGTTTTGACAAACACCCGACTACGGAGTTGTGACGTGTGATAGAAAATTTTTTGTTTTTCATTGAAAACAAATATCATCCGACAGCAAAATGACATCCACATTTTTTATCCTAAATATGCAGGTGTCGCTGGTTAAAATCCTTCTGTTTCGTGCTATTACACTCTGTATAAATCGACGCTTGACATTTTTTAAGAAAAATGATCAAATTGTATTAAAAAAAAAACCATAACTATGAAGACCTCTTTCTCGTGTATATATTTATTTTAATATATTGTTCTAAAAGCGGGTTTAAGGCACCTAATAAGGTTTCGACTGGTTTTGAAAATTGCCAATCAATTACAAAAAAAAATTTTGTCTGATTTTTTTTAACAGTTTAAATGCAATTCTAAAGCATTAATGGACTCTCTTTATGTGAATGCTGAAAATAGTTGCGTATACCTAAAATTTCAAGACAAACACGCTGTACTAATTTCATAATGACACAGGTAGGTCGCAATTCGGGCCATTTTACTACTTCGTGGTCATACATCATACAAAAAATAAATTTTGTAATTTAATGAAAGTGAATCACTTTACATGCACGACTATTTAATCAAAATAATCTACAAGTTTCGAAACCAATTGTTTCTTCCTCGGGATGAGTGTAACGAAAGAAAAAAAAATGACGTCACAAAGTAAATTGTATAAATTATCAAACATTTATCCTGAAAGAAACATTAATTAAGTATTTATTAATTAAAATGAAGACAATATTAGCGAAACTCAATCGAAAATCTGGAAACAGAAATCAGAAAAATATATTGGCCCCTCTGGGTCTCAGACCCAGGACCTTCGGCTTTCCGACTAAGCTTAGGTGTCCCTATCCCATTCGGTCATTTTTAACTGTGTCATACTTCGACTAAGAACTATCAACATTATTTTCATTTTCTTAACGCATATTTTATTGGCTGTATCTTTACGTATAAATGCAAGATTCAAACCCGAACTAAATGCTATCTAGATAGTGGCTGGATAAATTTTTAACCATTTTATTTTAATACGCGACATCTGTTGACTTTCCTGCAAGTCTAGGATGAATTTTTTTTTTGAACTTTATGAATAAAACATCAAATTGTAATATTTCATTAAAATGAAGACAATATTAGCGAAACTCAATCGAAAATCTGGAAACAGAAAAAGATATTGGTACGTCTGGGACTCGAACCCTTGGTTCGAAATGACACCACAAAGTAGATTTGCGATTATTGAAGAAATAAATAAATAATATACCTGCAAATATGAGTGCATCCTTACATAACATGTTATATTTTGAGGCGTACTGCAATACGTTGAAACCCTACAGAGTTTCATAATAAACAAGAAAATAATATTTCTTCAAAATAATAATATGTTAAACAAAAAATATAAGAAAAAGTTTTTTAGATCTTTTGTTTATCCACACGTAGTTGACAAGAATAATAATTGGAGAAAAATTGTATTTTTAAATAATAACACTTCAAATTTGATAATTAAAAACATGCCAGATAATATCCAACCAGCTTTTTACGCCAATAACAAATTAAAAAATTATATATTAAATAACAAGGACAAAGGTGTGTTTTTGAACAAATCTGGGGTTTATAAATTAATTTGTAATGATTGTAACTTTTTTATATTGTGAAGACTTCTAGAAATTTTAACATTAGAGTTAAGGAACATCTAAGATGTTAAAATAATAATAATTATTCAGAATTTGCAAACCACATTTTGGAAACAGGTCATTCTTTTGATATTAATAAAGGTTTAAAAATTTTACACACTAACACAACGGGTATACAATTAGATAATTTAGAAATTTTAGAAATTAGAAAAAGTGTTAATAGTAAATTAAATATTATAAATAACCAAACGTTTTTTAAAAATAGCCATCTTTTAAATTTATTTTCGTATTAATACTTATATTTATAATAATTTATTTTGTTATTTAGACTTCTTGTTTTCCTTTTAAAAGATTTTTTATTATGTTAATGTAATTTTTTACCCATTCTAAAATAATTTTTATATTTTATTTTATATAATTGTTTTTTATGATATATTTTAGGTAATTAATCACCTCTCCTTTCTAATATTTTGTCTATGTTCTAATTAGTCTATACTTGTTTGTCTTTTGTTATTTATTATTGACTTATTATCCTGACGAAGAAAACATAGTTTTCGAAACATGTTGATATAGTTAATAAAATAGTGGTGTTATACAAAGTTATTTGTTTTTCATAAAATTAAAATAAAAGAAAATAATAGATGTCTAGGAATTTCTCCTAGTGAAAAGTAAACATCTTTTATTTTGACATGTTCATACCATGATCCACTCCTCCTCAGTTTAGGACGAGTTCCTACCGGAGCTAATTATAACCATGCCCCTAAAATTACAGCGCCGCACGATGGCAGCATTATGGTATGCTGTATGGGGTATATGGGATTATATGTGGGAGTGTGGGATAATGTGGGACATGGGATATAGAAGTATGTTGGATTGCCCTCACTCGACCACAGTTATTTTATTTTTATTTTCAAATCAATTATCAGACCCTGCATCATACTCATCTATATCCAGAAGTGGGAACCAAGTAAGCGGATACTTCAATTAAAAGTTTATTATTTTGTTGTCAAGTTTTTTTTTATAATTTGGTTGATGACAGGTATTTTAATTTGAATTTATTAAGATAAGAATATTATTTTTTAATCTTTTCAAAATATATATTTTTTAGAGAAAGACAAACATTCCCGGGTTACGAATAACCTAACAACATTTGAAGATTTCAAACTACCACCACAGTAAGCGAGAATGTTGCTTGTATCTTTATGGAGAACTTAGCCAGCCGAAGAATCGGAACACGCGACGTCTGGATGGGACCCAAACGCGATGCCAACTCAGCCACGGACCGGTCAAATTTACAATGTGACTTTTTTGCTATTTTTTTTAAGTGTAGGCATGAAAACGTATAAACATACATTTTAAAGTGTTATAATACAACATTTTAAAGATAAAGTTCATTGTAAACAATATAAATCCTAATAAAATGTATAAATTTAATTGTGATTTGTTTTTTATTTAATTGTAAGGGGCCATCCATAAATTACGTCACACATTATAGGGAGGGGGAGTAAAGAAGTGTGACAAGGGGTCCATACCACCCCATGGGGGTCATCAGTTTTGTGACATCACGTGTAAAAATCTAAATTATTAAAACGCAAAAAATTTTAGATGTAAAATTGCAAAATATATGATGTCACACTAGGGGTGAGGGGGTCTCACAAATGAGACGATGTGCGACAGGGGCGGGGGGGAGGGGTCTAAAAATAATGAAATTCGTGTGACGTAATTTATGGATGGCCCCTAATAATAATAACTCTGTTGAAAGAAATTTGCATCTTTAACTAAAAAATACATGTTGTGTTTTAATAGTTTGGATTGGTTTATATAAAGTTATTATATATTGGTATATAAAGTTAGCAACAGCAAATAATAAACACATAAACAATAATTAAAATAAAAAGGATTTAAATTTATAGTTTTAAGTTGAGGTTATTCTAATGACTTCTTTGTCTGAATTGAACTCAATTTGAGAATATTTAACGTATTTCAAGTGTATTTTATAATAATTTCATTTCAATAACTATTATTTTTAGCATGTTCCTTGACTACCGAAATTGTGTTTTTTAGTACACATAAATACAAAAAAATTATTCCAATAAACAGTATCCTAAATCTAATATATAAAATTTTCGTGTCACGGTGTTTGTTATCATACTCCTCCGAAACGGCTGGACCGATTTTGATGAAATTTTGTGTGCTTATCGGGTAGGTCTGAGAATTGGCCAACATTTATTTTTCATACCCCTAAAAGTTAAGGGTGGTCCACTCCAAATTTATTTTTTTTTTATTTTTTGGACAAAATTTTTTAATTTTATTTTTTTATGGTGAGGTATTAAAAAATACATACAGTTTTAAATTTTCACTCTTCTACCATTAACTCCTATTTTTTAATAGCGATATTAGTAATTCAATCATTTTCAACCCCGGAACTAAAATATATTTCCTAGAAATAATGTATATGGCAAAACAGCGTTTGCCGGGTCAGCTAGTAAAATTGTATAATTTGTTTCTGCTTAACTTTGTTGCTTGCTCGGAGCCCAGGGGCGTATCCGAAACAGGAAACCGGGAGGGCCAAATAAACACGGCAATGTGGATAAATATAAATATTATGCTGCATGAATATTGGATATGATTTTTTGTTATTACAACATTTTTAGTTCGACTTCAATCAACACAGCTGTGTGGTCACTTGTGTATTTACCACAAACAAACATTTCATTTGACTGGCAATGTTATGGCCAAAACGCAGAAAATCAAAGGAAAAAGAGATGTTAAGAACTGGAAAGATGAAAAGAAGAATAATTTAATCATGGTAGCATTTATAGTGAAATAATTAAAACAAATTAACTGCTCAGTCAGGTCTATTTGTTCGGTTTTCGGAACAACTCATATATGTCTCATAGAAATCGTTGTCTCCCTTACTTTCATAGCGAGCAAAATGATTAAAACGGTGATAGAAAGAGGAAATACCACGCTCTATATTCAAATATAAAAAAAATAACCACAAAAGAAGTAAAATGTAGACCCTTATGAAACCAAACTTTCAAATTGCAATTTGAAATTAATTTATGAAACTTTGCGAATTTTTACTAATTATTTTTACATGGAACGATAAAAAAGTGAGATGACCTTAAATTTTGTAATACATTTGTATAATTTAATGTTAACGTATTTTTTTTCGTTATTAGTATTTTAGCCATTTTAAAATTTTTTTTATTTTTGCGTGCAAAATTTTTATATTTCTAAAATTAAATGTTTACTTAGGTTTATAAAATTTGAAAACGTATTTTATCACCTGTCAAAAACGATCCGAAACATTCCATTTATATTGATTTTATTGTAAAGTGGAAATATTTTGATTCTTGAGGGATCGAACACTAATTTCAACCTTATTTTTTATCTCAGTTCATAGATTTAAATCTGTGAATATGTTCTCTTGAGCTTTATTAGATTAGAATATATTAAATTTTGAACACGTTTACCCTTAAGTTAAGTTCACTGCGTCTTCTTCTAGCTGGCATCTACAACTACCGGCAACCCTTGTTAACACTTTTTTGGTGCTGTCATTGACTAGAAAAAGATCCGGGAGCTTTTTACTTCCAACGTCAACACTGCTTATAAAACAAAAGATTCCGCGAACAAAACAAAATATTTATTTTTTCGTGTCGTAGCCTCCATTTTACGTATTCTGTCGACTACCACCGGTATTGCTGAATTAGGTGGACATTTTTTTTTTGTCTAAAAGAGGGCATTAAGTAAAAATTTGCCGTAAATAAACAGCTGTAAGATCGTGGCATAAAATATGACAACCAGCGTAACCAGTAAATAAATAAAATCATTTAATAATAATAATAATAATTGGATAATTTGTAGAGCGCCGTTTTTGTGAATAATCACCTCAACGGCGCTGTAACTTACATCGGTAATAACTAATTCCTCTTTTATTTCGACTCAGTGTTTCTTATTTCTCAACATCATTTGTGCCATGCGTGCATTGCTTAGCTCAAACGCTTAAAGATCTCCATGCCCTCCTCCTCCCCCCCCACCAATATAGTATGAGAAAATGACATGTATTTGTTTATTAGTAAGAAACAAACAGTTTATTCATAGAATACAGAAATAAATTTTAAATATTATTGTCAACTGAAATCAAGTCTTTAATCAAAAAAATTTTTTATGCTAAAATTGCTTGAAGTCTTATTGTTTCTTAAAATTAGTTTTAGGTATGAGGGAGAGGGAGAGGAATATAAGATAAGGATAGGAGATGCTTGCGATCCATTCCATACTATATCGTATTAATTTACCATCGTACGTAATACTTCGATGTTTCTGAAAGGATTTTGTGTTTTATTGCACAATACACGGGGAATCGAGGATTTTTTTCTAGTGTTGGCAACATTATAGCGTAAGCAGCAACGGGTAATTTTTATTGGTTGACATGTTCGCTGGCTAATTTTTTATAGTGAAGTCGGAGTTGAAATATAATTTTTTTTGATGAAGAAATGCGAATTTTGAACTAAAAAGTTTTTTTGTGTTAATACCGCACAAGAGTCCTGCTCCCAACCGCCTAGATCCAGTGAGACCATGGCACCACCATTGGGGTAGGTATGTCGTGAGACCAAAGTGGAGAGGGGAAGGAGATGGAAAAGAGTATGGTGGGGAAGTACCTGGCTATTCAGATCTAGTCACCAAACACGGCTAAAGCCATTTCAAGCAACGTTTCAATTCTTATTGGTGGTCTTACACCTGGGCTATATAGAAATCTATATTAGGGCTATATTGAAATCTAGCGCTATATTGAAATCATCTTCCAGACACTATACCAAAGTTTTTAATAATTTTCGAATTTCATCTAACTTTAAATTTAAAACATTTAAATTGTCCATTCTGGGTCGTGCGCCCCACACTTTGAGCAGCAATGATCTAACTAGTCTATTCAAAGCGACGAGTCATCATGAAAAATGTCTCCCTTGTTACTTGAATTGAGAAAAAGGCCAAGAAGTTGAATTGAGGTGAACAAAATATGACACATGTTTGTGTGCGCAAAGAAAACAATCTGTTAATAATACGTGTATCTATGTAGTAACCAAATTTTTACTGGTTTCAATTTTAATACATACATTTTTTACGGCGGACAGGAATGGTCAGAATTCCACGGAGTATTTTTTAAATAATTAAAATATTGTATTAACATAAATGCGTAGGTGTTCAGTGTGTGAAAATTCTTTCTTCAAGGTGCACGCATTATTACAGCTGCTTCAGAGCCTGCGTGTTAGCAGAGATTTTTGTATTAAAATCCAGGCAGATAAGAAAAAAAAAGCGAGAAGTATCAGTGACAATCGTCCAATTAGGACCGACTCTCTACCGTTACCCAAATTATCAAACGTTGTATTTGCTTTATTCTGTACGCGTTACGCATATGTCGGTAAATTCACCGACCAAATTGCGAAAAGAAAACAATCTGATTACATGGGTTTTTACAAAACATAATGGATGATGTTATCATCGTTATGATGTGTTCATTGCATAGATAAAACACACTTGAAATGCCTTGCTTGAATAGAAACTAGTGTCGTCAGTTAGTACCTTTTGGTTCTAGCCCAATTGACATGCGCACTGTCGCTTTTAAACTGCCAAACATCGTATATCGCCATTCCATTTGTCCGAAATGAAAATTTCAAACTAATCATGATGAAATGAATCTCCGTATTACAAATTTAAGCAAAGAATGGTCAGACTTTGCATCACGAAACAAGTTTGGGTGACGGTCGGCGTGGTCTAGCGGTAAGGCTTTTGACTCGAATCTGAAGATCGCTGGATCGAAGCCCGGCGTGGCAAATAAATTTAATTTGATTAATTTGTGTTATTACACAATTAATTTATTTAAAATAGTGTATAGTATATTTGCGGCACGTTCCAGAGTGGAAGATATTCTCAGTATCGCCCTGGTGTAAGACCACCATTCAGAATTGTAACGTTGCTTGAAATGGCTTTAGCCGTGTTTGGTGACCAGATCTGAATAGACAGGTGCTTCCCCGTCTTCTCCCCCCCCTTCACGCTACCTTCGGCCTCAATCAACTCAACTCAATATACAGCCTTCACTTGGGAATCTTGTGAAAAAAAATTCTTATTAAATCTAATCTAAAAAATTTAATCGCATTTCTTGTGTCAATCTTTTTTTCATGATACTATAATAATATAATTTGAATAAATATGCATCCATACAAGAATAAACCTAAATATATGATTCCACTTATTTCGTTTCACCAGTTAGGATCTGGCGAGAGACCGCGTACAAAACAAAATTTGATTAAAATTGATTAATCAATGGCGGTTCCGTGCCAACTCAGAATCAATTCAACTCATTACGTCTTTGAAAAGTCATTAATAGCTATGAAAAAAAAAAAAAAAATAGTCCATATCCAACCTTACCTAACTTAACGTAACCTATTTAACTATTCTTTTACTTTTTTTTTTCATTCACTAATAACTTTTCAAAGGAGTTTCTGAGTTGGCAATGGCATTGCATCTTCTGATGGCTGATGAGTAAATAAGTTTTTTTTATTTAATTTTCGTCACGTGAAATATCGAAGATGGTAAAATCTTAGGACCATAGAAATTCTTCCGTTCAATTTAGTGTAATTTATTTATGCGTAGGTATATATGCGACTCATCCATTCTAAACTGTTGTTATTGTTGAAGTGTCAGTGGCTGAGTTGGAAAATGTGTCAAACACCCAGGCGTCGTGAATTCAATTCATCCGCTGGCTGTCCTCATCGCACAAACAATATATTCCGCTGGATAAGTTTTTAGATTTTCATGGTCAAAAGTATTTTCGTTATTTGTTTTTGGGGTGTTATGCCGTGTTGCGCTACCTCTTTCTTTAGCCAACGTTTCGGAAAGCGTTACAGTGTCCATCGTCATGGACACTGTAACAAATAACGAAAATATATTCCGCTTTTAATGATGGTAGAAGATTTCCAATATTTGCAGGTTATTCGTAACCAATTATTGTTTCTTTATTGATTAATAATACAATTCTGATGATCGGGAGTTTTCCATAATACATCGATTCGTCAAGATCAAAGTATTTTTTAGTAGTGTAGAGTATTTGCAATAAATATCTAACTGTACTTAACGTCCCTTCTATAGGATACTCTTTGTTAATCTGCGGCAGGGGAACCGCTCACTGAAGATGCCGCCTGCAGTGTTGCCAACTCGGAATCTTCGTTCCTGCTAAATCGAGACGGGTCATCGGTCATAAATCCGTCAGACAACCGTATTTCTCCACAAATTTTCGTATCGATAAATATAAGCTATTTTCATAAAGTCATGTACTTTTCATTTTATTCGATTCCGCCAGAAAATCCGTCAACCCGTAATTCCGTTAGACTTAAAATTTTCCCGTTTTGCGACACTCCAATCCGTCAAATATGACGGGAATCCGTCAAACTGCCAGCACTGGCCGCCTATAAAAAGGATATGATCGGCTATCTTCGCAACAATACTACCAGTGATAACTATTAACACACCTTAAAACTACGTAAAATTTCATATACTGACGACATCTGTTGAGAGACATTGACTCTTCATAAATATTTACAAACACTAAACTTACAAAAAAATAAGTAAAGTATCTACACGTACTAACATTTTCCTACCACCATATAAGAGAGAAAGATAAACTAGAGGAAAATAATACTCGAACACTTTTTTAGAATAAATTTAATAGAATGCGAAAAAAATGTAAAACAGTCGCCAAAAGAAAACTATTTTTTTAATTAACATCGAATGAACAAAGATGTGAAACGTAGTGATAAAATCTGGTTTGTTCATTTAAATGTAAAGTTTTTTATGTGTGTTTCTATGACAGTTAATATTTATGTACTAAGCAACAGCTCTCACTGTTCACACATAAAGCAATGCCAAACGTCCCCAAACTACCTAAGTGCTTACCAAATGTACTGAATGCTTAACACGAACAATAACACAAAGAACAAGTACTTGCTTACTTGAACGAACAGTGTTGCAAGTGTCAGAGCCGGTTCGAGGTATTTGGGCGCACGCGGACCACGATAGTGAAAATTCTGCTTTCTCGTCAGAAGGGAAATCTTTTATGTTTTTTAAAAATAAAGATGTCGCGTAGTTATGCGCTACAAATATTCAACGCTTTTTAAAGCCTTCTCAATTCGTTAGTTTTTCATTAATTTACGATATAATATTTGATTGTAAAAAATTGATTACGATTGTTAAATATTATTTTGATTTACATAAGAGGGAATAACCAGACAACCGGAAATAGGTCATTTTTAAATCAAATTCTAGACGACTCTTTTCTACAAAAAATATATATTTGATTTCGAAAGATTATTATTTTGTCTATTAAAGTTATGTTTAAAATTTTGAAAAAATATCTTCATTTTTATTAAACTAAGGTTATAACCGCTGGTCATTGGCAGATTTGTTACATTTTCAAACAAAATGTTTTATTTATTATTACAAATTTCAAATCACACAATCGTTCAGTATAATAAATCAATAAATTATCTAGTTATGGACTTAAAGTATTTTATTTTTAGTTTAAATAAAATCATTTTAAAAAATCCCCGTACTTGTTTTGCGACGTAAGTACTTCAGTTTGTCTATTTATTTATGGTCTTAAAATGAAAAATTTAAATTTTTTTTTTCTCACTTATTTTGCTTGGAAATTATTGGAAAATTAAAATACTTGTGAAAAAAAAATAATTACATAATTTTATCATCACGCGTTTGAGCATTTTTATTGCTAACCGGAATGTAGATATACGTATATTAAAACAAATATTGAATGAAATATAATCATAAAATAATGATATTGAGTTATTAATTGAAAATGCTGGTAAGGAGAATAATCAATCTTTCTCATCGGAACCGCTCTCTGTAGTTCCAAGGATACGGACGCAAAACGACTTACATACTATTTTTATCATTTCATAATTATTATTTTTTATCTTTTCATCTTTCGACGTAATTTGAATTCTCGGTACTTAAGTATTGAAAACTGAAATAAATTTTAATCTTAGAGCACCTTGTTGACAATTAAAAAAAAGACGAAAATTCTTTAAGATTAATGATTTAACTGATAGCACTGTGTAAATTCCTTTTACAGGATGTCAATAACATGAATTTCTATTTCGTTTTCTTCCAACTTAATTTTTACGAATTTTTTAAAGTCGTAAATCGATTGCTTCCCCCTATTCCGGCCCTGTCAACAGTTCTACATAGAAATAAGTGGAAACTTGTGTTTGTATGTAGCGTCTTTTAAATCTAGAAAATCAATAAAATTTTATTACCAACAGCTTCCAATTGATGAGATCATGTGGAAGATTTGTAGTATTGCTTGATCTGTGATTTTAAAATGGATAATTAATGGCTGGCTCGCTATCTCATTGGTTACATACTAGCCTGTAGAAAAAGAGACCTAAATTAATGTTATTTATTTATTAGATGATTGTCGAAGTTAACATAAAATATTGTTGATCCTGATTATAGGAATTTCTTGACAAAACGTACCAATTCCAAATAAGTTACTAATGACGCAATGCGCATGCGTTGTGTAATTTAATATTTTTTCAACAGAATTTATCGGGTCTTTTGGTTTCTTAAATTTCATTTTGAGAATGCTAAAACCTTAATTAAAAGAAAAGTATATGAGAGTGAAGTTGATGATTTGAAAGTAAACTGATGGCGTAAAATTACATAAAACCTTTCAACCGCTGTACCATCAACAGGATAATTAAATTGTTTATCTTCTCAATTAAGAATAGTTTCAATTAAAAATCTTTGATCATTTTCACTCGAATTAAGAGAAAAGTAACGTTACTTTGAGTTTATATACACGCCCACAACATACTTGTATGTCAAATACCAAATTCATTCATGATACAGTTAAACAAAATGCTATAAAACTGAAAGGTAATTAATTGAAGATAGTTTGAAAACTTTCTTGAAACTAGAAATTTTCGTTCAAGAATGACAAATTCTTAACGTCCAGTTCTTACGTTAAATGCTCAACCTATCACAAGTGGTTTATGTGTCGGAAGATTACAGATTCGATTCGAATAGTGTTCAGAAATAAAGAAAAAGTGAGGAAATTACGAAACACTTTTTTTATCAATGTGAAGGATTATTTTTTCATATTTTTTTCGTCAAATTCCAAAGCACCGTTTCTTATAAATTTTGTCATCTTATTAGTATTCGTGTTTTCTTATTCGGAGTCGCTTCTTTGTGTTTTCTTTTCATCATTCATTTTGGAGTGGTTTGATTTTGGATATTGATTTTACAAAAAAAATTTTTTTTTGGATTTCGTTGGATTCGATCCTTATTGGCTAAATGTGTGGCCGCTGAGATTCGTCGGGCGCTTTAAACCACTACATCAAAGGAGACTTGCGTGGGACTGTGGATATATCGTATTATATTGGAACCGGATACCCGTGAAATGAATAAATATTCTATTGCTATCTCATTCTCTCGCAGGCTAAATCCTATAGATAAATGTTTTTGTCTCTTTTTAATGTTCCTCGAGTTTCAAATCACAACGGTGCTAAAGAAGTTTTCACTTTAAAAAATATTATTTAAGTAATGTAATATAACGGTATTGTCAATCTCGGAGTTGTGATGGTTACAGCCGTTGATCCTAATCTCACCGATCAATTGCTGAGCCAAAGTGTTGGCTCAACACTCCTCAAATGCACAAATACGCTCTTCACAACGCAACTCTCCAACCAACAGGCAAATCGAGCGTTACAAAAAACTAATCACTTAACTAATCGGAGACTCAGATTGATCGATCGAAAATTGGAAACAAAGGCCGTTATTTAATTGTAAAGTTTACTGAACCTCCTCAGTTATAGTAAGGAATTAAAAGAACACATTAATTATATACATTACCCTCAGTGATTTATTTAAAAAATAATAGCTCCTTGACCTTGGCCCAGTTCGCATCAAAACGAAAAAAAGATTAAAAAATGAATATTTCGTATTAATCAAAATAATAAATAAATGACATCCTTTTAATAGACCCCACAATCAGAATTACAAGATTGTTACATTTATAGATAAATATCGTTTAGTAACTAGATCTGAGTAATACGGAGTACCTCTTTTTTCCTTATTATTTATTCTCTTTCCAGTTCTTCGGGCATCACGTTTCACAGCATTGCATATATATTTGCTATAGTAGTCCCGGAGAGGTTTAACATGACGTCATCGTTCTAGTATTAATACAAGACGTCTGAGAATGAAGATTTTTCATCGATGACTTACTTACGACGTCTGTCTGAGAGTTATAGCACCACTCCCTCTCCCATCTTGCAGTGGTAGAGAAATATATTGATTTCAGGTCAGTCAGTGAGGTCAGGAATTATTAACGCAATACCATGTATGAATGTGAACGAAGCAAGCAATTTATTCGAGGACAAACCTAACCTTCCACCAAATCTGCCTATCTGCCAACAGTGCAGAGAAATGGTGTGATGGTGAGTGCGTGAGATATAATGTACAGCACCTAGATTATTTTGAAAGCAAATGCAACAAAGAAGGAAAAATAGTACTACATCCATACTAATATTATAAATGCGAAACTGCTCGAGTTTGTTTATGACCTGCTCACGCATAACACAATATGAAGACTTTAATAATTCTTTCACCAATATAAAGCTAAATTATATGCGCAGACTACAGGTTGTATGTGATGGTAAGTTCTGGCGTTATTAAATTATAAATATTAATATATTATATTTGTTATACGTTTTCTGTCGCTAACAAAAGCGAGTTTTTGCTAACGTCAGAAAAAAATCTTTTCCATGGAAACAATGTTGATATATTTTTGGGCTCTATGCTGGTAGGTACTCAGTCTACTGGTCAGCTACTACTGCAGAAAATTCAAATATTAGAATTCGTTTTTTTTTTGGACAAGCTTGGAAAAATGTCAGATGAGAGTTCCTATATTAAAAATATAATTCGTAACGATTATAAAGACTGAATGATAAATAGAGTATTTTTTTATTATATTAACGAACTTCAAAATATTTAAATAAAAATAAACATCCGAAATGTTTGTAAGCGCATAAATTCCGAACGAATGAAAAAAATTGGATAAGTAATTCTTTTTGTCTTTGAGCTAAAGCATTATGAAATTTAGGTGGTAGGCGAGATGTTTGGAAACTGAATGTAAGGGAATGAATATATGGAATGCGGGAGGGGATGGGGGTGGGGTGGAGGGGGAGATAATTGATAAGTACAAGCGCTACAGTAATTTCCCGTAATACCATGCGAGCGAAGCCGCGGGGAAAAGCTAGTATTATATATAAAAATAACATTTATCTACATTGGTTTAGTATCAGTGTTCCATGTAGGTAAAAGTACAGTGCAAAGGTATGTAAAATAATATAATCCAACTTGGTATCAAAATACAGCTCTGAAATTATTCGTTCAAGAGCCCTAACCGAAATAAAAATGTTTTTTTTTTAATATTCGGCCGCGTAATACAATTCCGGGTTTCCGCGTGAAAACAATTTCAATAATACAAACTCGAGACCATTTACATTTTAAGCGGATCATTTGTTCCCGAAAACAAAAAACAGATTCATAAATCTCTTAAAACTCCATTAATCTGCGGATCTATGTTTAAATGTGTCACAACAAGTATTTAGGAATCTGAAATTTGTCCAGATGAATTCATCTCATAACCGCCCTAATGTCTGTTTCTGTTTCTGAATCGGAAATAGAACCCCTCATCCTAAGCAGAACCTAATAAAAAATATAGCAGAAGAAATAAACTTTGAACGATGCATTAATTACCTGCGTTTTATCGATCTTCAGTCTGGGATCACTCAGCATTATTACTTCTAAAAGTGAAAGATGATTGAAGTTATAAATTTCTTGCAAGCATTCCTTGAGGTGTAATAATTTTGTTTTTAAAAACATCTCAAGAGCTAAATATCTTTCACAGTTCTGTGTGAACTCGATATCGTATTGCCGCTATTTATTTTTTATGCCAGTCTTTAGATAAACGGATTTAAATGTGTCTACTTAAACAATGTGTGGGTGGTGTTCATTCAGTATGCGAGAGAATTCAGGCAAATTTATTGTTCAACGCGACCATAAAGATTTTTTCTTTGATGTTAGCAAAACTCCTTTTAATCCTTGTGGGCTTAGACTTAGAATAATATCGATTTAGAATGGCAGTTTAATTTTTTATTGCATGTTAAATCTATTTTATGTATTCGAACCTAAATAATGGTGAAGCGCGTTTATACGTTTCGCGGTTTAATACACATTGTAGAAAATTTTATAGATCGAGGGAATAGCAACATCCGCGCAATCAGAAAGTGACCAGAAACACCTTTTAAGGTTTCATACGGAAAACATACAGTACCTTTTGTACAGCAGATAGATTAATATCTTATATATCATTAATAAAAATAAGCAATTAACAATTCATTCAATTTCAAAATAATATGTTACTACGAAAAATAATGTTGACAAACATGCATGAATGACTTTTCTCAAAGAAATAAGTGAAGTTTATCTTTACATACCCCACACTTCCCATGGTGTGTTGTAAAGCTCCCATGATCTTCTTTATAAAACCATAACCCTTTCAGGGAAATCTGACAGCACCACTCACAACCACTTCACACCAAAACACTCCCCCACCCTTCACTACACCTCGGTAATAATAAATTTATTGACAAATTATATTATTATTTATTTATTTAAAGAACTTATGTGTGACGGGCATAAACTTCATCCATATTTATCACAACAATAATATTGAGCAAGTAACAACAATCAGCTGTCAAAAGCACGTGCGTGATATCGAGTGCAGTTTCCTGTTGAACCGACCTGTCAGTCAGGCTGTATTCAACACACTGCCGCTGCGAGCCGCCAGCCGGCTTCGCCAGACGCACGTGGACTCGATCGGCCAACTCCGCCGGCGCTCGGCACTCTCCGCGGCCCAAAGCTCTTGGCTTTTACCATGTAGCTTTTCGGATAGAATCAGGGATAATTTATAAGGATTTCATTAGTTCGCGTCATATATATATCGAGGAGGATCATTGATTCCGCTCCCGCAAGTTTGGAACTCCGAAGGGGGATAAGCGTAAGGAGATTGGTTCTAGGAAGTAAATCACGAGGAGTTTGGGAGATTACGTATCGGTTCATACTCTAATTTTATCCCGTAGTCAAATCTGAGATCGTTACGGAAAATCGGGATACGTAAACATGTTCGGAGAGAGGACGAAAAGTTTTACATTATCTTTTCAAATAGGCACAATTCAGGCATGATTTTTAAAGTCATTAACATCGTATACCATAAATTCAGTAGCAGGTACGTACCTACTCGCACACAAATATCGCTTGTACAAGAAAGTGGAATGAAATTATTCAGAGTTTTATTATACAGATTCATGAACAACCTAATTGACAGCCCTGCCATTGTTACTACTATTAAACTCCATGTACCGACAAAGAATACTAGACAAAATATTACATTCTTTTGCAACACATACACAACCAACTATCAATCACACTCACTTACCAATAGGATGCATGATTTAGGCAACAAGTTTGGTGATATTGTAAATATATTCGCTGATTCCCTTTATAATCTAAAATGCAATTTAAACCAACGCTTTGTGGAATCCTACAAACGTAACGTGGGTATAATATATTTAACGATTTTATGTGTTATTGTAATGTTTTATATTATATTTTATTCTATGTTATTGTCAAATGTTATATTGTTTAAAATATTTTACTGTTTTACGCTATATTCTTCAAAAACTACTGGTATATTTTTAAAATGTTTTCACTTTTATAACTTTTGGTATAAATTCTTTGTATGTATAATCCTTGATATCTTAAATATTATTTTATAATCTATGTAAAAGCCCCTATGGGCGTATAACAACAATAAATAAATAAATAAATTCTTCCAATCAAACCAGATGATTTTTATACTTAGTAACAATTTAATCTTTCCCATTTTAAGAGCCCGGTTATAAAATGAAATATATTTTCCAATATTACGTACCAAAGTAATAATATTGCGATCTCTGTTTTTCTTCAAAGTTAACCTATATTTTGGCAGAAAATCTTTAAAAATATCCTCCAGCAGTATCTCCAGGCTGGCTGACAGGTGCGGAACACGTTATGTTAAACCAGAAGATTTATCGCGAAAACTCTGTGACACATTTTCCGGTACACTACCTCTTCACTAATGGTCCATTCCTCTAACGATTTAATGTCCTCCTATATTGCCCTCAATATCCATAGTTTTGTTATGTTTTGTTTTTGTTTTTGCATAAATCACGAGGAAATCACAAGAAACAAACTAGGCAAACAAAACATTAAGTTTTTAAATGCATTACCTAAACACATTAACTAATTACATCACTTCGAAAAAGTATGTTTCTAATTTTCACTTATTTCATATTTTTTCCAAAACCATTTTTCCTCTGAAGTCATAAAGTTTGTAGACAAGTAAATACTTAAAAAACCGATGATTTTTTTTATTTTTTTATTTCTATCCTCGAACATACACTATACATATAATTACATTGGTTTGCATGGATAACAAGTTTCAGTATTCAAAAAATAAAAAAAATGTTAATGATCCGTAACTGTATGTAAATTGGTTAGTAATTGTGTTTTGTGAACACCTCACTAGGAGAACCTGTGCTGAGGTATTCGCTTGTTTACCATTAGGTGCTATTCTGTCGTCATAAGTAGAAACACCGTTTCTCCTTGATATTGTCAAGAAGGGCACTGTGAGTCGACCCATATGTGTAGTTACTGAAACCTATATAGTTACTGAATTATTATAAACCAGACATTTTATTTTTCAAAAATTATTTTTCATAATTTTTTCAAAGAAATGTCAGTAACACAATGAAATTTCTTTCATCAAACATTTCCAGGCTGGCATGTACCGTAATATTGAAAAATGTGGATAAGAAGGGCCAAATAAACACGACGATTACACAATTGAAAAATTTGATTAACTGAACCGTTAAAACGGCCACCATCTTGAAACGGAACCGGAATGTACAAATAAATTTACAGACAGACAACTTGGAAAACGGTGGCGTTAAAACAAAACTTCACTCCGCTCAGCCAATTAACAAAATAGTTAACATCCCTTACTAATAAACGTGTTGTAAATTTTACACAATTGATAAACAACCGATTACACTATATTAATGTTTCCTCAACAGTTGAGTAAAATTAACACGTTTATTGGTAAGGCCCCCAAAAAATTACTTATTTTCAACAATATCACTTAATTTCTTTCTGAAATATTACCTCTTGATTTATTTAATAGTGTTTTTCACCATTGCTTGTAATTCGTCAGTCAATAGACTGATAACGCAAAACTGAAGGCAAATTTAAAATTTTGAACACCGTTTTAACATTTACAACTAATCGTAGGTTAAACGTTCAGTCAAAAATAATAGGTTCAATTAATTGTTAGAACGGAGTTCAAATTGTGATATTTTGGCTTAGTTTAAATTTGGATAAAGCAAGCAAACTTATGCAATCACATAAGATAAAACAACGGTATCTTCTACTGATTTTAAATATCTTGTTAACCCCTCAAACCTCGACCTTAATTGTCAGAGGGACAAAATATTTCCGCTTTTCAATAAAATCCAAATAAATGGAATATTTCTGCACGTTTTTGAAAACTAAAATCTGTTTTTGAAAGGTGATAAAATACGCTATTAAATTTTATAAATCGAAAAAACATATAATTTTTTTCAATATAAAAATTTTGCATGCAAAACATTAAAAAAAATTTTAAAATGACTCACTCTATGTTTTTTTGAACTAAAATTACATATTTCATTAGACAAATGTTCTATAAACGTTATCGTCACCTCACTTTTTATTTTGTTCCATGTAAAAATAATTAATTAGAAATTTCCAAGGTTTCAAAATTTTTTTCAAATCGGGATCCAAAACTTTGGTTTCATAAATGTCTACATTTTACTTTTTCTGTGGTTAACATTTACATTTGAATATAAAGGTGGTGTTTTTTCTTGCCAACACCGTTTATAACATATTTCTCACTAAAAGAGTAAAGGAAGCCCTACGATTTCTAAGAGACCTCTATGAGTTTTTTTTTTTTTTTAATTATTTATTAATACAAGAAAAGAATATTTAATACAAGTTTTAAGTAGTTCCACAAAGTTGTGACATGACGGCTTGTCTGTAAGTTCTACCAAATGATATGTTTTTTTTTTTAATTTTTAATACATATAAATAAAATATTGTATACAAAATAATGTATCTCAATGTACCTACCTAAATACAAATTGTTTAGGCAGGTACGTTGAGATGTTCAGAAATATATTATATATTAGTAAATGTTCCGAAAAGCGAACAAATTAGCCTGAGGGGTTAAAAAAATAAACAAAACTACTAATTTTGAGGAAAAGACATTCAGAACATAGGCCGTAAATATTTTAATGTAATCCAAAAACAAAAGTTTCAAAATTTTCAAGGCATACATTATTTGTCTCCCTTTACCTATAATATTAAATTGAATGATGAACTGTACGATAGATTCCAAATACCAGTCGAGATATATTATTTTAAAAAATTCATAACAGACATACAAATAGTACATATATTTACTTGATATATTGCCAACACAAATAAAAAGTAAGTAGGTAATAATTTTATTCACGCATGATGTACGAATTCGTTAGTTTTATTGCATTGCAGAAATGTTTCAGTGTAAATATTGTTATATCCCATTAGAAAAATCTAGCTAATTGCCGATACGATCCTTTGATGTTTGCAATTAAATTTATCAGGAAGACGGGAAAAAATTATTGAAATCGATTCGCTTGAAATCGATCGTAATGTTTTATGACTTATTGGATCTAGGAAAACACAACATGAAAGGTGATGGATTTTAAAAAATGTATATTAAAAAACTACATGAAACAATTTCACCGTTGGATTGCCGATGAAATTCTTTATGTCCACCTAAGATGTCTCTATTTGATTTATAAGAGAGAAGTGAGATGTATAAGATTTTGTTAAACCTGTTTCATTTTTAAATTCTCAAAAAATGAAATATTCAATTCATGGATTACGTTATTTCAAGACATGGGTTGTAAGGTTGTTGTTTTATAATCTGTGCCTCAGGAAACGTAAACAATACTTATATTTATTATCATCTCAAAATAAATTTTGAGACTACAATTTTGTTATTTTAGCTTTTTTATTAAAACTTGCGGCTTATTTCTACATTGAGCTAGAAACATTTCAGAGTCGTAGATAATCTCAGTATCGCCCTGGTGAAAGAACGCAATTCAGAATTGAAACTTTGCGTTGATTGAAATGCGAAACTGCATATGTTTGTTTGTTACGCTTTCACGCATAAAACAATAAAACGATTTTTAAAATTCTTTCACCAACAGAAAGCTAAATTGTATGCGAGGACTACAGGCTGTATATAATGGTAAGCTATGGCATTATGAAATTATAAATATTAACATATTATATTTTTTATATGTTTTCTGTCGCTAACAAAGGCGAGTTATTGCTTACGTCAGAAAACAGATCGTTGCTGTGAAAACGATGTTGATACATTTGCGGGAAATCGTTGTTAATATCTACCTACCTATATAAATAAAAATGAATCTCCGAAATGTTTGTACGCGCATAACTTCCGAACAACTGAACCAAATTGGATCATTTTTTTTCCGCTACTGGTGAGCTCTGGCATTATGAAATTTAGGTGGCACGCAAGCTTTTTGGAAACTGAATGTACCGGGAATGAATGTAAGGAATGCTGGAGGGGGGTGGGGGAGGGGAGAAGGGGGGGGGGGGATAATTGATAAAGCGCTACAGTAATTTCCCCCTAATACCACGCGAGTGAAGCCGCTGGTAAAAGCTAATAGTGTAATAAAATAAACCTTTTAAAATTTTATTCCATACTTTTTAAAAGGGAAACAAAATTTTTTTACCAATGTTGAAATTTATAGCAAACATTTAATAAAATGATAATTTTAAACCTAGTCCAGTAATAAAATCTGGCAGTTTTAATAGCATAGAGACTGCACGGTTAAAATTTAAGAACCCGGCTTCGAGTACATCTCTGAAGCCGCGCCTTACGCAAAACCGTTTTCGCACGTGGAGTTTGTTACAAATCGACTTTCATAATAGAACCAAATTAAAGCAATGCCAAAAGATGGCGCCACTTACATTAACAGCTAGCGTGAGGAGCGTTGGCTGGCAGACGTAAGTACTATTGGATTCGTACTTTCGTGAATCTCTCCGAACACGGAGGGATGGATGGTATGATTATTATTGTAATTTTAATTGTAGTAGAGGCGGGCAAAGCGGGTCAGTTGAACGAGCCGCTTCACTAGGTCTCGTTCAATGAAAAGATCCGGGTCAGTGAACCGGCTCGTTGAACGACCGAATTTAGTCCATCTCAAGGGAACCCCAATATTTTGGGGTTCCCTTTTTATTGGAATATCGGATCTCTTTTTAATTCCCTTTTAATTGGATTTCCCTTAGAATGAAAAAATGAAATCCTTTGTTTAATTGAGTTTTGGTACGAAACAGTATCGAAATTTCAGTTCGCTTATTAGTTCAGTTCGCAGTTTGCTGTTAAAAGAAATGTGTAGAAAAATGTGTTAAATTTCGGTAGAAGAATAATATTTAAACATCGTGTACTAAACATACATTCAACAAAGATTATTACATCTAGTCATGTAAGTACTCAATACCAAAATTACTTTTTTAACCATTATTTCTGGATGAAATATTGAAAATAAACAATCAATGATTTACTGAAAATAAACATGAGCATAATAATAATTTAATTCATCCTTGCTTTTGTTATATTAAACAATATAATGTGGCCGGAGCGCTGACGTCACGACTGAAGTATTATGCACGCACACACGCATGAATTTCGATATTATTATATTGTATTTCGGTAATAACATGCACACTTAGCAGAAACGGTACGCCACCGCGCAGAAAAGTCTCACAGTGATCTGAGCTGTAAACCCGTTACCTTACTTTCATATTTTACTTTTCTGCGCGGCCGACTGAACGAACGATCAATCCCAAAGACCAATCTGGTTCGCGGATCTTTGAACAAGTGAGCGGGTGACCCGGTGAGCCGAGTGACCCGCGAGCCGCGAGATCCGTTGAACGATACACGCTCTCGGCTCCCACGGGTCAGTCGGCTCTCCGGATCTCACGGGTCAGTCGGCTCACCGGGTCACCCGCTCACTCGTTCAAAGATCCGCGAACCGTGAAGATCGGTCTTTGAGACCCGGATCTTACGGATCAGTACGAAAATCCGGATCACTGAGCCGACTCGTTCGCGAACGACTCGCCTCTAAATTGTAGTTTTAATTTATTATTCACAATTGAGGCAGTTGTGATTTTTACCAGGTGTCTATATATATTATAAATGTAATATATGACGTTCCGGTGACTAGCTGTCACCGAATACGAGGAACCGGCTATTTTTGTAACCAGTTGCTATCGGATTTATAAAATGGTCACCAACACTAGAACTGGGCGAAGGCGAACCAAAAGTCGCCAGCAGGGTTTTTAACTGCTAGTTATTTATTATTTCACTAAAAAATCATTACAGAAGATAAATTGGTAACGAAACTTTTGCACTGCAAAAATTTATCTAAAATATTTTTTATCTTCTTTCTTCCAATGACTGTAGATTATTGTAGGTGGATCTAGGCATGCATTTTCCACGACTTTCATTGAAGAGAAAGAAAAGTAATTTTCTATTTGAATGCCCGGCTAGCATGAAGGAAACATAGGTAACGGTGATCACTTTCTAAATAATTGATGTTGCCTTGTTTTCTTGTCGAGTTCCCTTTGTTAGGTTTTATGGGGTGTTTTGTGGTGGGCCGTGAAATTTTTATGTGGTGAACATACTGATTTTTAAAAGAGATTTTATTATCTCACATTGTACATGGTTCCATGAAACAACTACACATTTTTGTCATTCTAGTTTTACAACATATATTTTAAGAAGAAAACCTCTCTAACGCTAAAATCTGACGAGATTTAAACGACTCTAATATTGGATTTTTGTTGAATTTATCTCAGTTTCTCTTTTTTTGTATGTAGTAATTACATTTTTGGCTAGGGATGTCTCTAGGTCCCTATATAATGAATTAAATATTATTTTCTGAAATAAAAAAATTCAGATTCAATTATGAATTTTTTTTTGCGATAATTAAATCAGGATTTTTTTTAATTTTTGATCATGTTTGCTTTATATATAGTTAAATCATAAATTTTAACAGATGTATCCGAATTCGGGAAAAGTTTTAAACGATCAGCTCTAGCGTCACGAAATTTGCACAGCTTTTTAATAATACTCTTTTTTAGGACATTATTTTTTTTCCATATCGAGTATTTAAATATCCGTCAGCTCGATCAGCTCTGGCGTCATGAAATTTGCACAGCTTTTTGATAATACAATTTTTAGGACACAAATTCTTTTCCATCTCGAGTATTTAAATATCCATTCGTCTGTAATAAATATTAAATATTACTATATGATGTCTACTAAAGCTACAATTTCGCGATATGACCCAAGGTTTTGAAAAAAAGTGTGTAAAACGGGCGTACTATACAGGACCCGCAGATACTTTAATAGTACACAACTGCTAACCCTGTACAAATCACAAGTGCGCTCAACGGTTGAATTTGGTAGCCACCTCTGATCTGGAACCCCAAAATATCTAAAAAACCCTCGACTCTGTGCAGAAACGGGCGGTCCGTTTGATAGATTCTCCTAACTTAACTTCTTATTTGCGGCACGTTCCAGAGTGGAAGATACTATCAGTATCGCCCTGGTGTAAGACCACCATTCAGAATTGAAACGTTGCTTGAAATGGCTTAAGCCGTGTTTAGTGACCAGATCTGAATAGCCAGGTACTTCCCCACCGTCCTCTTCCCTATCTCCTTCCCCTCCCCACTACCTTCAGCCACACAACATACCCCGATTGGGGATGCCATAGTCTCACTGGCTCCAGACGGGAGCAGTTGGGACTCTTGTGCGGTTTTAACTGTAAAAAAAAAAAAAAAAACGGATTGCAATCTTTAGAGCACAGGCGTCGGATGAGAATGCTATCCTTGTTCTACCGGTATTACAATGGAAGATGCTCCGAGGAACTTGCGTCATTGATCCCTTCGGCACCAGTGCATAGTCGGGAAACACGCCAAACGCCAACATATGTACACGGTTGACATTTGTCACATGAGAACGGGTCGCTTCTTCGACTCGTTCATGGGTTCAACAGCTCGGCTTGGAACGATTTGCCGGCCTCTGTGTTTCCTCCCTTTTAAAACATGGATCTCTTCAAGACCAATGTTCATTCCTTCTTATCCTCAAAAAGACCCTCCACTTATTTACTCCGAGAATTATTTTCCTCAGGGCTTGCTGTGTGGAGTTAATGTAAAAAAAATAAAAATCAATTATTATCTACAATGTACATAAGTAGAGTGTTGTATTAAATTGCTTTTCTATAAATATAGTGTGCTCTATTTTCTATGAAAAATGCCGATAAAGTTCATTTGATATGCACAATTATTTTTAACAGGTTATTTCATTGAAATTGCAAGCGTATCCGAGATGTCAAACCGTCTCGCCAATTTAGTTGTCAGTGCTTGAAAATATAATAGCACACTATTACCTAGACTACCTAGACTAGGACCATTGATGTTCCCTAGATAAATTATAGAGCCATTACGTCAGAATGAGCAAGTCACTTGCCTCGCAGCAGTGCGAAAAATTATATCTTGATCGTATTTTTTTTACAAGATTAATTGAAGCTTAACTTTCAAGGCTGTTTTAAAACAATCGGTGATTTATGTAGTGAATTCAGAGATAAAGCCTTTGACATAGAAACCTACTGAACAATGTGAAATGTTATAATTTATAATTGTCTGTTTATTTTTATTGAATAAATGCAAAACAACACTTGTAATTCAACTTAACCTATCTTGGTAGGCATGATAACAGAGATTTTTTGTAACCCATTTCAGATTACTGGCCTTCAAAATTGTCGTGATTTAGTGATTTTACGCTTTTCAAATAATACCTAAGATATCTGCGCTATGAAAATAGTTCTAAAAATACTGCTGTTACGATACAAGCATATAGAAATAATAACCAATAAAGCTTTTAAAGGGTATCTTGTGATTTCAATACTGTAAAAACATTATATGTCACTAGTAAGGAGTCATATAGAATACAATTCCACCGTTTGGTCCCCAAATTATGAGGTTCATTCTCGTGCGATTGAAATAATCTAAAGGTATTTAAATAGACTAACACATTATAACAGTATTTTGTCAGCTGAAAGAAAAAACTATTTTGGATTTTTTTTATATTGTACCTTCATACTTTATGGATCAAATTCAATAATATTTTTACTTTATATTTATTTTTGTTCAACTTTTTAAACAGTAAAGTTGTTTCCTGCACTGTTTAAGATTATAGTTTCGTAAATATTGTTATATATATGTAAAAATATAGGCGTAAATAAATAAATTATCATATTTACCAAACACATCGCCAGACGTTACTAAATTGCTTGAATAATTCCATTATAGCCTACTTTTTACGAGACACTTTATTGAAATTAATAAACTTGATTCCATAGTGTATTTTTCTGCCATCTTTAGTGATTATGAAAATCAGGTTTGTTATTAAAGCATTTTGTACGAGAATCCACTAAAATGTATGCTTTATGTAATAGAGTAAGGTATGAGATAGCGTACGGATTAAGAAACAGGTTACTTGCCATTTAGAAATATTAATATAGTATTGCACAGTTTTTGAAAAACTCACTTTTTCATAATTTAGGCAAAAGACGACCTTGCCGCCCCTCAAGTTTTACCCGTTTCGAGGTTCAGTTTCGCTCGAAAAAGAGGGCTTTTTTTTTCAGTCAGGGCCTCCCACGCCAAAATGACCTCTCCGCTCTTCGAGTCTGACCGACCTCAGAGACCACTATCGCAAGACAGGAAACTCACACGAAATTCTTATTTTAGAAACGCCAAAAGTCAACGGAAAAAACTGATACAAAATCAGCGGCGATAACTGGAACCTCCGGCTGAATCTCTCATCGACGAAGAAATCGGCCCGGTTATATTTCCCGCCGACAGGTTCGCATTTGCAAAAAAGATAAGAAATCTTAATCACTATTTCCTTTACGCGAAACGAATTTGCTAGAAATTTATTCTTTTATTTTAATGGCGATGCTGCTAAAAAATGACATTTTATAGGTACGACACGCGGTACGAGATATCGTCGAAAAAGCGCATTGTGGTCGAGATGTTTTTCAATAAATAGGAGGAATAGAAATTAAGGAAGCTTTTAAAATCGACAAATATGTCGGTCACCATTCAAAATGCTACACAATATCGCGCGGAAAAATGATATTTTCTGACGTTTCGCAAAACTCGCATTTTTCTCGAGGGTGCATAATATAACTGGCCAGTAGAAGACCTAATTTTCTTACAAATAAATTCAGGTTGGGTAAATTTTCTCACACCTTGGAACACTCGATTCTGAAATTTTACAAATGGCGGAAGGCCGCTCTCTCCGCCAACTAAAGATTTCAATCCAGAGACATCTAGCGGTGTGGAATATAAGTACGGATCGTTCACACAAAACAAAATCAAATGTCTGTCGAACACGCCTGTAGTTCTATTTCAATCCGTTCAAATCGGCAGGTTCGTCTGTATCGAAAGAAATTTGCTCAATTCACGAAAAAAGATCTCGGTATCGAGTGTTGCTAGACGCTCGGTTTTGAAATGCCTATTTTAGGAAAGTAGTACCTACACTAGCTAGAAAAAATATTATTAAAATTGTGAGAGGACTAAGTATAAATACTTTGCGAACTCTTTTTCATTGAAATGATTATTTGATAAAAAATTCTGAATATACATTTTAATGGCGTGTTTTTTTTACGTATGTGCAGGTGTACCAACTGAGAATCTGAGTAGGTAGGTACCTGCACATAACAAATCGGAATCATCTGTTTTTTTTTTTTGGAAATTTGTAATAAAATTATTTGAAGTTGAAAGGATAATTTCTTTTGTAATAATTTTTTGGGCTGTTATGCCGTGTTGCGCTACCTTCGTCTTTAGCCTAGATATTTAAGGGATTTATTTTTTTTAAATATTAAAGTTACATAACGCTTTTTTTGTATTTTGCTTCTTTATGATAATTATTCAACGTTAGAGGCGGGCATTGGCACTGCCGCTCAGGAAACCATTCGTTGGATGAGCAACACCTCATAAAAATAGGTACACAATAATTTTGATAATTATATTTTTATAGGACCGTTTTTGTAAAAAATGACAAAAAGGGTGACGTACAATATTGAAAATCTACCAGGAGCTCATAATACGCAGAAGTAAAATATTACAGAGGGTACATTTATTTACTGGGCTACTCAGACCTCACTTTTCAAGTATTAGTTGAGATTGTTTTGGAAAAGTTTCACTTCTACCGCGTGTAAACTGCACTCGAATTTTTTTTGACAACGTACTCGGACACTATATATTCTGAACATTTCTAATAAAATGAGTAAATTTAAATAAAGATGGTCCATTTTTTTTTTGCGAAATGGTGTAGGTACCTTTTGAATACTGTACGGGAACTAATCGTTGGTACATTTTACATTAAATTTCAATGTGAAAACCGCACAAGAGTCCCAATTACTGCCGTCCGGAGTCAGTGCGACTACGGCGTCCCCGGTTGGGTTTGGTTTTAGTTTCTGAAAAATTCTGAATAATACATTTTTATAGCGCCGTTTTTTGAAAAACTACAGTAAGCTGCACTCGAATTTTTTTTTGACAACGTCCTACTCGGATACTATTTATTCTGAACATTTCTAATAAAATGAGTAAATTTAAATAAAGATGGTCCAATTTTTTTTTTGCCAAATGGTGTAGGTACCTTTTGAATACTGTACGGGTTCATACATTTTACATTAAATTTCAATGTGAAAACCGCACAAGAGTCCCAATTACTGCCGTCCGGAGTCAGTGCGACTACGGCGTCCCCAGTTGGGTTTAGTTTTAGTTTCTGAAAAATTCTGAATAATACATTTTTATAGCGCCGTTTTTTGAAAAACTACAGTAAGCTGCACTCGAATTTTTTTTTGACAACGTCCTACTCGGATACTATTTATTCTGAACATTTCTAATAAAATGAGTAAATTTAAATAAATATGGTCCAATTTTTTTTTTGCGAAATGGTGTAGTTACCTTTTGAACACTGTACGGGGACTAATCGTTCGTACATTTTACATTAAAATTCAATGTGAAAACCGCACAAGAGTCCCAATTACTGCCGTCCGGAGTCAGTGCGACTACGGCGTCCCCAGTTGGGTTTGGTTTTAGTTTCTGAAAAATTCTGAATAATACATTTTTATAGCGCCGTTTTTTGAAAAACTACAGTAAGCTGCACTCGAATTTTTTTTTGACAACGTCCTACTCGGATACTATTTATTCTGAACATTTCTAATAAAATGAGTAAATTTAAATAAAGATGGTCCAATTTTTTTTTTTGCGAAATGGTGTAGGTACCTTTTGAACACTGTACGGGGACTAATCGTTGGTACATTTTACATTAAATTTCAATGTGAAAACCGCACAAGAGTCCCAATTACTGCCGTCCGGAGTCAGTGCGACTACGGCGTCCCCGGTTGGGTTTGGTTTTAGTTTCTGAAAAATTCTGAATAATACATTTTTATAGCGCCGTTTTTTGAAAAACTACAGTAAGCTGCACTCGAATTTTTTTTTGACAACGTCCTTCTCGGATACTATTTATTCTGAACATTTCTAATAAAATGAGTAAATTTAAATAAAGATGGTCCAATTTTTTTTTTGCAAAATGGTGTAGGTACCTTTTGAACACTGTACGGGAACTAATCGTTCGTACATTTTACATTAAATTTCAATGTGAATACCGCACAAGAGTCCCAACTACTGCCGTCTGGAGTCAGTGAGACTACGGCATCCCCAGTTGGGTTTAGTTTAAGTCTCTAAAATTTCTGAATAATACATTTTTATAGCGCCGTTTTTTGAAAAATTACTTTCAGTTATAAGTTCAAAAATTTCCGAGATCCGACAATTTTTTTTTCCAAAATTAAAAAATTTCCAGAATCCAATAATTTTTTTTTCCAAATTAAAAAATTTCCAGAAAACAAAAATTTTTTTTTTCGAAATTCAAAAATTCCCAGAAACCAAAAAAGTTTTTTTTTCAAAATTAAAAAATTTCCAAAGTCTAAAAAATTTTTTTTCAAAATCCAAAATTTTTTATTTTTTAAATTACACCCTAAGTACCCGAGATGGATATCAAATTACGCGTCTCGACCTACACAATCCGAAGGGCTGACTGAAAAAATTGAACGATAAACTCCGAAGACCCTTTTAGGCTCTATTGGTTTTTCTAATTTAAATTAAATGAAATACTGAACGCCCTGAGTCGGGCGGCTGGATTGGTTCAGTACTGAATTGAGCGGTAAGCTCCTGGGACGTTTTAAAAGTGTCGGCGACCAAAGTGGCACAATGGTAGGAGTCTTTGCAACAGTAAATTATACGTTACGGGTAACAAATTACAAACATCGTTTTTTTCTTTACCTATTTTATTTAACACACACTCTTCGCTTCATCCGCGTTCACACGTCATATCGTGTAGTGTTTAACCCCTTGGTTGCCTCTGCAACAGGCAAAGCTAGTTAATATAGTATTGCACAGTTTTTGAAAAACTCACTTTTTCATAATTTAGGCAAAAGACGACCTTGCCGCCCCTCAAGTTTTACCCGTTTCGAGGTTCAGTTTCGCTCGAAAAAGAGGGCTTTTTTTTTCAGTCAGGGCCTCCCACGCCAAAATGACCTCTCCGCTCTTCGAGTCTGACCGACCTCAGAGACCACTATCGCAAGACAGGAAACTCACACGAAATTCTTATTTTAGAAACGCCAAAAGTCAACGGAAAAAACTGATACAAAATCAGCGGCGATAACTGGAACCTCCGGCTGAATCTCTCATCGACGAAGAAATCGGCCTGGTTATATTTCCCGCCGACAGGTTCGCATTTGCAAAAAAGATAAGAAATCTTAATCACTATTTCCTTTACGCGAAACGAATTTGCTAGAAATTTATTCTTTTATTTTAATGGCGATGCTGCTAAAAAATGACATTTTATAGGTACGACACGCGGTACGAGATATCGTCGAAAAAGCGCATTCTGGTGGAGATGTTTTCCCACAGATTGGAAGTAGAGGGTTTTATCAAACTTTTAAAACTGCGACATGTAACGCATTTCATCCAAAATGTTCTGCAATATTCCAAAATACCTTGCATTATTTTTGACATTCGCTAAGATTTCACTACCGTCGAAAGTGAAAAATTTGGCGGCCAGTAGAATAAGTCGTCGAGTAGGTACTTAAATTCGATTAAATTGACTAATAATTGATAATAAAAAACCATCCCGAATTTCAAAGAAGATCACTACGATTTAGCCTTATAAAATAACGGCTTCAAGCCTGTTTCGGAGTCGACAATTTGAAAACGCCTCTGCGGCTCGAAAACCGATTCTGGCTGTAATGTTTTTGAATATTATGGAGGTCGAGAGATTAAAAAAACATTTTCAACGGCCGTAACATACGCAAACCATTAAAAATATTTCACTATACGCTACGGAAAATATGACGTTTGAGAAAAATAACGTGCTTTGAAAATCCCACAGAAGAGAATATATTGCTGGCCATATAAAAAGAACACGTTTAATTACAGGGTAGGTACTTTTCCGTTGAATTATTACAAATTTGTTCGTAAGATGAACGGATTTTTTTAAGGAAATGCTTAGGTACCTACATCAATATTGTTTGTCTGCGTAAGAACCGGGTAGGTACCGGCTTACGCATCGGTTCTTTCCTTCAGATATCAAATAAAAAATTAATGATTTGAAATAAAAGAAATCACTCGGGATGGTCGCACTTTTTGCCAAAATGCATTATTTCAGGTAGGTAGACTTTTGTAGTTATGAAGGAAATTAGTACTAGATAAATCGGAACGTTTTTTAAGTAAGATGGGTCCAAATACAATGCTAAACACTTTTCATTTATGATTGTGTTATTAAGGATTCGATTTCTTTGGACATTATTAAATAATAAAAAACGTTATGGGTGTATGGGTAAGTACCTACAAGCATTCTTTGAAAGTTTTTTTTTTCTGTAATTTTTTTACTGCAATAAAATTGTTTGAGTTATTTTATGCTCAATAATAAAAAAATGTATGGCGCAGTTTTGTGAAAAATGACCCTGGATACTTTTAATGAAATTAAATTAATTTGTAAAAGGTTAAGGCTTCATTCACATTCAATCATTTCAAAACCGAATTTCAAAATTTAAAAAATTAAGATTCGTAATATTTATTCAAAAAATATGTAGGTACTCATGTGTAGGTCGCTACCCTGATTTATTTTTTATATGAACGATTTAGCATTAAAATTATTATTTGAGAAATAATTTTGAAAAATACATTTTAATGGCGCCGTTTGTGTGAAAAATGACTAAAAGGGTGACGTACAATATTGAAAATATACCAGGAGCACATAATACGCAGGAGTAAAATATTACAGAGAATACATTTATTTACTAGACAGGGAGGCAATCCTTTCATTGACAAAAATTATGAATTTAAATAAAAAGAAACATACAAAGACGGGAGTTTTGAAATGATACTTCTATAGCACGGCTGTGATTTGGATTTCGGATGTAACGGACGTAAATGTAAATGACGATTACTGCTCCTGCGACGCATCAACTGTGCCCATCGGCCGCTTTGATAAAAATTAGTTGACATATGAAAAAGAATTGGTTGAGATTGTTTTGGTAAAGTTTCACTTCTACCGCGTATAAACTGCACTCGAATTTTTTTTTGACAAAGTCCGTAGGTACATACTCGGATACTATATATTCTGACCATTTCAATAATATGAGTAAATTTAAATAAAGGTGGTCCACTTTTTTTGCCAAATGGTGAAGGTACCTTTTGAATACTGTAAGAGAACTAATCGTTCGTACATTTTAAATTAAACTTCAATGTGAATACCGCACAAAAGTCCCAACCTGGTGCCGTCTGGAGTCAGTGAGACTACGGCATCCCCAGTTTGGTTTAGTTTTAGTTTATGAAAAATTCTGAAAAAACATTTTGTTATCGCCGTTTTTTGAAAAATTACTTTCAGTTTTATTAAGTTCAAAAATTTCCAAAATCGATTTTTTTTTTCAAAATTCAAAAATTTTCAACATCAAAAAATTTTTTTTTCTATAATTAAAAAATTTCCAAAATCATTTTTTTTTTAAATTCAAAAATTTTCCAAAATTTTTTTTTCAAAATTAAACCTTACAGTACACGAGATGGATATCAAATTACGCGTCTCGACCTACACAATCCGAAAGGCTGAGTGAAAAACTTGAACAATAAACTCCGAGGACCCTTTTTCGAGATAAGGCTCTATCGGTTTTTCTAATTTAAATTAAATGAAATACTGAACGCCCTGAGCCGGGCGGCTGAATTGGTTCAGTACTGAATTGAGCGGTAAGCTCCTGGGACGATTTTAAAGTGTCGGCGACCAAAGTGGCACAGTGGTAGGAGTCTTTGCAACAGTAAATTATAAGTTACGGGTAACAAATTACAAACATCGTTTTTTTCTCTACCTATTTTATTTAACACACACTCTTCGCTTCATCCGCGTTCACACGTCAAATCGCGTAGTGTTTAACCCCTTGGTTGCCTCTGCAACAGGCAAAGCTAGTATATATTAATGCACAGTTTTTGAAAAACTCACTTTTTTCGTAATTTAGGCAAAAGACGACCTTGCCGCCCCTTAAGTTTTACCCGTTTCGAGGTTCAGTTTCGCTTGAAAAACAGGGCTTTTTTTTTCAGTCAGGGCCTCCCACGCCAAAATGACCTCTCCGCTCTTCGAGTTTGACCGACCGCAGAGACCACTATCGCAAGACAGGAAACTCACACGAAATTCTTATTTTAGAAACGCCAAAAGTCAACGGAAAAAACTGATACAAAATCAGCGGCGATAACTGGAACCTCCGGCTGAATCTCTCATCGACGAAGAAATCGGCCAGGTTATATTTCCCGCCGACAGGTTCGCATTTGCAAAAAAGATAAGAAATCTTAATCACTATTTCCTTTACGCGAAACGAATTTGCTAGAAATTTATTCTTTTATTTTAATGGCGATGCTGCTAAAAAATGACATTTTATAGGTACGACACGCGGTACGAGATATCGTCGAAAAAGCGCATTGTGGTCGAGATGTTTTTCAATAAATAGGAGGAATAGAAATTAAGGAAGCTTTTAAAATCGACAAATATGTCGGTCACCATTCAAAATGCTACACAATATCGCGCGGAAAAATGATATTTTCTGACGTTTCGCAAAACTCGCATTTTTCTCGAGGGTGCATAATATAACTGGCCAGTAGAAGACCTAATTTTCTTACAAATAAATTCAGGTTGGGTAAATTTTCTCACACCTTGGAACACTCGATTCTGAAATTTTACAAATGGCGGAAGGCCGCTCTCTCCGCCAACTAAAGATTTCAATCCAGAGACATCTAGCGGTGTGGAATATAAGTACGGATCGTTCACACAAAACAAAATCAAATGTCTGTCGAACACGCCTGTAGTTCTATTTCAATCCGTTCAAATCGGCAGGTTCGTCTGTATCGAAAGAAATTTGCTCAATTCACGAAAAAAGATCTCGGTATCGAGTGTTGCTAGACGCTCGGTTTTGAAATGCCTATTTTAGGAAAGTAGTACCTACACTAGCTAGAAAAAATATTATTAAAATTGTGAGAGGACTAAGTATAAATACTTTGCGAACTCTTTTTCATTGAAATGATTATTTGATAAAAAATTCTGAATATACATTTTAATGGCGTGTTTTTTTTACGTATGTGCAGGTGTACCAACTGAGAATCTGAGTAGGTAGGTACCTGCACATAACAAATCGGAATCATCTGTTTTTTTTTTTTGGAAATTTGTAATAAAATTATTTGAAGTTGAAAGGATAATTTCTTTTGTAATAATTTTTTGGGCTGTTATGCCGTGTTGCGCTACCTTCGTCTTTAGCCTAGATATTTAAGGGATTTATTTTTTTTAAATATTAAAGTTACATAACGCTTTTTTTGTATTTTGCTTCTTTATGATAATTATTCAACGTTAGAGGCGGGCATTGGCACTGCCGCTCAGGAAACCATTCGTTGGATGAGCAACACCTCATAAAAATAGGTACACAATAATTTTGATAATTATATTTTTATAGGACCGTTTTTGTAAAAAATGACAAAAAGGGTGACGTACAATATTGAAAATCTACCAGGAGCTCATAATACGCAGAAGTAAAATATTACAGAGGGTACATTTATTTACTGGGCTACTCAGACCTCACTTTTCAAGTATTAGTTGAGATTGTTTTGGAAAAGTTTCACTTCTACCGCGTGTAAACTGCACTCGAATTTTTTTTGACAACGTACTCGGACACTATATATTCTGAACATTTCTAATAAAATGAGTAAATTTAAATAAAGATGGTCCATTTTTTTTTTGCGAAATGGTGTAGGTACCTTTTGAATACTGTACGGGAACTAATCGTTGGTACATTTTACATTAAATTTCAATGTGAAAACCGCACAAGAGTCCCAATTACTGCCGTCCGGAGTCAGTGCGACTACGGCGTCCCCGGTTGGGTTTGGTTTTAGTTTCTGAAAAATTCTGAATAATACATTTTTATAGCGCCGTTTTTTGAAAAACTACAGTAAGCTGCACTCGAATTTTTTTTTGACAACGTCCTACTCGGATACTATTTATTCTGAACATTTCTAATAAAATGAGTAAATTTAAATAAAGATGGTCCAATTTTTTTTTTGCCAAATGGTGTAGGTACCTTTTGAATACTGTACGGGTTCATACATTTTACATTAAATTTCAATGTGAAAACCGCACAAGAGTCCCAATTACTGCCGTCCGGAGTCAGTGCGACTACGGCGTCCCCAGTTGGGTTTAGTTTTAGTTTCTGAAAAATTCTGAATAATACATTTTTATAGCGCCGTTTTTTGAAAAACTACAGTAAGCTGCACTCGAATTTTTTTTTGACAACGTCCTACTCGGATACTATTTATTCTGAACATTTCTAATAAAATGAGTAAATTTAAATAAATATGGTCCAATTTTTTTTTTGCGAAATGGTGTAGTTACCTTTTGAACACTGTACGGGGACTAATCGTTCGTACATTTTACATTAAAATTCAATGTGAAAACCGCACAAGAGTCCCAATTACTGCCGTCCGGAGTCAGTGCGACTACGGCGTCCCCAGTTGGGTTTGGTTTTAGTTTCTGAAAAATTCTGAATAATACATTTTTATAGCGCCGTTTTTTGAAAAACTACAGTAAGCTGCACTCGAATTTTTTTTTGACAACGTCCTACTCGGATACTATTTATTCTGAACATTTCTAATAAAATGAGTAAATTTAAATAAAGATGGTCCAATTTTTTTTTTTGCGAAATGGTGTAGGTACCTTTTGAACACTGTACGGGGACTAATCGTTGGTACATTTTACATTAAATTTCAATGTGAAAACCGCACAAGAGTCCCAATTACTGCCGTCCGGAGTCAGTGCGACTACGGCGTCCCCGGTTGGGTTTGGTTTTAGTTTCTGAAAAATTCTGAATAATACATTTTTATAGCGCCGTTTTTTGAAAAACTACAGTAAGCTGCACTCGAATTTTTTTTTGACAACGTCCTTCTCGGATACTATTTATTCTGAACATTTCTAATAAAATGAGTAAATTTAAATAAAGATGGTCCAATTTTTTTTTTGCAAAATGGTGTAGGTACCTTTTGAACACTGTACGGGAACTAATCGTTCGTACATTTTACATTAAATTTCAATGTGAATACCGCACAAGAGTCCCAACTACTGCCGTCTGGAGTCAGTGAGACTACGGCATCCCCAGTTGGGTTTAGTTTAAGTCTCTAAAATTTCTGAATAATACATTTTTATAGCGCCGTTTTTTGAAAAATTACTTTCAGTTATAAGTTCAAAAATTTCCGAGATCCGACAATTTTTTTTTCCAAAATTAAAAAATTTCCAGAATCCAATAATTTTTTTTTCCAAATTAAAAAATTTCCAGAAAACAAAAATTTTTTTTTTCGAAATTCAAAAATTCCCAGAAACCAAAAAAGTTTTTTTTTCAAAATTAAAAAATTTCCAAAGTCTAAAAAATTTTTTTTCAAAATCCAAAATTTTTTATTTTTTAAATTACACCCTAAGTACCCGAGATGGATATCAAATTACGCGTCTCGACCTACACAATCCGAAGGGCTGACTGAAAAAATTGAACGATAAACTCCGAAGACCCTTTTAGGCTCTATTGGTTTTTCTAATTTAAATTAAATGAAATACTGAACGCCCTGAGTCGGGCGGCTGGATTGGTTCAGTACTGAATTGAGCGGTAAGCTCCTGGGACGTTTTAAAAGTGTCGGCGACCAAAGTGGCACAATGGTAGGAGTCTTTGCAACAGTAAATTATACGTTACGGGTAACAAATTACAAACATCGTTTTTTTCTTTACCTATTTTATTTAACACACACTCTTCGCTTCATCCGCGTTCACACGTCATATCGTGTAGTGTTTAACCCCTTGGTTGCCTCTGCAACAGGCAAAGCTAGTTAATATAGTATTGCACAGTTTTTGAAAAACTCACTTTTTCATAATTTAGGCAAAAGACGACCTTGCCGCCCCTCAAGTTTTACCCGTTTCGAGGTTCAGTTTCGCTCGAAAAAGAGGGCTTTTTTTTTCAGTCAGGGCCTCCCACGCCAAAATGACCTCTCCGCTCTTCGAGTCTGACCGACCTCAGAGACCACTATCGCAAGACAGGAAACTCACACGAAATTCTTATTTTAGAAACGCCAAAAGTCAACGGAAAAAACTGATACAAAATCAGCGGCGATAACTGGAACCTCCGGCTGAATCTCTCATCGACGAAGAAATCGGCCTGGTTATATTTCCCGCCGACAGGTTCGCATTTGCAAAAAAGATAAGAAATCTTAATCACTATTTCCTTTACGCGAAACGAATTTGCTAGAAATTTATTCTTTTATTTTAATGGCGATGCTGCTAAAAAATGACATTTTATAGGTACGACACGCGGTACGAGATATCGTCGAAAAAGCGCATTCTGGTGGAGATGTTTTCCCACAGATTGGAAGTAGAGGGTTTTATCAAACTTTTAAAACTGCGACATGTAACGCATTTCATCCAAAATGTTCTGCAATATTCCAAAATACCTTGCATTATTTTTGACATTCGCTAAGATTTCACTACCGTCGAAAGTGAAAAATTTGGCGGCCAGTAGAATAAGTCGTCGAGTAGGTACTTAAATTCGATTAAATTGACTAATAATTGATAATAAAAAACCATCCCGAATTTCAAAGAAGATCACTACGATTTAGCCTTATAAAATAACGGCTTCAAGCCTGTTTCGGAGTCGACAATTTGAAAACGCCTCTGCGGCTCGAAAACCGATTCTGGCTGTAATGTTTTTGAATATTATGGAGGTCGAGAGATTAAAAAAACATTTTCAACGGCCGTAACATACGCAAACCATTAAAAATATTTCACTATACGCTACGGAAAATATGACGTTTGAGAAAAATAACGTGCTTTGAAAATCCCACAGAAGAGAATATATTGCTGGCCATATAAAAAGAACACGTTTAATTACAGGGTAGGTACTTTTCCGTTGAATTATTACAAATTTGTTCGTAAGATGAACGGATTTTTTTAAGGAAATGCTTAGGTACCTACATCAATATTGTTTGTCTGCGTAAGAACCGGGTAGGTACCGGCTTACGCATCGGTTCTTTCCTTCAGATATCAAATAAAAAATTAATGATTTGAAATAAAAGAAATCACTCGGGATGGTCGCACTTTTTGCCAAAATGCATTATTTCAGGTAGGTAGACTTTTGTAGTTATGAAGGAAATTAGTACTAGATAAATCGGAACGTTTTTTAAGTAAGATGGGTCCAAATACAATGCTAAACACTTTTCATTTATGATTGTGTTATTAAGGATTCGATTTCTTTGGACATTATTAAATAATAAAAAACGTTATGGGTGTATGGGTAAGTACCTACAAGCATTCTTTGAAAGTTTTTTTTTTCTGTAATTTTTTTACTGCAATAAAATTGTTTGAGTTATTTTATGCTCAATAATAAAAAAATGTATGGCGCAGTTTTGTGAAAAATGACCCTGGATACTTTTAATGAAATTAAATTAATTTGTAAAAGGTTAAGGCTTCATTCACATTCAATCATTTCAAAACCGAATTTCAAAATTTAAAAAATTAAGATTCGTAATATTTATTCAAAAAATATGTAGGTACTCATGTGTAGGTCGCTACCCTGATTTATTTTTTATATGAACGATTTAGCATTAAAATTATTATTTGAGAAATAATTTTGAAAAATACATTTTAATGGCGCCGTTTGTGTGAAAAATGACTAAAAGGGTGACGTACAATATTGAAAATATACCAGGAGCACATAATACGCAGGAGTAAAATATTACAGAGAATACATTTATTTACTAGACAGGGAGGCAATCCTTTCATTGACAAAAATTATGAATTTAAATAAAAAGAAACATACAAAGACGGGAGTTTTGAAATGATACTTCTATAGCACGGCTGTGATTTGGATTTCGGATGTAACGGACGTAAATGTAAATGACGATTACTGCTCCTGCGACGCATCAACTGTGCCCATCGGCCGCTTTGATAAAAATTAGTTGACATATGAAAAAGAATTGGTTGAGATTGTTTTGGTAAAGTTTCACTTCTACCGCGTATAAACTGCACTCGAATTTTTTTTTGACAAAGTCCGTAGGTACATACTCGGATACTATATATTCTGACCATTTCAATAATATGAGTAAATTTAAATAAAGGTGGTCCACTTTTTTTGCCAAATGGTGAAGGTACCTTTTGAATACTGTAAGAGAACTAATCGTTCGTACATTTTAAATTAAACTTCAATGTGAATACCGCACAAAAGTCCCAACCTGGTGCCGTCTGGAGTCAGTGAGACTACGGCATCCCCAGTTTGGTTTAGTTTTAGTTTATGAAAAATTCTGAAAAAACATTTTGTTATCGCCGTTTTTTGAAAAATTACTTTCAGTTTTATTAAGTTCAAAAATTTCCAAAATCGATTTTTTTTTTCAAAATTCAAAAATTTTCAACATCAAAAAATTTTTTTTTCTATAATTAAAAAATTTCCAAAATCATTTTTTTTTTAAATTCAAAAATTTTCCAAAATTTTTTTTTCAAAATTAAACCTTACAGTACACGAGATGGATATCAAATTACGCGTCTCGACCTACACAATCCGAAAGGCTGAGTGAAAAACTTGAACAATAAACTCCGAGGACCCTTTTTCGAGATAAGGCTCTATCGGTTTTTCTAATTTAAATTAAATGAAATACTGAACGCCCTGAGCCGGGCGGCTGAATTGGTTCAGTACTGAATTGAGCGGTAAGCTCCTGGGACGATTTTAAAGTGTCGGCGACCAAAGTGGCACAGTGGTAGGAGTCTTTGCAACAGTAAATTATAAGTTACGGGTAACAAATTACAAACATCGTTTTTTTCTCTACCTATTTTATTTAACACACACTCTTCGCTTCATCCGCGTTCACACGTCAAATCGCGTAGTGTTTAACCCCTTGGTTGCCTCTGCAACAGGCAAAGCTAGTATATATTAATGCACAGTTTTTGAAAAACTCACTTTTTTCGTAATTTAGGCAAAAGACGACCTTGCCGCCCCTTAAGTTTTACCCGTTTCGAGGTTCAGTTTCGCTTGAAAAACAGGGCTTTTTTTTTCAGTCAGGGCCTCCCACGCCAAAATGACCTCTCCGCTCTTCGAGTTTGACCGACCGCAGAGACCACTATCGCAAGACAGGAAACTCACACGAAATTCTTATTTTAGAAACGCCAAAAGTCAACGGAAAAAACTGATACAAAATCAGCGGCGATAACTGGAACCTCCGGCTGAATCTCTCATCGACGAAGAAATCGGCCAGGTTATATTTCCCGCCGACAGGTTCGCATTTGCAAAAAAGATAAGAAATCTTAATCACTATTTCCTTTACGCGAAACGAATTTGCTAGAAATTTATTCTTTTATTTTAATGGCGATGCTGCTAAAAAATGACATTTTATAGGTACGACACGCGGTACGAGATATCGTCGAAAAAGCGCGTTCTGGTGGAGATGTTTTTTAATAAATAGGAGGAATAGAAATTAAGGAAGCTTTTAAAATCGACAAATATGTCGGTCACCATTCAAAATGTTACACGATAGCGCGCGGAAAAATGATATTTTCTGACGTTTCGCAAAACTCGCATTTTTCACGAGGGTGCATTATATAGCTGGCCAGTAGAACACCTAATTTTCTTACAAATAAATTCAGGTTGGGTAAATTTTCTCACACCTGGTAACACTGGATTCTGAAATTTTACAAATGGCGGAAGGCAACACTCTCCGCCAACTAAAGATTTCAATCCAGAGACATCTAGCGGTGCGGAATATAAGTACGGATCGTTCACGCAATACAAAATCAAATGTCTGTCGAACACGCCTGTAGTTCTATTTCAATCCGTTCAAATCGGCAGGTTCGTCTGTATCGAAAGAAATTTGCTCAATTCACGAAAAAAGATCTCCGTATCGAGTGTTGCTAGACGCTCGGTTTTGGAATGCCTATTTTGAGTAGGTAGGTACCTGCACATAACAACACGGAATCATCAAATAAGAATTGCATATGTTTTTTTTTTTGGAAATTTGTAATGAAATTATTTGAAGTTGAAAGGATAATTTCTTTTGTAATAATTTTTTGGGCTGTTATGCCGTGTTGCGCTACCTTCGTCTTTAGCCTAGATATTTAAGGGATTTATTTTTTTTAAATATTAAAGTTACGTAACGCTTTTTTTGTATTTTGCTTCTTTATGATAATTATTCAACGTTAGAGGCGGGCATTGGCACTGCCGCTCAGGGAGCCATTCGTTGGATGAGCAACACCTCATAAAAATAGGTACACAATAATTTTGATAATTATATTTTTATAGGACCGTTTTTGTAAAAAATGACAAAAAGGGTGACGTACAATATTGAAAATCTACCAGGAGCTCATAATACGCAGGAGTAAAATATTACAGAGGGTACATTTATTTACTGGGCTACTCAGACCTCACTTTGGAAAAGTTTCACTTCTACCGCGTGTAAACTGCACTCGAATTTTTTTTGACAACGTACTCGGACACTATATATTCTGAACATTTCTAATAAAATGAGTAAATTTAAATAAAGATGGTCCATTTTTTTTTTGCGAAATGGTGTAGGTACCTTTTGAATACTGTACGGGAACTAATCGTTCGTACATTTTACGTTAAATTTCAATGTGAAAACCGCACAAGAGTCCCAATTACTGACGTCCGGAGTCAGTGCGACTACGGCGTCCCCAGTTGGGTTTAGTTTTAGTTTCTGAAAAATTCTGAATAATAAATTTTTATAGCGCCGTTTTCTGAAAAACTACGGTAAGCTGCACTCGAATTTTTTTTTGACAACGTCCTACTCGGATACTATTTATTCTGAACATTTTTAATGAAATGAGTAAATTTAAATAAAGATGGTCCAATTTTTTTTTGCCAAATGTTGTAGGTACCTTTTGAATACTGTACGGGTTCATACATTTTAAATTAAATTTCAATGTGAATACCGCACAAGAGTCTCAACTACTGCCGTCTGGAGTCAGTGAGACTACGGCATCCCCAGTTGGGTTTAGTTTAAGTCTCTAAAATTTCTGAATAATACATTTTTATAGCGCCGTTTTTTGAAAAATTACTTTCAGTTATAAGTTCAAAAATTTCCGAGATCCAACAATTTTTTTTTTTTCCAAAATTAAAAAATTTCCAGAATCCAATAATTTTTTTTTCCAAAATTAAAAAATTTGCAGAAACCAAAAAATTTTTTTTTCACAATTAAAAAATTTCAAGAAACCGAAAATCCGAAATTTTTTTTTTCCAAATTTAAAAAAATTCCAGAAACCAAAAATTTTTTTTTCAAAATTCAAAAATTTCCAGAAACCAAAAAAGTTTTTTTTCAAAATTAAAAAATTTCCAGAATCCAAATTTTTTTTTTCCAAAATTAAAAAATGTTCAGAATCCAAAAATTTTTTTTTTCAAAAACAAAAAATTTCCAGAAAACGAAATTTTTTTTTCCAAAATTAAAAAATTTCCAAAACTCAAAAAATTTTTTTTTGAAAATTCAAAGATTTACAAAATCCAAAAATTTTTTTTTTAAAATTCAAAAATTTCGAAAATCCAAAAAAATTTTTTTTTTTAAATTACACCCTACAGTACCCGAGATGGATATCAAATTACGCGTCTCGACCTACACAATCCAAAGGGCTGACTGAAAAAATTGAACGATTACATCCGAGGACCCTTTTAGGCTCTATTGGTTTTTCTAATTTAAATTAAATGAAAAACTGAACGCCCTGGTCGTTGCGGCTGGATTGGTTCAGTACTGAATTGAGCGGTAAGCTCCTGGGACGTTTTAAAGTGTCGGCGACCAAAGAGGCACAGTGGTAGGAGTCTTTGCAACAGTAAATTATACGTTACGGGTAACAAATTACAAACATCGTTTTTTTCTTCATCTATTTTATTAAACACACACTCCTCGCTTCATCCGCGTTCACACGTCAAATCGCGTAGTGTTTAACCCCTTGGTTGCCTCTGCAACAGGCAAAGCTAGTAGTTATATTATTGGGGATTTGAACAAATTTAAATCGTATGACTCATGAATAGAGAGAATGTTAATTCGGACGTTAATAACTCAACACAATAAAGAACAGGTTGAACTATCAAACAGTAGCCTAAAAAAATCAACTCACCTGCTTTAATGGATGTGCCGTAAATCATCACAGTCTCTCCCTTGATGATTCACTTAAAGCATTCACTCTTTACTACACGATTACAAGCTCTGTGCTAAACATTGGACTCCGTGGTCGAGGGATGAGGTTCTCGACTCTTAATCCAGTGGCCGCGGGTTCAAATCCCTAGGTGCGCGAGTAAATTTCATTTGAATAATTTATGTTATGTCACAACTCATTTAAAATTAGGTATGTTTTTAGGTTTTCACGGCCATAAAGTATTTTTGTTATTGTTTTTGGGGTGTTATGCCGTGTTTCGCTACCTCCTTCTTTAGCCAACGTTTCAGACAGCGTTACAGTGTCCATCAACTCATCTGCCCTGATGATGGAAACTGTAACGCTGTCCGAAACGTTGGCTAAAGAAGGAGGTAGCGAAACACGGCATAACACCCCAAAAACAATTAAAAAAAAAAATCATTTAAAATTGTGTAAAATATTTGCGATACATTGGAGAGGAAGATTTTTTTACATTAGGTCTCCACACAGGAGGCCCTGATGAAAATAATTCCCCTCAAGGCGTATGACATCTTTGGGAATGCCTTTGGGGAGGTCTTAAGAGGAAAGAAGGAGAGCCATACCCGCCAATTTGGGAGGCGGGTACGGGTACCGCCGCCCCGGGAACCATTTATTGGATAACCAACACCTCTGCCACAGGTCTAGCTTTGGAATGGATTCACACTTCATCACCCTTGGACCCACTGACCTCCAGATTCCTACCAATCCTTCGTACCTTTTTCCTTCCCAGAACTTCCTCTACTTATTTTCTTTTAAAAGACTCTCCACACAGCATCCCTAAGCATGACATAGGACATGAGGGAAATTATTTTCTTCAGGGCCTCCGGTGTGAAGCTAATATAAAAAAAAAACATTAAAACCGAGTCGGTATTGCACCATCCTCCTCATAAATTATCCATACGATGACGTACAGTTTCGATTAATTAAACATGATTTTTTAAATATATTTAAAAAGTTTGAGTCTACTTTTCGGTACTTGATCCTATGAGTAGTGTCTATATATAGGATAAGTTAGCCTAGTTTTCTACCTGTGCGAGTACAAATTTGTTTATTTATAAATACTCGTTATTGTGTGGTAAGCTATCATGAGGATGGTGAAATACCCCCTGAATGTAACAACTGCCAAAGAACTTCCTCGATTTAAAAAAAGTTGTTATAAAAAAACGATTATTTAATTCAACGAGTGTGATGCCTTTGTCTTATATTCATGTTTTTATTTTACCTTGGTGGTAACCTCAAGGAACTTGTTTGGAATTCTTTCGGATCCATTAGTGCTTTCTTTTACGTGTGGGCGTATGTTCTGCACTTTACGCTATGAGATGGTGTATACAGGTATTTAATGTTTCTACTTAGCCACGGTCAATTCTGGGTTCCTGTTAGCTGGATACGGAAAGGCATTCCTGCGTTAGACAGTTGTCTAAACTTACAACACTGAATATGGCAAATATTATCATTGTTCAAAAGAAGTTAGTGTTTTTTTCAATTTGGGAGGCGACCATGGGTACTGCCTCCCCGGGAACTATTCAAATTCTGCCTTAGGGTCACTCCAAGAGGTTCACTACGTTTGATAACTTAACAGGGTTTACGGGGTGAGGTTTGTTCGAATCTTGGCGGCGGATGCGTTTACCCACCATTTGTGTGGTAGGCCGGATCGGGAGAGACTATTTGAGGGATACATTTTTATCTCTCCAGCAGGACACTCACGGAAGATCGCCCTAGCGCTAGTTTGTCCGGATCTTGACGGTGAATGCGTCTGCTAACCAACTGCGTGGTAGGCTGGATTCGGAGAGACTGATTGAGGGAGATGTTTTATCTCTCCAGCAGGACTTTTTCGGAACATCGTCTTACCACAGAGGTAGAGAAAAATTCATAAGACTGTCACTCCTGGACATACTGGCCGCGAGATTCCTTCTCACCCCACGTACCTTTTTCCTTTTTCAGAACTAAAAATTTCCTACATACAGCATCCCCAAAGATGACATAGGTCCTGAGGGGAATTTTTTTGTAGAGGGGCCTTTATCATATTTTGATTCATACATCGTCCAAATCATAGTTGATTTAGTTTTTCATGTATTTAGTGTTTTGCATTTATTTAGTGGAGTTTTTTTAATTATGTTCATTTGTTTTTTTATTATTCATTATAAACACCCGCTAAGCTGCCCAATTAAATACGCTGACAAATTGTCAGCGTATTTAATTATTTAATACATTTGTATATATTTATATATATACGTACGTATTTAACAAACAATATAATTAACGTAAGTACGTTCAATGTAAAAAAAACCGATAAACCATTTCAAATTAATATCTTTTCATTGATTTTTTTAGCAAAGTCTACCTATGCAAGACATTTTGTAATTTAACAAAAAAATAATACCTGTTTAGCTACAGCATCTCATTTAAAAATAAACAATACCTGTCCGAATGAACCTTATCGAAATGAACTAACCTGTATCGACACAAGATATCCCTAGTTTGACAGGCACTGTAAAAAAATCTGTGTATACACTATTTACATTACCTATCTAATTAATTATTAATTATTATTTGGTACCTACTGGTCCTTTGCAAAGATACCGGTTTTAAAAAAAGCATAACCAGTTAACATAATATTTAACTTCGGATAGCGGAGAAGCAAAATTACTTTCATGTTACTAAAATATTAATATTTTGTAGCAATACCAACGTAAAGCCTACCGTGCCGGGTGTGCGCCGGCGCACACGACAAAATTAAAAAAAAAAAATTGGAATGCGATTTTAATCCTTATGTATAAAGAAAACGTATGAAGAATAAGGTCAGAATCGCTTGGGGCATTCTTGTTCTTGACGTATGAGATACCGTTAATATATCTAGCCACTCGGAATAATTTGTATTAAATTCTCTATGGCGTCCGGGTGTCAAATTAGCTAGCGTCATTCTCGTGAAAAAGATCGTAAAACATATAAATTCATTAAATAAACGCAAGTAATGTTATTTTATGGATAGTTTATTGTTCAAGAAATGTGTTACAATACAATTGTGTACAATAACACAAACTAAACCCACAAAATATTACGTCAAAGACAAAACTTTGCGATTTTACGTCGTTTCCTCCCTGGCATTTAAAAGGATTAAAACGATGTTTTACTTTGAACTTAAATGTTCTCACACAACGACAATGACAGACACAAAATCGAAGGCAGGATTCTTTTAAACATAGGTCTACAAAATAATGTTGGTAGACCCGCCCTGGCGCCTCAGACGTTCCCAATAAATTCTATTCCTCATCGGCATCAGAACTCAGAACCGTAAGAAGCTCTCGAGTGAGTCGATGAAAATTCTTAGATCACCATTAAAATGCGTACGTGTTGTTGAATTATGTAACTGATTTATTAATGAATATGACGTTATGTTTTTTAACGAACTCAATCTGAAAAACTAGGATGTGGTCAAGTAAGTCTAAAGTAATGGTATTTGAAAGAGAGAGTACGAAAACAACGTGCAACATAGTTGTAAATGATGAATACTTGGAGCAGGTGGATGAATTTTTGTATTTGGGAAGTATGTTTACGAGAGATGGGAAGACTGATAGACATATCGAAAGAAGGGTAAATGCCGGTAACTCCATTAATGGAGGACTACACGCCGTTGGCGCCAACAAAAAACTGTCAAAAAAAGCGAAGCTAACCATCCAAAATGGAGTGCTGGTACCTACCCTGATGTATGGCAGTGAGACATGGAACTGGCAGAGAAAGGATGAAAGTAGACTAAATGCTGTAGAAATGAGATCCCTGAGACGTATGTGTGGTAAAACCATGTATGATCATGTGAGAAATGTGGAGATCCGCAAAGAATGGAAACCTGATGTAAGCGTAATGAATAAGATTAAGAAACGTGCGATTTCTTTATTGCTAACGAAACGGGGAATTGAAAAACTTTTTGACTGATACCGCACTAAAGTATCTACCTGCACGTCCCAGATGAAATTACGACGTGTTCCATGTCGGGAAATGGAAATGTATTCTTTGGGGATATACTCAGTACATAGGCATATTTTTTGTAACATCTTCGTGACATTCTACGTAAAGTGGATACTTCATTTGTCTATTTTTTATTCTGTTTGCGGGCACTTGAAGCGAATAAGCACAAAACTGAGCTAAACAAGTGATATATTACTAGCGCAGACATGATAGTCATGGAGGTACTATTGCGTACTAATATTTCACCGAAAATGTTCCACTAGCAACAGTAGATACGCGGGGACCGGATTCGGTAGTTTGCTGTTGTCCGGCGTTAGTGCGTTGGGAGTCAAATTGAACTAATTGGAGATAAAAAAGTGGAACCACATTTTCGCTTCGTCTCTCGTCCAAAAGAGTCTGAATTCACGAACAAATCAGTTCCAATTTTGAAATAATTTTCTATTTAAAGTAGGACAATGTTAAACTAACCACTACTGGTAGCGTATATTTTGTTTTTGGTAAAAATTCGACTCATTTTACCGAAATATATTTTTTTATTTATTTAGACGGCCGGCGTTGTCTAGCGGTAAGGCTCTTGACTTACAATCCGAAGGTCGTGGGATCGAATCCCGGCGTGGCAAATAAATTTTATTTGATTAATTTGTGTTATTTCACAATTTATTAATTTAAAATAATATATAGTATATTTGAGGCACGTTCCAGAATGGAAGACACTATCAGTATCGCCCTGGTGTAAGACCACCATTCAGAATTGAAACGTTGCTTGAAGTAGCTTTAGCCGTGTTTAGTGACCAGATCTGAATAGCCAGGTACTTCCCAATCTCCTTCCCTTCCCCACTACCTTCAGCCTCACAACATACCCCAATTGGGGATGCCATAGTCTCACTGGCTCCAAACGGGAGCAGTTGCGACTCTTGTGCGGTATTCATATAAAAAAAGAAGAATACAGGGATACAGAGAATACTTAACAAAACAATAGAAAACGAACACTAAAGATTTCATTGAAGAAGAAGATAACACTTATAATCTAAATGAAAATATGAAAGAAAACAAGACACAGAAAAATAGAAAAATACAATGGTCGCAACTGGGACTCGAACTCAGACCTCTCGTCTAACTAAAGATTTCTCCCGCATCCTAACTATTTCTGACACTATAACATAACATTAATTGATTTTTTTTAAAATTAAAAGATAATAATTATAATGCCGTTGACAGCTTTGGACTGTTCCACCAGATAAAAGGATTGTATTATATTATTGTATTTTTTTAAATTTTTTTGTCTTTTGAATGCCGTTACAAAACATGCTATTTATTAAATAAATTATACTTTACTGTAGCCACAAAGGATAGAGTGCCAATTGGTAAATGTTTTAGTGTTTTGCCTTTGGTCAAATAACAACCTTTGAGATTAATTATATGTTCCTGGTACCCAGATTTTTTTAAAAATAAAATATAATATTCTCCTCTATAGACAAGGGTCATTCTCACAAGAAATTCCAATTATTTCTCTTCCCCATCTTCTTTTCACTTAATTTTCTCATAATTGAGGTGGTTTAGTCATAAAAGGGTTTAGATTATATAGGCACCAACAAAAAACTTGACAGTTATTTTTTCAACTAATATTTTTTTTCTTCATCTCTTTGTCTATCAGTAACGCGTGGATCACTGTATATTTTGGTCCTTTCACCGCATATCCCAAATATTCAATTTTTCTCCTCTTGATGACGTTCAACATGTTCCTACAATCTCCAGCACCCTGTGCATAGTTGGTTTATCACATAGCTTTACCCACACCCACACTTCCATGAGTATAAAATATTTTAGAACTTTTTAATGAAAGTTCTGTTCTTGACGTCACACACTTGTATATTGTTACCATTTTCAAAGTAGAATTTCAGAAACATCAGACAGGGCAACAGAAATATAACTCGAACAAGTAACAATGCACACCCAACTTGTATATGAAATATGCACACCTTGCATCAAAAGCACAATTGCACCATTATTAATTGGACTGTACTTCGCACACTCTCTACGATATACGAGTATATTAGTACCTACAACAAAGCAACATGTTATCTTTTAAAACCTCACGTTGTTTTATGTTACGAAGCTCTTTAAAAATAATTAGAAAATCAAGTCAATAAAATATTGCACAATTTTATCGGCAGATATAATTTCAAATTTTAACGGCTAAAAGTATTATCATGATTTATTTTTTGGGTATTACGCCTTATTGCGGTACATCAATATTTTGCCAACGTTTTGCTGCTGATGGTACAGTGCCCATAATCAGAGCAGATGTGTGATTTATTACAGTAACGCTGTCCCAAATGTCAGCTAAAGAAGGAAGTAGTGCAAGGCGGCGTAGTACCCCAAAAATGAATTACGATGACACTCTGCCAATCCCAGTTAGCATCCGGCATCATAATTTGGTGCGGCTGTGCTCTTAATTTTATTGATCTTCTACAAAAAGGCCAAAAAACATTAATACGTGCTTTCAACAAGCGACCGACAAGATACTCATATACTTGATTCTTCACTGAATATAATGTCTTAACGCATTTCATGTTCAAATATAAGAAAAAAAACCCTCTTACATCACAGTTACACCACCAGAAAAATAACCAACCGACACCACAATGTACCTACACTACGCACCACATCAGCTCGAAGATATTTCATGTACCTAGCTCCTAAAATATTTAACCTTCTCCCTGAGAACTTAAAAACCGAAACCTAACCCCATGTCTTTAAAAAACAATTATAATAATGGATCCTTACACTTAGAAACTATGATAAGTAAAATTTGCTATTTAAATTGAACTAAATTGTTTAATTACAATTTGTTACTTAAATTAAATTGTATTGCATAATTATAATTTTTAATAAATATTATTATCAAATTGAATTGCATAATTTAATAACTGTACTCAATCTGTAAACTTCATCCGCCATAACACAGGGACATCCCTAACATGGCGGATGAAAAAAATTTCAATGTATTAAGTTCTTTAAATAAATAAAACAATAAATTATTTTCTCTATATTATACTTGTGAACGTACTCGTGCCTTCTAACGGATAATTAAATTTTTCTCTGTCGTGTTACAAATTATTCTTTTCTTACACTTTTCATAAAAAATATTTTCCGTATTCGAATCCGCGCTTCATGACTGGTACGAGTGCGATTCTTCTAAATGGTTCCATGGATGAAAAGGGCCTTAAAAAGATCCAAACTCAGATATGAGAATGCACACGAGAGATAAAATTATGTATGTTTTTGCCGGTGTCTATTGGATTTTCAAGATATATTGTATTTTAAAGATATGTTGTATTCTGAACCATTATTTTTTCAATCGGGAAATATTTTTATTAACCACTCGGACCTATTAGCTTTTCACGATAATATAACATTATCAGACGTGTGTGACGTATGAGGCGTACCTGACTTATTAATGTTACCCACGCCTTTGTAAACTTTGTTGCCACCATGAAACAGGCTTGTCTAGTGGGGTGGTAACAAACCTGTTGAAATAATTTGTACCTTAATTAAAAATAATAATAATGTAACTGGTTGTCGTGAGGGTTTAAATTACGGGGATCACATCCAGGCACCGTGGGTTTAATCAAACCGTCCATCACAGCACAAACTACAATTAGTATTACAGATTCTTATGATGGGAATACCTGTGTACTTATACATTTCATAGATGTTATTAAGTATTGTTGAGTTATCGGTACGCCGGGAATGCTTGTATTTTCAATGTAAACATTTACATTGTGTCCATCATACTCATCGAATTTCCGAAACCATAGATTAAAAAAAAAACTTCTTCAAATTCTCCACTAATTGAAATTAAAATTGATAACGGTTACAGATTTTATTTGAACGATTCATCAAATTTCGAAGTTAATTTTCAAGTTCTGTGAAAATTCAAATCAAGTTCGGTTATTATTCCAAACACCAATTTTATCTTCATTTTCTGAACGCATATTTTATTGGCTTGCTATCTTTATGTATGATTACAATATTCAAACCCGAACTAAATGCAATCTAGATAGTGTCTGGCAAAATTTTTGTAAATTTTTTTTATATGCGACATCTATTGACTTTTGGTAGGTGGTTCTTAGTCGAAGTGTGATACAGTTAAAAATGACCGAATTGGATATCGACACCTTGGCGCCGTGGACAGCGCGTTCGCCCGAAAAGCGAGAGGTCCTGGGTTTGAGTCTCAGAAGTGCCAATATCTTTTTCTGATTTTACTGCTTCCAGATTTTCGATTGAGTTTCGCTCATATTATCTTCATTTATTTAAATATTACAATTTGAGGTTTTACTCACAAAGTACAAAAAAAAAAAATTAAAAAAAAAAATCAAATAATATTGATTTGAACGGGCCGCTAAAATATGTCTACTGGATTTAATTCAGTGAAACCACGCGCTTTGTCTCAGTAACGTACGAGCATCATCACTATATTAAATCATCTATTAATCACTCTATTAAATCATCTTGAACAAAAAAAAAATATACAAAATAAATAATTATTTAATAAAATTATTTTTGTACCTACTTTATGACTTCTTTGGTATAAATAAACGTATAAATAAATAGTTCCAATATTGAAAATCAAAAGTCAACGCATTACATCATTGACATCCGAAATTAATATGATTAATGCAGAAATTTTTCTATTTATTATCCACACCACAAAATCATTCGATCATCATTATACCAAGCTACCCAATTTCGTGAGTAAGATCTATTCTTGAGCCATGATTCCACGTTTAAGATTAATATGAATGAGTTCTTAGTAAAGGAGATATAAAAGCATACAAAAACAAACTTACGTATTTAATAAAAAACACAAAAGAAAACTATTTTCGGCGAAAACTAGAAGCAACGGAGAACGATGCAAAAAAAGTCTGGCATGTTATAAATGAAATCATAGATAAGAAAAAACATAAAAAAAATGAAATACATAGTATTACTCATAACAATATCAAAATACGATGCGAAGAAAACCCTTCAGCTGCCGCTAATATATTTAACAACTTTTTTGCAAATGTGGGCAAAAACCTTGCAAATCAAATAGAAAAATTACCGTCCAATGACGAACAGAACATTAACGTCAATATCTCAAACAAAATTGACATGTTTTCCCTTACTTCAGCCCAGGAAATCGAACAAATCATTTCAAGCATGAAGGGAAGATCAGCACCAGGTTTCGATGGAGTTACTGTCGAAACACTGAAAGCTATCAAAAAACATATTTCAAAACCATTGACACATTTAATCAACATTAGTCTTCAAAGCGGAATATTCCCAACGATATATAAACAAACCATCATCACTCCAATTCATAAATCTGGCAACCCAGAAGAAGTGACAAATTATCGTCCAATATCGCTGATTTCAAACATTGCCAAAATCTTTGAAAAAATTATCAAAAAAAGATTGACTGAATTTATTAACAAAAATAACATAATTCACGACAACCAATATGGATTTATGAAAAATAGAAGTACCCAAGATGCGATTGCCAAATTATCGAACATTATTCAGAACACATTAGACAAATCTTTGAAATGCCTTGGAATCTTCATAGATCTTAAAAAAGCTTTCGATAGTATTTCTCATGATAAACTTATTGAAAAATTAAACTGTGTTGGGATAAACGATAAAGCTCTAAAATGGATAAAAAGCTATCTATTTGAACGATACCAAGTGGTCAAGATAAATAACTCCCTAAGTCTACCACTAACAAGCAATTTCGGGATACCTCAAGGCACTGTGCTAGGTCCCCTACTATTTATAATTTATGTCAATGATATTTTCAAACTACCACTTAACGCAGACATAATATCATATGCCGACGACACAGCTATCATAGTGAATGGGATCGACTGGAATATAGTAAACGAACAAGCAAATAATAGCATGAACACCTTAAAACATTGGTTTGATACAAATCTCCTTTCATTGAACACTAACAAAACATACTACATACACTTCTCAATTAACAAACTAAAAACACTCCCCAACACTAAAATAATTATCCACAATAACAAATGCAATAAAATCACATGTATCCAAGGCTGTTCAACGTTGAAATCAGTATCAGAAATTAAATATCTCGGAGTGATAATAGAACAACATATGAAGTGGAAGAGCCATATCTATGAATTGGTTAAGCGTATCAGAAAGTGTATATATATATTCATAAGATTAAGAAATATTTTAAAACCCAACAATCTAAAAAGAGTATACTATGCACTAATCCAGTCATTAATTCAATATGGAATTATTGGATGGGGGGGTTCATACAACAATATTCTTACCCCGATCAAAGTGATCCAGAAACTAATCATTAAAGTAATCCTAAAGAAACCCTCCACATATCCAACAGAAACGCTTTTCGCAGATTTCACGGTGCCTCGAGTGGAGAATATCTTCAAGAAAAATGCAATTATCCAAATTTACAAAGATAATATCATCAAAAAATTTGAAACCCACCAATCAAAAAGATATCAAGACAACATCAAAATACCAAAATTTAATACCAAACTAATGCAAAACAATTACATCTATTTAGGAATAAAGTATTTCAACAATCTTCCGATTGAAATAAAAAAAATCAAAGACATCAACAAACTGAAACTCAAACTGAAGCAACACTTCATCAGGAATAATTAATTAAATAATTACCTGTTTTTCTCTTTCTTTCTATTTATTGGCAATCTGTATTTATTTCTATTTAATTTAGATTTTTCTAATTTCTCTAAAGTGCACAATATTTTAGTATGTAACTATATCCCATTGTATGTACATCTTCACATATAGATGATCCAGAAGTTTCAATTGTTCCCTTATATACTTACCTATTGCATAATGTCATTCTATTTCTGTCATAATTAGTGTAACTCGCTCATCAAGCACAAGAACTAGCTTCTTCTTTGGTGAGACTGCAATTTTAAAGAATTTCTGAACCAATATGTAATTTATATTAACCCACTGTAAACTTATATATCTATATTAAATAAAAAAAAAAAAAAAAAAAAAACATATTAATCCACTTTGGTAATTATAAAGATTAAGCATTGACCCATATTATTTCAAGGCAGCACCGTTGATCCATACATCAAATTAAAATCGCAAAAGAATACTCATGCTTTAATAGCTCCTCAAGATATACAGGGATGGACAGACTCAGAATGACCTGAAATTTAATCTGAGTATTATTTTTCAAATAAATCTTTGATGTCGATGGACAACCAACAAGATTCTTAAAATTTTGCTCCTATGCAGGTTTTTTTTATTTTTATTTATTTATTTATGGGAGTCCAATCGTCCATCGCCTAAGTTATTTAATTATAATTTAATGAAAACAAATAACTTTGTGTACACCACTATTTAATTAACAATATCAACATGTTTCGAAAACTATGTTTTCTTCGTCAGGATAATAAGTAAATTAGAAAAATATATAAATTAGAAAAAGTGTTAATAGTAAATTAAATATTATAAATAACCAAACGTTTTTTTTTTTAAAAGCCATCTTTTAAATTTATTTTCGTATTGATACTTATATTTATAATAATTTATTTTGTTATTTAGACTTCTTGTTTTGTTTTTAAAAGATTTTTTATTATGTTAATGTAATTTTTTACCCATTCTAAAATAATTTTTATATTTTATTTTATATTATTGTTTTTTATGATATATTTTAAGTAATTAATCACCTCTCCTTTCTAATATTTCGTCTATGTTCTAATTAGTCTATACTTGTTTATCTTTTCTTATTTTTATTAACTTATTATCCTGACGAAGAAAACATAGTTTTCGAAACATGTTGATATTGTTAATTAAATAGTGGTGTACACAAAGTTATTTGTTTTCATTAAATTAATAATGACGCCACAAAGTGAATTTGCGAATTTTGAAGAAATATTTAATTGTAGTTTATTTGTCTTCTATGTCGTTTTTAGTGTCTTCATTAGGGTTTTTTCGTTGATCTCTTTAAGCCATATTTTTATTCTTGATTAGTACTCTTTAAAATTTTTTATTAGTTTGATAACTTGGGGAAGTATGTTGTGGAGTTTTGTTGTAAAGTAACTGTTGTTTCTTTTTCCAAATGTGGTTTTTTTATAACTGGGAATGTTTTTTAAGTCATTTTTATTGGATTTCGTCTGATGGGTACACCGACTAGCAAAGGATTCTATATTTTTTAATAGCCCCTATAATATTACATATAATATAACTTTACATATTTTTATTCGGCGTAAATATAATGTTTTGTTATTTTAACATGTTCTATTCTCTTCCTTAAGTTTTCACATTATTTTTTTTTAATTAATTTTTTTTTTTTTTTTTAAGAAAATAATTTAAGCCATTCTGGCATATATAAACTTAAATGTAATGATTGTCCAGCATTTTACATCGGTAAAACGGCTAGAAATGTTCACACAAGGGTGGTCGAACACTTGAGATGTTTAAACAGTGTAGGGTTTTCAGAATTCGCCACCCACCTAATAGATACAAATCATTATTTTAATAAATCTTCCGGGTTAGATATTTTACACAGAAATGGGATAGGTCTACGCCTTAAAAATCTTGAAACCCTTGAAATAAAAAAGTCATTAAAAATAAATAAAACTTATTTACTTAATAAACAATTAGATTTGTCCAACAGCCCCATTTTTAAAATATTTCCACTAGCCCCGCCCACTTCCACCCCTCCCCCGTAGCCACCCCCCTCCTCGCCCCCACTTAAGTTGATGTTCTTTCTCCCTCTTCTAATTAACATGTTATATCTGAATATCTGTATTATGTTTAGTATATTTTTATTCTTCCCTGAAGAAGGTTCAGGTTGAACCGAAACTAGTTGGATAAGAAAATAAAAAGTGGAATTAAACAAAGTTATACCATCGTGTTTATTATTTTTTTTTAGTTGTAACATGTAATTGTATCACATACCTATTGACTAGCCTTTATCACACATACATCATATTATTGTTTTATATCAGTTTTTTATATAAACCTAGTATGTATATTATTTAAATATTGTATAACTATTAGATTTCCATTATTATTAAAATACTGTTACCCCCTGTGTACCACTGTATCATGTAACACTTGAATGTAAAAGCCATTTTTTGGCGTTTAAATAAATAAATAAATAATATATTTTTGGCGTATGCTCGTTCTACATTAGGTACGTCAAAGCTATTTGGGTACTTTTTTAAAATTCTGTAAATATTGGGAATAATGTTGAATGTTTTCTTATACCAAACGTTATACGTTTGTTTATACCAAATATTTTTAATAAAATTATGTAAGGGTAATATTTAGTCGCACTATTTTATAAAAATTAATAAAATAATTATATTAAATGTGAATTCATTCACATGTAGATAAAAGTTAAAATAGCCAATTATGCTGATGTTTTTATTATGTAATCAATAAAAAATAAAATTATAAACTTAAATGAGGCTGTGTTGTTTGACGGCCCGTCCTTTCTGCCCACCCCTGCGGAAACCGCATGTGACGGTTAGTTAGTTAGTTACGACCTTTATTTAACTATTTTAGTTCATTTCATCCCATTTTCTCTTATCGCACATCAATTAATTATTTCATTTCAAATTTTCATTGAATTTTATTAAATGGTAAAATGGGGGCCTTGGCACGGACAAAGTACCCACTGAGGGCTTCATTATCAAACAAATACATAAAGTTTTTTTTTAAATGAATACGCACAAGAGTCCCAACTGCTCCGTCTGGAGCCAGTGAGACTATGGCATTCCTAATTGGGGTATGTTGTGAGGCTGAAGGTAAAGGGGAGGGGAAGAAAATGGGGAAACAGAAGGTGGGAAATACCTGGCTATTCAGATCTGGTCACCAAACACAGCTGAAGACATTTCAAGCAACGTTTCAATTCTGAATGGTGGTCTTACACCAAAGCAATACTGAGAGTATCTTCCAATCTGGAACGTACCGCAAATATACTATATATTATTTTAAATGAATAAATTGTGAAATAACACAAATTAATGAAAATAAAATTTATTTGCCACTCCGGGATTCGATCCCGCGACCTTCAGAAAGCGAGTCAAGAGTCTTACCGCTGGCCGTCAAATTATAGTTATCAATAATAAATAAATAAATCATTCTTTAGTTTTACTTTATTATTTTTTAAGTTACATTAATGTAACTCGTCTTCTACGTAAATATTTTTTATTAATTGTTTTTGTGTTTAATTCGTAGAACTCCATTTAATTTTATTTAATTAAAATTAAATTTGATAGTTTTTTTATCAAGTTCTGCAAATATTTTATTATGTATTTTAGTTTTAGTTACAGCTGTTACAGTTTGAAAATGGTCTTGAAAACCGAAACAGCTGTAACTAAAATACATAATAAAATTCTTGCAGAACTTGATAATAAAACTATCAAATTTAATTTTAATTAAATATAAAAAAAAAGTAAATATTTTTCCACATTTGGCAAAAATAAGTTCTCCTTGGTGGATTTTTCTACTTGGTTTTCGATATTTTTTTGTAATAACACGAGAGGTTATGTGTAATAACATGTTTCATTGTAAATTGAGGGCCGTTTGCTCAAAACGCTTTATTTTGATGACCAGTCCACCCCTGGAAATTTATACCACTTTATTATTCGTAATAAAACCTGAAGTGGCCATTGGATGAAAGTTAATCCACAATAATTCACGGGAGCGACTACTTTCTCCGGGAGCCGCCTAGCGATAGGGTTAGTGAAGTTTGTTTCAAACATAAATTAATAATGTGCTTTGCCAAAATTATAAGGCCGAAGTTTATTTTGTGAGGTCGCTCAGGCATGAATATAGCCTTAGAAGTTTCTGAGAAAATATCACAAGTTTGCGAACACCTATTCGTGTGGCGTGAATCAAGCCAAATAGTTTGGATCTTCAACCGATTGGTAAATTAAATTACCCGCTCGCTGGAATTATTACAAGATATGATGAACTAAAGTTCTGTGAAAGACTAGTCAAAAGTAAGTTAGCGAAAACGAACAAGGAATATTTATGAATTTAAAAAAATTAAAAGCCTGGCCTATGGAATTAAGGCAGAGAAATTACATAAGTTCAAAACTTTAATGAAATATAAAATTTTATAAGAAAATATGAAACAGTTGGACAGATTCAAATACCTTGGGGTTGGATTTTCCAGCGATGGACGGCAACACGGAGAAATTTATCGAAGAATTAGTTCGTGTTGCGTCCTCTCTACAGCTCAGTGATAAGGAAAGCCGAGCTCAGTATTAAGACAAAGATGGCAATGTTCAAAACGATATATCGCCCGACGCTCACTTACGGCCACCAGACATGGATACTAAGCGAACGAACACACTCTAGAGTACAAGCTGCCAAAATGAGCTACTTGAGAGGAGTGGCAGGGGTTACGAAATGGGATCATATAAGAAACTCGAAATGTAAACGTACCTATTACGCCCCCCCCTGAAATTTCTCTATGCCCCCCTGGTTGGTAATCAATTGGTATCCCCCTGTAGGGGATCAACTGTCCGAGGGGTACATTTTTTTTTGTGAATACCTCACAAGAGTCTCAGCTGCTCCCGTCTGGAGCCAGTGAAACTATTGTATGGGTATGCTGTGAGGCTGAAGGTAGTAGGGAAGGGAAGGAGGTGGGGAAGAGAAAGGTGGTGAAGTACCTGGCTACTCAGATCTGGTTACCAAACATGGTTAAAGCCATTTCAAGCAATGTTTCAATTCTGAATGGTGGTCTTACACAGGGCGATCCTGAGAGAATCTTCCACAATTGGTAAGTACCAACAAACTATTATTTTTTTTTATTTTTATTGTAATATATTATTATTTTTATATTATTTATTTATTTATTTTATTTTAGGGAAATCAACAATTTACAACATGATTAATTTATACAAGTTTAATTTACCTATCTGAAAAACCAATTATAGATTTCCTCTTTATACTATTACATTATGTATCTATAAAATAAAAAGTAATCTTACAATAGCTAAGAGAAATTACATTATTACAACAAGAGGCAGTAAATAATATAAGTCGTTCCATAATATATCATACAGTTTTGTAATCATTTAATACATTATTTTTAATAGATTTTTTTAATTTATTTTCATCACAATTGAAGATATCTATTTCAGAGAGAATATTTATTATACGGTGAACACAGTCTTATAAGGCAACCATTTTTATTTGAATTTGTATTGCATTGTTTTTCTTTAAAAATATTACATGAACGTGTGTGCCGTGTAGGTGCTTTGAAATCAATTCTGTTCAATGATTTAGGACAGTCAGTAATATTGTTTACAATTTTAAATAGCAACATTGCATGTGATAATTGTCTACGTACACTCAATGTATCAATTTTGAAAAATTTTGTTGCATCCAAATAATTATTAAATCGATTGTGTGATTTACAAGAAATGTATTTTATGATTTTTTTCTGAATCGATTCAATTTTGTTTAGATGTAATGCATAAAATGGGGACCACACAGTTGACGCAAACTCTAGATGGCTTCGTACATATACAAAGTATAGTTGTTTGATAATTACAATGTTTGTGAATTCTTTTGTATTTCTTACGATGAAACCAAGCATTTTAGCTGATTTATTTGTTTTTTTATTGATATGACATTGATATTGTAACTTACTATCGAGAGTCACACCTAGATCGCGAATATTGGAGCTGATTATAATAAAAAAGCAATAATATTCACTTATTACTAACGCACATCTCATTTCTAATTTTATGATTTATGTCTTACACTATAAATTATAATATGTAAAAGCCAAATTGTGTTAATTTTTCAAAAAAATAAATAGACAAAATATATATTTATGAATTGATTTATTATATCCTATGAATTATTATGCATGTTAAAAAATGGTATCCCTAAATACTGATATTTATTGGTGTGGCGCAAGCATGTTATAATTTGATAAAAAAAAACTCCTGTTAAACAAACAAAAGTTGCATGAAAGGGTTTGACACAATCTGCAGAAATCTTATGACTCAAGTCTAAACTCACAAAATGTTCGTAAAAATTATAAATTATTCTGTATGCTGGCCAGACTGGGCCTGCACTGAACCTAGGCCAACGAAATGATTCATCACTAATTAATAAAATTAATCTTAATATGGGGCCGAAATTTACGAGAAATCCCGAAACCTTTTGGAGCGATACTTATCGTTGTAATTCATGCACGTTTTTTCAAATGATCGCCTGTCCCTTAAATTTAAAAAAAAAATACACTGAGATAGTGAAGACTTGGATATCGTTTCGAATTCAATCACTACCAACAAAATGACCTTATAATTGCGTACATCTGATGATCTTTTCACTGAGAAATTTAGTAATTATTTTACGAGTATCATGTACCTAAATATTGACCTTATAATGAATACCATATCTGAATAGATTCTTACCTATTATATGTAGATACCTACGTAGTAATCGCCTCTTTCACTTCTTTAGCTTCACAACATTTCCGGGAATTGATATGCGATAGTCCTATTAACTCCGAACAGGTGGGATGCGGTTTTGGATAAAATAAAATTCGCAATAAATATTTTATATTGTTTATAGGTGCGGTTGCAAAAACATGATGTTGTGTTTTTCACCACCAAATACCGTAAAAAACCACAGTCTAGGCCGAAGCATCTAAGAATGTTGTGAATTTTTGTTTATTTAACTTTTTTATACCTTTACCAACTACTTTTTATTAATCCGGTTCCTTTATGCACTTCCAAAAATAGCCTGTTAATATTTTACATCTGGCGAATATCCCGTTTTCTGTTTATTCCAACCAATGTTGCGTTTACAGAATTGCGAAAATAATTCTGTCTCACCAAAGAATGCAGGACAAACGATGTAATTATTTCACCGTATAATTATTTCCCCACTGGTCACGCCCGAATCCATCCAAATTTCAACACTCTTTTCCCCTAGTTTATCTTTTCGTCTTATTTTGAGCAACTAGGATTATAGTTCGTGTGAAGAGTGTGTAGAGGCAATAAACAAACGAAGGCCTACAAAATACAGCAAAATGGGTGATATTGAATAAGTCGAATTCGAACCTAAATAAAGCAAAATATATGGATATAGGCAATACATAAATTTGACAAGTAATGATGAATTGATAAAGTGGGTCAAATCAAATATCTGCTCGTAATATTGGATTCAAAACTTTCACAGCAAATTTTGAATTGCGTTAGAGAAGGTAAAAAAAATTTGTTATTGTTTTTGGGGTGTTATGCCGTGTTTCGCTAACTCCTTCTTTAGCCAACGTTTCGGACAGCGTTACAGTGTCCATCATCAGGGCAGATGAGATGATGATGGACACTGTAACGCTGTCCGAAACGTTGGCTAAAGAAGGAGTTAGCGAAACACGGCATAACACCCCAAAAACAATAACAAAATTACTTTTTGGCCGTGAAAACCTAAAAACAGGTAAAATAATTAAATTTTCTTAGAAGACTAAGGACTGGTTTTATGACCATCCATCCGTTCGTTATGCTCGCCTTAGTTTTTAATTGTCCAAACGACCATTAGAAAATTTTACAGGAGGAAAAGGTTTTCTTTCATTATTTCAATGAAACATTATGATAGGTGTTTAAGATAAAGTTATTTCCGCAAACGTAGAGGTCATTAAATCATTTTTAGTTAAGTGATCATTTTGTATAGTGTGTTTTTAATTTTAAAGTGGAGTTTGAAAAAAAAACTAAAATGATCGTTTGGACAAATAAAAACTAGGGCGACAATATATTCATTTGGCGGTAGACCGAATACTTGTTAAAAATGGTGTCAAGCATAACGAACGGATGGTTGTAAAATCGGCCCTAAGGAATAAACTAAATGGAAACACTACAGAGCTAATTTTTTTAAATTTATAGTTTTTCCATATTTTGATTACTACTCTACGATTAATATTTGGCCATTGAAGGAAAATTGAATAAGCTAGAAGTAATACGGAACAGAGCTATGAGATGTGTATTGGGGAAAGGTAAGTATGCACGGGTTAATCGAATGAAATGATAAACTAGACTTCAATAAAAAAGGGACTGCTTAAATTTTTGTACATAAAGTTTTGAAAAACCTAACACCAAAATACTTCACGGATGAAATTTTTTTTAAAGTAAACGTTTAATTATGAAACCAGAAAAATAAATAAAGTTAGATAGCTGCATATAAGAAAATCAGAGTCACAGAACTATGTATACGTAGAGGTCTAAAGATATGTGATGAAAAGCCTAAAAGTCTGAATAATGAAGGTATTTACATGAGCCGACTCAAGTATTTGATCGTGCCCCTTTTCCTCGGGCATCTCCGACTTCTGCCGTTCTAACCAACTTACCATTACACTGATTCACTACAGGAATAGACAGACAGGATGGACTGCCACACAACTCTATCTCGGCACACACTTTTTGCTTCATTCAAATTCATAGATCATCTCATATATTCTTCTTGACATTACCCGATTCTGACTTGTTCTGATTCTGACTATTCTTCGATAATCTGACTCTTGACGTGACCCGACTTAAGTATTTGATTCACTTGGTCGTGCCGTGTTATTGCATATATAATGTTCTTATACCACGACTTCTTCCACCATTTACATTTTTGTCATATGTTCTCCTTAGACTTCATTCACTCTACATTCAAAAACCATCTTCGCTATCTTAATCTCACTCATTAATAAATATTTGCCAATCTCGCTATGTTAATCTCACTCATTAATAATTATTTGCGAATCTCGTTGTCTTAGTCTTACTCATTAATAATTATTTCCGAATCTTGATATCTTTATCTTGCTCATTAATAATTATTTGCGAATTTCACTATCTTAATCTTACTCATCAATAATTGTTTGCGAATCTCGCTGTCTTAATCTTACTCATTAATATTTTTTTCCGAATCTCAATATCTCTATCTTACTCATTAATAATTATTTGCGAATCTCGCTATCTTAATCTTACGCATTAATAATTATTTGCGAATCTCGCTGTCTTAATCTTACTCATTGATAATTATTTGCCAATCTCGCTTTCTTAATCTTATTCATTAATTATTATTTGCGAATCTCGCTTTCTTAATCTTACTCATTAATTATTATTTGCGAATCTCGCTGTCTTAATCTTACTTATTGATAATTATTTGCCAATCTCGCTTTCTTAATCTTACTCATTAATTATTATTTGCCAATCTCGCTTTCTTAATCTTACTCATTAATAATTATTGGCGAATCTCGCTATCTTAATCTTACTCATTGATAATTATTTGCCAATCTCAATATCTTAATCTTACTCATTAATTATTATTTATCTACACAAAATCTCCACAAACGCTCATATCTACAGCATTCGATATATTATGCTTCATACTATTATTCTACTTCTTGTCACATTTAAGAAAATAGAAAAAAAAGAGTAGTTTACGGCCGAATGTGTTCAAAATATGAAGCATGTCACATTTCATAAATCAAATTTTTTTTACTAATAATACCGTCATTTTCTTAACCAATGTACGTGGGAGTATTTCCGGCGTTTAGGTTTGTTTATACGAATATCTGCAATGATTGAATTAAAACTATCTCTGAGAAACTCTACCTATTTATAGTTGTCAGCAGTTTGGTCAGTCGGTCATCGAACCAGACAGCAGACAGTGGCTGCTTCCAGTACACGTCACGCTTCATCATTGAGCATTCGTATTCAGAACTGACCTGCTGAATCTCGTCAACTTGCCGTTTGCATACATTCTCGATGAGTAGATTTTTCAACTGAGAGTACGAAAATACTAATAAAATGCTTTTTCAAAATTTCTAGTGTTTTTAGATCCTGAATTTTTTTTCTTCAAAACAAACTACAACAAAAAAAATTTCCACAGGTCACCATTAGATACCCAGCCGAGTAATCATCCAACCCTTTTCCCTAGCCTTACTGATTACCTACTGATTTTTAAAGTTTTAATTTGAAAAAAAAAAATCAACACCGGTTGAAACCATAGATTAAACGTATATCTAGATTTAAATGTCATAGGATAGATAACTGACAGCTTGCTCTGTTTAAAAAGTGTACTTCCAATATGTGTTGGTTCAAAAAACAAAATTAACACTGTTAGTGATTTATAAAAGTGTTATGATTTCGAAGGCATTAAATATATTTTTTCAACTAAATTCTGCAGCTTTTAAAATTCAATTAAGGATTGACAAATTATAAATTCCGTAGAAATTTAGTAAAAGTGTTCTTTTGTATGCTCAATAATATTGTAATAAATTGAATAATACTGTTATTGAATGATATAAAAAAGAACATTTTTAAATAAAATGGAGTTCAATAACAATAAAAGCCTTAAAAGCCCTTCCTGGAGGCCTAGCATGGACGATCGATAAAGAACATCATATTGAACTATTTAATAATATATAACTAAGTATTGAACTGAATACTGAATATGCTTTTAGAAACGAAAGAAATCGTACATGCGATCCATATACGTTCTTCTAAGATGCAATCAATTTATTCCGTTCAATCATTGAGGAACGAAAATAGATGGAATATGAATATAGACCTAATTATCTATTTAACTCCCGTTTAGTGTCAAAATTACATGCGTACTGCCAATGTACATTTATGTTAGTTTTTCAATTTAACATTGCCATTTTATGAATATTTTATTGTAATTGATTGGCGTTTGACATTTTTTGTGTCAATTCATAGAAAATAACCTTCAATGTTGCCAGCGCATATCGATTTCTTATTTATTCTCTGTCAATATTGTTCCAACTGTCTGTTGTACTAACACTATTGTATCAAGTTTATCATGTAAGCACTTGCATACTGCTTACTAACACTGTATGCAGGGTCATTGGAGGTCTAGATTCGTTCAAACTAAATGTAGCTTCATTCTTTCGAAAAAAATTAGAGTCCTTGTGAGAGCCTTGAAGGAGTAACCATCAGTTACTTATACCAAGGCGGATAAGTGGTGAATAACCTCCAATGTTCCAACTGTCAACGATGAAACCGTAATCGGGAAAGCGATATAAAATCAACGTATGAATTCGATATAAAATCAATCGTACGAATCGATATTAAATCATCGTCGTTCGTTACGCCACGAATCCGGTATTGTAAAGTTATCGATTTCACCTTACTACAGCTCCAGAACCGAATGTTTTAAAAATAATACATCATGCAAGAGGCTCATTCTGCTCACACCGAAAAATCTCAAATGCGATCCCGCTAACTTCGTAGAGTCGATGTCGTAAAAAAATTGACGTGACACATTTGCGTTGATGTAAGGTATGAATATAAAATCTTAGGAATTGAATGGAGTCATGTATGCAAATCCGTCGTATTTTTTATGATGCGTAATAAAAGCGCCAAACCTAAGGGCTGGTTTTATGGGAAACAATTGAACTCAAAAGAAATGCCGACCTGCATAATAAGTAGGAAATAGTCTTCTTATTTACGACAGAACTCTTTTCATGACTCATTTAAAGTTGAATTTTGATTGGAATATCTTTTGAAGATTGTACCCATCCATTTCATTGAAGAAGAAGATAGTACTAATAAATCTAAAGTAAATATAAAACAGAACAAGATACAGAAAAATAAAAAGGTAACAGTTGCAACTGGGACTCGAACTTACATATCAAAAAAAAATTTGGGCGCTATTTTTGATTTCACTTTAAATTATTGAAAAAAAAGATAATTCTGATATATCTAAAAGAAACATGAAACAGAGCAAGGCACGGAAAAAAGGTAACGGTCGTATCTGGGACCCGAACCCAAGTGCTCTTGTCTTACCGGAATATGGCGCTTTAACCAACTCGGCCATTGGATCTATATTTAATTATATTAACTTTATTTAATTATTTAATTATATTGGATCTATATTAGACAAAATACCCTTTTCTATATTGATAGCTGCAACACCAATTCCAATCAAAATGAATTTATACAAAGGACATGTAACTACTATAACAACAAATTTGCAAATATAGACACACGTGCTGACGTATTTACTGCTAGTTACTGTCGCTACAGAACTTCACTGTATAACATTCTAGGTGCGAATAACACATGAATTAATTGTATCTAATATTTTTATATTACTTGCGTGGCAACTTTCCCTTATCCCTCTCCTCCCCTTACCCTTCCCAACCCAAATCCCTATTTTGCAGTCTATTTCAGTTATAATCACACTTATTTTAATGTTGTGTTTTAGTTTACCATTTGTTGAATTCACATTTGTACTCATATTATTTTTTTTAAATATTCTAGTTTATATTCAGTTAGTCTTGTTTCTAAATACCTATCTGTGAAAATTAATAATTGGTCTGTTTTTTATCATCCTCTTATGTTTATTGTATTACTAAGACTGTTAATGTTCCTTAAATAAATAAATAAATATTTTCCCCATATTTTCGGCAGCTTATTGAATGATTGAATATCTTGTGACAAATTAATTTGTAACCTAGTTAGTGTCACGGATAAACAAAACAATATTTGAAGATAATATTGTTAACTCTGAATTTGAGAATTGAGATCAACAATTATAACAGAAAAAATATAGGTCCCAATAGCCGAATTGGTTAAGGCGCTGTGTCCCGGTAAGACTCGAGATCCTTTTCCGTTACCATTTTATTTTTATTCTTGCCTATCTATTTGGCAGACTGCAGTGGTCCCGTGACTCTCATGCATACAGTACACCAAGAGAACAATTTACTCGTTCTCCCCATACATAAAACTGCTGTATTTGAGGGTAGTTTCAGATATTCATCGTCAAAACTTTGGAATGAAATAACGCTGTCTGTTCGAATATCGACATCAATATCGTGCTTCAAAAAGCTCTGCGGTGAATGGTTGCTGGCTGCACAGTCACACGATATCTTTATTGATAGAATTTACAATTATTGAAGGAATACCGGTTTTTGTGATTATATTATTTATTTTGAAATTAAATTTTTGAATTTTAATTGCTTTAATTTGAATTTTATTTTATTTAATTTTAGTATTTATATTGTACTAGCTTTTCCCCGCGGCTTCGCTCGCATGGTATTACGGGAAATTACTGTAGCGCTTGCACTTATCAATTATCTCCCCCCCACCCCACCCCCATCCCCTCCCGCATTCCATATATTCATTCCATTACATTCAGTTTTCAAACATCTCGCCTACCACCTAAATTTCATAATGCTATAATAGCTCAAAGAAAAAAAGAATTACCTATCCAATTTTGTTCATTCGTTCGGAATTTATGCGCTTACAAACATTTCGGATGTTTATTTTTATTTAAATATTTGGAAGTTCGTTAATATAATAAAAAATACTCTATTTATCATTCAGTCTTTATAATCGTTACGAATTATATTTTTAATATAAGAACTCTCATCTGACATTTATTCCAAGCTTGTCCAAAAAAAAAAAAACGAATTCTAATATTTGAATTTTCTGCAGTAGTAGCTGACCAGTAGACTGAGTACCTACCAGCATAGAGCCCAAAAATATATCAACATTGTTTCCATGGAAAAGATTTTTTTCTGACGTTAGCAAAAACTCGCTTTTGTTAGCGACAGAAAACGTATAACAAATATAATATATTAATATTTATAATTTCATAACGCCAGAGCTTACCATCATATACAACCTGTAGTCTGCGCATATAATTTAGCTTTATATTGGTGGAAGAATTATTAAAGTCTTTATATTGTGTTATGCGTGAAAAGGTCATAAACAAACTCGAGCAGTTTCGCATTTATAATATTAGTATGGATTAGAGATTTGATTTAATTATTTTGGTGCATATAATATTATGCGTTTTATATTAGAGGCACCACTGAAAACCAGCTGCATTCCGGGAGAAATCCTGAATGAGCTGAGCAGTGACCTTTTTGTCAAAAAAAAATATTTTCTTATTTTTAATTTTTTTTTTCGACTTTATGTCCGGGTTAAATCTTCCTCACAAGAAAAACTAAACCCTTCCACACACTTTTCCACAAATGATAATATCTTAACGACATCTAAATCAAAAAATAAATCTGAAACAGCGAAAACTCTCGATCGTTGAGTTGTGAGTGTTGAGAATTGCAAAGATATTGTATGGAAGTGTTAGGTTAAAAAATAAAATAAAATATTTAGTTGGTCCGCCATATGTGTGAGGGTTGAAATTCGGGCAAAACCAAGCAATAATTACTTGTTTATTTACATAAGATCCACCTTATAATATCAGTTTAGAATATAGATAACGAAGTATTCAGAAAAATTAATTTTATTTCCTAATTCTTGATTTCAAAGAGTTAGATATTTTAGGACGCTCCCTGTGTTAATTACATAACTCCTATACTCGTTATTTATTTTTGGGGTTTTGCCGTGTTGCGCTACCTCCTTCTTTAGCAATGTTTAGGACAGCGTTACAGTATCCATCATCGGGGCAGATGTGTGATTTTTTTTTAAAATGAGCTCCACACAGGAGGCCCTGAGGAAAATAATTTCCCTCAGGGCATATGTCATCTTCGGGGATGCTGTGTGAAGGGTTTTTTTAAGGAAAGGATAGTTCTGGAAATGAAATGGGTTTAAGGAGTGGGTAGGAATCTGGGGCTCAGTGTGTCCTGGTCGTACGCCTCCAAAACCTATACAAACCTCACCCCTTGAACCCGGGCGCCCCTGCTAAATCACCAAACGTAGCGAACCACTTGGGGGGACCTGTGGCAGAGGTGTTGGTTATCCAAAAGTAAAGGTTCCACATTCCCGCCCCGCAAAAGTGATGTGTGATGTGATGTATGATGATGGGCACTGTAACGCTGTCCGAAATGTTGGCTAAAGAAGAAGGTAACGCAAAACGGCATATCACCCCAAAAATAAAGAAAAATGCCTGCATTTATTAACATTCAATCCAATAAATTAAAACTGAAATTAATTTTCAATAAGAAAAAAATTAAGAAGATTTTTATTTTATTTTCATTTAAATGAGTTCTAAAAATTAAATAAGATAAATGGGCACTTTTCTTGAAGCTTATTATTATTGAATTATTGCGTGCGTCAGGAAATGTCGTAGCTAATATCAACCTAATTGGCAACACCGTTTTCAAAATCCTTTCCCATTGTATTGGCACTAGAATATTTAGCAGAATCGTTCACTAACTTTCCAAGATTTATTCCTTAGTCGACACCCACGACAAGTGTTGCAGTAAATCAAGCGGTTCGCGCGCGAGGCGAATGCGTTATTCCTGTATTTTGGTAGTAATTAGGCGTGTATTATGTTTGGTTCATTTTAGTGTTGCGTAAACGACAAGCTATTTCAGAGAAAGTGTTCATAATATTTTCCCCAGTCCTATTATGCTCTCGGGGAAAGCTCGTGTTTTGTAAAACTTTTAATCTTGGAATTGCAGAGCAAAAATACATGCGGAAACAATAAACGAAATAATATTTGTTGGAAATATCTTTATTAATAACTTTTGAAGGTTATATCTGTTGAGTGTTGTATATCTAATATTTAAAATCATTTAGTACTTAGCATTTCACATTTCATCATTTGCTCCTAACTTCCATTCAGCCTGTTTTACCCTTAAGATGAAGCCTTACTAAATAATGCAAAACCATACAAAATCATATGAAAATTTGATCACTTAAAAGTATTACAGATTTTTCAATTAAATACTGCTTATAGAACATATCTTGGTCCTTAAATATGTCGGTCAATTTTTTTATAAGTCTTTTAATAAGCCAAGAAAAAAATAAAGTATTAGGTCTATAAAAAAACACTTTCGAGTGCAAACTCTCCTACTTTTAAACCCTTTTTCGGATATGGTTTTATTGTTTAATGTAGCAAATTAAGTTTCTTTTATGATAATGGCAAAAAAATTGATATTCACGCCCGGTATTTACAAAATAAAATAAAATATGCATTTTTGCGTTGTAATTTCATAATACGGCCGGCAGTCGACGAATTTGGATTTCCAAAGTGAACTCTATGCCGTCCACCAAGGAACTACTGACTTGGCACACGTCATTTCATCCCCGGCCGGAGCGGTGTACAGACGTTAGGCTCCGCGTCGCTTGGTTCCGTGAAATCAATTTTAAATTTGCGATTTATTACAATAAACAATGCGTAAAAAAGGAGTTATTGTTTTTTACAGGCCTTTACGAAATCAACCTGTAAAAAAAATTCTCAAATACCTTTCCAGCCTTTCCAAAAGCTTTTTCTCAAGTAATTTTAAACTCCTTCCACAAAGGGGCGTGAATTCCGATTTAGATTTTTCCCTGGACTATTGGATCACCTTAACTTTAACGTCTAGGTCACCTTTCTGCTAAATATTTCTATGCATTTTGTCTTTGTCCTCATTTTTCTGTGGTCGTCCTGTCAGTTTTCTCTTTTTGTTTATAAAATCTCGGATTCATTTCTCGCAACTCATTCTTCAAATTAAAGCCCTAGTGCTCAGATTAGAATTAAGTCTTTGTTAAATTAATATTCATCTGAATAAATTCACGTTTTACAACAATATCCAGTATAACATAAGTGTTTTTATTACAAAAGGATACTTCTCAAATCGTAACTTCTCTCTATGTACGAATTTCTTTGTTTAGAAAATGAAGCAGTCAACAAAGCGGCTCACCTTACAACTGACAGCAGACTGTCTGGAGACCAGACCCTGGGACCTGTCCAATATCCATCAATGTAATGGTGACCGGACAACTCAGAACCATGCAACTTCAACCCCTCTGAAAAACCATTAAAAGTGATGAAAAAAAATAATTAAATAATTAAATAATTAAAGGATTCTATGGACTTACACAGGAGGCCCTGGAGAAAAACAATCCTTCAGGACCTACGTCATCTTTGGAGATGCTGTGTGGAGGGTATTTTTAAGGAAAGGAAGGAGAGGAAGTTCTGGGAAAGAAAAGGATATGAGGATTGGTTATGAATCTGGGGGTTAACGTGTCCAGGAGTGAGCGAATCCATCCCTCCCACTACTGAGAAAGCGATGGGTCGAAAGAATCCGGCTGAAGAGTTCAAAACGTCTCACTCAACCAGTTTCTCCCGATCCGGCCCGCCACGCAGTAGGTTGGAAAACACACCCACACACCTCATATATGAACCCGGGAAGCCCTGCTAAGTCACTAAACGCAACGAACCACTTATAAGCACGACCGCGGTACCCATACTCGCCTCCTAAAAAATAAAAACTTGAGACTATTGTGTGATGTTCGCTTAAAATAAGGAGGAAAAAAGATTGTAACGCATTTGAAATGTGATAATTTCGCATCTAAGGGTCAAGGTAACTTATTGTTTCTGAATATCCCAGTATTTATAATTCAAATTCAAAGTAGGTAAACGTGCTATTCAAACACTGGTTTGAAAATAGTAAGCCGCTGCAATGGAAATGACCGATGTAAGAATTATTCTTATTTATATCGGGAAAACGTATTTTATATCCTTGTAATGGATTTATCCTCATCTGTAAAAGTAGGCAAACCAAAATAAGTTTTAAATATTAGTAAAATAATTTTTACTTTTTCAAACTGCCATTGTTCAATTCAATTCAAAAACCATTTATTGCACAAAAATACAAGTACAAAAATTGTAGCTTATTGATACATTATATTTCTTCCAGCTAACCAAAAAATAAAAATATTGTGCGATACATATATTATATAACCAAACAATTACACGCTGCATTATATGAGAAAATAAAAACTAAAAATAAAAAAAAAAAACAATTTACATAAGGTATTCATTAAGAGTATAATGACATTTGTTTAGAAGAAATTTTTTTAGTGATGATTTGAATTTGAGTGTATCTTGTATTTGTTATATGTAATATGGTCCTTTTTGGAACATTTTTTTGTTTGATTTTGGTATTAATAAGTTTTCTGTGAACCTTGTAGCGTATTTATGTGTTGGGTTGTTTTGTGGGAACTTGACTGAAGATGATCGCACCAACATGCATAACTCCATTTTATATATGTCTGTAACTGTCAGAATTTTGGGATATTTAAACATAGGTCTACACGGATCCAGATGAGCAGAGTTTGCAATTTTTCTTATGCATCTCTTTTGGATGATAAAAACATCTTTGGCGTTAACTGAATTTCCCCAAAAACTAATTCCATATTTTATTACTGAATATGCATAACCGTAGAATGCGGCCCATTACCGATCCGATGTTTAATATTTTTCTCAGTGTACCTAGAACAAAAGAAAAGCTACTGATTTTTGCTACTATTTTTTTTACATATTTGTATCTAGTTGTATCCCCAGCAGTGAACAAGTTTTGTAAGGTTCGAGAAATTGTTATTAAGGTTTTTTATAAATGTTTATGGGTGTAGCTTGTACGGGACAAAATTTTAGAACTGTTAGTTTTTCACCTCGAAAAATTAAAATCTCTAAGAGCCTCTGGAAAATCGTTGGTACCTACCAACGAGCGCTAACCAGAGTAAGTTTATTTCAGACTCCTGAAAACAGTCAAAGCATTGTGTATTTCAATTACTGTTACCGTTTATAGTTAGAAATTACACTTAGCTACGCTGCACTTAGTTGCTTTTCGAATGCATCTGTGTGTAAAATTAGACTCCATTGCTTCCGTTTCCACGAAGCTTCACCTACCTACTACTGATTTCGCCGTATAATATTAACTTACTGGGTATAACTGGAATCGGTTACTGAAATTGAAGATTTTGCCAATATTAGAAGGCTTCTGGAAATAGCCAAAACAAGGTTTGCATCAAATATTTACTTAATCCGTAACCAAACATGTTTCCGAATGAAATATTTTGTAATATTGGATTTCAATCCATCGTTAGAGTTTTAATAGAGAATTCCAGTCCAATTTTTTAATGAATAATGACCTTCTTACTTAAATAACTGCATATTTATTTTTTATTTTTATAGTTAGTTTTAATAGTTAAAATAAATGTCAAAGTTTTAATTTTTCAAGATCCCCAAAAACCACCGAATCTAGTGTGACGTCATCATGACTAATCGAAGTATGAATCTTTTAGGGAACTGGAATCAGCTGTTCGACTCCCGCCATTTTGAATTTCAGCATTGGAGCGTTTTCATAGACATTACTGGGGAATACGATCGTTTTTTGTACAATTAAAGTTTTGGAATATTTTAAATAATTTAGATAAACTAATAGAGATACTTTATTTTTGATACTGAACTATTTAGGCCTAAATAATGTTTCAATAAAAACAAAAACTATTATATGTCCGATTCTCTATAAACCAATAACACGGAATGCCGAACGGCTTGCGTCTTCATTTCTATTGATTTCTATACAACTTTGACCCAGGTGACGCGGCGCGGTGACGTCACGCCGCCAAAATCCAGCAATAGGGTGTTTTAATGACACGTTTTAAAATGGACTTTTTAATATTTTTTTAAAAACTCTACGTTAAATATTATGTAATAAAACTTATATATTCAGAATCAGCATATATTGGTCTATATGAACATATTTTTTTAAAGTCATAATATTTTTCACTGGAGTTCCTTATTCTGTGAGGTTGTTGTGATTGAGCCTACAATATCGTGCAAATAGACGGATTAGGTAATAGATTTTTCTGAAAATTGCAAAGATGGACTTAATATAGGTACTGCGTATTTTGAAATTATGTTTTACATTAAGTGTTTTACGAGTGACGAGATATTTTTAAATAATGGCATGCAAACATTTACCAAGTGTATCCTTTATTGATCGAAACATGCAAATAATAAATAAACGCACTAATTACGGATGTCGGTTCATGGGTGCATGCGTTAAGTGATTTAAAACGGTTTTTTCTGCATAATGCCTAAATTTTCACAAGTTCAATGAACTTTCATTTTCAGAATTGGAACTGATAAATCATGTCAGACAAGTAATAAAATATGTCACTAATTATTATATTAATTAATATTAACGGTTGAATTTGGCAGCCACCTCTGGTCTGGAGCTCCAAAATACTTGAAAAATACCCTCGACTTAGTGCAGAAACGGGCGGTCCGTTTGATAGATTCTCCCATCTTAACAAACTTCTGTGTTTCCTCCTTCCTACAACACGGATCTCTTCAAGACCAATGTTCATTGTCTTCATTTAATTAAGTGTTACAATTTGAGGTTTTACTCAAAAATTAAAAAAATAAATAAATATAAAAATTAAAAAATGTTTTTATAAATTGAATAATAATATTATTGAATATATAAAAGGAAAACTTAAAATTAAACCATGGTTGGTGTGGATCCGAAGGTTACTAATGCAACCCAATATTCTTTAAAAAATCAACTGCATAGCAAAAAACTTTTTTGAAATTCTTGGTTTTTAGATGGTGGTTGAGATAATCCAGATGTTTACCATTCCATCACGACTTTTCACTCATTCCTGTGAAATCGGGCGGATCTTGATTAATATTCTGACCATCGGATGAAGTAGTTCACATCTCTGTTTATTCTAAAACAAGCTTCAGGGGATTGAGTTGCATAAGATGAGACACGCTTCTTAAATTAACTTAAGGATGATCTCGGACTAATAGATTTAGAAGTGGAAAATGACAAGAGCTGGATCAGGAACTTCTATTTCCAACCTTGAGGAAAAAGAGTGACGAATAAATTAATCGTAATATATAAAAATGAATGTTTTTTTGTTTGTCTCTTGTGCGTTCCTAAACCTTTCAACGGATTGCGATGAACCTTTGGTTATTTAAGTATGTATGTATGCTCACGAAGGTTTCTGTATATAATGGTGAGCTCTGGCGTTATGACATTATAGCCCATACCATTCATCCGATTGCGATGAGACTTTGCTGGGTTGTGCGCACGTCCGCATAATTCTATATTTACTGGTGAGCTCTGGAGTACTGAAATTTTCAATAAAAAAATACAATAGGCGTTTGTTAGTTGAAATCTTGGAGGGGTGGAGGAGGAAGGAGGGGAGGTTTGCGGGAGAGGCGACGGGGGAGGAAGAAGGCAGGGTAGATGGTAGATGAATGCGGGAGGGGGAAAAGTGGGGAAGAGGGAGAATTCACGTGACAGGGGGACGCGGGAGGGTGGAAGGCGGGGAAGATAGAAGGGGAACGCCGGAGAGAAAAAAGAGGGCGGAAGGGGAATGGGGTAGTAACGGGGACGCATTAAAGGACATGCAGGGAGAAACAATTTCTTTCTTTATATGGCATCGCAATGCATGTCGAGCACTCGCTAGTATTTAATAAAATGATAAATATTTTATTTAATAATTTTGAAAATATTGTCCAAAATACGAAATTTTCAGTTTACTGTATTTATATTCACGGTCAACATACTAGGGCAATAAATATAACAACTGATTACAAAATACAGAAAATATTTAAATCTAACTATTACGAGTTACGGGAGGTACCTAAGCGTACAAAATTATTACATTCTAAAATGGTCCCACACCTGAGGGATATTCTCAGGACGGGTTGTTTCAAAGAATTCGAACAATTCTTATTTAGACCCTACAATGGCCAAGTCACCTTTGGATATGGAAGGTATTTTAAGTGAAAGGAAAAAGAGAAGTTCTGGGAAGGAAAAAAGTATGTCGGTTCGGTAGGAAACTGGGGATCCAGGAGGACCAGGAGTGACGGATGTGTGTTTCATCCGAGGTCCCGAGGAAAATACTTTGGCAGGAACAGGAATTTGGCAGCTTTGAAAACACAGGGCCTTTGAGATCTTTGAGGATGCTGTGTGTAGGTTATTTTAAAGGAAAGTAAGATGAAGAAGATCTGGGACGGTAAAAGGTATGAGGGGCGGGTAGAAACCTGAACTACACGGGTCGAGAGAGTCCGACTGGAGAGGTCTTGGTTATGTCTCCTTCAACCAGTCTCTCCCGATACGGCACGCCACGCAGTAAGTGGACAAATACTTTCTCCGCCAAGTCCTGGACAATCCTCACCCCACGAATACACATCTAATATTTTTTCAAATTTCTCCTTTCTTTCAAAGTTGAATTTTGCTTGAAAGCTGTAGATAAAGCTTTATATTATCAGTACGAAATGTATTTTTCTTCATTTCCTTATCTAACGATATCTTTTAAATGTTTTTTTACCACCCCAACGGACAAGCTAGTTCTTGGATATGGTTTTTAAAAGATCTTGAGTGAGGGTAGCATTATGCAACGACAATTATCGCTAATTTAAAGGACAACAATAATAATAAAGAGTAGGTACCTACTTAAGCAGCTTGATTTTATGTATAGATTATCTATACTTAAATTCTTTATCCTCTTCATTTGCATAATCTAAAGCAACGATGTTTCTTCATTTACGGGCGAGTTAAACCACTAAATAAAAATAACTTCTGAGTAGCCCACTCAATTATGACTGCGGTACATGAATCAATTATTATATTTCCCGTGAAGTATGTTCGAATGCAAAAAACAATGTGCGAAATTAAGAGGCGGGAAAATGTAGGCTAGCTTTACAGAATGACAGGCCATTAAACAATCCAGTCTAAAAATAGTATTTATACTTCTTTAATAGATGCGTAAATACTGGGCGGTTAAAAAAAAGAATCACAATAAATGAAAAAATATTTTTTTGAAATAAAATTCAATGCATTTACAATGCATATAATTATAGCATCAACAACATTTTTCTTAAAAGAGTAGAACAAATTAAAGACCTCGGTATTATTTTTGACAATAAATTAACTTTTGTTCCTCATATAAATGAAATAACCAATAAGGCCATGAAATGTCTGGGGTTTATTCTGAGAACAGTTAAAGAATTTCAATCAATTAATTCCTTTAAATTGTTGCATACTGGGTTGGTGAGAAGCAACTTAGAATATAATTCTACTATCTGGGCTCCATTATATAAAACCCACCAACAAAAAATTGAAAGAGTTCAGCATAAGTTTTTAAGATTTATTAACTACAAACTGGGTATACCGATTGAAGAACTTAATTATATATACCTAATGGAATTACTTAACATAACCGATTTGACATCAAGGCGCATAAAAAGTGATTTAGTTTGTCTTTTCAAAATATCGAATGGCAGACTGGACGCCCTCGATTTGAAAAATGTTATTAATTTGCGAGTACCTACTCGCGAAACTCGGTCGAATGCATTGTATTCTGTTACCAATTCCGCTAATAATTATTTTATAAACTCTCCTATCCAAAAACTACATTTACTCGGTAATAAATATACCTCAAAGGACATTTATCGTCACCAATCTGTGTCTAAATTCAAACTCAGTATATTAGAATATTTAAAATAAAGCCATAAATATCAATCAATTGCACCTTTATCAAATTATTAATTATCGCAAAACATGAAATATGTTAATAATAAAGGTAGCTAAATAAGAACACATTTAACAGTTTTAGTTTTTTAACAATTTAGTTCCACTGTGTAACACTAGGCTTGCGCAAAGACATGCATATTTTATTACACCAAAAATATATAATGCTTTCTATAAGGCTACAGAAATTGATTGTAAAAATATATCCACCTACAGCAAGTATAAAAATGTATTAAAGTCTTGGATAAATACCGTCGACACAAACATTTACTTGCTGTAACATCTGACCTGCTGTAACAACCAAATTTTTATTAATCTTTATGAACATGTCTTTTGAATATGTATTTCAGTAAACACTGAATCTATTTTTTATGTATTTAATTTTATTTTTTTTAAAACTTCTACAATATATTGTATGTTTATGAGTAAATTATCTGTCTTAAAATCACTCAAGTATACCCACGAACTGGCGATGCCTATGTGGGATTTTTTTGGTTAATCTGCTAATCTATTTATGTTATTCTCTACTTTTTAAAACTGTTTATATAAAAAGTTTGTATTACAAAATGTTACCAATTGTACCAAAAAAATTGTTAATAAAAAAAAAAAAAAAAAAAAAAAAAAAAAAAAAAAAAAAAAAAAAAAAAAAAAAAAAAAACAACAATCCTCTCGTATTAACTAACTTATTATAACTAACTCACATTTGACTTATATTTCTATTTAAATCTTGCCCTAGCAATAATAATATATTAATGATTAAATTAAAATCGATGGTCTCTTCGTGTTCACAATAAAAACAAAATTTAATACTTATGTATACAAAAATTACCTAAGTACTTACCTTTTTATCCTCTCTCTCTTTTGTATTAATATTATCTTGTACTTTTTGTACCATAATTTGAACTATTTTTTACTTTTTTACTTTCACATTATACACTTGTTGAACTCATCTGTATAACTTTTCATGATATTACAACTCATGTATTTTTTATTTATTTTTTTTCTATGTGTAGGTACTATTTATCGCTGCTTTAATTTTGCTGAATTCTTGAAAAACTTGCTTTCGAACGATTTATTCATGATCAAGTTAATAATAAAATCAACATAGTAAATACCTACACGTTCCTCAATAACTACTTTTAAAGTACCTTAAGCACTCTTCTGTTTTACCATTATTACAATATGTAAACATTAACTCCTTTTGTACAATTTTAATGATAACGAAACTACATACCTATGTACATATTAAACCTGTTTGTATCCTTAAAGTACATTTTATAATGTTATATACTTCATGCTTACAATTATTCTCCTGAATAACACGTGTAACTTTAGTAATGTGATTCTGTAAAAGCCTTCAAGGCGTGTATGAATAAATAAAATAAAATAAAAACTTAGAAATTCAATTGACTGATCGTACAACAAAGCGGTTTCAGATTACTATAAGCATCTGTATCCTTCATCCAAAATAATTAGAAAAATATATTTAAATGCGCTGAAATAGTTTTTTTTTAAGGCAGACACACATTCCTGGGTTACAAATAACCCGACAATATTTGAAAATTTCCTATTACCATTATTATCAGCGGAAGATGTTGCTTGTACAAAGATGGAGGACTTATCCAGCTGAAGAATTGAACTCACGATCCCTTTTTTTACACAAGGTCCACACAGGAGGCCCCGAGAAAAATAATTCCCCTCAGGGCCTTGTCATCTTTGGGGATGCTGTGTGAAAAATACTAAAAATAAATATTGAGAATATAAATGAGAGCTTTCATAATTTTTCTACCACCCTGAAGTTTCATATTATTTATTATAGGATCATCCTCCTCCGTGAAAATCTTGTATTTAGAATTATAATGCAATTCTTAAAAAATATTAAGTTAGTCTTTTTTCTATTCGTAATATATGTAATTAATATTCAACGAAAAGATTTCGCGTGATAGGATGCCGAGTGGGTGGAATTTCGCATTTGGACGAAAAGGTCAGAGGTTCAATTCCCACTGTCATTCTCCATCTTCATAAGTCACACCTAAACAAACAGCCCACATGATGTTGTTGAGTATTTTGCAATGTGAACGACACATTTAGTGTAAGAAAGTTCATTGATTAATGTTTTCAATCATAATAGCGACGATTCCAATATCTTAATTTTTCATTTTGTTTTATCTCTATGTACGAATAAAGAAAAACTTTCAATCCGTACTTACGAGCATAAAATTGGCATTACACAAAACGTATCGTAAATTTCCTACAAGTATCTATTTTGCGAGGCCACAGTCAAATCAGTTAAGTACACAGTACATACCCATGTAATACGGGTTTGTCTTGTAACAATGAAGTATTTTAGTTTTTATCTCATTTTTTTTTTTTACATTGGCTCCACACAGGAGGCTCTGAGGAAAATAATTCCCCTCAGGGCGTATGTCATTTTCGGGGATGCCATGTGGAGGGTCTTTTTAGGCAAGGAAGGAGAGGAAATTTTGAGAAGAAAAAGGTATTAGGGGTGAGCAGGAATCTGGGGTCAGTGTATCCAGGAGTGACGGACGCATGAATCCATCCCTCCCACTTCAGCGCAAGGCGATGTTCCAAGAGAGTAGGTACGGCTGGAGAAGTCAAAGGGACTCTCTCTACCATTCTCTTCTAATCAGGCCTGCCATGTAGTTGGTGGGCTGACGCATCCGCCGTCAAGTCCTGGACAAACCTCACCCCATGAACCCGGCTACCCTTGCTAAGTAACCAAAACGCAGCGAACCACTTCGTGTGACCTATGGCAAAGGTGTTGGTTATCCAATAAATGGTTCCTGGAGCCGCTATACATGGGTACCCGCCTCTCGAATCTCGATAATTTTCCAAAAAAATTAGTTTTTAAAAATAAAATTTTTCATCTAATTAAATTAAATATAAAATTATCACTAAATACATAGGTTCACTTAGAAAACTCGCGTGGCGCGCGATGTTGGGAAATCGAGGCAAACCAACCTTTTAACACTATATGTAAATTGTACATATTACTTATAGACAGTTCAGCAACTATGTTTTGACGCATGTCGCAAAATAGAATAACTGCCCCCCCCCCTCCCCCATGCCTTTATAATTTGTAATCTTCTCCGTGATGTGTTGGGATGAAACGGTTTTACAGAGAACATTAAAAAAATTTAAAAAAAAAAAAAATTATAAACCTGTGCAAAACAGTTTTCTTTTCCGGTAACAACAGGAAAGCTCTATTATAAAGGGGCTTCTAATATTTTTTTCAGCTCATATAAATTCGCATATTTTATATTGGAGCCTAAAAACTTTTTCTTTCGGGCCCTAAAGGGATTCTACAAGTATTAGATTTTCTGGAAAGTAATTGGTGGAGAATTTAAATTGAATAACTTATTTTACAGAAAAAACCATGAAAAGTTATAACCATTTATGGGAGTTTTAAAGAAAAACATTTGTTATTTATTAATAATTACGTTCTATGGTATTAAGGGGAAATTACTGTTGCGCTTGCACTTATCAATTATCCCCCCCCCCTTCCCTCTCCACCCCCTCCCCATCCTCCCTCTCCCCCCTATCCTCTATATATATTGTAAATTATTTATTTGTGAAATCGAAACGCACATTTTTTAAAAAAATCAGCTTGGTAGGAATTATTCCAAAAGTCGACTCTTTTTCGTCTAATTTGATTGGACTATTACGAAGAGATGATGTTTTTAGAAGAATCAAAGCCGTTTATTAAAGTTTTGCTAGGCGAGATAATAAAAGGTAATGTAACATAATTTTCTTTTAGCAGTTCGATAAATATTTCCGTTTTAATATCCGGGACCTAGATTCTAGAGAAAGGGGGAGGTAAAGAGAGAAAGAGGAAGAAAAAGAAAGATATAGAATAAACACACGATGTTTTCGTACTGACAGCAACCGGTATAGAAGGGTAAACGCCGGAACAGTTGTAACGGATTCTACCTACGCGATAATATATTAACTGCGAGAATTTTAATGCACCATAGACATAGACAAAAATCACATAAAGGCGAATGACCGCAAAGATATTTACGACGTGTGACAGGAAGAATTAGAAAAGTACCCTTCAGTAAGTAATATTTAGAGCGTCCCATTATTGGGTATGTTTCTGTGGCTATTTATTTCAGTTCCTTGATAATCAAAGCATTTTTTATTTTTTTTTATTTTGACGCAATATTTTACATTTCAAAGTATAATCCAGTAACGTTGGCCTCACTGGGTGGCTTACCCGTGCAAAGGCCCCCATTTTATAATACAAGAATGTATACATATCAAATTTTGATTTAAAAAAAGTACATAATGTTGGTGACAATAAAAACATAAGATTATGATAAACTTAAACTAAATATAAAGATTAAAAATTAAAGTAAAATTTAAAAAATAAAATTAGATAAAAATCGGTATATATTATGTGTTGTGTGTTTGTGAGTGATGTGTGTTTTATATTGATATTGTGTGTTACGTATTATTCTTTTCAAATGTTTTATTCTTTCACTTTATGAAATTTCGCTAATATTGTCTTTTTTGTTCTTAAATTCATTTTGTAATTTTGTGTCCGAATTTATTTTTGTTTTCCTCAATTTTATTTTTTTACTGTCGAATGCTTTTATAGCATGATATTTATGGTGTCTTTGTCCAAAGCTTGTATTTACCATCATTATAAGTTGGAATACGATCGAATCTTCTATAGAAAGAAACAAAGCATATTTAGTTTTATAAAATTATCCCATCCCCGTGCTACTAATACTGGTATAAACTAATATAATAAATTGATTAACTTCATTTCAAACTGGTCACAACACATCATCAGGAAACCCCTCAGGATATGTCGTCGGCCAACACCTAAATGAAATAAGTGATTATTTTATTTACCTGGACACTAACTTTAACACACTAAACAAGAACTACTGAAGAGGTAAAAACACTATATTATTTAGTGACAAGTGCTAAGTTACTGAGCATTTAACCCATCTGTTCATAATGCAAAAAAAAGGAAAAAAAAGACCATCGTTTACCTACAACACATCAGTAAAATGACGTTTAATTCATTGTAGAAAAAGCTGAACCTTTTGCAGTAAAATAGATACTATCTACTACATAAAATGAAACATGTCCAGAAGAATCAACTAAACCTGAAACCATCAAAAACTGCTTGATTCAGTGGCCATGTGGAAAGAATTCCAGACTACATCACGTCATCGAAATTCAAGACCAAGTGAGTTCCCCGCTGGAACAACCTAGAAAAAGATCAAGAAAGATTTATCTAAGTGGTCGAAGATTTGAACACAATGGGAAGGCCTAAAGAATGAAGAAGAGCTAAGGAACAGAGCTGGAGTAGAATATTTATGGAGAAGGCCAAATTCCAAAATTGCACGACAATGATGATGATGAACAACATTTCATAATTTTTTTTTTTTTTCAAATTTAGAGAGGTTTCTAAAATGTTTTGTGCGATACAAGACGAAAATGTCACGTAAATTCACCACGGCGACGCAAAACATGTTCAGCTGTACCGATATAACTTACAATCAAACTACGCGAAAAGGGAAAATGACTCATTTAATTAATAGTCGTTATAGCATACGCTGCATTTCATAATCTCCCGACAATCAATTATCATTTCTCATAACAGAAAACTGATTATATCTCCGATACTAATAATTTATCTGTATCATAGGGAAGGACGGGCGAATTGCGAGGCTGTCACGATTTCGCACTCCATTCCTACACGCCTTAATGCCAAAGGTGGAATTAAAACAATCGACATTATTTTGAAAATATAAAAAAGCCTTCAATCGCTTATATTGCTACAGAAAATATATAATATATGTATTTACTATTTGATTTATAGTACAGAATTATTATAATGAAAGGAAATGTAACAGAATAACATTTTAATAGACAATAGTGCCCTGAAGCACACATCTGCCCTGGACGCTGTAACGCTGTCCGAAACGTTTGTTAAAGAAGGAGGTAGTACAACACGGTAACACCCCAAAAATAAATAAAATCAAAAATCGTGTCTAACAAGAAATCCAATCTTCAAAGAAGACATAGCAACAAATTTGGGAAACCCGTGTAAATTGAATAAAATCCTTGTAGACTACTCTGTCAAGGGTCAGAATAATAGAAGAGCATGTGACGATGTATGATGTGAATGAGGCAAGGATTGTGTGCCAAAATCGAGTTGTTTGGCGGTCCGTCCTCTCTGCCTACCCCTGCGGAGAAATGGCGTGACGGTTAGTTAGTTAGTTAAACTACCCCCCTCCCTCTCCTCCATACGTTATGTATATAAACTGTCTGCAGATCCAATCTGAAAATTACCTTAACAGGCTGAAACCGGTTACAAATAAATTAAGTTTAAATAAGTTTTATGTTTGTTTTATTATATTGATACAATGAAATTCTGCCACGAATTGTCAGTAACAAATATTTGAAAGGAAATTCAAATATATTATACTTGGTTATGATTTTCACGGCCAAAAGTGTGTGTCTCACATCTGTTCTGGTGATGGACACTGTAACGCTGCCGAAAGGTTGGCTAAAGAAGGAGGTAGCTCAACACGGCACAACACCCTAAAAATAAATAACGAAAATATATTATACTTGTTTTTAAATTTAAAGGAATCGAATAATTTTGGAGAGAGAGGAAAAATAAGGTTGAGAAATGCTTGGCTATTAATATCTTAGCTAGCAAAAGCCATAATAATTTGATTCTGAATAGGGGTCTCTCACTACAAAGTCATATATCTTCAACGCATTAGTTCAAATAAACGCGTTTTCCGAGTCTCGATGCCGCGAACTATTGGCCAAGAGTATATTATATAGGTAACCGAAAAAACCTACTTCATTAAAATAATAACACTTAATTACTATTATTTTAGTAGTCAACATAATTAGAATGTAGTTTCACAAAATAAACAATTTAAAATTATGAGCATTACATTTATGAATATCGTTACAGATGCCACTTTTTATCGCTTAATTAAATACAATTAAATGCAAATTCGTCACTCGATTTCTCCACCAAACTTTTTTGGATCACCGAGTTTCTACCTACTAGACAGATTTTTGTGATACTCTTGTTTCTGTGAACCCTGTGTTTGATAATCCGTGCGGTTAATTAACTTTTATCCCAATTGCAATTAGTTTCGATTGCATGATTACACTTGCTTGCAAATTTAACGTAGCAGCCGCGCCAGTAGTCAGCGACAGTTTTTGATAATATTCTCGGTAAATGCACCACCATTTTATCTGAACTTCCGTGCAAATTAATTGGTACAATCAAAGTGGGCACTTGGACTAGTATTTTACACATTTTTGTTTTGAAGAGTTTTAATTTCCATATACATTTTTTTATTAATAAATTACTTGATAACACATTATAACAATTTCATATATATATAATCCATTACATCACCATACAAGGCGGCTGCCTGTTTCATGGTGACCAATAGAATAAAGTTACTTTATGGTGTCTAGTGTGAACAAATATGCTAACATTTTTTTTTGTATTTCTTGGGCTTTAACTATGTAACAATTTCTAGACATTTTTTTTGAAGAGTTATATTTTTCAATCTACATTTGTTACTTTAATTTTAAATTTTCTGCGACCGGTTTCGTTTTAGTTTTAATCCTGCTAGTGAATGACACGGTTATGTCGAAACCAGTCGCAGAAAATTTAAAACTAAAGTAACAAATGTACATTGAAGAATAAAACTCTTCAAAAACAAAATATATTAACATGTTGAAAATTGGAAAAAATTAGAGTGGAAGGTTTATAATGAGAATTTTTTTTTCTTAATAGAAACTAGAAAACAGAAAAGAAAAGAGAAAAGTTATGCATATGATTATTAGATCATTTCAAATACATAATTCGTGTTTATAGCTTAATATGTGTGCATGCATACACACATATAAAACTATAAGCACTTTGAAGGGACTAAATAAGTCCCTCGTAGGGTGAATGTAGTGTACTTTGTAAATAGTCCTTATTATCAGTTTTTGAGCTTTTATTAACGGATCTAATATTATTTTTGAGCATCCTCCCCAGACAATTATACCGTAAGATATAATTGATTGATATAGAGAAAAGTAACCTGTTTTTAATGTATTTTGTTTCATAATATAGTATGTAATAGTAATGATCTGAAGATATATACCAGTTTCTTTTGTTACTTAAATTTTTTACTTAAATTTTAATTTTTCTGCTACACACTTTAGAATGTAATTAGAGTGTGACGCACAGTATGTAGGTATGAATACTAGAAAGTGTATAACTAGAATCGGAGAACTCTACATATATACCAATGATGAGCTCTACATATATACCAAATAATAACTATTCCGAGTTTGCTAATCATTTAATAGAGACAGGCCATAGCTTCAACAAAGAAAAAACCGAGTTTAAACATTCAAATATAAATGCATATTTTAATTTGTGCGCTTTAGAAACTTTAGAAATAAACAAAAAAATTAAATCAATATAATTAATTTAGTTAATAAAAAATTACACCTATCAATATCACCTTTATTTATAATGTTCCCATCTAATGTTGACTCCTCCCACCACTCTTCCCCTCCCCCAAAATCACTCCTCCTACTACCCCCACCTAATTAAATCTAATTATTTCTGTACTTGTGTAAAAATTAAGTTAGTTTTAAATTTCCTAGTGAATGACACGAATGTGTCAAAACCGGTAGAAGAAAAATTAAAATTTACCAAATGTACTTGGAAAGAAAAACTCTTCAAAACAAAAATGTCTAGAAATTTTTACAAGTTAACAGTTAATGCCCAAGAAATACAAAAAATAATATTAACACTATTGTTTTACCTAAAAAAAATATTCACATTCGTTATAATGATAATACTGGTCATGAATTTTATCGAGTACAGACTGCCATACTGAAGATGACCAAAATAATAGACTCAGAAATAAGCGGAGCGTAAGCAATTGCGTAATTGGAACTATAAAAATTACAATTTGACTACATCAATGCTAACGGTGACACCATTCCATGGTTCATTGCTTCCTTTTATCATTTTTAAAATAGAACAGATCTCTACAAAATAAAAGTTTTGTCTAATTAAAGCTTGGTTGATCTGCAGAGTCACACAGAATGAGCTCACGATGACCAAATGTTATTATTGTATACAGGGATCATAAAATTACATCTCTAGTACATATCTATGAATCATTCTTATTGGTACTTGCTCCCTGGAAGGCGGTGTATGTAAAATTAGGGCTGGTGTAATGAAAGACTTTCATCAAATGATCTCAAATTTACGTGGAGAATGAATCTCCAAACTCCTAGGCATTCAAAGACAATATCTGATTTTATCATTACCCACGCGGATAAAGATAATGGCATGTAAACGGTGTCCGATCGTCCGTCCAACATCGTATCGTTTAAATTTCGCGGAAAGAAAGAGGCATGACGTTCGCTCCGCATCGTTATATTTATACAGGCCGGTAGGCTTATCCTGATAAGCGTAGTAATCCTTAGGATAAGCGTAGTAATCCTTACACCATGTTTAATTACTCTATATCGTTGGTTATGTCTGTTATGATCTTTAATTTGACATGACTCGTCCGGGTTCTAGAAATGAATTACGAGTTATGACTGATATAAGTGTATTCAATATCAAATTCATAATGTCATTACATGAAACAAACACAACCTTCAGAAATTTGACAACATCGTTCGCTGCTTTTGTAAAGTTTCCAAGGGTTTAAAAGGTCCCTCTGTTTTCCATTTTTTTTTCTCTCTCTGCGCATACATATTATTTAATAAAATTACAGAAGATTGATATAAATGACTGAGCCTCGCGAAGTCATCTTTTAACTAAACCGCTTTGCATTTCGCCTGTCTATAAATTTGTTTGTGTATTCCATGTTCGGTCAATCCGGTCAAAGGGTGGCTCTTTTGGATAGTACTTTTTCATTCCGCCAGAGTGCTACATTTCAAATCAAAATAACCAACATTCTGCGAGGTCTACTGTTTTACTTACTTTACCTGCTGTGTTCGAGTTACCATCGAGATTCGTTGCTCTTTGCTTCTTCTTTGCTCTGTACTCGGTAAAAAGTAATTTAAGTTTTTATGGTTGTTCATATCATCATATCAAATTAACATGTAATTAAAGTTAAGGAATTATCACCCAATTTTGCCACAAATTTCATTGAACTAGTTGTTTTTTAATTGATCGATAGATAAATTTAGGATCAACAATTTGACATCTTATATTATTTTATTTAAAGAAAACATTACGTTTATGAATTTCACAATTTTGTAGCTGATAGTAAAAATGAAGTCGCGAAGGGATAATAAAACTTGTCAACTTGACATCAAAGAAACTTTCGAGAATTTTCGCTGGTTTAGAAAACAATTTTCGTGTAAGTGTATAAATATTTTTGCTGGACGATGATGGTCACCGCATTGCAATCGGTCAAACAATAATAATTAATTATGACATCACTATGGCATGACAGATGAGTATTTTCTCCTTCTCTCGTAATGAACCCATTTATTATGACTCTCTTGTATAAACTTCCATCTAACTGCCTTCAAGCAGTGCTGCAAAACGTTTTCAAACAAAATTACTACAATTATAAAATTATATTCAAAGCCAAAATACTTTCAGACACTACATGTTTTTATTAGCTGAACCTGCCTGCAAATTTCATGTAAATTTGCCCGATGTTGTCACACATTTTCAGACAAATAAAAAAATATTAAAACCGTTATGTAAGCTTTCAAATTGCTCTATCATAAAAGTGAAGATTGTTATTATTTCAATTGATTCGTTTATCATAAAAATAAGCCTGTAACTACGGATAATGACGGTGCATTAACCTTAATATTCTAAGCCAACAACCCAATTATACGTCTAAATTACCCATAATAACAATACTCGGTAGACCGATATTCATTGATGGAACAATTATTATTAGGAAACTCGGGTCGGTCTCCAGAATGAAGTCAGTCAACACGTTCAAATTTAATCGTGAATACGACCAGTTTTGCACTTTCAAATATTTGCTTATCATTAAAATGACGTTCCCTTAATTGTGTAATGTGAATATTCATGTGACCTATATTTGAAGTATTTAAGAGATTTTCTGGAAAGAGAAATTTTTCTCTTCAAATTTGAGCCAGTAATTTTTCTTGTAAGGTTGTGTTATTAGTTATTAAAAATGAAATCCTACGTTATCTAAATTTAAAATATTTTTCAAATTGGATTTCATGTGAAAGAGCATTCTTACGAAAACATTTGTTACTGTCAAACGCATAAATAAGTAATACAGGTTATTATGTTAAACAGACAAACAAAATATTATTTCATTTTATCTTAGTTATCTTTAATTTGAATAATTTCTTCTTGCTCGTCGCTTATTCTACGAAATATATGCGCAGATAATCGTTTTCTACTTTTTTGGGGTTCAGTAACTTCGGTGTTTTATTAAAAATACTTATTTTGTATTTTTTTTAAAGCAACCCGGGCTACGAATAACCCAACAATGTTTGAAAATCTCCTATTACTACCACAGTGTGCCTAAAATGTTGCTTGAGTCGTGGTGGACGACTTAGCCAGTCAAGGAATCGAACATGGACGCCCGGGTGGGACCCTAACTCGATGTCCACTCAGTCACTGACCGGTCGAAAATATAAAGAACGTTAAAATATTACCATTAACACATAAATCGAAAAAAAAAGTTAACTTAATTTTTTTTACATTAACAGAAGGCCCTGCGGAAAATAATTTCACTCAGTGACTACGTCATCTTAGAAGATGCTGTATGGAGGGTCTTTTTAAGGAAAGGAAAGAGAGGATGTTCTGGGAAAGAAAAGGGTATGAGGGGTGGGTAGGAATCTAGGGGGCAGCTTGTCCAGGAGTGAAGGACGTATGAATTCATTACTTCCACTGCAGTGCAAGGTGATGGGTCGAGAGAGTCCAGATGGAGAGTTCAAAAGGTCTCCCTCAACCAGCATCTCGCGATCCGGCCCGGTAGGCAGGCAAACACATCTGCCGCCAAGACCTATACAAACTTCACCCCCCATGAATCCGGGAACCCCTCGTCACCCTGAATTACTAATCGTAGCGAACCACTTGGGGCGATTTATGCCAGGGCACTAGTTATTCTATAAATGGTTCCCGGGGCGGTGGTAATTTGCTACGAAAAAGAAATTATCAACAAGGCAATTCTCGCTCAAACTTGACGCAATTTCATATTTAATTCAATCATGTATTAACTTCGAAAATACATGGTTCAAATTGTAGCTCTCTCAAATCAAGTTTTATTAATGTGCTTTTTTCATGTTAATATTAAGCTCAAATTGGGCCTTACACCAGTTAAATAAATTATTATTCTCGTTGATATTCAATATTATTCAATTATGATAAACTGTTAATGGGTCTTATTTAGTTGTTGTAAACCACTGGTTGTATGCACAAGCTAACGGCCTACCATTAATTTTACGGCTTAAGATTAAATAATAGTATGTGGATCGTAATTATTAATGGTACTAAAGAAGGACGTTTAACTTCTTTATTATTTATTATAGAGTTCTGCAGATAATTAAGATCACACATAATTAGAAATATAATTAAATTTATCTGGCGCCACGTTGGGGTAAATCTGAGCAATTAACATCCAATTACTCTTCTTGTTTTGATTTATTATATATTCCACTGTAAGTGTTTGAGCGTTTATTTATTTTCCTCGATTAAGTAGATGTAAAAGCAAAATTATAATTCTAGAATGAAGATTAACTTAGATTAGATAAGGCAAGCTTACATGGCAGACATTAGATTAACAAGCGTCTGCCCAGAATATGGACAAAGCACTCCTCTCTGAAACTTTGGTTAAAGGAGGAGAAGGTAGCCCTTAAAAATATTAATTCATCGTAAAGTAATGATTAAGGTTATTTCTTTAGCAAGATTATAATACATAATATTTGCAAGATAATCTTACCCACCTTGTGCTAAGAGATGGAAGTATGCATAAACGGGAAGCTAATGGAGCTGAATTTAAGAGCACTAAAAAAAACTACTTTTAAGAAGTGTTTACGTATAAACAACCTGTAATGTCCTTTATATTCTCTCCGTAGAATATCTTCATGTGTTAAGAACTATAGGATGCTTGATTGAAAGACTAAGGTCCTTAATAAAACAGTGACGGTTGTATTGTAAATATAATGATACTCCTAAAGGCAAAATTCCTTCTAGACTGTTTTGATCTGGGGAGCTCCTGAAAACTTTAAGATTTCATAAATCTATCATCGTGTGACCCAAAGAACCTAAAGACTACTATGGTAAAGTATGTACTAGATCATAGACTATTACAACCCAAAAATAATGCAATGTCAAAGGAATTTTAAAAAAATAAACTTTATTTCTATATACAACCGTTTCTCACACGTATAAACACACTCACACTTTTCACTACGCGTATCACCCTGTAATTTAGCTATAATAGACAGCCAACTCAAATGGACAAATCACAAAGAAAAGCTTGTTAATAAACTTAGGTATTTAACTCATATTTTTAAACGTTCAATTAACATTTTTTGTTCACATAAAAAGTTGACATCAAAAGAATGAAATTGGTGCATCATGCATTGATGCAATCATCAGTATCTTATGGAATAATTAGAAGGGAAGGGATGTATCCTGCATCAAGGCAACAACAACCGAAAAATCAATACTAAAAATAATTTTTCATAAAGATATGAACTACCCCTCTCTGCAATTATTCCAAGATGCTGAATTGTTAGAGAAAAGAAAAAATACTGTGTACAATTTAAAACATTTACAGAATGAAACAAGTTCTTTGTTTTAAAACCACTTTATTTAAATGTATATTCGTCGACCGGTTTCGGTCGAATTCCACCTTCTTCAGAACAATAAACATATAAACTATATGTTTATTGTGTATTGTTTAAAGTTTATAATATGTTTATTGTCCTGAAAAAGGTCGAGTTCGACCGAAACCGGTCGACGAATATAAATTTAAATAATGTATTTGAAGTTCCACTATGTAAAATTAGGCTTGCACAAACACATGTTTATTTCATTACACCAAAAATGTGTAATGCACTCCATAAGACTACAGAAATTCAATGTGAAAATATATCATCCTACAGAAAATATAAAAATGTGATAAAATATTCGATGAATCCCATTAATAAAAACTTTTACTTGCTGTAACATCTGACCTGTTGTAAATTAATTTTTTTTTGTTAATCCTGATTTAATTTTTTATTCGATTATTTTTATTTTCCAATCTTCTACAATGATTATGTATATATGAGTAAATTTAAACTGAATTAAAAAAAACACAGGTAGGTATACCCATAAACTGGCGATGCCTATGTGGGATTTTTTTTGGATCATACATATGCAGACTATTATATTATCCTTATGTTAATATTTTCTGTCTAATTACATTATATTTTTTCTTTTTTAAATCTTTATTCTGTATAACTGTATTATACTATCTTTTTTACTGTTTACCTAAATGTAAAAGCTTAAAATATTAGGGTAATTTAGACCCACGTATGTACCAAAAAATTATTGATTACAAAAATTAAATTAAAAAAACCGTGCAATTGACCTACTGACCTATAAGAAATAATAAAGAAACATATTTTTGATTCCCTCTATGAAAGATTTAATATGGGTAATATTGTATCACTTCTGTTGTAATCTATGCACTGTTATGATTATATAACAAAAACAAAAATAAAATCATATAAACATTTCTCCAACAATAATGCTACATCCGTTAGTAAAAAATCATTTTTGTTTTACAAAAACCTAAGAAAATTTTAAAGCATTTCACATAAATTTATGTACATACGAGATGGTATGTAACAACCCAAAATGATGGGATCTCGCTTGAGATTAAGATTAATACACATTTAGTTCTTGTACCTAACATTACATATGATGTAATCTAACTTAAAATTGTAGACGAACGGTTTAAAATCCCAAAAATCATCCAATATTGGCTCTGAGAATCTTAAATCACATCAGAAAATAGATTGTCCGGGAGCAAAAGAAAGTATGAGAAATAGCTATTTGAATGCCGGCTATAAAATCGCTGCTTCCCATCTTCCTTGACGATAACTTTATTTAAAGTTTATCTTACAAATAAAATCGGTTAATAGCTGGAGGCTATTAGGAGCGGTCCATCGGATGTGCTAAACCGAGTATAACGGTATGTCGAAAGTAAGTTCTTTCATGTTAATGTAAAAAACTCATGTTTTCGTTCCGTTCAGAAATAGCCCGCAGTGCAGTAATAGCGTACTCATGTGTGTAATATTCTTCCATGAACTCAGTTGGGCAAAATTACTCGGAGTTTCAAAAAAATTTGAATAAATTCGAATGCGATTTTGCCCATCAGAGATTTTTGGAACGTTACTGCTGTAAATAATATCCGTCGGTCGAAATATTATGCTGCGGAAAATGTAAAATAAAAGCTTAATGAATATGAGTAGTAAAGATTGAACACCAGGAGATCTAGCATGGACGACCAATAAAACCCTAAATCAATACAATATTGACCAAATCCGTCATCTATGGTCAGTTATCAATATTTTCCAGCACGGTCCACACTACTTGATAAGAAATATTCCGATGCGACGATAGACAAATTTTTCCCCGGCCACCGTGGTATCAGATAAGTTTCGGGCATTTGTTTGGATAATATCGTTCGTTATGCAAAATTACTGATAATTAATCAGACAATTAGAAGGTTGTACATACTTTATTAAAAGCTATGTAAAATCAAGTCCTTCAGATAGACGCAGTAATGTCGATCTGATGAAAGGACGCAGATAAGATAGCGGGATGTATATATATTGGCCTCTTCCCGTAGTGTGTTGATCCAGTAAGAAGTTAGAAGCCAAGTTGATCCACCTTTATCACCATATAACTTGGCTGTGATGGAATACATCTGTATGATTTTGCAACATTATTACATTAGTTACCAAGGTTGCCAGTTTGCAAGTAAAAATATTTGATGTACTTATCATAAATTTTTTAAAATTTGTATGGGAATTGCTTGCAAATTTACATGCTATGTTGATCTGTCGCTTGTAAATTAACATACTTCGTTGATCTACATAATCGTATAACTTATGTACCTATATGTCGTTTTACAGTTCTTTTGCTGATCCGATTTAAATGACCAATCAGAGAGGTTGTGAAGGAAGCCTTCTGATTGGTCATAAAAAACATGTACCTATATGGAGTTTTACTGTCAATTGGTTGATCTGATATATAATGGCGCATTCTAGGGCTGCCACAGAGTTGTGACATTATTCCAGGGCTGCTACATACTCTAAATTATGTATTATTATTATTTGACAATAAATATTTTCGGTATTACGAAATGCGGCCAAAAATTTCATGGAGAGGAAACGAACGAGACGAGGGAGGGGGAAGGCGGGGAAGGTGGAAGGAAATGGGGCGCACGGAAAAGGACATGCAGGGAGAATCAATTTGAGTGAGTGAGTGAAAGAGGCGATATCAATTATACCGCCGCCCTGGGAACCATTTACTGGATAACCAACCTCTGCCATTGGTCACCTCAGGAGGTGGGGAATGGGGGGGGGATCTCATGTCTACTTAAGTTTTCTGAAGGTTTCACTTCTACTGCGTGTCAAGTACAAGTTCAAATTAGAGCGTGCGCAAGTAATTTTTTTGATAAGTCTGTATTATTTTACGAAAAACGTTGCTTTACGATCCTTGACTAAGAATTCAGAAGTCGCAGGTTAAAATTATGGCGTGCGCAAATAATTTTTTTTTGATAAGTTTGTATTATTTTATGAAAATGCGTTGCTTTACCATCCTTGACTAAGAATTCAGAAGTCGCAAGTTCAAATTATGGCGTGCGCAAGTAAATGAATGATGCAGAAAATTATAATAATATAATTGTTATAATTACACGAATTATCATTTTCCTAGTTATTGCCGAACGTTTGTTTTATAATTGTATTTTTATCAAAGTTTTTATTCCAGCAGGACTGGGAGAGTAGAGCAATCCCAGTCTGCCATCATATTTCGTAAACAATTATAATGTAATAATTTATGAGAGTAAATTAAAGATCTCAAAGAAAAAAATAGAAATAAAATGTGCTAACATATTAAGTAGGTACCCAATTAAAACATAAAATGAAAATAAGTTAATAATTTGACAGTTATATAATACAGTCCTGACAGTTGATCCCCCGACAGTTGATCTGATGGACGGTTGATACCTCGGACAATTGATCCCCTGACAGTTGACCCCCCGACAGTTGATCCCTCGGACAATTGGATGGACATGGACATTGGGCGGACATTTGATCCCTCGGACTCGGAGGGATCAACTGTCGGCGGACCAATTGTCGGAGGATCAATTGTCGCCGGACCAATCGTCGTGAAACCGTTTTTTTCAATGACACTGAATGTATAGAACACAGTTTAGTAAATGGATTTTCTCAAAATTTCTACAGAACATTAAATTTTAGCAGAAAAGTGTTTCTATGAACACTGGTGAGCTCTGGTTTTATGAAATTACTATAAAAAAATTAGTAAGTGGTGCACAAGTTGTTTGGAAAAGTTAGTGTATATCATGTATTTTAGCGGCAGGGAGGGTAGGCGGGAGGGGGAGGGGAATCCGGGACTGGCGGGGGGGAATGAAGGGGGAAAGATTCGCGGGAGAAAGGGTCGAAGGAGGGGGGAAGTCGGGAAAGTGGACAGCGGAGGGGGGGGGGGGTTCGCGGGACGGAGCGAAGCGGAAAAGGGGAGTGCGAAAAGCAAAGAAGGTGGAGGGGGATCGCAAGAGGGGGGGAAGGGGAACGGGGATGAATAGGAAAGAACACGCAGGGAGAAACAATATCTTTATTTAAGTGGTATTGCAACGCATGCCGGGTTCAACAAAGAACGGGGACCCAAGGGAATGGACGTGCAGGGAGAAACAATTCGTTTCTTTGAATGGCATTGTAACGCGTGCCGGGAACCAGCTTGTATTTTTGATAAAATAATGCCTTAAAAATAAGTTTACCAGATTTATTTATTTATTTATTTATTTACACATATTCGGCATAACATGTGCGATTAACATAATTAACGTAACATGTAAATACCTAGTAACTAACCTAGTAACTTTGATAATTTATCAATTATTTTTATACGAAAAGACAAAAAAAGAGATGAGAGTAACATTTATAATACACTTGTCTAAAAAAATATGTATGTTTTATTTTTTTTTCATTATTTGTAATTTTAGTTAGAAAAAGCGTGAGGTGAGCCATTTTTAAAACTTTTTTATGTTTGCATGACAAATTTTTATATTTAAAAAATTATATGTTTATTTTGAACTAAAAAATTTGAAAGCGTATTTCATGACCTTTCAAAAACAGTTTTTAGTTTTGGGGTATGTTCAGAAATATTCCATTTATTTGCATTTCTTTGTAAAGCGGAAAGATTTTGACCATCTGAAAAATACGCCAAAATTTTGAAGGGTTAAATAGGTTACGTTAGGTTAGGATTATCGGCTATTTAAAAAAAAAAATTCATAGCTCTTATTGACTTTTCAAGGACTTGTTGACTTTATTCTCAGTTGGCATGAAACCATTTTGAAGGCCGCCCATCTTGAAACCGTCCACCTATTCGCTACTTGGTAACTGCTTATGTTAACAAACTAATCAAAAGGGCCTTTCACCAGCTACGCACAAATATTAACGGATGAAAGTAATTGCTCCTTTCTGTCTTTTCCTATGAACTTATTGTTCTGAGTAGTTGTGCGGAACACATACTACCATACGTTGAACTCAACAGTATTAGAGCGAGACATGTAGCATTAGCAGAGCAAGTGGTCATCACGTGTCGATCACGTGATGACGCGATGAAGCAGATCATTTGTTTACATTCGCTCCAACAAAGAATCGACATGTTTTGTTTTGTCTTGCCGATATTTCGTCACCTCATTTAAATAGGGTTCTAACTGACATTTTTTTCAAAAATGACCTTTGATTGCCAAAGCAGTTTTTTTGCTCATTTCTATACCCAAAATAATTTTCAGAACCATCCGTGTTGTATTTTCGTAGATATATGTATGACAAAGTTCTAACATCAAGCATTTTCAATAATAATTCATTTTACATTCTCACTACACTTACACTCTCTATTTTTCTTGTATCTGACAGTTGATCTTAAATTAGAGGCGCATTATGGTTCGTCACTTTATTTGGATAGGGTTCTAACTGTGTCTTCTCTATCATTTTCTATGGTTTCTAAGTTTCCAAAGACGAATTTTCGTAATCTATTTAACAATTTTAGTTAAAGTATTTTAGTTTATCGTATTTAAATGGAAAATATTTAAATAGGACGTAGCTTGGAATTGCATTAGTGAAATGTAATTAGAACCTTGTGCAATGTATTATTATGCCTTAGCTGGTTGTACAGGGTTCTATTTGCATGTTTAGGTATGTTCTATCCTATTTAAAGACTTTCCTTCAAAATATGTTCAATTAAAATACGTTTAACAATTTTCAACTTCAAAATCAGAAATTGTTTAATAGATTATGAGAAATCGTCTTTGCAAACTTTGACACCACATATCTCAGAACAAGGTGAAGTGAAGTTAGAACCCTATCAAAAGTTGCGTTCTTTTTGGGTGTATTTCTAGTAATAATTTATACTTGTAATAAGTTATTTTGTTTAAGTACAAAATGTAATTAATAATTAATAAATACATAATTATATAAATCCTTCGGTACCGGTAGAAGTGAAACCTTCAGAAAACTTAAGTAGACAATTTTCATTAGTGAAATATTTTTTGTTATTATTTATTATTAAGAAAAGAGAAATGCGATATTAATTCTTTTAATGCAGGTCGATAACTTAATAGTTTTTCTAGGATTACACAAATTATTGAGTATTTGCTCTACAAAACACATTAAATACAGCGTAAAACTTTCGATAGTAAAAGTTCACATTTTTTAAGTGAAAAGTTCTTTAGCACCGTTGTGATTTGAAACTCAATGAAACGAAAAATAGCGAAAAAGAGACAAAAACATCCATTAATAGGAGTAACTTTGCGAGAGAATGAGATAGTATATTTGGTCTCCTCTTTGTGACGGCTCTACACAAGGAAACATGTAGAAACATGTCTGAGTCCAACTACAAAAAAGCGGACACGTCACGTTCTTTTTGAGTGTATTTCTAGTAATAATTTATTCTAGTAATAAGTTATTTTATTTAAGTACAATAAGCAATTAATAAATACATAATTAAATAAATCCTTCGGTACCGGTAGAAGTGAAACCTTCAGAAAACTTAAGTAGACAGTTTTCATTAGTGAAATATATTTTTTTATTATTTAATATTAAGAAAAGAGAAATGCGATATTAATTCTTTTAATGCAGATCGACAACTTAATAGTTTTTCTAGGATAACCCAAATAATTGAGTATTTGCTTTAAAAACAACTTATATACAGCGTAAAACTCTCGTAAAATTAGTAAAAAGGTACCCCAAGCTAACTTGAAATGACCTAAGCCGTTTTTAGTGACTAGGTCCGAATAGCCAGGTACTTCCCCACCTTCCTCTCTCCATCACCTTTCCCTCCCCGCTCACCGCCATACCCACTTTGGCGGGCCCTCTCCCCCCAGCTCCTCAACCCGCCGGTTCTAAAACAGAAAAACCTGTTGAAACATGTCTGAGTGTCTCCAACTACAAGAAAGCGGGCACGTTGCCTTCTTTTTGAGTGTATTTCTAGTAATTATTTATTCTTGTAATAAGTAATTTTGTTTAAGTATAACATGTAATTATTAATTAATAAATACATAATTAAATTAATCCTTCGGTACCGGTAGGAGTGAAACCTTCAGAAAACTAAAAAAGACAATTTTCATACGTGAAATAATTTTTGTTATTATTTAATATTAAGAAAAATTGTAATGCGATATTAATTATTTTAATGCAGATCGGTAAATAAATAGTTTTTCTAAGATGGCCCAAATTATTGAGTATTTGCTAAAAAAAAACAACTTATATATAGCGTAAAACTCTCGTTAATAAAATAATACTTTTGGAAGATTTTTTGATTGATTCGTGTACAAACCGTGCTCTAAAGTAAGAATCCAAAATTTCAGTCCGTTTGTTGCCATAGGGCCAAAGTTGTGACCGATCGCAAATGTAAAAACCTATACCTACGAACGATGAGTTTTCTAAAAACTATACTTTTGGAAGATTTTTTGATTGATTCTTGTACCGACCGTGCTTTTAAGTAAGAATCCAAAATTTCAGTCTGTTTGGTGGATGATGGCCCAAATTATTGAGTATTTGCTAAAAAAAACAAATTATATACAGCGTAAAACTCTCGTTAGTAAAATTATACTTTTGGAAGATTTTTTTATTGATTCGTGTATAAACCGCGCTCTAAAGTAAGAATCGAAAATTTCAGTGTGTTTGGTGCCATAGGGCTAGAGTTGTGACCGATTCCAAGTGTAAAACGTGCCCTGAAAAACGATGAGTGTTCTAACAACTATATTTTTGGAATTTTTTTTGTTTGATTTTTGCACAAACTGTGCTTTTAAGTAGGAATCCAAAATAATCGTCCTGTTTGGTGCCATAGGGCCAAAGTTGTGACCGATCGCAAATGTAAAAACCTATACCTACGAACGATGAGTTTTCTAAAAACTATACTTTTGGAAGATTTTTTGATTGATTCTTGTACAGACCGTGCTTTTAAGTAAGAATCCAAAATTTCAGTCTGTTTGGTGGATGATGGCCCAAATTATTGAGTATTTGCTAAAAAAAACAAATTATATACAGCGTAAAACTCTCGTTAAAAAAAAAATTATATACAGCGTAAAACTCTCGTTAGTAAAATTATACTTTTGGAAGATTTTTTTATTGATTCGTGTACAAACCGTGCTTTAAAGTAAGAATCCAAAATAATCGTCCTGTTTGGTGCCATAGGGCCAAAGTTGTGACCGATCGCAAGTGTAAAAACAAATATCTCCAAATGATGAGTTTTCTTAAAACTATACTTTTGGAAGATTTTTTGATTGATTATTGTACGGACCGTGCTTTTAAGTAAGAATCCAAAATTTCAGTCTGTTTGGTGGATGATGTCCCAAATTATGAGTATTTGCTAAAAAAAAAAACAAATTATATACAGCGTAAAACTCTCGTTAGTAAAATTATAATTTTGGAAGATTTTTTTATTGATTCTTGTACAGACTGTGCTTTTAAGTAAGAATCCAAAATAATCGTCCTGTTTGGTGCCATAGGGCCAAAGTTGTGACCGATCGCAAGTGTAAAAACTAATAACCTACGAACGATGAGTTTTCTAAAAACTTTTCTTTTTGAAGATTTTTTGATCGATTCTTGTACAGACCGTGCTTTAAAGTAAGAATCCAAAATAATCGTCCTGTTTGGTGCCATAGGGCCAAAGTTGTGACCGATCGCAAGTGTAAATACAAATATCTCCAAATGATGAGTTTTCTTAAAACTATACTTTTGGAAGATTTTTTGATTGATTCTTGAACGGACCGTGCTTTTAAATAAGAATCCAAAATTTCAGTCTGTTTGGTGGAAGATGGCCCAAATTATTGAGTATTTGCTAAAAAAAAAACAAATTATATACAGCGTAAAACTCTCGTTAGTAAAATTATACTTTTGGAAAATTTTTTGATCGATTCGTGTACAAACCGTGCTCTAAAGTAAGAATCCAAAATTTCAGTCTGTTTGGTGCCATAGGGCCAGAGTCGCAAGTCGATGGGTCGAGAGAGTCAGGCTCAAAATGTTAAAATGCCTCTCTCAACCAAGCGTTCTTGACCCGGTCCGCCACGTCGCAGGTGGCCAGATGCATCCGCCGCCAAGACCTGGACAAACTTCACCCCACGAACCCGGGCACCCCTGCTTAGTCACCAAACGCAATGATCTTCTTGAGGTGACCTATGGCAGAGGTGTTGGTTAACCAGTTAATGGATCCCGGGGAGATTGATCCCCCCCGCCGCCCTTCCCACTCCCCTGCAATTCTTCGTCTACAATTATACAATTATTCCTTACTTAAGTCATTTCTTCACCCCCCCCTACCCCCCCCCCCCCTATCCCGCCCTACCCCCACCATCTACCCCCCTCCCCCACCACCCACCTCCGCCCTTCCCACTCCCCTGGAATTACTCGTCTACAATTATACAATTAGTCCTTACTAAATCTATTTCTTCACCCCCCTACACCCCTTTCACCCCACCTACACCCCCACCATACCCCCCCTACCCCCCCTACCCCCCTACCACCCACCCCCTACCCCCCTACTCCACTTCCCCCCCCCCTGGGGTGACCTATGGCAGAGGTGTTGGTTTTCCAGTCAATGGTTCCCGGGGTGGCGGTACCCTGTATTCCCAAATTGTAATTCCTCATTTATTATCATTCAATTAGTCCTAACTTAAGCAATTTCTATTTCCCCCCCCCCTACCCCCTCCCCCTGTCTCCCCCACCTCCCCCTACCCCCCATCCCTCAGGGGTGACCCATGGCAGAGGTGTTGGTTATCCAGTAAATGGTTCCTTGGGCGGCGGTATAATTCACTCACTCAAATAGATTCTCCCTGCATGTCTTTTCCCATGCGCCCCGTTCCCTTGTTGTAGGTACTAGAGATGTGAAATTTAATTATGATAGTACTTGAGATGTACTCGAAGTCGGGTTCTTAAATTCCTCTTTCAACCAATCGCCTTACAATGCAGAAGAAGATATGGATTCATATGTCCGTCTAATCCACGACATTTGTATAGCATTTAAAAACCCGCTCCGTGGGTTTTTGCTGCTAGGCCCTGCGCGTGGTGGCGACACCCCGGTAGCCTCTGGGGAGAGAGTCCGGCTGGAAAGGTCAAAATGCCTCCCTCAACCAAGCTCTCTTGATCCGGCCCGCCATGCAGCAGGTGGGCAGACGCATCCACCGCCAAGACCTGTACAAACCTCACCCCATGAACCCGGGCACCCCTGCTAGTCACCAAACGTAACGAACCACTTTAGGTGACCTATAACAGAGGTTTTGGTTATCCAGTTAATGTTTCCCGGGGAGGCGGTTCCCCGTATTCCCAAATTGATCCTCCCCCCGCCCTTCCTACTCCCCCGCAATTACTCGTCTACAATTATACAATAAGTCCTTACTAAAGCCATTTCTTTACCCCCCCCCCCCCTTCCCCCCCCCCCCCCCCCCTACCCCCTACTCCGCTACCCCCTTCCCCCCCCCCTAGGGTGACCTATGGCAGCGGTGTTGGTTTTCCAGTCAATGGTTCCCAGGGTGGCGGTACCTTGTATACCCAAATTGGAATTCCTCATTTATAATTTTTCAATTAGTCCTTACTTAAGCCATTTTTATTCCCCCCCTCCCCAATCCCCTCCCCAATGCCCCCCCCAATCCCTCTCCCCATACCCCCCCCCCCCTGGGGTGACCCATGGCAGAGGTGTTGGTTATCCAGGTAATGGTTCCCGGGGCGGCGGTATAATTCACTCACTCACTCACTCGCTCAAATTGTTTCTTCCTGCATGTCCTTTCCCGTGCGCCCCATTCCCTTACACCTTTCCCGCCTTCCCCCTCCCTCGTCTCTTCCATCACCGTAAATTTTTTTGCCGCATTTCATACTACAGAAAATATTTATTGTCAAATAATAATAATACATAATTTAGAGTATGTCGCAGCCCTGCAATAATCTCACACCTCTTTGGTAGCCCTAGAACGCGCAATATATATCAGATCAACGAATTAACCGTAATGTTCCATATAGGTACATGTTTTTTATGACCAATCAGAATGCTTCCCTCTCCGATTGGTCATTTATATAAGATCAACATAGACAAAACGTGTAAAATGTATATGCCACCGAAAAATGGGCGTGGCTTACAGCAAAATCTCGATGACTTAAGTTGATCTATAAGGATCCACATATGTATGCCAGCTTCGGTAATAGATCAACTTATCCGTTTGGATCAACAAGAGCAAACGGATCAACTAAAAACTGGTCTACCGTCACGAAAGATCAACTTAGTACGAGAGGGTATAAATATATATATATATATGCACACATATACATATATATATATATGTATTTTATGTTTGTCTGTATGTATGTTTATGTGTGTATAGACGTGTGTATATATGCATGTGTGCTTGCATGTACACATACTAAAAAATGAATAAAAAAGTTATGTACATTTTTATAAACTAATGCTAATTTACTTTTTTCTCCTTTCTATTTCCTATGTGTGTATATAAGCAAGTGTGCTTGCATGCAAGTACACATATACATGTTTATTTATTTTATGTATGTATGTATTTATATGTATGTTTATGTGTGTATAGACGTGTGTATATGTGCATGTGTGCTTGCATGCACACATACTAAAAAATGAAAAAAAAATTATGTACATTTTTATAAACTAATGCTAATTTATTTCTTTTCTCCTTTCTATTTCCTACTTTTTGTTATAATTTTTCCAATTTTTAGCATCATTTATACTAAATCCATATGTTTACACTAGACTTCATATTTCATACAAAGTAAGTATGCTCCATTCGTCACCATGAAATAGGCATCCGCCTGGTATGGTGATTTAATATATCTACGTTATGTAAACGTCACAATTATGTAACATGTATTGTATAAATAAAAATAAATATATAAAATTAACGGAGTTCAACTAACGAAGCTTTTAGAATTGAAAGTTGTCGTATGCGCGATCCCTAGACACTAATTCAACTAAGACGCAACCAATTTATTCCATCCGATCCGTGAGAATCGAAAATTGATAAATGAAATGTAAGACCTCATTAACTAATTAACTTCCGTTTAGTGTCTGTAAAAGTAAAAGTTAATGTAAATGCGGACTGCCAATGAATATTTGGGTTAGTACTTCAATTCAACATTGCAAATTTATGAATATTTTTACATAATTGTTTGACATTTCGGAGCGTCATTTCTTAGAAAATACCATCAGTGTTTTCAGCGCATATCGATTTCTTATTTATTCCCCGTCAATACCGGTTCGGCTGTCAACGGTGAAACCGTGCTAGGGACAACGATATAAAATCATCGGAAGTTACGCCTGTCGATCCGATGTTGTTAAGTTATCGATTTCACTGTGCTCCAGGCAACATTAAAAAGATTATTTCTTCAAAATAGGCATATTTACTTTGTGGCGTCATCATTAATTTAATGACAAACAAATACCTTTGTGTAACACCACTATTTTATTAACAATATCAACATGTTTCGAAAACTATGTTTTCTTCGTCAGGATAATAAGTCAATAAAAAATAACAAAAGACAAACAAGTATAGACTAATTAGAACATAGACAAAATATTAGATAGGAGAGGTGATTAATTACCTAAAATATATCATAAAAAACAATTATATAAAATTAAATATAAAAATTATTTTAGAATGGGTAAAAATTACATTAACATAATAAAAAATCTTTTAAAAAGAAAACAAGAAGTCTAAATAACAAAATAAATTATTATAAATATAAGTATTAATACGAAAATAAATTTAAAAGATGGCTATTTTTAAAAAACGTTTGGTTATTTATAATATTTAATTTACTATTAACACTTTTTCTAATTTCTAAAATTTCTAAATTATCTAATTGTATACCCGTTGTGTTAGTGTGTAAAATTTTTAAACCTTTATTAATATCAAAAGTAATAATTTTTATATTTTATTTTATATAATTGTTTTTTATGATATATTTTAGGTAATTAATCACCTCTCCTATCTAATATTTTGTCTATGTTCTAATTAGTCTATGCTTGTTTGTCTTTTGTTATTTTTTATTGACTTATTATCCTGACGAAGAAAACATAGTTTTCGAAACATGTTGATATTGTTAATAAAATAGTGGTGTTACACAAAGGTATTTGTTTGTCATTAAATTAAAAAGATTAAATTGTAAGTTAGGTAAAAGTTTTTTTTGTTACAAGACGGCCTCCGTGGTCTAGGGATTAGGCTATCGACTAGCAATCCGGAAGTCGCAAGTAAATTTTATGTGGTTAATTTGGGTTACTTCACAATTTATTAATTTAAAATAATATTTATATTCTTTATTTGCGGCACGTTCCAGAATTGAAGATACTCTCAGTAAGGCCCTGACCACCATTCAGAATGAAATGTTGCTTGGAATGGCTTTAAACCTATTTGATGACTAAATCTAGTTTCTTCCCACCTTCCTCATATCTATCTCCTTCTCCTCCCCACTATCTTCAGCTTCGCAACATATTCCAATTGGGGATTTCATAGTCTCACTGTCTAGATCAGGGGCCTCCAAACTATGGCCCGCGGGCACGCCATATTTTATTTTAATTACATTGCAAAATTTACAATACTTAAAATTTACAACTCTCAAAATAATAATCAAATGTTTTCATTTAACGACCAACTAAGAAACGCAATAACCGATAATACAGTAAAACATTTTAATTGCAATTAGTGATATGAGATTCATCCTAAACACGTGCAATAAGTAGGTAAATCATATAATTAAATTAAACAGTATAATAACTATGATTAATGAGATTTTTGAAGCTGTCTTTCAAGTGACAATTTTTTGCAGTTGTGGATCAAGTTTACTAATAAGGGGCCATCCATAAATTACGTCACACCTTAAGGGGGGGGGCAGTAGAGAAGTGTGACAAGGGGTATGGGGGGGTCAAAAATCATGAAATTCTAGGGGGGAGGGGGTCTCACAAATGTGACAGGGGGGGGGGGGGGTCTAAAAATCATGAAATTCGTGTGATGGATGGCCCCTCAGTGGAAATTATCAGTGGCGACTTCAAATGCTCGTCAGTAAATTTTTGCAACTGTAAATAAATATCTATCAATTTCAGAGGTATGATTTCTGATTTATTGATTGATTAAAATTATGATGAAAGGGGAGGAGGGGGTGGCGATGGAGAGTCAGTGTCGCCTTTGGGCTAAAAAGTTTGGAGACTTGACGATTGATGGCAGTTGAGATTTTTGTGCGGTCACAAAAAAAAAGTGTTTTAACGGATTTCATAATTGATTTGTTTTATTTACGTAAAGAAAATGGATCCTACAGAAATATAATAAATCATATATTACACTAGAGCAGTGATGAACAACATGTAAGCTGTCTTGCGTTCGGCCCTCGTGGCCAAATAAAATATTTTTAAAAAATTGCAGTTAAATTTTTCAATGGTTTGGTTTGCACTAGTGTTTAGCGGAAAACTTAAGTACTTCTTCAAAGTTTTGAATCAGCCGCTCAAAATAATAATATTTTTTTTGCAAAAATTTCACCTTCGCAACGCAGCACTTTTTGAGATCAATGTTTCATGTATTTGAAAGGTTTCCATTTTACAAAATACAACAAGTTTTCTTTATAAATAATTATTTGACATTTCGAACGATAAAAAAAATCAAGCAGCATTTATTGGTTTGACCTAGTATTTTTTAATATAATTCAACTTTTAGGAATGATAAAAATCGAGAGCATTTATTTATTTGGCCTTGGTGATATAAAATTGTCGCTTGCGGCTCTTTTCTAGTTACTTTGTGTGATTAAAAAAAAAAAAAAACACCTTTTTTTGAATATACAAATAGGTTGCGCGACACCATTCATTACAAAGTTAACCTTGTCAAATATGTACCCTAACCTCTAACAATATAAAAACCTGCTAAAAAGGTTGCCCATCACTGGATTTGACGGTCTAATTTAGAATCAAAAAAACGAAATCATAAAATTGTAGCCTATAAACTAGTCCCAGCAATAGCTCGTACGGACGTCATCGATGATCGTTCACTTCCTTCTCACACTTCGAAACTAAACGAAAAATACGGTCACAGTCCTAGATGTGACCGTTTCTTTTTCAGATTTATCTTGAGATTTATCCTTAGATTTTTGATTGAGTTTCGCTAATATTCTCTTAATTTATTTAAATATTACAAATTGAGATTTTACTCATTAAGTAAAAAAAAAAAAAAATTATCGGAAAGCCTGATTTCCGGAGACAATTGGTTAGGATTTGGAGTTAGTTCATGAGTGAATAATAATAATTGTGGAAGAAAACAAATCCCAACAAGCACTGTTTAAAGCGGTCAGTAAGAATTTTTTAAGACGATTTCTGAATTTCAGGCGAAGCCGAGTAATAAAACGAGTAAGTCATTAAAAAGATGATTTTCGTTATCCTGGATATCCGCCCTCTCCAATTTCTCAAAACCAATCACAATGGTACAGAGAAAATAATTGAAACATTCTTAGAAAAGTTTCCTTTAAAAAGGTGCCGTTTTTTATCAAACGATTTCGTAGTCGTCTTCCTAGAACACAATTTAATAAAATACATACATTATTAGATGCAAAGTGAAGACTCTGACATTCTAAATGAGTGTCACAAAATATTATGCGAAAATACGCAACGGCATCGTGTATTGAATTTTAATGAACCGGTGATTTTGTTCTGAATTTCAAATAACGTTAATGACATTTATTTGACAGTCGCGAGTCATGAACACATGCACACTTATTTAAAGCAATATAATAAGTCATTTGTACGCGGAAACGTGCTTGCTTCCTACACTAAAGATTTACAAATAATGTATTTCCTCTCATTGTCGTTGTGACTTCTACGTGAAAGAGTGCCAATGTCCGCTTTACGGCTTATTTTTATACTTTCGCAGAAAAAAAAATGTGGTCTTAAAAATGGTGGCCTCCTGGTGTTAGGGCAACCTGTGCAGCCAAACAGTTATTCCATTATTTTTAAATAGAAAAAAACATCCCAAAAATTTGTGATCGTTATAATTTTTTTCCACCTGTAGTGCTTACATCTTACTTAGTTTTAGTTGAAATGATTGAATGTGTTAGTGCCAGTTATTATTGGCTGCGCTCGGTGAACAATTTTGTGATTATTTTGGGAATGAACATTTTATTCCATGGCAATTATTTGTTGGCCCTTCCGCTCCTCTCCCCCGCTCCCCGGTGTAAACACGCCGCAGTGCATTCTCGCAAATAACGGGATAAGCTCTTCGTTAATTATAACAATCGCATGAATAAAACTCGTCGCAAATTGAGTTACAAACAATACGTAGTGAAACGCTGTGAGAAAACACACCTTCAATGAGAACATCTTACCAAAATTTATCCTGAGTAATTTCCAAACAATAAAAATAATTGCCATTATAAGCGAATAGGAATAATTTTACCGAGATTATCATCTTCTAGCTGAAACAGAATGTGTTCCGAATGTTTTCTACGAATCAACAACAAAATTAGATTGCTCCGAAATTTATTTATCCTGAAAAATAACACAAGCATAAACGGAACAAAAATAATATAAACACAAACGGAATATTTGTTGTGATCGGTTCTATCATTGTTCTGTTGTTTTTGCTATGCTCGGATCACATGGAGTCGGTTACGACGTGTGCCGAACACAGCCGGTAAGAGAAAACTTCCTTTTGCGAGAGCTTGCCAGACAAAATCTAGCTAGCGAGTTATAAGAACGTCTGTTCTCTTAAACCATATTTGTATTGTGCGTAATAACAATAAACAGCCCCTGTGATTTCAAAGAACCAAAATCAATCAAACAACAAAGTACTGATATACGGTCCAGTACTAATAATAAAGACAAATATCTCTGTAAAAGATTGCAGAGAAAGAGACATTACGCAAATCAAAAGCTTTTTGAATTATAATTTTCACTCATGTGAAATGTGAAGGCATGGGGCGGTTGCCCAGCGGAATAGAAGCTTGATACTACGCATTTGACCATGAGGAATGATTCATTGATGTATATTGTTTAAAAGATTAGCTACCTGCCTAGATTTACACTTTCATGGATCACAGATTTACACTAACATTGTACTTACTCTTGTATCGGATTTATATACCTTCCAATGAATAACTGTTTAAGGGATATTTACGATTAATTAACGTTCAAGATATTTCTAATTTTGAAACTGTTAATGTGTGCTGGAATCTCCTTGCATTATTACGATAATACTAATAAAACAAATGGATAATTTGTATACTACCTTTTTTTTTCTCAAAGGGCGCTGTACAAATTTTTACTTCATAGGCTCTAGTTAATCATCTAAAAACGATACAGAAAATATACTCAGCTGGCAGGTCACTTCAAATAAACACAACTTTACTAGACAGTTTAAGCCTGGGTAAAACATGATAGTTTTCCCCACCATTTATGGATATGATTTTTTTTATGCGAATATCGCACAAGAGTTCCAACTGCTCCCGTCTGGAGCCAGTGAGACTATGGCGTCCCCAGTTGGAGTATGTTGTGAGGCTGAAGTTAGTGGGGAGGGGAAGGAGATGGGGAAGAGGAAGGTGGGAAGTACCTGGCTATTCAGATCTAGTCACCAAAGATGGCTAAAGCCATTTCAAGCAGCGTTTCAATTTTGAATGGTGGTCTTATACCAGGGCGACACTGAGAGTATCTTCCACTCTGAAACGTTCCGCAAATATACTTTGTATTATTTATAAATGAATTAATTGTGAAATAATACAAATTAATCAAATAAAATTTATTTGCCACGCCGGGATTCGATCCCGCGACCTTCGGATTGCGAGTCAAGAGCTTTACCGCTCGACCACGCCGTCTTATTGAAAAGATGAGTTTTAAGTTTACTCCTGAAATCTGTCGAATTTTAATTTGCTAGAGATTTTTTTTTCTTCAGGGCCTCGTGTGTGGAGCTAATAAAAAAAAGAAGTTTTACGTTTTTGTAAATGTTCGTTTTTATCATCTCCGCTAAAAATTTTATTTTGTCTTTTACCAAACCAAAGTCGATATTGTTAGAAATTTCCTGAAACCAAAACCAGTGGAGTTGTATTGTTAGAAATTTCCTGAAACCAAAACCAAAAATAAATAAAAGGAAAAAAGATTTTAAAACATTGTGTGAAAATGGTTGCTGAAAAATCTTCACCACGTAATTGAAAAAAAAATATTCGACCAATTTTTAGCAATCAGTTTTATGAGTAAATTGCCTCAAGAGCCGTTTCGTACAATAAAGATTTTATGAATACTGCGGTCGTTTGTTGTATTTTTAAGTTGTCAATAAGTACACACCTTGGATCACATAACAGTTAATTCTAAGAATGTGGGCCCAATACGTAAAGTACTCAAATTATGCACCATTCATGCGAGAAGACCCGTCTGTTGGACCCATCAGTCTTGGCTGACCTGAGCGTAACTTGCCTTTGGGTAAGACCAGCCAAGTATGATGGTGACGTATACACCATTAGGCAATTTTTTAACTGAACTCTTTCTGTGACTCGAAGGCATTCGTTTAGAACAAGAGCATTTTTGACGATTTCTAGTTGCACCTTTTACTAAACGAGTTACTTTTCTTTTTCAAAAGTTTCAGAATTTATTTATAATTTTTTTGGAGCCATTATTTATTTATTTATTAAACGCCCGTAAGGCTTTTACAAACATAATACACGTCAAACATTGTATTTAAAATCACTTCAATATATAAAAAAAAATCACTTTAAATTTACAAACCTTATGCATAAACATGTCAGTTATTTTCACAACTAATTATGTTTGCTTTGATGCAGAACGGAGGGGTTTGGAAAATATCGAAAAGGTCTGTACATAAAATGGCACTTTGGTGAAATCGCGCAAGCAGTGAGTGATATGAATAGTTAGTGGAAAAGACAGTGGGGTCGAGTAGATTTAACAGATACACGGAAATTTATAACACTCAACATTTAAGTATATTTTATATATTTATATTTACAAATGTAATTATAATTTTATAATTTTGTAATTTTTAGCTCCCTTAACATTTACAGGGAGTTGGTTGAACTCTTTATAAGAAATATGTTTTCTGTTCCCAATAAATTTGTTTTAGGAAGCCTAAAATCATTGAAGTTTCTCGTAGGATAACAAAGAACTGTATTATTAATACTAGCATTTTTCAACATATAATCTGGTAACATTTTATTTTTTAACTTATAAATAAATATTAGGGATATGTAGACTAATCATTAACACACTTAAGAAGGTGTTGTATGGTTTTTATCTCATTATATCCGCTACAACACAATATAGACCTCTTGCATTTGTTCTGAATTATTGCCATTCTTTAAACCTGTGTTTTATTGCTCAAAAAGATTACACTTGTGCAATAATTCAGGTGCAATGGCTACAGTGGTGTTGTCTCCTTCTTTAAAATTCTAATTTTCCCTTTATTCTACTTAAGAAGTTAAACTTTTTTAGGACTGTCACGGGGTTATTCAGTAATTTAAAAGCATATGAACATCATTAATAGTACTCCAATAAACTACATTTTTGAACAAAAGGCACATTTCAAAAATCACAAATTATCACTAATAGATCAGTTAGACAAGCTAAAAACAAAAAAAAACATTCAAACTCCGACGGTAAACACAAGCATTGGACAAAGACACCATAAATACAAGGAATAAAGGCACTCAGCAATATTTTGCTTTATTCAAAAACAAGGAAAATCAAAAAAAAATCAGTTACAAAATTAAAAGATGGATTAAGGAACAAAACGGATAGACAATATTAGACAGCAAGCAAGAAAAATGCAGATAGCAAGAAAAATGCAGATAGCAAGAAAAATGCAGATAGCAAGAAAAAACTATACCTAACTTAAAAGAAAAAATCATATACACGTAAAATACATTATCATTGTAAAACACACACATACACAACCTTATCTCATAATAGACCGGTCAGCAATTGAATGGGCATCGCGTTGAGATCTCACCCGGGCGTCGAGTGTTCGATTTCTCGGCTGGCTAAGTAAAATTCGTAACCCGGTAATGTTTGTCTTAAAAAAAAATTTAAAAACATGCAGATTTTTTTTTCATTACCCCCTTATTTATTTTATTAAAATTTAATAATTCATCTTATTGAATTTTGTATTGTATAATGTGGGTTTCATCACGGCTTAGCCACCAAGTGGGATCCCCATTATCAAATTATGTTGTAAAATATAAGTTATCGTGCCATTGTACCAACTTAAATAATATAAAATGTATTATACCTTTTTTCAATTACAAGTTGTCTCGATTTGTATTGAACGCTTCTGAGAAACTTCCTTAGAAAATATTTCTTCCTTTCTCCAAGCGGTTTAAGTTACAAGTATAAATAGGAGACCATACGGGAGATGCATATTCCAGTTGCGATCTCACATGGGAGCAGTAAACTAGTTACATTGACTCAACATTATGAAAAGTTCTTTACGAAACATAAATTTGCATTACTTTATTGGATATTATTTCGCATTGATTATCATAGGTAAGTTTCTTATGGAAAACAACTCAAAGTTCATTGATAAATGATACTAATACAAATTAATTATTATTAATTGATTTCCATGTAGATATTGGATTCCGTGAACAGAACCTTCAGGAATATTTTTTTTATTTATTTTACATCAGCTATTTATGTTTTGCTGTAGAAGCTTTAGGTCATCTGAAAACAGATTGAATTTAACATTTCGCAAACACAAATAATAGACTTAACAGTGAAGCTATCAGAAAGTTATTAAAGTAATCGGTTAATTCGATCAGAAAATTTAATTACATCTCGATTTCCTGTAAAAACACTTCCGGATTATCTTCACCGAGCGTAATACTACAATCATAAAGGAGCCAGACCGCACTCACCGCGCTGTTAATATTGAAAATAACTCGGCACTCTGCAATTTGCTTGTGCGCACAGGGTGGGATATATTTATTTTAATCATCTCTGTTTGCAAAAGCGATCTCTAACACGCCTCACAAAACGAAAGTCTGTCTTCGGAAAATTTACGCGTATTATTATAATAAATTTCCGCTGATTGTATTGTTATTTCACGTTGCATAAAGCGGTTCAGATCGCCATTGTCCTCGGAGGGCTTTGAAGAGATTGGTATTGAAACAAAAAGCAAGTGGAATGGGCGGTTCTGGAAAATTTCTCAACTTACCGCAGAAGAAATAAGAGCCGATGCTATCTGCTCTGATTATAGGCTGGAAGTTTGATGGCTTAACCAACGAATGAACAATCTTCTCCGGTAGGTCCAGTACTCCAGTAGGGACAGCTTCCACTTGCCTCGCATGAAAGTACGTACTTATTTACGAAGTTAAATGAAACGTAAACAAAACCAGTTTGCAAAAAGAAAGAACAAAGCTCCGATGAACCTTGTAAAAATAATCCAAATTTAAATCAGATTCCTTGTATATAGTGTGCAAGTGGTCGGTGCGTTGCACTGGTTCAGAAAACAACAAAATTCAAACGTTTCATAACATATTCAAAATTTTATAATTAAGTCTGAGCACTTGAGGAGTATTTTTAGAGAGGCTCCTATTTTAATGTTGCATGTTTTCAAAACATTTAACACCACGCTTAAAATACTCTTTTCTTCATGCTACACAACAACGTGAATTTATTTATATTCTCCATTAGCTGGAGCGTTTTTTGCCACAATATGGCCCCATTTAAAATACCTCGGATTGGTTTGCTGCCAGTTTTGACAAATTTTCCCTTATTTGTAAGTATTTATTAGAAGTTTACGATTTTATAATATGTTTTTTATAAATTCTACGAATATGTGCTAATCGACAAAAGATGGGTGAATTCATTGGCTATATAGAACTGTAATCAGTTTGTATGTCTCTATATTAAAATTCGGAGGTATGATTTTTTAATGTTTTTAAAATGTTCACCAAAAAATCTCGAGCAAACGGTGAAAAAGTTTTAAATTGCGCTGTCGCTCCAGTGGATAATGCATCAAAAACATTTTTTCTGCCTTTTCATGCTATTTCCAATAACTATAGAAAAATGTTTTGCAATTCCCGGAGAATTTTAATGGAAAACATATCTAACCATAAGCGATTCACATTTTCAATTTGAGAGGCTGGTACGCCATAGGTCAGTAATTCGCTACGTTTGGTGAATTAGCAGGGATGCCCTGGTTTATAGAGTGAGGTTTGTTTAGGTCTTGGTGGCGGATGTGACTGCCCACCTACTGCCTGGCAGGCCGGATCGGGAGAGACTGATTGAGGGAGACCTTTTGACCTCTCTAGCCGGCCTCTCTCGACCCATCGCCTTGCAGCACAGTGGAAACGGTGGATTCATGCGTTCGCCACTCCTGAACATATTGATCTGCGTTTTTCCATCCCAAAACTTCCTCTCCTTCTAAAATCTTCTTCACAGCAGGCCCTGAGGGAATTTTTGTGAACTATTTTTTTTAAATCACTCTCGACTGACACTTGTGTAGGCACCTTTCAAATTTTAATGGCACATAAAAATAACTTGCTCATTCATGAAACCATTAAAAATCTAGTAAAACTACACATTAACTTTAATTACTTCTCACTATCTGAAGAAATATTAATAAATTATTGATTCTGTTTAACATTAAATTTAATGAATATTCTTTCTTCAAGAATCATTATTAAACGATTATTAGTTTTATCACATGAAATAATAAATATGTGTTCTCGGAATCATTTTAATAGTTAGTGTGTTCATCGATTACAATTTAACTAAATTACTCGTAATATAAATTATTAATATGGGAGAGTTTATTGTAGGTGCCTATTCTGAACACTGGAACAAGTATTCGCTCATTCTGGTGCAAGATTGATTCGTGGAATGAAATGAAACATCTTTACATGAGATATTAAAATAACGACAATTATTATCGTTGATCTGAGAACTCATTATTATAAAAAATACTAATTTCCGTTGTGATTCGCTTTGAAACAATGAACTCTGGAACTTTTTCATTGATTTTAAGTTAAATTGTAAGTTATCTTTGAAGATGAAGATAACAATAATAATCTAAACGAAAATATGAAAAGGAAAAAGAGACAGAAAAACAGAAAAAGATGATGGTCGCAACTGGGACTCGAACCCAGAGCCTCTTGTTGTTGTTGAACCCTGCTATATGTTATTTTCTCATTCTTTTTTATCTTATTCTTCCTTCTTTTCGTAAAAATAATATTTGGATGATTTGTATAGCGCCGTTTTTTTTGTGAAAAATCACCTCAGGGGCGATTGCAGATAGCTTTTCTTTTTTTACATTAACTTCACTCAGGAGGCCCTGAGGAAAATAATTTCCCTCAGGGCCTATATCATCTTTGATGATGCTATGTGGAGGGTGTTTTTGAGGAGAGGAAGGAGTGAACGGGCTAATCCTGTTTATCCTTGAACGTTATCTTATGACATGAAAATGTATTACTTTTGTATAGGTTAATTATTATTAATTTCATTTTATCTATCCTGCATGCTTTAATCTTTGTTTTTTTATTTGTGTTTTACATTTCGTTCTTCTTTTTCTACCACTTTATATTTTCTTTAATGTTTTAATCTATGTTTTTATATATATATACCATACATTTTTGTAGAAACTTCGCTGGTTTATTTTTATTTATTTATTTATTTATTATTTATTTATAGATAGATACAAATGAAATTACATATTAGGAGTTTTGCCTGTCCAACTAGGAAAGTTTCCCGTTCCAGGACAGACAAATTGACATGTTTAGTTCATATTATTCCTGAAATGTACATAATTTCATAACAAAAAAAAAAACAAAAAAGTTTCATTTTTCTCTGAAACTAAGGTGTGTAATAAAGAAAATGTATATAATATGTATAAATATAAGTACACATACATTATTTGTGACAAAGTAGAAAAGGTAATCTGGTAGCATATATTATAATCGGATTTACCGTATTAACTTGGTAACATATAATATATTAAGATTTACAGAGTATGAGATAAGTAGGTATGTTAGTAGCATTGAGAGGTGTAACATGTACCTGATAACAAGATGGAGGATGGTTTATGTAACCATGTTTTATGTAATTACACTTAATAAAATATGTATAACTGTTTGTTTGTCAAATAAACTAAAATTTCAAAAAAAAAAAAAATACATTGGAAGTAAAACTTTTTATTCGGTATTTTCCTAAAATTCAAAAGCTCTTCATGCTCAAATCCTCAGCATGCTCTTATTAATGGGAGACACTTGTAAAAGTTTTTTTTAGGGAAGAACATTACTCTCTCAAGAATGTGTTTAATTTTTCCCTTTTATTTTATTAAATTTTAAATACATTTATTGGCGTATCATTAAAATTAAACCATCTAACCACTGGATATCCGGTTAAGGCATTCCAGTTTCGTAATTCATTACCTGCTGAATTCAATTACTCATAATTCCGGACTAATATTAATGGTGGCTGTCTATCCACTTCATTAAAATATTCATTATTAATGTACATTTACCCAACGATCAAGAAGGTTTATTTTAACCACTTGATCTTTTAGATGAATTAAAATAATTTCGCAAACATTCTAGTATTTCGTAATTTCTGCCTCAACTAACAAAATAATGATAAAAGGGATCACAGATCATCTCACAGATTTACTAATAAACGTATTTTATTTTTTACACGACTGTTTATTAGACACAAATGGCTGTGTCCGAGTATAGACTCAAAAACGTCTCGACCGATTTCGCTGAATATTTTGAAGTTTTTTCTTATCAGTGACAGAAGTGTTTAGAGAGGGTCAAAAAATATTACCGTGTTTAAATAGGGGGGGGGGGGAACCGCGACCTTCAATGCTAGAAGACAGAAAATAATTACACATGCGCCTGTGTATGTCCCCTTTGAACTCACCCTCCATGAACATGTTACTAGATTTAGTTAAAAAGGGTCAAAAGTAAAGGGTTTGACCGTTCCGAAAATTATAAATAAATACGGGCAACGGACATCCACTTATCTTGTCCCCACCATATTTAATAAGATGCCAATGAACACAAAAATCGAATCCAATTGTACATCTCAAAAGAAAAGTTAAAAAATGGCTAATGGATCAAAACTTTTTGTATTGATATTGTTTGTGATGTATAAATATGACTATTGGTAATTTGCCTGTGTTATATCTGTCTGTCCGTATATTTTAAAATAAAGAATAAAAAAATTTAAAAAAATAAAAAAAGCTCAGTTGCATTCGATCGAAATGTGCGGAAAAAACACACTGGTTGGAATTGATTGCCAAAATAAATTCCTAGTGTGCAGATGCACTTTTCAATCAATAAATAATCCCACATCGAGAGTTCTTTTTTATGAAAATTATTTTTTTTTATGAAAACCAAAATCCGAAATATATATAGATGTATATTTCATTTTTGGCCGCAAAAAACTTCCAATTGGGCCGCAGCTTGGGCACGCCTGATTTATCGTTTATGTTTCGTTTGGCGTTTCGTCATGGTTTAGAAGAAGTCGGGGACGCCTGATGAAGACTCAGAACGTTACTCTAAATCATTCATAACCCCGAGCAACGCGTTCGTCTTTTTGAAGTGAAATTTCTTTACCGGCGTTAGTGATTCGGAATTCAGGATGACACAGAAATTACGCATTAGCACGAAACATCACACTGCGCTCATTGGCCGATTTGATTATGATGTCACTTTTAAAGGCTCCTATTGGTTGAGCTATAAAACGGAAATGACCTAGGTCTGCGCTCATTGGCTGCTTTGATAATGACCTCACTTTTCAAGGCTTGAGATTGTTTTGGTAAAGTTTCGCTTCTACCGTGTGTGAACTGCACTCGTATTTTTTTATATGAATACCGCAGAAGAGTTCCAACTGCTCCCGTCTGGAGCCAGTGAGACTATGGCATCCCCAATTGGGGTATATTGTGAGGCTGGAGGTAGTGGGGAGAGAAAAAAGATAGGGAAAAGGAAGGTGGGGAATTACCTGGCTATTCAGATCTAGTCACCAAACACGGCTAAAGCCATTTTAAGCAACGTTTCAATTCTGAATGGTGGTCTTACACCGGGCGATACCGATTGTATCTTCCACTCTGGAACGTGCCGCAAATATACCATATATTATTTTAAATTAATAAATTGTGAAATAACACAAATTAATCAAATAAAATGTATTTTCCGCGGCGGGATTCAATCCCGCGACCTTTGAATTGCGAGTTAAGAGCCTATATAATAATTTGTAAGAGTTGATAAAGAAAATAACTAATCGGGTATTTTGCTACAAGTTAATTCGTTCAAAATGTTCCCAATGTGATTTTATTATTTGAACTTGATTTCCCCCACCAATCAAATAAGCTTCTTTCTTTATGGCGAGGAAAAGCTATTACAATTTTAGTTAGCTTATTTTTTTTTTTAAAAACGCAAGTTTTTTACGTTAAAAAAATGTAAATTGGTAAATAAATAATGAAAAAAATATATATTTGAATGTTTTCAATAATTCTCGCTAAGTGCTCAAGAATAGCATTTCCTATCGATATATTTCATTGATATTATTATTTATTATCATTCATATGCTAGATTTAAATATTGATTCAAGCATTTACCACCGAGTGTCACTTAAAACGTTGTTCGTGGAATACGCGCCGAAGTCATCGATAAAATTTTGGCGCTTACGTAATGACTATAATATAATTGTATGTGTCCAGGAAATCGTCACTGTGCTTTCAGTAGGTAGTTATTTAATGATGACATGACTGCATAATTTCTCATTGGATGATTTATTCAAATACACAATTGTTAACCACGAAGCTTTGTCAAAAATATATGTGTCTGCAAACATTCAGAAAAGAAATAACATTTTTTTGTGAAAGTGGTTTTCATTATTTTGCTGCTTTGTGAAAAAATAAACACCCACATTGACAATAAGCCTCAAAATTAATTAAATATAAATAGTTATTAATTAATATACAAAATAATAAAAAAACTTGTAGTTTTTTTTTGTAATTTTCATTTTAATTTAATAAGTAAAACCTCAAATTGTAACATTTAATTAACGAAGAAAATGTTAGCAAAAATAAATCGAAATTTTGAAACGAGAAAAGGTACGGTCACATCCAGGAATCGAACCCTGATCTTAGCCTTGCCAGGGCGATGCTCTACCACTAAGCTAATGACACTAACCCCTTCGGTCATTTTTTTTTTTTTTTTAAGAAAGACAAACATTCCCGGGTTACGAATAACCCAACAATGTTTGAAAATCTCCTACTACCACCACAGAAAGCCAGCCGATGTGATGGAGGACTTCGAACACGGGACGCCCGGGTGGGACCCAAACGCGAAGCCCACTCAACCACTGACTGGTCGAATACGTCCGAACGTACCTACGGTACGAACCGGTGATATTTAATTGTATCATACGAGCAGTTCAACTAAGAACTACCAACATTATCTAAACGCATATTTTATTGGCTGCTGTCTTTATGTATGATTGCAAGATTCATCTAGACTCTAAACCGAAAGGGTGGGGTTCCATTAACACAGTGGTAGAGCACCGCCCCGGCAAGGTCAAGGTCCTGGGTTCGATTCCTAGACGTGACCGTGTCTTTTTCTGATTTTTCTGTATCAAATTTTCGATTTGAAAGTCGCTAATACTGTCTTAATTAATTAAATAACTGAATTTTGTTTATGAAAGGAGTGAGTGCCTTCCTGTCGTCCTCAGCCGTGGGATTGATGTCTAGTGTGAAAGAGACGACACGAGAGAGCGAGAAGTAAAGACTATAAAAAAGTGTTGCCGGTTGTCCGACGCCTCTTTTCTGTTACTCGAGATAATACATTATGTGAATTATTACAGTCTATTGTCAAATATTTCGTCACCTTAAAGCATATCATAAAAATAATTTTATAAAGACATTAATAAAAGTTAGCTAGCTAGAAAATCAAATAAATTGCATTTTTTTATTTATTCTTCAAAGCAAACAACTATATAAAAACAAAAACCACTGATCTCTCTAGGACAGTCCTGTCTCAAGAGAAGTAGCTGTACAATTTAACCCTTAAGCCTCGGAAGGACATTATTAGCCGCAGACCTCATATTACTCCATTAGAGCCTCTGCAGGCGATCCCTCTGAGGAACTGACTACAGATCTGACGGACAGCAGGTCTCTGCAGGACAGATACTAAAAATTTTGATTCTATAATTCAGAGATATGATTTGTTCGTCTTTGGTAAGAGAAATTTTTATTCTTCTCAGATTGTTTTCAATAATTATGACTTAATTTCAATGACAAGATTAAAAAAATTGTGAAAGTGTATGATTACAAATTGATTGGATCTTTTGGTCGACAGTTGAAAGTTAAAAAAATATTAATATTTTTTTTTTTGTATAAACGGCGTAAAAAGTGAACGTTTTCTTATTAATTCCCTAAAAGGAATATGTTGTCTAAATACTGAATTCTTTCATAATCATGAATGTTTCGATAAGTTTTTTGGTCAACATTTTGTCACATGATGTTAAAATTTTATTATTTAAAAAGTCATGTTTTTTTTCAAGAAAAAAAAAATTTATATCTTTAAAAATAAAAAATATATAGCGCATTAAAAAGCTTCGGAAGCGTTCCAAAATTACACGAATTTTCACCGTAGCGTTGGGACTGATGGTTCAAAATATTTACATTAAAGCTTTAAGGCCCGATAATGACGGCCCCCGACGGCCTCCGTGGTCCCGAGGCAAGACTCTCGACTCACAATCCGAAGGTCGCGGGTTCGAACCCGGCGTGCGCAAATAAATTTTATTTGATTAATTTGTGTTATTTCACAATTTATTCATTTAAAATAATATATAGTATATTTGCGGCACGTTCCAGAGTGGAAGATACTATCAGTATCGCCCTGGTGTAAGATCACCATTCAGAATTGAAACGTTGCTTGAAATGGCTTTAGCCGTGTTTAGTGACCAGATCTGAATAGCCAGGTACTTCCCCACCTTCCTCTTCCCTATCTCCTTCCCCTCCCCACTACCTTCAGCCTCACAACATACCCCAATTGGGGATGCCATAGTCTCACTGGCTCCAGACGGGAGCAGTTGGGACTCTTGTGCGGTATTAACTGTAAAAAAAAAAAAAAAATAAGCATTCCAAAATAAGAATAAAGGGTGATATGTAAAAACCAATGTAAGAGGGTGCACGCTAATATTGAAAAACGATTATAATTAAGCTAAAATATTTTATAAAAGGATTAAGGTGCATGCAAAGATACACTGTGAATTTCTTCATAGCTAAAACATATAAAATAACAGTGTTTTTAAAAATTTTCGGAGCTAATTGGTTATTTTTTTCTATGGAATGAATTTCATGTAATTACATTTTCGGCTCTACAAATGAATAGATGTTATCTTCAAAAATAACTTTTAAGAACTTAAAAACGGAAAGTGTTCAAGAGAAATATGTTATAAATCGTCAGAAATGCGGAATGCGGAGGCATGAATCAGTGCAACCTACATTCATACCACACAAAATCAAAAACAAATTATTACGAAGTAAACACAACACTGCAGTTATTCAGGGTTGATTAGCCACTCCTAACTGCAACGCATCGAGTCCAATGTAAACATTATAATAATATGTATAATGCAGAGATCTGGATCATTAAACACGAATCACTGCCGTTATTCGGAGCCTTTAGTCAATACAAAGGTACGCGGACACAATACAACCATTCTTCAACATTTGCCTCCAACTCATTTGCATATTTGATTCACCAAATCCTGCATCTGTTCTTGAGACGTCCATCGTAAAAATATTGATTGCGTTCATAAAATAATTCTGAGAAAAGTGCATTGTGAGTCATATGCGCTGAGCATCATATTTATAATTACATCCAATTAATTCAATCAAACACGTTTTGTAAAAAGTTATTCCAGCGTGGTTGTGTGATCTGCGTGATTTACAAAACCGCATTTTAATTAAATAAGTTCATGCTTATAATTTATAAAACATAATATTATTTCTTCAAAGTATGTTTTAAAAAAGAGCACAGTAATTTAGATGTAATCGCTTTTTTGTTGGGTGCTCCGTGCCCACATGGAAAGTCCTGTTAGGATGGTAGCCGTGTTTTATAGTTCATTTTTATTTCAACAGAACGCTTGAGCATTGCGACTATTGCGACTATTGCGAAGCCTACTACTGATGAGCGAACTACTACGTAGTATTAATGCATATTTGTTTTTACGTGAGCCCATACAGGAGGCTCTGAGGATAATAATTTCCCTCTGCGCCTATGTCATCTTTGGGGATGCTGTGTGGAGGGTTTTTTTGAGGAAAGGAAAGGGAGGAGAGTTCTGGGAAGGAAAAGGGTTTAAGGGGTGAGTAGGAATTGGGGTTTGGTGTGTCCTGGTCCAAGACCCAGACAAACCTCACCCCACGAACCCGGGCACCCCTGCTAAATCACCAAACGTAGCGAACCACTTGGGGTGACCTATGACAGAGGTGTTGGTTATCCAGTAAAGGTTCCCAGGGCGGCGGTACCCATTTCCGCCTCCCAAATTTAGTACATTATTTTTAATAACATTTTGTACTTATCAAAATTTGGTTTTTCACGCATTGTGAACTCGTAGATTAGCCATTTTATTAGTTATTTTCCCTGACGATGGATGGATTCGGTGGGTAGGTACGGCAAGTAGCGAAACTCGACCGCGATCCGGTATCCCGTGCGAGAATCGAACTGTTGGAAGCGGCCTTCAGCAAACATCGTCGAATCGCTGCAGTGCATGGGAGTCCAAACAGAATTATTTTATGCCTTATTATTGATCTTTAATTACAACATTGATAACAATGCTCTTGAGACATTAACACAAATTAAAGACTTAGGAATCACTTTTCAATCAAATCTTTCATTTGTTAACCACATAACAGAAATCTGTAATAAGGGCTTAAAAATGTTGGGATTTATAACTAGGCTAACTAGAAATTTTAACAATATAAAGTGTATTAAACTGTTATATTTTGCGTATGTTAGAAGTCAACTTGAGTACAATTCTCCCATCTGGAATCCATATTATAATATACATTTACAAGCTGTTGAAAGAATACAAAACAAATTCTTAAGTTTTCTAAATTTTAAAAAGGGTATTCCAGCAATTATGTTGAACTACATTTCAACATAATTGAAATGTAGTTCAACATAATTATTATTTATTTTATCGATATGAATATGCTCAAACTGTTAGACAGAAGAATTTTCACTGACTCGGTATGTCTATATAAAATTCTAAATGATTTAGTTGATAGTCCGGTATTGCTTGAATTGATAAGCTTCCGTAATACTTCGTAATACTTGAAGTCAGGATTTATTTCAGTGCAGAAATTCTGGGACTAACTACCATATGTATTCCTCTTTTCCCAGAATGCATGGAGGGAAACAATTATACCAAGCCAGTGGACATCTTCAATTTATATTTAAACACATATAAACTGTTGTTATAGAGGCAGTTCAGTTATGTACAATAAATATGTATTTTCATAACTTTGCTATATACGTAAAAGCCCCAAAAAAGGTCATTTATTAATAAATAAATTATTATGTACTTGACAAACATTATCAAAGATGGAAATGCTAATGATAGATACATTTATTCATAGAGGAAGCACATTTCGTCTAGTATTATTACAATATTTTAACGGCCTGAAGCTTCCACAATCATTAATCGACTCCATAAGGTTTATAAAATTTGTAAGAGTTTATTATAATCTGATTCGATTATTTCGACTTTATCGAGGCTTTCTTAAGCTGGTTACATGTTTTGGTTCTATCTCGACCTCCAAAAATGTGCAGACTCCGTCTCATGTGAAGATGGCCGACAATGATAGCGTAAGTTCACCTAATAAATCTTGTCTCTTTTCTTAGAAACTAAAACTATTTTAGATGACGCAAATCCAATTAAATAGATTTTGGACGCATTGAGCTAAAATGTTGAATGATAGAATGTTGAAGCGTTTGGCTTGAGAGCAAATCCGTTCGAGAGATAGTTCATGATAAATTATGTACTTACAGGTTGTTAAGGGACGCACTTTACTTACTTTACGATTGATTCCTGACATTATTTGGAGTAAAAATTTAAATAAAATTCTGGGCTCTCTCAACTCAACCCCTCACCCACTTACTATTTTTTGTAATTTTGTGGAAAAAAATCAATTATGCCACCGGAGACCAAAATTTCATTTACATTTTACTAAAAATAACATCAGAAATTATTGGTTAAAGTAAGTAAAGTACGTCCCTTAACACCCTGTATAACCCGTAGTATATAGGACTATTGTGTATTTTTTTTTTTTTTTTTTCTTTGTTTATCTTAAAAATGGTACTAATTAAAGGAGTACTGGTCTTCCATTAAAAGCATTTGCTTGTGGATGGAAGAAGAGTTTACATTTTATGTATACATTAAACAGTCACGTGTTTCACGTGTTCACATGTTTCACATAAATAATTAGTGCAGATAATACAAACATATCTTTGAATGTTAAGTCTTTGTTGAATTATTAAGTTATTGATTTTAATAAAAAATTCATCAAAATTTTGGAAAATATTATCTCGACAATTCCATCCAGACCATTCATTTCCTGCCTAACCATTTCAAAATATATATTCTTATATATAAAATAATGCATTTATAGAAAATAAAATAATGTCCCACAATTTTTAGAATCAATGACGTTTGCAAAAAAAGGTTTGTCTAGGGAGGTATGTGAATTTTGTATTTTGCTGTCGATTTTTTTTATTGAAGATATTAAAGTTTGTCTTTATTTTACCTAAATAATATTTATTGTGGGATAAACTAAGTGATTTAATATTGCAATATTAATTACTGTTAAAAAAAAAGCTTTTATTTTTTCATAATATTGTGTTGCTTAAAGAATAATATTATTGTTTTGGTTCTAGTTTTTTACGCATCTAAAATATTATTCACTTACCTTTAAATACTGAATAAAACTTTTCTGGTATAAAAATGGATTACAAAACAGTTATTCGGTGTAAACATACAAATTCGCAAGGTTTAAATTAACTAAAATTTACAATGCAGCTGTTGGAAACAAAATGTAAAATAATAACTAAAAAAGTTTTCTAAAAATATGTTAAATGCTTTTTTGTAAGTTCTATCGGTGCTATTAAAAATATCTTTGCTTTTGGCTTTGATATAATTTCAATTTTAGGTAATCTCAATTTGTATCTAAATTTTTCTTAGAGTGGCCGAAATGTGGAACATTACGTACGGATCACCTCAACACGAACACGTGCCTAGCATGGTGGTCGAAAAATCCCTAAAGTATGTAACCATCAAAGCAAAACTTGAAAAATAAAAATTCAAAAATAGAAGTTGCCTTATTTTTTGGCGACTAATAAAAATTTATTTTAAAACTTCATACCTAATTATTGAAATAGATTGCGTATCTAAAGAGTTAGGAAGGGCTATTCAATTTTCAAAACACCGGAGCTCATTGTTCAAGAGCGTTTTTTGATTCAGGAATCCCACAAACTTCATGCATTATAGTTATGATTCGCTGTCTTATAAGTAACACACTTGAATTTAATCAGCGTAATTTCAAATTAAAATGTTAACATTGCAATCACGTACGATTAACTAACTAATCTTTTATTAATTGGATCAAATAAAGTCGATATCCTTGACACACACGCACATCAAAAAAATGTTGAAAAGAAATCGTTAAATCCAATAAGCCGTTTATTGTTACTTCTGCCCACAGAGAAATGAAATAAATTCATCACGCGCTACCGGATTTATTCCAACACCCTATTTAAGGCAATGACTCCGAGGAAAGAAATTTATCATGACTTGTATAATATGTATTACAATTTTATTGTGGGTTACGCGAGAAATTACATCATTTGGCAAATGGTTCAATGTTACTTTGGTAAAAACACTTTCGCCTTTATGTGTAGGAATAGATGATAGATAAATCGTACTGAATAAAAATCTATCAATTTGCTTGAAAGTTCTCCTTTGTCTAACATTAAAAGAAACTGATAAACTGGGCCTTTGGGTTTTCGTACAGTTTTTTGCATTTATTCGGCGTTGACTACGTAACAATTTCTAGACATATGGTTTTAGAAGAGTTTTATTTTTTAATTTTTTGAAACAAGTCGTAGCTTACATAAAGAAAAAGTAATTTAAAAAATATAAATTTAAATTCGTATTTTACATTTTCCACTTTAAAAACTTAGACTAAACTAGAAGTTAACATAAAAATAAAATCTAAACTGAATACTGTAATTAAAATAATATCACCCTGTAAATCACCATTACTAACCATGTTTCTTTATTTTACCCCCTCTTAGTCTCCTCCTCCAACTCTACACCTCCGCTACCCCCACCTAGCAATATCTAACGCGCTAACCACTGCGCAGTGGTTCGCCCGGAAAGCGAGAGGTCCTCGGTTCGAGTCTTGTTCGTATTGTCTTCATTTAATTAAATATTACAATTTGAGGTTTTACTCATAAAGTTAAAATAAAAATAAAATATATAATTTCAACTTCCTAATTATTAGTCTACTTCCATTCTCCCTCTCTCTCGATCATCGTCGTAACCATTGGTACTTCGGCCATCATCGTAACCGTTCGTAACCAAGACACGAATGGCGTTGGGTGGTACCTAGTCTTCTGATAACTAACTCAGCTCCCATCTGTTGTGATATAGCAGAACTTCGTTTTACAAACTAATCTATCAACATCTATTAATAATCAACTAGCAGTTAAAAACCTGCTTTTGGTTCGGCTTCGCCCAGTTAGTATTGGTGACCATTTTATAAATCCAATAGGAACTGGTTCCTAAAATAGCCCGTTCCTCGGATCCGCTGTCATCCAGTGATAGCTGGTCACCGGGAAAAAGTAGCCGGGTCAGGCAATGACGTCATTTATAATATACAGTCGCTTGATACTATTATTTACAAGTGAGTATAACCGTCAATTTTCCATAGCCGAAGAGATACAACAAATGCACAAGTTCGTAGCACTTATCCCTACCTGGGTCATTTTTTTTTACATGAACTCCACACAGGAGGCCCTGAGGAAAATAATTTCCTTCAGGGCCTATGTCATCTTTGAGAATGCTGTGTGGAAGGTTTTTTTTTAAGGAAAGGAAGGAGGGAAAAGTTCTGGGAAGGAAAAGGGTTTAAGGGGTGGGTAGAGGAATCTGGGGTTCAGTATGTCCTGGTCATCCGCCTCCAAGACCTAGACAAACATCACCCCATGAATCCGGGCACCCCTGCTAAATCACCAAACGTAGCGGACCACTTGGAGTGACTTACGGCAGAGGTGTTAGTTATCTTATAAAGATTCCCGGGGCGACGGTACCCATTCCCGCCTCCCAAATGTCCCCATGCGACCTGCTAACGGAAGTGGCGACATCTTTTAACGAATTCTTGAATTTGAAACCAAATTACAATGGAAGCTTTGTTTGAAACCACGTACACAGATGTTTATGTGGCGAGGCACATAGGGCGCGGCGGCAGACATGCACTTAAAGCCGGGTTCTGAAATTCAACCATGCAGACGCCACCCTATTAATGCTATTCGATACACTGCTTTATCCAAACTCTAAACAGATATACAAATAACCGCAACAAAAATTTGAATATGTACAAGAAAAATAGCATTGTTCAAATAAATGAATTTGCAAAAATGTTTTACTTTGGTACGAATTGCTTAAATTAAAAGATTCATTTATTAATTTCGAGCTTCGGAATTTAATATCAAGCGATCGAGAGAATTTTTGCATTTCACGAATAATGCAAACCACATAACTCACCACCACTTTTATTTGGTTTGAGGTCACAGAGCAAATGCACCAAAATGCGTCGGTATTAATTACCGTAAAATAATATCAATCGAACAACTACTTTCATTTTTACATTACTTTTTATGCTTTATGGTTGAATTATTTTAAAACAAGAGAGTGGTAATAACAACGCGTGCAATATTTTTAAAAACTTTTCAATACGCTTTTATACATTTCAGCTGATGAAACGCTGCACAAATATTTTTTAAGGAAAGATAAATCTAATAGTATTTGAAAGTTTTCTTATTAATACCACCACAGTACGCGGAAAATATTGCTTATGTCGTGATGGAACTTAGACAGCCGCGGAATTGAATCCAATTCTTGACATGCCGTGACTCCAGTACTTGATTCACTTTATCGTCTTCCTGGAGCATCTTTCAGTTTACTTCCGCATCTTACAATATTCTCCGTCCACCGAAAGCACATCCAAATCTTATAAATAACTCTCTTAATATCGTTCATTAATCACGACGCTTACATCAATCTAGCATTATATTCGGATCCTTACATTCGCAATACGGTCGTACAAGTTTTCAGGGAATTCATCATCCGATTCCAGTGTTTTATTCACTTAGTTGGTCCATATATTGCCAGACGTCTCATGATTTTAATTTAGCTTCACTTATAATAAACAAATACATAAATAAATACATACTAAATAAACAAATAATAAAGAAAATAAATTGAATAAATCACCATGCAAATGCTCTTTAAGATGAAGCTATACGTAAAAATCCTGTTTAGATTCATCTTTACGACAAATTGGTTTACAGTACGAACATCAAAAAATATGTTACGGATAAATTGAAGCTTTTACTAGCTTTTCTCTTTATTGGAATTACAATAAAATTATTATTAACATTACAAAAAATATAAGCGTAGACCACTAAAAAAATGTTTTTTCATGATTTAACTATGAAGTAACATAAGAATTTTTTTTTAAATACTCCTTAGGGGCCATCCATAAATTACGTCACACGAATTTCATGGCTTTTTGACCCCCCCTGTCACATTTGTGAGACCCCCTCCCCCCTAGAATTTCATGATTTTTTTTACCCCCCATACCCCTCGTCACACTTCTCTACTCCCCCCCCCCCCCCCCCCCCCCCCCCCCCTTTAAGGTGTGACGTAATTTATGGATGGCCCCTTAATGACAAAGACTATTTTTGAGGTTTTGTATGTTCTAACTTTTTTTCATTCGTATAAAATTATGCATAAAATAAATAAAAAAACACTTTTTCGCTTACTTGCCTCGTGAAAATTCAACGCACGATTTTAAATTTTGTATGGCGTGGGAATCGAAATATTTCTGGCGTTTATATTCCTGTTAATATTAATATATTAACTGACGTTATACACGTTTTTAGATTTTCACGGCCAAAAGTATTTTCTTTATTTGTTTTTGGGGTGTTGTACGCGCTACCTCCTTCTTTAGCCAATGTTATTTAATAACTGACTTTATATTTTTTTATTTTACGTTTTATCTACTACTCTTGTATTTGCTTATTTTCCAAGGCTTTCCCAATAGACTATATTTTAATCAGATGCCAGAGGAATGTGATTCATGATGGGAGAGTGAATCATTGATAGTTATGTTAATGATTGAATGATTTGTTTGGCTTATTGATTTTCTCGGAAAGTTTAACTTTAAATAGACGTCTCGGAGTTCGGAGTGGTGGAGAATTGCCGCCGGCTATCCTCAACTCTCAGCTCGCCTCACGTGTTTATGTCTGGGCCGGTGCATGAATGCAGCCGCTGCCCGTCTGTAACAACAGTCGATGTCAAATGAATAATACCAACGGGTGGTCTGTCTTGACGTGCATCACTACGGGTATGTCATCCAGTGACGATATAAGTTTCCATCTAGTTTATGGAAGGATTCACTGTATTTTTCAATGAATAAATAATTTTCGCAATCAATGTATCGCAAAAATTTCGTTCGATTCTTCTGTATTTATTTTTTGGCACGCCAACAGAATACATCTCGTGATTATTATAGTAGTTAACATTTTCAATATATATTTTAGCGACAATTCTAACTACAGGTTAGCTTACCATTCATCAAAATCGTTGCACACTGAATGTTGTTGTTTGTGCAACGATAAGTTACAATAAGTAATAATAAATTAAATTACAACTACGTAAAACAAAGAGGACCAAAATCAGATATTAGTGGATACATTCAAACACATTTAAGTACATATGTTTGCATACGCATGTGCACTGTTCACATATGTTCATATGTATGTACACACACGCACGTGCACATACATACACACATATTACAGAGCCATTGCTTAAGTATTATCATGATGTCATATATTTTTTGAGTTAAATGCGTCGTTCGAAGAGGTCAAATATTTTTTGTAAGATGATTTTGTGACCATTATGTCAGGTTCAAATGCTTATAATTTATAGTTTTCACGACAATATTTTATTACAAAAATTATAAATTTATTTATTTATTTTTCCAGAGATAAATAAATAAATAACTAAAATATTTTATATAATATGTCATCTTGGGAGCGAAAGGGAGTTCCAAATCAGAATTGGTAAAAAAATAGCGTAATAAAATTTACGTAACTCAACTAAGTTACTAACTAGTTTTGTAATGCGCCCTTGAAGTGATATTGCTTCCGACTCAAATTATACGTAACTGCGGTACGAAGGTAACATCTTAGAGACAGTTGTTAGTTGTTTCACAGAATTGAAGAACAATTCATCAATTTTCGAAATTAATTTTCAAGTTCTGTGAAAGTTCTAATCAAATTCTGTTATTATTTGAGTTGATGTTATAATGATATAATAGCAGAACTAGATAAAAATTTTCACAGAACTTGAAATTTAACTTTGAAATTTGATGAACTGTTCAAATTTGGTGTAATCATGTTCCTTTTCAGTTTACGCTAGTTTCACACGAACGCTATAATATTATCACTGCGTTATTAGGTGTGGTCTATATCACTATATCGCTCGCCGTACATTCCCGTACAGAAGTGTCACACGAGGCAGATAATATTATATTATACGTCTGATCCGCCGTGATCTGCCGGCTGAGCGATATTTGAAAATGATGTTACCCCCCATAAAATTAGGAATAGGCATCTGTCAGCTGTCAGTGTGACAGATCCCGCAAAAAAATTGTGTAAATAGCGATCAGATTTACGAAATAACAAATGAATGATCAAACAAAAAAATACAATATAAAGCATTCAAATGATGAACTTTTGATGAACGATAAATGAAACAACATCAGAATAAGAAGTTTTGTATCAGAAATTAGTTGTAAGATTAAAAGAAATAAAGGGGTGACTTTTTTAGTAAGTAATTCCTGTATCTGTTCCAAAACGTTATTAGTCAATGAAAAAGAAAAACCTCAGAATTATTTGTATAAACATTTATTCTAATTATTAATTAAAAGCCGTATCCTATTCCTGTGCATTCTGCTCTTAAAGATGTCAGCTCGTCGATAATGTAGCGTCGACGGATATCTCAGACGAGAATGGACGCTTTATGCTCATGCACAATGAATTCAAGCAATTAAATGTAGACTCCTTGATTAATGCATTCACGAAAACGTGTATGTAAATCAAATTACTTACATTATTTCTCTTGTGGAAGGCGTGTCAGTAAGTATAAAATAGTAAGGGCTGCGAAATTAAGCGAACAAAAAGCGATTTAATCAATTTAATATTAGAATAATGTGTTCTTTTTTACTATTAAATCTTCGTTTTACTACATTTGTTGGTAGGATAGCGAACTATATTAGATTAAGGACGTGTAACTAGCGGCGCACCGACTTGCTGGGCTGTCTGGGCAAGACAGGGATCAAATGGGCCAGCAATTCAAATATGCAACATCGTTGTAATATAATGTACATAATATAAATATCAGCCTGCAGCACTAAAGCTCTCTATGAACACTGAGCAAAAAATATACATTCATTTGTGGAATTTACGATTCTTTTGTAATAAATTCTGAACTTTAGTGACAATCACTTATTAGAACTATGTACAAAAAACCATATCTTCATCCCACTGAAAATCTTTGAATTCAAAACAAAATACTTGATATCAGGAAGCTATTCATAAAAAAATTTATACATATAAATTGAATAAAATCATCACCTTCCCACATATCTCACTCCCAGAACATTAGAGCTAAATCTAACAAACATTTACAAGTGCCAAAAATAAAATCCACTCTAGCTAAAAAACATGAATCTTACCTCGCACCTTCCATATTCAACATTTTCTCAAAAGAAACACAACACATAACTCAAACCAATAGAAAACGTACATATAAAAACTTTAATACGTGGTTATTAAACAAAAAAGGGATTGCATTAACAAGCTACTTGCAAACTGAACGTGTTAATTTTTTATACGTAGTATATTATTATTTAAACATATATTAAAATTTAAAAAAAAAACTTTCATTCTGAAAATGTTCAATTACTTTATATATGTTTGTAAATTTTTTTATATTTAGATTATTATATGTAGGTTATCTTTTGTATTTTTATTTATGTTTTTCTTTTGTACTTTGTATTATTATTATTTAAGTTTTCCTTTTGTACTTTGTATTTTTATTTATTATCTTTTGTATTTTTTTGCTTTAATCTTTACTGATATATGTAATTATAGATACTGCTACCCGGCTCAGAACAGATATTGTCTAGTGAGTCGGGTAGCGCACATATATGTAAATGTAAATAACTCTTGATATTAATAAACGCCCGGGTTACCGGCACCTTTAAAAATATATATATATATTACAGGGTCACAAAAAGGACTATAAACGCATACCTTCCCCTCCAAACCCTCAATTAAAAACATGATATCTCTTTATTTACGTTTTACGAGAATTAATGAACTCGTTATTGTTAAATACTTACATACGAGGCATACCTACGTTGTAATATTCAGTGAGCTTATAGAAATTTCGCCATTAAAATAACTGTTGTTATTTATATGTTTTGCACGACTTCGGAAACTGCGCTCAGTTTTACTGAACCAATTGATACCACATTTTATAGTAAACTTAACTTTGAAAACTTCTCACATCGCTGAGGTGACTCAGTGATATTTTCAAACAGTTCATTGGACGTATTCTATTGGTACATATTACATATGGGACTGCTGCTCTACCAGGATGAAATTGTTCGCATTTATTCTAACTATCTTATGATGGGTTGATTTGGTGAGACGCTTTTATTATTTGTAAGGAACGTTTTATTACATTGCATTGTCTTGGTCGACATTAGTCGTCTGCGATGCGGCAGAGAGATTCACCGGTGGGAAAGTTCTATGATCGATTCTCCACGTGTAATCAGCCGTGTCGAAACGCATCAATAATAATAAGAATAATAATTGTTACAAGAGCAATTCAACAACGCACGGATTTGGTGGAGAAGTGTGGATGATGTAGAGGCGGCTCGGTAATGAGTAATGAGGAATAGGCGGTCCAATTTAATGTTTTAATTTGAAGGCAACGCTCCTGATGTGTACGAACAATGTGCAATGATTGTATCTCGCGGAGCTTACACTTGCTCCAATCTCCTCAGTGTAAATACCCGCTTCATTGAGTCGAACAATCCAATTGTTCATTAGCTACACGTTTATCAGAGCCCGGTGCAGTTTGCGTTAACTTTAATTCAAAATCAAAGCGGAGAGGACTCATTAAAATTCCTATCGGCTGTCTTGTGTATATATAAAGGTACATAATTGTGTACGTGTGGTTTACGCTTTACCCGAGTCTTCGATCTAGATTAAATAACTCAGTCCAATCAATGATTGGCCGGTGGCCGATTGGCGATTCAATATATTGCCTAAAGCCTGGACAGTGGACACCCCAAGGTTCATGATGAAATCACGCATGCACGCATCATTAAAGGTCAACACCATTTACATGAAAACAGAAATTTGATAATGATTATTTTGTTTTTTTAAACATCATGGTCAATGAGATCAACGCAGTTTTACAGTGCAATCATTAAAAAATGTTTAGAATTAAATAATTATTTATTTTTATAATTGCAATTGCGATGTCTTGGAAATTCTGGAGAGAAAAGATGTACTCACCATTCAACGGTGAAATTGATATTTTCTAGCTCATAATGAAAGAGATGTTTCATGTGTACCTTTATGAATAAATTAATAAATTACCAAAACATATGCGATCCCTTACAAGAGCTTTAAAGAATTTAAAATACAACTAAATAATATTTTGAAAACTTAAGCATAAAGGGACGTATAAGACAATTTTTTTTTCATTAAAAATTAATTTAATTGTTTTTTTACATTAACTCCCATAGGAGGCCCTGAGGAAAATAATCTCCCTCAGGGCCTATGTCATCTTTGAAGATGCTGTGTGGAGGGTGTTTTTGAGGAGAGAAAGGAGTGGACCTGGGTCTTGAAGAGACCCATGTTGTAGGAGGGAGGAAACACAGAGGCCGGCCACGACGAGTCGTAGAAACGACCCGTTCTGATGTGACTAATGTCAACCATGTACAAATGTTGGGCGCGTATTTGGCGTGTTTCCCGACTATGCACCGGTGCCGAGGGGATCAATGATGCTAGTTCCTTGGAGCATCTTCCATTGTAATACCGGTTGAACAAGGACAGCATTTCCACCTGACGCCTGTGCTCTAAAAATTGCAATTCGTTTGTTAAGTTAAGTGAATCTTTCAAACGGACCGCCCGTTTCTGCACAGAGGCGAGGGTTTTTTTTAGGTATTTTGGGGTTCCAGACCAGAGGTGGCTGCCAAATTCAGGTACAGACGGGTGAAAGACGTGTGAATCCATCCCTCTAACTGCCGCGGAAAAAAAGGATGGGTGAAGAGAGTCCGGCTGGAGAGGTCAAAACTCCTCCATCAAACTGTCTCTTTCAATCCGGTCCACCACGCAAAAATCCACGGCAGACACATCCACCGCTAAGACCAATGAATCCGGTCACCCCTGCTAAGTCGCCAAATGTAGCGAGCTACTTGGGGTGATCCACAACAGAAGTGTTGCTTATCCAATAAATGGTTCCCGGGGCGGCGGTCCCATATCCGCCTCCCAGAATGAAATTAATTATGAAAATGAAAGTTTTCTACGTACTATGCAAGTGAATTAATAATACTCTTTCATTATATTTTTATTTTCGTAGAAATAAATTTCTCAATTTAATTTTAAAAATATCAATAAAGATAAATTTCTGTCTTATCCTATATTTTATACCGGCGCGTACAGAGTACCGAGCCGTGCTTTGTTCTGTCGACCTAATCATAATGGAAGAGCTTATAACGTATCGAAACCCGTTTATAAGGCATACCGCTGATACTAACATCTCCGTTATAACCTCTCCCTCTTTATCATAACTGATGCAAGTAACAGAAAGAGAAGGTACTACGTAGCACTCAGTGGCAGGACAATACGTACCTTTTCCCGTCCCACGTCCTCGTATGTTATTATTTCACTTCTTTATGCTTTGACCGCTCAGTGAGTTGTTCAGTTGATGACTTAATATTGGTTAATAGGACTCCCAATGATCATTACTGAGATCGAATCGGGTGTTGCCAGTGTAATAAAAAAGATTTCCTCTCTTTGTATTAGCCTAATAGGAACATTTGATGCGTGCATTGCAATCGTGCCAGTGTCTACTCGGAATGAAATTATTACCTACATCTATTTTATACAACGTGAACACTGTAGAAAAGTAGGTTCTCACTTAATTAAAAAACCAATTAAAAATTAATTTATTATAAAATCATTAAAGGCTTTGGTAGAAATGATTCAAGAAATAATTTAATCGAGGCGCAACTTACAAAAAGCTCTCAAAGCTTCCTTATTTAAATTTATTTGAAATTATTGAACTCAACTTTCGGTCGAATAGTTCAAAAAGTAATTAGTTATTTAACACGAATTGGATTATTTCTGACCTTTATCAAAAGAGGTGCCCATGTTGAAAGTCGCTACCTAGTACCTATCTCACACCTTTCCTTTATCCAATGTAAGGTTCACTTTTCAAAAGTTATGGCAACAGGTATTCAATGTGTCCATATGAAATCTGAATTAGTTATTTAATCTATCATTAATTTTACACAGCGCATTATTTGGTTAATCTTCGGCAGGAAAGGAAAACCCATTAAGAGGAACGTATGCGCGGCCCATTTCGACCAGTTTCATACAAATCTCAAATTTGGAGTTAAGATCAAAATCCCAACCAAACTAGAAAAATTTTTTTTTTTAATCAAAAGGTATATTAAATATCTAGTACGGATGTGAGCTATTTTTTTTTTTGCATTTAATTATAAGATATAGGCCATTAAAGATTTTAATGTTTCATGATTTTAGAGGCAATTTGGGTAATTATTTGTGAGTAAATGAAAAACAATAAAAAATAATTTTACTAAAATTATAATAGAAATTTAATGAAATAGTACTAGATATTTGATATACCTTTTGATTACAAAAATAATTTTTCAGTTTAGTTGGGTATTTTGATCTCAAATCCAAATCTAAGATTTGTATGAAACTGGCCGAAATGGGCCGCGCATACGTTCCTCTTAAACAGATAAAAGTTCAAAAATATTTTATGTATAAGATTTATATTTTAATTGTTTTCACTAACGTGTGAATACCTTGTAAACATCCAGCATAATAAATAATTACTAGCAGTTAAAAACCCATCCCGCAGATTTTTACTGCTATGCCCTGCGGGTGGCTTTTGGTTAGTGTTGGTGACCATTTTATAAATCCAATAGGAACTGTTTCCAAAAATAGCCCGTTCCTCGGAACCATTGTCATCCAGTGTAGCTAGTCACCGGGACAAAAGTAACCGAGAAGTCATATGTAATATTTAGCCGCTTTATAAAACTATGTATTACCGTCAATCTTTGCATATCTTGAGAGATACTACATATTCACAAATTCGTTACGGTTACACCTAGGGGGGACACGTCCCCATCCGACCTACTGAAGGAAGTGGCGACATCTTGTGACAATTTTTTTTTAATTCGAAACCGAATTACAACGGTAGCTTTGTTTGAAATTCCATGTACACAGATGTTATTTGTGGCGCGGTGCGTATGGCGTGGCGTCAGACATGCACTCGAAACCCTATTCTGAAATTCAACCACGCAGGCGTAAGCCTATATCTGTACCCCAAAGGATAAACTACGTAAGTTCATAGCTAAGTCTATAGCTATGCGTGATTTATCCTTTTAGGCGACGCTTCCCGGCTCAAAAAGAAGAAGATGGAGAGACATTTAATTACGAATGTTGGACAGAGCGCGGTAATATTTTCAATGATGTAATTGAAGCGAAAATTATGAAAATGCTTAATAAAACATGACTCGTTAAAAATAGAGCAAAAATCTCGTGGAACGTATCTTAAGTATCATTTAAAGAAACATTGTGAATTTTTTCACAAATATAACTTGTAAAATAATAGAAATAGACTTGTTAAAAATAATTTTCGGAGCATACTTTGCGATTTTTTTTCTATCGAGGGAATTTCATATAATTTGTGTTTCGGTGTGGAACGTATCTAGATATTATCTTTAAAAATAACATTTATTTTTTTATGAACTTAAAAACTTCAAATGTTTAAGCGAGATATGTAAGAAATCGGTAGAAATTCGGATAGCGGCGGCTTAAGGTACAGAAATTCTGTTACAAATCAGGCAAACGTACATACATTTATCTAGACTCATTTAGTATAACACAAATAAAATTTTAAATACACGCGTAATTGAAAAGCAAAATACTTGTATTACAAAATATTAATCGTTTTTTTTAAATTATTTTTCAAGTTTTGGAGCGCATGGTAAGCCAATTATTTCGTGCTTTTTTGTGTAGCATTAATAAAGAACTTAATAATTCGAGCAACAGTTTTATTACGTGAAAAAAACACAATACGAAGGCTTGACTAATTTAAAAGTTCCGTACCCAGCACACAAGACCGAAAAAATTCTAAATATAATGAATCCAGAGAGAGATCGAGAGATTTTGATACCTCATTTGATTTGATTTCAGCTACAACAGTACGTAATATTTAGTTATGCGTTTATTGTGTACTCATCTGGGAAAAGGGTCCTCCACCGCTGCTCTGAAGCATCTCCTAAACCTAAACAAACAAAGGCGCTCGTAAAAAAAAGTTGACATATTTGTTAGGAAGTCGTAAAGGGTATTCACGTAACTTCCCTTATCGTTCGTTCACTCCCCGGGCAGTTTAATAAAAGCTTGACATTTATAACGGTTATTGTGAAGCGAGTGAGATTTTTTTACATTAACCCTACACAGGAGGCAGGGCCTATGTCATCAGATGCTGTGTGGAGGGTCTTTTTGACGAGAGGAAGGAATGAACACTGGTCTTGAATAGACCCATGTTGTAGGAAGGAGGAAACGCAGGCTGGCAAATCGTTCTACATCCGAGCAGTTGAACACAAGAACGAGTCGAAGAAGCGACCCGTTCTCACGTGACAAATGTCAACCGTGTACATATGTTGGGCAAGCGTTTGGCATGTTTCCCGACTATGCACCGGTTCCGAAAGGATCAATGACGCTAGTTCCTCGGAGCATCTTCCAATTGAATTACCGGTAGAACAAGGATAGCATTCCCACCCGACGCCTGTGCTATAAAGATTGCAATCCGTCTGGTAAGATGGGAGAATCTATCAAACGGACGGTCGAGGGTATTTTTTCAGGTATTTTGGAGCTCCAGACCAGAGGTGGCTGCCAAATTCAACCGTGGGGCGCACTTGTGATTTGTAAAGGGTTAGCAGTTGAGTAGTATTAAAGTGTATGCGGGCCCTGTACAGTACGCCAAGTTTTTGAGAGGCTAACTTTACTTTGGTTTCGATGGAGCCCCCATATCTGAGCTGGTCACTTAGAGTTACACCAAGCATATCAACGGAGGGCCTGTTCGGAAGATTGCTTCCGTTGAAGGAGACTAGATTTAGACTAGAGAGACTAGATGAAGAATATTAAACATAAAGTATTCAAGTCCACTATAACCGATGGAAAACGGTGTGCGAAGATGTAATGTGAAGTCGTGACACAGTCGCGAGCCCTGTACAATACGCCCAGTTTTTGAGAGGCTAACTTTACTCTGGTTTCGATGGGGCCTCCATATCCCATCATTTAGAGTTACACCAAGCATATCAACGGAAGGTCTATTCGAAAGATTGCTTCCGTTGAAGGGGACTAGATTTAGACTAGAGAGACTAGATGAAGAATATTAAACATAAACGTATTCAAGTCCGTTATAACCTATGGAAAACGATGCGCAAAGATGTAATGTGAAATCGTGACATAATGTTAAACCAATAAATAATACTTTGTCATCAATCACCATACATAATGTCGATACGGGTTTTAAGAGGATATTGAAAAGGTCATTGGGTTTTAATACAGGTCGCATCACTGCAAAATGCATTATACCTGTTTTCTAGGATTTTAAAAGTTTAACTAGGTCATCTAACACAAGGAAAGTCCTGATGAGGAAACTGCCATTAATATTGATACTTTCATTGTTTGTTTAATTTATATAAAAACTTAAAAATAAAAATAAGTCGTCTGGTGCAGACCCGCTCTGACTCCGCTAGGGAACAATACAGGATTTCTATATTTTTTTATTAATAAAATATTTACAAAATTAAATTATTTTCAACCATCTCACAATGTTACGCTCTGATTTATATAGGTGTTTTGAATATATTTTGGATTCTGCGTTAATATATTGTGTATAATTGTGTAAATAGCCTGACTGCGAATAAATGGACTGTAATAAAAAAAAAGAGTTTTCAACGTGACATAATTATGGGAATTGTTTGGAGAACAGTGAACACTGGAAAGGAAAAAGACTTACCTTAATTTTACACGGTTCTTGGAAGATTTTATTTTATGGCACTGAGAAAACACTGGGTGGATTAATGCACAAGTTTCCGTAAGAATCGGTAGTCACCGAGGTGCCACAGAAGGTGATAATTGCACGGGTTACTTCAACAGACTAATTGCACCAGAGTTATTGTTCCAAAATGTCACATGTAGGTAATATTGTAACAATCTTCATAGTTGTTCTGACGTGCCGCTTCTGCCACGACAGTATTTTTAAGAACATGTTTACTTATCCAATCCAAAATAATTATGAAAAGCTAGAAAATATTCGCCAATCATAGCTTACGGCTCTTTTGTGCAATGGAATGCCGCGGGTCGTGTTAATAAAATACATTTATACATATTAGATTTGTTTTGATGCTGATACCGACCAACCAACTAGGCGATCATCGTTAAAATTCATATTATATTGTTAATATTCAGACCACCAATAAAAATGCATTTGATACCCCAATCAGTGACAGCTATCACAGTTGTTTTGTATTTGAATTGTGACTAAAATCAAGAAAATAGCATTTCAGTTTTATGCAGCAGTGGTATTCAAACTAAAATAGAATTTTATGGAGGTTATTTGGAATAAACAGAACCGATTAGCAGGTAGAAATACAATCTTGTTTGCGTTTAAGCAACTTCAACGTCACAACTCGTAGTAGCTAATGAATATGCATTATTTGAAGTTGTGAGTGAGTTTATTTACCTCGTAACTCTCGTCATGCCGTGAAACGACGGAAGCCACAAAATTAACATTACGTTTACCTGCTACTACGGTCTCCAAAGATGTAATTTCAAATCGAGGCTCCGATTAAGAAGGACCAAACCGGAGCTCTAAAAAGTACTAAATAGCAGTGTTCAGCTATTCTAGAGATAGCCAGACTTATATTACACATTGTTATTGTTATGCATTCCATACATTAAGACCGGTCAAAACTAAATTTTGCTTATTATTTGCTCTGAGCAAAACAAAGGCACCATACCCCCTGCCCTTCCCAATATCCATCCCACATTTCTCCACGACATAATTGTGCATACGCCATTCGTTCGAAATTTTGCTCATTTACACTCCAGGGCACTATGGAAAATAGTCACCAGGAGATCTCAACCTCTTCTTAGAGCTTGATAAAATGCATTTCGTTACTTACTACATATTTTGTACCCGCGCAAAAACCGAGGCTTTTATATTCTTTTTTAATCGTTAAAATATGTTTGATCTTCGTTGAACACATTGAACTATATATTCTAGTTTAGAGCATAAAACACTATTTTCGAACGACATTCCGATCAGCGTAGATCTCAAAACACTATAAATTGCTTTTATGATTTATGCGAAAATCTTATATAATTGATTTATGCGAAACTAACGACATTATCCTACTCCAGGAAACATGGGTCCTGCCAACAGAAACAAATGTATTTTCGAAAATTCACCCCCAATTTTCAGGATATGGAACCTCAGCGGTCAATCTAACTGATGGTCCTCTAATTGGACGACCTTATGGCGGAGTTGCTATCCTATGGCGGGATTCACTTTCTGTCGACATAGTAGAATGCTCTGAACCCAGACTTGCGGCAATACAATTGACTGTCAACAGTGGCAAAATATTAATTTTCTCACTTTATATGCCAACAAATAAACCGGAAAATCTTGAGGAATTCACAAACTGCATGAGTAAGGTAAACGCAATAATCAGTGAAAGGAATTCGTCGAGTGCGATTATTCTAGGTGATTTCAATGCAGATCCCAAAAGTCTTTTCGGCCGAGAACTAGAAAAATTTTGCAAAGAGTTTAGCTATGTTTGTGCCGATACTAAGTTAATGAATTGCGATACATTTACATATGTAAGTGATGCCCATAGCACCACGAGTTGGTTAGATCACTGTATCGTCACCAAAGCACTGGAAAATGCTGTTACCAGCGTAGATGTTCAATATGATGCAGTATGGTCTGATCACTTGCCAATGATTGTAAATCTCAACCTCCAATGTTTGCCAGCCTTAGTGGAATCGTGTAATGATAACATATTTGATTCCTCTAGGTGGAATCCGAAATCTAATGTTGAAATATTGAAATATGCTGATATTATCAACAACAAACTTCTAAAGATAATTCAAGATTTCTCCCAATTAGAACCTGACAAAAAATCTGCAAATTCAAACGAAAGTCAAATAAATTCCCTGTATAAAAATGTTGTAGATGCACTGCGAAGTGCTGCCTCCACCACATTTAATAACACGAATCGAAAAAATAGAAATATTCCGGGATGGAATCATATGGTTGCAGCCAAATACGCAGAATCAAGAAGCGCCTTTCTCTCATGGCTCGAGGCCGGAAAACCACTCTCAGGGCCGGTTGCCGAGGACAGAAAGAAATATCGAAAGATTTTCAAAGTAGCTCTGAAAAAATGTCAACAGACAGAAATTCAACAACGAATGGATGGTATTGCCACCTCACTAATAAATAAAAATTTCCATAAATTTTGGCAAAAAACCTCTTCAGAATTGAAAACTAATATGAAAACTCCTCTCTGTGTCAATGGAGTAAGAGGAAAGGAAAATATCGCCAATGAGTTTCGTAACTTCCTTTCTATGGCGGGTGAAGAAGCAGCAGAAAATTCTCTGAATTTAAATTTTAGTTTGAAAACCGAAAATAATACTACCGCTCTCAGCATTACTCCGCAAATGGTAGAAAGAGCTGTTAGAGAAATGGCAACAGGAAAAGCCACAGGACATGATTCAATAGCTCTTGAACACATTAAGTATGCTGGACCAGCAATTCATATTATCCTAGGAGAACTATTTTCAAATATTATACGTCACAGGTACATCCCGAATGAAATGACGAAAACGGTGATTATTCCCATAATCAAATCAACAAATCTTGATCCATCCGTGATTAATAACTACCGACCAATTTCACTCTCAACCACAGTGGCAAGATTATTTGAAAAAATTTTATCTACTGTCGTTACAGATCAGCTAAAAACAGCGGATAATCAGTTTGGATTCAAATCTGCACTATCAACATCTATGGCAATATATTCCCTAAAAGAAACTATCAGTTATTATAAACTAAGGGAAACGCCAATCTATACCTGCTTTCTAGATCTAAGCAAAGCATTTGACCGTGTATGTCATAATAAACTGTGGGAAAAACTAAGGAAAAGAGCAGTTTCGGAAGATGTTATAGCGATTCTTTCAATTTGGCACACGCAACAAGAAAATATTGTGAAATGGTCTGGGGAGTTTTCTAACCCATTCCATTTGAAAAGTGGCGTAAGGCAAGGAGGAAGTATGTCTCCGGTTCTGTTCAATATATACACCGATGAGCTAATTCAAAAACTTAACGCCACGAAAATAGGCTGCCATGTACACGGAGTGTGTGTAAATAACATTAACTACGCAGATGATATGGTTCTTCTTGCACCGTCACTAAGCGCTTTAAAGAAACTACTCAAAATTTGTGAAGACTTTGCAAAAAGCCATAACCTTTTATATAACACCACAAAGTCAGTAGTTATGGTTTTTAAATCTAAAAATGAAATATTCCAAACACCCTCAGTACTGCTAGATGAAAGAAATATTAATGTTAATCACAGCGTTAAATACCTGGGACACATCATCACAGACGACCTCAAAGATATCGAGGATATGGAAAGGCAGAGAAGAGCCATATCAGTTAGAGCGAGTATGCTATCAAGACGTTTTTACTTTTGCAGTCCAAAAGTAAAAAGAATACTTTTCAACGCTTTCTGTACCTCTCTGTACACATCAGAACTATGGGTCAACTACACTACATCCCAATGGCATAAGTTAAAGGTTGCTTATAACAACGCTTATCGCCAACTTTTCCGCCTACCAAGATACTGCAGTGCTACGGAAATGTTCCTAGAGGGACGAGTACACACCTTCCGAGCACTTCTCCGCCACCGTATGGGAAGCTTATGGCGTAGACTGGACCAATCGAAGAATGCGATCATCACCGCCATGACTGCCTGGATGGAGTCCCCCCTGATGGCCCTCTGGAGGCGGGAGATGATGAAATATCCTCCGTAAACAGATGCATGAATTCATCTTAGTGTTTACTATTTTTTTCAATTTCATTTCTCATGTTTTTCATGCTTATTCGTTTTTTTATATTTATTTTATCTATGTGCCTTAGCCTATTATTTGTCTAAATTGCTTCTGTTATTTCAAAATATGGAATGTATTGCATTGCACTACCCCTGCATACATTCTGGAATAAACTATTATTATTATTATTATTATTATTATTATTTATGGAAATGCGTTTAAGCACTAGATTAATGAGACGAATTATTACTTTATCCAATGGCCACATTGTAGTGCGGGCAACACTGGTCACGGACCGGGGTGTCGCAGCGATCGCTTAAAGGAACCTACGTCATTCCAGTTCCGACGCTGCCCTCACGAACACGCTACTAGATTCTAGATTCAGTTTACATTTCCATTGCGTCCCATCCAATACCGCGTTATTTATCTGTAAATGTTGCCTAATTTAATAAAACTTAAAAACGTGGCGAACTCTTTAATTTCTCTGAACACAAAGACCCTTCCTCGGAGTCTCGTAGGTAAGTATCTTCCACAGCTCAAAAGGAAGTCCAGAAAGATAAGATTCTCGCCACACTTTATATTGTTGCATGTTTTTATACAACCAACCTTCATCTACAAATCTAATAGTATTGTAAAATAAATATGCTTGTAATGCCAGCGTGTTTTTTCGAAACAATTAATTTAAAATTTCATGGCTTTGAATACTTCGCGCTCTGCAAAAAAACTAAACTAAATTTATAATAACACAAAGCACAAAGTAATTGTTTGATTAAACCTGCGACCAGAAAAGTTCTGCGAAGTTTGCTTTTTAAACAAACAACGAAAAAAAAAATTCACTTTTTTTATCAAAGTTGTGTTTTACAAACAGTGTCCGAGTCCGCGGTTTTTTTTAAGTGCCAATAACTCTGCTTCTCTACCTTCCCAACGTTTAATCAAATAGTGTTTGTCCCTCATTGAGAGATAAACTAAGCATATCTTTTATAATAGATACCTACCCTAATTAGAGTAGTGCCAAATACGTAGGCTTTTGTTGGATGAAAACAACTTCGAAAGTTTTAAATGAAGGACACTTTTTTTATTTCTGTACGTCGCAATGACCGTAGGTATATAAATTATGTTTTAAATAAGAGGTTAAATGGTGATCGGTACAATAAAAACTCAAAAGTCGCGAGCACTAATATCTACTCTTAAGAGTACGGTGAAAATTTGTTACAAAATTGTATTTTTTATACGTTTTATTTAAGAGGAAATTAGATTATCCAAAAGCTTTAATAATAATAATAATTGGATAATTTGTAGAGCGCCGTTTTTTGTGAAAAATCACCTCACTGGCTCAAGGGCTCACTTTATTACTGCTAAACGAATATGCCTACGGATTAGAGATTAGACCATCATATTTATTCCTACTTCACAAAAATAAACACAGGCCCTGAAGGAAATTATTTTCCTCTGTGGAGTTTATATATAAAAAAATGGGCATTTCAAAGAAAGATGAAAGATGAAATCATGTTGACTAAGAAGTCAACTAAGCGATTGACTTATTCTCATGAAATTATTGTTTCGACTCTAGGTGGCCTCATTAAATGCTGTAATTTCAAATGTCCGTCCGTCAACTACAATAATATTTAGGCGATATATTTGCATGGCACTGTTTTGATGCAAAAGCACCTCCGGGGCATTAAGTTATAATATATATTATGGAACATATCTTAAAATATATATATATATATATTTCTTTTGTCCGTGTGTATGTCACTGAACTCCTCCTAAACGGCTGGACCGATTTTGATGAAATTTTTTGTGTGGGTTCAAGGGGATTCGAGAATGGTTTAGATTCACAATTTGGTCCACTGGAAAATGTTCTTTTAATTATTTTTTTTATTTCTAAGGAGTTGTTGATTTTGGAATAATTTACATTGGATCCGACAGTTGTGTACAGGACAACGTCTTTCGGGTCCGCTATAAATAAATAAAATAAATTGTGGAACATTCCAGAACACTCTCGAATGTTGTCCTGAGCGAAGCCGGGTAACCCAGCTAGTATTAACATAAAACTTCGAAAGGCTGTATAATTTTCAACGATTATTGACAAAACATGAGTTAGGTATCTATCTACTTACATAATAATATATATCTGCCTCTACTCCGAAATCATTTGGTTTATATATTTTTTTTCATTCATGTAAGCAATATTTTAACGCAATTTTTTTCGGTTCAAGCAAGAATCTGTAATAATTAATATTAATTATCCAGTCTCCCGTTTCTCTAGTGATTAAGATTGAAAAAAGAATTATAATCACTAGGATTTCTTTGGACAAATTGCATGATTCCGTTTATTTATTTATTAATAAACGCCCTTTTTCGAGGCTTTTACATATATATAGCATGGTTAGAAAAATACATATTTAATGTACATAACTGAACTGCCTCAATAACAATATTTTATATTTATTCAATGATAAATTGAAGATGTCCAATGACTTGGTATAATTGTTTTCCTCCATTAGTATTCTGGGCAAAGAGGAATACATATGGTAGTTAGTCCCAGAATTTCTGCACTGAAATAAATCCTGACTTCTGGTATTACGAAGTGGAATTCGGAAGCTTATCAATTCAATTATGTCTCTTAACTTGACTTGACAGCCTCCGTGGTCGAGGGGTAAGGCTCGTGACTCGCAATCCGTAACTATAAACGTATATTAATTGGGGTATGTATTTATTTATTTATAAATAAACGCCCTTTTTCGGGGCTTTTACATATATAGCATAGAAAAAACATTTTATTGTACATAACTGAACTGCCTCAATAACAATATTTTAAATTTATTCAAAGATAAATTGAAGATGTCCACTGACTTGGTATAATTGTTTCCCTCCATTAGTAAAGTATTAAAGAATAAAAGAAAATAGAAGCATAATTTTTTGAACTTAGACAAGACATAATTTTTTGAACTTAGCTGCTTAAAGAAGTACTAATTAAAGTTGCATACTAATATTAGTAAGAGAGTACGTTTACCGTTGCTCAAGCATCCCAGTGACATTATTCGAGTTTGAACATCCCTGAGAAAGGAGGATGGGTGGTTGGGCAGCCGACTGCAGTACGTGGCGTGGGTGTACCACAGATAACATGTTTCTATGGGATACAACAGGTTTACTGTGTAATCATATCCCATTGTACTTTGTTTGAAGACTTATTCCATTACCCGGCAGCATTGATAAAGAGTTCATCAGCTGAGTCCTTCTCAAAACTACGATATATTTTTTTAATATCAACTCTTATATTATCATCTCTCTTCACCAACATTGCACAATTAAGCACTTCTTACTACCGCCAAACTAGACATGGCCGTAAATTATAATAATTTTAAGCCATTAACCAGCGGCCGAGAATTTAAATTTCGCGGCGGTTCCGATGAGAAAGATTAATTATTCTCTAAGCCAGCATTTCAACAAAATAACTCAATGTCCAATTTATTTTATTCCTAATTTGCTCTAATAAATACCCACATTAAAAATGCTCAAACTCGTGATGATAAAACTATTAAAATTATGTTATTTTTGTAATTATTTTTTTATCATAAGTATTTTAAATTTTTCAATAATATCTAAGCAAAATAAGAAGGCAATTTTTTTTAATATATACGTAATAGACAAAACTGAAGTATTTTCGTCACAAAACAAGGGCGTGGATCTTTTTTTATGATTTTATTTGAACTAAAATTAAAATTCTGAAAAGTGACTTTCCCTAATAATTTATTGATTTGTTTATCTGCATGGTTATATGATTTGAAATAATTGTTGGATAATACAAAATTTAACAAATCTGCCAACGACCTACGGTAAAACCTTATTGTACTAAAAATAAAAATATTTTCTCAAAATTTTAAAAATAGCTTTACTAGATAAAATAACAGTCTTTCGAAATCAATTTATAATTTTTTTGTGGAAAAGAGTCAATACGTCTAAAATTTGATTTGAAAATGACGTATTTCCGGGTCTGTCTGGTTATTCCCTCTTAACTATAATTATATTGTTAGCGGTCTTAAATGAGGAGGCATATTTTACAAACATATTACACCTTTTTTTCATTCATTACCATTTTAATTCTACTAGCTATTATACTTTTGATGCTACTTTATATTAATATAATTACATTTTTTGTTAGTTAGTTTAGAGAGACGTCAGAAATTTAATTTTTGTATGAACCCCGTTAGAAAACTTAAAAAATCATCTGTCAAAAATTAAATGAAAAGAGATACACATTTCAAATACACGACAAAATAATTTTGGTACCTATTTTATTGCTTGTCTGAATTACGATCAGTTCCCATTTTGTAAATTAAAAGTTCGTTGAACGTGAATAATTTCTCGCGGGAATACGAATATGCCGGAATATTTCACATCACATTACGCGGTGACCGGACAACTCGGAATGAAACCAACTCAGAATCAATGTTTTTTATCACTCTTAATGACTTATCTGAGATGGTTCTGAGTTGGTTTCATTCCGAGTTGTCCGGTCACCGTTGTATATTCATCTGATTTGTCAACATAATACACACAACTACCAAAAATTTCCAAATAACCGCATCCATTTCTCGAATTACAGGGTCATGTGTTTTGTACGGCGAAGCCTACTATAGTATTTTAAGTCAATGCCCATGCGGGATAGTATCAAACCCATCCTTCATCAATATCATTTATGTGACCGAATACTTCTCGGTGTCCTATCGAGATTATTGGGTTAGTGCGGAGATATTATAGCCGTAATTAATTATTACTGACTTTTACATCGTACGCATACCAAGTGACTTTTTATCGATTGTATTTAAAAATAATCGATTGTGTGTGTTGTGAATAGCATTTAATAAATTATTTTTATATCATTTCAGTGACGACAACCATCGGGAGTTGGTCGGTTGATGGTTGATAGAATGTAAAATCTAACGACTGCATTTGAGACAATAAGAACTTTGCAGGTACATCTTCGTATTGTAGAAGACCGTGATAAACTTTATCAATTTCTCTTTTCATAAGTTATTTATTTATTTAATTAATAAAGACTATATTAGCGACCCCCAATCGAAAATTTGAAACAGTAAAATCAGAAAAAGAATTCTGATTTTTCTAATTCAAATTTTTGTTTGGTACTCGCTAATATGGTCTTCATTAATAATTAAATTTTATAATTTGAGAGTAAAAATTATAAAGCTAAAATAAAAATGAATGTTCGAAATAAATAATATACTTAGTTTTTACCACTTTTGTTTTAAAAACCAACTTGTTTCGTGAGCTAAGCTCACTTCTTCAGGGTTTACTAACTAATTATAAATCCATACTAATATTATAAATGCGAAACTGCTCGAGTTTGTTTATGACCTTTTCAGGCATTAACAAATAAAAAGACTTTAAAAATTCATTCACCCATAGAAAGCTAAATTATATGCGCAGACTATATGTTGTATATGATGGTAAGCTCTGGCGTTATGAAATTATAAATATTAATATATTATATTTGTTATACGTTATCTGTCGCTAACAAAAGCGAGTTAATTGCAAATGTCAGAAAAAAATCATTCCCATGGAAACGATGTTGATATATTTGTGGGCTCTAAGCTGGTAAGTACTCAGCCCCCTGGTCAGCTACTGCCCCAGAAAATTCAAATATTAGAATATGTTTTGTTTTTTTTTTGGACAAGCTGGAATAAATGTCAGATAAGAGTTCCTAAATTAAAAATATAATTCGTAACGATTATAAAGACTGAATAATAAATAGTGTAATTTTGTATTATATTAACAAACTTCCAAATATTTAATTAAAAATAAACATTCTAAATGTTTGTAAGCGCATAAATTCCGAACGAATGAACAAAATTGGATAATTCCTTTTTTCTTTGTGAAATTTAGGTGGCAGGCTAGATGTTTGAAAACTGAATGTAAGGGAATGCATGTATGGAATGTGGGAGGGGGTGGGGTGGGGAGGAGGGGGGATAATTGATAAGTTCAACCGCTACAGTAATTTCCCGTAATACCATGCGAGCGAAGCCGCGAAGAAAAGCTAGTAGTAGATAAAAAAAACAATGGTCGTAGACATAGATAACATAATTATAAATAATAGACATAGTCAATGGAAAGGTAAAATGGGTAGATGAAATATAACAGGGGCAATAAAGAACAATTTACAAAGGAAACAAGTTTAATATATTATTTATTTTGAATTAAAATGGTGCCACAAAATAAGTTTGCTGTGTTTGAAAAAAATTTATGTTATTTGTTTAGTTTATTCATCAAATTTAAAACTATGTTACATTATTTCTGTAAGACGGCCTCCGTGGTCCCGAGGCAAGACTCTCGACTCACAATCCGAAGGTTGCGGCGTGCGCAAATAAATTTTATTTGATTAATTTGAGTTATTTCACAATTTATTAATTTAAAATAATATATAGTATATTTGCGGCACGTTTCAGGGTGGAAGATACTATCAGTATCGCCCTGGTGTAAGACCACCATTCAGAATTGAAACGTTGCTTGAAATGGCTTTAGCCGTGTTTAGTGACCAAATCTGAATAGCCAGGTACTTCCCCCCCTTCCTCTTCCCTATCTCCTTCCCCTCCCCACTACCTTCAGCCTCACAACATACTCCAATTGGGGATCCCATAGTCTCACTGGCTACAGACGGGAGCAGTTGGGACTCTTGTGCGGTATTTCATATAAAAAAAGAGTACCTATATTAAATAAAATAAAATAAAAAAATCTCTTTTTAGAGATCTAAGCATTTTCCTAAAGCATCGAATGTTAAAAAATAAAATATTAAATATATAAATCCTCCAAACATTATTTATACTAAAGGGGACATTGCGATGACCTGTTGGACACCAACCTAAAGGATTTTTTATTACGTTTGTCTTTTATATATTCAATAATACAATTTTTAAAATTTATAATATTCACCATCGTTTCGCCTTCCGAAGGCATTATCAAACTTTGGTGAGGCCACTTACAGACGATCTACTTAAATTATTTCTATATAGTTACTTGAAATGAAAATCAAATTGGATTTATTTTTATCGCCTATGCCCTAATTGATTTCCGAGAAAATTATCGAAAATTATTAATGGAGCTTTATTTTTATTAAAATTGTTAATTTACCATGTAAGTTTTTTACCTGTCTCTCATTAATAATAATAAATATTCAGTAGAACTTGTTTTTCATTAAAAAACCGTGTTTTGTGAATTAATTAATAATATAATTGAATAAACAAATAATTAACTTAATGACAAATAAATAACCCGGAAGATATTATGATTCCATCCTAGATTATGTTATAGGAGATTGTAATCTACGATATATGTAAATATATTATTTAAATAAATTACTTACATCACTTTCTAAATAACATTATTTTTACTCTATTACCCAATTAAATTTGACTGGTTAGTGGTTGAGTGGGCATCGCGTTTGGGTCCCACCCGGGCGTCCCGTGTTCGATTCCTCGGCTGGCCAAGTCCTCCATCACAACACAAGCAACATTTTCGGCTTTCTGTGGTGGTAGTAGGAGATTTTCAAACATTGTTGGGTTATTCGTAACCCGGGAATGTTTGTCTTTCTTTTTAAAAAAAAAAAAAAACTAGATTACAAAATATGACCAACTTCTGAAAAATATTTATTTTTTGTTTATCATTTAGCCCTGAGATGTGCACGTTCTGAATAAATGGTTTTAAAACGTGCTTGTGTTCATACCGTTCACAGACAGTTAATATGTTGATCGTGGAAGTGTGTAAGAAGATCCATGGGTGCGGCAGATGAGAAACTAATGTATGAGGAGTGACGCCCAAAATGAATGTCACTCTATCCCCACCACCAACTCTCCGAGGAGACGGGGAGACAGAAGGTCACGGCGGTAATGCTGGAAGACGGAATAACAATAGCAAATTTCATCCAGTGATCGAATGTTTTCTCTCGAGAAATTCTAAGGCGAGGGTGATGTTTTCTCCTATTATTTATTGCTTTTAGGTAGGTTCTCTTTGCACTGATATTTTCAAAATAATGAACTTAATGCTTAGTTCACATTACGCTATAAATCTGCGAGCAGATATCTGTTGATTCGCGAGCGCTTATCTTTTGTCCTTTCATACGAGGCTATCAAATATTTCTTCCTGTGGTAGGAGAGGGGGTCAGTCGAATTAGGGAGCGGCAACGGAACGCATATTTTTTGTACTGAAATCTGTCAACTTGACGTCTGCCATCCACGGGTCTAGGCAGCTACGTAATTACAATGACCCCCTCTCCTGTTTTAGTCGGAGAAGGGGAGAGTTATCTTCTGGGATATCGCGTCTGGAGCGGTTACGTCTGAGATGTGTATTGTCTATGATTGATTTGCGCTTAAAAACGCTTAGGTGTGAACGGTCTGAAGGGATTGTATGGAGAGCGTTATTTGGCGTGCTATGATCTTTTATATTTGATAGCGTAATGTGAACCAGCTTTAATGGTTTATCAACCATCCGATTGCCGGTCCATTTATGTACACACTATTATCATTAGTTAACGCAAAAGAGTGGTTCAATAAAATATGTCTAAAATGATATCGGTGAATGATTATTTTTTCGATTCTGCGAGCTCTTTTGTATTTTTTGACGTAATAACGTCTTATAAATCGATGAACGCCGGCAGCACTCACGAAAAAGTATGACTCATTGTCACTTTATCACGTTCCGCCTGAGCCGAGCGTGCAAGCGAGATTGCGGAACAAGCGATAGAGTGGCACGATCGGCCTAAGCGTTCGGCGAGAGCCCGGAACAACGATAGAGAGGCACGATCGCCCCAAGCATTCGGCTTGTCTCTGTAAAATTCTATGTAAAAGTTTTCTTATCACGTAAAATTATCTTCCGTAAACCGACTTTACAGATAACCAATTTTTTTATCAACTTGACTTCTTATTGGCTCGCTGTGTCAACACAAAGAAAATAAATCAGTGGTGCCGAGGAAGTTTTCATAAAGCAACAACCAAAAACCACAGCCAATAATCTACAATTTCTCATTGTATGAAAATCACAAATGTTTTCTAATGTTTTCGTAATAAGAAAGGTCAAGTTCAACAAACTAACCAATAAATCCATCAATAATGTTTTTTATAATTTAAAAATTGATCCAAGAAAAAAAATAACTCCTGCGCTTGACACAAAAATTCTTTGAATTCCTTTGGAAGAAATTTCTCGAAAATTCTTCAAGAGGATTCTCGATCGCATATTTTGTGTGATAAAACCCAAGCTCTTTTAAAAGAGCCTCTCTCCATTTGCCCAGCTTTTATCCTCTGACATTCAGCACACTTCATTGCTCCTTGCATCTCGGGTCCAAAGTCCCCAGTCCAGGAGTGATTGTAATCTTTATGTGAATTAACTGCAAACCTCACATTTCTTTGACTTCATTAGACACTAACATAGTAATAAGTAAAGAGTTTCGCTTTCCTAAATATTTGTCTCATTATTTCGCAGACACTCGAGCATATTCTCACTCACAAAGTGGACAAGTTGCGAATGTTTTATGCGTCTGCATATCTCCCGTCTGTGATCTTCACGTCGCGGCAACAATTCATTGAATAATACAAATAAACCGAAAAACCAATGCCGGCCAGACTGCCGAAAAAGCTGAATGACTAACTCACTTTCGGAACATTCCTTTGGGAGACGGGAGAATAAAGGGGCAACTCTGATAGAAACGCTGTGACCTCTCCCTCTTTCTCGTAAACGACACTTGTAACAGAAAGAAAGGTTACGTCGTAACTCTCAGTGGCAAGACAGAACGTTCGACTTTTAAATTTATTTTCTAATTTAATATTCGTCTGCAAACTGCGACGAGCTTTGGCGCGTGGGCGAGAACGCACAATGCTTTCACGCATTCAATTTTCGCGTCTGGAGAGAGATTTACGAGAGCCCTTCGAGGGGTTCCTGCGGCCACCGATATTTACGCCACATTATTGTTATTTGGTAGTCAGATCTTTATGGGTTCTTTCTCCGTGCACTGAAAGATGTGGCTGCGCTCTCAAATAATGTCACACAATGTCGTTCGCAAAACCGATTTTATAATCCCACAAATAAATAAAAAATGTTCCTTACTTTGCACCGTAAATCCAGGGTGGTATTTTACATTTTCTGACGTTAACGCATCGTAAACCGTTGATTTCAAATTGGAAATATACAACAAAAAGCATGAAGCAAAATCTAAATATAAGTATTATTAAATAACTAGAGATTATGGGTTCAATTAAAATTTTAAGTACAAAAATTATAAAGGGGGAGGAGGAGGAGGGGGGGGAGAGAGAGAGAGAGGGGGGGAACTCGGGAAGAGGGTTCGTGGGACGAGAGGGAAGATGGAGGAGACGGAATGGGAATGCGAGAGGGGAAGGGGACGTGGGAGAGGAAGGGGAGGCGCAAGGGGAACAGGACGAATGGGAAAGGACACGCAGAGAGTTTATAAGTTTAGGGAAATTTTAAATTTAAACCCAAAAAACACTTCGTTTTCTGTGTTTTATTTTATATATATTTAGACTAGCTATTACCCGCAGCTTCGCTCGCGTGGTATTGGGGGAAATTGTGCTTGCACTTATAAATTATCCCCCCCCCCACTCACCTCTCCTGCATTCCATACATTCATTCTCGGTACATTCTGTTTACAGATTTAACAGCTCGTGTGCCACCTAAATTTCAAAATGCCAGAGCTCACCAGTAGTAAAAACATAATTATCCAATTTGCTGCAGTCGTTCGAAAGTTATGCGCGTACAAACATTTCGGAGATTCATTTTTGTTTATAAAGATAGATAGATATTAACTACGATTTCCCGCAAATATATCAACATCGTTTCCACGGCAACGATTTGTTTTCTGACGTTAGCAATGACTCGCTTTTGTTAGCGACAGAAAACGTATAATAAATAAAATATATTAATATTTATAATTTCACAACGTCAGAGCTTACCATTATATAAAGCCTATAGTACTCGCATACAATTTAGTTTTAGCGTAATAAACAAACACATGCAGTTTCGCATTAATAATATTAGTATAGATAGATGGTAGTTTGTGCAAGTTTTTTTTTAATAATCACTTAACTCAACTAAAAATTGACAAATCTCTCTCTAAAAGCATGAAATTTTTATTTTTTAGTTATCTATATTTTATAATTTAAAATACTAATAAATAATATAGGTCACATCCTTGCTAGATATTTGATACATCTTTTGATTAAAAAAAAATAATTCAGTTTGATCAAGTATATAATGGTAAGTAAATGTGACGGCCTCCGTGGTCCCGAGGCAAGACTCTCGACTCACAATCCGAAGGTCGCGGGTTCGAACCCGGCGTGCGCAAATAAATTTTATTTGATTAATTTGTGTTATTTCGCAATTTATTCATTTAAAATAATATATAGTATATTTGCGGCACGTTCCAGAGTGGAAGATACTATCAGTATCGCCCTGGTGTAAGACCACCATTCAGAATTGAAACATTGCTTGAAATGGCTTTAGCCGTGTTTAGTGACCAGATCTGAATAGCCAGGTACTTCCCCACCTTCCTCTTCCCTATCTCCTTCCCCTCCCCACTACCTTCAGCCTCACAACATACCCCAATTGGGGATGCCATAGTCTCACTGGCTCCAGACGGGAGCAGTTGGGACTCTTGTGCGGTATTAACTGTAAAAAAAAAAAAAGTATTTTGGCTTCAAATCCAAATTTAAGTTTTGTATGTAAAAGTCCGCGCAGCACACATTCTGAGAAGAAACTGCCATCAGATCCAAGTAATTATATGAATCTCTCAGATAATATTTAAAATAGCTACAGTTAAAAATAATAAAGTTGTAAAGCTCTCGTTATTAGTTCATTTTATTAATAAACGCCAAAAGATTAAATCGTACAATCATTAAATTAATTTATTTAATTTGATTACTGATTAAAGTTAAGTACTTTATTTTCTTATCGAAACTCCAAATCGACAAAAAAACAACTTGTTAAAATACTTTTAATCATTAGATTGCTGTCAGCTCTTAACTATTGGGTTCTATCTGATGACGTGATCTGTACACCTGCTTTATAAATAAACCATCTACTTTTCAATTTGGGAGGCGGATATCGCCCCTCCTGGCCTTACTTAAGAGCCCAGCAGAGCAATCGATTTTGTCGAAATTTGCTAAAATAGTTCAAAAATTAGTCGCTTGTGTCGCCCTCGTCGCATTTTTAAGTGGATTCCGCAAAATGTTATTGTACTTTGTTACTTGACACGGATTTGACCCCAGTATATCTGCTCGTAAAATCCCGAGTTACAACGATCATTCCCGAACAAAAATTAAAAAACGACAAATACAGCTTTGCCGATTTCGTGGATCGCTAGATTTCGATTTTTCCCTATAAAGTGGGGAAATTTCCCCTGAGATTCCCTATTACAATGAAAAATAATTTAAAAATAAAATAAAAAAACAGTTTTTTTAATCGGCGGATATTCAGGATTCAAATAGTATGATTTTAAAAATAAATTGCAAAATGTTTATGGGGTTTCAACACCACAATCTACGTTTATTTTTAATTTTAAAAATATAAACGACAACTTCTTTAAAAATCTGCATCTTCTCATTATAAAATTAATATTGGAGGTGTATTTATTAATTTTACATGTTTACTAATATTCCCACATTTTACAATATTTACACAATTTTCCATAAATTCTGGGAATTTTTCTGAAGGCTTCCAACCCAGAACACCTGCATGCTCCGAGCGTGTCCATTTACTTCTGGACTGTTAGGGCTGTCACAACATGGAAATATAAACACCGCAGAAAAATAAACTTATTTATTTGAAATTTTAGGATTTTACAGTAAGTAGCCATAGAAAAAAAAACAGTTTTTAAAACACGAAGAAGAAAAAACATAAAACTCACTTCAATACTAAACAGCGATTATTATATTTTAGTATGGTTATGTATTATTATTACTACTTACTATGAAATATAGAAATTTAGCTATGCGCTGTATATAATGATTAATTATATCACTTTTATGTAAAACGCCTTTTAGGCTTATAAATAAATAAATATTTCAGATTCCAGTCTAGAGTATCATCGACATAGCGTAGTAACAATCTTGTACTGGTACTGCATGTAACTGTCTAGTAACAATCTGATTACACGAAGACAATCGCTGAAAAAGTCGGGGACGCCCGAGGAAGAGATGAATCAAATAATTATTTGTTTGTGAAAAAAATGTTAAAAAAAACTTCTTCAATTATTAGCAATAATATTATTTCCACCTTAAAACTACACCCAGTTTTTAGAATTCTCAACCTCAAAACTTTGTACCAAAACATTTACAACCCCGAGCCACTCCGGGTATTTTTACACGTGTACTGAAAAAGATGATGAACTTATTTAAATTTGTTTAAAACCAAGGGCGCATTTAATAGCTTAGTTAAATAATTTATGAATAATAATAATATATTACGAATAATTATTAAGAAATAAGAATAATAATAATCAACCATTTATTTGCACAGCCCTTGTGAACAAGTTTGAAGTTTGAAACCTGACACTCACTTTTTAATAAAATAATATATTAGGACCCTTGAAATACTTACATACTTCGAAATATTAGGACGACACGGATATTTATTCATTATAAACACCCTGATGAGCTTTTACAAAGTGTTTATTTTTAAATGATTTACTGTCTGATATGACGACATCGAAAAATATTATAAAGTTAGGTACAGATCTGACTCTCAACTATTTAATAATAATAATTGTATGATTCGTATAGCGCCGTTTTAGTGAAAAATCACAACGGTGTTTCCATGTCTTCTCCGGACTTCTTTTACCATTCACAATCGCGTCATATCCTCTCTTTACACTCTTTTCTTCGTTTTTCGGCTCTACGATACATTAATATTGATTAAATTAACTATATAACATATCAAGCAAAAAATAAAGCAATGTTGTTTTGGCCATCGCTTATAACAACTGTTTTGCCTACCCAAGTCATCGCCAAAACAATAACTGTTGTTTTACGCATATAATTAAAAAGAACTTCTTTAACAGTAATGTATTTTTTTAATTGGCAAAGTTTTTTTGATACATATTAAGTACATACATAATAATATAAAATACAAGAGAGTAACAAAAAATCCCACAAAGGCGAAGCCTGTGCGTGAGTATTATAGTAAGTAGATATTAAACAGTTAAAAAAAAATTAACAAATCGGTATTCAGCAAAAAATTGGGTTTATTTTAGTTTTTATTACATCTGGGCTCTGTTTTTAGAAAATATTTTTTGTAGAAATTGACATTTTTACGTTGAGTTTCACATATTTCACACTTTACAGATAGTTTTTGAAGAAGCAAAATTTCGAATTGTTTGCTGTTTGATGTTTAGGTATCCTTTATGAATATGAAAATTTTAAAGATAATATTAAAAATATTTTTAAAAAGCGCGATAAACAAACACAAATAAATAAATACAATAATTAAAAATCATTTCGTAAAACCGAGAGATGACTGTACTCCGTGCTTTTACCAAATATTCGAACATTTTTAGAAGAGAGAACGTGGAAAGGACTAATTTGTTCCGGGCGCGGACGTTCATATGATTGTCTCTTTTCACATATTACCTTCAAATCGGCCACATTTGGGTCCCTGTGCGAAGCTACCAAGCCAAGAGGTGAAAAGGTACAAGTTGCTGGATAATGTCACGTATTCGCCACTTTCGTTACCTAATTCCTTTTGACATAACTCCTTCTAAATTATATTCTTCATACAAATACGCTAATAGTAGTGAACACGTAAAAAAATATAAGCATATAATCGTCCGTGTCCTTGCCGCGCACGTTTTCGTCTAATTTTTTGACATGCTTCCTTCAAATTACGCGAACAAATTCTATTGCTTGATTTGATTCCTCTAATGTATATGTATTCTATCTTAGCACAAACACACAAAAATATTTTCAACACTACCTTACAGAACATAGCGCCGCAGACGACCGCTCGTGGCGAAAGATTTTCGCGTAATGAAAGTAAATCGAAGATGTCATCGTTTTTATGTCTTTTGGGTGCATAGAAAAATTATGTATTACCCAATACATCACCGTTTTTTTTAAATTTAGTTTATTAATTTTATAGTTAATGTACTGTTTTATTAGGAAATATTTTTAATTTGCAAAATTATTTGTTTTTTAGTACAAATAAATGGTTTTAAACACCGTTGATTTACATAGTTTAAAAAAATTAAAATACGTCATTATTAAGCTACATTTTAAAAATATATAAATGAGGTGGTATAGGCCAAGATGTTTTCTATTACAATTATTTTTTTATAATTTTTTTTCATATTGTATATGATTGTAGATGGAAAAAATCTGAAGGTCGATTGACGATTTATTGAAAACTGACATTTTATAAACTGTTTTAAAAGTAAGACAGTATTTTTTATAAATATTTAATTTAAACTGGTGGTATAAAACACACTTGTATCTAAAAAAAGAAATGTGTAATTTTTTTTTATTTTGTCTCTGTTATGTGCACGGGTGATTTTAAAGACACGCAAACAACATAAAATATTGAAAATCCCTCGTGCTCTCTTAAGTACCGCCGCTCCGGGAATCATTTATTGGATAATCAACACCCCTACCATTGGTCACCCCAACCGTTTCGCTACGTTTGGTAACCCAGAAGGGGTGCCCGGGATCAAAATGCTTTGCGTGGATCGGGGGAGACAGATTGAGGAAGACCTAAACTCGACCATTTCAGGAGGACCATCTCGATCCAGAGCCTTGCCTCGCAGTGGTAGGGAAGGTTTCATGTCCGTCACTGCTGGGCACAATAAAGTCAACTCAACACCTCCTTGAAAAGTCATTAAAAGCTATGAAAAAAATAATTTCAAATTAGCCGATAACCCTAACCTAACGTAACCTATTTAACCAATTTTTTATCACTCTAAATGACTTATCTGAGATGGTTCTGAGTTGGTTTCATTCCGAGTTGACCGATCACCGCTGGGCACACTTTCCCCCAGATACCTTCCCTCCCTTATACCCAACAGCTTCCCAAATCTTTTCCCTAAAAATACCCTCCACACAGCATCCCCAAAGATGGCATAGACCCAGAGGGATTTTTTGTTCAGGGCCTCCTGTGTGGAGTTTCTGTTAAAAAAAAATTGGGTGCAATTCACACGCTGTAGAAGCGAAACCTTCAGAAAACTAGAAAAAAAGTGGGAAGGTTATGAAGCACCGCACAAGAAGGAGACCGATTATTCTATCTCATCCTCTCGCAGGTTTAATTAGGCGAGAATCAATTGATGACTGGCAATGCGGTTCATAGGTACACACAGGAGCGGGGTAGGAATATGGTTAGGAATATGCAACAATTTTATCTCCCGAACACAGCTGTTCATGAATGCAGGTGTGTAGTACATAAATGTAGGTGTATTGTGTAGACGGCCCAACCCAAGTAATTACCGTATTTTTAGAAATCTATTTGTGAATAAAATAAACTGTTTGAACTTCTGGAGTACCATTTATTATGTTGCTTACTGTGAATGTTTTCATTATTAAGCACGGCATAAATAATTTTACTAATGTGTTATTGTTCGCCTAAAATAGGTCGGTAGTGACCAAGTTAGGATAACATCGCAACAAAACACCTAAAACAACGGCCTCCGTGGTCGAGGGGCAAGGCTTTCCACTATCGATCCGAACATTTAAAATAATATAAGGTATATTTGCTATACGTTCTAAGGTGGAAGATACTCCTAGTATCACCCTGGTGTAAGACCACCATTCAGAATTGAAGCGTTACTTGAAATGGCTTTAGCCGTGCATGGTAACTAGATCTGAATAGCCAGGCACTTCCACACCTTCCTCTTTCCCATCTCGTCCCCTCCCCACTACAATCAGATGCCATAATTTCACTAGCTCCAAACGGGAGCATTTGGGACTCTTGTGCGGTGTGTACATAAAAAAATTGAATTCAGTTCACTCGCGGTAGAAGTGAAACCATCACGCACACAATCTCAACCAATATGAGCCTTGAAAAGTGAGCTCATAATCAAAGTGGCCAAATTCAGTAAGGTTTCATTCTATCTCATTCTCTCGCAGGCTATAGATGTATGTGTTGTCTCTTTTTAGTGTTGTTTCCGTTTAATCGAGTTTCAAAACGCAACGAATAAAAGAAAAGTGCTAAAGAAGTTTCATTTGAAAAACAAAACAAAACAAATTTTTTAATCTGCATCTTGGGGCCCCAGCAAACGAGTGAATTTGGTTGTGAAGGCAATTGCGTTGCAACAATTACAGACATAAAAATCCATCACGATATTATCTACGAAGGTGCGCCGCACACAAGAGTTTTTTTAGTAGGAAGATTGTTTTTTTTATGTAAATGAATTTTTTAATAGTTTTCGAACTGTCGCATGTCGTTGCGACTAAAGTCCCTTAAGTGCCCTTAATAACTAAATCCATTTATATATATACTAGCTTTTCCCCGCGGCTTCGCTCGCATGGTATTACGGGAAATAACTGTAGCAGGTGGAACTTATCAATTATCCCCCCTCCTCCCCACACCACCCCCTCCCGCATTCCATACATTCATTCCCTTACATTCAGTTTTCAAACATCTAGCCTGCCACCTAAATTTCACAAAGAAAAAAAGAATTATCCAATTTTGTTCATTCGTTCGGAATTTATGCGCTTACAAACATTTCGGATGTTTATTTTTAATTAAATATTTGGAGGTTTGTTAATTTAATACAAAATTGCACTATTTATTATTCAGTCTTTATAATCGTTACGAATTATATTTTGAATGCAGGAACTCTTATCTGACATTTATTCCAGCTTGTCCAATAAAAACAAAACATATTCTAATATTTGAATTTTCTAGGGCAGTAGCTGACCAGGGGGCTGTGTACCTACCAGCTTAGAGCCCACAAATATATCAACATCGTTTCCATGGGAATGATTTTTTTCTGACATTTGCAATTAACTCGCTTTTGTTAGCGACAGAAAACGTATAACAAAAATAATATATTAATATTTATAATTTCATAATGCCAGAGCTTACCATCATATACAACATATAGTCTGCGCATATAATTTAGCTTTCTATTGGTGAATGAATTTTTAAAGTCTTTTTATTGGTTAATGCCTGAAAAGGTCATAAACAAACTCGGGCAGTTTCGCATTTATAATATTAGTATGGATATATTAAATGAAAATATGTTTGTTTCTGTCTATGTATGTATGTGTGTATGCTATGCGTTGCTAAACTATTCATCGGATTGTGATGAAACTTTGGGGATTTGATGTGCGCATGCCCGCGATTCTTACTGTATAATAGTGAGTTCTGGCATCATGAAATTATGCGTTGCTAACAGTTCATTCGATTGCGATGAAACTTTGGAGATTTGATGTGAATAATTTGTAGCATCAAAATACCTTCTTTCCGTCCTCTCGAAGGTTTCTGGATTATTTTCATGACAATACATCTGAAAAGTTTTTTGAAGCATTACAAAAACTCTTACAAAACTGTCACAATTTGAGAATGACATTCTGCAAGCCATCGATTGTTAAATTAAAATTCAATTTTCGAAAATGTTTAAGTTAATGATTTTTTTCTCACCTATGGTACTAACTAAAATCGAATACTTTGAAGCTTATCAAAATTTATATTTATTTTAAATAGGTGCCTATGTTAGGTACCAAATTTGACAAAAAATTTGTAAAAAATTGCAACGGGTGGCACGCGAGCTGTTTGAAAATCTGAATCTACCGAGACTGAATATATTGAAAGCGGGAGTGGGGAGGGGGTCGCGGGAGAGGGGACGCGGGAGAGGAAGGGGAGGTGGAAGGGGAACGGGCGAATGGGAAAGGACACGCAGGGAGAAACAATTTCGTTTTTAAGTGGCATAGCAACGCAAGCCGGGAACTTGCTAGTAAATAATTAAAAATCTATATTTTTCTTTGAATTTTGCGTAGGGATAGTTCGAACTATGAAGCTTTTAACGAATCTATTTTGTATTATTATTTGTATTAATTAACCTCTAATCCTGTGCAGTTGTTAATTCCAAATCTGAGAGGTCCTTATCGTCTTTCAAGTCAATCGCTCAACTACTCTTGTTAATGGGCTCGCCTTGTTGGTTGAGGCTTCTAAAAGCTCTTCTTTGTATTTCCGTACGTGTGAAAAGTAAAACAACAAGAACTTAGCCCAGAATTTATCTTACAGTTAGAGCGCTCGCCAACAGATTGAGGATCAAACCCTTAATTATTATTCTGACTGTGGTCTCGTTTCACGACTGTATTAAGTACCTTACGTCTTGCAGTTTAGAGATTATTTTTATTTTTTTGCTATACGAGATTTTCTTTAGCAAAAGACAGATAGTTCTAACTTGTTCTGAAATATGAGGTGTCAAAGTCTGCGAACACAATTTGTCATAATCTATTTGCCAATTTCTGGTTTTCAGGTTGAACCTTGTGTAAGAAGTTACATTTTACAACATACCTTAACTTGCAAATATCGGGTGTTTTTTTTAGAGGTATACAAATTCAAAATGAAAAAAGACGTATTAAAATAATGTTAATGTCTATGATATTGGCTTTATTTAATAGATAATTTTATGCCATTATTGTTTAAATACGATTTTGGGCATATGAGCGCCCACGGCTGGCTCGAATGAAACGCAATCGTGAAGTCCAATTTTCGCCAACTTTGTCGTGGAACTGGGGCCATATATCGGCAACAACAAGGCGAATGTTGACTTCCAAATGGTCCAACGTCTCTGGTTTATCAACATAGACTAGTGACTTCACATACCCCAAAGAAAGTAATCTAATGGTGTGAGATCACACGATCGTGAAGGCCAGTTCACAGGTCCACGTTACACAGGCCCGCAATAATTGCGTGAAACATTTGGTGAGCGCATAATTTCACGTAATGGACCTGTCAACTGGCCTCCACGATCGTGTGATCTCACACCATTAGATTACTTTCTTTGGGGGTATGTGAAGTCACTAGTCTATGTTGATAAACCAGAGATGTTGGACCATTTGGAAGTCAACATTCGCCGTGTTGTTGCCGATATATGGCCTCGATAAAGTTGGCGAAAATTGGACTTCACGATTGCGCTTCATTCGAGCCAGCCGTGGCGCTCATATGCCCAAAATCGTATTTAAACAATAATGGCATAAAATTATCTATTGAATAAAGCCAATATCATAGACATTAACATTATTTTAATGCGTCTTTTTTCATTTTGAATTTATATACCTCTAAAAAAAACACCCTTTAGAACCATATGCAATAAGCTAGGGCATAATAATTCATTGCGTAAGATTCTAATCAATTTACTCGTAATTCCTTGCTTAGGGCCTCGTCATAATTAAATATTTTCTATTAAAATATGATACACTAAAGAACGCAAGATTGAGCCTCAAAATCAAAAATTGTTAAATAGATTACAAAAATTCGCCTTTGCAAATTTTGAAACCTTAGCGGTCGGGGAACTTTTTTAACCATTACCCCAAAATATTTTTGCTTAAGTCGATATTACCCCTTCCCCCCATTTTGAAAAGAAGACAATCAATGAATATTTAAATAAAAATTATTTATTGAATTAATTTACACGGAAAATAAAAAAAAAGTTACATGAAAATGGGAAGTATATAATAGGAAAACAAAATAAAATTCTCAAATTGGATCAAACAAAAATTCAGATTTTCAGGTTTCCCTTTCAGTTTTTGGAGAAATGATGTTGCTTCATGTTGTTACGTTACAAGAATAAGGAATCGAGTCTTAAGTACCGTCATGTTTCGACAGTCAGCGAATCGAGCCCTAAAATACTGTTGCACCGCGGGACGGTAATGCGCGCGCATTACCCCCTCCCGCGAGCAACAAACCGAGCGGCCGCTAGAGCCCGGCAAGCGGGCAGTCTTCAGCAAGCGAGCTTCCCGGGCCCACGTCCCGCGCGAACATGTGCGACACAAGTTCAGTTTCGCCGGTTGTGCACTTCCGGTGTCCACGCATGGACGCTGCTGAGACCGGGAGAACAAGCGCGTAAAGCCGCTGTTGGCCCATAAACCAAACGTGAGTCAATTACCATGTTACCCTTTGTGTGCAAATAATGTTTTAGCCCTAACCACGCGTGTAGAGAGCAGAGACTGACGTTCAAACTAACTTTCAGCTAGGATCGTTCCTCTTATGTATTATTGTGTCTCCTAGAATTGAATAAACTATTTATGTGATAACCTACCGTGTTTTGCTTGTCGAGAGAGGCCCTGGGGGGATGGAGAAGCGTGAAGTTCCGAACCACAAGCACTAGCCTTGAGGTTAAAAGAAACCCTGCTTGCACCGAACCTGAGCTAGTTTTTATTTGGGGCAGATACAGCAACTAATTTGTATTAAATATGTGGGAGCTTTCTCCAACCCTGCCGATAGCATCAGCACGCACGCTGACGCTAACACTGGCGCTAAACGTGGGGCCATTTAAATTTTTTTCTGTTCCACCACGGCCTCGTTCCCAAGCAACAATTGTAAACTCTGAAATGTTATTATGATGTATTGTTTATTCCCAATTGTCTAGCACTTCCAACAGGAATCTCGGCGCGAACGTAATTTCGAATCACAATTTAAATTATTACGGGCGCGATTTTATCATTTGTGAGTCGTCACTCGACAAAATATTACCGGTATTCCAACGCAAGGTGCCCAACCTAGGAAGTTGTCGCTGCGAATAATACAGTGATTACAAAGTGTCGGCCGATTAAAATTGCTATTTTCAATACAAGTGAATAGTGGAAATAAACACAAATTAAAGAAGAATTTATTCAACAATTAAAATCATGTACATGATAAACAAATCATCCGCTTGGTCTCGAAAGTGCTAAATATTTTTAATAATATACTATATTGCAGCACGCTGGTACGTCTCTTAAACGGACACTTGCTGACACCTAGGGAACAAGTGGATTTAAATTCTTTCTGTCATTTGACAATTAAGTATTTTTGACTCTGTCGTCTGCTGAAACCGGGTCATGCCGAATCACATTCGAATAATGCAAAAAATACTAAATTCGCGTTGACGTGGATTCCTTGACATCTGACACTATAATACCTTGTCAATTGACAAAGAAGGTAATATCTTGTCGAAAAGACGAAGGGAATTCGCGTGTAAATACCAAAAAATTGGTGCTGTATAAAATCAGGCTATAGGAAGCCGCGTAATGAAACCATGCCCCCAAGATATTGTTGAATTCTCAAACAAATTACTTCCACGAAAACTTGTGAAAATTTTTTCGATTTTTCCTTTTTTCGATTTTTTTTTAATTTTCGAAATATTTTTTTTCCAAAACGCTTGGAGTTTTTCTTAAAAACGCATGGCCAGAGGAAAATCGCTGCTCAAATTTTCTCCAGTTTCGGACTCTGAAAATTTTTTCGATTTTTTCCTTTTTTCGATTTTTTTTTAATTTTCGAAATTTTTTTTTCCAAAACGCTTGGAGTTTTTCTTAAAAACGCATGGCCAGAGGAAAATCGCTGCTCAAATTTTCTCCAGTTTCGGACTCTGAAAATTTTTCCGATTTTTTCCTTTTTTCGATTTTTTTAATTTTCGAAATTTTTTTTTTTTCCAAAACGCTTGGATTTTTTCTTAAAAACGCATGGCCAGAGGAAAATCGCTGCTCAAATTTTCTCCAGTTTCGGACTCTGAAAATTTTTTCGATTTTTTCCTTTTTTCGATTTTTTAATTTTCGAAATTTTTTTCCAAAACGCTTGGAGTTTTTCTTAAAAACGCATGGCCAGAGGAAAATCGCTGCTCAAATTTTCTCCAGTTTCGGACTCTGAAAATTTTTTCGATTTTTTCCTTTTTTCGATTTTTTAATTTTCGAAATTTTTTTCCAAAACGCTTGGATTTTTCCTAAAAAGCACGTGGCCAGAGGCAAACCTCTGCCCAAATTTTCAAATAACCCAAACACTTACAAATACGCGTTTTTTCGCAGAAGCATTTTGTAAAAAAAAAATATATATACGTCCCCAGTGGTCAATCCCTGGCAAAAATTTCTTTCCAATTACGGATAAAGAGTCGAGTTCTCGTTTTTCTCCCAACGTAAGGTCACCCTGACACGACCCTATACACTATGGAAGTCCCTCAAGTCACGCTGGGTATAATCCCCCACATTTCTACGTCAAAAAAGGAAGAACTACTACAGGCCCTGAGAAGTAGAAAGATTTCTCCCAGGAATAAATCCAAAAAATGCCTTATTCAATATGCTTCTTTCTACAACAAAAAGTACATCAGGAAGCACGTCACATTCAAGGAAGAAGACATCGTCTGGAGGAGAAACAACACTCTGTCACAAGGTGCGCTGTACTTCTCTGCCAAATTGGCACCCCGTTTTGTAAAGACGAAAGTTCTAAAGAAAATCTCAGACCTGGTTTACCGATTGTCCGACATCTCTGGTAAACACATAGGTAACTACCATATAAAGGACATTGTAAAAAGTGGTAACATGGAAACAAACTCCATTGCCACGCCCGTATAACCCCAACGGTTATTCCGTGACTCCTAGCAACCATTCGTCTACACCGTGACATGGATCACTATGGAAGTCAACCCTTTTGTTTCGTCACTAATGAGCGGCCTCTCGTAAACGATTGTCACTCATTGGGACACTCAAACGAAACCTTTCTAGCTCTGGCACAGTGGTGTCAACTGTAGCCAAAGTCATGGAAGAAATTATAATTCTCCCTTGTGGTTTCGTTTCATTTTATTTTATTTTATTTTTGTTTGTATAAATAACTCGTCATCATCAGTCATTCGCCTCTAATTGCTGCCCCAGGTGTCAAACCTTGGAAACATCGTTTTTTCTAAGCATGCACACCTCTACCTGAAATTGATCACTTCGGAGAAAGGAATTCCCTGTGGCTTACTGCAAGTAGTCAGAGACTACGTGCCCAAGGTTTTGTGCATCGTCACAACTAGCAGCATCATATTTTCACATCATCATGTCATACCTCGTCACCCCTTTCTAAATGTTAGAAAAATCTTTTTTGTACATTAAATATCGGGTCCTCGCCAAAGTGCATCTAACCCTTATGTCATATGTAGTTAAATTAGGTAAGCAAACCTGTGTAAACCCACGGCGGTATCAGATGTTTGCTACCCGTTCTAAGTTTTTTTTCTGTTTTTAAGAAAATAGAATGGCGCTCAATAAATAACCCAAATTGCTCTAGCTCTCCCCAGAACTGGATGTGGAGTCTGGAAAGTATCGTTATAAAAGGGACAACTTTCAACGTGCCTCTTCATTAACGATAAATTTTTTTACAACATTTCAGCAACATTGAGTCACCCTGGGTCTCAACTGCTCAAACTGAAATTTTGGGGTTGCCTTGTTGTGACTTATCACGTGCAAAGTACGAGGTCACAACAAGAAGCCAGGTCTCCAAGTGAACCACCCTGTGAACAACCCATCCCATTATTATAATTTTCATAACACCAAGGTGTGTCCATCGCAGTCTGTTTAAGTAAGTAAAACCTAAAAGGTCTTAAACACTCAAATCGGATCAATGTAAATAATTTTCCTTGTCAAACAACGATAAGCGCATGTCTTGTATTGTTGCTACCATCGTACGTGTAAGTACAACTAAAAGTTGTACCATCACGATACGATACTCTGTGCATAACACCAAAGTGTGTTCATCGCAGTCTGTTTAAGTAAGTAAAACCTAGAAGGTCTTAAACACTCAAATCGGACCAATGTAAATAATTTTCCTTGTCAAACAACGATAAGCGCATGTCTTGTATTGTTGCTACCATCGTACGTGTAAGTACAACAAAAGTTGTACCATCACGATACGATACTCTGTGCGTAACCAAAAGGGTTGTACCACAAAGGATCTCTTTTGCGGTAAGCTTAGATGAAATTCACATTCCATCAGCACGCCAGAATTTTTTTGTCCCTTAATTGTTGAAGTATAAAATCTTGGCCAGATCTTCAAATATGTTTTTGCCTTTGAGCAAGTCTTTAACGTACGCTAATATGGATTTATTATGCTACGGTATTGTTGTACTAAGTACATCAGTATGTCTCGCCGTCTGTATTGAATAGGTACCTTTATATGAACGTTAACCTTTGTTGCCATCATAGGTGGGAACCTTATAAAATCTGCCGTCATAGATGGGAATCTCAGAATATCTACTAAATGCGATACGGGGAGCCCGTTATAATTACTCTGTGGGTTTTTGTCAGAAATGTCATAAATACCTAGTCTTTTGCACCTCCCTTCAATACTGGGCAACCCAGTTGTAATTCGTTCATTGTTATCCGTGAAGACGTTATAAAACTTACTTGCAAATCTTTTGATTTTGCAATCTTGTACGCTATACGTGAAGACGTTATAATACTCACCATGAATCGTGCGAACGAAATAATATCAAACCTTTATGTGTGAACTACTCAATGTAGTCCACACCCCTTTTTTGTAATCATTAATATGCCCGTGGACTTCCTGTCACAAGAACCCAGGAACTATCTACTATCTCAAAAGGACTAATCATACGCTTCACTCATGATTATGGGGCATCGTGTCGTGGGAGTTAAGTTGATGGACACAAAAATACCTAACTCGTTGTCTGGGAGACGAACAAAGAAAATCCCCAGGTTTGTGAGATTTGAGCAAGGGTCTGTCATTTCTCGCAAACAAGTAGGAGAATAAAACGACCCCTAATCTTCTGCCCAATACACGTAGAGGATTAGACTTTTATGTCAGTGTATTCTTTTGTCCAACACTACCAAATATTATTGTAATGTGCCAAGATGACTGCTGTAGACCTTGTTTCACCTCCACCCAGAGGTCGAATTTCGGAAATAGCCGAGTCCCCAGCAGTTTTCTTCGTTCAAATGTTCCCAACTATCACCCCTCCCCTTCCTCGAAATTATCCGTGAATGGGGATATATGCGTTACGCACTTGGCGTTTCGTTTGTCAAATGGGACAATCTTCATACGCGGATCCTTTCAACTTCCTACTCCTTTCCCAGTTGTCATTATTGTAATGTGCCAGGATGACTGCTGTAGACCTTGTTTCACCTCCACCCAGAGGTCGAATTTCGGAAATAGCCGAGTCCCCAGCAGTTTTCTTCGTTCAAATGTTCCCAATTATCACCCTCCCCCTTCCTCGAAATTATCCGTGAATGGGGATATATGCGTTACGCACTTGGCGTTTCGTTTGTCAAATGGGACAATCTTCATACGCGGATCCTTTCAACTTCCTACTCCTTTCCCACTTTGTTATAACTAATCTTGTACGCAATGTTTTGTTTTTCGAAAGTAGAAAAAATGCTACCGTATAGACGTGAGCATAGGTCATGGAAGACCAACTTCTTTCGAATGGGGAATTTTGTTATACGTACAATCCCTCAACCACGTATTCTTGGAAATGTATTTGGTAAAGAAAAAAAACCAAAAGGGGTTACACAGAACCTGTCCTTGAATACGTACCTTTGTAACATGTATTAGGAATTAGCCACATTTAGTTAGCTCTCTCTCCGTCTCTCTCTCTACACGCCAAACAAATCCAACTTTTTCTCAACATGCACACTTGTTTCTCTCCAAACTTTTTTCATCATTGGTCTACTAGGCAGGTAAACTTCAAGAATTTTGTTCTAATAATAATTTTTGCCGGATTAAAAAAAAAAAAACCAGCAGCTCTGCACCCTATCTACATCTGCGCCTCTTCATGCTGCCCTCGCTACCGTCACGGAGGTCCCTTGCCTTCAATCCCTGCGTACCAAAAGCACCCGACCGCATCTAACATAACCTAGTGTGAGTCGTGCGTGTAGTTGCGAATTGTATCACCACAAAGAACCGACACTCAAAACAAACCCGAGCACGCCAGCTCTAGGTTGGTTCCTGTTCCTGTTGCCCTTGTGCAAATGTTCCTGCTGCCATTATGCAAATGTTCCTGCGGCATAATACAAATGTTCCTGTTGCCCTTGTGCAAATGCTCTGCTGCCATTATGCAAATGTTCCTGCTGCATAATGCAAATGCTCTGCTGCCATTATGCAAATGTTCCTGCTGCATAATGCAAATGCTCTGCTGCCATTATGCAAATATTCCTGCTGCATAATACAAATGTTCCTGTTGCCCTTGTGCAAATGTTCCTGCTGCCATTATGCAAATGTTCCTGCTGCATAATGCAAATGCTCTGCTGCCATTATGCAAATATTCCTGCTGCATAATACAAATGTTCCTGTTGCCCTTGTGCAAATGTTTCTGCTGCCATTATGCAAATGTTCCTGCTGCATAATGCAAATGCCCTACTGCCATTGTGCTGATGCTCCTGTGCCCTTGCGCAAATAACAATACCAACGATTGTTCACAAAACAATCCCACTACATACAAAAACCAGTGTACCAACCACCAATTACGATTCCACTCTCCAGTACTTCAATGGTTTCGTACTGGCTCACCCACAGGATCCGGAAGCAGTTACCCTTTCGACCTCTGTGACAGGTAGAACTCTCCACACCACCTAGAAGCCTCATCATGTGTTCTCTTCCTCGTATTTTCTTAAAGGCCCTAGTGTCCCTTGAGTGTAATCTCAAATGGGCCAGGTTACTGTGACAAAGTAACCTTGTAACTTCAGTGAAACGTTCAACCACCCCAGACATCCTACGCAAACCACGTTCGCAAACATTAGCTCACAGACCAATGATACAATTTTAGAGTTTTTTTTTTTTCTATCACTGCATAACCCTTGTACCTTTCTTCAACAGATCCTTGTTCTTTGCAACTGTATTTATGTATGCCACTGCCTTTATATACATTTATTGACAATTCCTTGTTACACCATGTATCATCTCTTTTGTGTTCTGTTCATAACTATTCTCCAGCTAGGAATCTCTCTCTCTCTCTCTCTCTCTCTCTCCTCGTTTCTCTTAAATGTTTTTGGCACAAGTGCTGAAAGGGTAAGAGGATTTATTAGCCCTACAGCTCCATTGCCACGTCGCTTTTATTGCGGCGAGGGGGGAAGTGTTACGTTACAAGAATAAGGAATCGAGTCTTAAGTACCGTCATGTTTCGACAGTCAGCGAATCGAGCCCTAAAATACTGTTGCACCGCGGGACGGTAATGCGCGCGCATTACCCCCTCCCGCGAGCAACAAACCGAGCGGCCGCTAGAGCCCGGCAAGCGGGCAGTCTTCAGCAAGCGAGCTTCCCGGGCCCACGTCCCGCGCGAACATGTGCGACACAAGTTCAGTTTCGCCGGTTGTGCACTTCCGGTGTCCACGCATGGACGCTGCTGAGACCGGGAGAAGAAGCGCGTAAAGCCGCTGTTGGCCCATAAACCAAACGTGAGTCAATTACCATGTTACCCTTTGTGTGCAAATAATGTTTTAGCCCTAACCACGCGTGTAGAGAGCAGAGACTGACGTTCAAACTAACTTTCAGCTAGGATCGTTCCTCTTATGTATTATTGTGTCTCCTAGAATTGAATAAACTATTTATGTGATAACCTACCGTGTTTTGCTTGTCGAGAGAGGCCCTGGGGGGATGGAGAAGCGTGAAGTTCCGAACCACAAGCACTAGCCTTGAGGTTAAAAGAAACCCTGCTTGCACCGAACCTGAGCTAGTTTTTATTTGGGGCAGATACAGCAACTAATTTGTATTAAATATGTGGGAGCTTTCTCCAACCCTGCCGATAGCATCAGCACGCACGCTGACGCTAACAATGTTTGATACAATTACTTCAAAATTGGGACTTTTTGATATTAGAGCAATTTGAATACAGTCTTCGGGGTTTAATCGATTTGTGTTCTTTGTTTCTATGTTCGTTAGAGTGGAAAAGCCTTGTTCACAAAGATAGGTTGTTGCAAATGGCAGCAACTTTTTTACGCCTCCTCATGTGCAATTTTGAAAGCCTTCGTAGCTTTTGACATCCAAAAAGACGACATATTGGCTTTGCTCTCAAATTGAATACGTGCTTCAGTATTAGATCGAAGTTCAAGTATTGTTTCTGCCAAAGCCGGAGGTTCTTCTGGTATGTTAGTAAAAATACTAACAAGTTTATGAAATAGCAAACTATAAAAATTTCTTTATTACCCAAAAAAAAAAACATTTTTACCCCATTTGGGGTAATTTACCCCGGTTCCCCGACCGCTGCCTTAGAACATGCGTACAGCACAACGTCGTCCTCCCGCCATTAACGCTCTCCTTTATAAATGGATGGATAGAGTGAGTATACGCGGTCTCACGGTCCAGAGAAGGAATAAACAAAAATTGAGAAATTGTAAGCAAAATCAATAACAATTTTGACAATAATTGTTGTAATTGTTGCACAGCAATAAAAAGAACATTCGGTAGACAACTTTATTTTACGTTACATTTTAAGAAACCAATTCGGACTAAATTAAATGCGCCTAGAGATTGTAAAGTTGGACGTAGAAAGTGGACCTTTAGTCCTTCCTCGAGGTAGGCGGTAAGGCTATAATGGAGATATGTCGTAAATCGTATATCAATTTGATTTACGGTTAATAATATACGAGCCTTGGTTTACTTATGGAAATTTAATAACTTAATCTGATTCGCGATAGCTTTTATTTTATGATCTTGCTCGTGGGTGGTTTTCAACATCCATGGATATTAATGCAAGCAGTTTGGATCATTTTTTGTTCTTCGAGAATGGTTCCGAGCTCAGATCTTTATATTCTGTGATCTGAGGCAAGAAAAGCTATTTTTAAAAAACTTAAAGGCGGTACACAACCCTAATAATTTTTGTTTGCTCAAAACTCACATTTTAATAATTTCCGGTGAATTCGTAACTAAAATAACTTTTTTATTCCAACAGACCACTGGGGATATATTTTCTTTATATTTAAAATTAATATAAACAATACCTTACCATTAATATAGTACATACCATAATACGTACAACTATTTTAAAACTTTATAACAAGTTTTTCAACTACAAAGTTAGCGGTGAGCACCAGATTTTATTTTTCTAGACGATGAATTAATAACTTCGGGAGGGATTCATAAAGAACATTCTAAATATTTGTAACACGTTCTTCAGTATTAATTAAAATGAACGCGGCGGAAAGGTCGAATCTCCAGGCCCGCTACGGCGAATTCGACCATACGTTCGTCTAATACGCCTTGCCGCGGGCGTTTATTTGTTTACACTCTTTATTCACTTACGTCGTTAAGATTCCCACATTATTTGTCTTCTTCTTCTTTTCTTTGATAGAGCAAATTCGACAATGGGTCCGTCCAATACACAGGTCGCAAGTCGCAATTTGTGAATACGTCTCCTTTACTTACGTAATTAAGATTCTGAATATATTTTAGGGTATATTGTCACCTTAATGTTCCTTATACTAAACGTACTTTTATTAGCAACAAAAATAAACGAATAGGTGTGTAAATTCTTTGAGTGGTTGGAAGAGTTTAGAGTTTTAGAAAAATATGAAAATGGAACCTATATCTGGTTTTTCGATATTCACGAACTTGAAAGTACATTACATTTGTGTTATTTTGTGAATTGGTGTTATAAGGTCTCTAAAAATGCTCACAGTTACAATTATATTTGCTTATTAGTTTTTTAGATGTTTATTACAAAACGAAATATATTTCTAGCCATCAGCCCAATGCCGGATCTAGGGGGGTGAGCAAAGGGGGGTAAGCGCCCATTTCTAGAACATTTGGGGATGGTTGGAGGGGTTATTTGGATGTTTCAACACATCACTGATTGTAACGGAAACTGCACAAACATTCAAGTTTTTTCACTCCCAAAATGCAATGAAAACAATTGACTGCGACTGATAGGTTGGTTAAATCATTTTTTAGCCTGGTCATGATTAACGCCATCTATCGAAAAGATCAGAAACTCTTGAATGACTCTTCAAAGTTGGTACAGGTTGCAAGCTTGTTTTTGAAGGCGGCCAAAAGAGGAACTTGAATGATATCAAACACCTAAAATATTTATATGTATTCACACTTTCTTGAGTAGCGACGCCCCGATAGGAAATTTAACTTTTTAGATCTGTAAGTTGGTTTTGGTAGCGACATATCAAGCTGCCCTAGCAGACAGCTCATGGGGTGAGGTTCGCCCATATCTTGGTGAAAGTTGCGTCTGCTCATAAGCTGCGTGGCGGACCGGATCAGGAGACGCCGGGTGAGGGACTTTACCTCTCCAACCTCCACCGCAACGCCTTCCTTCGCAGTAGTAAAGATGGATTTATCTGTTACTCGTGGACACACTGAACCACAGATTCCTAACCAACCATCAACCGTTTTCCTTCCCAGAACTGCCTCTCCTTCATTCCCTCTCTTCTTAAATAATACATATTTTTTGTTTATACCAAATTTATTTTAAAAAACTTTTACACTTGTTTATCCTACATTGTTATATTTCCTTCCCAGAACTTCATCTCTTCAGAAAGTTTTCTTCCTTTTCTTAAAAATAACTCTCCACACAGCATCCCCTAAGATGAAATAGGCCCTGAGAGAAATTATTTTCCTCGGAGCCTTCTGTGTGGAGCCAATGCAAAAAAAATAGCATGGGTACAGTTGAGCCAGGTACACGAAATTTTCATATACTTATTTTAAATATTGTTTACTCAAAATTTGAACGATCAAAAGGCATGAATCTGAAACTTTTTTTTATAAATTGTCCGGAAATTTTACTCACGGAACAAAGTTGAAACATACAAAAATGATGGCTGGGTATAAAGTAAATATGACGATGAATAAAGAAACAATTTAAAACACGCTCAAAATTTTCAAATGCTTTATTCATTATAATTTAAAAACAATATTACATTTCACATTATTACAAACATTGTTGTACATATCAGAGTGTTTTCTAAATCTACATGAATAGTTTTATAAAAAAGGTCTAACCATTTAAAATCAAAATAACTCAAAAACAGTAGTACGATAATAATTTATGGGATTAATATTTTAGAACACATTTATTTATATTAAGTTTACAAAAAACATTTACGACAAACTTATGCTCTACGGATAATATTTCTACAATATTTTATACAATATTTTACAAACAGCATTCCTTCATTTGCGTATTTATTTTGAAAAGATTGTTCATCCAAAACCCAAGGATAGTCTTGTGACTATCTCTGGAACTAAGAATACGTAATTTTAAAATTATGAATATATAAATGTTTTAAATCCACCACCAAATTATGTTTATGAATATCACAGCTACATTATATTGAACTAAAGCTGTTTGCTTAGAGATTCTAAAATTATAAATACATTACAATAGTAACTATGTATTTGTCAAATTTAATATGGATAAATAAAGAGAACACATCTTTGTATTATTTGTTAAAACCACCCACATCTTATATTCTTATCAAGATGATAAGGTTTATTTTACAAAAATAGTTTCTTATTTTTAATAATATTCCATTTTTGTTTTATGAATCTGAAATAAGCCATAGTTCTACGGTTTCTTGGAAAAAAAAACCAAAACAATAAATAAAATTATATCTGCTATGAAATCATCTGCTCTCAATAACTATAGGTTGATTTATCTTGTACAAAAAATGTCGAATAAATAACGTATTACCGAAGACGAAAAACTAATCTCCCACATATTTCGGTAAATGGATTCCAATGGACCGACTTTATATTTCCTTTCACTGGGCAATAAATAAATGAGTCGGAAAATTTCCAAATCTCCGAGGAGGGATCATTCTAGAAATCACAAATACCCGACGCTGGACGTGCCTAGGCTTAATTCTGTGTATCAATTTTACCCATTTTCAAGGGTCTCCTCGAAAATGTGATTCGGCTTGCTGTAATAAATGATAGATTCGATCGGTAACTCGTGATTGGAACAAATTTGGGCTGGTTAATACAAGTTTATAACCAACCCTGCGTCGTAAAGATCCACGGAAAAGTATTAATAAAAAAACGATACAGTATAAATATGTTAGGGGATATGTTTGTACATAGCAGCAAACTAAGTAACTAATAGGGTGGTCTGAAGTAAATAACCGTTTTGGTGGAAACAAATCCAATTACGATACCGTGAGGAAAAAACTTGGAACTTCTGACAAAACTATTCCAATAACTGGTCTCCCCGATATTAGGCGGGCAGACAAAGGGTCGTATATCCAACTGACATCCCAATCCTATTTTCTATCACTAGTTCAGTAAGTTCAGGTAATAGTCCTGAAGGGATTTGTGGAAGGTTCCGACCTAAGCTGGCCGCTCTGCCGAAACAATATTTATGTCTAAAGATTTCCTTTTATTCGCCGGCCATTATATATTTTTATTGTTAAGCGCGCAGTTGGCTGAAATTGTTTTCAGACCAACGAGGGGCCGAGATGCCCGTGGCTCTAGGAAGTGGGATCAGTTTCATAGCGTTCTTTATCACTTGAATTTTGAATTACGAGTAATTATTACAGGCTGAATCATAAACGTTTCCGAGACGTAAAAAATGTTTTAACCTGTATATTTTTTTTTAATTTTAAGGATATAAAAGGATACTGATACAATTTAAAGTAATCATTTCAACGCTGCGGATAAAAAAACTTATTTATGAGATAAAAAAAACATTTTTGTTATTGTTTTTGGGGTTTTATGCCGTGTTTCGCTACCTCCTTCTTTAGCCAACGTTTCGGACAGCGTTACAGTGTCCGAAACGTTGGCTAAAGAAGGTGGTAGCGAAACACGGCATAAAACCCCAAAAACAATAACAAAAATACTTTTTGGCCGTGATAACCTAAAAACATACCAAAAAAAATATTATTTTAATATTTTATAATTACATTATGAGTCTGATTTGTCAACTCAAGTTCCATGGCTTATTTTTTCTTCACAAATCCATTAAATTATTTTAATTCCATCGTTCAATTTCGTTCGGAAGCAATCACATTCGTTGTCAGGACTCTTTGGATCTTTGGTTTGGGGATGCGGATCTGGGGGCAGGTGCTAGTTTCGAGTCATCATGCCGTTGATCATGATGTTTGCCAGGGCATTTCTGCGCTTGCGCCAGGCGCCCATCCCTTGCGAGTGGTACTGGAGCTGCTGACACCACTGCTTGGTGCGGGCACTGTCCTCAGCCTAGAGACAACAACAAAAATTGAAGTTTGGTGTAAAGAAAAAAAATATTACATTTCAATTTGATGCATTACAAATGGTACTAATATTTCAGTTCTTGGTATAAGATTGTAATTGCAGAAAAGTTTTTTTTTTTTTATTATTTCAATTTTTTCTTGCTAGGGTAATGCTGATGAGTTACAAAACTCTTTTTATGATGGCAGGTACTGACAATTAATAAGTGAGAGGTAATATGTGCAATTTTACAAAGGTATTTTGATAACAAAATGTGTGTTTCACGTACAATAAAGCATACAAATAAAAAAGACAGGTTAAGTGGACCAAACAACAAGAGAAAACAAATAAAGAAACAAACAAAGATATAGGTACAAATACAGATGATTGAAAATAGAAGGTAAAGAAAAGGAGATAAAAAGAAACAAGACAAAACAAAACATGACAATAAAATTACGTATTTTCATTTTTAAATGTTCTTAAAAAATGGTCTTTTAAAGCATTACTCTGATTTTTTTTATGCTCGATGTTTTTGTAAACATCTAGAAGAGAATTTCGTAATAATAATAATAATAATAACGTTACATTTGTAAAGCGCAGTTTTGTGTCATTTGTCAAGAAGTTCGTAAAATTGACAGAAATTCTAAAATAACTCTCTCTTAGGGGCCATCCATAAATCACAAGTTTCATGACTTTTTTGATCCCCCCCCCCCCCGTGCCTGTCCAACATCGTCACATTTGTGAGACCCCCTCCCCCCAAGTGTGACATCACATATTTTGCAATTTTACACCTAAAAATAACCAAAATTCAAATTTTTACATGTGACGTCACAGAGCTGATGACCCCCCATGCCCCTTGTCACACAATGTCACATTTCTCTACTCCCCCCCACTCTTAAGGTGTGACGTAATTTATGGATGGCCCCTTATACATACAAGCTCCATAAAACCAATCAACTTCAAAAAACTTATATTTTTTTGTTTTACAGAAAAATTATTGAATGTTTCAAACTGTCCTTCTTGAGAAATCTCGTAATTTTTGCTCTTTAAATACACAATACTTTAAAGCAAGACCAGATAATTACAATTACTACAGCCAAATTTTAAGCGAACAAAAAACTGACACACATATATTATGCTCTATAAATAGTAAACTTTCATAATTGACTTCTAGTGAAAATGGAAAGAAGTTAATTTTTAAAGAACACTTTGTAAAACTTTTAGAATAACTTTAAAAAATTTTAGTATTGAAAATCGATGATTGTATGCAGTATTTGTCCCTTTCTTGCTAATAACCATAAAAACCTATACGCAAACAAGTTGATAGGTTGACGGAAGTACATATGCACCAATACACACAATATTAAGTATGTATTGTTCTCTCAAACTAAATGCGTTACCCTTGGAGGCCCTATTTGTTGTAGGACCCGCGGGCCTTGTTTCAGATTGAACAATTGAAAAAAAGTCTTTAACAAATAGTAACGGATATTATGCGAACTTCTATTTTTACTATAAACATAATACTCGTATTTTCATACGCCCAAAACAAACGTTAAAAATCTCGAATATCTACGATGTATTTTTAGCAATCTTCTTTAGGAATCTTCTAATAAAGCGAGATCCTAGCATCCTAGACGTCCAAAATCTTGCAAAGAAAAACATCCCGGATGTTCGGGAACAATATTTATTTAGTCGTAATCAAAATACAGATTGTTTTCGAGTAGAATGTTTGAGCGCCCGGAATCCTGTTGTTTGGCAAACAGCTTAGCAGCGCTGAAAATTGGTTTGCGAAGAACATAGCTCGCAGGCGTTCGGGCTAATGCGAGGCGGAATGCTTCACGGGATTATTTCACGGAAAAATACTGGAGATTAAGTAGATGGAGCAGAGGAACTTTGAACGTTAGTGGATTTACAGACAGATTGATCAAATTAATTACTTGACAGCCTCTGTGGTCAAGCGGTAAGGCTCTCGACTTCGTATTCGGAGGACACGGGTTGAAACCCCAGCATACGCAATTAATTTTTTTTTAAGATGAAGCAATACGTGAAGTCCTATTTAGATACTATTTAGAATAATCTTTACGACGAATCGGTTTACAGTATGAACATCAAAAAATATGCTACGGATACATTGAAGCTTTTACTAGCTTTTCTTTGTATTGGAATTACAATAAAATTATTATTTACATAATAAAAAATATAAGCGTAAACCACTTAAAAAAATGTTTTTTTTTTACTTAACTGTGAAGTAATATAAGAAACAATTTTTTAAAAATACTCCTTTATGGCAAAGACTATTTTTGAGGTTTGTATGTTCTAACTTTTTTCATTCTTATAAAATTATGCACAAAATTAATAAAAACCACTTTTTCGCTTACTTGCCTCGTGCAAATACGCGATTTTAAATTTTGTAGGCAAGAGAATCGAAATATTTCTAGCGTTTATATTCCTCTTAAGTTATATTGTTTCACAATATTTAAACATAGGATATTTGCGGCGCGGCCCAGAGTGGAAGATACTATCTGTATCATACTGGTGAAAGGCCACCAATCAGATTTGAAACGTAATTTGAAATAGTTTCAGGCGAGTTTGTGCAGTTGGGACTATTGTGCGATTTTCACACATAAAAACCTCGACATTATTCAAACATGCTTTATCCAAAAGTAATCACTTGTTTTTTATTTGTATTGTACAGGTGAGACAATCTACACGGAGCATTGCACATTTTTGTTTCTTTACGTTTTTCTTTGGTTCATTGTGATTAGTTTATCCTATCATTAGTTCACATTATTTGATAACGATTTGAACAAAATTTGTGGTTTAAAAACGTACAGGAACAAAAAATCTTAGTATTTAAGGCTAACTAAAGAATCTAACCTTAACTACATCTCCCGGTATATGTAAAGCTAAATTTGTGAGGCGGATATAGGTACCGCCGCCCGGGGAATCATTTATTGGAACCACCTCTGAGAGACTGGTGTAAGGAGATCTTTTGGCCTCTCCAGCGGGACTCACACCGCACCCCACGATAAATTCATACGTCCGTCACTCCTGAACACACTGATCCCCAGATACCCAACCCTGATATCTTTCCTGCCCAGAACTTCCTCTCCTTCCTTTCATAAAAAAGACCTTCCATTCAGCATCCCCAAAGATGATATATGCCCTGTGTAGAATTATTTTCCTCAGGGCCTCCTAGGTGGAGCTAATGTAAAAACAATAATAAAAATCACTGACAAAAAAAAAATACAAATTAAAATAGTAGGCAAGGTTAGGTTAAGTTTTCCTTTTTTTCACCATTCTTCAAAATTTTGTTTCTTTACTGTTCTGTTTTGTCGTGGAACCCTGCCCGTCAAGATAATTGAGAACAATGAAAGCATTCGGTATTTGTTTGTACTACGATTAGGCCGGCAGAATTAATCAAGTTAGGGGTGTGTTACCTTAAAAATGAAGGTGTCCTTGGAGACGATCTCCTGCAGCTCAAAGTAGTCGTCCCAGTCGCTGTCGGCGGCCACCACGCAGCGGTCCAGGAAGAGCGGCTCGCGCAGGAGGGCCGCCCGCCCGCCCTTCTCGCGCACCAGCAGGAGGCTCGCCTCACGCACGCCCGTGTTGTGGGGGAAGCACGGCCCGAGCGCCCCGCACGGCTTGTACGCTGCTGTCGGCTAAAAAAAAACAACATTTAATTACTTGAAATTTATGTGTGACGTCATCTTCAATCAGAATTAACTTCACATGATGAAAAAATTACTCAGGGGGGTATTTTTAAGAAAAGGAAGGAAAATAAGTTCTGGGAATGAAAAGGGTATGAGGGGTGGGTAGGGATCTAGATATCAGTGTGTCCAGGTGTGACGGACGTACGAATCCATCCCTCTCACTGCAATGCAAGGCGATGGGTTGAGAGACTCCGGCTGGAGAGTTCAAAAGGTCTCCCTCAACCGGCCTCTCCCGATCCGGCCCACAACGCAGTAGGTGGGTAAACGCGTCTGCCGTCAAGACCTAGATAAACTTCACCCCATGCACCCGGGCACCCCTGCTAAGTCAGCAAATGTAGCGAACAACTTGGGGCGACTTGTGATAAGGGTGTTGGTTATATTGGGTTTATATTCTTCATAATCAACCCATGTTATAAATGAAGATGAAATCAAGGTGATTTGAAACACACATGAGTAGGTACATTATTTTTAAGTTATAAAAGAAGATTTCTGTATTAGTTTTTAAAGCCACCACCATAGAAGAGAAGCCTTTTTCGCACAAGTAGGAAGTGGCAAATAGGAGCAATGTTTTCAAAACATCCGTTACCGAGCTTCCGTATACTGGAGACCCAACGTCTTGAAACTAAAAAGTTTGAGAAACGATGGTAGGGGTACCGAGTTCGAGACTCGGTTGCAAGCTTGCTTTAATTTTTTTCTACTGTGTCTTCTATTTTATAAATGAAATAAACAGCTTCTCCACCGATCGCTTCTTTATTTATTTTTAATTAGAAATTAAATTGCAGAAAGTAGTCAGGTAATTAAAACTCTTATAATTCTAATTAATCGGACAAGAATGATTCGAACAATAAAACACATTTTATTAGATACCTGATTGAGAATTAATTGTCAGACATTTCATCAAAGTATTTCCTGGTGCAAAACAAGCTGAAATTCATCACGAGACGACAATATTAATTATACCGTTTCTTTGACTCGACGGAAAGTTAATAAATCTGAGCCCACCAAATAAACCATTTCTCGAACAATCTATTGCAGAGAATTGCGACCAATTAAATAATAAAAAGACGCTGTTGATTGCAGTGGAAAGAATTAATTTATATAAATGGGGTGTCGAGCAAAATTTGCGTCTTCTTTTGAAGTTGGTAATAACGTTAATTATTGAATGGTAAAGTCCTGATCATATCTTTCTGATTTCTTTAAAAAGTGAACACTTTGAGTACTCTTTACAGTTCTGAATATCCAATGAAAGTGGGTAGATATGATTAAATTTTCTCCTACTCTTAAAGCCAGCAGTACTTATGGAGAATCCCTCTTCAATTTTACGGTTCCCTCGGGAGCTCCATTCTTCACAGTCGGTAACACCTCCATTTAACAGAGAACACGTACGTGTTTGATTCATAATTAACATACTCGATCTTGCTCGAGTATCAGAGAAGCGGTTGACAGCGCTTTAATCCGTTATGTAAGTTCAGAGATCTTTCTGCATGAACATGAACATTATTATGAACGAATCGACACCACCGTTAACTGAAATACCTGCATATTAACATAATACAGTGTATCTTGTTGTTGTGGATTTGGGATTTGTGTCAACTCGAATTGCTTAACTTATCTCTGACTTGATCCACATTTTTGCATAGCTGTGAAATGATTACCAAATTCCTTTTGACATAAATATTCTGTGCTAGATGTCAACTGAAAAGTGTAAAAAAAATGATTTTAACGATTACATCAGGTATTGGAACAGAAATGTAGATGCAAGAATACTAATAAATTTTCCGTGGTGTCATCATAATCACAATCGGTATTACAACTTACAACACTTTGCACTTTGCTGGCTGCCTCTACAAGTGTAGATCCCTTGAACACCTCGAGTGATCTCCTTCTGTCCTTGCCATTTCTTATCACCAAGGACGCAGATTCTTTTACCCTTCCTATGTGTGCGGAACCTAGCGGAGCTGTTTCAGTTTAATAAATTTGGTTATTGAAGGCTCTTCAACAAAATGATTGTACCATAACCTTCACCATTTCCTTGAATGATTCCGAAGATTCTTCTGAGGATCTTCCCCAGTTCTCCGAGGAGATAACAATCCATTGCCTCAATATGGAGAAAACAATAAATGTTAGTTAGTAATTGGTACGTAGAAGTGGGTTTCTTTTACCTTTCCGTTTGTAACGAGCAAGGCATTAATGGGTGTCAGCTTGATAGTCCTTCCCTTCCTCCAGTTATTATCGTTAGGCTGAGTAAAAAGCAGTTTCCCTTCGATCGCGAACCTGGAACCAAATAATTAAAAATGTTTAAATTGTGTCATGATTTATTTTATGTTGTTAATCATCTCTGTTTGTAAATAAAAAATGTTTGGAAAGTTTTCTTTTTGGCTATGGATAGGATGGTTTTGATGTAAATCCCATGGTAGCTGGGCCCACTGACCCTCAGATTCCTACCAACCCCTCAAAACTTTTTTTTCTTTCCAGAACATTTTCTATTTCCTTTCTCTGGGGTCAGTAATCGTTCGCCTGCCAGCTCATATACAATTCGTAGCCAGTTAAGATCATTCGTGTGACCCAGTAATATAATATATTGTAAATACTTAAATTCAATTTATTCTTATTCTTGAAGAGCCCCAACAATTTTATGTCTGTGGATAAGGCAAATATTACATCTAAGTAATCGGGTACTTATTTATTATCTATGAGTTTAAAAAAATATTATTTCACGTTAAGAAAAAATAACAATCAGAATTTTGAAACAATATTACAAGTAAACTTATGGAATAAATCATTGAAAGTTATAAACCTCATTGTAATATTTACTCAATGACCGAGATAATATCAACAAATCTCAATGAAAATATGAAATGAATACAGAAAATTGGCGAATGACTAAATATTACAATGAGGTTTAGAAGCTTTAATAAATCATTTATAATAGAATTGAATTTCATTCCAGACATTTCGAAAAATTCAATAGATGTGCCATATGAATAAAATCGGAAAGGTTTTTCCAAGACACCATCTGGATTGTAAAAATGTTCGGGGAGATTCTTGATCACACCAAAAAAAGACGGCAGCCAAAAATAACGGACTTAGTTTAAGAAAATGTTAGTAGTAAAATATGAGATTGAAAAAACATTGGCGGTAGCTCAGTTGATACAGTGCCAGTTCCGGTAAGACAAGTTGATATCGTGAACGGTTCAGGGTACCCCATACCAAACAGACGTCCTGGTAAAGCTTAGCCTGGACAAGGAGAATGGTGCTGTGAAATGAAATTGCAAACCATTTGGAAGTGGGTGACTTTTCTCTAAATGCCATAAAACTGTTTTGAAGAGTCATCTCCCTAGATACGAGGAACTGGGATTGAGTCAGAGTTGCAACCGTTACCCTTTTTTTCTGCTGTCTATTTTTTTTTACTTTTTATATTGAAGATTGTTGAAATTCCCTCATCAATGATTAATTTTTGAAACAAACATTCGCAATTTTATAGCTGGGGAGACTCAGACGGTATAATAGCTCAAATAGCAAAAACCGCTTTCCAAAATATTCATTTTTGTCGTTTTTTCATAGCGTAGGCTTACTTTTTGTAAAATGTCGTGTAATTAAAATGTTATTCGTAAAATTATACACTGCTCGGCACTTTTTAAATTAACGAAGCCCTTGGAAATAAATGTTGTCTTAAGCTCCTCCATCAGATCTGCAGATTAATAATAAGCAAATGGCTCCTTCAGTTAAATTAAAGTATTTTCCCAAAAAAATGGTTTAACGAAATTGTGTTTTGTGCAGAGAAAAATAAAATTATTGCTGAACGTTGAATTAAATGAAAAAATAACATTTCTTGGAAGATTTTCAACTTTTTTAAGCAATTGTATTTTTGACAGAAGTTTTGATATTAAAATTAAAATACTTTTTCTGGTGCAATAATAATAGCCACGATGATAATCACATTATTATAAACATGCTATGAATGGATAACTTACTAACTATTCTAATCCGTTCTTCCACACGTACCAAAATATGCTGTGCTTTGTAGTTTTAAACCCTGACAACCACGAATTTTTGATGATTGGTGGGTGATATTCTTTTCGATTTTCACCTCAAAGCAACGTCGATAATGTCATAAATTCAATAATCACAATTTATAAAAAACATATTGATAATGTCATAATATGTTTCAAATGAAATCAAAAAGTGAACACGTACATTGTATACACTACCAAAAAAAATCTTTGATGTTATTTTATTTTTATTTTAAACATAATAAGCAGAAAAAGACAGGCGAAAATTTCAAAGCTCTAATTAAATTAGCACACTTAATCATTTAGGTCCTTGGCGTACTTTTCTAAAGCTTGATCTTGCATTTTTAGTCATATCCTTGCTTATAAAATAACTCAGAACTTGGCAAAGGGGATACCGGGGCTACCTTAGATATTTTACTAAAAAAGTGATGTTTTTATTATTTTCCCTTCACCCAAAAAAATCACGTCTTCTCAATATAATAGTTACATATTCGTTATAGTTAATAAATATGTTGTAGGAGTCTGTGCAACTGACTTAAACCAAACACAGAATAACATAGAAATAATTAATATAAAGTGCGTGTATCCCAAACCTCGCTTCATCGTGGTTCCACTCCAGAACGTCAACTGCCATCTTCCTCAGCTTGATGTTGATCATGTCTATCTCCGAGCTGCTCCTCCGGCCACTGGCTCCACTGGAGATCCTTCTCCAAAGCTTCAGGGACGTGACGTCCTTGGCCTCAGAGTTCATGTGGCTCAGGTGTTGCTCGATCTTCTGCTGGGCCTGGCGCAAGAGGTCCCGACCCTCCAGGTGGGGCGGAGTTACCTTGTACAGGCGGGATAGTAGCAGGGGGTACTTGGTCACTCTTTGAACTGGCACCTGGAATAAGATGATGACGGTTACTTCAACGATATTGAACAAATTAAGCCGCCGCTATCCGAATTTCTACCGATTTCTTGCATATCTCCCTTGAACATTTGAAGTTTTTAAGCTCTTAAAAAATATATGTTATTTTTTAAGATAATATCTACACAATCCCTACGCCGAAACGCAAATCATATGAAATTCCCTCTATAGAAAAAAAACGCTAAGTATGCTCCGAAAATTTTTATTTTCAAGCCTGTCTCCATTATTTAACAAGTTATATGTATGAAAAAATTCACAATGTTTCTTTGAACGTTGTTTTAGACAACCCCCACGAGATTTTTGCTCTATTATAAAGGAGTCGTGTTTTATTAAACATTTTCACAATTTTCGCTTCACTTTTATCTTTTGAAATATTAGCGCGCTCTCTCCAACAGTTGTAATTACTTCTCCATCTTCTTCTTTTCGTGCTCGGATAAGGGGCCTTAAGAGAATAATTTCATCTTTTGTCGTCTTACATCAATAACATAAACACCACGTTTAACACTTTTTAAAATCGTTTTGAAACAGATTTTCATATAAGTACCAATGAATTTGTAGTAATTCAACAATATTTTTTATGAACTACCTTTTTCTCTTGTTTATTAACCTAAATGTATGTTAACGTACTTTACTCCTGAAACACATTTAAGTATTTACATAATCATATTAACAAGATTCATATCATCAAAACCAAGAAACTTATCTATCTAAATACTGTTTTCACCTTTTGTGTGTTTTATGACAAGATATTAAGCTCTACACACTCTTAAGTAAATATTAAATTAAACAGATCTAAATTGTTTATTAACAATCTCACAACATGATTCATACAACACACGAATACCTAACTACATAAGTTTTTAGATTTTCACGGCCAAAAGTATTTTCGTTATGTGTTTTTGGGGTGTTATGCCGTGTTGCGCTACCTCCTTCTTTAGCCAACGTTTCGGACAGCGTTACAGTGTCCATCATCAAGGCAGATGTGTAATTGTGTACAAGTTAGTGGAAACTAGTTTGGAACCAGTTCCTACGCCATTGCCTGTCTCGGCTACTTTCTACCGGTGACTAGGGATCACTAGATGACAGTGGTTTCGAGGAACAGGTTTTTTGAGATTAACTCGAGGAACTGGATTACGGAAACAAGTGAAATCTACAACTATTCAAAAGAATACTGTAATACCAGCTCGTAGTACAGTGGAGCTGGCAACACGGTATTGCTTCCAAGTACTTAAGCACACAATTCACCACTACAAATAACAATTACACATCTGCCCTGATGATGGACACTGTAACGCTGTCCGAAACGTTGGCTAAAGAAGGAGGTAGCGCTACACGGCATAACACCCCAAAAACAAATAACGAAAAAACCTAACTACGTCTACAAAATACTCCACCGTAAATTGAATGATTTTTGACCTTCCATCGACAAAGAAAGATTATAAATACTAGTTAAAATACGTGATGCAGGAACCCTATCAATTTATTTATTCCGGAAACGTTTTCTTTTCCATCCGCTGTACACACTCTCGGTTTAACCCAATATTATTTGAGTGTCCTCTTGAACCACTTAAACCTTCCAAGTTCTCTCTCCGAAATGTTTTCCTTCTGTTTACTTATACAGCCAGCTTAGGAAACATTACCGGATATTTAGAAGGCTGAATTCTAGGGGCTACTGAGTTAAATACATTTATTGTTACTTCATAAAATATTTAATTCAATTTATGACTTCAATCCCAGAGTTGACCTTAATCTAGTCATGGAGCGAGTTTACTTTCAACGAAGTAACTTTTTGAAAAGCTCGTTTACTGTCTGGTTTATAAATAAGAAAAAATAATAAATTCTGTATTTAAATTACTCACAAAACGCAGAGAAAAATACGTCTTACGGAATTTAGATAAATATAAATCTTTTTAAGACTCTTCTGTTACGTTTTGCTGTCAAAGTTGAGATTATCATTTTTCTGATCCCTTGAAGGAATATAATATTTTTGTTAGACGATAAAAATAATCTACGTATTACGTGAATTGTTTTTAAATCTTTCGAGAGTGACACAAAACATGGCAACATGTTTATGAATAAATTTGTGGAAACTGTGAAATTAACGTACAGGAACTATATATAATACCTGGGAAATAAAAGCAATTAGGCACTCGTGCAAACACGATACATAATTTATGTAAACAAACTTATTTAATTGAAGTGCTTTGAGCACGTCATTGGAAATATAACTGTGCGGTGAAACTTAAAACATTTTCCCAGTAGGTATAATGGATAGAACCAATACGCGCACACCGTCACCTGATTGCCGATGGAACAAATAATTTGATTATCTTGAGCGATGAGTAAAATTTGGAACAATGTTAATAACAGCATTTATAGACCACGTGCAAAGAAGAAACACAGCCGAACTGAAGGTTTTTGAAGTGAAAACTTCTATAGCCCCGTTAGTGATTAGAAATTCGCATGAAACGGAAGTGCGTCACAAATTAAATATTTAAATTTTATAACAATAAACATAAACTTAACATTTCCTACTGGTTCTAATAATATATAATACAGTAAATCGTCGCTGTCGCGCGGGCCTGCCAAAGTCCAGCGGTATAAGGCGCGTAACGAAAGTAAACAATAGCCAGGCATTCAGGCGACCCGAGTTCGAATTCTATAAAATCCAAAAAAAATAATTTTTTTTTCGCGAAATCAATGTCCAATTTTCAAACCACACCGTTGAACGCCAAAGAAAACGACTATTCTTCTACTCTCTCTTTCAAACCTTAAGTCCCTTCCGATTACCAGTATGTATTAAGCCACGGCTTATCCCATTTCTACCGATTTATTACGTATGTATTTTGAGTTTTAAAGCTTTTAAAAAAGATATGTTATTTGTGAAGATAATATCTAGGCATTCGTCGCGCCGAAACGCAAATTATACGAAATTCCCTCGATAGAAAAAATTTGCAAATTATGCTTCGAAAATTATTATAAACACGTTTGTTTCAGTTATTTTACAAGTTAAAGTATGAAAAAAATTTCACAATGTTTCTTTAAATGTTGTTTTAGACAACCCGCGCGAGACTTTTGCTTTATTTAAAACGAGTCGTTTTTTATTATTTAACATTTTCGCTTCAATTTTATCGTTTTAAATATTAGCGTGCTTTTTCCAACATTCGTAATTACGTATCTCACCATCTTCTTCTTTTTGATAGGGTGTACGGCGCCTTAAGGCTCGTAGTAAGCATTCAAAGGGAAGAAGAATATGATTTGGAAGAGGGATATACAAATACGAATGTTAGAAGTGGGGCGCTAATATAAACAAAACGATTATAATTAAACGAAAATTGTGAAAACATTTAAGGCGGCGCTTCCCGTCCCAAAAAGAAGAAGATGGAGAGATATGTAATTACGGTGACCGGACAACTCGGAATGAAACCAACTCAGAACCATCTCAGATAAGTCATTTAGAGTGATAAAAAAATTTGGTTAAATTGGTTACCTTAGGATAGGTTTATCTGCTCATGTAAAATAATTTTTTTCGTAGCTTTAAACGAATTTTCAAGGAAGTGTTGAGTTGACTTTATTCTCAGTTGGTATGGAACCGAAATTACGGATGTTGGACGACAGAGCGCGCTAATATTTTACGTGATAAAAATGAAGCGAAAATTGCGAAAATGTTTAATAAAACATGACTCGTTTAAAATAGAGCAAAAATCTCGTGGAAGGTATCTGAAGTATCATTTAAAGAAACATTGTGATTTTTTTTTACAAATGTAACTTGTAAAATAATAGAAATAGACTTGTTTTAAATAATTTTCGGAGCATACTTTGCGATTTTTTTCGTCGAAGGAATTTCATATAATTTGCGTTTCGGCGTAGAACGTATCTATATATTATCTTCAAAAATAACAATTTTTTTTTAAAAAAGCTTAAAAACTTCAAATGTTTAAGGGAGATATGTAAGAAATCGGTCGAAATTCGAATAGCGGCGGCTTAATAAAATACGACTCGTCTAAAACAGAGCAAAAATCCCTCTCCAAATGTCTAAATTAGCATTTAAAAATTTACTGTGAATTATTTCGTAATATAACAGAACAAAAATTATTTTCAATAATTTTCGAAGAATACTTTGCGATTTTATTCTATCGAAGGTATTTCATATAATTACCGTTTCGGCTCGGCAAATGTGTAGATATTAAAGTGTTCAAGGGAAATGGGTTATAAATCCGTAGAAATTCTGAATGCGGGGGCTTAACAAAGCTCGTCAATACATATCTCAGCTTTCATGAAACTTTGTTTTGACGCGGTGAGGAAATTACTTTCACACTGTCGGGCAATATCTAACGGTCGGAAATCGACATATAATTCGATATTTTTGCCTTCAGCATCGAAATTTTTTCGATAATTTTCAGGTATATTATATTCTGTTGATGTTTGTCTGTTCACTCATTCATTTTTTTGTCCACCATTACTAATATTTTAGATACTGTAATTTTTTCTAACTGTAGATACTATTTTTCAGCAATTGTATTGTAACCGTATTATTTTTAAGTATGTATTAGTAAATACACTACGTCCTCAGTTAAACCCCAGAATATTTCTCTACTAACTGGGGGAAATTAATTAATTAAGAATGTTGTTCATCTTATTATTATATTGTATCTTTGCCTTACAGTTTCAATCAAAACCAAAATAAAAAATCAACAAAAGGGTTCAAATATGCAAATCCGTATAATGCAATTTCTACAGAATTTGTGTAGCGCCGTTTTGTTATTTCACTTCAAGTGCGTTTCACTGCAATAAAATTAAAAAATATAAATATTATTCCCACTCTATGGTTCTTACCAATTACTTCAACAGTGTTCCATAGACAGTTGAAAAAAAATGATAACAAATATATATATATATTTTTTTTAACATGAGTTCCGCACAGGAAACCCTAAGGAAAATAATTTCCCTCAGGACCTATGTCATCTTTGGGGATGCTGTGTCGAGGGTTTTATAAGGAAATGAAGGGGAGGAGAGTTCTGATGAAGGAAAGGGGTTTAAAGGGTGGGTAGGAATCTGGGGTTCAGTGTGTCCTGGTCACCCGCCTCCAAGACCTAAAAAAACCTCATGAACCCGGAATATGCAGTAAACACACAGCAAAAAGAAAAGAACAAATTTACAGTATGTAAAAAGCTACAGGACGTTAATAAACCAACTCTAATAAATAAACTATCTTGTCACTAAAAGTACATATTTCAATGAAAATAAAGAGAGTTTTGATGGGGTGGTTAAGTCAGTTATTTATTCTATTTCACTGGATGATATATCTGTCGGAGATGTTACTGGTACTCCGTTGACCACACTGTCGAGACTTGTTGTGAATATCGAGACTCAGATCAAATCCTTGAATTTTTGCAACAAGTCTAAGAATTTCAACATTCGTCATATTTCAACGTTTATATTCAAGTTCTGTGAAAGTCCTATTCATGTTTTGTTATCATACAAGTACTATGAAGCAATCGGCCCACGATGGAATATTAGTAGAACTTGAATAGAAGTTCCACAGAACTCGAATTTTAACTTTGAAATGCAATGAATTGTGAATGAATAATAAACAGATTATATAAGATTTAAAATAATTATTCTATTTTCATACTTCCAGTGAGAGTTTTAAAATATTATTTTCATTGATAATGTTTTTCTATTATTAAAGCATGAACTTCATCAAAGCCTTGTTGCGAGCGTTGACTTAAAGTTATCTTCTTCTTGTACATTTTTAACATATTCTTTATTCTGGTATCTATGTATATACATACCTTTATAGATACCTTCTGTCCTTTTTCTGCCTTCCTTTTTTTCTCATTTCGTGTTATATGCTATGGACGACAACGATGTTTCGTTCAATGTTAAAATAATGTGAGTTAAAGTTTATCATACCATCAGGAAAGAGTTGAGGTTCATCCTCCTGAGCACCGTGTTCTCCATCTGCGAGACCTTCAGGAAGATCCTGAGCAATTCCTTTTCCTTCTCGAGGCTGGACAGGAGCATGGAGGCTGAACCTTGCCGCACACAGTACGACGAGAAGGCGTGCAGCATGGGCGCGGATTCCAGGACTAGCTTGCCGATGTTGGCAGTCAAGAGATCCTGCAAGCAAATAAATCAATATTAACGCACAACGAAGTAATGCAAAAGCGTCAGTTCTTGGTTTGAATACTTAGAAATATTTAAGATGCTTTAATTAATTACTGTGAGTAGAACGCATCATGGTTGAAAAAATTGAGCAATTAGATGTTAGAATTTAACTTCTTATAAGCCCAGAAAACATAAAGAATCATGCCTGTAAAAGCTGTTTTAATGTGCAGTTCCGAACGTTACGAACATATAATACGTTCGGATATGGTTTCAATGTATGATATGGCAATTTCAGTTCTTTAAAAACTGATTGGAAAACAATTTAATATTTTTTGGTAAAACTTCTCAAAATGAAATAAAACACGATTTTTGTGCGATGTTTTTATAACCTAAATCAAAGTAGATGGCAGGTGTTAGCGCCATCTACGAAGTATGAAAATTAAATAATTGGTTAGATATCGAATTTTACACGACGTGGTAGATCGCTTTAAATATATTTTTTTAAATTGGAACCTTGGAGATCGCAAATTATATATATCATCAGGGCAGATGAGTGCTCATCTGCCCTGATGATGGACAAATCCGAAACGTAGGCTAAAGGAGGTAGTGCAACACGGCATAACACCCCAAAAATAAATTACAAAAATACTTTTGGCCGTGGAAACCTAAAATCATACATTACTCATATCTATTTCACAATACAATAAAAAAAAATTAATTATCACGTTTTAATGAAAATTAATCTTTTTTGCTAAGAAAAACCCCTGTAATTTTGTTTGTGTATAATCATTTTGTGATATCGTGTATTGATGGTGTTATTTTACTTGCAGGTTCCTGTGTCATCTTTTAATTGAAACAAGATATTACCTGCTGAAACGTATCCGTACATGCAAGCTCTGCCTGATTGACGACCAGAATTAATTAAATAATTAGTCATTGTTTATCTATTGATCTCAAAGTCGTGTCGGTCACGCCGCGGCCAGAGTCTCTGGGTAGGACTGTTTCGAACTGAAAAGTAGAATTATTAACCTTGCTCCGAGAGATTGTGGCTTGGTGGAGTGGAGTGGATGTGGACATCCGGAATGGTCGTGATTCGCTACCAGCGACTTGCGCTGCACGAAGTTGGAAACTTTATAACCACATTAAGAAATCAAGACCTGCAGACAACCTCACTTTGAAGGCATAACCTCTCAAACTTAGATTAAATAAGTCATAAAAATGTGTTTGATATCCCTCTCGAGGGGAAACGCAAGAACCGCGACGACCTCCATTGGGTTCCGGTTTTAATTCCCGGCCGCAAAACCATTTTGACTCGGATTTTGTCTTACTCACGCGCTGCCAGTTTGGGTGTTGTAATTTTTACTGACAAAGGTCTTAGAAAAGGGGTTCATGGCTCTCGTAACATTAACAAATAATTTAAAAAATAACTTATTTCTTCAAAATTCGCAAATTCACTTTGTGGCATCATTATTAATTTATTGAAAACAAATAATTTTGTGTACACCACTATTTAATTAACAATATCAACATGTTTCGTAAACTATGTTTTCTTCGTCAGGATAATAAGTTAATAAAAAATAACAAAACAAGTATAGACAAATTAGAACATAGACAAAATATTAGAAAAGAGAGGTGATTAATTACTTAAAATATCATAAAAAAACAATTATATAAAATAAAATATAAAAATTATTTTAGGATGGGTAAAAAATTACATTATGTTGTTATTGTTAATTAAATAGTGGTGTACACAAAGTTATTTGTTTTCATTAAATTAAAAAATAACTGCTTAATTTCTTAACTTAAAATTTACAAACAAACGGCGTCCTCCTTTGCAGAGTGATAAGCTACTCGTATTTGGCCATAAACACGGAGTTTGTATGTTAAAACCCGGCTCGCAATTTAAAATAGACAATATAGAAGAGATTATTCTCAACATCTCCCATCGAGAAACAGCCATTAACAGTCTAAAGGTTACTTTAAATCGCTTTAAGTATGTTTAGTGACCAAAACCGAAAGGTTCTTTTTTTTCTAATCTTCCTCTGCCCCCATCTTCCGAACTTCAATACATTCCCTAATATGAAGATGCCGTAGATCTAATAACTCCGGTAGGTGGAACTTTTCGGCGGTAATGTATTAAAAAAATAAATTGTATTCAATCGTTATTTCATTTTCAAAGTTGACCAGGTTGTTTTCACAATGTTAAAGTTTGTTCAACAGTATTTTTGTTTTTATTTTGGGTGTTATGCCGTGTTTCGCTACCTCCTTCTTTAGCTAAGGCTCATCCGCCCTGATGATGGACACTGTAACGCTGTCCGAAACGTTGGCTAAAGAAGGAGGTAGCGAAACACGGCATAACACCCCAAAAATAATAACAAAAATACTTTTTGGCCGTGAAAACCTAAAAAAAACATACCTTTGTTCAACAGTATTATAAAAACTGCAGTTGTAATCTTTCTCTTTTAATAATCAAAAGTTTTGGCGTCACAAATGAAATAGTTAGTAGGTTATAATTTAATTTATCTACATCAATCAACTTTTACAATTTTATTTTTCACTTTCACTTCAATGAATTCCTTTTTGAGTGAGTAGATAGGTATTTGAAATCAATCAGTTCAGTTTCGTCTTATTTTAGCACACCGGTAACAGTCTTCGATTGTAAGCATTGTATATTATGCCGTTCTGTATCGTATTGGTAGCAGGTAACAACGCCGTATCTCTCAGTTTGATACGATTGTGACTACTGGCTTCACTGTAGACGAATCCTTGAACCTGTAGCATGTCTGTAATATTTTTTTCGTGGAGAAAACCGTATTTTAATATATTAGCAAGTTCGGGTTTCTCGAACATTTGCCAAAATTAGCATTGTTCTCCTCAAAATTAAACTCTCAGTGAAAACAATAATTACCTGTGGTAGGGATCATTTTAAAGAATCGTCTGCACGCAACGCCAATTACGCCTTATAACGAGAATTGGTGAATCGCCTTTTTTGCAAGCGAAGCCTTTTTTTACAACGCCTTTATTTCAACCAGCTAGACTGTTCTTTAATAGATTATTAAAAATTTCCCATATTAAAAGAACATTCAATAATTATCGTAATTAGCAGCAATGAAGTTAAAAAAATTACAATTATGTTTAACAATAATTGTTAGCTGCTAATTACTTGTTGTGTTAAATCTTTGAAAAAGTAGGAACCACGTACTAACATATTGCTTACTCAACGGTATTTATCTAAATACGCCACGTGATTTCTCTAAAAGTGAACCGGTAGATGCATTTTTGTTTGCTATATAGAAATGTTATTTGTACAACACCACTGCACATGTCCAGGAAACTGTTTTTTTAAAGAAATTGTTTCTAGACAAAGTAAAAATTATGTAGTTTTAAAAACATTAATATTATTTTGAGGTTCTTTACGAACAGTTCCTAGGTAGGTACTTATCTGTAGGTACTTTTTAAATGCGGAAGAAAGTTAATTCCTTCTGAGCATGGCTACAAATGATATTATGTTTTGTTGATCATTTTGTACAATAGTTCTGAACTGTTTGTGTTCTGTTTAATTGAGGAAGCGTGAACTACAAAAAGGTATAAAATGTCTCTGACTGTTGCAACATTTGTAAGAAATCGTGTAAGAAATAGTACGCATGGTCGGTTCAATACTGGCCAAACCCATTGACCTGGTTTCTAGTTTTGTTAGTCAAATAAATTGGCTGCAAACTTGTAAATTGGCTATCCGCAGCCTCCGAGAGATCGTGGATAATAGCTTTCTAACATTTACAGTCACGACGATGTCTTATTTTCAGACGGAAAGGTCGTTGGAGGACGCGCGAAATAAGACATTCGATTTCCACGATTTCTGATCGACTTCAAGAATATCAACACTCTCCAAGTATCGTTAAAGGAAACAATCTTGGTTGGAACAGTTGGAGATAATTATTATCGTGAAGAACAAGCTTTACAGTTCCAAATTGATTTCTGTTTATTTCGGTTTATCTGTAAAAATATTATTATTCTAACCATGAAACTTATTGGATTCAACAACAATCAATCTCAACAATAAAAAATAATTCATTATGTATAAAATGAAATCAATTTAATCAGAATGACTAATTTCGGTTGTCTGCGATGATCTGCGTAATGTGAAATATTCCTACCGTTCAAAGAACTCAAATTTGGTTTAAAATTTTCAAAATTGGAACTGATGATTGTGTGAATTCAGACAAGCGATAATGTAAGTACCCATCCATAATAAAAAATATTATAATACAAGCACGCTTTAAAAACAAATTGATGTCAAATACTTTCAGCTTTGGAAATCCTACAATTATAATAGTCCTGATTTTTTTACGGGTCTATGCGCTATTTATTTTATAATTTTTTCAAGAAATATTTATCACGTTCAAGAAATATTGAGAAGGACGGTAGAAACCAAAATTGATTGCATCAATTTATTTGTAACATTTTTAAAAATGTTCGTAAAAAAGCGTTGTTTTGTGTGAAGTTTAATTAATAGGCTTAATTAATTATTGTTTGTTTTTTTATTAAAACTTTACGCCCTGAAGGAGCTTTTTTACAGTGTAACTTCTTTGACTACCTACAGGAACAAGAAATGTTTTAAATTTCGAGCACGTAAGTGTTTTTTGTCAAGGGATTTTCAAACATCTGCTTTTCCCGTAAGTGTCAAAACGTACTCGTAACATTAAAGCTCAGGGGTACTGAATGAAATATGAAGTTAACATTACCAATGGTTTTTTACACTTTTTTCAAGATTACTAAACTTTTGGAGAAGACGATACAAACAGATTTCATCTTGTACATTACACACCTCAAGTATTTAAAAATGAGTTTTTATGGATTAAAACACCTTTAAAACTTTCTTTCGTTATTTTTTAATTATTTACCCGAACGATTTCACTTTACAACGGGCATTTTCAGACTGGTCTCCGGGACAATACCACCATGAATTAAAAGTTTCAAAACCAATAGTATTAATATTTTAGGTGCAATGGCATCGTCTGTGTGTGCATTAAATACATTGGCGCTTGCTGACATTTCTGACATAACTGTTTTGAGTATAATCAAATGTATTACTTAATAGCTAATATATTTTTTACGGTTTTAAGTTGCAAACATTTTCAAATTTATTCAGCTATTAAACTGAACAATACAACAAAAATCCAGTAAAATTTGCATGTTTTGTCTCTACCGCCTACACGGACTGACATAGATCCATACTTTATTATGTAAATTAATTTATGTTATGCTTTTAAAAAAGATGTTTTCTAGATAAGCAATATTTATAAAATCTCAATTCTACTTATTCAGCAAGGTTCCTAGGACCTTGAATATGTAAGAGTAATAGGCGTGTATTGGAACTAATTTATTTAGACAACAATATTTTGCACGTTATTGTATTCGTAACCTTGTTACTGATTATGTTTTATCAACCTCACCTTGTCAAAGTAAAACTAAATTTCCATACTTACTAATATTAAGATACATAATCGTATATGTAAGTATTAAATCTGTTGGACAAAAAGATTTGATTTGTCTTGCATTGAAAGTTGTTGTCTGTCGGCTATAAGGTCACAATGAACCCAAATCAAGGAATTGATTAAACCAGCGTGCAGTAGGCCAAACACCCATTATGTTGTATTTAAGTAATTTGAAAAATTGTTAACTTTTGAAACCAAATAATATATAACGATGCAATGTACTTAAATATTTGCTAAACAAAATGACTTTAGTTTTTTAATAATCGCCCACATTTCGAAGCCTGTTTCGTAGATTAAAAATTAAATTATTCCTTTTGCTTTTGACAGTACGTAGCTCAAGGGATCTACTTTATATTTTCTTCACGCACAAGGATCAAAAAGACACTATTCACTCACCGTTTTGACATAAATATACAGAATACATATACAGTAAGTTTACACAAATATTTAACAAATTCATCTGCGGCTCAAAACTGCCGTCATCAAGTCTGTCTTCTCTGACGGTGATGGTCCGGGGACCATGTTTCCGGAAGTAGAAGATAATTAATAATTTAATTCGATCAAAACAGAAGGAGTCTTGTTGGTTCCTTTTTCACACTTGAGTGACACGATTGCAGGTTTCTTTCTGGAAGAGCAACATGCTTCTTATTAGTTATTACTTTTGTTGATAGTCCTAATATCGCCAAGTCGTCTTCTTGGCTCATATGGTTCACTGGTTTGTCACCAGACGTCCAGTCTTAGCTAACTCTTGATCGGATGATTAATTAACTGTTAGGGGTATGCTTTCACCTTATTGATTGAAATGTTCCCCTGTCCCGGCGATTCTGGTACTTATCTCACGTGGCGCCAATCTAATCTGCCAGGGGAACATCCCTGAGAGGGAGATCAATCAGTCACTTGCTACCGAGGCCTTCTGCGGCTAAGCTGTAATTACTATTCACGGTGTAATTAACTGCTTGGCGAGACTCATTTAAATATCGTACGCGAGACGATCACTTCCTTGTCTTCCGATACCGTAGAACATTATTGTTGACTTGCTTCACCGTGAGAATGGAGAACATGATAAAACAACAGTGCAATTGCTTACATGATTTCTAATTAATTGACTCTCACCGAGTACCTACTGGCATTTCTGCATCAAAATACATTAATTACAAAATTCACCGGAATCTTAAATATTTAACGAAATCAATTGATAATTAATATTACCTATTACATCCGGTCAACATGTTATCTAATCTAGACCAAAAAAGAAAACCGAATTTTTTACTTTAGTTAGAAGATACTTATTTCATATACACTCCTAGAGGTTCTTTAAGGTTTCAAGTACTCATCAAAAAACAAGCGGTTCACTGGTCAGCTTCAAGTTGTAAGCCTAAGCTATATAATTCTCCGTAGTCCAGTTATCTTTATGCCTCACCGCAGCAGCTGTTCTCTGACTGCAAGCGCACGAGTTCGCTCGGACCATCTGATGCGAGACCGTTAGAACTTCTGACTAGTCATCGTTTTAAAATTCCCCCTACTAACTGGAACATGAAGTTTATTAGCAATCGATTCCTTTGCGAAAATGACCACTGAGATACAAACGGGTTTCAGCAAAAAGCTAAATAGGTAACGCTGCAGCTTTAATGTCAACTTGTTTTGCATGATTCAGACTTGCAATTATGACATAATAACCAATATCTGCAATGTGATCTTTACGAATGACGCTAATCAAAACTTAAGTATTTGCTTATGGGCAATAAATTTAAAAGTCGTACCTGTCTTTTCAAAGCGCATCTTTGTAGATGAATAGGTATTTAGCAACATTGTTCAGCATAATTATGTTACATAAAAATATTGACGAAAACTAAGAAAAGTGGGAGCATTAACATTTTTTTGTAATTTTTCTAAATATATGTTTTGCAAGAGCAACTGACCTCATCTCCTTGTTCCACTGCAATCTCCAGGGCGTCTCTTAATCTTTCTGCCAGGGTTTGATTGTTCTCCAACAACTCTTCCACGTTGAGGAAGATCGCTGAGAGCTGCTCTTGAGTCAGTAGACCCGCCACCAACATGGGCTGGTAGAACTCCTCCAGGATAATCTGCAAGTCTCTGCCGTACTTCTCTTCGGTCTCCACAATCTCGGTGATGATTTCTTTTCTCTCAGCGCGTTTCTTCCCACACTTTCGGCAAACGAGCGGAGCGTACATGACACCTGAAAAAATATATGATAAAATTATGGTAGATGAATTTATCTGCCACATAGAAAGTGGAATAATAATCAAATGGATCAAATAATATTATAATTTACCTGAATCTGTTACTTGGGTCTCAACAGCACCGTCGCAATCTTCGCACAGGTGAATTGGTGCATTGTTGTCTAAAATCGAGCTGGGTGGAATATTGTGACTTTGCCACCGACTTCTAGAGCATTTGCTGGTCTCAGAACCCACTCCGGAATCATTTCGTTCTATTTCAGACGAGGACTTTTTACATGCGACCGTTTTGTCATTTCCCAAGTTCGTAATAATGAGTGAATTATCTTCACTTGAATCAGAACCGTTTGAAAGATTGCTGACCCTACTGCTGAGATCGGAACTTTGTCTTTGGTGGTCAATTATTTCCTTATTAGTATCTCCCTCTTCTTCAGCCCCAATATCATTCGATGAATTAAAATTGAAAGTATAACTGTCTTCGGGAACTATTCCACGTTCCTTTGCGTCGACTAGATAAGAAAGAATATCATATTTTGAAGCACCTTCAAATATTGATCTAGTCATGATCTTTTTATCTTCATCCAGAATGGATAGAGATGTTGGCGGAGGATTCAAAGGCAAAGGTGGAGGAATGTCACCAATTTCCTCGTAAATTGGGTCTGCATTCAATCTAATCGATTCATAGTGATGATCATCGTCGATGGTATTGGATATTTCTATTTCTGATAAAGTTGCATCGACTAACATTTGATAAAACTTCGAGCGTGTACAATTGTCATCTTCTGTCGACAATTCACTAGCGGATGCGTTATAACAATCTGAGAGTAATTCAACGTCTGAAGAAGCTCCTCCCATCATCCCGCTCTCATACTCCATGCTTTCGTATGGAGGTGAGCAGGCATTGTTCCCTTCATTATTTTTTGGGGAACTTATTGTTTCTTCGTTGGAATTCAAAACATCGCTATCAATTTTACATTTTTCGATCAAAACATCTGCATGATTCACATCGGCTGATTTTTCGGAAGGTTTTGCATTTGAAACCCTTTCTTCTTGCAGTTTGAGTAACGATGCATCAATTAATTTCGACATAACTTCTTCATCCTCACTTTCTTTAGTTTCAGCATTTTCTCTCGATTGTTTTAACCTAAGCAATGAGTTTTCTATCAATTTTGCAACAAGGTCATTATCTAACCCTTCTGCTAAATGTCCAAGCATCGGATCTTCTAAAAGTTTTGCTACGAAGCCTATTCTACTCAAACCTTTTAATTCTGATTCACTTTTAATTGGATTATTTACCTCTTCGCTGGGGAGGAATTTATCAGGAATATCACTTATTGCTTTACCACACACATGTGGCACTAGATTTCTTTTCACTGCTTCTACTGGGTCTTTTAATATTTCACTTATGTCTTCTGAGGTTGAGTTCATATCGCTGGTATTTTCATGGCTTCTTGTACCTCTCAAAGTTTTTCCACCCGACGTTTTTGGCATTTTAAAATTAAGCGACTGCTTTGAGATCGGCTTTACGGATGTGTCAACGTCCTCTGTATTATCCGAAACATTTTCTGGTGAAGGTTTTTCTAGGAATGGTCTAGCGTTTATTGTTTCGTAGTCAACAACTACCATTGTTTTACTGGGTGATGATATTGTCGGGTTGGACACCCTGAGAACATTTTTTACATCAATCTCACTGAGTTTGTGCGTTGATTTATAGGAACTATCGTTATTTATGTATATTTGATTACTGTGCATTTCCGAATTAGAAGTCTCTGACCCAGAGTAAACACTTATGGTCACAGTATTACCATTATTTATTCCAGTGGGACTTGATGCATCATTTATAGTAACTGACGATTGATAAAGTGGCGTGTCATTGTTCACATTCACTGTTGAATAACAAGCGTCGCCATTTATCAAGATAGAAGTTTTTCTATTGGTCTCTTTTGCTGTTTTACTTTCGCTTTCAGTTTCATCGTTTTGTGTAATAGATATTTTATGAATGCCTGTGGAAGGAAATTTCTGAGATGGACTCTCCGTTGATATTTGTACAGTTCCTTTCTCATCCACGTCAAATGCTATCATAGCCGACACCTCTTCCAAAATGCTTTTATCTCTAACGAATCTAGTTTTGACGTAATTTGGTTCCTTCTTTGTTGGTATTGCGAGCTTAGTTACCTCCTTTGGTTTGAACCTGGGTGGTGGAGCTGGAAGGGGGTTGTTTTTATTTGCCAATTCTAACAAGTGTTGTATCTTCTCACTATCATCAGAGGTATGTCGTCGGTTGATCGGCGTATCAGATATTTCAAGTGTTTCGTCTGAGGTGTGCAGATTTGATTCAGAGTGGGAATGTTTGATGCGAAGGTTTAAAGATTTTATTGAGTCGCTCTCGCTGTCATCGCTGCACACGATTCTGATGGTGGCGGAGTTTTTGCTTTGTGACGAAGAATCGGAGTCTGAAGGGGGAGTGGGGGGCGGGGGCGGGCGGTCCTTGGGGCGCGACGGTTTGTCAACATTGATTATCTCCACTAGGCTCTGAGTGCTGACGAACGCCTGTCTGGAGTGCGCGCGGGGCGGGCGGGGACGAAGTGCCATCGTGTCTAGGAACGAAGGGGGCTCCGGGGACCCTTGAAGGGTGAGGCGTTCGGATAGACTCCTACGCAGTGCGACCCCTTTCCCTGCAGCTGAAAGAGAACAAACAAAAATAGTTAAATACACCGCTCGACTTGCATAAATAAAGAACCTTTTTATGAACTTAAAAACACGCTTTTTTTAATGTCACAAGTTTTCTGAGTCGAATAATGGTATCACAACGACCAATTGAGAAAAGTTGTGCGGCTGTAGAAATTGGGAAGGGAAAAAAGGGAAAAGAGTTGGGATATTAAAGGAACCATTACAAAAAGATATCAATATACACTTAATATATTTGTTTAATATATTTTTTCTTTGTAGCTTAATATATTATCATTTTAATTGTTTTATACTTTGTAACTATTCTCAGTAACTTTTTACTACTAGGACTATATTTAATTGCTTTATTGATTTTATAACCTTGTACTTGACTGAAAATCTAACAATTACAAATGTAAACGGCACTTATGCCCTCATTCATTTAATATAAAGTTCTACAAAAAACAACATGTAACTAACTACCTTATGTGAATTAAACCAGGCAATTTGATTGTCCTTGAAAAATTGGGAAATCTCCTAGTTGGACAGTCAAAGCTTTCTTAAAATGTCTATGTATTTTTGTTAAAATAAATAAATAAATATAACTTAAGTCATTTAAGGTTTCGATTTTGAATGGTTGTCGAACAGGGCTTTATCATTCATTCTGGAACAAGGTGCAATGCACCTAACATTGATTCATTCCAATCGTGTACAAATTAATAAACTCCCTGTGGTTTCAAAGAATAGGTCAAATTAGCATCTAACATATTTGAAAGGTGGGTCGCTCTTCCCACAGGAGTGCCCACACTTCCCTTTGAATTCTCATATTTGAACGAATTAAAGCATGCTGTTACATGTGTAAAACACACCGTTTACATTGAAATTATGTTCATTTGCCCTTCTGAGATTTGAACGAACCACTTTCGGTTATTGTTTTTGGGGTGTTATGCCGTGTTTCGCTACCTCCTTCTTTAGCCAACGTTTCGGACAGCGTTACAGTGTCCATCATCAGGGCAGATGAGTAAATGATATTGGCGAGTGTGTTTACTTATGTGTGTCGAAGCGATACCGTGCTGCCAGCTCCATTTCTCTACGAGCTGGTGTTAGAAAAAATTCAGCATGGTTTTTTGCGTTTAGCTTTGGTGTAACCGTCAATTACTGGATACCAAGAACTATTGAGCTTAGCTCCGTCGTCTCTGTTAATATTGATGGGGTTTTTATGGATTTCAATTGCCTCCGTAATTAGGCGTGCTCTGTAAGTTTTGGGTCTTCCCAGGACTTCAGGAACAAATCCAAAGTAATGGCCGGTTTCGATTAAGTGCTCGGCGATTGCCGATTTGTCAGATCGGCAATCGCCGAGCACTTAATACCATGTGGGCCGTCAAATGTGAAGTGAAAAAAAATATTTGCAATACATTTCTAAAAAGTTGTCTGAGATAATTATTACTGGCGAAATGTAAATGTTGTAGAAATCCATTATTTGCGAGTAGGTACGAATACAATTCGTGCAATGCATACATTTTTTTTCGATTGAGAAATCATGAAGAGCCTTCAAAGTGCATGGATAAAGAACGTCATAATTCTTTTAATTTCATGTTTTTCAAACGTATCCGACTCGTTGGCTCTCACGTAGTAGTAAAATGTGGATATTTCTGTCATTTAATAAGCGATAAACGTAATTTTTTATTTTGTCTGCAATCGTGAGGTGGTTTATCACATTCCGCTGTGTAAAATCGCTCAATTACCAATAATAGCATCGCTGGGGCCGTTTTACTAATATTTCACCACGGTTCTTGGAAATATGGTACAATCAATTTGAATTATTGTGTGAGCAAGAAAATTACTATTATTAATTTTGTTATTATATTAAAACTTACACGCCATTTCTTTTTAAATATTAACAAGAAATCATAAAATTGTTATTTTTGTTAAAAAATTAGTTTACCAAAAAATTGTTTTTTTTTTTAAATGTGAATACCTCACAAGAGTCTCGGCTGCTCCCGTCTGGAGCCAGTGAGACTATGGCATCCCCAATTGGGGTATGTTGTGAGGCTAGACCACGCCAGTAACCCTCATCTCCTGCCTTTTCTATTGAAGTATATTTTATAACTACGGTGTGCTTTTTACGTAACAAACTCTACTAAAACTGCAATAAGTGGCAATATAATAAAATAACTTATGTTCAAGAGCGTAAATTTATTAATCTATTTAATTACACAAGACGGGGTAAGTCATAACTATTGGCGTTAGAAATAATAGGAATCCTAAAAGCATATTAGTTATACTTTATGAACGTTTTAATTCTATGTATTATAATATTATCATTGTATCAAGTGCGCCCCACGGTTGAATTTGGCAGCCACCTCTGGTCTGGAGCCCCAAAATACATTTAAAAAATAAAATAAAAACCTCGACTCTGCGCAGATACTGGCGGTCCGTTTGATAGATTCTCCTAACTTAACAAACGGATTGCAATCTTTAGAACACAGGCGTCAGATGAGAATGCTGTCTTTGTTCTACCGATATTACAATGGAAGATGCTCCGAAGAACTAGCGTCATTGATCCCCTCGGCACCGGTGCACAGTGGGAAACACGCCAAACACGCGCCCAACATTTGTACACGGTCTACATTATTCGAATATTATCAACAGCTTAACAGCTTGGCTGTGTTTCCTCCCTCCTATAACATGTTCACTCTTTCCTCTCCTCAAAAACACACAGCATCTTCAAAGATGAGACAGGCCCTGAGGGAAATGATTTTTCTCAGGGCCTCCTGTGTGGAGTAAATGTGAAAAAACAATTGTTTTTGGGAAATCAACAGTTTACAATATGGTTGGATAATACATGTGTAACTTACTTAACTGAGAAACCAATTATAGATTTCCTCTTTGTACTAATACATTATGTATTTAACAATAAAACAGCATGTTTATATATTAAACTTGTATTAGGTATAAATGCTATCTATAATCATGTGTAAACCTAATTGAACATTGAATTCTGCACGTGCAGTAATTACCTTGGTTAAAATATGACTTGCGAAACGAAATACGAAGTTTTAGGTCGTTTATGATTTAGTGAGCATTCCGTTGCAGGAAGAATCAATGCGGTCCGTTTTAAACGTTGGTCTTCAAGCATGCCGATAGCCTAACGAAAGCAATTAATTCCCGCGATGTAATGAACGCATAAGATCCCAATGCCCGTGGCAAGTCTGGGTTCACGTTCAGACTGTTAAGTCCGGTTCCATGCCAAATGAAAATAAAGTCAACTCAACACTTCTTTGAAAAGTCATTAAAAGCTATTAAAAAAATAATTTTCATATAGCACATAACCCCAACCTAACGTAACCTATTTAACCTTTTTTTTCATCGCTCTTAATGACTTTTTTGCGGTGGTTCCGAGTTTGTTTCATTCTGAGTTGTCTGGTCACCGTTAAGTCTATGTGCAATGTGCATACTGTGTAGGGAAATGTTCAGGTAATAAAACTTTCTTTTGAAAAACTTCTTTCTTTGGCGCAACTCGTAACAGGAAAACTGCTTTTTATGCATCCCGTCAGTGCAGTTTTTTACTGTTTATGCCAAATTCAACTATTTGGTTTATGAAGTACGTTATTACGAATAGTTACCTAACTAATTAAAGGTTAAGTTTGTTTTTGACAGCAATGATAAAACACTTATGTTTTTTTAAATATTTTTTTTAAGTTATCTCTACACAGGACACTTTGGAGGCAGATTCTTATAAAAATAACCTTTTGTGTTTTTTTTGTTTTTTTTTTTATTATTACAATTCCTCTCATCCACTTCGGCAACAAAGGTCATAGGTTTATTTGATTAACTCTCACGCTTTTGATCAGCGCTTTGAATACACATTTTTTCATAATTTCTTTTTACGGGTTATTGATAGCATCACGAGCGTCGTTGCCAAACCCATATCTCAAATGTTAATCTGCATATATAATTTACGATTTCCATTGCGAATCGTAAAACATCATAAGTCAATGAAGTATCGACCAATGAGAACTTCCTTGAATAGAACGACTCGAAGATGTTTCACTCTCACTGGTTTTTTTGTCAGTCATCCCTGACTTTCTATGTGAAAATGATTCGCTGCACGTGTTGATTGGGCTTTTGTGGGAATGACAACATTTTACACGTTCGAACGAAAGACAATTTGTTAGTGTACAATGTAGGTGGTAATGTAGAATCATGGGTTACTTTATAACTTGTAATTCTCCTGTAAAATAGGAACATTAATATAGTAGCCCAGAGAGAGTTCGTACGTGACATCATAGTTCTAGCGTCGTCGTGTTCGTACAAGATATGTGAGAAGGAAGAATTTTCGTAATCGCTCTACAGGACTTCTACAGTAAAAATAATGTTTGCATTAATATTATGTTTAATTTGTTGTATTTAGTTAGGTATGTATCGCCATGATGTGAACTCTAACTTTTGATTTAGATATTTTTGGTTAGTTGTTCATCGTTATGATGTGAACTATAACTGTTAGTTTATTTATATTTGGTTAGGTAGGTATGTGTCGTCGTGATGTGAACTATAATTGTTGATTGTAGTTACAATTAGTAGTTAGGTGCCGTCATGATGTGATCTATAACTGTTGATTTCGTGTTGGTGTCGTCGTGGTGTGAACTATAAATTGATTTCGTTATATTTACTTAGTTACGTGTCATCATGATGTGAACTTTAACTGTTGATTACGTTGTATTTAGTTATGTGTCGTCGTTATGAGAACTATAATTGTTGATTTCATTAGTTAGTTAGGTGTCGTCATGATGTGAACTATAACTGTTGATTTCGTTATATTTACTTAGTTAGGTGTCGTTATGATGTGAATTATAACTGTTGATTTCGTTATGTTTACTTAGTTAGGTGTCGTTATGATGTGAATTATAACTGTTGATTTCGTTATATTTACTTAGTTAGGTGTCGTTATGATGTGAATTATAACTGTTGATTTCGTTATATTTACTTAGTTAGGTGTCGTTATGATGTGAATTATAACTGTTGATTTCGTTATATGTAGTTAGCTATGTATCGTAGTGATGTGAACTATACATTTTTGGAGGTAGATATTTTTCACAGAAAAAACGTTTGTTTGCGAAAAGATCATTGAATCAACAGTAATATACCATAATATTTTAACTTATTGAGTATAACCTCAAATAATTGTAATATTTTAACCACCGAAGACAATATTAGCGACAATAATAATAGTTTATTCCAGAATGTAGGCAGGGGTAGTGCAATGCAATGCATTCCAATTTTCGAAATAAAAAAATAAAGACAAATAATAAGATAAGGTAAAAAGTAAATAACAGACATAAATTAAAAAAAAAACGAATAAGCATGAAAAGCACAGAAAATGAAACTGAAAAAATATTAAATACTAAAATGAATGCAAGCAGCTGTTTATGGAGGGCATTTCACCCTTGACGATCAAATTACAAATTACACGATCAAAAATTACAATTTGAGATTTTACTCATTATAAAGAAAATATATTCATCCGAGACTTGCAGAAAAGCCAAAGACGTCGCATATTAAGCAAATATGTATAAATTTATCCCAGACACTGTTTAGGTAGCATTTAGTTCGAGATGAATCTTGCAATGAAAATGAAGAAAATGTAGAAAATGTTGGCAGTTCTTAGTTGAAGGATGATCTGATCGAAGGGGCTTAGGGTTCCGTTAGCTCAGTTGTAGAGCATCATCCCGGCAAGGCTAAGGACCTGGGTTCATTCCTAGATGCGACAGTTTTTTTTTTCTGTTTCAAATTTTATATTGAGTTTCACTAACTTCAGTGGTCAAATATTATACAATTTTTTCTTCGAAATTCGCAAATTCACTTTGTGGCGTCATTATTAATTTAATGAAAACAAATAATAATAATAATAATAATAATAAGGTCTTTATTCCAGGATGTGGGGAGGGGAGTGCAATCCCACACATCCCATATAGGGTATAATTACATATGTTATTATATATGAATATTAATAACTTTGTGTACACCACTATTTAATTAACAATATCAACATGTTTCGAAAACTATGTTTTCTTCGTCAGGACAATAAGTTAATAAAAAATAACAAAAGACAAACAAGTATTGACAAATTAGAACATAAACAAAATATTAGAAAGGAGAGATGATTAAATATATTATAAAATTCTTCATTTGCTACTTAGGTACTTTACTTAGTGTGCTTTTTGTAATGGTATTTTGTAATATCTAGTTGTTACTCTGAATTGCACTCCTTTCCAACCATGTATGTGATCTATCCATTTCTGTTTTAGTCAGGTGGGTACTCCTCCCCCTTCACCGTTTGAAACAGTTGTGTCCCACTGCCTGCGCAAATTTTGAGAATCTCTTTTAGAAATGAAGCGAGGAGAATCCACCTACATTCATTTTTTATCAAGGATTTTGTCAAGGACTCAATTCACCGAACATCGCTCGTAGTTCATTTGATCTTTGCACCCCATTTCGATATTCATCGTTTTGGCCGGCGGGAACAATCAGTAGAGTTGATTGAAATAGTTTGAAACGCCCTCAGCGGTATAGGACCGTAGAATGGCGGAATGTGCACCTCTTTATTATTGGCTTGTCTGTGTTTTTATTTCCTCGGTGTGAGTCTGATGCACCGCTTTGTCAGTTGGTACGGTGGACGGATTGGTGGATAACGAATTGCTAACACGCTAGCTGTCGCAAAGTTCAATTCCGTGACCTCTCCGAACTCGAACGCGGTTCGTTAGTTTCTAAAGCAATTACTTGATCTTAAGATTCATCTCAATAATACGGAGTGCGAAAATCTCGCCAAACGAATCTCCGTATTTCTACCAAAAAATACGAGTATTTCCATCATTATACGAGTATATGTGTAAAGAAGAATCAGATTAATTTATCGAAAACTATTATATTAAATTTATATTACTTTCATTTTAAAGAAGCACAACAAATACATTTTTTGAGGGTACATACTTATTTCAATACAATAAAAAATTAAAACTTTTTAATTTTTATACGCACCTGACATTTTGTGTCTGAAAGTACCTTTAGATATCTATTTTTTTTCCCTGATAAATATTTATACAATATTTCTTTATTTTATTTGGCATTATTAGAACCCAGAACTCTCCTCTTATCCTCAAAGATGACGTAGGCCCTGAGGGAAATTATATTCCTCAGGGCCTCCTGTGTGGAGCTCATGTAAAAAAAAATTTAATTCTGAAATACATATGGTAGCAACATATTTAATGTCATACCTAATTACAGTCTAAGTCCACGACTGTCCGTTTCATGGGGACCCGTGTCCTCCTCAAAGTACACCACACCTTGAAAACGACATTCTAATAGAAAATCGACATAAACTCACAATTCGGAAGGATTGTGATTTCATTGTGGATTTAGTAAGATGATATAATAGGGTGCTAGTAATGTGAATCAGTACGTACCGGAAATGGAGCAAAAAATGTACGTTTTTGCTATTCAATGATTATTATTTTTTCAATTAAAAACAAAAGTATTTTTCTACGCGTCACTACTGATCATACTGCCACACATCGCAACGGATCGCTCTGTCTCGTCGGTACCGTGCTGCTGGAACGAGACGGAGATGAGATGAGAAGAGGTCGCTTCTACGACCCCTTCTTGAGTTCAACAGCTTGGTTGTGGAACGATTTGTCGGCCTCTGAGTTTTCTTCCTCCTACAACATGGGACTCTTCAAGGCCCATGTTCCCTTCTTCCTCTCCTCAAAAAGACCCTTCAAGCAACATCCCCGAAGATATCATAGGCTCCGAGGAAAATTATTTTACTCAGGGCCTCCTGGGTTGATAGCTGTCTACTATAGAGGTTGTTTTTTTTAACACGTTGCTAACCTTTTTCGATAATGCAGAAATGCAAAATGTGTAATGTATAGTACAACCGTGAAAAATCACGGGATAGTCATTTGTTTCATGTTTGTTCCAATTTTGAAAAACACAGTTTAAATAATTTTCTGTTAAAATTGCATATTGTAGATTGATATTTTATCGCTTGTCTGAATTCCAGCCAGTTACAATTATCAAAATAAAATATCACTTAAATTCAAATCAATACCAAAGTTCATTGAACCAGAGTCAACCGAAATTAATATTTTTTATTTTGATTTTAGATTTACAGAACCAAAAATATTTTCGCTATTTATTTTTGGAGTGTTATGCCGTGTAGCGCTGCTCCTTCGTTATCCAACGTTTCGGACTGCATTACAGTGTCCATCCACACATTTGCCCTGATGATGGACGCAACAAAAGCTGTTCGAAACGTTGGCTAAGGAACTGGAGTATTTTTTACTGATCAAAGTGTTTTTTATTTTTTTTTAATTCGGATCAAGCAATATGTTGTCTTGACTTATTTTTTGAGAGATATCTAGATATTTTAACAATCCATTGATATATCATTTAAAAAAAAAGGATAAGCAAATGAATAAATTTATAATAATATTACATTCGACAGTTTTAATGGCCTGGCCATATCTATAATTGAATTATTAATTGAATTATTATCACGTTTAGTATAAATAGAACTTGCTTACGAGGTGGCCGTACGAAAACAAGTTGCATTCTGTAGAATTCTTAGTTTAGTACTCGTATGTGGTAAAATCATAAATGATTGCAAAGATATGTTAGCATTTGCAGCAACCCTCTTACTTTTTATCAATGTCAAAATGATACGCACTCTAACCAGTCCAGAACTGGGCCTTCATAGCCAGGAGCATTATGTGAAGTGTACTGTAGATATATAGACCCAATCACCGTTGAAAGTGGCACGATGCATTATGCATCGCCGTCTCCGAGGGTGTAATTAATTGCAATCGTCTATCTATAATAATATTCAATAATCAATATCCAGATATCAAGTTTCTCGCAAATCACTCAATGTACGGATTGATTACTGGGAACAAGTTATTGTTAGGTACTCTTAACCGGGCATATAGAGTTACTGATTTCTATAAAATTATGGATACAGAGATATTGGACATACGAATAATACGACGAATCAAGTTTTAAAGAAAAATCTAGTAACTGATCATCATGACATTTCATTACAAAGGTGTTCAGAGAATGTAGCGCCTTGCTAATTAACCTTGGCATACAACCCTTGCTTCATTCACACTCTTACATCGTCTCATAGATACTCTTCTGTTATTCCATCGGTGGTCGAAGGGTAACGCTCTCGATTAGCAATCTTGAGGTAGCGTGTTCAAATCAATCAACGTATTTTTTTTTATTTAATGAAAACAAATATATATATTAATTTATTTCTTGACGAAAAAAACATAGTTTTTGAAACATATCGATAATGTTAATTGTATAGTAGTGTACACAAAGTTATCTGTTTTCATTAAATCAATAATGACGCCACAAAGTGTATTTGCGAAGTTTGAAGAAATAATTAAATTTTATTAGAATTTTTTGCTTTTCACACAATTTATTCATTAAAAATAATATGTAGTATATTAGCGGCATGTTCCAGATTGGAAGGTAGTTTTAGTATCACCCTAGTGTAAAACCACCATTCAAAAGTGAAAAGTTACTTGAAATGGCTTTAGCCGTGTTTAGTGACCAGATTTGAGTAGTATTGCATTTCACCATCTTTCTCCTCCCCATCTCCTTCTCCTCCCCGCTCCAGCCTTAAAACACACCCCAATTGGGGTTGCCAAAGTCTGCCCTAATCTTCAGATGGTTGGGAGAAGTAGGGATTTTTATGCACCTTGAAAAAAAATCACACAAAATTTATTTTTTCTAAAACGTCTCTCTCGAAATCTCTGACTTTTTCGTCCTTCCACTTGCACGACGTAGATAATAATAATTTTTGGATAATTTATATAGCGCCATTTTTGTGAGAAAATCACCTCAAGGGCGCTTTACAAATTCATTCAGATAAACATATTCTTATGGCATTTCTTTAATCAATCAAAAAATCGTGGATAAAAAATCTACATAATATTATATTTTTATAAAAGTTAACGAAAAGGTTACCTGGCGGGAACTTGAAGAAAAGTTTTGATTGTCGCGCATCGCTGTTTCATCCCTTTCTTTTATAAATGGGGATCGTGTTGCTCAAGCAGTAGTTGACTAACGAAGCTTATTCAGAACTTGAGGTAACCCGAGGCTTAGCTGACACTACTCATATGCCTGTTACACTATTGACAAGCTTACTATTAAAAAATAGTAACCTTCTATGGAAAAATATTATACTATTTTGTATGGGACAAAAATTGAAATTTCAAAAAAGTTATTCATCTTTTTTCGTCTACCATCATGTAGAACCTCACGAAGTTTTTGCATTTTACCTCCGGACATCCTGTCCATTATTCTAATATTAGATACATAAGATATTATTACAATTGAAGATATTATTTTCTTTAATTATTATTTATTTATTAAGTAGATATAATTCGTCCGGTCTGTCCTTCCTCTGCGTCCCCAAACCAATCAAACTACATCATTTTCTACTGGCTGCCATTTCTTTTCGCAGAGACCATACTTACCGCCTTACTCATAATCGCAGAATAAGATAATACCACGGTAATACGAGCGGGTTAGGTGAAATTGTCATACAAATTTCACCTAACCCGTTCGTATTACAGTGGAATTATCTTATTCTAGGATTATGAGAAAAAGTGTTTAAAAATGTGGTGCAAATGTCCAGAATTATTCATTGATTGATTCTATGAAAACTTGCAGCAATCATCATCTGTATAAACTTTAGTCTTCATTACACATTCTTCAAGGTTCTTTAATCCAGTTCTCCGGTCTGGTATATTAGCATAGAGCCTTCAACCAGAATACCTTTAAAAGATGTTGGCTTGCTTACTATTCAGTGGCGGTAATCTATTGAATGTTAAAGTGTATCATTGGTTTGCTGACCATTATTAATTTAATATATGTCGCAGACTAGCTTCGAATATAGACATAAACAAGCGACATGAATGGTTTGCTTTTGCGTACCATCGAGAGAATGTGTTTCACCAAATCTATAAGGGGCCATCCATAAATTACATCACACCTTAAGGGGAGGGGAGGGGAGTAGAGAAGTGTGACATTGACAAGGGGTATGGGGGACGTCATCAGCTCTGTGACGTCACATAAATAAAAATAGATTTTGAACTACTGTTTTGATTATTTTTAGAAGTAAAATTGCAAAATGTGTGACGTCACACTAGGGGGAAGGAGTCTCACAAATGTGACGATGTATGACAGGGACGGAGGACGGGGGGGTGTCAAAAAATTATGAAATTCGTGTGACGTAATTTATAGATGGCCCCTAATCTTAAACTCCTTATAGCGTTAAGTGTTGCTTTGAGTAACTTATGTTTTAACGTGTTAATTTTATGCGCTGTAATTATAGCTTTTTTATAGGGGTGGTAAATTAGTAATAAGACTTTCATTCTATACTCTCAGAATATTTAAATTAGCTCCACAAAGGAGAGAGACAAAAACAATTTCTTCCGGGACCTATAATATCTTTGAGGATGATCATTCTTCTCAGGACCTATGTCTTCTATATGTAGGGTCTTTTTATGAAAGGAAAGAGAGGTGGTTCAGAGAAGAAAAAAGGTAAAGGGTAGGAACATAGAGGTCAATATGTCTAGGAGTGACGGACGTATCAATCCATCCCTCCCCCTGCGGTACAAGGCAAGAGGGTACGACGAGTAAGACAGATTAACAAAATAATATCAACAAAATTAGAGATAATCTTTTCACATTTTTTAATAAGGATAAGGTTGGCTAAACCGATGTAATATATTGCAAACTTAACTTGAGTAGGTGCTTTATCTTTGTTGTAAATAATAGATGGTATTACGGATAAGTGGAAAGATCTGGAACGCAAAGGTAACGATTAACGTTAATTTAATAATCCTACAACTTATTTATCAATTGCGTACATCTTACTCGTAAAAGTATTCCCATGAGCTGAGGAGTGATGCCATATCCTATTGCAAAATTCAACTAGGTATGCTGCAAAAAATATCTGATTTTGATGAATATCGTATGTGGTTGTGTATAACATTTGCATAATATTTTAAGATGCTATCACGTTCCCGCACTCAACGGCTATGGTCGTAAGTTCAAAAGACTTTTTCATAACACAATGGAAATCGCCAATTAGGTTCTATGGTAGTATTTGGTGGAGATCAAATCTGATCATCACCATTGCGTTTCACATTCATGCCAGAGCTAGGCGACCAGCAATCTGAAATTCTTGATTTGCCTGCTGGTTCATTCCTGTGTGTCATTCATCCATTTTCTAGGGCGATTTCCTGGCGCTCTCTTTTCGGAGATTTTCCATTTCACTGGTCAACTCTTTGATGTCATCAAATTCTATATGCAATTGGATTGTTTCAAAGTCCAATTTTTTGGGATGATGTTCATCATTAATCATTATATCAAGTACAAGATATGTAAAAAATTTCGTATCCGTTTTATGGTTTGAACTATGCCTAGTGCCTAGCAGCATAGTAAAAATGTAATTATTTTATCTTTCTGTATTTACCTGATTTTGCAGTCACTGGTAGGAGTAATGACCCATTATATCACTCTTAATAAACTAAATGTGGAGGAAAGTTTTCCCAAATACACATAACATAACAGTTATTGGATCCTCTAGTTAATATATATCCTACTCCTCATTACACTTTATCCTATTAGATTGACATTATTGGAAGCCTGATACCTCAACATGTTTCTTATTGAGAGACGAACAACAGGGTTAGTAAGTTAAATGCTAATCGAAACCCTTTACTTTACCGCCAATTATTTTAATAGAATTTTTGATATCCTAGAACAAACAATAAAGAACATAAATTATTAAAATAGATACCAGAATTAATTGGCGTATCCAATCACATGTGTTTATATTATGTGTTGCAAAACGGAATCTAAAATTATAACCAACAGTGTTAAACTCCTAAGTGACCTGCCAGTTAAGTCCGAACCTGTATATTATCTGCCTGTACACAACGACATTACCATACATCTTATAGTGTCATTTCCTGAACATAATATAAATATATTGTACCTTTTAATGCAGCATTACGTGCATTGGTGAAACGCATTGAATGTACAAATAAATTGTTATCAATGATCGATGAACTGCTCGATGCATTCTATCACAAGCCGTAAGTTTTAAAATAGATTGTTTATTGTTAGTAATAAGATAGAGAATAGGAAAAATGTGTATGTGCAGCGCCCTTCGGGTGATTTTTGCCAAAACGGCGACACACAAAACATCGATGTACCTACCTATGCTTTTATTAATTGTACCACTTGAATTTAAAACTAGTTCATTGTAAAATAATTGTGGGAACACCCTTAAAATATGCATAATATTTATGGTTCCATGACAACTTAATAAAATGGCAATTCAACACTCCTTCGAAAAGTCATGATTTTATTTTCAATAGCCCATAGCCTAACCTAACGTAACCTATTTGACCAAGATTGCTTTTTTCATCACTTTTAATGATTTTTCAAAGGAGTGAGAAGTTGTATATTGGTAAGTTGTCCGGTCACCAATATTTATACGCCAATTCGATAGCGGAAATTTGAAATGAAAAAAAAATTAATTATGTCATTTTTATCCGGTTTTTTTTTTGTCCGAATATTTATAGGAAAATAAGTGTGTCTTATACGACAGAAAAATTAACAAAAAATTTTAAGTATAGTGTAAAATTTATTCAATGTTATTTTATAATAAAAATAATATATATACAAAAAAGGTCAACAGAAACAGCAGATCTGATTTTTTAACTTTCTTTTCACTCTCCTGAACAATTAAAATTATGTCCTTTAAAGTATTTCAAATTTTTGTGATAGATTTTTGTACCTTTTTGTCTTAGGACCTTAGGAGTATTGATATAAATAATTAAACAAATTAATAGCCTATTCTGTAATATTCTTGATTTAGCAATCTGTCACGAAACCCAAAAACAGTCAAGATTCGTGGTTAATATTGTGAAAACATTTATAAAAATGTTTTATTTTATTTTTCCACACCGCAAATTAAGATAAATATGTATTTGAATATAAGTTCATCATGATCAACATTCCTTTATTCTTTGTTTCAATTATTATCACTCATAAACCAACTGTATCTCTAAAAACTAAGAGTGTTCTAGATATTATGTAAGTCAAAACACTTAACATGCTTCAACTTCTAAAATGCATGAAAAACCTATTAATTACTTCGCAACCCACAATGTGACGGCTAGTGCCTCCTTCTCCAAGTATCTAAGTCAGCAAAACAGAGATAATCATATGCAAAATGTGAACTTTGCCTAGATCCGATAGTGCCTCTCTCGACACTCCAAGCAACAAATGATCTCGAAAGTGCATTATACCGAACAACTCTGGTTTGTTCTATGTCCACTAACTACATTTTAGTATATTATATATGAAATACATATCTAATGCATTTAAGAACAAAAAAAATTGTTTAAATTCCTTATTGGTTGTTCGTGAAGGGTTTTTTCGGTGAATTACCGCGCCTAGAGAGCGCAAAACCGGATAAAACCATTGATATGAACACTAAAAAGAAAAATTTTCATAAAATGGTTCCATTATTTAAAAAAATTCGTAAACATCGTTGAAAAAAGATTATCTAAATGTTTAAAATTATTATCCATTTATTCAATAGATAAATATTAAGTGAGTAGGTACAGGCAAGATAAGTAAAGATAAAAGAAAATCTTCATTTTTCAATTTTCGTTATTCAGATGAAAGCTTAGAAAATCTGAACCCAGCACCAGATATTAAAGAAACTTGAACCAAAAACGACATGAAAACTACGAATGTAGCTACCATACCCGAATGAGAACATAATCTAGTGAGGCGGTAACGTACCAAAATACTTAAAAATAAAATAATATACGCCTGGGTTGCCAAATCCCATAAGTTTTAGTTGTTAATCACTAGCTTTTCATCTAAGATGTACGCAACTAAGTTATTAATCTGAGTAGTTAGTTGCTAGCTACGAGTCTTAGTTGTAAATGTTGGCCGTAAGTAGTTATTAGATATAAGTCTAAGGATGGGTTGTTTAAAAAAAATTGGACAATTCGTCAAATATTTGAAGTTAATTTTCACGTTTTGAGTAAGTTCTAATCAAAATCTGTTATAATATATCATTATAAGCGAGCTGCTTAATAAAATTGAAATAATCACAGAACTAGATACAAATATTTGATGAATTGTTAAAATTTTTTGAAACAACCCTCTCGGTAATAAGTCTAAGTAATAAGTTGTAGGTTAAATAAATTAAATTGTAAAGCGGTGATTTTTCTACGAAAACGGCGCAATATAAATAATTCAATTATTTTTATTATTAGATGAAATCAAAAAGCAGCTTTTGAGTGTCACACTAAAAAGTTTCAAACGGTGAGCTCAACCATTTGAAATAAGAAAAGTCTTTTTGTCAATTTCATCTTTTTCAAACGTTCAATATTAACAAATATTTGGACAAAGGAGACGGAGATCTCGGAGAAGTCGTGTAGTAACTAAGTGTATTTATATAATTTGGACTTGGAACAAAACAAAAGTCAGTTCAGGAACTGTTTAAGGTTTTGTTACGTAATAACGTTTTGTAATAATACGGTAAGACCCGTGGCAGTCGTGACTGCGGCGGGCGATGTTACAATATTCTACTGCACACCTTACCACAGTCATCAGCAGGCCTATACGGAGCCACGAAACTATTTATCAGGTTCCACGAGGTTCACGTTACATTGTGCATTTACGGAGATAGAATTTAAGTAGCTAAATGAAATTAATCCAGTCAAAAATGTACTCCCTTTAAGGTGTCACTTTATACAATCAGTAGCTTGGGGCCAGCCGAACTTGTTAAAAATGCAAATATTTCATGAATTTTCAGCAAATGATTGACCTTACAAAACAAGTAGTTAATAAAAACAAAAACATTTTTGGTTACCTAAAACATTTTCAAATGTTCATGTTTTTCAAACTTGACGCTCTAGCGCAATCAATCAATTTGGGAGGAGGGTATGAGTACCACCGCCCCGGGAACTATTTGTTGGATAATCAACACCTCTGCCATAGGTCACCCCAAGAGGTTCGCTGCATTTGGCGACTTAGCAAGGGTGCCCAAATTCATGGGGTGAGGTTTTTCTAGGTTTTGGCGGCGGAAGTGCCTTCTCACAAGCTGCGTTGCAGGATCGGGAGAGGTCGGTTTAGGGAGATCATTTGAGCACCCTAGCTGCTCTCTCTCGACCCATCGCCTTGCACCGCAGTTGGAGGGATGGATTCATACGTCTATCACTGCTGGACACACTGAATCCCAGATTCCAACCCTCTCTCATTTCTTTTTCCTTCCCTGAACTTCTTCTTCTTCCTTTCCTTAAAAAGATCCTCCTTACAGTATCCTCTAAGATGATATATGCCCTGAGTGAAATTATTCTCCCCATGCCCTCCTGTCGATTGATTACGTTATTTACTAGAAACATGAAAACAGGCGCTTTTTAACTCTCTCGACTACATTAAAATTTCATTTCGTTCATAGGTACGTTTGCGCGATCCGTTTCAACCCGTTTCATACAAAACTTAATTTTGGATTTGAGTGAAGTGAAAATTCTTTAGCACCGTTGAGATTTAAAATTCGATGAAACGGATACGAGTGACACTAAAAAGAGACAAACACATACATCTATAGGATTTAGCCTGCGAGAGAATGAGATGAGAGATGAAACCTTACAACGTACCTACAGTGTAGCAGCGTGCATTGGCTGCTTTATTATGAGCTCACTTTTCAAAGTTCCTATTGGTTGAGGTTGTGTGGGTGAAAGTTCACTTCTACCGCGTGTGAACTGCGCTCATTTATTTAAATCATAAGGTAGTATGGATATATGCTACTTTTTCAATGATGATATGAATAGATAATCAAAGAATTCAGTTTTGCTTAATTTTTTAAGCAAATTTGGAATTTTTTGTGAGTTAATTATAATTCTTAAAAAGTACATCATGGTTAACATAATGAACAAAATAATAAAACATCGTTTAAAATGCATTTTTTGGGTGATAATTTTAATATGTATATATATAAATAAACGATTTTTTTTAGGATATCGTAAAAGGATATTTTTAATTTAAATTGTAACCCATAAAAATTATTTATTTAAATATTTTTCATATAATAAAATTCATTTTTAAAATACTTTTATTTACTCACAAATAATTGCCAAAGTTCGCCCGTACAAGATATTTGATATACCTTTTGATTAAAAACAAAAATATTATTCAATTTCGTTCGGTATTTAGCCTCAAATCTAAGATAAAGATTTGTATTATTCGATATAGTAGACAAAATACCCTTTTCTATATTGACAGATGCAACACCAATTCCAATCAAAATGAATTTATGCAAAGGACATGTAACTACTATAACAATAAATTTGCAAATATAGACACACGTGCTGACATATTCACTGCTAGTTACTGTCGTTACCTAGGTGCGAATAACACATATTCATGATTATTAAATTAATTGTATCTAATATTTTTATATTACTTGCGTGGCAACTTTCTCTTAACTTTCCTTTAACCCTCTCCTCCTCCTACCCTTCCCAACCCAAATACCTAATTTGTAGTCTATTACAGTTATTATCATACTTATTTTATTGTTGTGTATTGGTTTATTATTTGTTGAATTTGGATTTGTATTATTATTATTTTTTTAAATTGCTGCTTAGTTCTGTTTTTTTTTTAAATTAACTTAATATTAATTAAAATAAAAAAAATTCTTAAATATTTTAGTTTACATTCAGTTAGTCTTTATAAATACCTATCTGTGAACATTAATAATTAGTCTGTTTTTTTTATTATTCTCTTATGTATATTATATTACTAGGACTGTTTATGTTCCTTAAGTAAATAAACAAATAAACAAAGTATTAAACTGCCGCACAAACGTTCCTCTTAATCATTGAGTGTATCATATAATATTAGTCTATTTATGATTTCCAGAATTTATTACTTGTAATTACATTTCTATGTGAAAGGTGTGGCCCGATTAACTGGCTTGCCCGGCCCGAGGGCTCGTCAGTTTGTCGCTGCTCCACTGATAACAATCAGTATCGTTACACCGAGGCCGGAAAAGCATATGTATTGATAGAGCACAATTTTGCACTTTGACAGGAATTGAAATCGCAGCCATTTTTAGATCTGATTAGTTTTTGAATTTATATATCATTGGACAGAAGTGAATATAAATTTATATTTTTATTTTATTACTATGCCTCTAGTGATTCTATATTATCACATATCACGTCGTATTTCGCTTTTATTATGTGAACTATCTCACAAAAACTATTACGAATATTTTCTAAGCAGCCTCAGGTGTTTGAAATTTCTTCTTCGTTAGAACCGTCCCACTTCTGAGTAACTTGCGTTAGAAAATATTAGTTAATGGATTTTCGAAATGATCGTCACCATTTCACTTCCTCGGTAATTGATAGCCCAGTTGAGGCGAAAGCGTTTATGAGAACGCTTAAACGGTCGTTTTAAGAGAAAATGCGAGAACGAATAATTTGACTTTAATCACATGGTTTCAGAAAATGCTTTTTATAAACATATTTTAAAAATTAAATTATTCTGTATAAAGTTTAGAAATATTTTACAAATTACAAAATCAATTTCTTTAATCTGTGTTAAAGTTTTTTTGTTATTGTTTTTGGGGTGTTATGCCGTGTTTCGCTACCTCCTTCTTTAGCCAACGTTTCGGACAACGTTACAGTGTCCATCATCAGGGCAGATGAGTAAATGATATTGGTGAGAGTGTTTACTTATGTGTACTTAGTGTATCTAATGATGCTTCTCTTTTTTAATTTTTTATTTTGTTAATTTTTTTATCTTTTTATTTATTCATATGTAATTAATATTCATATATAATAACATATGTAATTATACCCTATATGGGATGTGTGGGATTGCACTCCCCTCCCCACATCCTGGAATAAAGACCTTATTATTATTATTATTATTATTATTATTATTATTATGTGTGTCGAAGCGATACCGTGCTGCCAGCTCCATTTCTCTACGAGCTGGTGTTAGAAAACATTCAGCATGGTTTTTTGCGTTTAGCTTTGGTGTAGCCGTGAATTACTGGATACCTAGAACTATTGAGCTTAGCTCCGTCGTCTCTGTTAATATTGATGGGGTTTTTATGGATTTCAATTGCCTCCGTAATTAGGCGTGCTCTGTAAGTTTTGGGTCTTCCGAAACGTTGGCTAAAGAAGGAGGTAGCGAAACACGGCATAACACCCCAAAAACAATAAAAAAAATACTTTTTGGCCGTGAAAACCTAAAAACATACCTGTATTAAAGTTACATGTATCTAACGAGTTATCAGATGAATTCTTAACATTAAAATATTGGAACAATTGAAATTAAAGATATGTATACCTATCCATTATAATTCTCACTAAATTGCTAAAGTAGTTTGTCCACAGGGTAATTTAACAGTTATAGCATATATAACGAAAATTTACAATGCTGTGCGTAGAAAATAGAGGCAGAAGAATAATTATTATTATTTAAAGTTCCTACCAATACAAAATAAATATGTTTCAACCGATATTACCTAATTAATTACAGGGTGTTAAGGGACGTATTTGACTTACTTTAACCAGTGATTTCTGACATTATTTGGAGTAAAAAATGTTGATGAAATTTTGGTGTTTTTTTTTCTACAAAAACAGTTGGAATTGGGGTAATTGGGGTTTGAAGTTGGTTGGTTACTCGACTGAGTGACCAGTGAAAACATGCTGAAGAAATTTTTTGTTGTTTGATTCTGAAGAAAAAAATTTTGAAAAAAAAATCATATGGGACACATAATTCAATATTGAATCATATGGGACGTGTGAGATTGCGCTATCCTCCCCACATCCTGGAATAAAAAAAAATTATAAAAAGTTACTGAAGACCAAAATTTCATTTCTTACATCAAATAATGTCATGAACCACTGGTTAAATAAGTCAACAACGTCTCTCAACAACGTCTCTCAACACCCTATATAATAAAAGTTTAGATATTCGATGTTTATCTAGAACCATCTCATTTATGTGAGAAATTATAATACCATGTATATTATTTAAAACATCGCATCCCTAAAACAAGGACAATGCAAAACTTTCAAGAGCTATTTGTCTTGCAAAAAATAATAACGTAACAGCATATCAAAAGTAGAAAAGCTTCTGTGTTTTTCAGTTAACTTCTCAAAAAGTAAAATGTTCAGCCATTTTATAAAAATACAAAGTTATTCTCTGCGTAGTGTGTTTGAAATCAAATTATTATTGAAAACCCAACTGCAACCTGTTAAATAAGTATTCGTTTATAGCAAGCTGTAAATAATAATAAGAATCTAAGCATTTTTTCCCGCAGTTATTTGCAAAGTGATATATATTTTTTATTTTATCATCTGCATTTTTTTTTTACAATAGCTCCACACAGAAGGCCCTGAGGAAAAATAATCCATCAGAGCCTATGTCATTTTTGGGGACGCTGCATGGAGGAACTTTTTAGGAAAAGAAAGGAGAGGAAGTTCTGGGAAAGAAAAAGGTACGAGAGGTGAATAGAAACCTGGGGCTTAACGTGTTCAGGTGTGAGAGACGTACGAATCCATCCCTCCCACTGCCGTGCAAGACGATGAATCGAGAGGGTCCGGCTGGAAAGGCCTAGATTATGTCTGCCTAAAGCAGTCTCTCCCGGCCCGCCACGCAGTAGGCGAGGAAATGCATTCGCCACCATACCTAAACAAACCTCACCTTACGAACCCAGCTCAAACATAGCGAACTATTTGGGGTGACCTATGGCAGGGGTGTTGGTTATTCAATAAACGGTTACCTGGGCGGCGGTACCCATACACGCCTCCCAAACATTAATGTCAAATAATAATAACAGTCATTAACTCACCAGTTTCATCGAGTTTCACATCTTTTTCCGGATTATCTCTGCGATGCACAGAAGACAAGCCGTCATTGGGCTCTTGGTAGTACATTCTCACTTGTATTTCACTTCCTGAACACTGTGATTCTTTAGCAGATTTCTCGTCTCTTCCTCCCTCACTTAGTTCAGATTGAAATCTCACTTCCCTGGAGTCACCAGCCAAGGTGTTATTTACATTAAGGCAAGCGTTCGTGGTAATGAGCGGTTTTTTTAGGTTGTCATTTCCGCTTTCTGGTAATCTGTCTGATCTCTCCTCTTTACTCGGGAGATTTGGTTTTCTATCGCTGTTGATATATACGGCCACCTCGTTGAAGCCGTCTTTCCTTTCAGAAACGACATGATCGGGTTTAGGGGTGGCCGTCTCTATGACCAAATCTGGTTCCGATGACGAAACGATTTCGTTTTCGACGAGGAACTGGACTTTCTTGCGCTGAAGAACGGCGCTGCGTATTGTAGTCGGGGACTTATTGGCCGGGGGCGTCGGCAAGTAAAAGTGCGACCCAGAAAGCCTCCTGTCGGGGCTGGCGGGGCGCGGGGACTCCGCCGCGGGGACCGGTCTGTCTGCCCGCGGCTTCTTCAGTATGGACCTGATCGCGGAGTCCGCACCGGGAGACCGGTTTGCGACAAAAACACCGGGTAAATTATTCACGGCCGATTGTTTGGTAACAGTTTTTTGTCTGCTCTCCTTTCGATCGCTCTCGCTTTCCTCTTCCGACGTTTCTGTTTTGCTCCTCCGAGGTGGTCGCCGAGGTGATGCACTCCCCGTCTTTGTCGGTACCGACAAACTCACATTTTGACCTCCATGGATTCCACGATTGTTACCCAATTCTGCGTCGTTGTGATCACTCTGTTTAGTTTCGTGATTAGTGGTCCGAGGAGAGTGAGCGTTTTCTTCTCCCGTAAAGTTCATTTGTCCATTCACTTGAACATCATCGTAAATGAATTCGTCTCCTGTACTCGGGGTAGACGACTGCCCAAACACTCTTATTCTCTGTCCGCCAATAGCCTGAACACTTGAATAAGGCCCATTATGTTTAGTACCCTTCTTACTTTCTTTAAGATTTTTCTGTAATTTCTTCAAAGTAAACGTTTCGTCATTCTCAAAGTCTGCAAAAACATCGTCTTCGTCTTCGTGTTTAACAGACCTCAACTTTTCCATCTTCATTTTCTGCATCAAATCATAGGGATTTACGTCACATTCTAAAATCGAACGTCTGTTATTTATGTCGTCAATATTTTGAATGTCGTCGTACCAAATTTCTTTACTTCTATTTACACTTTTGCTTCTACCTTTCGCCGTTTCCGTACTAGGGCTCCTCCGCCTACCTCTATTTCTAACGGGAGAAATACTTTTAGCGCGACTTCTGGAAGCCGTAAATTGACTTCCCACGTGCGCAGATTCGAGAGGTGAAGTTAGTCTTGTCCGCCGCATAAGGTCATACGGGTCAGAGGATTGGTTTTGCGAAGTCAGACTCAAAATGGTCGGCCTCGATTTGGAGGTGGGTGTCAACTTGACAGTTCCTGCTCTCAGCGTGCCCCCGGAGGTCCTAGGAGCCTGGTTGCCGCGCACCGTCCCGCCGACCATCTGACCCCTGACGGTGCCATTCATGGGAACTCCGAGGGGAAGACGCGATCCTTTGCATTTTTTACAAATGCTCACTTTTTTCATGCTTCCTTTTTTAGTACCGTTTAAATATTCGGGACAAGAACACACAACAACGGCGTAATTTTGAACTGGATTAGGGGAAGCACTTATCAATAAGGGAGAAGGGGGCTTTGCGTACTGGACGTACACGCCCGGCCTCGAGGGGCTGTTCTGCGCCCTCACAGTTCCGTACAGCCAGGCATCCGCATACTTCATAGACTTCGAAAGGGACGAACCCCCGGGACCACTGAGAGTTCCGTACATGTTGGATCCCTGGCTGCCCCCGCTGAGGTGCCCACCATTTTGGCTGAGCTTCAGCCGCTGTCCCCATGACTTCTTCGATTTATCTTCTGTGGGAGAGTAATTCATCTGAAACAAAAGTAAAAAAGTCAAGTAAGTCACAATAAAAGGTAAAAAAATGCAATTTATCATCCTTCGGCAAAAAAATACCAATTTACTTAATGACCTAGGAAGAAAGAAGACCAAGAAACAGCTAAAACATGACTTAATTTACATTCTTGTTTTTTCATTTTCTGTTTTTTAACTGGTACAACTGGACAATATAATTTTAAAAAATTATAAAACTAAGACACTTTACAACTCTACTCAAAATTTTGATACCAACCAAAAAATGCATTCTTTAAATAGGCCACTTGTCTAATTATGAATTAAAAGGGATCAGACAAGCGAGATTGCAACTTGAAGTCATGTGCAATTCCTATTTATAATAAATTAAGTATGTACATATTGTGTTTTGCGTATTATATAAAATGTAATTTCAAAAAAGTAATAATTAATAATGATGTTATTTTTCAATTATTGCATAAATACTAAAAACCTAGAGTTACTACGACATTCAACACATTTATATTTCTAGATTATGTACATTATAATTGTATTTCCATATCAGATAAGCATAATATTTAATGCTTTAGAGAACGTCCACTTGTTTTCCTACTTCAGAATCCTTGACCTTTCGGTATTACATACCGCTACACCAAGCTGCAACTTCTCAGTTTGTTATTAAACATTTGAAAGTTCTGCAAGTATTTAATTTTGCGGTGAACACATTCTGGGGGATGGGGAAGTTTTCAAAGTTCGGTGAAAAGTTTTTCCTTTTTATTTACTAAATTACCATACCTATTTTGTTACCTCAAACATTGTTCAATTTAAATTGTAATTACGAAAAAATGGTTAGTTTTCTGAAGGTGCATTATGAAGCCTTTGTTGTACAGCGTAAAATAATTACTTTTTCAGTTTTTTCTTTCCATTGAACTAATGAGATCTGTGGCAAAGTTTTTAATGGATATTAAAAAGCTCTAATTTATTCGTCCCGCCTTTTTGCTCATCCAAATATTGCAGAACTGACTTAAGTAGATGCAAATTTGCCTGTTCGTTCCCGGCGCGTTCAGAATTTCTAGATCTAATTAAGTTTGTTAGGTAACGTGCATGCATTCATATGTTCTAGGTTCTAGGCAGTAGAGCGTTTAACGCATTCCACTGAGACTAAATTATTGTACAATGGAGACCAGGGCTTGTTGTACTATATGAAAAAATGTTAGAAATACAAATGAAAAAAATTCTAAATTAATATTTTAAGATAAGTCGAAACGTGTTTTTAAAACACGTTTTGAACATTCAAATTTTAAATATTTTAACGATTTAGCGTTTATATTTAAATTCACCCATGCTTCCATGTATTCGTATTTAATAAGGAATTTGCATCATCAAAAATTATTTCGAATGGACAAGATTATTTTTCATTACATTTTAGAAAATTATTAATTAAAATTCGAGTACTTAAATAAAAATGCCGTGAAAAACGTCATTGTCATCCGACATTCCATGTTTGCTTTTTTTTTAAACATAAAGAATGTAAGTATATCAATCGTCCAGTTGAATAGTCAGACATCTCCAAATACTATGTTTTAAGATAATTAGGAGAGCAATATTCGAATGCTCACCATAAATCAAATACTATTTGCACTTGTATGTGTTTTACTTATTAAATATGCTATAAAATACAACCTAGAAGCATAACGGTTCGGTACAATAGTACGACATTTTGAATGTGATATGACAGCCGGCGTGGTTGAGCGGTAAGGCTTTTGACTCGCATTACGAAGGTCGCGGGATCGAATCCCGGCGTGACAAATAATTTGATGAATTTGTGTTATTAGATAATTTATTAATTAAAAATAATATATAGTATATTTGCGGCATGTTCCAGAGTGGAAGACAATCTCAGTATCGCCCTGGTGTTAGACTTTAGAATTAAAATGTTGCTTGAAATGGCTTTAGTCCTGTTTGGTGACCAGATCTGAATAGCCAGGTACTTCCCACCTTCCTCTTCCCCATCTCCTTCCCTCCCCGCTACCTTCAGCCTCACAATAAATCCCAATTGGGGATTCCATAATGTCACTGGCTCCAGACGAGAGCAGTTGGGACTCTTGTGCGGTATTCATATTAAAAAATATATATATATATAAACTTTTTTCATATACCTGCGTACTCAACTCAAATTAAGATTTTTCAGAGCTATCTGAAAATCTAATCAACAGGACGATATATATATTTAACAAGATTTTTCAATAAATTATAATGTTGGTGTTTGGACTACTGTGATAAAAATCGATTATTTTAATATTTTATCGTTAACTAGATAATTCGATATTTCATGCCACTAGACTACAACTAGACACAAACCTAAGTATCATATTCCTTCGTATCGATATCACAGGTGTATCAATTACATCTGATTGAGGTTTCAGTTAGTCGAAATACAACAAATTGTACTACACAACCTTTCGATAAAGATCAAATGGTCAAATAGCGAGCAACCAATCAATAACAGTTGTATACCAAAGTGAAAGCGAATTGAAGTAAATATTTCTGCAAGTAGATAGATACCTACCCACAATCGTGATTTTCGAACGTAAAATAAAATAAATTTCTTGACACAATCTAAGTGCAATAAAGTGGTATTTAAAATACAAATAATAGACTAATTTTAACTTCAGTCTGAGAAACCGTGAAGCCCTTCTCTACTTGTGAGAGAATATTGGTTATGGCATATAATGATGCTAACCCTCACTTATCGCATTTTGCCATACGAAGTTCTAATGATAAGTTGTTGCGTGTATTGTACGTAAACGCAATTAAAATAAGATATTTTGCAGTACTGCAGTATTAACCCGTCAGGCTAATTTGTTTGCTCTCCCGAACAACTCATTTAGGTCTCATAGAAATCGTTGTGTCTCCCTTACTATAGTGAGAAATATGATGTTAACAGTAAAAAAGAGAAAACACCACGCTTTATATTAAAATTTAAAAGTTAACCACAAAATAAGTTAAATGTAGAGCTTTATGAATCCAAAGTTTCGGATCGCAATTTGAAAAAATTATGAAACTTTTGATGAAACGACTAAAAGTTAGGTGACAATAACGTTTATAGTACATTTTTCTAATAAAATTTGTGTGTTTTTTCGTTAGTTGTTTTTAGGGTTTTATGCCGTGTTGTGCTACCACATTCTGTAGCCAACGTTTCGGACAGCGTTACCTTTGACGTTCAGGACCTATGACTTGCCGGATCAGTGCCCTACCAACCGAGCTAATGTGTCCCTATCTGATACGGTCATATTTAACTGCATCATTCTTCGACCAAGAACCACGGTTTTCTTTTTCTTCATTTTCTTAACGCATATTTTTATTGGCTGTTTATCTTTAATTTGAAGATAATGTTGGTAGTTCTTGGTCGAAGAAAAGTTAAATACAGTTAAATATGACCGAATCGGATAGGGACACATTAGCTCAGTTTGTAGAGCACTGACCCGGTAAGTCACAGGTTCTGGGTTCGAGTCCCAGATGTGACTGAATCTTTTTCTGATTTTTCTGTTTCGGGTTTTCGATTGAGTTTCGCTCATATTGTCTTCATTAATTAAATATTACAATAAGAGGTTTTACTCAATAAATTAAAAATAAAATAAAGATTTTGTAATAGGTAGAGCACCCACCAATGTGAAATTAACATACTAGTTGTTTAATTACAATCATAATATCATGATTTTAGGGGTATATAACTCGTCAGTAGGTACTTAACACTATATTTGTACGTATATCTTTTAATATTTTAGATAATCAATGAACATAATACATTAATATTCATGGGAATGGTGGTAAAGATTTGGTGAGTATGGCCGCTAATAAGTATTAATAATATTAAGTCATCTTGAAAATCTGATCTTGGGTTGAAAATAATACTGACGTCATACCCAGTCACATTGAGGTCGATAGCCTGAAGATGTCAATAACGTGCTTCATTCATTACGTTGTTCATCCTATGTACTTCCCACTGAAAGATGGCACTTATGACACATTCACATTACGTTACAAATAAAAATAAAGGAAGGTAATGCTGTGTACAATGTACTTATGCCTTTTCTAACTCCACATATTCCTCATACGAACGTAGATCTATTCTGACAAAGGTTTTATGTCAGTGTTAAGATGAAGCTATACGTGAAATCCTATGTAGATTCATCTTTACGACGAATCGGTTTACATTATGAACATCAAAAAATATGCTACGGATAAATTGAAGCTTTTACTAGCTTTTCTTTATATTGGAATTACAATAAAATCATTATTTACATAACAAAAAATATAAGCGTAAACCACAAAAAAAAATGTTTTTACATGACAACCATGAAGTAATTAATATAAGAAACAATTTTAAAAAATACTCCTTTATGGCCAAGACTATTTTTGAAGTTTTGTATGTTCTAACTTTTTTTCATTCTTATAAAATTATGCACAAAATAAATAAAAACCACTTTTTTGCTTACATGCCTCGTGCAAATACGACGCGCGATTTTAAATGTAGGCATTTGAATCGAAATATTTCTAGCGTTTATATTCCTCTCAACATGTTAACAATTGTGCTACAAAACGAACTCTGATTTACCTGTGACAAAGTCATCAATGGCCATTTAGCACCATTTTGTTTTTTGAAAGCTGAAAGACAAAAATTGAAGTTGAAAGATTCCCGTTAAAGCCGATTCTAAATCCGTTTCAGCTTTTGAACAAATTATTATTAGCAGAATAAATTTATAACAATTTGATAGAAAGCTTAAACGCACCCGGAATCTGCGTTGATCCTTTCAAATGTCGAAAAAACAAAATGATGATGAATGGCCATTTGATGACAATGTTACATTTGGATTTCTGCGAAAAAACTGGACCTTAGGTTCACTTGTTTCAGAAAACATGAACGATTTATCAAATTTCAAAGTTATTATTTAAGTTCTTTAAAAGTTATATTCAATATCTGTTATTATTCAATTACGGTTTCACGGAACTTGAATAGAACTTTCACAAAACAATTGGCATGCAAATGGTATAATAAATGAAACAATTGACCCTTACAAATTCGAATTACCTACTTAATGCTAAGTTTACATTATTTTTTGCTTTCATTAAATTTTAATGTTAAATATAAAACTTCGTAAAAAAATTACTTGGCTTAAGTTTATTTGTTGATCGAAAACATCCAATGCAATAAAAATGATTATTTACCGTTTTATTTAGACGTAAAACGACAGAAATCATTTCCTTATTTTGACAAGAGAGCGGTTATTAGTGTTTATTGCAAGCTCACGTTTTTCGCCTAAGTTCTGTTTATGCTTAGCTTCAACCAAACATTGATTTAGAAATTATCATTTCTCTGAATACGGTCTTCAAAGTGTTTTGTTTTATGTGTTTGACATCGAGATATTGCGATTTCGATTCCAGTCACATCCCTCAAAATATTGATGTCATAAATCGATAATATTGAAAAATATATATTTCGGAAAGGTTATCAGATTATCAATTTATGCAAAAACACCGAAACCAACAGCGTCCATAGTGCAAATACGTTAATTCATGTAGAATCAGACTTAAAATAAGTCTTTTGCGTGAGGGAATGGTTACTTGTTATTAAAAGTCATCAGTCTCTGCAAACAAAATTCAAACAAATAAATTATATTTTATTGAAGAAGAAGATAACACTTTTAAATCTAAATGAAAATATGAAAGAAAACAAGACACAGAAAAACAGAAAAAGACAATGGTCGCAACTGGGACTCGAACCCAGACCTCTCGTCAAAATAAATTATATTTTTACCAGTATGTAAGGTTGCATAATTTAGATGCATTTGTTAGATGATGATGGCCTCCGTTGTCGAGGGTAAGGCTCTCTGAAGGTCGCGGGTTCAAATCCCAATAAATGTTATTAATTAATTAAAAATTATTCTTGGTATATTTGCGACACTTTCCAGAGTGGAAGAAGCACTCAGTAACGTTTTGGTGTAAGACCAGCATTCAGAAGTGAAAGGTTCCTTGAAAGGAGTTCCTTTTGCCATGTTCGGTGAACAGATCTGAATAGCCAGGTATTTCCACTTCCTTCTCCTCCTTGCTACATTCAGCTCCACAACATACCACAATCGGGTATGCCATAGTCTTATTGACGTCAGATGTTTGGGAGCAGGTGACACTCTTGTGCGTTATTCACAAAGTAAGATTATTACAATGTTAGAATGTGCATTGCCTTTGGTCTTATTTGTATCACCCATAATTCCAAATCCAATAATCATTTGTCGTCGGGTAAATCTTGATATATTTATCAATTACGCCATTAAATAACAGTATTTATTGCTAATGCACAGCAAAAAAAACTTTAATCTTTGATAATAAATAATTTAATCCTTGATTGGGTGATAATGAACAGGTGGCAAATAGATCCATCTAACCCCGTTTCCCGGTACCACCAAGTAATTCGATTACCTGCCGAACGTCTCTACGCACAATTTCACAGCAAGCCGATAAGCATCTCGAGCCTCCTATGGTTGAGTTGATATCAGACAGGCTTGACGGAAGGACGTACTTGCGGCTCTCAAGGGAACGAAACATGGCCGAGGCATCGTAACTCAACCAATATTAAATTATTAGATATTCAATCATGGTTTACCTTTAACTTCTTTTATTAGAGTACTTGACCGTGACGTCTGGAACCGAAAATAGTTTATTTATCTACATTTAAATATTAAAACAATATGACATTTTAAATTTAACTCAAGAAATCTCTTCGGGCTTCTTACGTTCCCTGAGTTATTTATTACCTCAGTTCAATTCTTTACAAATAACATTTATAACTTCATATAATATTGAATTAACTTATATTATATATACAAACCTTTTTCTTTTAATTTTTAATTGTATGATTGACATTCTTTATCATGCTTTATCAATAATAGTACACAACTACTAACCCTGTACAAATTGCAACTGCGCCCCACGGTTGAATTTGACAGCCACCTCTGGTCTGAAGCCCCAAAATACCAAAAAAAACCTCGACTCTGTGCAGAAACGGGCGGTCCGTTTGATAGATTCTCCTAACTTAACAAACGGATTGCAATCTTTAGACCACAGGCGTCAGGTGGGAATGCTGTCCTTGTTCTACCGTTATTACAATGGAAGATGCTCCGAGGAACTATCGTCATTGATCCCCTCGGCACCGGTGCATGGTCGGGAAACACTCCAAACACGCGCCCAGCATTTGTACACGGTTGACATTAGTCACATGAGAACGGGTCGTTTCTACAACTCGTTCTTGAGTTCAACAGCTCGGCTGTGGAACAATTTGCTGGCCTTTGTGTTTCCTCCCTCCTACAACATGGGTCTCTTCAAGACCCATGTTCACTCCTTCCTCTCCTCAAAAACACCCTTCACACAGCATCTTCAAGGATAAGGGAAATTATTTTCCTCAGGGCCTCCTATGTGAACTTAATGTAAAAAAAATGCTTCCCTTCATTACAATATTCTTTAAACATTTTAGTTTGCTTTATATTTTTTTTAAGTGTTACAACCTGTAATAAAATCTGCGTTTGAAAATCGATAGTCCAAAGTTTGCGCTTGTCGATAAAAGAAGAAGTAGCAAAATAACCGCACACGTAATTTAGCCAAGTAATCACGACACACCCGCAAAGTTTAGCGCGGATTATGCAAAGTTTGCAGCTTCCGAAGTTGGGATTATATCCATCATCTTGCGTGGGAACTTCTTTCTTCCATTTAATCCCTTACTTTGAGAAGAGGGCAACGGCGAAACATTAATCGGTAAGAGGATAGGTGACTTTTGCCATTAAAATTCTCTTGTTGTGCCAGTTTTCTTAATCAGTTCCCAACAAGAATTTATTGAGCTTAATCAGTTCCCATAAAAACGGTCGCTGGAAAAAGTAACTTTACGATAAAGTATTGAAAATTATAAATATAATAAGGATATTTAAACTTCGTCAACGTCCAAATGGTGTAAATATAACTTGTATGTACAGTTTTGTGTCTCAGTAACATCCTGGTAAAAAACCTTCATTCTGTGTCTAAAAGTAAATTAAAATTACTTTATTTATGTTAAGTTATTACATTTGAATAGCCAGCCGTCTCCTTAACTTTCCGAACTTCCTTCATATACGACAACACGACGGCATTTATTTAAGACGGCACGACAACTTCCTTCATATACGACGACACGACGTCTTCCTACATCAATAACGACTGCCTTCTTATGCGACGGTACGATGACTTCCTTCGTATACGATGGCACGGCGACTTCCTTCATATACGACGACACGACGTCTTCCTACATCTATAACGACTGCCTTCTTATCGCGGTACGATGACTTCCTTCATATACGATGGCACGGCGACTACCTTCATATACGACTTCCTTCATATACGACTTCCTTCATATACGACGGCACGACGTCTTCCTACATCTATAACGACTGCCTTCTTATGCTACGGTACGATGACTTCCTTCATATACGATGGCACGGCGACTTCCTTCATATACGACGACACGACGTCTTCCTACATCTATAACGACTGCCTTCTTATGCGACGGTACGATGACTTCCTTCATATACGATGTCACGGCGACTTCCTTCATATACGATTTCCTTCATATACGACTTCCTTCATATACTACGGCACGACGAATTCCTTCTTATACGACGGCGCGACAACTGCCTTCTTGTACGATGGCACGACGACTTCCTTCATGTACGACTGCACGATGACTGCCTTCATATGCGATGGCACGACGACTTCCTTCGTATACGATTTCCTTCATATACGACTTCCTTCATATACTACGGCACGACGAATTCCTTCTTATACGACGGCGCGACAACTGCCTTCTTGTACGATGGCACGACGACTTCCTTCATATATGACTGCACGATGACTGCCTTCATATGAGATGGCACGACGACTTCCTTCATATACGATGGCACAACGACTGCCTTCATATGCGACGGTACGACGACTTTCCTCTTATACGACGCGACGGCACGACTTCACGACCAATAATAGCGACATAAGCGATGGGACGACAACTTCATATACGACGGTCTCCGTGATCGAGGGGTCTAGCGATCGGGAAGTCGCGGGTTCAAATTCCTGCGCGCGCAGTAAATTTTATTTGATTGATTTGCGGTATTTAACAATTTAATCATTTAAAAAAACGTATAAGGTATATTTGCGGCACCTTCCTTAGTGGAAGTTACTCTCAGTATCACCCTGGTGTAAGACCGTCATTCATAATTGCTTAAAATGGATTTTGAGTTTTTGTGACTAGATCTAGAATAGCCAGGTACTTCCCCGCTTTCATCTTCCCCATCTCCTTCCCCACCGCACTAAATTCAGCCTCAGAACATACCCCGATTGGGGATGCCACGGTATCACTGGTTCCAGGCGGTTAGGAGCAATTGGGATTCTTGTGTGGTGTGTTTTTAGGTTTTCACGGCCAAAAAGTATTTTTGTTATTGTTTTTGGGGTGTTATGCCGTGTTTCGCTACCTCCTTCTTTAGCCAACGTTTCGGGCAGCGTTACAGTGTCCATCATCAGGGCAGATGAGCTCATCAGGGCTAAAGAAGGAGATAATAGAGACGGCATAACACCCCAAAAACAATAACAAAAATTCTTGTGTGGTATTCACATTGAAAAAAAACACGCAACATTTTATTAGTGGGGATTCCGTAGTTTCGCTTGCTCTGAACAAGAATTGTTAAAGCACGAATATTTGCTTACACATCACTTTAAACATTGCCCATGGGGGCGTGGCCTCGCACATCGTTGTATGCGTTTACAGTAAATCCTTACCCCTATTGCCAATGTTTTTAGTAATGTTTAAGCAAATGTATAAGCAAATGCGTAAGCGAATGTTAGTGTTTTCGCTCGAAAGAGACCTTGCTTAAAATGAATAAAAATTTAGAAAACGGTTATTTTATATCATCTATTATGTATGAATTTTTAAAAGAGAAATTTTGCAAAGCGTTTAGCAAGTGCATTTAGGCAATCATAGTTGTTCATTGAATATTTTGTAAAGATCTATGCAAACTATGGTCTCGCCATTTCTAAAGTCTTTGGTATGCGGTTCTTCCATACTTCCACCTCGGAAGGCAATCTTATTAATAATACATAATGACGCTACGAAATTACATTAGGTAACATGCAATCTTCCGTCTCCCTTAATGACATGATAATATTTATATTGCGTTTTGCATTTTGCATTTCCAGCTGAGCTGCGATTTGCCAATTCCAGTTGCTGAACACCATTATGGTCATTAATAGAAGTACACATTTAGTATCCACTTGAAATTAGTATAAGTACACTTTCTTGAAAAATTTGTTAAAATGATTATCCACGGGTGAACAAACAGTGAAATGAATGTACTATTGAACGCTTTTAAATATTGATTGGACCGTCCAGTTCTTAACAAAAAGCAGATTAAGCAAATTATCTGTGTGATGTGGAAAAATCTCTCGAACGGTGAGCTCTGCGTCATAAAACGAGAAAAGCTTTTGTTTGGAATTTCTAATTTTTATTTTGTTCATTGAAGCAGATTTTTTCTCTGGTAGTTTTATTTTCATTTAACTCACAATTAAAAAGTTAGGTGCGCATCGTTGATTTCAATTTTTTGTAAGTTTAGGGCGGTGACTGCAAAAATATTTTTCTAATATTTATTACAAATAATTCTTTGAACATCAAAGAGATTTATTTATATTGTTCAGATATTAAATTTTCTACGAATTATAACATAAAAATCTTTATTACACAAGTTTCTTAAATGTACCCCTAATGACACGTAATATTATCTTCAGAGATTTAATAATAAAGGGATAATAATCCCTCAGGTTAATTTGTTCACCTAGGGGAACAACTCATATGAAAATCGTTTTATCTCTCTTACTGTTACGGTGAGAAATATGATCTAAACAATGTTAGAAACGGAAAACAATACGCTTTATGTTCAAATCTAAAAGTTAACCCCAACTCAGTTGGCGGTATGGATTAATACTTCCGTCACACCTGAACACACTGACCCCCAGATTCCCACCCACCCCTTATACCTTTTTCCTTCCCAGAACTTCCTATCCTTCCCTCTAAGATGACATAGGCCCTGAGGGAAATTATTTTCCTCGGGGCGTCCTGTGTGGAGCTAACTTAAAAAAAGCTTAATGAATATGTACCTAAACTTTTATGAATCCAAAGTTTCCGACCACAATTAAACAAAAAGAAAATAGTGAAATTTGGGAGACTTGTGAAATTGTGAAACACAGGGTTCAGTGGGTCCAGGTCATCCGCCGCCAGATCAAGTCACCAAACGTGACCTATGGCAGAGGTGTTGGTTATCTAATAAATGGTTCACAGGGCGGCGCGCGGCGGTGCCCATTCCCGCCTCCCAAATTGAATATACGTCTAAGAAAATGTGTGTATTTTTTTTGGTTTTCAGTAGTTTTAGTTAGAAAAAACGAAAGGTTGCCGTTTTTAAAACTTTTTTGTTTGAATTAAAAAAATATTTTTTTCAAAAAATGTATGTTTTTTGGAATTATAAATTTGAAAGGTGATAAAATAATATTCCAAAACCAGTTTTTAGTTTTCAGATACGTTTAGAAATGTTCCATTTATTAGGATCTGACAAAACAAGCCCGAGGCCTGACTGATTTATATTATTTTTTTCACTTGAAAACTAACAAGACTGAAACTTCGAACAAGTAAAGAAGTTGGCGTGAATTAGTAAATGATGTATTTATTAATTCACGCCCCAGTGGTTATTTAAACTAGAATTGCAAAACTAAACGGTAGCACATAAACTTTACTTGAAAATCAGCAAGTGTTAAAATAAAATGTAATCACATAATATTTGTAATGGAGGAAGGAACTTAAACAATTATATTCTGCTAAATAATATTATAACATTTACGTGCCAGACTGTTGACAAAAGTAATACAGAGTTTGCAGTGATGTTTACCTATTTAATTCTTTTGACGACATCTGTCACTAAAGTACAAGTAAAGGATGTCGAACTTTCCTAGATAATATATTTTAGTACCTACTAATTGCTAGTAGTTATATAAACAGCCTCGCGTTCAAAAAAGTGCACTTTTAATTTTCTCTTTTTTAATAAATCAAAACTAAGTAAGATTTGTGAGTAGGTTCGTAAATACCTGCCTACTTTAATATAAACACTAAATATTTTATAGAACTTTTTTAAAATTTCAAATTAGGAATTGTAATAGCTGTCCAAAAAAGGCACAAACCCAATAAAAAAAAACTTTTTTTTCTTTTTTTAATGTGGGTAGCGGTAGCTTTTAGAAGGAACGATTAAACGGTAATATCCACATGGCTACCATCTTGATCCGGAACCGGAACGTAAACACAAATTTTTAGACAGATTAAATGCCAAATGGTCGAAATGAAATTCGCAACGCTCCGTTAATAATAATCATTGCTAATGACAAAAAAAAAACAAATAAATCAAACTGGCGAAACTAGAAAAGGTCTTTTGTGCAGGTAATTTTAAAATGGAAAGAAATATTTAGAAATACGTTTCAGAATTCACTCTTAAAATGAACTGCACGATAGCATTGTTAGACTGAATGTGCGACGAAATGGAATATACTGAAGAATTGTTAATCTACATACAAAAATCTAATTCTTAATCTTAAAATGTACAAAATTTTTGTTCCAATATGGGAAGTAAACAATATGACGATTTCTAACAACTGGAGCCTAATGTACATAATTGGTTAATGCACAATATGAGGGCCATGGAATACCCTTGGATTAAATGATCGCAGAGAAAGCAGCCAAACTATGAACGCAGCAACCTTCAATTCGACTTAAAGTATTGTTCAATGCACAAATTACTTTTTCTGCCTGTTGTCACGATGTCGTACTCTAAATGGCCATGTTTTTATTAGAATAATTCCATTCTTCTTTTCAACCTATATTTTTTTACTAAATAGATTAATTTACATTCATCTATCAAGAATATCTTCACTCCTTTATGCTGCAGTATAGGTTCAACTAACCAATTTGCCTGGATAAAGATGGTTTGAGCAATTTTATTAAATTTGCAATTGAGGTATGTAGAATCAAATCAGCAACTGCTGCAATTTCCAAACTCGTTATTTCGTGAAAACCTAAAAAAAACGTTTCATTTCAGTAGTAGCATTCGTAAGTTAATAATTATATTCACATAGTGATAAAAACATAAAGAGCTGGTTTTAATGCCATATAACTGCTTTTCTAGGTAAAAGAGTGAATCATTAACAAAGTTGCATTATTAGTCCACTTTTGAAAAAAGCGGAGATTGCTGCATTTGATTCTACACACCTCAATTGTGAAAAAATAACACTTTTTTAATTGACAAGCACAATATTTTTTGAACAAGCACTAAGCAATAAATGCATTATTGAAATTGATATGGACATGATATTAAGAAATTGTGCAATAAACATAAGTACCTACCTACAATCAATAAAAACACCGAGAAGAATTATTTATGGCAAAAATGATTTACATTCATTGAGTTCCTAGAGCCAATATTTCAGAATGCAGCGAGACTTTCCGAAAAGAACTTGAGAATTGAATGAAGACAGTCATAACACAGATGGCGGCCGTCTTGAAAGCTAAATAAAAATAATTAAAAAGAAACCAATGTTTTCTATTCTCTTCGATTTGTTAACGACGGGATATTCTGCCGCGCAGCACGTTTATTAATTAACGGTGTTGACGATGTTAAGCACAAAGCTTTGTAGTCTTTGTCTGGGCGATATTAGCAGACTTGGGGTTTCCTCTCATACCTCGAAGGTGGCTTGTTCCTTCCTTTATTGTCGAAATACTTATTATGATTGCACGAACTATCGTTTTTCGATGAAGCAGGGCTTCGACGTAATCAAATGGTGATAGGTGTAACAAAGGATTGTTAATATCTACTGACACAGACTTCATAATAGCACGAATATATCTCATCAGCAAAGTCATTAAGAATTCCAATGATTGTAAGTGTTTTAGTTAGATGCAATTTGTGATCAACATGCCATAACTTTGCGACTTTTGTGTAACATCCTACATTTGTTTGATATTCATACCAACTTATTAGGGGTATTTTTGAAATCGATTTTACGTTTGAAATTGTTAAATCTCCATCGAAGCCAGAGTTAATTTAGTCCCTCAAAAACTGGGCGTACTGTACAGGGCCCGCAGATACTTTAATGGTACACAAATGCCAACCCTGTACAAATCTCAAGTGCGCCCCACAGTTGAATTTGGCAGCCACCTCTGGTCTGGAGCTCCAAAATGCCTGAAAAATACCTGCGACTCAGCGCAGAAACGGGCGGTCCGTTTGATAGATTCTCCCACCTTAACGAACGGATTGCAATCTTTAGAACACAGGCGTCGGGTGGGAATGATACCCTTGTTCTACCGGTATTTCAATGGAAGATCCTCCGAGGAACTGGCGTCATTGATCCCTTCGGCACCGGTGCATAGTCGGGAAACACGCCAAACGCGTGCCCAACATATATACGGTTGACATTTTTGTCACATGAGAACGGGTCGCTTCTTCGATTCGTTCTTGTGTTCAACAGCTCGGCTGTGGAACGATTTGCCGTCCTCTATGTTTCCTTCTTCCTACAACATGGGTCTCTTGAAGACCAATTATCACCCTCCACACAGCATCTCAGATGACATAGGCCCTGAGGGAAATTGTTTTCCTCGAGGCCTCCTGTGTGGAGTTAATGTAAAAAAAATAATAATAATGCACAAAAAATTCATTTCTGGGGGCCAACTGTCGGCCAAATGTTGGTCACAAGTTGATCGGTCAGATCCTATGTTTTTCTTATAATGTTTAACATTTTATAGTATAATTTAATAACGTTTGTCTCATTGGGTGGCTTACCCAAGCTGAGCATCATTATTATGATATTTCCTGAGTAACGAATAAAACATTACGAGTCAGTACATCATAATATTTTCTAAAACATGGTTATCTGTATCTGTATGATGCGCATTACCGACGATGAGATGAAGCTGCATTCTATTCCTGTGATTAATCACTGTTCAACAACTGTTTCCCCCGGTCCCGTTGGATTAGGTTTTTGTCATTGGCATGCGGGCTGTCCCTTGTTTCCTTCTCACCGCCATGATTAATGCATCGAGTCCCTGCACAATTATTATCCCGACACGTTATTTATTACCTGCATATCTTACGTAATAATAGAGGAACAACGGGAATGATAAATCATGTATTTTTGTATTGAGTGTCCGCTGGACAGTCGATTGCTGTAAATCACCCGTTTCTGGTAATGAAAAAAGGATTATATTCTCATACAATGTTTTCTCTCCAACGTACATCATCTTAACTCAATGATTAACGACATAACATGTTCTAAGGTTCACGGTACTTCGGTACATGAAATTCGAAATGCATTAATTTTTTCATTTCATTTTACTAGTTTTAGAGAGTTTTTAATATTAATAAAGCCGATGCTCATGCTTAAAAAATCTTAATAATTCTAATCTCCTCTATTAACTTTGAAAAAATAATGCAATAATTAAATAAAATTGGTGTAAAGGTTATTAAGAGGAAACCCGGCAGGCCTAGTCCAGCGGTAAGGCTCTTGACTCGCATTTCGAAGGTCCCGGGATCGAAATTTTATTTGATTAATTTGAGTTATTTCACAATTTTTTTTCATTTAAAATAATATATAGTATATTTGCGGCACGTTCCAGAGTTGAAGATACTCTCAGTATCGCCCTGGTGTAAGACCACCATTCAGAACTCAAACGTTGCTTGAAATGGCTTGAGCCGTGTTTGGACCAGATCTGAATAGCCAGGTACTTCCCACCTTCCTCTTCCCCATCTCCTCCCCCTCCCTACTACCTTCAGCCTCACAACATACCCCAGTTGGGGATGCCATAGTCTCACTGACTCCAGACGGGAGCAGTTGGGACTCTTGTGCGGTATTCATATAATAAATTTTTTTTTTTTAAAAACGGGCCGTCCATATAAACAGAATATGTGAGCCACCATTTGTTCATATAAACATATTCCCCAATTTCCTCTCTGGATTTAGACGCTTTTACAAATATTTTATAGATATCTGCCACTAACGTGTCGGTACGTTTGTCTTTTTTTGGTAAGTTACTTCTAATAGAAGTTAGGACCCGCCAAAAATCGTTAAAATTGCCTGGTTTGAGCGCCATACAAACAAGACGACATCGTTTTCGTCGTCTTTTTCTAGTAGACTTGGGTACTCACTGTTTTACAAAGTGTCTCTAGGCGTCACCATCTTACTCTAATTTCGCGCATATGATCTCAAAGAGACGTTGAAACGCACTCCCTTGTTAATTACCCTCCTTTGATGTTCGTTATTAAGGGTGGAATGATATACTGATTTTAATATAATACAGGTATACGGATTTAAACTTTACTTACATTTTCCTAATCTCCGAGCTGGAGATACATGCTGGGAGATACATGCTGGGAGATACATGCTGGGAGATACATGCTGGGAGATACATGCTGGGAGATACATGCCGTACCAATAATAGTAGGTACTATAAAACTACGGCTAATTATAGCTGTATAAAGTGATTACTGTAATAATTGATACCGATGCGATTTCACCTAAAGACCACGACCTTTCAAGGCAACAGAAAATAATGACACTTATTTAATTATCTACAACAGTCACGGTCACCACTTAATGATGATTACTTACTTTGTGAACATCAAACGATATCTTTCTGTATTACCCGGAGTATTACAACACGAATGTGTATTATAGTACGTGTGTGAGTGAAAAGATTAACTCTTTTGTCGCCGCAGCCTCTCGAAATGGTACCTAATGACGACAATTATTCAAAAAAACTTACACAATTTTTACATTTTCGCTTTAAAAAAGACAAAAAGGACTGCCCCATTTTTGTAGGCTTCATGCACTCAACCCACTCATTAGCGAGTGTTATAACATAATGAACATAATATATTAAATGCATATACCCCTGGATCTAAAAACGAACAACGAGAGAAGCTTTTGTTATTTCCAATGAATGAATGAATTCCAATTTGGGAGGCGGGAATGGGTACCGCCGCCCCGGGAACCTTTATTGGATAACCAACACCTCTGCCATAGGTCACCCCAAGTGGTTCGCTACGTTTGGTGATTTAGCAGGGGTGCCCGGGTTCATGGGGTGAAGTTTGTCTAGGTCTCGAAGGTGGATGACCAGGACACACTGAACCCCAGATTCCTACCCACCCCTTAAACCCCTTTCCTTCCTACCCACCCCTTAAACCCCTTTCCTTCCTACCCACCCCTTAAACTCCTTTCCTTAAACCTTAAAACCCTTAAACTTCCTTAAAAAAACCCTCCACACAGCATCCCCAAAGATGACATAGGCCCTGTGGGAAATTATTTTCCTCAGGGCCTCCTGTGTGGAGCTCATGTAAAAAAAAAAAAAAAAAAATGAATACCAAAATACTGTTTTAGATAATTGCATAGAAATTCTTCCATGTAATTATAACCGGATCAGTAATAGTACTTGTCTTTTGATTGAAGTATGCGGATTGCTGTTTTTAATGGTTTTATCAGTATAATGGCATACATTTTATAAATATTATTAACTGAAACGAGAGAAAATAATAAGCTAGTTAATTATGGTGTCCAGAATTCAGATTGATCCACTCGTTGTCTGAATATCATAAAACTTGACAGTCCGTCCCTCAACAGTAAGCCGGAGTTATATTTTTGACGTTGAATTTATTATATTTAAAATGATATCATAAGTCATAACAAAAGGCAAAATAATACGTGATTTTTTTAATGTGAATATCTCACAAGAGTCTGCTGCTCCCTTCTGGAGCCAGTGAGACTATAGCATCCCCAATTGGGGTATGTTGTGAGGCTGAAGGTATTGGGGGAGAGGAAGGAGATGGAGAAGAGGAAGGTGGGAAAGTATCTGGCTATTCAGATCTGGTCACCAAATACGGCTAAAGCCATTTCAAGCAACGTTTCAATTCTGAATGGTAGTCTTACACCAGGGCGATACTGAGAGTATCTTCCACTCTGGAACTTGCCCCAAATATATTTGACATTATTTTAAATTAATTCATTGTGAAATAACACAAATTAATCCGAACCGCGGCCTTTGGATTACGGGTCAAGAGCATTGCCTTTAGACCACGCCCGTCATCGTATAATAAATAATTTCGGTTATTTTGACGATTAGATTCGAGTTATTGTTTTAATTTCCTGTAGCAACTTTATATACGGTTTGCTATTTATGTGAGATCTTATTTGCCATCATCGGGCATTTAGCAATTCTTGTAATGATGTTGTGAACGCACTTTCACTGATACTTTTAAAGGTCTTCAATTAAATTTTTAGAAGAACTTTCTTAAGGGTAAACTTACAATAATGGCGGTAATTTAATTATTTTAGGAAAAAAACGCTTTCTTCAAGTTATCATGAATTATTTTAAGTTTACCATTAAATGATGCTTTGATTCTTATCATTTACGAATATTCAATACATTCAGTTGGTTCTACATCGATCGCAAAATTTTTGCGACAATAGCATCTTGAAATAACGACCAAACGTAAGGTGTTATTTTATTATTTAAGTTATTATCATTTTGAGGTGAGTATATTTAATTAATACAATAAAAGGGAATAAGCAGGAAATTCTCAGCATTCGGCGCCAAGACAACATCTCAAGGATGTTAATTTATTTCCTGTCTGATTATCTTATTATATTTGCCTTTAGCCATGCAGAAAGACAGACAAAACAGTGACTTACTCGTTCAAACTGTCACACAAAGTACAATGCTTTTTTTGTGATATCGATCTCATGGATGTCAAATCCGATTCAGTACATTAGCCAGACAGCACTAAAGTATCTGTAATGCGTGTCATGATTTTGACTGTCTTGTAAGTGTTTTTGCTAAATCCTTAATCCACGACCAAATAATAAAAGGTTTTTTTTAACTTCGGTCAGTTCAAGTACTAATCTAATTTTTATTCCAGCACGCTTCGGTTTGAGCAGCATCTGATGGAGATTATCAACCCACGTTTTTTCTAAGCACCATAGGATAATTTATACAATTGAATTCCCTTGTCCAAGATTAGACCAAGGTAGTATGACTAACATTGCGTTTCTTTTGCCTTAGGACCACCTGTAGTTAACACACAGCGTGACGCTCTGCTCGAACATTAACATTTAACATAAAAATAGTAACATCTTATTTTAATGTTTGAACATGAATTGTACCGTTCTACAACTGCGGATGTACGTAACGTAAAAATGTTTGAAACGTCGATGTATTAGAGCAATAAATCCATCCAAATGGTAGATGGTCTTTTATTGTGATGATTTTGTTCCACAATTTGATAGATTTCATTGTGATACCGAATTGATATAACCACTGGAGCTGCATTTTACACTGAGGCATTTTGACAGTTGAGCGCTTTAAACAAATCTACATAATACGATTTTGAAAATGAGATAATTTGTAAATAACTAGAGTAGGTACAATGCCATCTGTTGAATGTGAATATAAGTAGTATATTTCACCATCTAAAAAACGTCAAAATTGAATCGCGGACGTGTTTGAAAATATTACAAAAAAAAGTTTAATGCAGCAAAGCTATCCGAGGTTTTTTCAAATGGCGCTATATTGTGGCAAAAAGCACTACAGTGGATAAGTGGAAAAAATCTTTGACTAAGTTCTCAATTAAAATATTTGAAATGTTTTTAATAAAAATTAAATTGAATATAACGGATATTTCGTATGAACAAATAAAATATTTCTGACTGACGATACAATATGAATTCCATGATGTTTTTCATCAACATTAGTGACAGTCGTGAGAAATCTCTGAAAAGAGGCTTATGACTTTCCCTATTGAATGTATAGTACAGTAATAACAAGAATTCATTTAAACAGTTTTATTTATCGCTAGGTACCTACTCAAAGCTCAAAATTCGAAAAAAAAAATTGTTTTAAAACATTGCCTACCGTAAAGTGGCAGAGATTTATTATAAGAACATATCATAAATGTTTATAACATTATGCTAGCGCAGACCTGTGAAATCGTGCAATATCATAATTGTAGGACATGTAAATCGCATTGCCACACAAGCGATGGTTACCCAAATTTAGGTACTTGGTGGATTTTTATGAATTATAAATTCAACGAATTTTTTATTTTTTTTTATACAACCTAAAACTACGCGATAAGCTGTAAAATTTGGATGGATTATTTGGCAGTAAGAAGTTTTCATTTTAATATTGGAGGTATGTTAATTATAATATGTTAATTAAATCGTAAAACGCCTTAACAAAATTGGCCATTGCGACCTTATGTCAATTTTTTTGATATCATATTGTCGATTCAATTCAGAATTATTTTCAACTAGTTTTCTCATTGAAAAAAATTGTGATATCTTCTTCTTCAACAATATTACATTGAAAAACTTCAAAAAGTATTCCGATAAAATTGAATTATAATTTTTGTTTACAATAAAATAATATTTTGACAAATTAGAGAGATCTAATAATGAATCTAGTAAGCGAGGATAAAATAGCAACTCTTGATCATACAATGTGTGGTGTTTTTAATATAATGTAATCTGGGTGAAAAGTCGTATCTGAATTGACCTGCCAAGTAAATCCATCAAAAATTAAAAACAAGTACTTAAATAGTATTTTTTTTAATAAATAAATAAAATTAATTTTGGTAGTTTTAATTAAATTTAGTTATTAATTAAAAATTTGATAAAAAATTAAGTTTTAATTAAATATAAAAAAATAATAAATGGAGTTCTACGAATTAAACACAAAAACAATTAATAAACAAATAGTACTTCAACATTTTAAACAATAAATTATTTTAAGTTAGTAAAACAAAATTTTAACTTTTAACATTCAATTTAAAAGTTCATTGAACTCGAATAATTTAACGCATTACGCAGGAATACAATTACAATACAAATACAATACAAATCAAGCATTCACCCAGGCACCGAAAACCGAAATAATGATTAATAATTAACAAAATAATGATCACGCTAGATTCTCAAATTATTAAATTTCAACAATTCCGACGCATAAAAGAAACAGAAGTATGTTTATTACTCCAACCGACTTGAAATCACTACCTTATCGAGGCAACCGTATTTCCAACAACTCTATTTAAACAATTATTTGTTTAATAAATCAAGCATTAAACGATAAACCAGAACAAAAACTGATTACCGTTTTAAGCATATTACATTTATTATTATATTCATTACGTCTTAAACTACCGTTTTTAATAGTCAATGTCACTGCGGACATTAATATTTAGCTTACCACACAATTACACACCGTAAGGAAATGGGACTGTTATTATATTGTATCTTATACTATTATGACTACTTGGCAAAGGTGGTGGTAATAATGCTCAATCTAATTTGCAAAGATAGCATATTGCATTGTAGGTAGGTACATTGTCAGATAACTGTATCAGTCGCTGACGTTTCCTGGCTGAGCAATTGAACACAAAACAGCCCACCTAGTGACACCTCCGCTAAGTGCAACCAATTATTATTGATGTAGAATTGTACGTTATTAATGGAAACCTAGCCACTTCTCGGCTGCCCTGTTAACTTTACTGTAATGGCGTGATTCCACATCGAACAGGACAGTAGAGTAATTTGGGTTCTCATCTATTCATTATACATAATAAAGTATTGTTAACGAGGGTGACCGGAAATAACAATCGTGTTGTACTGTTAGGACATTGCAAACTGGAACAATAGTATTGCTGTTAATAAATATCTTAATGGTAGGGATAAAAATATGTCTTTTACTTTAAACGCAAATAAAAGCACAGTTCACAATTATTATTCTAAGGATTTTTTTACAATATCTCAACAGCTACTATACTATACAGCTTTTTATAGTTCCGTAGGTAATATAAAAAAAACATCGCTTGATAATTACTATCCATATGTCTGCGCACAGGAAGCCCGTAAAAGAACAATTATTGAGAACAGTTATAACATGCATAGGAATCAAGAAAAAAAGGGCTTCAATAATTATCATTTACGCGCCCAGCAATCTGAATTCCTTTCTGACATCTGCAGCACACCTCAGCCTTTCGGCAGATCCCTAATGTAAACTATCGCTCCCAGCAGATGCTCTTCTTCCAATGATCTTCTCATCCAGGATCCATCAAGGACACTCATAACACATCACTATTTCGTAGTGTTCGAAGAAAGGAAATTATAGCGTTATTTGGACATCTACAGCACCCTTCGGCCTCTCGGCAGACCCTTAATGTTAACTATCCGCTTCCAGCATTGTATTCCTGATGGTCTTCTTTCAGCGATTTTCTTATCCAGGATCAAACAAGGACATTATAACGTTATGTGGATGTCATCAGTTGCGTTGTTTCAAAACTTGGGTTTGGTATGCGAAAGAATTCAATCTTATCTTACCCGAGTATTGTCTTCGAGATTCACATCGTCCTTATGATTGGAGTACGTTGATTGTCTTTTTAGAACCCATTTATTGTATCCGTAATTATCATACACAGCAGCGCATAACTCAAAAATTACCCTTTTGACCACAATTTAGAAAATTCCACACATCATTTTTCAACCTTCTTAGTGTTACCATTTTATTTAGATACAAATCCATAAAACAAATAATATAATATCGTGGTAACACACATATTAAATATCGAACTTATTCGTGGTTGACTGTGATTATCGAAGCGGGTCAATGGTTTCACGTCGTAAGTTTTCACAAAGCTTAGATAATTATGATTTGGCAATTTTATTTCGTGTGATTTGCGAATATTCACAAAATTTCAGCGAAACTTGGAAACTTCTCAAATTATGAAAGTTCCATCGAACGGCGCATGGATAATTTTCCATGGATTATTAATATAAAGATAATAGGTTATCCAACCCACAGTGTGTTGAAAAAGTTGTGTTGGTTTAAAACAATGTTTAGTATTTTTAAATATGGTTACATTAAACATTGCATCCAGTCATATTCAGTCAAAGTCGTATTGTTTCATGAAGAATCAGTCACGTCCATGAAAATTATTTAAAAAAAAACCTTTTTTTGTGTCGAAATAACATTGTAATAAGTCCGCATAAATTTATTTTACTTGTTAAACTGAGTGCCTAACTTTGTACCGAGGAACATAGTACTTAACACCGCAAAAAAGGTAGATCGTCATAGTCATAAGCATTAGCAGTTCAAAAGATTTCCTTAAAGTTGAATTTTTCAACTTTTGAAGAGAAAATTTCTTTAGTACCGTTGTGATTTGAAACTCGACGAAACTGAAACGAGCGACACTAAAAAGAAACAAACACATTAATCTATAAGATTAAGCCTATTATTCACGGGTACTCGGTTCCAATATAGTACGATAACCAGGCACTTGGACGAACAAGGATCAAATCCTTCTAAATCCAAAAAAATATATAAATTTTAATTTTTGTAAAATTAATATCCAATCTTCAAACCACTCCGAAATGAACGGGCAAAACAAAACACAAAAGAAAGCGATTCCGAAGAAAAAAACACAAATTATTACGAAAATGTGCACTGGAATCCGACGGCAAAAATATGGAAAAAATCATCCTTCACATTAATAAAAAGGGGCTTCGTAGTCTCCCCACTATTGTCTTATTTAGTTTTCTGAAAGTTTCACTTCTACCACGTGTAAATTGCACACTCTGATTTTTTTTAAATTAAACGAGAACAGCAACTGGTCTACAAAAAATATTTATAAATATATAGGTTACCAGAATTCTTTATTTTGAGTGAAAAGTATTCGTTGTTTTAAGCAGCAAAATATAAGTTTTTCCGGTGGTTCAACAAACTCCAAACCGTCTTGTATGTGACCACAGAAAATCCAATTACACGCTTCGTTAACATCGCCTCAGTGAGCAGGTATTATTATGTAAGTTTGGAACTTAGCAGGATTTTATCGGTGACTGTTCTTGTACCGTTGGCTCCTTCCGCAAAACCATTTCCTCTTCAAATAAATAAATAATCAAAAAAAAATCTTCACGAGTTCAGAGTTAGCGAGTTTTTTAATAGATGGAACGCTAAATTGACTGTCAGTAAAAACAAAAACGAAATTATTTAATTAAATGGCATTAAATATTGAAAGGGCATTAAATATTGCGGCATGATAACTTCTACTATACAATAGGAACACACTTGTATTTATTGTTTTTTCTTCTCAAATAATTTTATTTCTTTTTTTTATCTCTTCTCCGTTTCTTTTTCTTTCTATTTCTCTCATTCATTTTCATTTTCTGTTTATTTCTTTCAACTCTTTTTATTAATTTATTTTATTTCTTATTTTAAATTCCTGCCACCTCGGAATAGGCTCAGCCTAGTGAGGTGGCATATACCAAAAAAATATCTTTGTTAATAAATATTAACATTAAAAAAATTTAAAATGATTTGTCTGTTATCACTAAAAAGGTTAAATATAAGTTTGATTCCGCACTGTCCTTTCTAATTAAGCTGAACATATTTTTTTTATGTGAATACCTCCCAACTGATCCAGTCTGGAGCCAGTGAGACTATGGCATCCCTAATTGGGGTATGTGAGGCTTAAGACAAGTGTGAAAGGTAAGGAGATGTAGAAGAGGAAAGTGGAAAGTACCTGGGTATATAGGCTATTCAGATCTATTCACCAGACACCACTAGAGCCATTTTAAGGAACGTATCAATTCTGAATGGTGTTCTTACACCACTGGCGATACTGAGAGTATCTTCCATTGCAAATAAACCTAATAATATGTTGGTTGTACGGCAAATACACAGTTAAATATGTTTTTTAAATGATTAAATTGTGAAAACACATCTCAAAAAATAAAATTTATCTGCACGCCGGGATTTGAACCCGCCACCTCCGGATCATTAGTGGAGAGCCTTATCCCTCGCCCACGAAGGTCAGATTAATTAGATGCTATTACAATTCGGACTGATTATATATTTATCTCTTTATTATGTATGTTTGTTTCTTACAAATAAAGTACATCAAAAAAATTATTGAAAAATCATGCATACTAAAATATTTGATAATTTGTTTTGTTTTGAAATAGTAACGAACAAACAATAACGTATTTTATTACTAAAACATCAACGTTTTTATTTAGTAGGTACCTACCTTAATAAATAATATTATGTTCTACTCCATGTAAACTATATATTCCTTCTCCATAATATTAATGTGTCTTCTAAAAATTATGAAATGTGGGTAGATGTTAACAATTTAAGGCCACAGTAAACATCTGAACAAGTTAAGTACATCATTAACCTCTAAAATATAAACTCATGTTAAATAAAAAGGTCTTACGTAATAACCCATTAGACGCATTCGACACGACTTAATCAAATTCCTCCTGAACCATACTCGAATTGCGCAATGTAGTCCAATTTTTTTGTTTGTTTGAGTGGAATGAATGTAGTACGTTGTTATGCCTCACGTAAGTTGCATAAATTACATTTTCATGGGAAAATATTAATGCACGCAGAAGACATTACGTCCACGAGAAGGATTTGAGATCAAACAACGCCAAGAGTAATGCTGTAGATAATGTGAACTAACTCCCATACAACAGCCGTTACCATTTTTCTCATAGTGTTGACATATTACTTTCTGTACATTATTTATTTGTCCATTCAACGCTACTTCCGCGTCTTTCAAAACAATTTTTTTCTGTTCTTAACGATCTACAGTTTTTTAAGTTTCGTACCATTTTTTTATTCAAATTTCGTTTAAACTAATCAACGTTTAATTAATGCTAATAAGTCAGATGAAGCTGTTAGTTTTCTCGAAAAAGAGTTTTTTTTAAGATTCCGGAAATGGTCAGAAAATTGCAAAATTTTGCAAAATTTTTTAATAAATTTTCAAACTAAACAGATTACCCATAAGGGGCTATCCATAAATTACGTCACACGAATTTCATGATTTTTTTTAGCCCCCCTCCATCCCTGTCACAGAACGTCACATTTGTGAGACCCCCTCCCCTTTAGTGTGATGTCACACACTTTGCAATTTTACATCTAAAAATAATCAAAACAATACTTCAAAATTTTAAAATTTAAATTTCGTTTTAATAAATTTGATTTTTACATGTGACGTCACAGAGCTGATGACCCCCCCATACGCCTTGTTACACAATGTCACACTTCTGTACTCCCCCCCCCCCCCCCCCTTAAGGTGTGACGTAATTTATGGATGGCCCCTAATGTAAGATTCGTGTAAATTAGCGTTACTTGTTTTTCATTTACTCACAAATAATTGCCCAATTTGCCTCTAAAATCATGAAACACTAAAATCTCTAATGCCCTATATCTTATAATTTAAAGCAAAAATAAATAAAGTGTCTCACATCCGTACTAGATATTTAATATACCTTTTGATTACAAAAATAATTTTTCAGTTTGGTTGGGTAATTTGATCTCAAATCCAAATTTAAGATTTCTATGAAACGGGCCGAAAAGGGCCGCGCAAACGAATCACTTAACTGCAACAATGTTTTATTATATTTATAAGATTATTATAACCATTAAGTATTTATGTTCTATAAAAAAATTATCTAAGTATAATTTTTATTATTTTAGTTTATTGGGGAAACAAATGGTGGTACATATTTTATGTTTTTTTAAATTATATGTTACGTAAATTTCACTGGTCGCGTGAACCAATAATTGCATAAATTGCGTGCATAAAATAAAGTGTATAATAACACATTAAATTACAATAAAACTCATCTTTTCAGACAGTCGTATCCATAAGTTAAAAAACCTTTCACCTTCGCCTTCACGGCCCACGACGTTGTAAATAACTAATTGTGTAAAATATAACCAAATTCTTATTTTAATCTTTTGTAAAGGTCATTTTATGAAAATTTCCAGTCCCAGAGAGCTCTAAATTCACTAGTCTTTCAAAATAAATACTAATTCAATTTTGGCATTAATCTTCTTATAAATGTAAAAGCAACAGTGATGAGGGTAGCAAAGATTTTTCACAAAAACGGCGCTCTACAAATTGTCCAACTATTATTATAATTATTATATCGCTTTTCCAAGCAAATAAAACAAAATTGAATATCTTTAAATGCATTGTTTGGCGGTCCGTCCTCTCTGCCTACCCCTGCGGGGAAACGGCGTGATGGTTAGTTTGTTAGTTAGTTAGTTAGTTAAATGCAAAAATAACGTTTACTTTTAATCGGTACTCTCAATTGTCTAAAACCGTTGGTTTTGGAATTTTTGTTGTTGTTAAAAGATGTAAGGAAATACCGTTTCGCAGAGCTTACACTATAGTTTATGAACGCGGATGTGAAATCGTCCAATCATAACAACTGTCAAAGCGGTTTGTGAGTGATGCAAATCGCTTTGTTCTACGCCAATAATGCTGAAACTATCTTCCTTACATTTTCCATATTATGAGTTATCGTGGATTGCAAAACTCACACGCGGAATCGAGTCTTCATCAAGTGCGCAAGATCTGGAGCGATAATAACCATAAAATCTAGTAAAATAAATATTTTTATCTTCGTCGGTAAACTAATGGAGTTTATATTATACTAGCTTTTACTCGCGGCTTCGCTCGCATGATATTAGGGGGAAATTACTGTATCGCTTGCACTTATCAATTATCTCCCCCCCCTCCCCCCCCCCTCCCTCCCGTCTCCACCTCCTCCCCCACCCCTTTACCCCTCTCTCTACACCCTCCCCCTGCATTCCATACATTCATTCCCGATACATTCAGTTTTCAAACCGCTCACGTGCCACCTAAATTTCATAACGCAGAACATTTCGGAGTTTCATTTTTATTTATCTATGGATGGATATTAATTACGGTTTCCCACAAATATATCAACATCGTTTCCACTGCAACGATTTGTTTTCTGACATTAGCAATAACTAGCTTTTGTTAGCGACGGAAAACGTACAATAAATATAATATTTATAATTTCATAACACCAGAGCTTAGCATTATGTATAGCCTTTATTACTCGCACATAATGTAGCTTTCTATTGGTGAAAGAATTTTTAAAATCGGTTATTTGGTTTATGCGTGAAAGCGTAACAAACAAACACACGCAGTTTCGCATTTATAATATTAGTAGAGAAGTATAGATGTACCTACCACACATCCTAATATATCTTCAAAATCACTTAATCTAACGTTACGAACTGCGGTGCTAAATAATTATCGTAAACGGTGTGTCTTCCGGTTAACTCTCACCAAACACATCGGTTTAATGGGAAAACGTTAAAGCAAGACAAATTAGAGTTAATTTCTCCATGACCATATGTATCCCGGAACCAAGAACTTAATTTTCATGTATTCCCACAACGCAATGATTCAGGCCCCTTGACGATCTATTTAATTTCCAAAAAAACTTTTAAAAGACGTAAGTGTTAATTAAATTTGCCACTTTCCGCGATTACGAATACTTTTAAACAAATGGCTAAATAAAAACATAAGAGATTTGAACTATTGATTTTATTTATTTAATTTACTGTATTGCGCCGTATTTCCCCCAATAGAAAACAATTGCCGATATTAAACGACACAAATTTATAACAGAACAAATTTGTCCCGAACACGTTAGAGGAGGATACACTGTCAACGCAGATCGATTTCGTCAACAAGATTTACAGGAGACTTTGGAGGGTTTGGCCTAAGTCAGTCTATAAAAACATATTCGAATCGACTGAAAGTTTCGATGGTTTGATGAGTGTATTTAATGAAATGAGTTTTGGTATCAAAAAATATATATTTGAGCGCTCATGAATGACAGGTCGGAGATCGCGAGCCTTGCATTCTTGTCTTCAACCAATAAGATAATATATTTCCACTATATTTTACAATGAAATCGTGAAATATGTATTTTGAAAGTAACTAATTTGGTAGGTACCTACCTGCCTGCTTTTATTAAGCTATCAAAATCAATCTTAATTCACTATGCGTCTGAACAGTTCATGGCCCATGGACCATTACATGCTTATGTAAAAGTATAATTTGATTTTTCATGGCAACTACTCCATGATTCCAATAATTAAAACCTTTTCACTATTTTTTTGTTATATGAATACCGCACAAGAGTCCCAACTGCTCCCGTCTGGAGCCAGTGAGACTGTGGCATCCCCGATTAGGGTACGTTGTGAGGCTGAAGGTAGTGGGGAGGGGAAGGAGATGGGGTAGAGGAAGGTGGGAAGTACCTGGCTATTCAGATCTGGTCACCAAACACGGCTAAAGCCATTTCAAGCAACATTTCAATTCTGAATGGTGGTCTTACAACAGGGCGATACTGAGGGTATCTTCCACTCTGGAACACGTCGCAAATATACTATATATTATTTTTTAAATGAATAAATTGTGAAATAACACAAATTAATCAAATAAAATTTATTTGCCACGCCGGGATTCGATCCCGCGACCTTCGGAATGCTAGTCAAGAGCCTTACCGCTGGACTACGCCGGCCGTCAAATATAGTAATAAGTAGAAAGATGTACATGCAGGTACTTTGTTGTGAATCGTACTATTTTCTGCTGAATTGGATCTATTTAAAACGTAATTCGATTGTTTCCTACGATATTCCGGGTTTTTTCTTAGAAGTTCAATGCTTACGAGAGCATTACGAACTACAAAAGGTTGATTTTATCGTAATAATTCGTGGTGTAGGCATTATTGTTACTACCTCCAGAGTCTGGAGCCTTACCGGTTATGAATTGACAGATTTGATAAACGCCGCTATCAATATCAACCTTGGACCCATGTCGATCGCAATACCAGTTTCCGGCACAGCTTTATACGTTTAGCTTTTAACTTTCATTGTCTAGCCCTGTAAGGTGATCGCAGCTCCGATAACCCGATCATTCGACATAGACCTTGAAAAAAAAACTTGGCACAAAAAGTGTGCCACGGCGCATTGACCGTCTACTTTTCCTTTCGCAACATCTACACCCATCATTCATTAAACGAGCCATTCACTTTCGCTTGTAATGTCTTTACACTCGAACTGCCCGGAGTGGGATCGTCTGTCAAAATTAATAAAAATGGTCGAGCATCGATACGAGAAGAAAAAAGTTCAGCGGGAACTTTCTTTTCCAGAAGATCAGCGGCCACCGCCACGGTGACAACCTGACCAGGCCACAATGGCTTACCAGCTGCTGCAAGCGCAGCCGAGAGAAATGGAAAGGCGAGAAACCCAAAATAGTATTTTACTGAAAAAAAATTAACAATACCTACATTTGTAAAATGATAATGATTGAGTAACATTACATACATGACTTCATGACCAGTTTAATAATGTTTCACTAACAATGAACTTTCAAAAAGTGCTTCACGATATTATAATTGGTTGAATTTCCATTTTAATAAGCACTCTGCTTCCAGTCGTAAGGTCAAATTCCGGAACCCATTTCTAGTTGAGAAATAAAAGTCGTGAACATTGTTCCTTGTACTCCACATTTCGAATTTCTACCGAAATGTATTTCCCTTAATTGTTTTTAGGCTTTTTAAAAATAAGTCATTTTTGAGATTATCTCTATTCATTAGCCGAGTTGAAAAGGTAATTTATTACATGAGATTCTCTCGATAGGAAAAAATCGCAAAATAAAAAACACACCTGGTTCTGTCATTTAATGTGTTATGGGTATGAAAAAAATTGCAGCGTTTCTTTAAATATTACATTGGACCATAATTGTGTTTCTTTTTTTCTTTTTTTTTATTGCAATCGTTTTTTTTTTATATTATCGCGCTCCCTCTATTTTTATTTAGATATATCCCTTTCAAACCATCTTCAGTATTCTTCTTCTCATCTTATTCTAATACATAATGTCTCGAAGGTACCCCATGTGGTGACAGATCACCATTCTCAATTGATTCGAAACGCCTGAATACTTGAGATGTCTTCCAAAATTACTCCCTCTACTTCCAATCTCCTTATCTCCCTCCGCTCCCACTTCTCTCAGCCTTACAACATCCCTGGATCCACGAATCGAAGAGGCCATGGTCCTATTGGCTTCAGATATGTAAAACTTTTGAGTAGTAGCACATTAAAAAAATTTCGAGCTGGCTATTAAAACCATCTTTATTCTTATTTTCCCAGTTGATACGCTCTATTTCATTCTATAAATCACGATGTCCAAACTTCAACTAAAGTCATAATGTACAGTATTTGTTTCTTTTAAATCATCGTTGCAGCAACAAAGATTGCTTTGTGTTAAAACTGAAATAACACGAATTTCACTAATTTCAAATTTTCACTTTTGTTTAAATAATTTTAGTGAAACATTTTGTGGTTAGTTCGACTCTCCGCTAGGTGATCAAATTGATTATTTTCCATACAATGTTATTTATTGCTTTAGATTTGGATACAGTTATCTTATCTAACTCGTTCTTACAATCGATTGTTATTTACTACTTTCGAAATAGGATTAATGACAAAGTAAAAGATTTCTTCGAAAGTTTAGCAAAATTACTTTCAATGTAGATACCTGCTTACAAATAAATTAATGTTCTTTTATCTTCTGACATCTATTTATATAAAAATCAAAGGTGTTTGGGGATTAGTGAGATGTCTATGTATTGCTATATTAAGCAAAGGAAATGTTTGAAACTTTCAAAATGCCTTCTTTGAACCCCCGCAGAGGTTTCTGGATTATTATAACTACATAAAAAATACATCTGAAAAGTTTTTTTACTATCACAAAAATTGTTGCAAACCATAGACATGTGAATATGTCTATGTCTATGTTGCAAACTGTCCAAATTTTGAGAATAACATTTTGCAAAGCAATGATTGTTAAGTTAAAATTAAATTTTCAAAACTCTTTAAATTAATGAATTAATTTGAAGTACTTATATAATAATTTGAATCGAATAAAGAATTAAAGATATTTTAAATAGGTACCTATGGAGGTTCTTGTAGGGAAAGGAAGGAGAGTAGGTTCTGGGAAGGAAAGAGTTTGAATGGTGAGTAAGAATCTGGGGGTCAATGTATCCCAGAGTGACAGACGTATGGATCCATCCCTTCCACTGTGGTGCAGTGCGATGAGTCGAGAGAGTCCGGGTGGAGAGATCTAGATTAACCAGTTTCTCCTGATCCGGCCCACCATGCAGTAGTTGGTTAAACGCATTCACCGCCAAAACCTAGACAAATCTCTCCTTATAAACCCGGTCTACCCAACTAAGTCACCAAACCTAGCCGATCACTTGAGATGACCTACGGCAGGGGCGTTGGTTATACAAATAATGGTGGCGGCGGTATCCATACTCGCCTCCCTAAATAAAAGAATATTTCCTATTTAAACTTCTTATAATAAAAAATTACTAAAAGTTTATATCATCTCTTCATAATAATATTCATCAGTGATCCAATGTGAATACGAAGAAAATCAAATTGTTTTAAAAATATTTTTGTTCTAATAACCGACTCAGCATATTTTTTTGATATCAGCATATTTTTTTTGAAAATTAAACTTTTCAATGGGACATTCAATTCTGCATACCGCACACGGCATGAACCTAAAGACCTAAAGTATAACCTTAAAGCACAGGTGTTGATGGATCCACGCGTCATTACGTGTGCCAGGTGAACCTTTATCTGTACACCTGTTGTTTTGTGGAAACGCCCTAAACCAACTAATGGCAGGAATGCCTATCGTATGAAAAGAGTTTTATCGTATGAAAGTAGTAGTTGATCGTATGAGATAGTTTATGAACCTGATGACTATGAAATTTTAATCCCGGTTTAGAGAATTTTCATCGTTATAAACAGACATTATGTTTTTATGAAATTACCTGCTGTGCGGATAGCTGACTGAAAAGGTGTAAACTCACGACGCCAGAGCTCTTCGTTCGAGCATTTTATTGTTTCCCTCAAAGAGTTATAAAATATCTTGTTAAGATAGCATTTATTACAACAACAAAAAACGGTTTTTGGGTTATAACGCGCTACTCACCATCCGATCTAAAGCATGCTTCCAGGACTGCATGCAGGGTCCTAGCAAATCTGGAGGCAAAACCGCCAACCGAAATAAATAATTCGGTCGGGGGTTCTACACGTAGTTCTGGAAGCAGTGCTGTAAAACGGATGGTGAGTAGCGCTTTTTAAGGGTTATATGGGTCTCGAAGATTAGAAAAAAGCATATTCTCTACTTTTTTATATACGATTAATAAATTAATTATATTATTTAAAATTTTAAGAATATAAAAGTGCAACATTTAAAGAATATTTAAAAAAATATTCATCTTAAAATTTTAAAAATTCAGCTGGTGGAACCTGGTTTCCGGAGGCTCCTTAAAAAAAGCGCTGAACATGATGACTCTAGGTAGCTCCATCTAAATTGAAAAACATTTTTTAGTTAGTAGGTTAGTATAGCTCATGCTTAAATGAAGGATTAAAAAAAATTGAAAATGGAAATTTTACAAGGCTTAAGACATTTTAAAATTTTTGAATGAAAATTTGAAATAATACAATTTATTTATTATATTTAAAAAAATAGATAGTATGCCTTTTTCTAGACCCGCTAACCCCTTAAGTATTACAGAAACATTAATAAGTAAGTAATTATATAAACTTTAAAGTAAATTATGAAGGGAAAAGCTTTTAACCAATTGAAATCTCAGTACCTGCCATGTTATAGAGGGCACATATAATGTGAAAGCTTTCATTTTACCAAGTAATCAAATGTTATAATGCTGTTAATTGTACGGCATAATAGCATTATTAAAATATTTTTATAAAGGCTCAAATTAAAATGACATCGTGTTGGTCCGCAAAGTGTTGAAACGAAGATTGAAAGTCAAAGTCACTAATGACGCGTAAAGAGTGTGTATCTAATGATATCTAGTTTTATACCGCCTCGGGTCACGCTTCCACACGTGAATCCAACTAACCGACAACATCTGGGGGCGTTTGCCATCTGTTAATTAGAAATCTGCGGCCGATCATTTTACTAAGATAAAACTTTCCTCTCGACTGCTTGCAGCCTACCTGCCTTCAAAGGCAGGGCATTAAGAATGGCCAATTTGAATTCACTGCACCTATGATATCGTTTACCACGTCTGTTTGGATTTAGTTTCAATAAAAATGTTCACAAATATTTGCCATGTATTTCTTTTCTATTTACACAACATGAATGAACAATTTGGGTCAACATATCATCTCTGGGAATGCTGTGCAAGGGTTTGATGACTGGAAAGAGCGAACGTTTTGAAGGAGGGAGGAACCAAATCCCCCATTCTGTTCGTAAAAACGTTTTCCGTGTCTCCTGCATATCATCGATCGAGGTGGAATCATTTACGCCACTTCTTCAAAGCGAAATCAAACAATAAACAGTTACAGCTGGTGTTATCTTATCTTAAAATCGTTACGACGACATGTGTGTTGTCTACATTCTAACGATTGCATTCCAATTTTAATATGGGAGGCGGGTGATCTCTCCAGCAGGACTTTCACGGAATATCGCCAGGCATCGCAGTGGGAGGGATAAATTCAAACGTCCGTCACTCCAGAACATACTGACCCCAGATTTCTTACTCTCCTACAAAAACCTCCCACACAGCTCCCCAAAGACGCCATAGGCCATGGGGGAATGAATTTCCTCAGGGCTGCCTGCGTGGAGCTAATATTAAAAAAAAATCTAAGATAAAAGAATCAATACTGAATCCAAGTAAAATATACATACTTCGTAGTTGCTTGATGATATTGTGTAATACATAAAAGTGTGTGTTTGTGTATTTTTGCAATATTCTGCAATAAGAATGAATACGTAAATATAGTGTTGGTAAATAACCAACGTATAGTGTAACGCAGATTTCTTTAGAAATGTAATGTTCGATTGCTTAATTTTCCTTGAAACACATATTTTTTGCTACAACTATGACAACAGAATTAACAAGTGAGTTAGATTTATTAACTTAATTAATTTAAAATTATAATTAGGGTTATCTTCTGTAAATTAATTCAAACCACCAATCTTGTGACATCTTCAAACGAAAGTGAAATTTATTAAACGCTTCGGCAAGATCTCAACATCTCGAATCTAAAAAATAAATCTCAGTATATCAAAAAAAATCGAAAGTTGTCGCGTTCGCCGTTCCCACTTTTTTATCAACAGCTTTTGATGAAACAATGCCAACGAATGGTAAATAAAAAACGGGAAACCAGTCAGTAATAAAAGGCTCGTTTAAATGAAAAAGATGTGAAAAATCACACGGTTTCACTTTTAATATTGTCTTTCTTCGAGTTGAGTTGCGTTACAAGCCCTAACCATCATAACAAGTGATAACATAGAGCATTGAGATAGAATTAGAGATACTATAAACGTATGAATTTATACCTAATTCTCAGCATTATTTGCTTCCCAAAATACACAAATTAATTGTTATTATTATCAAATGGCATCCCACCTTTGAACTGCGAGACAATCAAAATGTTAACGATCATAATTTACGCACGTAATTATGAATGTTTATGAACTGTTAATTCAGCATTAATGTGTGTACTTTGAAACTTTAAGAATTTCTCGTAGTTTTCCTTTATAAGCAACACACATTATTATCCGAGTTATTTATATTTTGCCAGATTTGTTAAGTAAATTGGTAAGTTTAGCATATTTTAACAGCAAAATGAAATGTTTGTCTGAAGGGTTCATTGATTTTGACCGATCTAATTAAGAACATCAAAAGAGAATTGAAGGCAGAGACTTCCAAACTTAATATAGAACTAAAATCGTTTATACGCATCTAATTAATTTAGTCACCGCTCTATACAGTTGCAATGTGTTCTGTGAAAAGGGAGGATACTTTTCGTATTCTTTAATCTTGCTTTTTAATATTATTTGAGTATTTTATTTCTGCTTCTTTTGAAATGTGCAATTTGTAATTCGGTTTAATTTTAGTTGTGATTTTTTTAATGGTTTATATATGTTAAAAATTAGAATAGTTTCTGCTGTTTGGGCCCCATACCAGCAAACATACATAGATTTATTGGAACAAATCCAAAAAAAGGTTCTAAGGTTATGAGAATGCATGGTGAATACCCGCGATTTATGCATCATCCGGATTTGCTATCTGAAACGCGCTATGAAAGTCTCCAATCTAGAAGGAATGGAACCCTTACAGTAACAGCTTATAAAATTATAAACTATTACATTGATAGCCCATACCTCTTAGAACGCTATAAATTGTTCGTACCGAACAACTACTGCCGGGGTCGTCACCACGACTTGCTCTGTATCCCACACGGTAGAACAGACATTCCAACCAAGCACAGCATGACAAGAGGTACGGTGTGGCTAAATGAAATCTCTAGGTTCCTTGACATTTTCAACATTGGCCTTCAAGGCCAATGTTGAAAATGGTTTCAAGAGTAATTTTAGGCAACAACTACTCTAAAATATGTATTATTATAATTTTTTTGTTAAAGCTATGAACATTTTATGTGTATTGTAAAAGGATGACGTTAATCTGTAATGCACAGAAAAAAAAATTTTTAAAGGTTTTTTTTTTTAGTGTTATCATTTTTGTGTCTTCTTTTACAATAATTCACATTATTACGTTGTAATAAAGCCTATATACGTCTGCCGTGATACGGGCATGAGTATGGTGGTCGTGATAACGCTAATGATTATTGCAATGTAAAATTTATTTTAAATAATAAAAAAAGCGAATACGTGCACGTGAGATTTTATCATTGTAAATATCATAGTGTAAAAACTGAGTGCTGAGAGCGCATCTTAGTATACCGGGCAACTGTCCACGTTCTTGTCCTTGGCAGATGGGTCGCTTGCGTTATATCAGAGTGCACTCGTGCAGAGTGCTTATATTGTGTTGGAGACATCAAATGGGCTTCTCAAATGACACAGGACAAACTGTAGCTTAAATGGGCTTCTCAAAAGACACAGGACAAACTGTAGCTTAAATGGGTTTCTCAAATTATAATAATTAGTTTGTCGTAATAATTAGTATTTTAATATTAAGTATTATATTTAGTATATACTATGTAAAACTGAAAAGTATACTGTATTAAATAATTAGAAAAAAATGAGAGATTTCTTACAATCAAACTGATTGATCAGTTTCGTAAGATTTGTAAAATAAAATATTGTAAAATTAAAACTGAATAAACATATTGAAAAAAAAAAAAAAAAAAAAAAATGACACAGGTTCACGGTTCAGTTCAAGATGACCTTTTCCTACACCTTAAACACGTGCTGTTGGTTATAAATCAGGTGCCCAAGTCCTAGATACTTGGTAGAACTTGATGCTTGAAACAATTTAACTGCCGATGTCTGCATTCCTGGCACCCAGTGCGGCACTCTTCGTGGTGTTCCCGTTGGTTGGGCCACGAGAAACACTTAAGAAAATCACACCTCAGGAGCCGCTTTGTCGGTGTCAGCCGCTCAGGGCAACACACGACGAGGAAGGGGCATTCAACAACACATCTTTGACTTCCGCTTTCAGTCAACGACTACAACCTCTTTTCCCAGTGCTTCTTTGTTAGATGGTTGATCATTTAGGATTTTATTGATAATTCGTATCCGGTCTCAGAAAATGCGATAAGCGGGATGTGAATGTCCCAAAGCGATGTCCTCTGTTGAAGATTGATTAATAACATCCCCAAAAAAGGCTGATCATAATTATTCCGTTAGTTGTTATGGGCAATAGTCGTTGTGAGATCAGAAACAAGTTGTGATTTTCATGTTGTAGTGACTCAGTAATTTATTCATCTTAACCAAAATTCGTTTATAAGATACAGAGGGGTGATTACAAATCAATCGTTTTATGAAATATTTAGTTTTTTAACATTTCAAAAAGAAAGTAAAAAGGGTACTATGGCGTCAGCGTCCTTGAATTTCGGACTTAGTGATGATTAAAAGCACACGTTTTATCTGTGTATAAAAGGTAGATGGCAAAGTGATAGAGTTATTCTCTCCATTAAATAAAAAAAAATCAAAACTCCCTTTAGCGCTATGAAATTTAAACTAAAAGTAAACCACATTTTTGAATTTGTTAAAAATTACTGACCGAGTACTTTTCGACAAAGTTTTGTGTATTCTACGGGCTTTTGAATGTATTATCCGCGAGTTTTGATGTTTACAATGGTAACGTATTATTTATACAGTCCTTGAGTGAACCCTTTTTCGTCAACAAACGACGCGACTCGTTTTGTTTCGCACACAAGACATAACGGAAGCATTTCGGTCTGGTGTTAATACAGAATGTAGAAACACGGGAGGTAGTAGGAACACATCGTGTTGGAACATCTCGTTAATCACGGAGGGTCACAAAAGCATTGTGACAAAACGAGGGTCACGTACCCTTTGTGGTCTTTACGGGTCCTGTATTATTCTCAGGAAGTGTATGTGATATTGTGACTCGCGGGTTGCGAGCTGCATACCAAACAGTAATGTGAATCCTAAAACAAAATTTAAAAATGGGAAATATTCTATTGCTCATATTCTGTACGTGCCTGTGTTGCGGGATTTTCATTTTTCAATGTTAAATGTCTTTGAATCCTAAACCCTTTCAGACCTGAACTGAAACAGGCAACGACAAACAATATTTGATGCTTGAAAACACCACTAAAATTATTAGTAAATTTTTGGTGTAGTTCTTCAAAAGGAAGGAACTTCTTTAGAAGGTATTGCTTATTTAAAACCACATAGATCACAATTTCACATAAATTTAGGAAGCATCACTACACTGCAAATCATTACTACACTACAAGTAGGTATACAAAAAAATAACAATTAATAAAACAAATAAAAAAGTACGCAAAAACGGAACACTAAAAAATACATTCACAGCTCACATTAAAAAAATCAATTTATGGGGTGCGGAAACCGAAAATGAACAAAAATTTCGCCTCTCAAAATGCAAACAAGTGGCTACAAAGCTACACGTATAAGTTGGCGGTGGTGAACTTGAAGGAGGCCCTGAGGAAAATAGTTCTCATCAGGGCATATGTCATCTTTGAGGATGATGTGTGGATGGTCTTTTGAGGAAAGGAAGGAAAGCAAATTCTGGGAAGAAAAAGGGTAGGTTGGGTAGGAATCTGAGGGTCAATGTGTTCAGGACTGATGGACGTGTGAATCCATCCATGCTGAGCAAGGCGGTGGGTTGAGAGAGTTCGAAAGGTCTCACTCAACCAGTCTCTCCCGATTCGGCCCACCACGAAGTAAGTGGGCAAACGCATAAACCTCAACCCATGAACACGGGCACTCCTGCTAAGTCGCCAAACGTAGCGAACCGCTTGGGGTGACCTGTGGTATGAATTTATTATCCAATAAAGGGTGCCTGGGGCGGCGGTACCCAAACCCGCTTCCTAAAATGGATTAACGCTGTTACTTTTATATTTTGATCTGGCAAAACTACATCTACTACTATCGGTATGTCGTAGACGACAGCTCCCTTCTTTTTCGCCAACTTATACGTATAGCACTCTAGAATCCAACTTAAAAATGTTTCGCAAAGCCAGTAATGCCAGCAATTGGAAAACGAAAACCGCCAATATTGCACACTGAAGCAACTACTAACTACAAATTCATCTACCATAGTTCTCAAAAAACACATAAAAGACTGGATCAAACAACAAGGTATTCAATTTACTCAAAAAATTATAACACCTAACCAAACATAACCCATCCCAAATATAAAAAAATATAATTAAATAAACTTTGTTTCGAGACAGAAAATATTACCACAATATCCGTAATTATACCATTGGCGCGTGGTCCATAGAAAAATATATCTACCGTTTATCAAGACAATTATTTATCTTACTCATAATCCAGATTCTAAGAACAATTGTATATATAGATCCCCACCGAAACTAATCTTTTAATTTATGTGTAGGATACTGCCGCCATGGGTCGACCCACAGTGCCCTTCTTGACAATATCAAGGAGGATACATTGTTTCTACTTAGGTCGACAGAATAGTACTTAATCCCAAACATGGGAACACCTCAGCACAGGTTCGCCTAGTGAGGTGTTCACAAAACACTACGACTAACCTATTTACATACAGTTACGGATCTTTAACATGTTTTTTTCTTATTACTAACCTATTATCTATGTAAACTATGAAATTATTTGTAAAGTGTATGTACAAGAATAGAAATAAATAAATAAATAAATTTATTCGCTCTAGATAGGGAGGAAAATATTCAGAATTTTTTTTTATTAATTTTTAAATATGCGTACGTTACCGAGAGGTTAAGACCGGAGAAACATTGAATATAATAGTGTTATTAATTCCGTAAAAAAATCTTTTTAATACGGTTTAATTCGTGGGGCAAACGGAGAATGCGTGCGTTTAGTTGGTGAAGTAAATGCCCGAATAGTAGAAGGTCCCGAGTTCAATTCCCGATCAAACCAAAAAAAAATCCTAGAATTATTTTTTAATACAAATTACAAATTTTTTAATACATATCGGTTGTGGTTTGGTAAAACCCTCCAAGCCACAAAACGAAAATTTTGCAAGAAACTATAAAAACAAATTCGTAAAAATAATTAAATACTTGAAGTTCTTAATTATTTATCTTACGTTATAAGCTACCCATCCACAGATGGTGCCAATTTAATTATTTTAGGTTAAAACACTTGTTACAAGATATCTTTTAAAATATTCAAGTGAATTAATTGTTAGCGCTCTTACACACGCAAATGAATATGAATAAATAGTTTTGTCCATAAACAAACTCAAATCTTTCAAGAAAGTACAATTAATTGAATTAATTAAAAAATACAATTGGATTGAATCACCGATTAATTAATATTGGATTTGTTAGCATTTCTTGAAAGATTTGAGTTTGTTTGTAGACAAAAATATTTATTCATGGCTTGAGTCACCGATACAATATTGAATTGGCCCAAACAAGTAATTCATATTCAAATTTTAAAACATACTTGCAAAAAGTGTTTTAACCTAAAAGAGTAAAATTGGCGCCATCTGTTGATTCGTGGATTATAACGGAAGTTCCGTTTAACCTTAAGCCACTGCTATCCGAATTTCGACCGATTTCTTACACATCTCCCTTAAGTTGAAGTTTTTAAGCTCTTAAAAAAATATATGTTATTTTTGAAGATAATATCTAGATACGATCCACGCCGAAACGCAAATTATATGAAATTCCCTCGAAAGAAAAAAATCGCAAAGTATGCTCCGAAAATTATTTAAAACAAGTCTATTTCTATTATTTTATTTGTGAAAAAATTCACAATGTTTCTTTAAATTATTTATTTATTTTATTTTATTTATTCATACACGCCTTGAAGGCTTTTACAGAATCACATTATTCAAGTTACACATGTTATTCAGGAGTATAATTGTAAGATTGAAGTATATAACATTATAAACTGTACTTTAAGGATACAAACAGGTTTAATATGTACATAGGTATGTAGTTTCGTTATCATTAAAATTGTACAAAGGAGTTAAAAAGTTTACATAGTGTAATAATGGTAAAACAGAAGAGTGCTTAAGATACTTAAAAGTAGTTATTGAGGAACGTGTAGGTATTTACTATGTTGATTTTATTATTAACTTGATCATGAATAAATTGTTCGAAAGCAAGTTTTTCAAGAATTCAGCAAAATTAACGCAGCAATAAATAGTACCTACACATAGAAGAAAATAAATAAAAAATACATGAGTTGTAATATCTTGAAAAGTTATACAGATGAGTTCAACAAGTGTATAGTGTGATAGTAAAAAAGTAAAAAATAGTACAAATTATGGTACAAAAAGTACAAGATAATATTAATACAAAAGAGAGAGGATAAAAAGGTAAGTACTAAGGTAATCTTTGTATACATAAGTATTAAATTTTGTTTTTATTGTGAACATGAAGAGACCATCGATTTTAATTTAATCATTAATATATTATTATTGATAGGGCACCAAGATTTAAATAGAAATTTAAGTCAATGTGAGTTAGTTATTATATTGATAACAATAAATACGAGAGGATTGTTGTTAATTGTGTTCTTATTTGGCTACCTTTATTATTCTCATATTTCATGTTTTGCGATAATTAATAATTTGATAAAGGTGCAATTGATTGATATTTATGGCTTTATTTTAAATATTCTAATATACTGAGTTTGAATTTAGACACAGATTGGTGACGATAAATGTCGATTGAGTTGTATTTATTTCCGAGTAAATGGAGTCTTTGGATGGGAGAGTTTATAAAATAATTATTAGCGGAATTGGTAACAGAATACAATGCATTCGACCGAGTTTCGCGAGTAGGTACTCGCAAATTAATAAAATTTGTCAAATCGAGGGCGTCCAGTCTGCCATTCGAAATTTTGAAAAGACAAACTAAATCACTTTTTATGCGCCTTGATGTCAAATCGGTTATGTTAAGTAATTCCATTAGGTATATATAATTAAGTTCTTCAATCGGTATACCCAGTTTGTAGTTAATAAATCTTAAAAACTTATGCTGAACTCTTTCAATTTTTTGTTGGTGGGTTTTATATAATGGAGCCCAGATAGTAGAATTATATTCTAAGTTGCTTCTCACCAACCCAGTGTACAACAATTTAAAGGAATTAATTGATTGAAATTCTTTAACTGTTCTCAGAATAAACCCCAGACATTTCATGGCCTTATTGGTTATTTCATTTATATGAGGAACAAACGTTAATTTATTGTCAAAAATAATACCGAGGTCTTTAATTTGTTCTACTCTTTTAAGAAAAATGTTGTTGATGCTATAATTAAATTTAATGGGATTTTTTATTCGAGCAAAAGTAATTGTTTGACATTTTTCAATATTGAGAAACAGTTCATTTAGGGTGCACCACTCTTGTAGCCTCACAAGATTTGATTGTAATATACAACAGTCATTCGGATTAGTTATTGTTTTATAAATTTTAAGGTCATCTGCAAATAATAGAATCATAACTCCATCGAAAATGGTGGTTATGTCGTTGATAAATAATGAAAACAACACTGGACCCAGATGTGACCCCTGTGGAACACCGGTGTATACTTCAAACTGGTGTGAAAAGTGCGAATTGAGTTTAACTGATATTTTTCTTTTACGTAAATAACTTTCAAACCATCTCAAAATATGCCCCGTTATTCCAAATGATCTTAGTTTATGAATAAGGATTTTGTGTGAGACTTTGTCGAAAGCTTTACTAAAGTCTGTGTATACAGCATCTGTCTGAAGACGATTATGCATCGTACTAAATAAATTTTCCTGATAGATCATTAAATTTGTGAGAGTAGACCGTTTTGACATGAAACCGTGTTGTCGACGTGAAATTACTTTATTGATCTCAGGCGAGAGTTTAGATAGCAGAGCAGATTCAAATACTTTTGGGATGGACGACTGTATACATATAGGTCTGTAATTGGAAATATCAGATTTATCTCCTTTCTTAAAAATTGGAGACAGAAAGCTTGTCTTCCATTTTTTCGGAAAGGTGCCAGTTTTTATTGACAAGTTGAAAATGTTAGTAAGGGGATAAGTCAAGACTGATATGCATTTCGATAAGAAGATTGGGGGAATGTTATCAGGGCCAGCTGATTTGTTCAGGACGAGAGATTTTAATATAGTTCTAATGTCACTTTCTTCAAATTTGCACCGATTGAAATCGATTTGGTTATAATTGGATGTAGTGGCATTAAACAATGGAGAATTATTTGTTGATTCATAGACTTTGCTGAAGAATTCAGCAAACAAATTGACAACTTCTTGGGGATTATCGGCCAATTTGTTATCCAAATACTTGTTAGAGGGTATACTGGAGTCAATATTATTAAGCATGTTTGAGAATTTATAAATATTTTGAGGGTCGGCGAGAGCCAATTCTTCACAGTTATCTATGCACTTTTTGTAATATAACTTGGACATTTTTTTGGTAGTCATTCTTAGTTCGCAAAATTTTGCGTAATCAATGGGATCGCGTGATGATTTGTAAGCTTTATGAGCAATTTTTTTGTCTCTAATTATTTTAATAAGATCTTTACTAAACCATTTTGGGTAATTATGTACATAAATTTTTGAAATGGGTACAAATAAATCGATCGCGTTATTTAGAATTAAGTAAAATTTATCAACAATTTCATTGATGTTTTCTTCATTGTTCAAAAAGTCCCAGTCGGTTGAAGATATAAGGTTAATGATTTGATTATAGTCTGCTTTGAAAAAGTTTAATTTTGTTGATGAAGAAGGATTTTTTTTTGTTACCGAACTGTTACATTCAATTATTAGAGGGGGGTGGTACTTGTCGACAGGGAGAATGGATTCAGCAGATGCGGATACTTTTACTGATAATGAATTGGAAAATACTAAATCGAGAAGTCGGGAGCTAACATTGAATACATAGTTTAACTGTCGAAGACTTAAAAAATTTGACATTTCGATAATATCATGAGAACCGTGGTAGATGTTGTCCGTGCATGCAGTTTTATTGTTATCAATGTCCCATTCAACATTAGGCAGATTGTAGTCACCCGTCAAAATTATAGCGGCGCCAGGAAATCTCCTTCGGATTGTTTCAACTTCATGGTAGTGGTCCTTCATGGTAGTGGTAAATTATACTTAATCCACGAGATTTTTGCTCTATTTTAAACGAGTCATGTTTTATTAAGCTTTTTCGCAATTTTTGCTTCACTTTTATAGTTTGAAATATTAGCGCGCTCTCTCCAACATTCGTAATTACATATCTCTCCATCTTCTTCTTTTCGTGCTCGGGTACAGGGCCTTAAGAACTTCAAGATTTTTAATTAGTTTTACGAATTTGTTTTTATCGTCTCCTGTAAAGTTTGCATTTTGTGAATTGAATAGTTTTACCAAGACACAGTCGATGTGATTTAATTGTTACTTATACTTTACCAAATATGTATTGCGTAATATTTTAATAAATAATACGACGTGATTACCTCCACAATATTCACATACAAAAGTTGATCCTCACAACTGTGCGTTAAGATCAAGGTGAATTTTAAATGTCATTAAGATTATCTCTGTGTAAATATTGTGAGAAAATTCAATTATTTATAAGCACGTACCCATTTATATCGTTTTGAACATCTGGGTTCAGTTTTCAAATAATGTCTGTGAGTCAACATTCCACCTGACCCGTATAAACCTCACTTTCAACGATTATGATTTGCATGCGTTTCTCATTATTTGTTTACAATTGGTTATTCAGAATTGACGATTTCATTTTTTATAACACGCGCGGCCCATTTGAGTTGCTTTTTACATTAAAGAAAACAATAAACAAATACATTTTCACGGATGTAAAATGTACATTGTGTGGCCCAAATTTTACACCAGGTGACTATTGACATGGTGGTCATTCCAATCTACCATTCGGGGACTTAATTGGGATAAAATCGTATTTATTAAAACAATATGGAGATTTATTCTTTGATCGTGGATACACAAACTTTTATCAATTTTGACGCTTTCCGTGGTAGAGCGGTAAGCAGTAAGCATCTGAGCACTCATATCGGCAAGGAAAATCAGGTTTTTTTAACATCAATTCTAAATAGGATATGTCGTCTTTGGGGATGTTGTGTGGAGGGTCTTTTTAAGGAAAGGAAGAAGAGGAAGTTCTGGGAAAGAAAAGAGTAAGAGGGGTGGGTAAGAATCTGGGGATCAGTGTGTCCAGGAGTGACAGGCGTATGAATCATCCCTCGCACTGGGAAAAACAATTGGTCGATAGAGTCCAGCTGAAGAGGTCAAAGGATTTTCCGCAACCGGCCTCTTTCGATCCGGCCTGCCACGCAGTTAGTGGACAGGCGCATCCGCCACCAAGATCTGGACAAATGTCAACCCATGAACCCGAGCACCCCTGCTTAGTCATTAAACGCAGCGAATCACTTGGGGTGACGTACGGCACAAGTGTTGGTTATCTAATGAACGCGCGGCGGCACGCTTACCCGCCTCTCAAATTGAAATTATGTAAATAAATAAAAGTTAAAAAAAAAAATTACATGAGAAAATCATTAAGTTTTTCAGATACAGAATTGAAATGAAGTAATTTTGCACCTCAATTCACCTGACACGTGCAGGCACCTTTATCAGGAAGATACTCTCAGTAGAGACCTAGAGACCATTCAGCAATAAAACGCTTTGAAATGACAATAAACAGCTTTGTATTCAATGACTAGATTTGAATACTTTCCTTCTTCTTCCCTTTTTATTATCTTTCCCACTGTTTAAAAGAAAAATCTAATTACATATTTTAATTATGCATAGTACTGGCTTGTACCTTGTTTAGTAATCATTATCTTATAAAATATTTAAATGAATTACAAAGAGAATCGTAAAAAATCTATTCATCAGAACAAAATAGATAAATACTCAAATAATTTAACAAGTTTTGATTACAATAGCAAGAAACAAAAATTAAACGCCTCATTACGTTTAGCTAACTGCTTTTTGATTTCATATCATTCATCCGATTGCGATGAAACTTTTGTGAGTTGTTGCGCACACGCCCACGAAGGTGTCTGTATAAAACGGTGAGCTCTGGCGTTTTATAAAAAATTACAGCAGGTGATGCGCGAGTTGTTTGAAAAATGTGTTTATTTCATATGGTTTAGCGCCAGGAAGGGAAAACGGGAGGGAGGATTCGCGGGACTGTGGACTCTTGAGGCAGGGGAAAGTGGAAGGTAAGTGGACGCGGAAGGAGAACGGGAACGCCTGGGAAAGTTCTTCTTTGAATGACATCGCGACGCAAGCGGCGCCGGCGTACTCTTTAGTAATTAAACAAAGTGAACTGATGTTATCACTAAAATTTTAATTTACATACTAGTGAGTCTTTTCAACGACTACTAAGATTCTGATAGCAAATATCTAATGACATTGTCATTTTTTTCTTTTTTTAGATACCTAGCTGTACAGATGTTCTCAAATGAAACGCCTGCAGCAAAATAGCACTCCCCTTTATTTAGGCATTAAGCATGCGACCGCCTATCACTAGATCTCATATCAGCTTGATAGTCATACAATAATAATATTTTCTCTGCGTTTATGGCTATCACCGCTGATCTAGAATCACTTTCTTCTCGTTAGAATCGCTTAAGCACATTTCGCTCGAATAACAAGTATTACAAATTCTGGATTATTCTCGTAACTATCTCACAAAAGGTTGTTTAGATTGTTCAAGGTGATGGCGTGGTGCACTCTTCACCCATTGGTTTATATTAAAAACTAATTAGTGCATAAAAAACAGCCCTCTCTCTTTTAGATGTAATTTACTGAAATTCACTTCACCATAAGAACAAAAACTTTTGATGTAGAAACTCGAACCATAAATTAGAGTTGTTCTTTTTTTGAGTAGGTACTTATCACAAAGAGTATCACTATTCTCAAACACCTAATTGGGGAATGTTATTTAAAAAAAAGTAGGGGTAAAATGAGGAAGGTAAAGAAGTATGTACCAATTGTACCTACTTTTTAATAAAGCTTTGTTCCTGCGATGTATGTATGTATGTGTTTTTTTTTTTTCATTATTTATTTTGGGGTATTATGCCGTGTTGCGCTACCTCATTCATTAGTCAACGTTTCGGATAGTATTACAACGTCCATCATTAGAGCAGATTTGTTATGGCAGAAACATTGTCTAAAAAAGAAGGTAGCGCAAACACCCCATAAATAAACAACGAAAATACTTTTGGCCGTGAAATCTAAAATCTATTTTATTTATTTATTTCTATTCTTGTACACACACTTTACAAATAATTACATAGTTTACATAGATAATAGGTTTAGTAATAAGAAAAAAATGTTAAAGATCCGTAACTGTATGTAAATAGGTTAATCGTAGAGTTTTGTGAACACCTCACTAGACGAAACTGTGCTGAGGTGTTCCCATGTTTGGGATTAAGTGCTATTCTGTCGACCTAAGTAGAAACACCGTATTGAATTGAATCATGCAAGTGTTTTGTTGTTACAATGTCTCATCAGTGAAATTAACATATTATTTTAATATTCTCAATACTTGTTATAATTCTTTTCAACTGGTTGCGAATCAACACACCACACATACACGTATTATGTGAAATTATTTATTAGATTCAAAAAAAATAACAATCAACACCTGCATGATATATGACAGTGAAAGGTTCCATATAATTAACACACCATTCATGCAATGAAAAAATCGTATCAATGAATTCTTGCACAATCTCACAATCTCCAAAACCAAAGTCAAGAAACTCGACTATCAGAACATGGAGGTCGCGGTACTTGTGGTTCGTGCTTTTGATTATAAAAAACTTATAAAAGAAAGAGTTTCCTTCATCGTGTAATGTCAGAGAGGTCAAAATCATGAGTTGATGTCCAAGTGCAATAGCCAGCAAAATTTTATTTAATATGTCAATAAAGCATATGTCAAACGCTGAGACTAAGTAGGTAGTAAACGTTAAGTGTTACTTTCTCGCGATTTCAATTGCTTTTCTACTCAAATAATAACCATGCAATGTTTACTATTAGAACGCGATACAAAACATTACCTCATAAAATGAATGCATTTGATTATCGAAATTATCGATTACAAAAAAGGTCAAACATATTCATTCGAATTTAAGAATTGAAAAAAATGCTTTTGGGAAAAAATGGGAAGTTAATAAAGCTGCCCGGTTACTAAATCTTCCGCGGCATAGCGATTAGAAAACCTATGTAGGTGTGTTGAAATGAGGGTTGGTTCGATTACCAACAGGGTTAAATTTATGTTACTCTATTACGTTTTGTTGTAAAATGTTATCTTTTAAAGCACTGGGGTGTATTGCTCTATGATCAAGGGTTGGATGCTGTCCTATGAGTGTAAATGCATAACATTGAATATTTTGGCGGCCGTTTTATTTTCATTTTATGTTGAGGTATGGATTTAGGCTAAAAAATTAGATAAATGTTGCTCACCTGTGTAATTACGAATATCAATTCAATCTTATGCAATTCTGGGAAATTTGAGGTAAGTTTATTTGGAAGTACAGCAGCCATTGATGAAGATATTGTTGGACGATGACCATAATATTTGGAAAATACTAATTTGCTTGGACCTGAGTAGATACATTCAGATACAATCTCAATACTTACCTACTCACATCTCAACAAGTTAAACCTATTTCACAATAATTAAGTGGATTGTTTCAACTTTATTTTTATTAATTTTGCAGGATTGGTGTAATGTAAACCGATTATATCTTTCAAAACCAAAAAAAAACTAAAAATTTGAATTTTTCGGTAAAAAACTAGTTGTCTATAAAGTCGGTCTACGGACGATAATTTTACGTGATAACGTTACAAGAAAACATAGATAAAAAAATTGCATCGATGCGTCATAAGCCGAACGCTTAGGCCGATCGTACCTCTCTATCGCTTGTTCCGCCCTCTTCGTTGCACGCTCGGCTAAGGCGGAACGTGACAATGAGTCATGCTTTTTCGTGCATGCAGCCGGCGTTCATCAATTTATAAGACGTTATCACGTCAAAAAAATAATTTCTCCTTGGTACTCAGGCGAGTGTACTAAACCTATTAGAAAAAAGTGTATAAAGAAATGTTTATTACCATCTGCTGGGTGTAGTAAGGGGGGTCCATACCCCCGCCAGGGGGGCGGAGCATCGCGGCGCTAACTGCCGCCATCTAGCGCCATTTAGTGGCGCTCTGAGTGTACCTCCAACGCCCCATGTCTGAAATAAAAGGGTTACGTTTATAAAATATTCAAATAACTTAATTATTATCTGCCAAATATCTCTCGAAAATGTTAAAAGGTCGGTTAAATTTTTTTGGTACTTTTATCGAGTTTTCGATATTTAAGAGTTATTTTTAACTTGGTAAGACTAAGAGGATTGTTAAATTCACATTCCGAAATATCAATTTTAAAAATTAACCTTAGGCTATAAAACACGAATTAAAGAATATATCGGAAATCAGAAGTTCACGGTACATAAAGGGAAATTATAGATACATAATAAAAATATGCATGCATTTAAAAAATTTCTATTTTTCTTATTTTTTTATGTGAATACCTCACAAGAATCCCAGCTGCTCCCGTCTGGAGCCAGTGAGACGATGGCATCTCCAATTGGGGTATGTTGTGAGGCTAAAGATAGTGGGGAGGGGAAGGAAATGGGGTAGGGGAAGGCGGGGAAGTACCTGGCTATTCAGACCTGATCACCAAACACGGCTAAAACCATTTCAAGCAACGTTTCAATTCTGAATGGTGGTCCTACACCAGGGCGATACTAAGAGTTTCTTCCATTCTGGAACGTGCCGCAAATATACTTTGTATTATTTTAAATGATTTAATTGTGAAATGACACAAATTCATAAAATAAAATTTATTTGTCACGCCGGGATTCGATCCCGCGACCTTCGGATTGCGAGTCAAGAGCCTTACCGCTAAACCACGCCGGCCGTCACGATTACACGAATGATATGACATAATGAACAGTGAAGATAAGTACACAATATGTGTCTATAAAACTAAAGGAAGTGAGGTCCGCATTATCAAATAACGTTTTAAATTGTGTAAAGATATTGTACCAAATATTTTTTTAAAGCCAAGAATATTGAGGTAAGCTAGAACAAAATGTCTTAACGACCATTCTTTAAACTGATTAAACGGCTTTTTAGCTAATTGACTCGTTGATATCAGCACAGCTAGTAAGTATATCCTGGTCGTACAAAACCTTTATAGTTGAATTTCAATGTATTACTTGATATATACTTAATAAGCATATGCCTAAACACACGTTATTGTGATTAATTTGTTTTTAGCTAAGTAGCATATTTAAAAAACAGGTTTTTCAATACCAGAAAGATAAAGAATATGAATTAACGATGTACTTATGCCACAACTTAGGCTTAACAGTACATTAATCTTACATACAACAAAGCATTAGCATTATTCTCTTTCAGAGAACTCCTTGGTAACAACTTTTCTGAATTGTTTTCTCAAAGGTCTTTCTTGGAATAGATTTGAAATTCAATGGGCAAGTAATTAATCAGTACGTGTTTCGAGGGGTGATAATTTATCAAACTTTAAAGTTTTATATTTTTCCATAAAGGTTTAGTACGTTCACATAAACCAATGCGTCGTTTCTCCGAAAATTCCAAATGGAATAAATTATTTACAATCCCTCCCGGAGAAATTTATAGAGAGACAGCTGAACCAACAGTAAGCCAGAACGTAGGTGTTTTGACAGTAGATTAGTATTATGTAAAATACACACAATGTATTACCTGTGTTATGACTTTTAAAGATTCACCTGGAGATTACGTTTTACGATTCTTTATTCATTAGTTTTCAGTTGATAAATCATGCCATACGATGTTTTCAAGAGAAAGGAAGAGTTAACATTTGAAAGTGTTAACCTGTGGGTTTGTATTTATAACCAAACAAAGACAAAACAAATAAATTAAAAATTTGACTTTGGCTGTGACATTTCGATTATAACTTGCCCCCATTTAAAACACGTGTTCAATAACTTCCGAGTGAGTATTTGATATATCTTCCTGAAAATCAACATTTTGTGGTTTTGTGTGTTTTTTAAATGTATTGTTATCATGAGTAATTGTTGGGTTGTAATGGGTTGGATTAATCGTTGAATTGGGAATTACGTATTAACTTATCTTCATACAAACAGTCAGTAATTTTGTTTTTTTTTTTATGTGAAAAAATCAAGGAAAGGGGTACAATGAATTCTCGACAAACAAATCTGTACCTTAAAGGATAAACCACGCATAGCTATAGACTTACGTGGTTTATCCTTTAGGGTACCGAAATCATTATCAGATGTAAATTCAAACAGATTGTTAGAAAATATCGATCATCTTCGTTGCACATCAAAATAAAACATTTTTTTATTGAAATAAAACAATTGTACATAGTATTAGAGAGAACGAGACAGAGACTATTAAGTAACAATGAGCAAATATGACATATTAATAGTCTCTGTCTCTTTCTCTCTATTACAGAGGCTATTACAATGGAAGATTTTAATTTCATTCTTTCTCACATTTTCTTTATTTTATTGTTTTTTTCTCATTCTGTATGTGTAAGTTCACTCAATGTAATTTGATCAATTTAATTTTATAGATGCCTGTGTTAAGCGAAACCGGTCGGCATTAAGAAAATTAAAAAATAAATCGTTGTTATAAACAATTTTAATTGTGGTGGTTGATGGTAAGCTATTTTTATATTTCATTAAATATGTCAAACCACAAAGTGACTGCTTTCTACCAAAATACAAAACACTTTTACAAAGACTTATTACAATTGGCTTTTAGGTACTAACGAACTAATAGATTAATACATTGGAATTATTGCCTTGGTACCTTCTTCAAAGAAAAGATAACAAAAACACTTATAAGAACAATAAATCAAGAACACCTATAATTAAATAAGCACTTACTATTATTATAGGCACCTACCCAGTGAAGATGGGCTAACCCGTTGATTAAATTACACATTCTTAAACCTTTTTTTAAATTTAGACGTGACGAAAACTTCATTTCACTGTCGTCTGTTATTAAATCTTTCTCTTCCAACATGGATTGTACAATGGGATATCACGCATGTTTTTTGTTCTGTGTGTAAGAAGTCAGTTCTTACCTAGACATGTTCAAGAAAAGAATGGAAGGTACCTACCAAATAGTCTATGGATGTGGACACTCGAGGTGAAGGTTACAGAGAAATTTCTAACAAAGAAATTATATTCGATTTCTGTCGTAGAATCGTTTAAAGTAATTGTTAAAGCATAAATTTTGTCGCGTTTGGTTTTGTCAAATATATAAGTTTTATGACTTTGTCTGGTTTATGTCGATTTATGAAACATTAACACGGGTAATAAGCAGTAATAATGGCATATTTACGATTATGTAGAAGCAATTGAACGTCATCTATTCTTACTCTTAGGGCTGGGCAGCCCTGCATGCACCTAAGAGTAAGAATAGATGACGTTGAATTGCTTCTACATAGTCGTAAATATGCCATACATGCCTTGCTGTAATTAAAATACAAATTACAAGATATTTTTTCGCATGTATTTAAAATACGAAGTACAAAATACTTTCAAGTCGTGTATTTGAAATATAAAACACAAAATACAGTATTTTAACCACTTTTTTATTTCAAATACAAAATACAAATTACAAAATACAAATGGTTTTGGTAGAACCTTCGGTTGCAATAAATTGTCGTAAGTGCCCTTATCTAATTATGGTGCGTTTCCATAGAAGCAAAGCTGAGCAGAGTGAAACAGAGACGTGCAAAAATTGACCAATCATATTGCTCAAAAGACACATCTCATCTCCGCTCCACTTGTAAAGTTTTGTGATTTTGACGGAATTTGATCATCCATTATCAATTAACTCACGTCTTCATGAATAAATACCGCGAAACGATGAAAATGATATTTGACAAGATACTTTCTTTGACGTACCGTGTTGCCAACTCTAAATATTAACATTTATTGCTTTGGATTCTAGCGTTTTTAGTCTATGTATTATCTAGGTCAGTTTATTTTTCATTATCATTATTAAGATCGCTAAATGTATTTGAAAATGTATTTTGAAGCCACAAGTATTTGTACAAATTACAAAATACATGTTTTGAAAGTAATTGAAACACAAGTACAAAATACGTATTTGTATTTCAATTACAAGTAATTCTAATACTGTACAGCGCTGGGTGCATGTAAAGTGTAAAGGTTAAGTTATACAAAGCATCATACATTTCCAAGAATATCAGAGATCCGTCAATCACTGATGCGAAGGATTTACCCATGAACTATGCAATTAATAAAATTTCTTCCAATGTTCACGAGTGGAAGAAAAGATCATTACTATAATCGAATATCTAACCATGACATTGAGCAAGGTTATTCTCTTAGCATACTTAATTTATGAATAGCGAGCTAGTTTATCCGAAAATAGTTATTTTATTATTCTAGCACCATCAATATTATCATCCTCGGCAAGCAGGAACTATTTAGAAACCTCTTCACCATCCAAATAAAGACGCTCTGAACTCTGTAAACCGGCTGTGGGCTGCATACGTAGGCCGGGGTGGTGCTAGGACGTTGACTGCAGTGTTATTATTGTAATGTTCCGGAAGGAATCATCGGTATTCGATCTCTCACCATCCCAGCACGTTTAATTATATTGGCGTAGCGGCTTACGTAATGGCTGCTGAGATTATCTGGTGCGGGGTTATTATTTGTAAAGAGGAATTACTATCGAGAAGAACTCCATCATTAACCGTTTTAAAGCTGCATATAATATGCTATTATTTTCTTAACAGTAGAAATATATGTTTATATACCACTAAGGAAGTAGGCAGTATAGACACTATTTCCGAAGGGGAATGAAACATGTTTTCATCTAAAATATGAATATCGATCAACAAGTTTATTAGTCAGACATCTCCGAAGAATCGAAATTTAAGTTGAGTGTACTTTACAGTTACAGTTACAGTTACAGTTACATTACGTAAAAGTGCACCCTCTATCTAGTACAATACTCAGATTATTCAACTAACACCACCAAATAAATTTTCGTTATTTGTTCTTGGGGTGTTATGCCATGTTGCGCTACCTCCTTCTTTAACCAATGTTTCATATAGCGTTACTGTGTCCATCATCAGGGCAGATGTGTAGTTGTCAGTGGTGAAGTGTGTGCTTATGTACTTAGAAGCGATACCACCACCACCGCCACAACCAAATCAAATATAATGCAGAAAAACTTGTAGTGAATTGAAAATGTTGAAATTTTCTGGGTCACTCGTAGGATATTTCAACATTTCATACTAACTAACGGAACGTTATCCCCGAGTGTTATTTTAAAGCGAATTTAACATGTAAAACATAGACAAATGTAAATAATGTTTGATATGGTTAGCATTCGAATATTGTTCTCCTCGTTTTCTCACAACTTTGGAGATGTCTGACTAATCAACTGGACGATCGATATATAGATTTTTTGAGGTGGAACAATGGAATCTCCTAGTAATATTGTGAGCCTGATGAAAATTGTGAGGGGAAGCAGAGAGAACGAGTGACTTTTGGTACCTAACTACGCAATTTATATTTTCAATTTTCTAACGTGAAAAAATCGTATTAATATTTTTTTTATCTTCTCTCACTGTTATTTGAAATAACAATTTCTTCTTCCACAGTAAATGAGCTTACCATTTTGCCAGAGAGGTCGTCAATATTTCCTTTTTTAAAAGCTTCTGAGTTCTTTTAGTTTTTTGACAAACACGAGAGCCACTTTAAAATTATTAAGATTAAATAACTTTTCATGTAATTATTCTAAGAAAATGTTGACCTTTGACCTTGACTTGTTGAAGAAGAGTTCTAAAAAGATAAAAATAGAGAACGTAATTTTTTTTTCCGTCCATTAGCTGCTGACTCTTTGAGTGATACAACCTTCTGATCCGCGGTCAGATCAAGTCAATCCAACATCGTGAAGGCCTGTATTTGAGTCTTCGCAATTATAATAACGTATTATTAACTGGGGTACTCGCACCTTGACTTTTAAATTAAGATAAGGACCAACTTGTCAGCAACTTCTGTCATTTAAACAGGTATCGATTTTCCTTACCTTCAGTTTTTTACAAAGAAGTTGTCCAAATCACATTTATGCATAATGTTTGATCGAAATGTCAGTTGTTCGTTCAGTTTTTTCATGATAACATGACTCTTCAAATCAGTTAAACCCCTGACAATGAACGGTTCAACATTTCTAGTGTGACAGACGTGTTAATTGCTGGTTCACTATTTACCTATTATTCTAGTGCTAGAGACCTTTTATTACAACAAACACTGGCCAGTTTCTTATCTAACAGACAAAGCACGATGGGTCTAAAACGATGTGTATTGGTTTAACCGCTATCTCCCTAAACTCGGTTTGTTCTTCACTGTTTACACGACTTATTCTTGAAGCGGATATTTTCGTAGAAAGCTACAAATTCATGGCATTAATTTATTTAAAGGAAATTTTAAAATGAAGCTTTCGAAAAGCAGAATTGAAATATGATGGTTCAGTAAATCTGGAATAAAATTGTAAACATATCACTGCAAATACTCGGCTTCATTCATAGAATTACCCCTGACTATAAACATATAAATACACTTAATACTCTTTACTGTTCGCTGTTTCGCACTCACCTTGAATATGCTAGTCTCATTTGGTCTCCTTTCTATGGTGTCCATATTTGGCACATCGAATCTGTACAACATCGCTTCCTACGAGGAATTGCTTGGAGATTAGGATTTGAAAGAGGCTAGTACTCGTATGATGAAATTGAACAAACTTTAAACATTTCTTCTTTAGAAAAATGTAGAAAGGACACTGATCTAATTTGCATATTCAAAATTATCAACAGTATTACTGACATATCTGCTTTATTACAACTCATTCAGTTTAACATCCCTTCCCGTAGACTCCAAAATAATGAATTGCTGTTCCTCAATCAACATTCTACTAATTATGGATATCATTCTCCTTTATGCAGAATGTCGAGACTTGTTAACACAAGTCAAAGCATTGAATTTTTTGGTGTTAGCCTAAATGATTTTCGGCAGTCGATACGAAATGTGTAATTTCGTATCGACTGCCTCAAAGTCTTTTAAATCCATCTTCAAGCTTTGAGTTGTAGTTGTCTTCTATAAGTTTTTTTATATAATAATTTGTCAATGCTCTTCATCTAAATGTACTTTTCTTTCTTTGTCGCCTTTTTTTTATTCGTGTTATTGTTATATTATTAATGGACTATTTGTCCGTAAATAAATAAATAAAAATGGCAAGTTGACAAGTTTAACTGAATAAAGAAAGTAGAGGATTAACACATAAACAGGCCTCTTCAAGATCCAAGTTCACTCCTTTCTCTCCTCAAAATGACCCTCCACACAGAATCTTCAAAGATGATATAGACCCTGAACAGTGAAATTATTTTCCTCCAGGTCTCCTTTTGTAAGTTTTAACTAAATACATCTATGTATTTACAGCTTGCTGTGTAATTTCGACTACAGTGGGTAGTAACTATTGGTTTTTTAGTAAGAATATAAAACCTTTAAAATGTTTGCATGTACATGGGTTACTTTTTCATGCCGGCAGGCGATGATTATTTAAAAGAATTAAGGTCTGTTTTAGATTGTCATTTCAAGGCCATAAATCGTGAACTGTGAATAGTTCAACTTATAATTAAAAAAGTTAAATGTGAATGGTGTGACAACCAACTCGTATAATGTAACATTTTTTTAGCATACCGACGTCATAAAAAATGATGTCATAGAATAAAAGGCATTTAATAGTAATATTATCATTGGTTCATATTACATAGTGTCTACAGGACAACGGTCGCCAAGCCGGCCTCCGCGAGCCACCGACAATTCGCAAGGCAAGGCTTTGTCTGTAGCTGGCTTGAAATACATACGAGTATATATTATGGAAACTTACATCCCTGATAAGATACAAAGTACCCATTTTAAAATGTCTGTTTAAAATGCCTATGTCAATTGTATGCTACCACAATGCCAAAAATAATTTATTTTTTCGTTGTATTATTTTTATGTTGATTAATTTTTTGAGCTTATTTTTCAATTATTTTATTAGAATATCTCTATTTTTATAATAACTTTTAAGGTTCCCATCAATGTAATATATAATTGAAGAGGAGGTATTTCTAGCAAATCTGAACGAAATATGAGAAAGAACAAGGCACAGAAAATAAAAAAAAATGAATATTCATTTAGACTTTTACAAAAAGGACTTTATCTAAGACACTAAAAAGGTTACAAAACATTACTTAGAACACTTCTTTCCTATGAAAAAGATAGCTGCCAAAAATATGGAAAAAAATAATCGAAGATAATATTATTGATTCTGAAATTTGAAATATGAGACTGACAAAAATGACGTTTAAATAAGTGGTCTCAGTAACAAAATTATTAAGGCATTTGCCCCGGTAAGACGAGAGGTTTTGGGTTCGAGTCCCAGTTGCGAACGTTATCTTTTTATTTTTATTTTTATTTTTCTGTGTCTTGTTCTCTTTCATATTTTCGATTAGATGATTAGTTTTATCTTCTTCTTTTATTGATATTTTACATTGATGGGAATAACCTTCAAAGGTTATAAAAATAGAGTTGTTCTAGTAGAAATCGAACTAATTTACTTACTTAAGGTGCCGCTTCCCCGCTAAAAAAGAAGAAGATGGAGAGATATGTAATTACGAATGTTGGACAGAGCGCGTTAATATTTTAAATTATAAAATTGAAGATAAAATTGTGAAAATGTTTAATAAAACATGACTCGTTTAAAAATAGAGCAAAAATCTCGTGGAGGATCATTTAAAGAAACATTGTGAATTTTTTCACAGCTATAACTTGTAAAATAATAGAAACAAACGTGTTTTTAATAATTTTCGGAGCACACTTTGTGATTTTTTTCTATCGAGTCAATTTCAAATAATTTGCCTTTCGGCGTGGAACGCGTGTAGGTATTTATTATCTTCAATAAAAACATATATTTTTTTAACAGCTTAAAAACTTCAAAGGTTTAAGGAAGATATATGTAAGAAACCGGTAGAAATTCGGGTAGCGGCGGCTTAAACAATCACTTATGAAGCCTCCGTCTAGTAAATTCACATTCAAAAAATGAAGCTAAAAACTAGAGAGCAATGGTTTAGGTTTATTTGTTTATGAGTTCATATTATATTCACATTTTATGTTGGATATGTTTTTATAAGTTGTAAGAAAGAAGAAAAATAATTACGTAAATAATAAACGAAACCTTTATCCTCGTCAGCACGTGAGAACGAGTCTAAACCTTATTATATTTCCCAACGAAAACAATTATACCGCGAACACGAACCGACATGCTCTGTTTAAAACTTGTGCAACGAACAAACATTACGTCGACGGATAATTCATAAACAGATATCCATATTATCGGATTAGCAGTGTTCCCACATAAAATCTATCAATGCGTTTTATGCAACGACTAACCGAGTATATCAAACAGTTTATTGATTCTGCTAATTAGAAAACTACTAACAGATTCCAAACGCGTCGTTTTACTGACCACGACTCTTCGAGAAATTTTAAATGCCTATGAGTAGGCGTGCAGGCAATGTGTGCCAAATTAAACGTCGAATGAAACCATTCAATAAATTGAGAAAAAATCTTATCCCGTTTGACACATTTTTTCAACACATTGCTTTAAACTTCATGGTGTGAAAAAAATTGGAAACGATCTGAAGAAAATATATATTATCAGAGGAAGCTATTTGCGGACGTTAAAACAAAACTTTGATAAATTGATCATTTTAACCCGTCAGGCTAATTTGTTCGCTTTTTGCTCATAGAAATTGTTGTGTTTCCCTTACTAGCGATAACTATGACCATAAAGAAAAAACACCACGCTTTATATTCAAATCTAAAAATTTACCCCAAAAGAAGTAAAATGTGCACCTTTTTAAAACCAAAGTTCAGGATCGCAATTTGAAAACAAAATTCAATCTTTGGGAATTTTTGTAAAATTATTTTTACATGGAACGACAAAAAAGTGAGGTGTCAACAACGTCTAAAATACGTTTAAAATATATTTTTTTTTGTTTTTTCGTTATCAGTAATTTTAGTTAGAAAAAACGTAAAGTGAACCATTTTTAAAACTTTTTATGTTTGAATTCAATAATTTTATATTTCAAAAAATTTTGTGTTTATTTTGAATTAGAGGCCATCCATAAATTACGTCACACGAATTTCAACCCCCCATACCTCTTGTCACACTTCTTTACTCCCCCCCCCCCCCCACCCCTTAATGTGTGACGTAATTTATGGATGGCCCTTATAAACCTTGAGAGTGTATTTCATCACCTTTCAAAAACAGTAGTCGTTAGTCTTCAGATGCGTTCAGAAATATTTCATTTATTTGGAATTTATTGTAAAGCGGAAATACTTTGACCTTTTTACAAATAGGCCCGAGGCCTGGGGGGTTAATTTCTTCTAGTTTGCCCAGTGATTTTTAGAGACGTTCGAAGATACTTTCTAACTACGGGCACTCGAAAAATATGTACGAAAAATTATTACGAAAACCTGCAAAACTTTATAAAATTTTATTAAACTCGATTATTTTTCTTATGTGAAAAGTGCGATCGTATTTAATATACAAACCTTCATCATTATCTATACAATTCCTATTGAACAAGTACTATCATTTCTCCGAAAGAAACAGGATAGGGAAAATAAAAAAAATAAAAATGATTTAACTGATTGCCAGCTTGCAAGGCACTCTTCGTTTTTCAGGTGATTTGTAATTTAACACTACGCTTGAAAATGAAGTTTTCACATTCGCGTTCAAACAACGTGACGCGCAGCGCCGAGCTGGTGCTGGTGCCGCTGGTGGGATCATTTGCGGGAGGGATGCAATTTTCTTTGTATAAAAATCACCGCATATTTCATAAAGAGAATATTATGCTTGAAAATATTCTGCAATCAAAATCCAACGAGTGTTTTAAGCCACAAACAGTGGATATTGTGATATTTTCGTATGAGGTAGGTAGTATATTTTATCGAGTATGCTTATAAGAATTTTAATTTTAAATATAGTAATGTGAGCTGTGCATATTCATGCACTTTACATGACAAGTTTTTCCTTAGTAATTTTGTTGATTGTAAATAGATTAGAAAGTGAAACAGGTCGTTAACAATAACTTTAACCAAGATAATTTGCGGCGCCCGAATTCGAATCCCGCACAAACGACTCCTCCCTGACCCTGACCCTGACCCATAGTGAGACTATGGCATCCTCAATTAAGGTTTGTTATGAGGCTGAGGATATTGGGGAAACGAAGGAGACGGGGAGGGAAAGGTTGGAAGTACCTGGCTATTTAGATCTGTTCAAAAGCCATTTCAAGCAATATTTGAGTTCTGAATGGTTGTCCAACAGTAGGGCGGTGCCAAGAGTATCTTCCACTCCAATTTGGGAATGGGTACCGCCGCCCCGGGAACTTTATTGGATAATCAACACCTCTACTATATGTCACCCCAAGTGGTTCGCTACGTTTGGTGACTTAGCAGGGATGCCTGGATTCCTAACAGGGGTGAGGTTTGTTCAGGTCTTGGCAGTGTATGCGTCTGCCCACCGGCTGCATGGCCGGTCGGATCGTGAGAGAGTGGTTGAGGGAGTCCCTTTGACTTCTCCTGGAGGGAGGGATTCATATGTCTGTCACTCCTGGACACTGACCCCCAGCTTCCTACCCACACCTAATACCCCTTTCCCTCCCAAAACTTCCTCTTCTTCTTTTCCTAAAAAAGACTCTCCACGTAGCATCGAATAAATTGTAAAACAACACAATTTAATCAAATAAAATTAATGTGAGCATGCTGGGATTGGAACCCAAGATCTCCGAATTGTCGAGAGCCTTGTCCCTCGACCACGCAGGCCGTAAAATGTATAATACATACGACTATTAAATTCTCGTATGAAGATATGGATTACGATTGGATTAAATTAAGCATTTTCTAACCACTTTTTTGCAAACTCAAAATTTTTATACGGAAAATATCAACATAAACTAATAATAAAATAAACATTGGAAAGGAAAACAATGAAAGGAGAATTAAAAGCCGGTAAAAACATTTTCACGATCAAGTTGTTGAAATTGGAAACAAATTGTTGGTAATCAACAGAAAACGATAAAAAACAGATTTTTCACGAGAACAGACCAACCTACGTAAATTATTATTTTATGAATTAAAACTTTATTATTGTCGACAAGAGTGTTAATTGATTTATTATTTTTATACAAAATTATAAAATCTTTAATTGACAGCTCTAATTTGTTGGAACTAATTTGCATTAGCATACCCGCTAGACAAACTCGTAGTAAAGATATTTTTAAATGCAACAATAAACTCAACACTAATTACTCTATATACTCACCAATTCCAAGAATCCATAACCTTGCGAATAAATACTGCGAATCTATAGTTATATTTAGTGTTGACAGTTTTGAATGTTTCAAAAATCAACTAATCTCGATTTTATCTGCTAATAATTAACTTTTATTATTTTTTCGTTTTTCTCATAAAATATTTTCTCATCTAAACCTCACCAGTAAAATGTATACTTACTTTATAATATTTTCGCGGTTCTATTTACACTTTGTTCTATGTCAGGTCTTATTATTAATAATATGTATAAATATTTAAAGCTAAATTGTATTAGTTTTTTTGCAAGTACAACGTGAACTATTTCATTTCATTTCTTTTTTATGTTGTAATATTCTTTACCTAACGAGTCGATTGCATTCATATTTATTCTGTTTTATGGATTATGTAATACATGTAATTAATATTATTTATTATATATTTGCTTCTTTTCTTGTAAAAGCCCACTAGGGCGTTAATAAATATAAAAAATAAATAAATAAAAAGAGGCGGAGAGAAGAGCTAAAAAGAATGGAGTTCCAGAAATGTTCTCAAAGAAACCATCCGGGATGAAATAGGCTGCGAAATTACCCTGTCGTGTCGGAGGAACTTAAACCCATACGAAAAATAAAATAAAATCCAAATTGCGAGATGAATAAATTGCATCATCGGGATGCGAAGTCGGGAGATGTATCCTTGGTAATTGCAAACGGTTGAGGAAATAATATAATGATGGAGAATAATAATAACACATATTATCTGAGGCATTTTCTCAGACATTCCTGTTAAAGCTAGTCACACACAAGAGATATAACCTCATAAAATATATGGGGGCGTGGCCTATATCACCATATCGTTCGCCGCGCGCCGTGCAAACCCATACAGTCGTCACAGATGGGTAATATGGGGTGTTAATGTTAATTAGGGTAGTTAAGGAACGTACTTGACTTAATTTAACCAGTTATTCCTGACATTATTTGGAGTAAAAAAATTAAATAAAATTTTGGTCTATTTTGGTCTAAATTTGGTCTTTCAACATTTTTTTGAAATTTTTTTTCATCAAAATCAAACAACCGAGTAACCGCGCAACCCCTCACCCCTATTCTAACTGCCTAACACATACTGATTTTTTAAGATTTAAGTTGAAAAAAAACATCAAAAAAGTCACCACAGACCAAAATTTTGTTTAAATTTTTTACTTGTAAAAATTATGTTAGGATAAAGTAACACTCTGTGTATTATTGACGGTTTTGTGGGATAAATGGCCACACCCACTTATACTATGGTTATATCTCTCGTGTATAAAAACAAATTGTTAAAAAATAATAAATGTTTTCAGAAAAGCAGTGGTGATGGCGACCCCATTATGTTAATTAATTATTTAGCTTATATAAAATGACATAAAATGAGACACTTATGCGTAGACAAAAATGATACGTCATTATGTATGGTTCCATGGCAAATTTTTTTCATCACTTTTAATGACTTTTCAATTTTAATTTTCAAAGGAAGTTTTGAGTTGAGTTGATTTTGAGTTGTCCGGATAACTACCGCACATAGCATGTGTGAGCACGACAACACAAAGACCATTCTAGGATAATCTACTCCAGTGACTGTTTTCTATAAAAGCACAAGGCTGCAACAACAATCGCCAGTAAATTGGATCTCAATTTGCTGTAATAAAAAAGTGAATAAGTGCAATATCAGCGGCCATCTTGGATTCTGTACGCCCATACTTTGTGCTTACATTATGTTGCGCGATACTTTTCCATTTTATATTGTGAAGAAAGTGACTTGAGGTTGCGGCCATTCAATTCATAATGTGATTTATTGCAGTTCACCGAAGATTGATTCAACTCAAAATTATTATCCAATATAATTTCACATCGAAATATAATCAATAACTTCAGTTACAAATTGCAGCAAATTGTTCGATACTTATTCATTATGTGTTGCAAGTATTATTTGACTTGTGATAAATTACCATTTAATATAAAATTACCAGTTTAGGTCATTCAAGATTAAAATTTTGCCTCCATTTCAACATTATTTCACGTTCATATCTTCAAAAGTTGGGCTTGAGGAAGAATTATCTTGAATAAATTTTATTGTGGAAATGAGTTTAACTCGAAAGATTCCTTTATTTAATTAATTCCCTTACTCTTTCACTTCTTGCCTAAAAGTTTTCCCCGATGGTGAGAGGTGGTTATTTTAACGAAACGGCAAAAATTTCATCACAAATGTATATCTTGCGATAATTCTAAAACATTTATTGCAAAGATTGTGATAGCAAACCGAAATGCGTTTTTAGTAAAAATTTGATAACAGAACTACTTGTAAAAATTAACTAATTTTAACATTGATCTCCTTACCAATAAACGTGTTTTATTTCTTCGAAATTCGCAAATTCACTTTGTGGCGTCATTATTAATTTAATGAGAACAAATAACTTTGTGAACACCACTATTTAATTAACAATACCGACATTTTTCAAAAACCATGTTTTCTTTGTCAGGATAATAGGTTAAGTTAATTATTATGTCGATATTGTTAATTAAATAGTGGTGTACACAAAGTTATTCGTTCTCATTAAACGTGTTTTAAATTGAACACAATTTTTAAACAAACATTTACCAACATTAATGTTTTTTTGGGCACAACGGCTATGGGAGCACCCATATTATGTTTACATGGGGCCTTAAAGAGTCGGAGATGTATGAATGCGGTGAGGTGCAGGCCACCAAACATGTGGTCAACGAATGCCCGCTCCATTAATTCCCCGGCAGGATTGATGACGTCCGCCTGAGGCCCTAGACTGGCTCGTCGACCTAGATGTCCCCCTCTGACCCCCCCCCCCCCACCATACGAAAGAAGAAGAATAATGTTTTTTTAACATTAATTCCACGCAAGAGGCCCCGAGTACAATAATTTCCCTGAGGGTCTATGTCATCTTTGAGGTTGCTTTGTAGAGGGTCTTTTTGTGGAAAGGAAAGAGTGAACATCGGTCTTGAAGAGACCCATGTTGTAGGAAGAAGGAAACTCAAAGGCCGGCAAATTTTTCCACAGCCGAGCTTTTGAATTCAGGAATGAGTCGTAGGTGCGATCCATGCCAACTGTGTACAAATTTTGAGCATCCGTTTGGCGTGTTTCCCGATTATGCACCGGTTCCGAAGTAATCTAAGACGCTAGCTTCTTGGTGCATCTTCCATTGAAATATCGGTAGAACAAGGACGGCATTCGCATCCGACGCTTGTGGTCTAAAGATTACTATCCTTTTGTTAAGATGGGAGAATCTATCAATTGTTTATCGGCTTTGTAAAATTTAAAACACGTTTATAAGGATGGCCCTATGTAACTAGTTTCAGTATTAAAAAAAAGACTTTCTTTACTGTAGCGCAGTACATATATTTTGTACGTATAAAATTTAAATTAAATTGGTAGAGATTATACAATAGAACACTTTCATAAAAGTACAGTAATGCCTTGAACGGTTAACCCGGCGAGAGTGTGGTGAAAAAATGTAACAAGAAGGATGTGGCAGGGTATGACATGCCCGTTTACAAATTTGACTGTAAAACTTGATTCTTAAGAAAAATCATTATAATAGTATTTTTTTATTAAAGCAAGACTATATTATAACGCAGGGGTTCCCAACCCCGTGCCCGCGGGCACCATAGCGCCCACGGAACGATTCATATGTGCCCGCCACTATTCGATAGAGAGAGAATTTTTTCATTTATTTATTGTTGTTATACGCCCATATGGGCTTTTACATAGATTATACAATAATATTTAAGATATCGAGGATTATACATAAATAGAATTTAAATCAAAAGTTATAAAAATGAAAACATTTAAAAAATATAAAGGTAGTTTTTGAAGATTATAGCGTAAAACCGTGAAATATTTGAAACAATATAACATTTGACAATAACATAGAATAAAATACAATATAAAACATTACAATAACACATCAAATCGTTAAATATATTACACCCACGTTACAATAATTTGTAGGATTCCACAAAGTGTTGGTTTAAAATGCATTTTAGATTATAAAGGGAATCAGCGAATATATCTACAATATCACCAAACTTGTTGCCTAAATCATGCATCCTATTGGTAAGTGAGTGTGATTGATAGTTGGTTGTGTATGTGTTGCAAAAGAATGTAATATTTTGTCTAGTATTCCTTGTCGGTACATGGAGTTTAATGGTACTAACAATGGCAGGGCTGTCAATTAGGTTGTTCATGACTCTGTATAATAAAATTAAATCTGAAATGATTCTTCTGTCAGATAGCGTAATTAAATTAAGTCGATTCATCAAACTTATATAATTAATGTTTTCTATTGGGATTTTGAGCTTGAAATTTAAGTACCTAAGAAATTTGTGTTGAACCCGTTCTATTTTGTTAGAGTGTACTTTATAGAAAGGGGACCAAATAGGTGAATTATATTCCACTTGATTTCTAACTAATGAAATATAGAGTGTTTTCATGCAATCAAAGGACTTAAAATCAGTTAAGGTTCTACAAAGGAAGCCAAGCATCTTTAAAGCCTTATTAGTTATTTCATCTATATGTGCTGTGAAAGTTAAGTTTGAATCGAATATAACTCCCAAGTCGCGAATTTGTGATACTGGTGTTAATTTAACATTATTTAAATTATATTCATGTAAGATTTGAGAATGAGTTCTGGAAAATCGAATTACTTGACATTTCTCAATGTTCAAAAATAACATATTTTGTTTGCACCATTTAAAAAGTTCATCTAAATTAGCTTGTAAAATTAGGCAATCATGTATATTTCGTATTCTTTTAAACAATTTTAGATCATCTGCAAAAAGTAGGACTTGTACATCTTTAAATATATTTACAATGTCATTAATGAATATTAAGAAGAATATTGGGCCGAGGTGGGACCCTTGCGGGACACCACTTGTGGCCTCGAATACATAGGATTCTATAAAATTAATCCTGACACTAAGCACTCTATTACTGAGGTAACTGATAATCCATGTCAATAAACTACCTTTGATGCCCAACAGTCTGAGTTTAGATATAAGAATGTGATGTCGAACCTTATCAAATGCTTTACTGAAATCGGTGTAAATAGAATCCACTTGTTGTTTCAGACTAAGGGATTCGCATATGTAATTATTATAGATAGTTAAATTACTTAAGGTAGATCGACCTCTGATAAAGCCATGTTGGTTAGGAACAATAATATTGTTGATAGGTTTTACAATGGTATCTAATACTAATGACTCGAAAAGTTTGGGTAAAGCAGACATAATGCAAATAGGTCTATAGTTTGATATATCGCTTTTGTCACCTTTTTTATGAATAGGCGTTAAATAACTCTTTTTCCACAAAGCCGGAAAACAGCCAGAAGCTAAGGATTTGTTAAAAAGTTTATGTAAAGGATATATCAAACTATCAATGCAAGTTATTAAAAATATGGGAGGAATACCATCCGGTCCAGCAGATTTATTACTATCTAATGCTTTAATGCCCCTTTCTATGGATTCTAAATTTATGAAACATTGGCTTAGGTTTAATGACTCTTCTACTGACGTACTGGAGACTGCATTGACGGGAATATCTTTATCGTAAACACTTTTAAATGAATCAGCAAAGAGATTTACTATACCCTCAATACTGTCAGCACATTTTTCTTTAAAGTACATGCTATTAGGATATCCACAGTTGTCTTTTCGTTGAGATTTAGTAAAATTCCAGAATTTTTTCACATTGTGATGATGTACCTCATTTTCTATTACATTAACATAATCACTATAGCATTTTAATGATAATTCTTTACATTGTTTTCGTAGTTTAGAAAATGTTATATAATCGTTAGGATTTCTGGTATGTTTATATTTTCTATGGATACATTTTTTTTTATTAATTAAACTAGTTAGTTCCCTTGAAAACCATTTTGGATAATTAAATGATGTGAAGCTAACCCTGGGAACAAATTGTTCTATAGAGGTATTTAAAATCGAGTAAAAGTATTCAATTTGATCATTAATATTATTTTCCTCATCTAAAAAAGACCAATCTGTTTGGGTAAGGTACTCAGTAATATGATGGTATTCAGCTTTGGAAAAGTTATACGATGGGGCACTTGTTTTTTTTGAAGATGTTAAAGGCATATTTGTTATGATAATGTCCAATGGTGGGTGGTGTTGATCTAACGGTAATAATAATTCGTCGGATAACTCAACCACTATTTTCGAATCACTTGAAAACACTAAATCCAACATTCGATTGTTAAAGTTGAAAATCTTGTTTGATTGAGTTAATCCCAGGAATACTGACATATCACGAATTTCACTGCATTTAGCACACTGTAATTCGGCTTGGTTTATAGCAGGTATGTTGTCATCTTGGCTGGTCCAGTTAGGAAGGTTATAATCACCGGCAATAATGAATTTTGCTTTAGGATATTTGAATTTGAGTGCTTCTATGTCCTCATTGTGATTTTTATACGTTTGCAAATCCGATGCAGGTGGGATATAGACACAGCTGATAATAATTTTTCCATTAGGTATATTGAGCAATACAAAAATTTGTTCAACACTTTTGTGTTTAACCGGTAATTTAATAGATGGTATATTCTTGGATACGCAAAGCATCACACCTCCCCCGTTAGACTTTTTGCTCGTAATAGAATTTCGATCACAACGATATGTGGTATAGTGATGTAGGCCTAATTCTGACGAGCTGATATCAGCATTTAACCATGTTTCAGTTAAAAACAGAATGTCGTGTGAGAAGATTGGGGAGTTAGTTTTAAGTTGGTGCAATTTCGTGCGCATTCCCCGTACATTTTGATAATATCCTGTTAGTCTAGAAAATCTGTTCTGTTTGTTTTTCAGTTTTTTGCTTGGGTTTTGATGATTTTGGGAATTCCATTGAAATGTTTGATTCGTAAATCGACTTCGCCCTTTTCTTTCCTCTCTTCTAATTCCTTCCAGAGGTCAGTTAAATGCTGCCTTTGTTGTAGAGTCCTGTCAGGTTTGATTTTAATTCCATTAGAAAGAATAGTTTTGTTAAATAGTATTAATTTCGCCTGTTTGACTTCATCAAATTCTAATTTAATTGGCCTGGTTTTGTTTAGAATTTTACTTCCAAGTCTGTAAATTTTCACATCTTCTAGATTGAACTCGCTATTAATTTCACTAAGAGCTGCTAACACCTTTTTTCCATCCTCCAAGACACTCACCGTGGTTGAGTTCGAATTACACTCGGGGACGTTGAGTAAAATGACGTTCTTCGAGCGGGTCTTGCGTTCCTCTATCTCAGCAAGCACGTCACAAATTGGTGTTGTTTCCTGTGGTAATACTTTCTTTTCAATGATTTTTTCGAATGTCATAACTTTTCCTTCAAGAACTCCAACAGTTACTCCAAGGTCTTGCATAGTTCCAGATAGATTAGAAAGTTTACTGAGTATTTTTGCCATTTGATCTTTTGTTATTTTCAAGGCAGGATCGGTAATGGCATTGTGGATGCTATTTATCTCCTCCTTAGCTTTGTTTAAGAAAGCAATTGCTTCATTATTATTCATTTCGAAAATGAGATTTTTTTTTTATAAAAGAAAAGAATGTAGGTGACAACCCTGCTCGCAATGTACAGGTAATTAGCAGTAGTAGGTAGCGGTAGCGTCCGCAAGTGTTATCCAGTAAGTGCGAGGGAGAGAATACGTCGCTACCTGATCCTGTCACTTGTTAGAGCGAGACGTAGGGAACACTGCACACAAATGATTATTAAACAAATCGATTTATAAATTTTGATAACAATGTTGAATTTTTAGGTTGATTTTGCAATGGTTATTAATAAATAAACGTAGTGCACTAAATTATGTTGCAGTACACTGAGATTTGTTTAAATACACTGTTTTATTTATTCTATTTGTAAGTTTCAAGTAGGACACAGAAAAAAAAACTCGACAGCTGTCAATGATATTTATTGTTCATAAACATTAATTAAGAATGTGAATTATTTTTATTTATTTGTTAGAGTTTTATTATTTTGGAACATTTTTGTTTATTATTTATTAATAAATTATGAATATAAGAAAATAAATTATGGGAAAATGAGAAGTTATGGAAGGAGTTTGTCGATTAAAAATAGGTGGTGCCCACCACCCTACCGATATTTTAGAATGTGCTCTAGAGTACAAAAAGATTGGGAACTCCTGTTATAACGTATGGGAAATAAAACGTTTGAGCCATTTTAACAATTTTTATATTTTACTGTAATGGAAACTAGTCACTAGGAATTTTCAACAAAAATTTTCACTCTCAAAAAAAAACTACAAAGGAATTAAAAAAAAAAACAAGTTTTATTAAAAAAAAACTTAAAGATATAATAGAACATGAAACAAGTAACTATATAAACTAAAAAAAAAATAATAAAAAGTATTATAAACATCTAAGGAACTGGAGTTCAAATCAGTACAAAAGGATTTTCTAATAATTCTTCCAGCATTGACCGATGTCGGATTTCTTCACTGTGAACGTCCATTTTCTATTAAAATCTACAATGCAACAAATAAATTAAGTTAAAATAGCAGAAAAAGAAATGTCAGTTTTTGTCGCGAAATAAATACACCAGCTATGTGGCAGGGTATCACATATCCGAACGCTGTTAGCAAGCGTATAACTCGAGCGGAGTCTGCGGCGACACTGCGATCACGCCACTATCCCCACCCGCACCCTTTTTACTCAAGCTACTCAAAGCTACAACAGGTTTGAAGGTCACAAACAAAAAATACACGCAAATAAGTAACATGGTGGGTATGACATACCCTGCTACACTCTCGCCGGGTTAAAGCTTATGAGTTTTTTGGTTATTGAATATCACGTGATAAATTGGATGTGCTCAGGCAAGTGTAAAGTACAAATTGCGTGACTGAAGACGAATCGTGACACTAACGCGTTTGGAACAAAATTTAATTGATTATCGGCTATCATCAAAATGCTCCCTAGCAAGTCACCCAACGCAACTTTGGTAACATTAACATAATATTATAAAGGTAGGTACTTACCGACGAGAGCTATTGAAAGTTTTGACAAGTTAAGATAATTTATTAAATCGGACATGTGGGCGGCGGTAGATGTGGCCAAAATTATAAATAAACGTTCTGGTAGATGCATGTATTCGAGGCGTTAAATATTACTTTGATTTATGATAATGTTAGGTAATATTATTGTCGTGTTTCAAGATTCGATTCAAGCGGTCTTCTGAGCATGTTGTAATTTTTTCTCGAGTATACCGAATTCTAGGGAGGTGCCACTTAGATAACACATTTTTTAAATCTTTTTCTTAATCGTTTGTGTTTTTTTTCCAGTCGACTTTTATTCATTATAGTGGTGTGTCCTTTGTTCGTAAACGAAATTTGTATGCAGACAAGGTAATTTAATTCAATTTCTTGGTTAGGTTTTTATTTTATTTTATTTAGATATTTCACGGATAGTAGAAGATCCAGGAAGAAGATATCAGATTATTTCAAAAGCCGTTTCTCTTAGGAAAAAAGAGTGGAACGAAGTGAATAATCGACACGAAAGAAGGGGAGGAGGAGATAAGATGCAATAATAAACAACAAGGGTCAGTTAGAAGTAAGAAGATTCAAGAAGAGAGAAGATTGAACAAGAGTCGGTAAGAAGTTAGAAGATTCACGAAGAGACAAGACGATCCAACAAGAGGCGAAAAGATGCAAGAGGAGGCAAGAAGAGACAAGAAGAGCTAAGAAGACGCAAGAAGATGTAAGAAGATGAAAGTAGAGGCAAAAAGAGGCAAGAACATCTAAGAAGAGATTAGAAGAGCCAAAAAGGGATTAAAGACAAAAATAAACTAGAAGCGGCGGTAAGAAGTAAAAAGATTTAAGATGTTCTAAGAAGAGGCAAGATGAATTAAGAAGGGGCGAGAAGGCGTAAAAAAGGAAGAAGAGGCAAAAAAGAGCTAAGAAAAGGCTAGAAAAGAAAATAAAAGATATGGATAGTAAGAAGTAAGAAAGATCAAAAATATACAATATGCAAGAAGAACTGAGATGAGCCAAGAAGGGGCAAGAAAAGCCAAGAGAAACTAGAAGAAACGAGAAGAGACGAGAAGAACCGAGAAAAGTCGAGATGTAAGGAAGAGCCAAAAAATTGACATAGACACTGTAAGAAGAGGCAAGACGAAGGAAGACATAAAGAGGAAAATTTCAAATCCTCAATATTCCTTTACTCCCACCCATTCAAAATTCCAATATTGGCTTTTTAGGTTGCCATGTACACCAGTCGATTAAATTCCAACCTCCTTCCCATCCCCATAGCACGTTTTCTAAGTACTAACAAATCAGTGCCCCCTGGTATACCAGTCTCACAAAGTTGAAAATTGAAAAACCCAAAACTAAAAATTATGCAAAATTGCAATGAATTTTAAGATTTTTTCAAATCAATTATGCTAATGAATAATAATAATAAGAGCTTAAATCATTCAAATCTACCAATTTTAAAGATAAGTTTAGTGTCATCCTATAAGGTATTCGGGGGGAATAATTCACCTTTTTCAAAGATAGACTAACATGGAATATTTTAACATTACCATAAAAAATATGACTTAAACAAACTTGAATTTAATTGTTAGCACAACACGTGTTATTTTTGTTATGTTCAAATTATACAAACAGAAAGTAAAATTGCTGACACTCAATTGTGATGTCCGTCAAATATTTTGTTTTCAGTGTTTAGGACTTTTACGATACTATCTTAGAAAGTGAGCATTGTTGTGGTTGGTCACGCGGAAGGTTTTTGAAAGTTTGCTTTTATTTTTGTTTAACATACCTTTATTATTATCACACATTAGACCAGAAGTGAAAAGCAGCTATGGCCAATATTGAATCATTCGTCTTCATTGTGCGACATTTTAACTTGTCATCCTATTTTGAAACATATTAAGAGTAATGTACCAACATAATCTTACTTAATATTATAAACGCGAAAGTTTGTATGGATGTATGTGTGTTTGTCACTCTTTCACGCAAAAACTACTAAATGGATTTTAATGAAACTTTACAATAATATAGCTCATACATCAGAATAACATAAAGGCTATATATATAATGGTAAGCTCTGGCGTTATGAAATTTGTGTAAATGAAAATTTGTGTATTTCAAATATTTTAGCGGCAGGGAGGATAGGCAGAAGGTAGAGAGAAGAGATTAGAGAGGGGGAAGGTGGAAGAGAATGGGGACGTATGGGAAAGGACATGCAAGGAGAATCAATTTATTTCTTTGAATGGCATTACAAAGCATGCCGGGGATCATCTTGTATTATGTAATATATATTGCGTTATTTCATGATTTTAGTAGGTAACGTTTAACGCTGTTTTCGGTAGGTAAATCTTTACTGAATAATATTATATGTATTGTTGAAGTGAAAACTTCTTTAGCACCGTTCTGATTTGAAACTCGATGAATCAAAAAATAGCGACACTAAAAAGAGACAAACACATAAATCTATAGAATTTAGCCTGCGAGAGAATGAGATATTATAATCGGTCTCCTCTTTGTGCGGTGCTCCGAAGTCTCCCCACTTTTGTCTATTTCTGAAGGTTTCACTTCTACCGCGTGTGATTGCACACTCTGATTTTTTATTTATTTATTTGTATTCATTAAAGGGGAATACTTAACATTATGTATTCCTATGTAACCATTTTATGGTAGTCGGCATTTATTTCCGTGCATCAATTCGGTTTTAATGTGGCAGAATATGAAAGCTAATCAAAGCAAGCATTTAACTACTTTAAAATTTTATATAGATATACCAAGTCGGTGATAATCCTTCGGTATGACAATTTAAAGATATTCATTAACATCACCAACAGCCTGAATGAAGGCGATTCCTGCCTAGCCATATTCCTAGACTTAGCCAAAGCATTCGACACGGTTTCCCACCCCATTCTTCTGGAAAGACTATCTCAAATAGGCATCCGGGATTCAACTCTTAACTGGTTCTCCTCATACCTAACTGGAAGATCACAAACCGTGAAAATTAACAACATAGCTTTAAGCAACCCTTTACCAATCCAATTCGGAGTTCCACAAGGAAGTGTTCTAGGCCCTATTTTGTTCCTCATATACATCAATAAACTCTGTAACCTACCCATAACCGGAAAAATAATATCCTTTGCAGATGACACTGTGCTTATAGCTCGACATAAAAATTGGAAAGGAGCATTCGACATAGCTCAATATGACATAGGTCTGGTAAAGAATTGGTTAGATGATAATCTCCTCACCCTCAATGCTGGTAAAACTAAATTCTTAACCTTCAGTCTATCTGCTGCAACCCAACCTTCTATCAATCAGAAAATAACAATTCACTCCTGTCCAAGTCCCTACTCTTCCTGTACTTGCCCAAATTTGGAAAAAGTATCTCATATAAAATACTTGGGGGTCCTAATTGATCACCATCTTCGTTGGGATCAGCACTTAGCCAGTCTAACTCCCCGAATTCGCAAGCTCTCTTATGTTTTTCGAACTCTAAGAAATATACTTACTCCTATAACACTAAAAACGGTTTACTATGCTCTCTGCCAATCCCAGTTAGCATATGGCATCATAATTTGGGGCGGCTGTGCTCTTAATTTTATTGATCCTCTGCAAAAAGCCCAAAAAACGATTTTACGTGCTATCAACAAGCGACCAACAAGATATTCCTCCAATAGACTCTTCACAGAATATAATGTCTTAAACATACGGCAACTTCATCTAAAATTTACACTAACACATTTCATGTTCAAATACAAGAAAAAAACTCTTTTACATCACAGTTACACCACCAGAACAATAACCAAACGACACTACAATGTTCCTACACTACGCACCACATCAGCTCAAAGACATTTCATGTACCTAGCTCCTAAAATGTTTAACCTTCTCCCCGAGAACCTAAAATCCGAAACCCAACCCCATATCTTTAAAAAAAAATTATCAAAATGGATCCTTACATTCAGTAACGATGATGAGTAAAAATTTGCTATTTTAATTGAATTGTAATATAATTGATAAAACTTGTAACATAAATTAATTTAATGTGTTAATTAAATTACTAACTTAATTTGTTACTAAATATGTTACTTAAACTACTTAAATGAATTGCATAAGTTAATAGCTGTACACTGTACCTACACAATCTGTAATCTTCATCCGCCATAACACAGGGACATCCCTAGCATGGCGGATGAATTAACACAATTTTTTGTTCATTGTATAAACTTCTTTTAATAAATAAATAAATAAATTAATTTAACAGAATGACGCAGTTCAACTAAATTGCTGATTTTAAAACTTATAAAACATGTGAATTTATTTTGTATTCTTTCAATAGTTTGTACGAGTACATGAACATTAAAATTAATATATAAATCTTGGTATTTTGATAAAGAATAAGAATATTTTTGATTTGTACGAGTGTCAAGGATAAGTCAATGTCAATTTCATCAATAAATAATCAAATTAATTCGTAGATTTCGTGTTTCCTTTCTCTTGGTAACAAATTAAAATACGGGTATGTTTTAAGGTTTTCACGGCCAAAAAGTATTTTTGTTATTGTTTTTGGGGTGTTATGCCGTGTTTCGCTATCTCCTTCTTTAGCCAACGTTTCGGACAGCGTTACAGTGTCCATCATCAGGGCAGATGAGTGATGATGGACACTGTAACGCTGTCCGAAACGTTGGCTAAAGAAGGAGATAGCGAAACACGGCATAACACCCCAAAAACAATAACAAAAATTAAAATACGGGCCATAAAAAACATTATTACGAACTTTTACTATGATTAACCAAATACTATATTTGCATTATATAATATACGACTACAAATGAATGAGTATTTGAATGAAAATCCGATACGATTACCAAAACTCTGATAGTTATGATTTCACTTGATAGCTATTTCGCTCTCCCAAGTCAATGTCTAAAATTGATGAAACCATTTTGTCAATTATTGAAAACAATATTTTTTTTAATTTTCGTTATTTATTTTTGAGATGTTATGCCATGTTGCGCTACCTCCTTCTTTAGCCAACGTTTCGTGCACCGTTACAGTGTCCATCGTCAAGGCAGATGTGTTGGCTAAAGAAGGAGGTAGCGCAACACGGCATAATACCCCAAAAATAATTATGGCTGTGAAAAACAATAAAAAATTAATAAGAATATTTTTTAAATGTAAACGCCCTAAATGAAGCAAATTCAGTCCTTTACCTAATCACATCACAGCAGGCCCATTATGACAAAGCTCATTAAAAGGCAAAAAGTTTAAAAAACACATCTTTCAATTATCACGGGAAGTTTGTGCCATTTTCTTGCAATTTTGTCACGCATGGACTATGAAACTCATTTATTATATTGCTCTGTTGCAAATGCTGACAATTGCGCTCTTATCGTCTGCCGGTCGTATCATTTAATTAGATCGGAGAAGCACAGTTTCCTTGTTGCGGTTAGTTCCTACACAGATGGAAATGGAGATAGTCTCGCGTGATATGCGTTTGCCTATTGCACCTTTCGAAATGGTATATTAAACTTAATGAAAACTTAGAAAATGAATCATGTTATTGTAATGTTTTTCGTACGAAAGCTTAATAATCCTTTATCTCTAAATTTTGAACCTTTGAGAAACCTTTGTACTTGACGGATAGACTAGGAGATAGATTTTGATATACCCATGGTAGAGAAATGACCACCCTTACTCTAATCAAGAAGTTGCGAACATTAATTTCATCGAACTAAACCATTAATAGGCCTGTTTTATAAAAATACTAGCTGGTACCCAGCGTGCGTTGCTCTGCCATTTAATAAAGAAATTGTTTCTCCCTGCGTGTCCTTTCCCATTCATCCCGTTCCCCTTCCTCTCCCGCGTCCCCTTCATCCGTCCCACTCCGCCTCTCCGCCTTCCCTCTCCCCGCTCCACTCTCCCCTCCCCCCCACTATTCCCGGTACATTCAGTTTTCTAACAGCTCGCGTGCCACCTATTGCAATTTTTATACAAATTTCACAATGTCAAAGCTCACCAGTAGTAAAAAAAAAAAGAATTATCCAATTCCGTCCAGTCGTTCGGAAGTTATGCGCACATACATTTCGGCGATTCATTTTTAGAGATAGATATTAACTACGACGCCTGAAATAAAATTTCCCGCAAATATATCAACATCGTTTCCACGGTAACGTTTTGCTTTGCTTTTCTTCTGACGTTAGCAATAACTCGCTTTTGTTAGGGACAGAAAACATATAATAAATATAATATATTAATATTTTTAATTTCATAACGCCGAAGCTTACCATTATATACAGCCTTTATTATTCACATGTAATGTAGCATTCTATTGGTGAAAGAATTTTTAAAATCGGTTTGGTGGTTTATGCGTGAAAGCATAACAAACAAACACACGCAGTTTCGCATTTATAATATTAGTATAGATGTGTTACAGTGTGAAGGTTACTCTTAGTTTACATTCGTATTATCCAATATTCGGATTTGAAACTTTGTTTGAAATAATTTTACCTACGTTGTTTGGCTATATTTGAATAGTCATTGAAACCTAAAACCATTCCACCCTCTTGATTTCCCTGTTGACAACATTCCCCTCAGGGGCAAGGCCATAGTTGTTCTGGTTTCTGGTAATTAGTTAATAATATATCTTTGCAACTTTTTCAAACAAACAATATCCCCAACTTATGCATTTAAACTCGAAGCATTGCGTTAATTGTCAATGCGATGATGATGAGTCCAGAAAAAAATGCTTGGATTGGCATTGGATTTTTATTTTTCAGGTGTATAAACATAGCATAGCTGTTGAAAGAATATAAAACAAATTCTTACGTTTTCTAAATTTTAAAATGGGTATTCCAGCAATTATGTTAAACTACAACACTATTTTAAACGATATAAATATGCTTAAATTGCCAGACAGAAGAATTTTCACTGACGTATTTTTATATAAAATTCTAAATGATTTAGTTGATAGTCCGGTATTACTTGAATTGATAAGCTTCCGAATTCCACTTCATAATACTAGAAGTCAGGATTTATTTCAGTGCAGAAATTCTGGGACTAACTACCATATGTATTCCTCTTTGCCCAGAATACTAATGGAGGGAAACAATTATACAAAGTCAGTGGACATCTTCAATTTATCTTTGAATAAATATAAAATATTGGTATTGAGGCAGTTCAGTTAAGTACAATAAATATGTATTTTTCTAACTATGCTATATATGTAAAAGCCCCGAAAAAGGGCGTTTATTAATAAATAAATATTGTTGAAATAATGTTGCGTTCCTTCATGAAGCATTTTTTTAGTAAAGTTCTTGAAATGTTTCATGTTGTATTCTATTCAAAGCCTTTCATTTCAGGTTAGTATCAGATGACGATAGCATCGATGATATGATCGTAACATTAGGTCACACGCGTGTTTAGACATGATGACAAGCAATCAATTCATTGCACAACATAGTATCACCTTTATCTATTACACGTGTTGCATTTTTTCTTTTTGTTTAGAATTTAGCACCTATACAAGTAACATATTTCTCAGGGAAACACGTTCTTACATTACCTACTAACTCAATGAATGCATTTCTCTTTTTCTGGACATCTTTAATGTTTTAAGGCTCCGTTACGGGTAAGAGTTTAAAAAATAAAAGAAGTTTACTGAAGATGGGGTTTGAAAGGGGGATATGTAAATACTAATGATAGAAGGAGGGCGCTAATATTAAAAAAAACGATTAAAATTAATAGGTAATCGACTGTTGTGAAAATCTATATTAAAAAAAAGAATCGCTCTGAAAATGTGCTCGTATGTACGCGCATAACTTCGACAAGGTTTGTATAAAACTGCTGGTGAGCTCTGGCATTATGAAATTTGTGTAAAAAAAATCTGTTCGAAAACTGAATGTACCGGGAATGAATGTACGGAATGCGTGATGGGGGAGGGGGAAGGTAACTCGGGTAGGAGGTTCGCTGGAGGGGGGGAGAACCTGTGAGGGGGAAGGGAACTCGGGAGGGGGGTTCGCGGGACGGGGGAAGGGTGAATGGAGTGGGGAGAGGGAAGATGGAGGAGGCGGAGTGGGAACAAGAGAGGGGAAGGAGACGCGGGAGAGGAAGGGGAGGCGGAATGGGAATGTGATGAATGGGAACGGACACGCAGGGTGAAAAAAAATTCTTTATTAAATGGCATAGCAATGCATGTCGGGAACCAGCTATAAAAAAATAAAATAAAAAATATTCATTCTGGGATGTAAATCTGGACTTCATCCATAAAAGTCAACATTAAAAATAAAAATAAAATATTCATCCTGGGGTGCAAGTTTGGATTTGCAGAAAAGTCAATATTTAAAAGAGAGCAAAAATCTGGGAACATCTGAGTTATGTAACATTTAGAGAAACACTTTGAATTTTTTCATACTTGCATGTTAAATTAAATAACCAGAAGATGATGCATTACAATTTCTTCCTACCGAAGAAATTACTTATAATTACTTTTTCAACTCGGCTAATAAATAGATATTATCTTCAAAAATAGCAAATATTTTAAGATCTTAAACTTGTGTTCAACGGAAGTATATTAGTAGTTGTCGGTAGAAATTCGGAATGTGGGGCCCGAACCCAAAAAAACGAAAGCTCGTCTATTTTATGCGCGGATATTTGGTAATAAGCAATAATATTTGGTAATTAGATTATAATTATTCATATTAAGCAAAATATCATTATCCATTGAATATGAAAACTTACTTATAATAAAGACCACATTCCGTTCTACAAAAATAAATAATTAAAACATTTTCCATTTTTAGATTAATATATTCTGATGGATAATCGAAGCGTGAATAATGTTATTCTATTCATACGTATAAAAAGTTGCGAGGTCGTTTGCAATATAATATGCCAGAACTTTCAAGAGATATTTGATTGACACGACCTTGGTTGGTCAACGGTGCAGTTGATCTTTTAAAATTTTGCTTTGTAATTTTAAATAAGAAAAATAATATTAATAAGATTGTGAAATTTGAATTAAGAACTCGATATAGGTAACCCAATTAATTTTAAATGGTGGTGGTGTGGTGTAAAAGCCCTGAAAAAGGGCGTTGATCAATAAATAAATAAATTAAGCATTTTTTACGCTAAAAGTTACTATTATTTCATTGTGGAAAAAAAATATATTATTTAAACAGTCATTGGGTGTTTGCATCAGTAGACAGAAAAAAGGAAAATAAATTCAAAAATTTCAAATTCTCGATAATATTTTCTTAAATGGTTGTAATTGATTTTCCTTGTTAGTTTGCCTCTACATGAACAATGCTGCCTTGATGGTTAGGAAAGATACTAATCATTTGTTATCTATGTTCAGAAGCACCCAGCTTCATATTTATAATACATGTTCGAATGAATCATTACAACCGTGATCTGAAAGTCAAATAATATTCGAACCAAGCGCCATCGCCGGGACAATCACCCAAGAATACTGGGTGAGTTAATTAAAAAATATATAAACCTATTTATGGCGTATTAAGGGGGGCGGGGTAAAGTTTTACAACTCATTTTTTTTTATAAATGTACAATATGTCGAGAGCATTGCATCAAAATTTCAAGTAAATCGGAGCAAAACTAACGAAGATACAGCGTTTTAAGCGACCGGCCCTCTTGCTCGATTCAAGTATATTTCGAGTATAAAAAAACTTTAAATCGATTTTCTCGCAAACAAAATTTTAAAGTTAAGTTGTGAACATCATAACTCAAAATCTACTGTACCGATCCTTTTGAAATTTTGCACACTATATTAACACATCAATCAACAGGTTGTGACGAAGAGTTTTTTTTACCATTTTTATCCATTTTATAATAACAAATTCACCGAAAATTTTAGCAAAAATCGCATTTTTTACTTCAACACGCTGCAAAAAAAAAAACCAAAAAAAAAGTTTCGTCACTACCTCGGAAAACGTATCACCTTTTAACCCATTTCAACTTTTTTGTTTCAAAAGATTCGTTAACGAGTTATGATGTTCACCGCATAACAATTTTTTTCCAGGCGCCTCTGGAGATTCGCTCTCACGGACTTATTTATTGATATTTTTTATTAAAAAAATTTTCAAAGATACTTCAGATGTCATACTACAACATGTTTATAAAATAAATAAACCAACATTATTCATATCTCCCAAAAAAAAACTTAAAAATATGCCTTTTTTCGCCTTTAAAACCTTACCCCCCCCCCCCCCCCCCCCCCCTTAAAGAGCATTTAAAAAACTTATATTAATTAATATTGTTAACATATAATGTCTAAATAAACATTTCAACCAAACAAAGTTCCGACAAAATGCAGGTTTAATTTCGATTTCGAAACCTAGGTACCTACATGATATCATTACGGGGTCACCATTCAAGCACAAGTCAAAACAACCCATTAGGGCCAACTGAAGGTCCCCCGCGAGAGTTTCTCGGAAAAACTTGTTTCATTAATCTCCGCAGGCATTAAGATAATTGAAGCGAAACTTAATAGCATCAATCTAAGAAATTATCTACGTATCGTCTATGAATGTAACGAAATTTACGTGCTCGCGCATCATACATTATAATTGATTTATGTTTTTGTAGCAAATGGATAAAGATGGATTTTTGATACGTTGGCGAATCGGTAAATATTCCCAGAGCAACCGGATATTTAAATTTCTTGATTTATTACTTCAAAAGCAAATGGTTTCTTGTATCACAATGAATGGTTACAAGAAATCATCGATGTGGGATAGTTTTTCTTAATTTATCGGTGAAGTTACGATATCTTAAACTGTTTGAAGATTTAATGCTAGAGATTGAGAAAATATATTAGGAAGGATACAAATAAGCCGACAGTAGAGAAAAATATCTATTTCATTCTAGATAATGGCCCATAACCAGTGGCTTATTAACCAAGTATGATTGCGCGGTTTTTACCCATGGCTGTGTCCAACAGAAATATTTATATGGGGAATGCTGGGTATCTGCAGCCTTAATTCTTGAAAAGATGCCGCATTACGGCTGATTGCGGATGTAAAGTTTCTTATCAATACCAGACGTCCTGACTGAAATAGGATCCTATAAACCGGATAATTTCACGTGAGGCTGCTAACATAGGCTTTTGATTATTCCCAGGTGCAAAACTATCTTACCAATTGCTAACTCTGGGAAGATTTTCTAAGTTAATTAACAGCCTCGCAGGAAATGTAAATATTCTCTACATGTCCTTCAACTTTAAGTACAAAGTATACTTTAACTTTTAATCATATGTACCAACATAGAACCTCTATTTGTTTTGCATTATACATGCTAACTCTTTTTGTAATTTTCAAATCGCTTTTGTGATGTATGGGTTGTTGTACTCTTTGTGCAAAATAAATAAATATAAATATGATGACATAGTACAGGCGAATCATTTTAAGGTGTTCTCATGCACTGCTCGTATCTACGTCATCACGGAGCATTCGAAAGATTTTCAAACGATTGAGGAACAATGTCCAATTTGGCGGCCATAATTTTTTTCAAAATATGACATAATTTGTCACTTTTTTGCTGTGGACTTGAAGAATAAAACGGCTCATTATGAAAACCACCATTCAGAAATTCAAACAACTAAAAAGTGGTCAAAATGTAAATTGTGTCTTTTTGCTATTTTTATTTTTACATTTACTTTTTCCGGAGTACGCAACTGCTAAGAATTATCCTCGTATTATATTCTCTTCTAATCTTTTCATTTTTATTTCCTTGACTCGAAGCATTTTGTCGATTTATGGATAAGTCAAGTTTACCCAACGTTTAATTATTTCAAGGTATGGTTTTTATGCCTAATGCTCTCTAATGATACCCTTGCGTTTTCTCTTTTCACACATTTTTCTGATAATAATTATTATCATAGTGTACAATTCATCTACACGAATAGCATTTTACACAAAAAATACACCGGAATGTTTACCTTCCGTGTGATTACAGCAATAAGACCCACCGCTCTTAATGTGCTTAAGTTTTCAAGATGATTTGACAAAAACTAACGCCGAAAACAGTTTAATGAGGGTCATTACACAAAAAGTAACATTTCATTAAAAACGAGCGCGTTAAAAGAAAGTTCTTGAAAATTTGTCTTAAGTGACATGCGTCGACAGAATCAACAATTCTCACACCGGAGCAACAACACACACGAAGAGTTATTCATAGTTTATTTGTGGAAAATTAGATTGGCGAAGTCCGACGCTTGTGAATTGATCAATTCCTTGAAATCACATCCTTTCCGGAATTGGAAAAGTTTTTTTATCGTATTAAATTTTAACATTTTTCGGAAAAGGGTACGAAGGGAGGGTTGGAAACTGTGATGCAGTGTGTTAAATTCATTCGCAGCGAAGTACCCCTACTAAGTCACCAAACGTAGTTTAGCACTTGGGTAACCTTTGGCAGAGGTGTTGGTTATCCAATAAATGGTTCCTGGGGTGGCGATACCAATTACCGCCTCCCAAATTGAAAATTACTTTTAAGCGATTTATTTTACGGACGATTGAATGAAAATATCGAAAAAAGTATTTTCTCTCGAATCACATGCTTTTCTTTATCCATACTATTCCATACTCCTAATTCCATGGAAACGATGTTGATATATTTGTGGGTTCTAAGCTGGTCGGCTACTGCTCCAGAAAATTCAAATATTAGAATATGTTTTGTTTTTTTTTTGACAAGCTTCTGTTTTGGAATAAATGTCAGATCAGAGTTCCTACATTAAAAATATAATTCGTAACGATTAAAAGACTGAATAATAAATAGTGTAATTTTTTATTATATTTTCAAACTTCCAAATATTTAAATAAAAATAAACATCCGAAATGTTTGCAAGCGCTAAATTCCGAACAAATGAACAAAATTGGATAATTTTTTTTTTCTTTGAGCTATGAAATTTAGGCATTATGAAATTTAGGTGGCAGGCGAGATGTTTGAAAATTGAATTTAAGGGAATGAATGTATAGAATGCGGGAGGGGGTGGGGGTTGGGGGGAAGGGGGATAATTGATAAGTACAAGCGCTACAGTAATTTCCCGTAATACCGTGCGAGCGAAGCCGCGAGGAAAAGCTAGTGTTTTATAAATAAAATAAAAAAATAAACGAAATAGTTTTGGAACATTTAACAATCGTTGATAAAGAAACACAGTGTTCCGGCAATAATCAATATCAATAAGAAGCCAAAAAGTTCAAATGAATTGTACCAGGATGGTGTCCGGATTGTACCGGGTAATTATGCTGAGAACTGCAAAATAAGACATATAGAATTGTACAAATAAGTCGTCTCAAAGTGGTTTACCCACAGTTTGAAAATGGCCTTGTAAGCCGAAACAGCTGCAACAAAAATAAAAACAAAAATGCTTGCAAAACTGATAATCAATATATATTGTAAAAGAAAGCCCCAAAAAACGTGCGGCCCGCAAAAACTCTGGAAGGAGTCTCCATATGATCAGGGGAGTTATATGGTGTGGTAGATTCCCGATTTTGCGCTAAGGGCATGCTTTTGAAAATATAAGGGCTGGAAGTTTCACCCCCTAGAAAATTCAAGAACAGCCTTCCGGAAAGTTCTAGAAGGTTCGATAAAACTCTGGAAAAGTTCTGGAAGGAGTGGTGGAGTATTTGACAGCATTCCACAATATTCCAGAACATCCCGGAACATTCTGGAAAATTGTGGAATGTCCGGGAATAGGGAATCGGGAACATCGATGTGGAACGTTCCAGAACACTCTCGAATGTTGTCCTGAGCGAAATCGGTTAACCCAGCTAGTAACATTATAAAATTTAACCCCTAATTTTTAAAAAATTTAATGGATTTCTACTAATTAAAGACAAAAACAATGAAGCCGTGTAACCCAGCTAGTAACATTATAAAATTTAATCCTTAATTTTCTAATAATTAAATGGATTTCTATGAATTAAAGACAAAAACAATTAATATATACGGAAAATAAGAGTTTATCTTAATGGAGTGTAGATATACATTTCGGAAAAGCTCTTTGGCGATAAATTATGGTAATATCCCTCTCCTTCAGATCTCATAATGTACGCTGGCGTGTGGATTGTAGGTATCACGCTGTACGTATGGCAAAACGAGGGTTTTATATTTGATTACAAAACATTATTCAAGAGACCCTCTTTTAAAAGTCGTGCCTGGTGCGACCGCCAAACACTCTCCGCATACAACTCGTTAATTGGTTTAACTAATTGAAGGTTTTCAAAGAAGACAAGTAATAATTAAGCTTATTAGTTAGTAAACATAATTGCGGTAGGTAGAATACGTGCAAAACATTTACATGTTGCTATGTTGTACACTCGCACACTGTGGAACCATGAATGTAGGGAAAAGAAAAAAAATTAAACCGTAAAAAACAATGTTTTTTTTTTAATATTAAATTTTTTGTTTTTTAATTTTTCGAAGAAAACTCCTTCATAAAGGTTTTTTCTTTTTTGATGGCATTATTTATTTTATTAAAACACAAATATCTTGTTCACATAACTTTTATTTAATACACGGTTTTGAAATCTTAGAAATAAGGAAAAATGTAAATACCAAAACTGACATCCATACTAATATTATAAATGCGAAACTGCTCGAGTTTGTTTATGACCTTTTCAGGCATTAACCAATAAAAAGACTTTAAAAATTCATTCACCAATAGAAAGCTAAATTATATGCGCTGACTATATGTTGTATATGATGGTAAGCTCTGGCGTTATGAAATTATAAATATTAATATATTTTATTTGTTATACGTTTTATGTCGCTAACAAAAGCGAGTTTTTGCTAACGTCAGAAAAAAATCGTTTCCATGGAAACCATGTTGATATATTTGTGGGCTCTAAGCTAGTAGGTACTCAGCTCCCTGGTCAGCTACTGCTCCAGGAAATTCAAATATTAGAATATGTTTTGTTTTTTTTTGGACAAGCTTCTGTTTTGGAACAAATGTCAGATAGAGTTCCTACATTAAAAATATAATTCGTAACGATTAGGTATAAAGACTGAATAATAAATATTGTAATTTTTTATTATATTAACAAACTTCCAAATATTTAATTAAAAATAAACATCCGAAATGTTTGTAAGCGCATAAATTCCGAACGAATGAACAAAATTGGATAACTGTTTTTTTTCTTTGAGCTATAGCTTAATGAAATTTAAGTGGAAGGCGAGATGTTTGAAAACTGAATGTAAGGGAATGAATGTATGGAATGCTGGAGGGGGTGGGGTGGGGAGGAGGGGGGATAATTGATAAGTTCAACCGCTTCAGTAATTTCCCGTAATACCATGCGAGCAAAGCCGCGGCGAAAAGCTAGTAATTAATAAGCAAATAATTTTTATGATCCCACTTTTGAATATTTTCTCACTTAACCGGTCTTTCCCCTCTAGTGATAATAATAATATTGTAATCCCAAATTCCAATAAACTTCTCCCGCTCTTACCCTTCCCCCTCTCTTCTACCCCTAGCCCTGTATTTAATCCATGATCTATATAAAATTATGAAACTTCAGTATACTTTAACTCCTGATGAGGTGAGCATCGTTCACGAAACATGTCGAGTGTGTATTAAATAAAAGTGATGTGTACAAAGATATTTGTGTTTTAATAAAATTAAATTTTTTGACATTTACAACTATTTTTAATTTTCAGCCTAGTTACGCCATCTTTTGGGCCGGTTTTTTTTTACATTAACTCCTCACAGGAGGGCCTGAGGAAGATAATTTTCTCAGGGCCTGTATCATCTTTGAAGATGCTGTGTGGAGGGTCTTTTTGAGGAGAGGAAGGAGTGAATATGGGTCTTGAAGAGACCCATGTTGTAGGAGGGAGGAAACAAAGAGGCCGGCAAATCGTTTCACAGTTGTAGAAACGACCCGTTCTCATGTGACTAATGTCAAACATGTGCCGAGGGGATCAGTGACGCTAGTTCCTCGGAGCATCTTTCATTGTAATACCGGCATTCCCACCTGACGCCTGAGCTCTAAAGATTGCAATCCGTTTGTTATGTTAGAAGCCCGAACGGACCGCCCGTTTCTGCACAGAGTCAAGGGTTTGGCTGTAGCCAATTTCAAATAAAAAAAATATTGATTTTTTGTTCGAATCCGGATTGAATGGAGTCAACACCGCTAACATCTAAACCTAATCCTACTTGTTTTTTTTAAATAATTCCCCTCAGGGTCTACGTCGTCTTTGGGTATGTGGAGGGTATTTTAAGGAAAGGAAGGAGCTGAAGTTCGTGGAAGAAAAACGTTATGAGGGGCGTTTAGGAATATGGGGTCAGTGTCTCCAGGAATGACGGAGATATGAATCCACCTCTCCCACTGCTGTGCAAGGCGATGTTCCGAGAGAGTCCTACTGGAGATGTCCAAAGTTCTCCCTCGACCAGTCTCTCCCGATCCGGCCTGCCATGCATCTGGTTGATAGATGCATCTACCGTCAAGACTCGGACAAACCTCAACCCCAGGTACCAACGCTAATTTCGCATATAAATTGCCGTAAATATTTAAATATCCAATTTCAGAAAATTGCGTGTGTGCGCGAATGTGTACACATGAGCGCTACCAAAATAGAATAGAATTTATAAAATGCATTTTCATTGACATTGAGACTATCTGCGGAGTTTCAGTTTGATCAGATTCAATTTCATTCATTCATTAATGTATTTCTTCAAACAAGAAAACAAAATCGAAATTCCGAAAGATGTATATAATAAAAAGGATTGGTGGGTAAAAAAAGCTTACATTTAATAAACAGCCTTAGCGAACAGAGCTTTGGAAAGGAGAAGTTTCTTATTAAAGGCTGAAGTAAATAAATCTTACATGTAATGTAAGTTGTTAGTTATGAACTTGTATTTTTAAAGACTTAATAAAGTTTTTGCTTGGCGGAACTTACAACGGCTATCCTGGATTTAGAAGCACTGAAGAAACTAGTAAAGACGAAGTTCATTTTGTTTACTTTAAAAACTTAGCATTCAATAAGAATTTACGATTTGGAATATCAGAACACAATGGAATAACGGTAAACTCGTAATAAACGACTCAACGGTCGTAAGTCTTATTACGTTATAATATAACTTTTGTCATATTCATCGTTATTACGCAATGCCTTGACGCCAATCAGAATGTATTATAATAGCGTACTTTACAATTCGCTTTAGGTGTAAGAATTTTGCCACCTTTTATCATTATCACAATCATTTATCTCTTGGTTAGAGAGGTGAATAGCTTGATATTTTTGCATTCACGAAAACATTGTAATAATGTTATATGTTGATACACCGTACACCTGCAAACATATATATATACATTCTATGCACATACATTTATGAACATATTACTATGTGTATTTGAAGTTAATTCTTGATTCAATGATGTCATTTTGTTAACACGAGTGTTATTCCTGTTTTTTTTATATGAATACCGCACAAGAGTCCCAACTGCTCCCGTCTGGAGCTAGTGAGGCTATGGCAACCCCAATTGGGGTATGTTGTGAGGCTGAAGGTAGTGGGGAGGGGAAGGAGATGGTGAAAAGGAAGGTGGGAAGTACCTGGTTATTCATATCTGGTCACCAAACACGGTTAAAGCCATTTCAAGCAACGTTTCAATTCTGAATGGTGGTCTTACACCAAGGCGATACTGAGAGTATCTTCCACTCTGGAACGTGCTGCAAATATACTATATATTATTTTTAATGAATAAATTGTGAAATAACACAAATTAATCAAATAAAATTTATTTGCCAAGCTGGGATTCGATCCCGCGACCTTCGGAATGCGAGTCAAGAGCCTTAACCGCTGGACTACGCCGGCCGTCATGAGTTAATATGAGTGTATTATTTACCATAGCTTCTTCATAAAATAATTTTATGGTGATTATCGTTTTGATTAAACCTATGCATTATGCCAATTAAAATAATATGTTTTTTATTACTGCCTACTTCTGTTGTTTATATTTATCCTACATCAACCAACACTTCTGATTGCTAGGTACATTATTTTTGCATCGATACTTCACGCCAGTAAAAAATCTTGTTGAAAAGTTCTGTGCGTCCTAAATACTGATTACTTCTAGTTTTTTTTCTTCTGTGAAACGAAAACCAACATATTTTTTTAATAATCTTTTTTCCGTACTTATTTGACATAAGTAGTGATTAACCTCAATACTATACTTTATACAGGGTGTAACAGCACGTATTCAAAAGATTTTATCCAGCTATTCCTGAGCATATTTTGAATATAAAATGTCGTTTGCTGTCCGATGATATTTTTCATCAATTAAAAACATTTAAAAAAATTCTATCGCACGTCGCCACTGATCACTTTATTGATAAAAAATGTCATCGGTCAGTAAGCGACATCTACATTTTATGCTCCAGTTATGCTCAGGAATAGCTGGTTAAAATTTTTCGGGTACATGCTGTTACATCTTGTATATAGGTAGATACTTAAATCATTTTAATGACATCACTGAAATGTCGAACGAGCAAGGTTCAAATTCTCAATTTATTTTCATCTCAAAATTTACCTCTTGCGCACCTCTTGATGTAGGTGCTAGAAACTATAATACCAGCTGCCATAGACTATAAAGGTTACAGAGCAAATTTCCCAATTTGTTGAGGGCAAAACTTTCTTTGTCTTTGAAAACATATAGGTTATAATATACATATAATTATTTCACAACTTGTCTTTAGCACTAGTAGGTTTTCATAATTTTTCTGGCCTACATGGAAGGTACTTTCTATAATTTGCTTAGATGAAAGGAAAGAACAACATCCTTGCAAGAAAATTATTTTATTTTGAAATCGGATAAGTGGGACTTAGTCCGTGGAATAACCCACGTATTTACTCAAAATTATTCGTTCCTCTTTTTGGATATGTACCCATAAAAAATGCCTCATTGGGGCATCAATATACTTAAAGTGAAAATCTATAGAACACACGTAGATATTACATTACCTACACATACACATTTGTCTCATTACTTTAATAATTTAATAATTAGCGCAGAGCCCTAACAGGATTTATTTAAAAAATAATAATAAATGTATTTTTTAAATAAAATAAAAGTGTTTAACATTTTTAATTAAGATTAAAAAAATGCCTTGGCTTTGAGACGAATATCGATCATCTGCTTGGAAGGCAACTATAGTGACTATTTTTACTCCTCCAACTCTTGTGATGGCGCGGACATCACAAAATTTGCATAGATTTGTTTGAAATAATTACTAAGTCAATTTTCAGCTCGCAAGGTCATTTCTTTCTTAAACTATGGATCTTTGCATCATCCTGTCAAAAAGTTAAGCTTGGCGCGAAATTTCGTGTTGAATATTTTCAAATCGTTTAATTTAAAAAAAAAAATGTGTACAGGTCGCACGCGGTAGAAGTGAAGGCTTCAAAAACTAAAGCAGACAAGAGTGGGGAGGCTACGAAGCACCGCACAAAGAAGAGACCAATTATTATATCTCACTGTGTTTGTCTTTTTTTAGTGTCGCATTTTCGTTTCATCGAGTTTCAAATCACAACGGTTTTAAAAAAGTTTTCACTTCAAAAATCTCTAAAAAAAAATTATCTTGAAACTTTCGGTGTGTATCTAACCACCAGTTAAAAGAAAAGGGGTAATTATTCTAAATCTTTGTAGAGTTTTTTTTTACGAAGCTTTTATGCTCTTAAAATTTCAGGCATAAGTAATTCGGGGACAAGAAGGCCAAGACTTAATTATTCCATTTTACCAACTCACTACAACAATATTGAATTCAAACAACACTGAATTGAAACGGTTGGTTTTCCACAAATCTTGTGGGAATACTTTTGTATAACATTACATATTGTTTAATTTTACTATTATAATTTTCCAACCGTACAAATCAGAATAAAATACTTATAATCAAATAAGTATTCGTGACGATTTAAAAATAACCGAACTATTTTATCTTGCGAATTACGTTTTGCTCGTTGAAAGTAAATCCGGGATCCTAATCCTTGGACAGCTTAACCAACATAATCCAATTCATACTATATTTTAATTTACTTGTCACGACCTATGTGACAGAACTTGACCGCAAATTTTATCTTGAGTAGCATAATTAATTCATACCACTGGGCAAAAAATACTTTTTTTTTTCTAATAATATTGCAATGTCAATAATTAGAAGTGGAGTAAGGGGGTCGGTCAATTTATCAAACAGTTTTAAAAATATTATCATTCTTACCTTTTAGCCGAAAGTGAACATCATTTTCGTTTACGTGCAATCTGAAAATAAAAAATAATAATTTATTAATTGATTGTTATCAACCCAACTCCATTTTAATATTTTATTTCTTTTATATATTCAATATTATTTAATTCATAAAAATAATAAATAATAAAATAATAATTTATAAAAACAGTTTATTTATAAACAAGTTCTGCTATGTAATTATTTTATCTTATTGTGTTATTACATCTTATTATGTATTTTATCTTATCTTGAATATTCTATTTAATGTAATTATTTAATGGAATTTTATAAATGTATGCTTTTATATTGTCTCTCTGTCAGCCATAATGTAGCCATATTATGGCTGACAGAGTTGTGCTCCGCTTTGTTTGGCTGAAATAAACACACCTATTATTATTATTACGCATGACAGCTGTTTCGCCTCCTTCAGTTTGATAATTTTTTTTTACATGAGCTCCACACAGGAGGCTCAGAGGAAAATAATCTCCCCCAGGGCCTACGTCATCTTTGGGGATGCTGTGTGGAGGTTTTTTTTTAGGGGTGACCTATGGTAGAGGTGTTGGTTATCCAATAAAAGTTCCCGGGGCGGCGGTACCCACTCCCGCCTCCCAAATTGAATATGCCTGCAGAAGACGAAACAGCTGTCACGTATAATAATATTTACATAGAATAACTTGTTTATATAAACTGTTTTTTATAAATTGAATAATAATATTGTTGAATATATAAAAGAAAAGAAAAAAAATATTAAAAATAAATTTGGATGAAGCATAATAGTTTAATTTTTTACGAGAAAAACTCTATGGAAAAAGAACTAGTTGAAGATAATATTAGTGATTCTAAATATTTGAAATATGAGATTGACAAATATGACGGTTTGACAGAAGGTGGCAATAGCGAAATTGGAAAACGCGCCGTCCCGGTTAGACGAGAGGTCTGGGTTCGAGTCCCAGTTGCGACCATTGTCTTTTTCTGTTTTTCTGTGTCTTGTTTTCTTTCATATTTTCATTTAGATTTAAAAGTGTTATCTTCTTCTTCAATGACATAATAGTTTAATTTAATAAAAAGGTTTGCAAAAAAAAAGCTAATATTTTTGAATTTTGGCTTTTTACTTGGGTTGTATTATTATTATTGTAATTTTACCCATCAAAATTTCTTAAAAACATTTCACATTCCCATATTCTTTTATGATAAATGGACAAAGAACTAATGCCGGTATGAGAAAAACCCCAAGGAAATTACGATTTTGTCCTCGTAAGAGTTTGTTCGGCAAAACACTAATCTTTGTCATATTTCCTGCATAATGCATAAACGTCCGAAATACAAAGCACTTGTCTAAAAACAGCTTCATACATTATTCATTGCAATTTTGAATCCATTCAAAATGTTTTAAAATGGTGGCCATATGGGAAGTAGAGTTTTGAATTCATTAGACAATGTTTTTTTAAACAATGAGGTGTTAAACATTGTAGCTATTTGTAGAGATTTCGCTAATTACGCAGAGGTTGAAAGCATCCGTGAAAATAAAAATATAACACCTGATTTGCAGATTTGTAACGCTAGTTGTCTTGTATTGCAAACCTTAAATAAATGTAACAACCTCCGTGTACCAACTATAACTATCGAATAAACACCGCCTTGTGAATAAATCGTAAAAAAATGACAATTTTCTCAATTTTTAACCAAAACTGTATCTGATTTTCAACAGGTATATGTCGTATTACTCGATTAGTTGATTTTTTGTAGAAAGCCATCCTTTAAATCTATTAATTAAACGGAGTGTTTCCTGAAATTATTTGGAGAAAAAAATGTATATGATATTTTGATCTCCAGTGACAATTTCGGTGCTTTTTTTGGTTTCGTATATTTACGTTAATACTCCGCATTGTTCCCAACCACCCGGAGCCCAATAATTGTTCCCAAACTATGGTATTCCCAATAAGGAACTCCAGTGAAAAATATTATGGCTTTAAAAAAATATGTTCATATAGACCAATATACGCTGATTCTGAAAAAATCAGTTTTATTATATAATATTTAACGTAAAGTTTTAAAAAAAATATTAAAAAGTCCATTTTAAAACGTGTCATTAAAACACCCTATTGCTGGATTTTGGCGGCGTGACGTCACCGCGCCGCGTCACCTGGGTCAAAGTTGTATAGAAATCAATAGAAATGAAGACGCAAGTCGTTCGGCATTCCGTGTTATTGGTTTATAGAGGATTGGACATATAATAGTTTTTGTTTTTATTGAAACATTATTTAGGCCTAAATAATTCAGTATCAAAAATAAAGTATCTCTATTAGGTTATCTATTATCTATCTCTATTAGGTTATCTATTATCTATCTTATTTAAAATATTCAAAAACTTTAACTGTACAAAAAACGATCGTATTGCCCAGTAATGTCTATGAAAACGCTCCAATGCTGAAATTCAAAATGGCGGGAGTCGAACAGCTGTTCCCAACAAGATTCATACTTCGGTTAGTCATGATGACGTCACACTTCATTCGGTGGTTTTCGGGGGATCTTGAAAAATGAAAACTTTGACATTTATTTTAACTATTAAAACTAACTATAAAAATAAAAATAAATATGCAGTTATTTAAGTTGGAAGGTAAAAAAAAATCAAAAAATTGGACTGGAATTCTCTATTGGAGTATGTTGTGAGGCTGAAGGCAAGCGGGGAGTGGAAGGAGGTGGAAAAGAGGACGGCAGACCTGACTACGATCTAGTCACCAAACACGGCTAAAACCATTTCAAGCAAAGATTCGATTCTGAATTGTGGTCTTACACCAGGGTGACACTGGAACTTGCCATAAATACATCTAAAATTATTTTAAATGAATAAATTGTGAAAACACAATTCAATCAAAAAAAATTACTTGCGCACGACCTCCGGATCACTAGTCGGAAATCTTGCCCCTCGAACACAAAACATAAAAATCAGTAGATATTTGACAGTTAGCGTCGGGATGAGGGGTTGGGTGGTTACTCGGCTGAGTTGCAAGTGATGACGTGTGGAAGATTTTTTTTGTTTGTTTTATTGCATTTAAAAAAAAAAAAGTAAAAAAAATCACCTGACATCAAAATTTCATTAACATTTTTTACTCCAGATAATTTCAGGAATCCATACTATAAATGCGAAACTGCTCGAGTTTGTTTATGACCTTTTCAGGTATAACACAATATAAAGACTTTAATAATTCTTTCACCAATATAAAGCTAAATTATATGCGCAGACTACAGGTTGTATATGATGGTTAGCTCTGGCGTTGTGAAATTATAAATATTAATATATTATATTTGTTATACGTTTTCTGTCGCTAACAAAAGCGAGTTTTTGCTAACGTCAGAAAAAAATCTTTTCCATGGAAACAATGTTGATATATTTTTGGGCTCTATGCTGGTAGGCACTCATTCTACTGGTCAGCTACTACTGCAGAAATTTTAAATATTAGAATTCGTTTTTTTTTGGACAAGCTTGGAATAAATGTCAGATTTGAGTTCCTGTATTAAAAATATAATTCGTAACGATTATAAAGACTGAATGATAAATAGAGTATTTTTTTATTATATTAACGAACTTCCAAATATTTAAATAAAAATGAACATCCGAAATGTTTGTAAGCGCATAAATTCCGAACGAATGAACAAAATTGGACAAGTAATTATTTTTTCTTTGAGCTATAAGCATTATGAAATTTAGGAAGTAGGCGAGATGTTTGAAAACTGAATGTACATGCGAGCGAAGCCGCGGGGAAAAGCTAGTAACTGATAAAATGAAATCAAGTACTTTCCTTAACACCATGTTTATTACCAGTAATCTTCTTTTGATGCATGCAAATAAATGCTATTGCCATACATTAATTTTGAAATACACTTTCGTACCTCTTATTATCAACAAATTTTAAAATATTTATTTTTACAGGGTTCTGCTTTTAAAATTAAAATACTTAAATCGAACCCTTCTGTTACTGTATTCCGTTATTGACAAATCAAGCATCACTTCGCACGACCGCAAATAAATGTTGTTATTGGTTGGTTTATTAGCATTTATTACTACAAAATTTATGTGTAATATAAATGCAATGAACAACGAGGTCAAAGGTTCAATAAAAACAATCGGTACAGCAATTACTCCAAAATAACTGAAAATTTTAAGATAATAATTATTGGTTCAAACCGTTAACTTTTTACATCTTACGTAAATTAAATTAATTTATTATTTATTATTTTAACTTTATGAGTAAAACCTCAAACTGTAATATTTAATTAAATGAAGACATTATGAGCGAAACTCAATCGAAAATCTGGAAACAGAAAAATCAGAAAAAGATATTGGCACCTCTGGGACTCGAACCCAGGACCTCCCTACTTTCCGGGTTGGGGTACAGTTAAAAGTGACCGAATTGGATATCGACACCTTAGCTCAGTGGACAAGAGCCCCAACCCGGAAAGTAGGGAGGTCCTGGGTTCGAGTCCCAGAGGTGTCAATATCTTTTTCTGATTTTTCTGTTTCCAGATTTTCGATTGAGTTTGGCTCATAATGTCTTCATTTAATTAAATATAAATTAATTTAAGTAAATAATTAGTAACTTCCTCACTGTACCTTTATTGATTCGTAAACCCATTTTACAACAGATTTTTAACCCCTCAGGTCTCGAGCGTATTTTGTCAGTGTCAATAATCCGCTTTGCAATAAAATTCAAAGAAATGGAGCATTTCTGAATGTATTGGAAAAGTAAAAACCGTTTTGGAAAGGTTATTAAAAACCATTTCAAATTTTATATGTAAGCGAACATTAAAAGTTTAAAAAAAGGCTCACCTTACGTTTTTTTGTAACTAAAATTACCGATAACGAAGAAAAATAAAACACATACATAATTTATTATGCAAATGTATTATAAACAACTTTTTTCGTTAGGTATGTTTTTAAAGGTATTTTTTTACAAAAAAAAAACTTTTTTCGTTATTTGTTTTTGGGGTGTTATGCCGTGTTTCGCTACCTTCTTTCTTAGCCAACCTTTCGGACAGCGTTACAGTTTCTATCTGCCCTGATGATAGATACTGTAACGCTGTCCGAAACGTTGGCTAAAGAAGGAGGTAGCGTAACACGGCATAACACCCCAAAAACAAATAACAAAAATACTTTTGGGCCGTGAAAATCTAAAAACGTATATAAACAATTTTTTTTTATTTTTTTTTTATTGTTTTTGGGGTGTTGATCAGGGCAGATGAGCTCATCTGCCCTGATGATGGACACTGTAACGCTGTCCGAAACGTTGGCTAAAGAAGGAGTTAGCGAAACACGGCATAACACCCCAAAAACAATAACAAAAATACTTTTTGGCCGTGAAAACCTAAAAACATACCTGACGTATATAAACAACTTGATTTCGGTCGTAGAATGTAAAAATATATTTTTTTAAATTCTCAAAATTTCATTTTTCTTATATTACAGTCGAAACTTTGGATTCATAAAGGCGTATATTTAAAATATTTTTGTGTTAACTTTAAATAAAGCATGATATTTTAGCTTTCTAACACCGTTTAGATCCTATTTCTAACCATGATAGTAAGGGAGACAACGATTTCTTTAAGACTATGAATTGTTCTAAAAACCGAACAAATAGACTTGACGGGTTGATAATGAATCAGATACATATAGTTCGAATAATATACAGTTGTACCTACAATCATCACTTGAAGCGGTATGATAAAAAAGTGGTCTGAATATTACAGCATTTTTCTGCACATGTATGGTGGAGAGAAGAGCGTCCGGATTTTTTAATTAATCGCCTTCGTCTAATGAAATCCGTAACGTTTATCGGACGCGTGGTTTTTTCTCCCGGCGACTCTACTGCCCTGGTACGTTACGGTTTATGGATACAAAGCAAAGTCGTAAGTCACGCGTGATATTATTTGTTAAATGAATTTTATAGTTTCATGATGAACAACGTCTTCTATTTGACTATGACTCCGGAAGGTTGGGTTTGAAGATTTCCACCCAGCGCAAAAACATTTTAACATTTTGTAATTTAATATTTGATCTCTGTCAGGCTTAAATGTTGTAATTTTGATTGTTCGGTAAAATGAACAAGAAGGTTGCGTTTTCATATCCCGTCGGGGTCACCAATATAATTGGATGCGTGTCAATCTTACCAAATTAACACTTCTAAATGTGTCACGGGAGTTAAATGGGAAGATGAATTAATTATTAAAAGAGATTCACTTTATTTTGAAATGTTTAAAACACAATGACGTGACACAAATTATATTCAGAAAGTGCGGAAGGGATTAGCAAAGCAACTGACAGCCAGGAAGTTCGAAACGGAATAATTTGTAGCTGTGATCCGAACCACAGTTCGGCTGTGCTTGGTGTAGTCAACCGCCACATTGCCAGTGTATAAAAACATTAAATAATTAACTATATGGGTTGCCAGTACCTTCTTTGGATTGTTTTACGTGAAAATTGAAATGCGCGAAATCTGAGCAAATCAAAATCTTTTTCTTTTACCAGCAGCTGACAATAAATTATGCCACACTTTCATCTACAGGTAAATATAATGTTCGCTATAATATTTGAGTTCATAGAATTGAAGTAGAAAACGATGAACTAAAATAAAATATGCGAAACGCGAAATAATCTATTAACAAAAATTATAAATAAATACGGCCAACGGACATTCTCTTATCTTGTCCCCACCATATTTAATAAGATACCAATGAACATAAAAGTCAAATCCGATTGCACCACTGATCTCAAAAGAAAAGTTAAAAAATGGCTAATGGATCAAAACTTTTTGTATTGATATTGTTTGCAATGTATAAATTTGACTATCAGTAATTTACCTGTGTTATATCTGTCTGTCTGTATATTTTATGCTTTTGTATTATAGGTACTTAAAAGTTATTCTTCTGCAACTATTTTGCTATTGTGGTTTATTATAATATTTTGTGCTTTAGTGTTTTATTAATATTGTCAAATTGACCTGCTGACAAACTGCTTTGGCAGTTTAGCGGGTGATTAAAATGAAGAATAAAAAAAAAAAAAAATAAAAAAAAACGGTTTTATTTTTTATTTTTTTAATTCCACCAACTTTTACTGGACGTAAAAGCGACCGATAAGCAGATGAAATTTCTTCTAGCACCAATTCATTATCATCGGGACTGCAAATACGTATTCAACGCCTTTATTTAATTTTCGTACAACTTATGCCCGTACTATATGTGCGAAGAAAAGTCACGTACCGTCTCTGCGTACTCGATATAAAATAAATATGGTGTGTGATTTCTACTGCGACACCCGATCCGCTGCCAAGTTCTGTTTGTTCCAGGCTGCTAAATGAAGCGCTTTCTTTGCAGTGAGAAAAGTGGGACATGCTTTAGGTAGAAAACAAATGATTAAATAAATCAGAAGGCTGGTTACATTGATCGCTACCAATTTTTGCTAAAACTACTTTTTGAGGGAGCAACAATTTTGAATTCTTATTTCATTTAAATCTATGCTTACGAGATCTCTGTAATCACAATAGTGTTTATTCACCATTGTGTACTTATGTTATCTTTATTGATATTAGTTTTTCGCAATGAATTAGGTATAACAATATAATCATCAATCTTGGCTCTACAACCCATGGTGGGTCTTGGCCTCCTCAAGATTCTTCCTCCACACATCTCGGTTTTGTGCCAGCTCTCTCCAGTTTAGTGGTTCCAAGGTAGACATGTCTTTGAGGACGTTGTCGCTCCATTTTAATCTTGACCTTCCCATGCTCCTTCACCCTGTCAGTCTTGAGTTCAGCAGGGACTTTGGTGCTTGATGCTCGGTCATTCTCTCCACATGACCCAGTCACCGAAGTCTTCCCAGTTTTATAAATGTTGTGACGTTTAACTCCTTAAAGAGAGTATAGAGCTCACAGAGCTCATTGTTGCAAAGTATAGTTGTTTAACGTTTAAGCTATAACAATAAACAATTATTTAATAACATACTATCCTGAAAAAAATTCGTTCTTTTTGTAGTTTGACGGGTATTTATCAAGACGAAGAGAAGGGAAAAACAAATACAAAAACACTTGAAAATTTTGCAACAGAATTCTTTAAGTTGCTTTTTCCTTTTTCACAATGTCATTTGAAGTCGAAAAAAAAATCTCAATGTTGCCTAGTGGTACTCTGAAATATGAAAAAGTTATGTTTATATAAAGAGGTAATGATAATTTTCTTTAGTTTGGTTCTACACTTATTTTTCTACATTTCTATAACCATTGGAAGAAGTTCCAAGAAAAAGAGTAATGCTTAGGAGATCGTTTATCTTTCATTGCGGAGAGACAGAATAAACGCGTGACATGCAATTTATCAAATAAATATTTTGTCCACGTGCGAACCTTCTTCATGCAAAATGAGCACTTTTTGTGGTCTTTGCGATTTCATAAATACCACGGGAGCTATTTTTTCAATCGATTATAACGAGATCAAAATGGATTTGAACCGGAGACGTCATATTCTTTATCGTAAGCACAGGTAGCATCGTTCAGTGCATGTCTTTCACTTCAAATAGTATTTTTTGTTAATGATGCATAGCATGGAGAGTGACGCGCACTTGCAGAAAGAGTTCAACTGCACGTGTGACGGCTACGAACAAGGACATAGTAGAGTGGTAAGCTACTTGCCTTTGAATTTATAAATAAAATAGATAAGTACAAAAGCCTCACTTTCCATAGTGATAAATAAATGTACCAATAATTTCCTTCTTCAGTCCAACATTTTTCCATATCAGGTGGGATCCCTATAAGCTGAGATCCCATCTGATCTGCTTCATAGAATCTATGAAATGGATTTGTGAGAACAGGCTTTCTATGTGATTTGTGAGAACAGGCTTTCTATGTGATAGGAACCAAAGTTGAAAGGACTTCAAATTTCGTTCTAAGAAATAGACCATAGAATGGATAGGGTGGGAGCCAAAGATATTGAAATACAAAAGATATATGCTATGATGTCCGCGTGACTGTCGGCGGACTACTACCTGATCGGAGTACTTTGCATACAAAAAGAATTTGTTCATTTCGTTGATTTTTTAAGGTGTGCATTAGTATTGGTCAACAATATAGTTTGAACACGGAAAGAATTCGTTCATTCGGTTTAACATACGTTTAATTTATTCTTAAATTATTCGTTCATTTAGTTTATTCGTTAATTGGTAAACGATATCGGCGACACCCGCAAGCGCGGTCACACCCAGTAAAAACTGCGGATAGCACATCTCTTATATTTCAATATCTTTGGTGGGAGCCCAGCAAAATATATGATTAGGGTTTTCACGATATTACTCTGATTAATTTTAGTGTTATTAATTTTATCGTATTAATTATTATTGGGTTCGCTAAAGAAGGAGGAAGCGTACATTATAAACGGCGCCGTTTGTGGTTGATTCGTTCCTTTCCCATGATTAATGGTTCGGCTCTCAAGTGTATACGTGCCACAACACGGAATAATAACCCAAAATTTTTTCACGGTATACCGTAGTTCCCTTGGAACCTAGCAGCTGAGACTCTCTCGTGTGGTTGTATTTTCAAACCTGATTTATAAGCCCAATTATTGTTTCCTTATTTTTGAGAAAGATGACAATGTTTTTAAGGAAAAATAAAATATCTTTGGATAAAGTGATTTTTTAAAAATATTTTGATAGAATGTACCGCAATGATATTTCCAATGACTTAAGATTTTAATGAACTGTAATTGGTTTCTAAAATCTACACCGAATTAACTCAACATTAAAAAATATATATATATGTTTTGGGTGGTAAATATTACTTAAAAAAATATAACTAGTATTTTGATGTGCTTGAAATTTGTAGTTAAAGAAATAATCTCGTTTAAAGGTAATAAAATCCTCTCAAGCATTCCTAATCATTATGTGCATATTTTCCGGTTGAACAAATAAAATACTGAAGTAGAACTTTCATGTCTAAAAAACTGAAAGAAATATGATTACGGTTTTGCAAGAAAAATTGAAGTCGCAATGAATGATAGTCCGTATATTAAGTAAAAATAACTGCCTTTAGTACGATGACGTTTGTGCTGCACCAGTAATTGCACGAATACGGATATTTGCTTTAAACTGGTTCACATTGAGCTATCAAATATAAAAGATCACAGCACGCCAAATAACGCTCTCCATACAATCCCTTCAGACCGTTCACACCTAAGCGTTTTTAAGCGCAGATCAATCGTAGACAATACACATCTCAGACGTAACCGCTCCAGAGGCGATGTCAGAATATAACTCTCCCCTTCTCCGACTAAAACAGGAGAGGGGGTCATTTTAATTACGGAGCTGCCTAGGCCCGTGGATGACAGATGTCAAGTTGAAAGATTTCAATACAAAAAATATGCATTCCGTTGCCGCTCCCTAATTCGACTGACCCCCTCTCCTACCACAGGAAGAAATATTTGGTAGCCTCGTGTGAAAGGACAAAAGATAAGCGCTCGCGAATCAACAGATATCTGCTCGCAGATTTATAGCTCAATGTGAACCAGCTTTTATTATTTCACTATTATTCACAGCTATAAATATTTGAAATATTGTGATTTTTTTTTACATTAACTCCACACAGGAGGCCCTGAGGAAAATAATTTCCCTCAGGGCCTATGTCATCTGAAATGCTGTGTGGAGAGTCTTTTTGAGGATAGGAAGGAATGCATTGGTCTTGAAGAGACCCATGTTGTAGGAAGGAGAAAACACAGAGGCCGGCAAATCGTTCCACAGATGAGCTGTTGAACACAAGAACGAGTCGAAGAAGCGTAGCTGCCAAATTCAACTGTGGGGCGCACTTGCGATTTGTACAAGGTTAGCAGTTGTGTACTATTAAAGTATCTGCGGCCCCTGTACAGTACGCCCAGTTTTTGAGAGGCTAACTTTACTCTGGCTTCGATGGAGCCCCCATACCTGAGCTGGTCACTTATAGTTACACCAAACATATCAATGGAGGGTCTGTTCGGGAGATTGCTTCCATTGAAGGAGACTAGGTTTTCATTTCGATCTCTTTTAGACGTAATCAGACATGATTGGGTCTTTGAAACATTGAATTCGACGAGGTTATTCTTATCCCAAGAGAAAACACTCTCGAGGTAACCGTCCATTCTTAGCTTCAAAGCCCTCCGAGCCGTTGGAGTTTGTGTGCCTTTTGGGGGCTTGTCAAACAAAAAGCCATCATGGACATCCGCGTAACAATGAATTTGTGCACATGACAAAAGGTCGTTGATGTGCAACAAAAACAAAGTCGGAGACAGAACCGATCCCTGTGGGACGCCGGGTAATACCATTATCATAAAAGAACAATCTAAAAATATTTATTGTCAAATTCGTACTGCAGATCAGAGGTATAAATTTAACAATAAAACAAGATCCCATTATTCTTTTGATATCTGCGACTTCTTCTCCTTCTCCTTCCCAGCTGAAATTCGTTATATTATTATTACGGTCGTTTTGCTTCCTTCATAAACCATTTTCATATCCACAATATGAATCTGTCACTCATATTTCAAAAGTAATGCGACATAAACAATGATAAGCTTGGTTTCGCACAGAAATGTAAAATTCCGACATAAAAATTATTATTTAAATTTTATATCTTTGTCTTTCAAAAGTGTCAACCTTTTCACGGCTGAAAATATCGTTTTTATTTTAAAATAATAAAAAAAATTTAAAGTTTTTTGATGATTATCATTGATTATCAATTTGGGAGGCAGGTATGGGTACCACCACCCCGGGAACCATTTATTGGATAACCAACATCTCTGCCACAGGTCAACCGAGTGATTCCGGCTCAACCGGTTCATGGGTTTAGGTTTGTCCGGGTCATGGCGGCGGATACGTCTGCCCACCAGCTGCATGGCAGACCGGATCGGGAGAGAATGGTTGAGGGAGTCCCCTGGACTTCTTCAGCCGTACTCTCTCGGAACATCATCTGGCACCGCAGTGAGAGGGATGGATTCATACGTCCGTCACTCCTGGACACACTGAACCTTAGATTCCTACCCATCCCTAATACTCTTTTCCTTCCCAGAACTTCCTCTCCTTCCTTTGCTAAAAAGACCCTCCACACAGCATCCCCAAAGAAGTGTGGAGCTAATGTAAAAAACGTGCTATTTCCACGTGATTTCTCTGATTAAAATAATAGTCATTTAAAAAGATGTCGGGAATTGTGAAAAGTTTAGAAGATGTAAGTGCTGGTTTGGTTGACTTGAATGTAATACATGAGCAGAGCTAAAAAATTGTGCTTTTCATATTGTTTTAGTACCTAAACTTAGTATTCTGGTTCTACGATATATGTATAAAATTGTGGTTTTTACAATTAAATTTACTTCATTAAAATACCACTTATTAATATTAACATAAACAACCTTTCGATATCGCATTTACAATAAGATTGCACCAGAGTCAGTGGTCATTTGTTGAATATACATCATCGTTCAGAGATCGCAAAAATAATATGGAGCACGAAGGATACCAACTATCAATAAAGGATATTTAACTATCCAGTTTAATAGTCATTGCATCATGATCATGACGTTTATTATAAATCATAAAATGGCTGACCTTGTCACAATTCTGTTGAGATATAATGAAGTTCACGAGAATTGTGCACTCAAACCATCATAACAGTAAATAATAGTGTGCTGTTATTATGTACAGAACTGACCTCGCCTAATGTTAGCCAGAGTTAATTGAATTTAGCCAGTATACATAAACCAAACCGCTGCAATAATATCCGGTTTCCGGAATAAACATTAATTTCTCGAAATTCGCTTTAGTGAACATTGAGACTGCGGATTAAATTCAAATAAACACTGGTCTCTATTATCAAGTTAATGGCATTCATCTTTTAAATCGAGATGTCTCTTGAACAGATGCCAGACGAAAGGCAATTTAGATCTGTATACTCTGTATATTGAACAGAGAAACGTTATGTTTATCACAGTCCGGCGATTAAAATTTGCATACAAAATTGCTGTTTCAGACCAAACTACCTTGTCCTGTAAAATGTACAATACACGAACAGTAGCTATACGCCTTTTCGAAACCATCCATAATTATGCGTTAGGTATCGGTAGTGGCAGGCAGAGAAGATGCAGATCCAACCGGTTTTATCTCTGTAGTATATATTATTTTTGTCAATGTTATACAAAAAAGATTATGTTAATAGAGTCCCAACTGTTCCTATTCATCTTAAGCCAATGAGACTGTGACAATAAGGAACTCCAGTGAAAAATATTACGGCTTAAAAAAAATATGTTTACGTAGACCAATAAACGCTGATTCTGAATGTATAAGTTGTATTAAATAATGTTTAACGTAGAGTTTTAAAAAAATATTAAAAAGTCCATTTTAAAACAGCTCATTAAAACACCCTGTCAAGTTGGTATTATTGAATTTGTGAGGCGTGACGTCACCGCGTCCATAAAACGCTCCAATGCTGAAATTCAAAATGGCCGGCGACGATCAGCTGATTCCAGTTGCCTACAAAATTCATACTTCGGTTGTTCATGATGACGTCACACTAGATTCGGTGGTTTTCGGGGGATCATGAAAAATTAAAACTTTGACATTTATTTTAACTATTAAAACTAACTATTAAAATTAAAATAAATATGCAGTTATTTAAGTAAGAAGGACATTTAAAAAATTAAAAATATTGGACTGGAGTTCCTTATTGGGGTATGTTGCGAGGTCGAAGGCAGTCGGGAAAGGGAAGGAGATGGGGGAAAGGACGGTGAGTAAGTTCCAGGAAATTTATTTTTAAGTGACCCTTTTACACTATAACTAAGTATATACTACAAAACCATGTTAAATAATAAATTGCAAAATAAGACAAATTAATTAAATAAAGTATACTTGAGCAGACCGGGATTTGAATTCGCGACCGCGGATTTATAGCCAATGATCGTAACCATTCAACTACGGAGGCCGTCAATTGATTGATTTGGGTACAAGACAGTGGTATATTTCGGTAAAAGATTAAAATATCTATAAAACCTTGTGACACCGACTTATCCCATACACAGAACAGAACCTGAGCTTTCTAATAAAAAATGATATAAATCTTTATAACAATATATCTTTATCATATATTTCTCGGTTAACCAAAGCGAATATTTAAATTCAAATATGTTTCAATGATTTCAATCAGAAGATTGATCATTAATATATAAATTAAATTGTAAGAAAGCTTCCTTTTACACAATTATGTTTATATTGGAGTATGAGCTATGAAAGTTATTGATTTTTAAAACTATGTAATACATACACATCACAATCAAAAGCATCGTGTGAAATCAATGCAGAGAAGAATCAATTAATCTGCCTTGTACGAATTGGAGTCGAATTATCTGTAGACCTGTTTTCTCTTTTATTTTTTACGGGGGTCAAACACTTAAATATGATATCTCGTTAGAGAACACGGAACTGACACAAATCTAAAGGGAATCATATCAGATATTCAGTCTCGCTTGTTTAATGACCATCATCAGAGACCGAAACTTGTCTGGGAAACGAGAATCATAATTGTAACGTATATCAGCTACCTCAGTTTAATGTTATCTTGGTGTGCCCAGGTGCATGGGAGCTATCGCAACTTCATCTTTCACATATCAACCAAATAATCATATGCTGATTAGAACTGGGAAGTAATAGAAATACTTAATTTTATTTTTAAACACCGGCACTACATCATTTTTGAACTTTTATAAATATGCCTACATTTCAATTGCATTTATAAGGCTAAGAGTACCAACAAGCCAAATGGTTAAAAATCTACGTCGAATTCTTTAAAAGTTTTTTATCCTTAAGACGAGAATACGAATTTGTTCGAGTTAAAAAAAATAACGGGGTCGGAAGAGATAAAATGCTTAAATAAAATCAAATTTATATTTCCACATACGCGCCTGCTTCTGTTTGTGGAATTACCCAAAGTAATATAATATTTGCACCGAAACTTCGATATTAGCATTTTTTTAAAGTTGTTGTTACCATTAATTTTATTATTAACAAGCGCAGACCCGTCAAAAACCGTGGGATGTTATTACTTTTGTGGGATTTTTAAAGCTGAAATAATTTATTAAAAAATATTTAATTCAGAATAATTACCTTTCAAAAACAAACATTGACGATTTTAGAGACTATCGGAAAATTTGTCTCTCGTATTAATTAATTAATACGTGAAAAATTAAATCTGTCCAAAATATAAACAAAAGAAAAGAAATACACAATTCAAATATTAATGAATTTAAATTTTTTTTTTTCAGATTTCCACGGCCAAAAGTTTTTTGTTTTTTGTTATTGTTTTTGGGGTGTTACGCCGTGTTTCGCTACCTCCTTCTTTAGCCAACGTTTCGGACAGCGTTACAGTGTCCATCATCAGGGCAGATGAGTGCATCATCTGCCCTGATGATGGACACTGTAACGCTGTCCGAAACGTTGGCTAAAGAAGGAGGTAGCGAAACACGGCATAACACCCCAAAAACAATAACAAAAATACTTTTTGGCCGTGAAAACCTTAAAACGTTTTTTGTTTTTGTTTTTGGGTGTTATGCCTTGTTGCGCTTCCTCCTTCATCATAAGGGCAGATGTGATCATGATGGATGGAAGGAGGTAGCGCAACACGGCGTAACACTTTAAAAACAAATAACGAAAATATTAATTAATTTATTATAATGTAGTAATTTTTGTATCTACTTTATCGCTTTTCTCAGATATTTCCACAATCAGTTCCCGTTTTGGAAATGACTCTTAAATTCAAAGCAAATCCAAGTTGTAGAGTTCATTGAACTGTAGATACGGACAGAATCACAATCGAAATAAGTATTTTTTATTAATTTATTGTTAATGAAACTGCACTTTGGTGACTTTTGATAAGAATAATATATTATGTTTACTTGTTCCAACAAGTATTAATGAAAAAACTATTCAGCGTCTTTGAGGAGAATTTTTACAAAACCCGCGCTTTACAAGTTATCCATTTATTATTAACTAATCTAAACTTTTGTATAAACTAAGCCTTCTACGGAAAAGTGTAAATATTTTATGTCTTTGCAAGTAGGGTCAAATAACTAGAATATGTAAAAAGAAATCAATGTTAAGTACACCCGGTTTTTTGGTAAATTTAAATAACCATGTTGTGGCCCAGTTCAGGTAAATTCTTGAATTGTAAAGCATAGCAAAAGCAAAACACTAAACGGTAAAATTTATGAAAACGTGATAAAAACAACAGACTCGGTGCTCGGATGATATTTCTATTTATTCTGACTTGCCTGTTCTGTTCGTAAATAAACATCTCTCTAGCTGGCATGGCATTGAAATGAGAAATTTATTCTCTCTATCGCCCAAGGCCGCCATGGTAGCTGCTAGCTGGTAGCGTCGACAGGTGTGATACTATACAATATTCCTACACCTGCGCATTGGTTTCCTCCATTGCTTTGTTTGTTCATAATTTCCATGGCAATTTGTGGTATATCTGTAAATGTCACCGTACCTACGCGAGTTCAGATATAAGAAAATTTCCAGTTTTCCCGTTTGCTTATTCACCGTTTTGTCTCGAAAAGGCCAATAGATTATGCAAATTTTGCATTTTCTATTATTTCTCTTCGATTATTGGTAAATGAGCGCAAATTTCTTTCAGAATGACGAAATTTAATAATAAGCAATCATTGTCCAACGAATCTGATCGAAATTAATTCTACACATTGCTTCTTATTAAAACGTAGATTAATAACAAAAAGGATACAAATAAAAAAAATCATATTTTTACGTATCATTGATTAATAATTGCAGATATAAAAAACGTATCATTATTTTATTTTATTTAAAACAACTTGTAAAATAATATCAGAGTCAACGGGAATCATCAAACATATTTAAAATAAACATCCACGTGAAATTGCATTTTATTTGTTTTGACATCAATATATTTGTTTGATTTGTGCAACAAACGTATGTCCCCCGCTTTCCTACGGTACTAGTTAGAGTTCGTTATTTTATTATAAACTCTGCAGCCCATAGAAAGATAATTCTATAACCACATACCATCGTGAGAGAAGATACAAGATAAAAGCATCGTTGGCATACCTACTTCAACTCGCAAAGGGTCAATCAATTACACCCCCCCTTCTAATAGATAATTATGTAGTTCTATTGCAAATTCCCAAGCGGTCCTTAAACGAGTTCCACGTCTAGCATATCATCTGCAGCATGATACCTACTTAAGACCACTCTCACTACTTGAATAGAAACTAACAATCAGCGAATCATCACGCTTGATTCAAGGCAAAACTACTATATGGGTTTTCAGGACGGATAAATAGTAATTTCATTGCAACGCGTGATTAGATATTACGAGTTTGCATTTCACTGCGATGACCAGTGCAAATAATCAGATAAAGAGAGATAAGAGATGTTGGTTTAATTTGAGTTTATTACATTGAAACTAGAAGCACACACCTGTTAACCGGACTATCACTATCATTTCAATTGACGATGACCACCTCAGGTTCACGAAGCAGTTTGCAGAATTTAAAAGAGATCGCCGTTTGTATCGAGCAACAACTAAACAAGTATTGATGGGCTTCTTTGGTTGACGTTTATTGCACATTAATCCATGTTTTAATCAACTCAACGAGTTCAAAAAAACTCTTAATAAAAATTGTTGTAGAAATCAGCTCGTTTCAAATAAAGTGTTGGAATAACCTATAAGTTAACTTTAAAAATATGTATTAGGTTTATTTTTATTCATTCATTATTTTTAAAAACTAATATTTTTTATGTACAAATTTGGGTAAAACGGCAGCAGCAAACAAAACTAGAAGAACGCAATTAAAATTCTTCAATTCCTCAAATTGTAATATTTAATTAAACGAAGACAATATTACCGAAACTCAATCGAAAATCTGGAGACAGAAAAATCAGAAAAAGATATTGGCACCTCTGGGACTCGAACCCAGACCTTCTGTTTACACGGCAACAGCTCTACCAACTGAGCTTAGGTGTCTAAATCCAATTCGGTCACTTTTAACTGTGTCATACTTCGACTAAGAACTACCAATATTATCTTCATTTTCTTAACGCTATTATTATTGTCTGCTATCTTTATATATGATTGCAAGATACAAACCCTAACTAAATGCTATTTAGATAGTGTCTGGATACATTTTTTAACCATTTTATTTTTTAATGTGCGACATCTATTGACTTTTCTGCAAGTCTAGGGTGAATATTTTTATTTTTAACTTTATGAGTAAAACCTCAAATTGTAAAATTTAATTAAATGAAGACAATATTAGTGAAACTCAATCTAAAATCTGGAGACAGAAAAAGCAGAAAAAGATATTGGCACCTCTGGGACTCGATACAGACACCTTAGCTCAGTTTGTAGAGCTGTTGCCATGTAAGCAGAAGGTCCTGGGTTCTTGTCCCAGAGGTGCCTTTTTCTGATTTTTCTGTATCCAGACTTTCGATTGAGTTTCGCTAATATTGTCTTCATTTAATCAAATTCTTCAATTCCTTTTATAACGCATTTTTTTAATAACTGGAGTTAGTCAAATAACAACTTAATGCATTTAAATATATCATGTGATAAAATACACAACGATGAAAACACTATTCATAAAAAGGTGGAATAGCAGGTGGGCCGAGCGATACAGTTCAAAAAAGGAATAAAAGTTACAATTCATATAATTTTTTCTAGTTTGGATTAGTTTTATTTGATTCCCATTGATGTAAATCAATCGGTGTTCGATAGACAGCAGCCAAATCTAATATCACCGCCGGAGGGATAGTTTCGACTCGTGAAACTTTCTTTGAAAATTACATCCAATTCTCCGATCGTCAGTCGTGTAATTTGCTTATAAAGCAATCACTGCTTATTCCATGATAATACTCGAGATTTATGTTGATATGTTAATCTGAAATGCGCGTTGGTTCAATCCATCAAATTATAATATCAAGTGGGTGAGAAATCAATTATTGTAGAAATTGACTAAAATTTTTATATGCAAATCGAGTAATTATCTGCTGTCAAACAATAAAAACAATGTCCTAGATTTTGCTAACAGATGGTTCAATCACAATATTGTTTCATAAAGAGTTTACATTGACATTTTTTCAATTGAAATTCAATACTTTCTTAGGTTAATAACGACCACCTTGATTCGGAATCGAAATAACAATACGTTTTAGAATTTTTCAGTACTTGACACACTATCAGAGGGGCTTTCAGTTATTAATGAGATAAAAAATAACGTTTATTTTAAGGTTATGTAAGTTATGTACGTTCCTACTTAACATTTCTTTTTGTAGTTTTTCTTTTAAATGTTCCACAATAAATTATTTCATTTATGAAAAGGGGTTTGTTTATCAATAATTTTACAGTATGATTATTATTACGCGTGACAGCCGTTTCGTTTTCCAAATGCATTATCAAAGAGCTTTCGACAGACAAAATAGCTGTCACGCGTAATAATAATTACACTGTAGAAGTTATTCGTAAATATACTTCTGTTTTAAAGAAAATAATAAAATTAATGAATACGTAAAAGAAAAACTTAAAAATAAAATGGAGTTCTTCAAATAAACTTAAAAACAATTATGGAAAATGTATAAACATATACGTTATTACCTTTTGTCTAAATTCGTTAAGGCAATCACGTTTTTTACTTACTTAAAGAAAAAACACATTAGGAAAATTATTCCTAAGGATATTGTTTTGTTTTGGTTTTTGGGATTTTTATATGCGTATTTTTAACTCTGGTTTCCCCTAACCATGAATATTTCAAGTCACCAACCATAATACTGTACGGGGTTTCAAAATAGTTTCAAATCTGAGAAAAGAATCAGTAACATACTCCAATTCAATAAATATGCTTGTTAAACTGACAGTCTAACAATCCGAAAGTCATTTTAATAAATGAACAAACAAATATAATTCGCTCCCCGCTTTTAGATATTTTTAAGCCGATTTCGAAATAAAACCCATAAGTCATCATTTTAGAATAACTCAACGATTAGAATACCCTTTGACCTAATGACCCTTGATCAAATTTAAACAATACAGTAATTAGGGAAACTTTTAAAAGCGAATAAAAATTAATAAATGCAGTCATTTTACTAATAAATTAGAAAAGGAAATTAGTAGATAATTAAAATAAAAGCAATAAAATCTTTTCATTATAAGTACCTATTTAGAAATTATATAAATGCATCGTCTGTAAGTGGTACAGCCATAGTTTGATAATGCCTTCAGAGGGCGAAACAGTTGTCACGCGAAATAATAATTACATAGCAGAACTTGTTTATATTTAAACTGTTTTTTTTATAAATTGAATAATTATATTATTGAAAATATTAAAAAAAATATAAAAGGCATAATGGAGTTAAACATATTAACTGAAGGATTTTTAAAATTAACTCTTTGTAGGCTAACGGAATCGTTCTCACTTCTTTCTGATTGACCCTAGTGCTAAATGCGTGTATATTTGGGTAGTTAAGTAGGTCAGAGCTCTACCCACTCAACTTCGTCAGAAATTAACAATCCTCCATAAATTACTAAACATCTGTTTCAACATTAACACTTAAAAAAAACGTTGAAATCGTGTACGAACTCATTTGGGTAAATAACAAAGAGCCATGACATTTTTATTTAATTAGTACGGATTTTTTTCTCATTCCGTACAACGGATCTTAATTCGTATAATTGATTTTCTCTTCCGCTCTGTAATTACTGATAATTTGAAGTTCACTCTTACTTTACACCGAAGAAGAGTGAAGTAGGCTGCGCCAGTTGTGGATTGCACAGCCTCCGGGCAAATGGGACCTTGTAACTCGATACTTATTATTCGCACAAACCAAATGTAGAGTTGAAATGCCGTCTGCTGCTCTGGCGAGATTCCTCTCGTCGTATTTGGATATTGAACAAACTCATCGCTTTTCCATACTTAAGTGCATGCGGTCCGGTATGAGAACATTTTATAATTCCTACAGATATATTGGAGGATTTTACAGCAGCATCGGCAAATTCATCTTATTTTATAACTGTGATTCTTTCTGTAGATTTGTTTAAAATAGTTATTATCATAAAACAGTATTCTATCAAAAAGTCGCATATATAGGGATTTAAATAATTTTTAAAAAACTAATTTAAGTAGTGTCTTCTATTGCAACTCCACTTCCATTCACTCTAGATTTTGGATTTGCGGTAATTTTCAATATTGGAACTGATTGTGGATACAATTCAAACAAGCGAAAATGAGGTTAAGTATCAAAACTATTTATTGTTTAATAAATAATTAATACTTCTCTATTTGAATTGTGGAGTCCTTTTGTTTAAATTTTTGACAGATTTGGTTATTTTTCAAGTTTACAGGGTTTTCATTCGAAATGTATATTTCTGATCTCTCTGAAATGCAGAATGTTTGTTTTTAAAAGAAAATGAATAATCCTGAGTCAATTTTTTTATATATATACTTTCGGTTTCATAAATCCTACAATCATAATATCCCGTGATTTTTTTTTCTTCAAAATCAAACAAATTGACAGCCTGCATGGTCTAGCGGTAAGTCTCTTGACTCGCAATCCCGCGTGGAAAATAAATTATATTTGATTTATTTGTGTTATTTCACAATTAATTCATTTAAAATAATATACTCGTATAGTATATTTGCGGCACGTTCCAGAGTGGGAGACACTCTCAGTATTACCCTGGTATAAGACCACAATTCAGAATTGAAACGTTGCTCGAAATGGCTTTAGTCGTGTTTAGTGACCAGATCTGAATAGCCAGGTACTTTCCCCACCTTCCTCTTCTCCATCTCCTTCCCCTCCGCACTATCTTCAGCCTCACAACATACCCCAATTGGGGATGCCATAGTCTCACTGACTCCAGACGGGATCAGTTGGGACTCTTGTGTGGTATTCTTAATAAAGGCAATCCACCGAATAACCACCCAACCATTAACTTTCCAATGACGGCTGTTTTTTACGTTTTTAGTTATTATTAATAAGAACGTTTTCTATTACAGAACAATGATTATGTGATGTTCACAAAAATTGTTTGAAAAGGGTTGCGCATTGGGTAGGCCACGATACCCAGGACCAATAATATTATATCTGTCACATAAATATCTTCACAATTATTCAACAAAATATTAAAAATCTATTTAAAAGGCGGCTGTGAGTCAGTCGTGATTAAATTTAAACATCTCTTCGAGGCCACTCACTACCTGTCTTCAGTAATACAAGTTATGCGTGAGAATATATTAAAAGATTATTATTGGAAGCAATTAAAGCCATTATCACGAATATATTCATTACATTAACCCATATTTGTCTATATTTTACGGTCAAATCTCTGTTTGATCATGTTTAATAACCCGTTGAGCGCTTCCGCAGATTAATCTGTTACATTCATCAATTTATTTTTTATTGAATTTAAGCCGATTGTGACCATCTTACAATACCTTAGAATTAATATAAAATAAAGATTCGAAGATATTAAAATATACGCAGTGGAGTCACTGGGGACAACGTACAAATTACCGGATGACCCAATCAGGAGGGGCGACAACGAAATGACATATGTTTCAACAAAAATACCTGTCGCTTTAATCCAAAACAGATTTAGTTAGCCAGGCTTACGTACGTATTCATTATAATTATTTATTTCAGCAATTTCTGCTATTTTATTTTTTATCCACTCGGGCGCTTTTTGCCACAATATGGCACCATTTAAAATACCCAGGATTGCTTTGCTGCCAATTTTGGCAAATTTTCTCTTATTTATGTAATTAAGTAGAAGTTAACAATTTTATAATTTTTTTTTATAAATTCTACGAATATGTGATAATCGACAAAATATAGGTTAATTCATTGGCTGTACAGAACTATGATCAGTTTGCATGTCTCCATATTAAAATTCGGAGGTATGATTTTTTTTTAATTGTGGGCGGAAAATATTCAAAATCGGAGAAAAAAGTTTTAAATTGCGCTGTCGCTCCAGTGGATTTATAGTTTTTCCTTTGAATAAGGGTCATCTAATAATACGTCTTAGCACGGTTAGAATGCTTTCAAAATAATGATTCAGTGCTAAAGTAAATAATTAAGATTACTTCTAGAGATACCGAACATCTAAACAATACATAAATTCTAACCATCTATGATATTTTTTATGGGAATACCTCGTAAGGTTCCCAGCAGCTCCCGTCTGGAGCAAATGAGTCTACGGCATCCCCAACTGGGGTGTTTTGTGAGGCTGAAGGTAGCGGGGAGGTAGGAGGAAGAAGATGGGGAAGAGGAAGGTGGCGTAGTACCTGGCTATTTAGATCTGGTCACCAAACACGGCTAAAGCCAAGCAATATTTCAATTCTGGATGGTGGTCTTACACCAAGGCGATACTGAAAAAATCTTCCACTCTGGAACGTGCCGCAAATATAGTGTATAAAATTTTAAATAAATTAATTGCGAAGTAACACCAATTAATCGAATAAAGTTTATTACCTTCGGATTGTGAGTCAAGAGCCTTACCCCTCGACTGTTTTTGTACGTTAGCGATCTGCAGTTGTCTTGGGGGACAATAAGAAGTTACTGAAAGTTATCGATACAATTTTTATCGATCGACCATTCTAGGGGGCCAGAAATAGAAAACATATTGACATCAGAAATAGAAAATTTACTTATAGTAACATGTATAGTTACGCTTAATATATGTATAACCTATGTTTCTTGTATGCGTGGGTATACTAGTCCCAACTAGAGATCGTACGTGACGTCATCGTTCTAGTATCTTCTGTCTTTTTTTATTTTTAACAAGACATGTGAGAAAGAAGTGGACGAACTTCGATGACGTCCGTAAGAGCCGAGTTCATTCCTGGGAATTTTGCAATGTTATTTTTATAAGAATCAATAATAACAAATAAATAAAAATATCTTTTTACCGGTAAAACAATCATTTTTAGGTTTCAATATATTTATTTTTAAATATCACAGAACGTGAATTTATAAAGAAATGTGAAAATTTACTACTTTTGATCAAAATCTTTTTTTTATGTACCAATATATATTTTTATGTAACTATAAGATTGTATTGTAGATATGTTTACAAATATGTAAATCAATTGTCATCAATCAGTAGAGAAATCTCAATCTCTGCTAAGGAAGGACAGATTGAGTTGAGCACCTCAACGGAATAATTGTCACAATGAATTGAACCTGCGACCACTATAATACATGAAGTGTACAATTCATGGCTCCATTGTTGGCACTGATCACATTGAATCCAATCTGCTTTAATTGGTATGGTATAGGTTTCTTGGCACACTTGCACGTGTTATTGGGCTCAAGCTTTCCTCTTTGTAATATATTTAGTGGTTTAGTGTTAGGTTTCGAAAGTCCCTTCTCGATCTTAATTCGCTGAATTGTTTGCTTTTTAGCATTCGTTGCGCATAAACATCGGGCAATACGAGCAGCCAAGTAAAACTCGGAGAACCCCAATATTTTAAACTTGGAACCATTATCAAAGTTTATTATTAAACAAAAATTGAAATGTGGCATTTGTTAACAAATAGTTAGATACACTGTAAAGTTAATTTGTTGTTTAACATTGTTTTTTTTTTCTAAGTCACAAAAACTATTTTGTCAACATTTACAAATTGTCAGTACAGTCGGAAAGTTGCGAGAACAATTTCAACAATTGCGCTAAGTATTACAGTGATCTTTAGCATTTCAAAAAAGAGTATCCTACCGCCAGTTGTGTGATCGATGATAAGGGTTTTTGAATATTCGACATATTGAGCCACGAAAATCAAAAGGTAAACTGCTACACGGCGCAGCAGTATTATTGTAATTTTGAATGAATATTCAATTAAATAAACTCATTTTGAGTTTTTGCACGCATTTTGCTAACACATTACGTCTTCAAATCTTTTAATAACTTGTAATTATTATTTTCTATTTATTTATTGTTTGAAACATTTACAGAGTGTTAACAATTATAACAATAATAGAATTGCCGTTGGGATGTGCATAGATATTAACACTCCAATTAGAAATGTTCACAGTATGAGTAATCAATGTTTAGTTGTTCCTAGACGGAAATGCTTGGTGTGATAACAGAAATAATGATAATCAAAATGAAATATAAAACATAGTAGTTTCAAAAATAATACATAACCTGCAGAGAAAGAGCAAAAAGAAAGAAAGAAAGGGTATGACAATAAAGCTGCCACATAACTGTTCTCCGCAAAGTGTCATGGTAGGAGTTTGATAAATTGTTTTTTGAAATATGTGAAATTGTTTGCTTAGATATCTATATGGTCACATTCAGTGGTATTATATAGTCGACACATGATTGTGGATTGAAGTATGCAATTTTGTTATTAAATAATTCAAGATAGAATATTTTATGATTTCTTAAATTAAGTCTATTAGGAACTTTAATACAAATATTGCTCAGACAAGGGTGGTTTGAAGCTGGTCTGGTTGTTTTGTTTTAACTTTTATACCAAGTATGATCGTTCTGTTATGTACGGAAATAGATAAGTTAAGCCATGGTAGGTATCATACTTTTATTTATTACAAAACACCAATTCTATTAGCAGTTTGAATACCTGACCACAAACCTCGGATCGTGTACAAAAGATCTTTCGATAAGTAGTGGTTGTGAGCATCCTGTTAACATCGACAAGACTATGAAGTAATAATTTATAAATTTGTTAATGCAACGCGTTGAGGTAATAATACTGTGATGAAATTAGTTAATGACCTTTATTTACACACTTATTACTTGTGGTCAGGCAAAACCAACAGTTTGGAAAAATTACAAGACCAATCATTCAAGTTTTTATTCTTTCAATCACTATTTTTATCAGCTTGTTTTGGATGTCAATTTAAATATGTACCTTTGCAACGCAATAGCAATCAAATTTTATGATATTTTTCAATGATTGAGAAAATATACTGTGCTTCTATTTATCATGAATAAATTTATTGTTATATCATTGAAGAAGAAGATCATACTAATAATCAAAACGAAAATATGAAAGAGAACAAGACACAGAAAAATAGCAAAGGACAATGGTTGCAACTGGGACTCGAACCCAGACCTCTCGTCTAACCGGGAAATGCGCGTTAACCAATTTCGATGTTGCAACCTTCTGTCAAACCGTCGTATTTGTCAATCTCATTTAAAATTTTAGAATTAACAATATTATCTTCAACTAATCCTTTTTTTTCCATATTATGGGCAACTACTCTTTTTATTGGAAACAATCATTATAATAATTGGTTTGTAACCTGAATAGCGTCTCGGATAAATGTTTCCGAATTCAAATGGAACTAATGACTTTATAAAAGTCTAAATGATTATAATATATCATCAAAGAAGAATATGAAAGAGAACAAGACACAGAAAAAAAGAAAAAGAAAATGATCGCAACTGGAACTCTAACCAGGACCTGATGTTAGAGTAGGGAGAGGTCTGGGTTCGAGTCAAAGTTGGGAGTCAAATTGGCTTTTTCTATTTTTCTGTGTCTTAAGACATTTCTGTGTTGTCTTTTTGCAGAGTTTTTTATTCAGGAGAGGTCTGGGTTTGAGTCCCAGTTGCGACTATTGTCTTTTTCTATTTTTCTGTGTCTTGTTCTCTTTCATATTTTCGTTTAGATTATAAGTGTTATCTTCTTCTTCAATGATATAGTACGTTGATGGGAATAACCTTCAAAAGTCATAAAAATATAGTTTTTCTTATAAAAAAAATTGAAATTTATTGTTTATTATGTTTAGGTATTTGGTATTACTTTTAAAACTTCTGCCATAATGCATCATTGTGATGGTTATGCCAATAATAAAACGGTTATACATTAACTAAGGTAGAGTCATGGCACTACGTACAGAGCGGCAACCATGAAAATAATTAATAGTCCCCACCTTTAAAGCCACATTATATTTGCCGGTCATCGACAAAACATAAACAACAATAATTTCACCGTCATCAGCATAAAAACCTTTCCAAGGCATTTGATTAAACCGAACAAATGATACAATTCATTTTAGCAATTGTCCTTTTTATCTAATACTCGCATAGCCTCTCACCGCTGTGATCGGATTAAACCCATCAAAGGTGGTTACCGACTTTTTCGTTTTTCTCCCTCCCACCGCTGCTACCTTGTGGTCTGTGCCAGAAGACGTACCTTGTACAATGCAGGTAATTTCAGATTGTACCTTGTACACCTGTGAGCGTTTTGGCTCAAGGTTCACTTTCAATCTCGCTTCACCTCTGCAGTTTCGCGAAAGTCCGGCACGGTGCGCGCTTCAATGCACACTTTCGTTTTGCTATTGATCTGGTTGTTAGATTATCTGACTTTTAATGCATTCAGAAGCGGACTTATAAGGGCTCTAGATTATTGGTTTAATATAATTGGTTAACATCTTCGACCAAGGTCAATGGTAAACATTCAATATTTTCTCATTAAGATGTTATCGACATTAATATACAAGTATATTATGCCGAAAAGTATTATTGACTCACTTCAAGTCGTTGAATTTTCCACTTATCTCATTTGTTCGACAAGTGAAATTATACCAGGCATGGAATAAACTGGACTCAATGTATACTGCAATTATAGCAAAAAAATAAGAGAAGATTTATTTTTTCCTCAATTCCGCACGAGACAACATAATAAAATAATAAAAAGAAACTTCTTCAAACACAGCAAACTTCTTGTGTGGCACCATTTTAATTCAGAATTAACAAAATACTAGTTTTTACAACTTTTATTTTTTGGAAAACCAACATGTTTCGTAATCAATGCTTACTTCATCAGGGTTTAATTAAAACTTTTAAATAAATACTAAAAGTAGATAAATCTGAAAAAGACTGAGTATTTGTACGTGCCATTTGAAGACACAAATGCTCCTTCGATACAACTGGATGTGCAGCCAACTCATTCACAGAGACGGAGGAAGTGCAGCGGATGTCGACCATCGAATAGGTATGGGATGGATGAAATTTAGATCCATAACAGGAATCTTGTGTGACTCGAAAATGCCTATAAAACTTAATGGAAAGATATACCAGACTATTGTTAGACCCGCGATAATGTATGGCTCCGAATGCTGAGCAAACAAACCCTACTCTAGGCAACTCGAAACAGTAGAAATGCAAATGCTTAGATGGTCGGCAGGAGTATCACTGAAATATAGGTTTAAAAGTTCACGCATTCGTAGAAGCCTGGGTGTCACGGACATTAACAGTAAACTGTAGAAACGACAGTTGAGATGGTATGAGCACATAAGACGCAGACCACCAGACACACAGTAAAGCAGGCAATGTCTACGAAGCTTCATCGACAGTCATCCAGAGAACTCTTGGGTGACTGTCGATGAAGAACATTGCAAAGAAACGGCCTGGATGAAAGCTGTCCCCAGAACCAGAACCGAAGAAGATAGAACATGAGAACGAGAAGAACCGACCCCAATAGTCTACCTAGGCAATGAGTTGGGAAAGTGCAAGGAAGAAGAAGAAGAATAATAGTGGTTAAATCTAGGAATTTAAAGAAATAGTGATAAAAAAAAATAAAAAATAATTCTATGATAGAAATTTCTGATTTACTTTTTGATACGAAATAAATTAAAATATTGACTGAATATTTATAACCGTCAAATACATATGTTCATAATATTTTATTATGATGAAATAAAATAGAGGAATACAAAAAATAGTTAACATCGCATTAATTTAAAATTGCTAATGAAATTCAAACATAATATTAGTGTGTTTATCTTGGTACCTTTAAATTCTGCATTTACATTTTAATCGACAATAGCAAATAAAGTAATGTTAATAATAATATTAAGTTTCTATATTACTATGATAAAACAGATCTGTATCTTTTTAAACATTAAACAAAACAAAAAACGTAACAATGATCATAATCTTAGCCCATAAAAATGTTTCCATTCCTACTGCCTACGTGTACGAAAGTTCTTAAACAAATGGTTTTCTCTTCCACATAAAGGTGTTTTATATGACCGTTTTGTCTCATATTCACTTTTACGATTCATCATCGTTATTATTTATAGCACAGAGCTATTTTATGTACGATTGTGTTCATTTATTGATTGTCGTGAGATTTACAAATAAATAATCTTGTTTGTTAGTTTTTTCCTGTAAATTGGCGGCTCTCAAAGGGGGCCCCCAAACTCAGTTTTCCCATGGGCCCCTTCACGGCTTAACGGCCCTGTTCGTAATCCCTAGCAACGCTGTGTACATGTTAGCTTGTATATAAATATTTCTAGTTTATTCTGACTATTTCCATGTTCCTTCCCTATAAGCTCTTTAAAAAATTTAAGTTGCCCCCTCTAGCTTGCTCCAATCGTGAATTAAGCTTCACGATCGAGTCAGCAAAGGTTTTTTAATGCTTCATAAAGAATGTAACTTTGAACTCACAGGAGTGCAAACTTTACTTACTACAAGTTCTGCATTGAACTTTTCGCAGGGGTGAGATTTGAACTGGTGACGCATAGTGGAGTTTTTTTTATATGCGAATGCTAGACGTGAACGCAAACTCAATCAAAAAGTTCCAAGTTTTTGGAATTGGTTCCGTACTGCAGTTTCCTGAATATATCGTCAACAGAACGGAAATCAAACAAGCAGGTCGTAAGGGAGCGTAAGGAAAATTAGTTGAAAAATATAATAAAAAATATAAGAGCTGCATATCAAAATTGCGACGAAAGGAGAGGTGAAAAGCAGAATAATGTAGGATATTTTTCTGTTTTCCTGGATCTTCTATTTCGTTTCATCCAAACTAAATCCTTTAGCTCTTCAACGTTTGGTGTTACCCCCATTAATAATCCGGGTGGGTGATTTTTATTTCCATTTTAGAAATGTCTCGCACAACGGTCTCCTAAAATGTCACGAATAAAGTCATTGGTTTCAATGATTAAAACCCAAGGCACAGAGGCTGACAAATCATTCTGCAGCTAAGCAGTTGAACTGAAGAACGAGATATAGAACGACATGTTCTCATGTATCAAATATCAACTGTATACAAATATTGAGCGCGCGTTTGGCGTGTTTCCCGTCTGTGTATCTGCGTGCCATTTACCGTACGCCCAGCTTCTGAAAGGCGAACTTAACCCATACCTGGTCAATTAGAGTTACACCAAGCATATCGCAAGGGTTGTTCGGAAGATTGCTTCCGTTGAAGGAGACTGTACATCAAAACAACATACGGACAATGGACATCGACATCAGGCGTAAGAATGGTGTATTTAGTGGTGGCTAATTTACATTTGTTGCGTTCAGATTTATGGAATTGTGTTTCTCAAGAGTAGATACAAGCTCAATTCTTATCAAAATCGACATCATTACCTGATATGCCTGATATATCTGTTAATATACCTTCTTCGTAGTTAAATGCGTACACTTAAAGTAATTAAATAATAAATTTTCAAAACCAATGGAAAATAAATTAGGAGTACCGCAGGGATCGGTCCTTGGATCTCTATTGTTCATACTCTATATTAATGACATGGTGAAAATATTTTCAAAATGCAAAGTACGACTATTTGCCGATGATACAGAGATAACTACGAAAAACTAATAATTATTTTAAATAATAAACTAAATAATGTATCAAGATGGCTAAAAATAAATAAGCTTAAATTAAATACAAAATGTGTGGTGATTGGATATAAGAAGAAATCCAGTGAAAGCAAAATTAAAATTGATGGTGCAGTCATAATTTTTTTTTTCTTTATTTATTTGAGACACAAACAGGATATTTCCAGAACATTATTTTGGTTAATGTAAAAGAAATTAAGATACAAATATAAATATCCTTAGACTAATGTGTCTGCAGTAATCACATTTGCTTATTCACAGATACATGAAAAACAATGTAAGTATTTTTTTACATAACTTAAATAGAAAATTTTAAATACATGGCAGGTACAAAATATTTAAAGTGTTTATCAAAAAATAATAAAACAGCAATAAAAAAATAAAAAATTTCAATTGCACAAATCATGGAGATATTTCTTAAAACAAGTTAAATTATTTACAAAAATATCTATTATAGTGTGTGATTTAGTGAGATCGTTGTATGATCGAGACATTCTAGAAATAGAAATAGTAATTTTACTGCAATCACTATTTAAATTCAATTATTGGTCCACACTATAAATACTGCTGAACTATCCTTTTCCTGTGTAACAAACGAGAACAAAACAAGTTTCAAATTCTCCAAAACAGGACGATGAGAATAATACTTCGGCGAAATAGATTTTCAAAAGTAAATAAAATGTTAAAGGAACTAAATTGGCTAACCGTGAAGCAGATGTTGACCTTGAACACGACGATATTTATCCATATCTATCCATAAAATAGTGAACAACCTGTTACCAAGGACATGCAAGGAAATAAGACTACAAAAAAGGACAAAGCGAATACGCAGTACAGTTTACTGTACAAAGTTATATAACACTCTACCAGAAACTTTTAAGTCCGCACCAATTGGAAAGTTCAAGATGTATTGCAGGAGCTACATAAAACAAAAAAATATATTTTTTGCAATATGAAATAATATAATGAATTAGCAAATTGTAAACTTAAATATACAATTTACTAAAACAAAATTAACAAAATAATTATTGGTTTTGGGTTACAAATTCCACGTACAAAAACAATTGTGAAGATAGCTTATGTTGCGCCGAAAGCTGTATTCTTATTTAAATATCTTATAATAGGTACCTGGGGGTTCTTTCAAGAGATTTGAACTTATAAATCATCCGTCTTTCCAGGAAAAATGTCTAGGAATTAATCCTCACACGCTTCTATAATCGGGGGCCAGACTTGAATGAAATTATAAATACCACCGTACTTTTTTCTGTAAGCTAGTTGCTAGGGTTCCGCGCCAACTGAGAATAAAGTCAACTGAACACCTCTTTGAAAAGTCACTAAAAGCTATGATTTTTTTTTATAAAATAGCCCTATAACGTAACCTACTTAACCAATTTTTTGTATTTTTTTTTCATAGCTTTTAATGACTTTTCTGAGGTGGTTCTGAGTTGATTCCATTCTGAGTTGCCCGGTCACCAGTTGGCAGATTAACAATACGGTACGGCGCTTACTTTTGCACGGCAGGTATCACAATCCAACAAATCACAAATTACTGTAACTTTCTATTTAAGTTATATCCAAGTTAACACCGAGTTTACAAAACAATCTATTGCATAACACTTCGATTGCAGAATGTTTATTTGCACGGTTCAATCTATTAGGTACTATAGCTTTGAATAATTTCTGAATAAGTATATTTTTTAATTTGACATTTATATCTGATTAGTCCATTGGATTATGAATTTCGTTACCATTTTACTGAAATTATTAGTTGGAAAAGATAATTGTTTTCATTTCTATTTCCAATTAATAATTCTTATTGAAGTGTAAACCTTGATTTCTTTCACATTGCATAGGTAAATTAAACGTGACGTAAAGACACCATTAGGTATTAAAATTCTTGTGGAAATTTATGCGTACTACAGTATTATCTTAAATCTGTAGCAAACACATGCAACACTTCTGTTTTAAATTTGATGAAATAGAAATTTCATCCAACATCTTCGAAACGGGGACAAGGCTATTTATATTCGTCCAAATTCATTGTGTGGAAAATTTACACCTATTTAAATAGGTGTAAAATTTACAATTTTTACAGATATTTTTCTATACGAGGAAAGGTTATTTAAATGTTAACAAATTCAAGTTAACAGTTGTGTAACGACAACGAAACTACAAATACGCATCGTTTATGCGAAACAAGCACATGTTCTTAAAAATGCAAATTGCAGGGACTTTCGATCGTACAGACCGTGTCCGTCAACCGTTCATTGGAAATGAGTCTACGTCTACAACTGGATAATTTATTGTGGATAAAGCCTCATATGAAAGCAGTGGAGCGTGTTCGGAATAAATTATTCTCTTTAGACAACAATTCATGTAAGTCAGATAATAAAAGAAAGGATTGTTTTTTCACTGTAACAGGTTTCAGCAATCTTAGCTTAATCTACATTTCTTTTCTTTCTTCATTCATCAATAATTTTGAGTGGCTTTGATATCTTACACCCTTTACTTTCTTTCTTATTAGTGTCTATCAAAGTACCACTCTTCAAATGCAAAGGGTTTCAGTAAAAAGGTAATTTTATACCAGTGCACCACAGAATCTGTCCTTGGAAGGGCTTATTTTTTTCTTCTTGGTTATTGTACTTTAACGATAACTTTTCTGACTACTCCGCGCAGTGATGATTCTATTGTGATTGCGTGATATCTCACGCGTTGTGGCCGCGGAATCATTCGTGCGTTTATGAATGTCAGAATATTTAATTCATATCTCTTCCGAGTTGCACTTGAGAGTTTTTTCTTTGTAGTTTTGAAGTTTTGATACTTCTTCGATAGGATGGTACAGAGCAACTTTTTGATAGGATCCAAAGTCAGGCTTAAAAAATATAATTGTCTTTTACTTATTTGTCCTTTCAAAAGCTGGTTTTGTGTTCGATATTCTTAACTTAAACATTTTAGTAAGCTGTGAATTTGATTCAACATGATGGAATCAAGAAACGATTACATCACAACAATCAGGAGCACTCCTGTACATTTTACAAATATTCGAAAATTAAGTTCTCTGATTCGTTTTCGTTCTGTCTTAACTTTTATGCCAGTAAAGCGGTAAGTGACATAAATCTTTTGAAGTTATATCATCACTTACTAAACTTATAATATTAATTAGTAGTTACCGGAGCATGTCGCTTTCGTAATAGCAAGTGCGGTGAGCTCACGCAGAGAATCAACAAGTCTTCTGTAAAATAAATCTTTATTATAATTAGTTATTGCCTTTTTCTTTTGCTGGGTGAAAGTGAAGAGCATTTAGTGAGGTTGTGGGCGAAGGAGACCAAGCCTTAAAAATGTTTAAGATTATATTTCTATTTATCACTCTGAAGATAATTACGCATCCTAACATACTCAGATTTTCAACGATTATATTTAAGGTACAGCTGAATATTATTTAAATTAAAAAAAAGCAAATCTCTTTTTAAAACACACTTTTTTAATCAAAAATATTAATATTAATTTTATCTTGACAAAAAAATCTTTAGTATTGAAACATGTAGATAATTTTGATTAAATAACAGGTGTTTTATAAATTGGTTTGAAATGAATGAAGCCACAAAGTGAATTTGCAGTGTTTGAAGAAGTATCATACTTTAACTAAGAATTATCAATATTATCTTCATTTTTCTTAACGCATATTTTTATTGGGAGCTATCTTTATGTATGATTGCAAGATTCAAACCCGAACCAAATGCTACCTAGACAGCGAATGAGTTTCGTTAAAATTATCTTCATTTAATTAAAATTTTACAATTTAAGGTTTTACTCATTAACCAAAAAATAAAAATAAATATTCATCCTTTATGACGGGTCAGTGGTTGAGTGGGCATCGCGTTTGGGTCCCACCCGGGCGTCGCATGTTCAATTCCTCGGCTGGCTAAGTCGTCCATCAGGACTCAAGCAACATTTTCGGCTTACTGTGGTGGTAGTAGGAGATTTTCAAACATTGTTGGGTTATTCGTATCCCGGGAATGGTTGTTTTTCTTTAAAAAAATTAAAAAATGTATTTATTAAGTGGTGATTTGTTTTCATTTATTGAAGTGTGATACAGTTAAATATGACCGAATCGGGTAGGAACACATTAACTCAGTCGGTTGAGCTCGGCAAAGCATAGGTCCTGGGTAGCGGTCACATCTACCGCATATTTTTCTGATTTTTCTGTTTTCAGATTTTCGATTGAGTATCGCTAAAATTGTCTTCATTTAATTAAATTTAAAAAAAACATTTTTTCAATGTTAAATTCGTCACTATTCACTCAGCCAATTAACCACCCAACCTATCACCACGCCTGAATAACCCTAACTGTTCAATGACTACTATTTTTTTTATGTTTTGAGTAAAAAAAAAGTTTAAAAAAAAAAGGTATGTTTTTAGGTTTTCACGGCCAAAAAGTATTTTTGTTATTGTTTTTGGGGTGTTATGCCGTGTCCTGTCATGACCTGTCATCTGCCCTGATGATGGACACTGTAACGCTGTCCGAAACGTTGGCTAAAGAAGGAGGTAGAGAAACACGGCATAACACCCCAAAAACAATAACAAAAATTAAAAAAAAAAGTTTAAAAAAAAAACGTCAAAAATGTCGCCCAGATCAAATTTTCATTCACATTTTTTATTTATTTTAATCACTGTCAGGAATCACTGGTAAGTAAATCAAGAGCGTTCCTTGACACCGTGTGTAATGCATTTTTACCAGCAGCTATTAGAAAAAAAAATTGTGATGGAAACTTTTTAACGATAAGTATCACTTGACCTTTGTTTAAAATTTGAACAATCAATAAATAATTTTAACCAGTACGAATGTGGGCTTCTGCTTGTTTTAATATTTGTTCAATGGGTAACCAATTGCGTCATACTATGAGTAATATAATCTGTGGATGATTTATGCATCTGAAGATGTACTTAGTGGCAAGCTTTCCCAACTAAAGGGTACTTGACCGGAAAAAATATATAAAAACTTGTTTTGCAACTGGATAAAAAAAATCTTCTCCCGGCATCATTATTTTAATTATTCAACCATAAACGAAAAGTAATAATACGCATTAGAAGATACGTTAAAATAAAGAGGAAGATTATTTCAGAAACATTCAAGATGAGTGGCACTATTTATAATCGGAACGATCTTTATTGATATTGATTTTGATCATTGATTTTGGAATACATTCTTACTTCTTTGCCATATTCTCTTCAAAACATTTTTTTTTAATTTCATTTTCTTCTTTGACATTTATTTGATTTTTTCGAAACGTTGTGGGTCTTTTAAAATAAATGTTATTTTGGTTTCCTAATAAATTACTCTGGCTCCATCGAAGCCAGAGTAAAGTTAGCCTCCCAAAAACTGGTCGTACTGTACTGTTTATTTATTTATTATTTTTATTTATTTATTTATTTATTAAAAGAAGTTTATACAATGAACAAAAAATTGTGTTAATTCATCCGCCATGCTAGGGATGTCCCTGTGTTATGGCGGATGAAGATTACAGATTGTGTAGGTACAGTGTACAGCTATTAACTTATGCAATTCATTTAAGTAGTTTAAGTAACATATTTAGTAACAAATTAAGTTAGTAATTTAATTAACACATTAAATTAATTTATGTTACAAGTTTTATCAATTATATTACAATTCAATTAAAATAGCAAATACTGTACTGCAGAAACTTTAATAATACACAACTGCTAATCCTGTACAAATCACAAGTGCGCCCCATGGTTTAATTTGGCAGCCACCTCTGGTCTGGAGCTCCAAAATACCGGAAAAATAATCTCGACTCTGTGCAGAAACGGGCGATCCGTTTGATAGATTCTTCAATCTTAACAGACGGATTGCAATCTTTAGAGCACAGGCATCGGGTAGGAATGCTATCCTTGTTCTACCGGTATTTCAATGGAAGATGCTCCGAGGAACTAGCGTCATTGATCCCTTCGGCACCGGTGCGTAGTCAGGAAACACGCCAAACGTATGCCCAATATATATACACGGTTGACATTTCTCGTATGAGAACTGGTCGCTTCTTCAACTCGTTCTTGTGTTCAACTGCTCGGTTGTGGAACGATTTGCCGGCCTCTGTGTTTCCTCCTTCCTACAACATGGGTCTCTTCATTCCTTCCTCTTCTCAAAAAGACCTTCCACACAGCATCTCAGATGACAGAGGCCCTGAGGAAAATTGTTTTCCTCAGGGCCTCTTGTGTGAAGTTAATGTAAGGAAAAAAAACTTTTTTCAATATCGTCACCCAGGAAGCTCTGAGAAAATATTTTCCCTCAGGGCATACGTCATCTTTGGGGATGCTGTGTAAGGGGAATTTTTGAGGAAAGGAAGGAGTGAACCTGGATCTTGTGGAAATTTCTGAAGAGATATACGATTACGGAGGAAATACAATTTCGGAATTTTTAGTGTAAGTTATAACTTATCACAGTTTCTCGCAAGGACAAAATTTTCAAATTTCATTTAATATCTTGTATAATGACCCAAAAATATTCTGTAATATAGATACTTTGTAATTTTTTTTTTTTTTTACATGAAATACCGCACAAGAGTTCCAACTGCTCCCGTCTGGAGCCAGTGAGACTACGGCATCCCCAATTGGGGTATGTTGTGAGGCTGAAGGTAGTGGGGGGGGGAAGGAGATAGGGAAGAGGTAGGTGGGGAATTACCTGGGTACTCAGATCTGGTCACTAAACACGGCTAAATCCATTTCAAGCAACGTTTCAATTCTGAATGGTGGTCTTACACCAGGGCGATACTATTAGTATCTTCCACTCTGGAACGTGCCGCAAATATATCATATATTATTTTAAATGAATAAATTGTGAAATAACACAAACTAATCAAATAAAATTTATTTGCGCACGCCGGGTTCGAACCCGCGACCTTCGGATTGTGAGTCGAGAATCTTGCCTCGGAACCACGGAGGCCGTTATATTTCTGTAATGTAGATACTTTGGGAGTTTTTGTGTCCTTTCAACAATCCGTTTTCTCACACTAGACTCCCATCTTATCGACAACTAAACTTCAAGTTTAAAATTTCAATTCATTTACTTACTCAGAACTGCCTATCTTATCAAATCGATATATATACTTCCAAGACAAGAATTGCAAAAATACAAAAAAATGCAATCGTTGTTTCAGTGCAACCATTGATCAATAAATTATCTAATGTTTTGAATGTGAGGAGACAACTCGAATGTGATTGTTAAACGCGAAACAATCGATGCAGCGAGTTAAAAAGGCTGCTCGAAGTGGAAGAATAATAATTAGTTTTCCATATAAACTATCCAAATGAGCCCAAACACAAAGCGATCTGTAATATTCTACAATACAACCATCCTCAATGAATGGATGTGATGTAACGACGCAACTAGACTGAATCAAATATTCTATTGTTTACTTCACCGGAATGAGTAGAATAGTAGTTGCAAAATTTACGATCCGAGTAGGTACTACAAATTGGGTATTAGGGAAATGAATAGGGTAATTCAAATATTTGAGTGTTTAGGATATTATGTTATCTTGCTATAATAATAAAATAAGGGTGACCGGACAACTCGGAATAAAACCAACTCAGAGCCATCTCAGATAAGTAATTTAGAGTGATAAAAAATATAAATAAAAAATAGGTTACGTTAGGTTAGGGTTTTCGGCTAATTGAAAATTATTTGTTTCACAGCTTTTAATGACTTTTGAAGGAGGTGTTGAGTTGACTTTATTCTCAGTTGGCATGGAACCAATGATAAGACTGATTGTTGAATTAAATAGTCATCACAACTATCGATTTATTTATTGATTTATATTTATTTTACATTAAAGTATAAACAACAAACATTCATATGTTCTGGACCAATAACAGGAATCTTGTGCGACCCGAAAATGCCTACAAAACTTGAAGAAAAGATGTACCAGACTATTGTTAGGCCCGCGATAATGTTTGGCTACGAATGCTAGACTATGTACAACTCCTAATCTTGGCAACTCGAAACAGCAGAAATGCGAATGCTTAGATGGTCGGCAGGAGTATCACTGAAAGATAGAATTAGAAGTTCACGCATTCCTGATAGCCTGGGTGTGACGGATATAAATAGTAAGCCAGAAGAGCGACAGTTGAGATGGTATAAGACCATATACCAACGGACCACACAGTAAAGCAGGCAATGGAGCTTCATCAACGGTCATCCGATATCAAAGAACTCCTGCATGACTCAATGCTCTAAAATATTGCAGAGAAACGGCCTGGATGAAAGTGATACCCAGAACCGAAGACAATACAGCCTGTAAACGAAAAGAGCCGACCCCAACAGCCTACCTAGGCAATGGGACTAAGAATATATTAAAAATTACAAAAAGAGAAATGCATAATATTATGAACAAATGAAGAAATACAATTTTCGCACAAGTGAAAACAAAAAATAAACTACTGATAATGATAGTATAAATTTCACAAAGATAAAATTACTTTATGTTATCAATTTGGCGAGCTGCATTTTGTATGATTTCAAGTTACAGTTGAAAATGTCTACTTCTCGTAAGGCTTTGTGAATTTTACAGATACGTAGAGTTTTGCGCGTATTTGGATTTACAGTATGTATTCTAAAAAGTCATTCGATCTGGGGTTGTATTCGGGGCAACGAAATGCAATCTTTTCTAACAGATACGAATGATAAATCAACAAGACAATAAGAATAAATTATCAGAGATTTTTCTGCGTTTACGAGTATATAAAGCGGTAGGGTCAAACCGATTATCAATCACTAAAGCGGCACGGTTTCCAAGGATTTAATAAATTTGTTTTGGATATTTTCAATACGATCAGTATATATTTAATATTGAGGATTCCAAAGACTGAGACGAACTCGAGTTCTGACCTTTGACTAGCAGCATTAGTGTGTTACAATGAAAAGTTTTGCAATGTAAATAATAAAGCCCAATTGCTTATAAGCTTTTCATAAAATGATCCTTAAAAAATAACAGTGCCATAGCATGTTTTAAAACACATCAAGGTACTTCTCAAAGTTCCTTTACTAACCTAAAATCAAAAACACAACACATAAAATGAAACGGAGATTCCTAAACATTTGTGAACGCTTAGACAAATTGCAAAAAAACATATTTTAATACTTCGATTTTAACCGATACTGTGATTGTCAAGTGTCAGATTGACATGTGTTTAACAAGTGTTAAGTGTAGGCAGCTTAGTGTCGGGAAATGTTAATCCCCCATTTAAAAAGTCGCCAGACGTAGAGGATATTTTTTTACAGCGGAAATAGCTTATTCTAAGCATATCTGCAACGATTGAACCTTTGTTTGCGACCTGTCCACCGCGGCCGAGAAGAATTGCCCACACACGTCATGTCGGCACACGACAAACCGTCAAAATCTCATGTTCATTTTTAAGGCCATTAAAATAATAATAGTCCGCTCTCGTGAAAGCTTCTACCAGGCCAACGAGGTTCGGTAACATTAAATCCTTCTGCGGTAGCGACCCGATCCACGAAATAACAAAGAAAATCAAGAACATTTGCAGAATAATTGTTTTCGTGTCTCACTTTAGCTGTAAGTACAAATGGCACGAGATTCCAGAGCAACGAACTGAAGCTTTTCTTATTCAAATTAATGGAAATTGTATCACTTCATGCCTGTGAATATAATGGCCAGCGGATACCTTTGATTGCATTGCGTTTGAAATGAGCGGCCATCACTGTAGGTATATTTATTGTTTCATTTGCCTTTGGATTCCAAAAAACGTCATTAAATTTATTTCATTTATTCCATTCCTGTGAAACATTCTGCACAATAACTAACAATCAATCAACAGTAATTGAGTCCTCGCCGGGGATAACTTTGTTTTCATCGCAATAATTTTACTGAGAAAAACAAGTTTTATTAGATGAATAAATAACGCTTTAATTATGAATTAATCATTTATAAATGCTGCCAAATCCGTAAACATTTTTTCTGACGTTAACTATCTTAAACTATTCATAAAATCCTACTCAAGGCTCTCGTCAACAAAACTCAGCTTTGATGTTTAATGCATCCCGGCAAGGTTAATTATAACATCTTCGTAATAAAGACAAAATAAATGTTGATATCACGAAACCGTTTTTCTTCGTGTTATTCCAATCTCTATTAGAGACTCTATGCAATCACAAAAACTAGTTACAGCTTCTGGATTAATTTATTACAGCCCTGAATATCTCTAGCAACAAGATGTTTTTGCTGATGACGATCGATATTAATGTTTTTTTTTTTGTTCGTACGAAGCATATTCTTTGTTGTGACATTATAAATTAAAATAAAAACAACCACTTGTATCTTTTAAATGCTTAATGCCGACCAGGTTTCGCTACAGCCGTAGCTTCTTCGGGGCAGTATAATGCTCTACTCAAATTTTAGGTATGTAAAAAATAAAAGTGGTGCGTACTAAGTTTTTGTTTTATTTTAAATTCAGTCATTAGAGCTAAATTGCTAAAGCACAACCTTTTTCTGGGGTATTAGAAAATAATTAATCTGAGTTCATTTTACGTAGCTTTTTAAAAATTGTTTTCTGTTTTTTCTTACTACGAAAAATGGATTCCTAAAAACCCGCAGGAAAATGTCCTTACTTAATAATTATAAGTATATTACGCTGTACAAATCGCAAGTGCGCCCTATGGTTGAATTTGGCGGCCACCTCTGGTCTGGAGCCCCAAAATACCCGAAAAAAACCCTTGACTCTGTGCAGAAACGGGTGCTCCGTTTGATAGATTGTCCTAATTTAACAAACGGATTGCAATCTTTAGAGCACAGGCGTCAGGTGGGAATGCTGTCTTTGTTCTACCGGTATTACAATGGAAGATGCTCCGAGGAACTAGCGTTATTTATCCCCTCGGCACCGGTGCATAGTCGGGAAACACGCCAAACGCGCGCTCAACATTTGTACACGTTTGATATTAGTCACATGAGAACGGATCGTTTCTACGACTCGTTCTTGAGTTCAACAGCTCGGCTGTGTAACGATTTGCCGGCCTCTGTGTTTCCTCCCTCCTACAACATGGGTCTCTTCAAGACCCATGTTCACTCTTTCCTCTCCTCAAAAACATCCTCCACACAGCATCTTCAAATATGACATAGGCCCTAAGGGAAATTATTTTCCTCGAGGCCTCCTGTGTGGAGTTAATGTAAAAAAATATATATTATAATGTACAGGTATGTACCCATTATTTGTAGGGAACATGAATTTTTGTACAAACATATTATTTTGTGTTTTTTTTTATAATTATATAAAATTATTGAGCTCATCGCAGGCTAGTCCTGGTGAGATTAAAATTTTAAATATAAACAAATTACCATTTGTGGAAACAATACACAATATTATTGCGGACAATAACGACGCAAGCATAACTGAAATTTTACAAGGTAACACGAAAAAACTTTATTTCGGTACTTATAAAACGGTGCAATAATAGATGTTTTTTGACGTATCATCAATAAATTGAACATACGTAATATATTAAATAATATTAAGAGCATGAAAAAATATACTTACACGATATCAAAAAGTGATTTGACTAAGCCCGAAGGCATGCGTTGGTTTACAAAGCATGACGGACCATAGCAGGCCAACCAGAGAATAATACCATTACTTCATAAAAAGTAATTTAAAAGCACTCTCAATGAAGGTATATGACATCATACAGTATCTTCGTTTCTTACCTGAAGAGCTTTGTGCAATATGGCTGGTGGCTAGCCCGCTAACAAAACAATCTCGCTTTTGGCAATGGCCATGTAATATATTATTTCTCGGCGTGTTATTAAATAAACGTTTAGGAAAAACATCATCGATCAACTGGCGATTATTTATTTAATGACCCCCTGAAACGTGCCTAGTACATCCCGGTGACGAGGAGGTAACAATATACGTATCCTTAAATGTCATGAGGTTAGAATTATCTGCAAATTATTGGCATTTAACGAATCACAATAAATTCGTGGTTTGCAAAATTTGGAAAAAAAACATTATAATGACTAAACTAGTACCTTTGTAGATTTTCAATAAATATTCCTCTATTATTATTAAAATAAATTTCGCAATATGGGCTAGGTTTTATAGCTATTCATGCGGTATGCCTTTGTAATGTTCAGAGAAAGGATTAAATAAGAGAGGGAAACGTAGAAGCAGGCAGGTCATTCGAGAACCTTTTTAGAAGCTTTTGAGCGTTGAATTTCGGCAGTGTAATACTCTACCCGCCTTACTCATAATCGCAGAATAAGATAATACCACGGTTATACGAACGGGCTAGGAGAAATTGTCGTACAAATTTCACCTAACCCGTTCGTATTACCGTGGTATTATCTTATTCTCCGATTACGAGTAAGGCGGTACGGATTTAAGTCCTTATTTTAAATTAACACTCCTTATTTATCACAAAGAAGCTAAAAAGATTTACATAATGAAATACAAAAGGCGTAGTGCATTACATTACAGACAGTATGCTATGTGAATTTTTTTATAATGGTAGGTTTAGGCTTGTCTAATTATCTATGATAGAGAAAGTACAAAAGAAGTTTCTGAGATATTTATATCTTAGAGGCATCGGATATTATCCCTGGATATATCCATCAGCCTTTTCCAGCCGGCAAGCTGGGTATTAATAGCCTCGCCGATAGAAGGAAAACTGCTTTGCTGACAACAGCATATAAACTTCTAAACGGTAACTTCTGTATTCCCGACATAATACAAACATTTGAGTTTTATGTCCCCGACAACTTCACAAGAGCGCGCAGACACAGGACGTTTGTTGTTGCGAGATGCAGAACTAACTTACCATTAGTAATGCTGCTCGGAAAAATGATTCTATTACTAAATTACCTGTCCCCTGATATAAATATTTTTCAAATAATTATTCAACAATTCAAAAACGCTATTATTACTTAATAAAATATAATGTATGTTTATTTTTGGTGTGACTGTAAGTGTGCATTTAAAATAAAATAAATAAATAAATTTAGTCTAGTCTCCTACCACAAAGAAACTTGACGGAAGTAAATACTTAAAAGCAGAGCTTAAACCCGAGCATTCCGCATTTCTACCGATTTATAACATATTTCTCTTGAACACTTTCAGTTTTTAAGTTCTTAAAAAATAAATGTTATTATTTATTATTAAAGGTAATGTGTATACATTTGCCACGCCGAAACGGTAATTATATGAAATTCCAATGATAGAAAAAAATCTCAAAGTGTTCTCCGAAAATAATTATGAAGTAGTTTTTTCCGTTATTTTAAAATTCTTAGGTATGAAAAAATTCACAGAGTTTCTTTAAACGATATTTAAAACATTTCCAACCAGATTTTCGCTCTATTTTAAACGTCTTTTATTTTGTCGAATATTTTCACTATTTTCGCTTTTTTTTACATGAGCTCCACACAGGAGGCTCTGAGGAAAAAATTTCCCTCAGGGCCTATGTCATCTTTGGGGATGCTGTGTGGAGGGTTTTATTTATGGAAAAGGACGAGAGGAGAGTTCTGGGAAGGAAAGGGGTTTAAGGGGTGGGTAGGAATCTGGGGTTCAGTGTCTCCTGGTCGTCCGCCTTCAAGACCTAGACAAACCTCACCCCATAAACCCGGGCACCCCTGCTAAATCACCAAACGTAGCGAACCACTTGGGGTGACTTATGGCAAAGGAGTAACCGTTTTTAATATTAGCGCGCTCTCTCTTACTTTCGTATTTACATATCTCCCTTTCTTCTTCTTTTTGAACGCTCACTGCCGGGCCTTAAAAAGTAACTGAAATACCTGCCGTATGAGAAACCACTTCCTACGCCGTCTCCTTGGAACAACGAGGGTCTATCTGCCATTATGTATGTAACTGAGATGTTGAGTATCAAAGTTTGAATAAACAATAAAAATAACAATTAGAACCGTAAACATTCAATGGATGAATAAGATCAACAAACTTCTCAAGAAAAATCTTTTTGTTGTTTATTATTCAGACCATTCGACAATAAAATGTTCAGTTATGAAATAAATATTTACATTTTTTGTCAGTTAGCTAACGTTTGTACCTGGCTAAGCTCGCGCCAGCATTTATTTTATTTCACATTAAAAACTGAAGTAAAAACAACGCAATCATAAGGCATTTGGAAAACCAACTTTTGCAATCGCATCCCACAAAACACATCTTTTATTACCAAAAAAACATGCAAATCCCGTTCGAATAAAACAGTTATATAATCTCGGACTTTTCCGCAACTGCCCACGGTGACATAATTTTGCAATGTTTTGCATATGAAAGCGGGTGAAGTAATTTTAATCAGATTTCTGCATTAAATTACAAGCCTGCCCAGATTTATTGACGCTACCTTTAATGACCCAGAATTAATAGAATATATTTAAAGGAAAATTAACGACAAAAATTCAGGTTAATTTCTACTTATATTTATTTATCCAAACGCCATAAAATGGCTTTTACATTAAAATTATACATGAGATGATAAGCATTAATGTGGGTCACTTAACAAAAAATGTTATTTTTAAATTCTAAGAGCAACAAAAGGGTGCCAAATGGGTTCAAAGCTACGTGTTTAAAATTTTTCAAATTTCTGATACGATCTTCTTTCTCCGGATTCACTTCAAAGTTTTGAAAATTTTAATATTTTTTTTGAAAATTTAAAAAAATTTTTTTTTTTTTACCAAACCATATTTTTTGTAATCTTCCATAGCAAATGTAGTATGTTTTGACGAAATCATTTACAAAAAGTCCCAAAATTGAGTCTCGCAAAATAATGCCGAAATTTGACAGTAACAAGGATTTTGCTGATATTATATTGAAACGCTGCCTTGAGATAATTTGAATGACATTAAAAATTATTTTTTAATAAATAAATTAAAATATATCGTCTATTTCGTGTGTCATTAAAAATAGTTCATTTTTAATGGTTTATCTAACATTTTTTTAAGATTTGACAAGGGTGGGTTTTTCTCTATTATGTGAAATTTCAAAGTCAATCCGGAGGAAGAAGATGATATTCGATATTTAAAAAAAAATTACGTGATTTTATATCTCCATTTAACACCCTTTTATCTCTATTAGACAAATCAAAACGAGAATGTTTTTCCCCATACAGTCGTGACCCACCCTAATAAGCATAGAGTGGGTATCGGTATTATAATAAGAACAAAATAAGAATGAATGAGTGCACAAAAATGATGTCTCAGTAGTGATGCAGTTGTTATAAGTAATACAATGAAATAATTTTCGTTATTTGTTTTTGGGGTGTTATGCCCTATTGCACTACCTCCTTCTTTAGCCAACTTTTCGGACAGCGTTACGGTGTCCATCATCAGGGCAGATGTGTAATTGTGTCATCACATCTGCTCTGATGATGGACATTGTAACGCTGTCCGAACGTTTGCTAAAGAAGGAGGTAGCGCAACACGGCATAACACCCCAAAAACAAATAACGAAAATACTTTTGGCCGTGAAAATCTAAAACCGTATCAAATGAGATAATATTGAAAATGATTTCAAAATAAATGTTTACTCGTGTAATATTTAAATATATACTAGGTTTATAAAAGACCTGACACAATGTATGTTTTATGTATGAAAAAAACCTATATTCTGGGATAGGATACAATTATTTAATGTGTTTTAAAACCAAAAAAAAAAAAATACGAAATACTCTCGGTGTAGAATGTTATCAAATGTTATATTAACAAAACGACTGCTTTACATAGTTTGCATAATTCGTTATTTTATAAATGTGCTTTGAAATTTCTCATTATTTGACAGATTGCAGATTTCAGCAAAAGAACGTTGATAAAATGTATTGATTACGTCATTTATTAAGCCATGTGCGTTGATTACCCACAAACGTGTTCATTAGTTGAGATTGAGGCTGTATTTACAATTCAAGATATAACTTACCGCCATGAATTAATTATTAGATTAGTGAAAACCAGTGGCGGATACATATGCCCCCTTGCGGGGCCGCCAGCCCGCACGCTATTCGTTCGTTTCTTTCGTCATTCGACTCTGAGTCGAGTTATCTAGTAGATATACTTTCATATGTAGCACGCGCGCGCGTCCGCGTCATCGTATTTTATGCTTTTCTGACACATAGATAGCTAATCTACGAGAAAAGTCGCGGCCATTCTAGTGATCTCGATACGTTATTATGTCTGGCATTTGTTCAAGAAAAGTCGCGAATATTCTACTGTTTTGTTCACACTCCTTTTCTATGTAATAAGATGGCATTATCTTGTAAATGTGTATTATCATTTTTAATAAAACTTTTTTAAACTTTGCTTCAAAGATAGCTCAAGACATCTTAGACCCCTCCCCCCCTTTTGACTTTTTTCTGAATCCGCCACTGGTGAAAACAAGTACTACGAGATGGCTCTGCATAATATTGCCTTAAGCTCGAAACATCCTCGGTTTTTGCAGGTCAAATATAATATTATTATAGGTAATAAAACAAAGCCTGCAGATTCAACCTTAATTCAATTCCTTAACGCAATGGTGTCATAATATTATGCATTAATTATTTCACTTGCGAACGCTCCGGATTAACTGCAGAAAACCTGTCCACTTGACATTTCGAAACTTATTGCAATTCCTACGAGATATTAATTTACAAAAAATCTATGAATATTAATAATAAACTCGAATGAATAATACAGGCTTAGAATCTGCAATGTTTAGACAAAAACAATGTTTTTAAAGGTTATCCGATGCGGTTTCAAATTTCCTGCCAATGGCAATGGTGTCATAGAAAATGGACCTCCGCTCAAAACTAAGTACATAATCGGTCGGTTGTAATGCAACGAATCGGTATTTGTTACCAAACGTTAATAAAAGGTCATTATCTGACATTTCATGGTTTAATGCTGTAAATACAATTTGTTTCGTTCAAAAGTTTAATTAAATTGTTATTATTTTAATACAAATGAATATCTTTTAATTTTATGCTGTTATTTTTCCAAGAAATTCGATAATGAAAATGCCAATCGCGAAAGTTAATTTAGTCATCTATGAGTATCGCCGTCCAGGGAACAATTTATTGGATAACCCGAATAGCTCGCTGCGTTTGGTGACTTAGCAGGGGTTTCCGGGTTCATGTGGTTATCCTGGTCTAGGCGGCGGATGCATCTCTCCCATTTGCCATGTAGAGGCTGATTGAGGGAGGCCTTTTGACCTTTCAAACCTGGCTCTCTCGACCCTTCGTCTTGAACCGCAGTTGGAGGGATAGGTTCGTACGGCAGTCACTCCTGGAAACGCTGACCCCCAGATTCCCACCCACCTCTCATACCTTTTTACTTTGAGAACTTCCGCTACTTTATTTCGTTAAAAAGACCCTCCATACAGCATCCCCTAAGATGACACAGGCTCCGTTGGAAATTGTTTTTCTCAGGGCCTCCTGTGTGGAGCTAATGTAAAAATAAATCTATTTGTGATTTAACAACATAAAACAAAAAAAGGATTTTACTGCCTTCTCGCAATCGCTATATTATGTTAAATCTGAATTATTTCTAATATTAGCTGTAAATGTGTTAAGTCTCACCGTTTTAACTGCCATGTTTTAGTCCCAATCAAATCGGATTCGAGCAGGTCGATTAGTGAGCTAACACAGTTTTAATTGGTCAATATTTGCAATCGATTACATTAAATTAAGAGCACGGTGCCACAATTTAATCGACCCTTTTGCAATGCTTACGACCAAATTGTTGATTGATTGACTTACCGGATAATTGTATTGTCGTGAACCGCGAATTATTTAGCAATTTACCTCTTTACCAGATAACTGAGAACTATTAGTCTCGCGTAAAGCGTTTAACCTCTTGCCCTGTTGTCCTCTTGGACGGCAAGCTGTTGCGGTAATTCCAAATTACCGACCTCTTCCGTAAATCCGTAAATCCGGACACTCGGGAGTACGTACTCTCAACTATTTGTCCAAACTCTGTAGGTAAGTGTCCACTTTTATATTTTATTTTCGCTTTTATTGCTTGTAGTTACTACGCGTTTGAGTGTCAACACTACTTTTTCGTGAATAATTTAAAATATATTTCGTGAACAATTTAAAATATATAGTCAATCGCTCAATTTTGCACGCCCGCTCTCGGGCCCCTCCAGTCGCTCGGTTTAAGACGTTACGTACGGGCTTTTTCTCGCAAAAGGGGGCCAAGGAGCTTCCTGCTCAATTTTTCATTGCGCCATTCCGGTTGTGCAGATCGATAATTTGATATGCATCTCGGGTACTGTAAGGTTCCATGAATTAAATATGTATAGAAAAATAGTTCCTACTTTCAGTAATGATTTTCCAAAGTTCGAAAGCGAGCTCACGTTAAAAATGATATGTATTTCTTATCTACAAGAAAATCATCGAAAATTTCAATTGTATTCCAAATTCCAAAGCTTACATTTGAAAGTTATAGCTGTTTCAGCGTTTTCTGCTTTATACTTCCTACATATTTTTTCGTTTGAATCGTTGATGTAAAACATTATTTTTAGCACAGACCCTATAGAATTTGTGAAGCTATATTTACAAAATATTTTGCTTTACGATCACATTGCCTTTCAAAAATTGCCCATTTACAAATGTTTTCAATTTTTTTTATTTTATAATGATTTTTTTTGTTGACAAATTAGAGAGGCGTCAGAACTCTGCCTTTCGAATGAACAACGTTGGTAAACTTGAAAACATTCCTGTGAAAATTTTAAGCAAAAAAATTACACATTTCAAATAAAGCACTACTGGTTAAAAAAGATAAAATAATTTTCTGATTATAAGTAGGTACCTACTTAATCGTTTTCCTGAATTAAGGCAATCATCAATTTCGATTTTGAAAATTTCAAAGCATATAACTATTATTGTAACTTTTATTATAACTATTATCGTAAGTGTTACTATAACTATTATTGTAACTATTGTTATTACTATAATTTATATAATAAAGCATATTATTATAACTTTTATACGACAACGTTTAATAATAAATGAGCAAGGCTTGTCTTAAAGGCGTAATATGACAAAATTGACGAAAAAAATTCTTGAACTCTCTCTAATTCAAACACTTATTCGAGATATTTTTTATTGTGCTCAATTTCTACACAAGCACTGCAAATAATCGTTTGTTAAATTTATTTTAAGTAAAAAATATGCAGCAATTCTAAAATAGAAATCTTTGAAGAAACTACTTGTGAGGCATTCAAGATAGTAATAATAATTTTCCGGCAACGGCACATCTTCACGTAGATAATTAGCACGATTGACATCTAAACTTATGTTCAGGTTTGTAACATTGCAACAGACAGGAGATAACTCTTGCATTCTTGGTAACCACTAGACTTGACTATAGATCTCGCTTTGGTTCAGCTGAAAGGGGTCACAGTACAGTCATGACAGATTCCGTGCACGCTAGAGCTTCTTGCACGGATGGTGGAAGTTGGGAGATATTTAACTTTATCGTGACTTATGACGCCCCGCAATTAGTTTTGGCAGCAGCAGGAAAACGAGGAATAAAGCATTTACTTTGAATATTCGTTCCTTTAGGATGTTCACTGGAGTAAAACAAAGCAAATTTGTATTTCACTATTTGATGCCGATAGGGTTTCGTTTTGACTCAAGGTTCATCACAACTTAAAATTATATCGATCACGATATAATTTTAAGAAATTTTAAATGCTGGTAATGACAAAATGTCAATTAAATCTTTATATTACACAATTGAAATTTAAATGTATTATTTTCCATCGCCCCAAATGTAAAAAGCTGCCTTTTGTAGTAATTAAAGTGAATCTAAAGGTTTTTCATAAAAAATATTTGTATTGAGTGTAGCCAGTTCGATCGAAAATTTTACGTGATTTATTTATGATGAATTTACAAAATTTTATGATAATGAATTTACAAAGTTACCGTGATGCTGTTTTATTAAAATTTTACACCAACCTTTGCATTTTAAGTTGATTAATTTAGAAAAAGAATATAATACTAATAAATCTAAACGACACACGAAACAGAAAAAAATAAAAAGGTAAGCTATGGCCTGACTCTATTATTACGCCATAGCTTCAATAAAGAAAAAACAAAACTTAAACATTGCAATATAAATTCATACTTTAATCTTTGCGCTTTAGAAACGCTCGAAATAAACAAAAAAATTAAATCTAAAATTAATTTAGTGAATAAAATAATAGCGCCTTGCAAATCTCCTTTACTAACCATGTTTCCGTATAATATTGACTCCTCCCACCGCTTTCCCCCTCCCCCCAAAATTATCCCTCCCACTACTCCCACTTAATTTAATCTTTGGTACTTGCATTTAATTTTTAAGTTAGTTTTAATTTTACTCGTGAATGATACGGTTGTATCGAAACCGGTCGCGGAAAAATTAAATTTAAGTAACAAATGTACATTTAATAAAACTCTTCAAAAAACAAAATGACAATAATAAGATCCCCGTGGTGAGGATGTGGTGGAAAGGCCGGAGTAGGGGAAGTAGAAGGTTGAGATGTATCCAACTATATAGAGCCAAAGACATTTAAATAATAAAAAAATCACCAGACCGATAGCATATATTCTACTCTGGAACCATGTAAAAAATATTTCGTCGACATTCTTTTAAATAAAACCGTATGAATTAAATAAATTTTCATTTGTCTTTCTGTGTGCCAAGACCTCTGGGACCAAAGGCAAGAAGTTCACCAATGTACCACGGAGGTTGTCAACGTTTAAACGTAGTCATTTGATGATGTTAATTTCGTACGTATTTGGACATCATTTGGAGATCATTGCATTTTTGATAAATGAAAAATTTCGTTCAATGACGGCATTAGTTACGGACATGGACTACATCCTTACGATATTGTCAGGCGTAGGAGGACAGATACGAGATTGATATTTGAATTCAAGCAAGTCGGAAATGTGTCAAAAACTAAACAAAGCAAAAACATACATAACTCACGTTCCTTAACATTGTGACGCTCGTGTTCCTCCTATCCATTTATATATTTATGAGCCAGAAGGTACTCAAACTTAGATCATACTTTACCATGTGTCGCTTATTGTTTGCGGCATTAAAGTAATAAATCACCTCAATGTTTCATATGTTACACATCAAACCAACGCACACTCTGATCTATTGAAATAATTTAATAACACGACCAGACACAATGGACGATCGAAATACAAGTATTTCTAGGTGTGACGGATAAGGATAGTGAAATTAAAAAATCTCTGTGAAATTAAGAACAATAATTATTTATTATTATTATTCTCTAATAAAACGAACCAGTGTTGTTCCTTTGTATGAATCACCGTATATCATTATTTGCACTTTTTCAAAACATTTATTAATTTAACCAGGTCGTAAATGATGAAGATAAATGGACGTGTTAAATTAGATTTGTTCAAATCAAACGCAGGTAATAGTGAAAGTCGAGTTCAAACATTGAACTGATCTTTCTAAATGTGAAAACTGCTCGCGTACGAACTTTCCGTTTTAATTACTAATTATCATTTTTATTCAGATCATAAATATACAATCTTCTTCTTTTTAACTTAAAATAATAATAATAATTCGTAATGAACCTATAATAAATTAAACATAAACAATAAATAAACTTTGCAAAAAATCTGGCTTTTTTCCAATTATTCAAATGTGTTACGCAGATTGCCAAAGAGAGACTTCTTTAAATTAAGGAGTGATTGATTCTTAGGAGAGATTTCATTTGCCGCTTTTAAGTATTTTATAGAAAGTCATGCCAGTTGTAATCATTTGTGTGAATCTAATAACATATACTTACTAGATTATATATAGACATAGGCGCTGAATGGCACGTGGGATCGTTTGGATAGAATTCCGTAGCAAACAGTGCACCTGAAATGTGGTCATTGCTTGTTTATACGGGTACAGTACCAGGCTATGCACTGAAATCTCACTATACACCAGAATAACAGTGGTTTGTCTAAATTACGGCAATCAGGTAATAACAACCGTGTCTTTTATAAACGTGGGATGAAACGTTCGTAAATGTATGTCAATAGACTTATTGTTTGCCTTATTTGACGCTATCAGCATACATGTTTTTTCGAGAAAAGATTTTATCTGTCACTACTTAAATGTAAGTATATTTTAAAAGTCGTGATCTCTGACCTTTCATGATATTTATATACTTACACGATAAAACATATATAATTTGTAATACTTAAATTTAAAAAAAAAACATACTGACGTGTGTAAGTCATTGAGAATCATTACATCATGTTTTCAGGTCCCATTGTCAGGATGAATTGATTGATTTATTGTAACAAAAAACTTTGAATCGTGTTTTTTGCTTGAACACGTTGACTACTTGATTTGGACAATATAACGTCATCGCTCCTAATTTGCCTTACATAATACTTTAATAAAAACTGTTTTCGGAATTCATCCAGTCTGTTCTACTGGGATTAAAACCCACTACCTTGTATCCAATAAGAAGGGAGACTTATTTCCTGTCTCTTTTAACCCTTTGTCATTATAATTCCCAATATTAATTAGAAATTCTATCCAATTAGAGCAATGCTTTTACCTGTCAGAGATTACAGATTAGATGGTTATACTTTACATGGTTAGGTATTATGATCTAAACGTTATTTTATTAGAAACTTTACGTTAATAGCAGCTTAATTATTTATGGGAGGTTTTAATAATTATTATTACGTAACAAATTTACATGGAACAACTCAGAAAAAATGTGAATATATAATTAACAGGTGCCGGCTTGTAATTGTGTAAGAAAAAGGCGCAATTAGCCATCTCGTAACACGCCTCAATCTCTCACTTATCGGCAGAGATATTAATTGTCTACGGAGGATGTAGCTGCGGTCATTTGCCGTAGAATTACTTATCGGGTATATCTTAACACCAAAGAATATGTACCGCTTGGCGCTGGTAACCCAGATGGGGTGTCAAGCGAGAAGCGAGTCGCCGGCGTTTTGGTTACTTCCTCAAGTATTCCCGAGCCTGCAACCAATCGACAATATCTAACAGGAAAGGCTAGCAATAAACTAAGTAGATCTGCAAATGACATCGGTCTGCGTTTCGCGAATTGCACCAATCAAGATCTGATTCCATGCACGGCATAATGTGCAACATGCATGCAAACATTGCAAACGGATGCAAATGATCGTACATAAAATTGTAAGCGAACTGAAATGAGGAGGTTGTTTTGGTGCATGCACAATGCAATGGCTGCATTTGTATTATTTCTTTATCGGATGTCGTTGTACCCCTAGATATCTGTTTAACTCCACACACATTTACTGACTTGAATATTATTAGAATCTCAGATTTTTTGTTTTAACTGCGCACACTCGTATACACATTACGATTGTATATGCAAATTACAAAACATTTTTCTGAAAAATCACCTCAAGTTGTACAAACGTGTAATATAATTTTTAAGTCTTACTTTCAACTACAAACTAGACAAACAATTAAAAACAACTTATGGCTAATTGCATCCACCGGTTCATCGATCACTGATACGAAAGTAAATGTACAATGATTTGACCAATGAACGTGGTGCTGCGTAAAAATATACATATATATCTGTATAACAGAAAATGAGCAGGACCATATTTACCTGGAAGGTCGCTTGAGATTAACACTGTTTATAGAAATTTAGATACAGTTCGCACGCAGATGACATAATTGTGAACACGTGTTATTTAATTCTGATATATATTTTAATAATAATATAAAATATGTTCTTTAATGTGCATATTTTGGAAAGCAAACGCAAAATTTTATGATGGGCGGTACAGTATTTGCGGTACAAGGATTTGATCAAAAATTTATCTTCGTAAATGTGATTCGTCTCTCATTAGCACTATGCACGAAGCACGATGTACAACTGCACATTTCGATGCATTAAGTTTATTAATAAGTTAAACGTATAATAAAGAAGCTTTTTTAGTGATTTCAAAAACATTATTAAAGTGTTATATTATTTTTAAATGAAAATGTGTTCCCCTGCCATGCTGTGTTAATTCACAGGAAATGAATCCCTTCCCAATTGAACTGCTGATATTTGATTGTACCTCTTTATTTAATCCGAACCTTTCCAAGAACTATATATGGTGTCAAACGAAATCTATTCTACATGTATTCTAATAAAACTATTCCATTAAAAAATATGTACTATTTCAATCGAGAAAAAAGTGATATAAGTGTATTATATTTGTGACATTACAAGGAGTTTAGAAAATGTAATTTATTTCATACTGACCTTCGAAATGAAATGCATAAAAATAATATTACACAGCGTTATACGTAATTATTTATTATTATGTTGAAAAATAATTACAACGAATTTTGCCAAATCAACAAAATGAATTCTGAATTAATGTACAAGCCAAGAGTGTAAAACCAATACTGACTTTTTGTATTTTTATTGTCTGGAAAACATACGCTACGGTTTTCTTTGTCCGGTGGATTTCTTTGTTCAGTGGCGGCCGCTGACTGTTTTTGCTAGAAAGCCAAAAACTCTTAGTTACTTGTCGTTTTGGTAGAGTTTTTTATAAATTAATGTTTGGTACACAGATTTCCACATATTTAGATCATGCGGGTCAGTTCTGAATACTTTCGCACAAAAAAGTCAATCTTGACAAAAATTTTCATAAAAAAAAATATGTATTTTACTATGTATTTTCGTTATTTATTTTTGGGGTGTTACGCCGTGTTGAGTTACTATCTTCTTTAGCCAACATTTCGGACAGCTTTACGATATCCATGAGCACCATCTTCCCTGATGATGGACACTGTAACGCTGTCCGAAACCTTGTCTAAAGAAGAAGGTAGCGCAACACGCATACAAAAATAAATTTTAAAAATACTTTTGGGCAGTGCAAATCTAAAATCGTATCCGAATATTACGGTGACCGGACAACTCGGAATGAAACCAACTCAGAAAAGTCATTATGAGTGATGTAAAAAATATATGAAAATTGATTAAATAGGTTAAGTTAGGTGAGGGTTATGGGCTATTTTAAATATTTTTTTCATAGCTTTTAATGACTTTTTAAAGAAGTGTAGAGAGACTTTATTCTGTTGGCATGGAACCGAATATTACATACTAGTTTACATATATACGAGTGGGTAACTTCAAGCGATTACGAGTATTCACAGTCCATTATATAATGTTTGAGTTCAATATAATTAAAACATAATACCTTACAAGTGGCTTGGTTAGGTAAGGTTAGATTATGTGATATTGGTGTTGGTTAGGTTAGGTAAAATTGCGAATTTACATTTGAAAAAATAATTCATAAAATTTTATTTCTCTCTTTTGGGTGCAAATTTTTTAGTGTTCACTTCGCTTCACTTAACTATTTACACTACTTAACTACCAACCAATAACTAATTAATTGTCGATTTGGGAATAATTAAGAAAAATATATCCAGTATCGATTTACAAGCATAAAATTACGAATTTACATTTATACGAATTTACACTTGACATGTGCACCGATTCATTGTTACGTGGATGACAGTACAGTCCATGATAGCTTTTTGTTTGACAAGCCCCCAAAGGGCTCACAAACCCCAATGGCTCGGAGGGCTTTGAAACAAAGAATGGACTGTTACCTCGAGAGTGTTTTCTCTTGGGGTAAGAATAACCTCGTCGAATTTAATGTTTCAAAGACCCAATCATGTCTGATTACGTCTAAAAGGGATCGGAATGATAATCTAGTCTCCTTCAACGGAAGCAATCTCCCGAACAGGCCTTCCATTGATATGCTTGGTGTAACTCTAAGTGACCAGCTCAGGTATGGGGGCTCCATCGAGGCCAGAGTTAAGTTAGCCTCTCAGAAACTGGGCGTACTGTACAGGGCCCGCAGATACTTTAATAGTACACAACTGCTAACCCTTTACAAATCGCAAGTGCGCCCCACGGTTGAATTTGGCAGCCACCTCTGGTCTGGAGCCCCAAAATACCTGAAAAAAACCCTCGACTCTGTGCAGAAACGGGCGGTCCGTTTGATAGATTCTCCTAACTTAACAAACGGACTGCAATCTTTAGAGCACAGGCGTCAGGTGGGAATGCTGTCCTTGTTCTACCGGTATTACAATGGAAGATGCTCCGAGGAACTAGCGTCACTGATCCCCTCGGCACCGGTGCATAGTCGGGAAACACGCCAAACACGCGCTCAACATTTATACACGGTTGACATTAGTCACATGAGAACGGGTCGTTTCTACGACTCGTTCTTGAGTTCAACAGCCCGGCTGTGGAACGATTTGCCGGCTTCTGTGTTTCCTCCCTCCTACAACATGGGTCTCTTCAAGACCCATGTTCACTCCTTCATCTCCTCAACAGCACCCACCACACAGCATCTTCAAAGATGACATAGGCCCTGAGGGAAATTATTTCCCTCAGGGCCTCCTATGTGGAGTTAATATAAAAAAATTAAAAAAAAAAAAAACAAAATTAAAAAAAAATCACCTCCATTGAATGCAACTCACAAAACTGTACTCTTTTTAGTACTTTATCGTGCCAATGATGCAATTTTTACTATCAATTTGCAAGTATGAAAGATATAATAAAAAACCTCCTTCGTTGGGTGCAACGAGTAAAACATTAGTCATTAATGTTTACGGAAAAAAGTTTCGTCGACAAAGTAATTTATCATAATTTACCAGAAGTCATAAAATATGGATGATTATTTTAGGTGCAAAATCAACACAATACATCTTACAGTTTTATAAATTTGTAAATCACCTTGCTTTTTGTAATCAGTACCAGCTCATTTGAAAATTTTATACAAAACACGCAGACAAAATAAAACTGGCATATTTGAATAACATTTCCTCTCAAGGGAATACCTAAAAATTAAAAGTCATCTCTCAACATTGGCCTGTTTTATGTTTAGTGAAGGACGTTTGATATTGTGCTCGTATCTTTAACGTGATCGGTGCCCCAGAAAATTCCACGAAACGTGTATTGCGAAACCTTCGCTCACGTGATGCATGGTGTATGTAGGAGGATCTCAAAGGAGACCGGATGGAAGACCGCCGCGATATGTTTCATAAAAGATATGGCGATTATCTGTTTGTTGAATAGGAAATTGCACTTTTCCCGTATAAATGGACCTCCATTGGCCTTAACCGCATCCGCTCCCTTTCAAACACAACTCGCTGCTGGCTCCACAATAGAAGCGATAGTTCAATCGCTCAGCCATTGTTGCCGCAAATACTGGATAATATGTGAACAAAGCGTCTGACACACGCAAAACCGAATGAAAAATTATTTCCGCTGCTTTAGGAAATATCTGCGGAGAGGATGCGATACTACCCATCTCCATCGTTATTTTTTATCAAACAAACTGTTTGTGCAAGTTATTTTCTTAGACCACAAATGATATTTTTATCGTTATATTTCACAAGAGTTCCAAGTGTCCAGAGCAAGCGGAAGTAAGGCATTCCCAATTCTGTGGAATTTTGTCAGGCTTAAGAAACTTGAAAGAAATTGAAAGAGGGAGGATATGGTCAACATCGGTGTTCAGATCTAATCATCAGTTAGGACTTACGTAATTTCAAGCGAAGTTTTTTTTTCTGAATGGTGGTCGTTGACTGGTCGGTGGTCCATACAGAGGTGATACTGAGATCATAAGTTCAATTTCTTTTTCGTTTATATCTTCGTTTTGCATGTACGCGGAATCGAATCAAATAGATTTTATTTTATCAATTTGTGTTATTTCACAATTAATTCGTTTAAAAATAATACATAGTTTATTTACGTCACGTTCCTGAGTAGAAGATAAAATCAGTATCGCCCTGATGTAAGACCGCCATTAAGATTTGAAACATTGCTTGAAATGGCTTTAGCCGTATTTGGTGACCAGATCTGAATAGCTAGGTACACTTTCTCTTCCCCGTCTCCTTCCCTCCCCACTACCTTCAGCCTCACAACATACCCCAATTGGGGATGCCATAGTCTCATAGTCTCCAGACTGGAGCAGTTGGGACTCTTGTGCAGTATTCATATAAACAATAAAAAAAATAATAAATGTTTTATACTTGTTTCCACAACTATAAACAAGTCAAAATGTATTGCATCCTCTTAGTTTTAAGTCATTTGAAAAAAATTTCCTTTATGACATCGAAATCATTATACATCTCTTAAATAAAATAAATAAAACAAACAAAAAATTTCAAGTAATTCAAACAAACGTTTAAAATCAAAGTATTCCAGTCTTGTAGTTTCAGCCTTTCGGGAACATTATAAAATGGTGTGTATCACGTAAACCTTGTGTACCACGTAAACATGTATCATGAAACAAATCAGTCATTTCAGATGAACTTCGAAATCTATTATTAATTTGTTGAGTATGCATTATGGAGAATCAAGATTAATTTTGAGAAGGTATTTACGAGACCAATTTTATTTGTGATCTTCGCTATCAAGGCTGTTAAGTCTACTTGCCCATTTTTCAGCGTTTCTTAAAATTATTCTATTTTTCATTAAATTTCTTTTGCAAATCTGATGACTGTAAAGTAGGTGAGTACCTACTTAACTGTCATTATTTTGTGTAATTTCAAGTCATTAACTTTTTGCCAGTCGAAATATTTAGAAAGCTGAATTCAGCTAGAATTAAATGAAATCGAGAGACGATGGTAAAAAAAACATTTGCCTTTAAAATACATTGTCAATCAAACATTCAACTTTTTTTTTCAAAGTCAATATTGCATAAAGTTTGCTTAATAACTTTAATGGGTATGCTATTAAATTCTCGGTCTATCTCCAAGGTGTTATGCACAGTACACAATATTTTAATTAGGTGCTTAGGTCATTAGTTATTTGACTCTTTACCTACATTTCAAAGTTTTCACTTGACTGTCAATGAGCGTATTACTAATAAAATATTGTGTTCATAAAGTTCAATCAATAACGATTTTTTCTCAGCCGACAACGTTATTCGTCGGAGGTTTTTTATTAATTGCTAAAGAGTGTGTTTTACGCTAGTGAGCTTAATAATTGCAATTCCAATTTGGTAGGCGGTTACGGGTATCGCTATCCCGGGAACCATTTATTGGGTAACCAACACCCCGGCCGTAGGTCACCCCAAGTGCTTAGCTACGTTTGGTGACTTGGCAGGGGTGGCCGGATTCGTGGGGTGTGTTTTGTCCGGATCTTGGAGGCGGATTCGTCTGCCCACCAACTGTATGGATCGGGAGAGACTGGTTGAGGGAGAGCTTTTGATCTCTCCAGCATAAATCTCTCGAAACACTGCTTTGCACCGCGGTGATGAGGATAGATTTAAACGTCCGTTACTCTTGGATACACCGACCCCAGATTCTTACCCATCCCTCATACCTTTTTCCTTCCCGGAACTTGTTTTCCTTCCTTTCTAAAGGACCCTCCACACAGCATTCCCAAGATAGGCCCTAATGGTTTTTTTCTTCAAGGCCTCCTGTGTAGAACTAATATAAAAAAATCTACAATAATCACATTAATAGGCCACAGCCACCTCGTCGCGTTATATTATCCAGTTATTCGAATCTTCCTTAATATTTATGGTGACCGGACAACTCAGAATGAAATCAACTCGGAACCTCCTTTGAAAAGTCATTAAAAGTGACGAATAAAATATATAAAAATATTGCTTAAATTATTTAACGTTAGGTTAGGGTTATGAGCTATATTAAAATACTTTTTTTTCATAGCTTTTAATGACTTTTCAAAGAGGTATTGATTTGACTTTATTCTGAGTTACTTGGTCAAAAAACTAATTGACGCATGGTGAAAGACGTTTCGCAAGATCGCAAAAAAGGTTTCAATGGATAAACTAAAATAAAAATATTACTATCTCATAATATTGTTATCCATTATTATTATCTATTCATTTCATCGTCTAATTATAAAAACGTTGTTTTCAAATGGAAAGAAGACGCATGGAAATTGCATATGTTAATTTTATTGAAGAGCTACAGAACAAAGTTATTTGCGTGCTGAGATTTCAATAAAACGTTTTATCAATAGAGCATTGTCTTTAGATCTGCATTGATTAACGTGACCCATTTATATTCTAGCACTATAAAATGGCATATCTTTTTGTGTTTTTCTGTGAAAAATTTAATTTGTAATGTACCAAATTCACTAGAAAATAAATTGCCATGATGTTAACGATTCATGACTTTCATAAACACATTGATCAAGATGTCCTCAAAAATATTTAATGATTAATGATAATGCTAATGAATTTTAAAGTTCAAACGAAATTTTTCATTTTACGAAACTATATAAAATACATGATAACCTTTCAACTATTTCCAATAATTCTTTTTGGGTTTTTGGGTTTATGAAGCTATTTTCCTTCCATGATAACCTTTTAACATTTTGTATTTTAGATTTTTGTTTTTTATGACACTACGTACATGGTAACCTTTGAACAATTACCAATAATTCTTTTTCGTGTTTTGTTTTCATGAAACTATTCACATGATAACCGTTAACGACTTCCAAAAAAAAATTGTTGATTTTATTTGTTTTTATATGTATGTGTACGACTATGTGCATGCGTGCGTATACGTACGTGAATGTGTGTGTATGTATGTGGAAATATATGTTTATGTGTGTGTATGTGTCTATATGCACATATATGTACCAGTCTCAGAACAGACATAGTCTACTGAGGCGGATTACTTACTTGTTTGTGAATGAAAATTTTATTTCAATAAACGCCCGGGTTGCCGGCAAATTTAAAAAATAAAATAAATAAATAAATAAAAATAAAAAATAACACTTGTATACGTAAGAAAGATGAAATACAGGTATGTTTTTAGGTTTTCACGGCCAAAAAGTATTTTTGTTATGATTTTTGGGGTGTTTCGCTACCTCCTTCTTTAGCCAACGTTTCTGACAGCGTTACAGTGTCCATCTGCCCTGACGATGGACACTGTAACGCTGTCCGAAACGTTGACTAAAGAAGGAGGTAGCGAAACACGGCATAACACCCCAAAAATCATAACAAAAAAGATGAAATACAAATTAATAAAAAAACAAATCAGTGATTTTTTTGGAGAATCTTGAACAGGTCTGTCCACTAGAGTTAAAAAAGCTAAAAGGCCCTTTCGTGGAACCTTTGAAATGATGATGTTTAAGAAAAATGACAAACTCTGCTAATCGGGATTCATGTAGACCTATATTTAAAAATTTGAAAATTCTTACAGTCACCGACATATACATAATGGAGTTATGCATGTTAGTGCGATCATCTCCAGAAAAGTTTCCACAAAAAAACTCTACACATAAATACGCTACAAGGTTTACAGAAAATTTATTAATACCAAAAGCAAACAAAACAATTTTCCAAAAAGGACCCTTTTACATGGCCATTAAAGTATATAACAACCTTCCACATGATATTAAACAAATACCAGATACACTCAGATTTAAGTCATCACTAAAAACATTCCTTCTGAACAGGTCTCATTACACATTAAGTGAATACCTCACATAGGTTTGTATATTTATGTTTATATAATAAACTGTTTTTATATTTATGTTTATATAATAAATTATGTTTATATAATAAATTTGTATATAATAATAAATGTTTATATAATAAATTATGTTTATATAATAAATTTATGTTTATATAATAAACTGTTTTTATATTTATGTTTATATAATAAATTAAAACAAACTCAATTTGTATTACACCACTTTTATATTTATATTTCATTTGTGTTCATTTCTGTATAACATGTTAGGTTAACTGGAAGAAATAGGATGTAGGTACCTATAAGTTATACCTTTTGTACTAAATGAAAATTTTGTACAATAAATGATTTTGATTTTGATTTTGATTTTGATTTTGATTTTGATTTTGATTTTGATTTTGATAGTGATATGAAGATGAAAAATTTGCGGAGTTCAATGAGCCTGTGCTAGAAGTACACGGACCCAATTTTTCTTCTCATTCCTACGAGTTGGTCACGTAGAAAATTATAGACATTTTTATTAGTACCGGCGCGCGTCGCGTTTGTTTAAACGCCGGCGAATGGAGGCAATGGCAATGTCCGGTGGTCTTCGCCTGCCACACTTAGATAAGTTACTCTTAAAATCGTCGAATAAATCAAAGTTCCTCTTACGAATACCATGAATTTTCATTATTTTATATTTCGCTCCAATATATTTAATCTGTTCCTTTTTACAAATACGTATACCTGCTTAATTTTATACGATTTGATTTAATAGGTACTTTGCTTCTTTGTGCAATTAGCTACGCTTTCAGCTGTTAGTATTTAACGATTGAATGAACAATGCGCTGAAGACGGTTGACAAAACGTCAATGTGAGTATTTAACTGTACATTTAGTACCTTTTTTTATATTCCATTGAACAAAACGGATGGACTTCATGACAAGCACTTAATTTCTTCATTGATGTTCCTATTTTTGGATGCCAAGTGCGGTTATGGCCGAGCTGCTTTGTGCTTTCTAAAAATGAAAATAAAATAGGACACCCTGAAAATTTGTGTCAGTTCTAGTACCTAGTTGTTAAAAAAAAACTATCAACCAATTCACACGGGGACAAGATAATCAAACGTTCAAGTGAATACTTCTGACAATCTCAATAAACAAAAAAGGTTAAGCAATAAGGGCATGTACTCAAAATACATTAATGTTTCATTTCGTAGTGCTTCCACTCAAACGAAGTATTGAAATCCAAAGTCTAAACTTTAGGGTGCACATTTTAACTTTAGGGTCACGGTGCACGGTGCACGGTGCAAGCGATTTTTCCCACAGAGCATCGGACTATCCCATGTTAAAACCATGTTCCTCAACGCACTTGCCCAATATGCATATAACTGATCTAAAAGCAATAAATATCTTGGGATCGTAATTGACGTAAACTCCACTTGGATTTACACATTCATAGAACCTCAAAAAACTAATAAAACCTATCTAATTCTTCAAAAATCTACGAAATATCTTCTCAACTCAGGATATAAAGAGACTATAATATTATGCTTCAGACCACTCTCATTAGGAATGTGGAATATTAGAAGGGATTCAGCAGCATCTAATCGTATAAAACGAATAATAAATAATCGTACAAATACAAAATAGAAATGCATCATAAAAACGGTGACCGAGCAACTCCGAATGAAACCAACTCAGAACCATCTCAGATAAGTCATTTAGAGTGATAAAAAAATACATAAAAATGGTTAAATAGGGTACGTTAGGTTGGGGTTATCGGATAATTTAAGGTTACTTTTTCATTGCTTTAATGACTTTTCGAGGAGGTGGTGAATTGACTTTATTCTCATTTGGCATGGAACCCATAAAAACAATTTTTAGGGTCCCCATAAGGATGTAAAAAACAGAAACCTTTAAACAGATCGTTGTTTCAAGTACACAAAAAAAACTTATCCAAAAATATTCGTGGCATCATCTCGTAAAAGACAAAAAGGAAAAATCCCACACAATCATAAAACCAGAACAAAGTAAGTACATAAGCTAAAAATTGTGTAATACTACCTTAGGTCAAACAAGCTCTGATTTTTAGCTGTAAAGTTTAACACCAAACTATCAAATAAATTAAATCAATTAAATAACTACCCACGTAAAATCCAACAAATCTTGGCTTAAAAAAATATCATTAAATGAACAGACCAATATTTTTAAGAATCGACGAGGAAGCTACTGAAAATACCTTACCCAAACAATGAAGTCGAACCACAGAACCCTCTAAGGAATAGGTAAGGAAAATATTCTAGGTCTATTGTTATATTAATTATCGCAGGAAATAACCGTGCTTTTACGAGTTTAACAAGGCTTCATCAAAACCTAATTCTTGTCTCATCATCACTAACTTGTTTTATCATCATAAAAAACAGTTTAACTTATTAAAGCGGTTAAAAACAGTGAAAGATAAGTAGGTAGCAACGTAACTACTAATTGTATTCATGAAATGTCTTCGAGTTTATATCTTTCTATAGTCGGGCATTAATGAGTGGATGAGTGGCTTCATTGTGAAGTACATCAATCACAACTCGAATAAATCATTTTTGTCACAGTCAAAAGAAGTGTAAGAAATTTCGAAAGTTGACAACACAAAGGTGATTCAGAAGGTTCTAATTTAAAATGGTTATTTTCCTATTATGAAAGATAACACTTTACTTGACTGATGTCAACAACCATCCATCCAAAAAAACTTTACCGCAACTAGGAGGCGTTCATTTAGTTTATAGTAATCTCTTTTGTATATTAATTACAAAACTTTTCACAGTGATGAGATAGATGTTAATAAGTAGATTAAGATAGAGTATTTGGGCGTGAAATTATTCAAAAAATACCGCGAGATAAAGAGATTCGTAATTAAAATTTATCGAAGTAGGTACAATTTTAAGCTTAAAATATTAATTAATATTTACTGGGCAGCCTCGTCAACAACTTTATAATGGAGGCTTTATTTAGAGATTTAGACAATATCTTGAAATTCTTCACCATAAAAATGATACGATTGTAATTTTAATATACAGGGTAATCTGTAATTGATAATAATAATTTTTGGATGATTTCTATAGCGCCATTTCTGTGAGAAGCGATACATTAACAAAATTTTCAAACAAAAGTTCATGCTAAAAATGTTGTTATTTTTTAACGATTACCGAAGTTGGAAAAATTGAAAATCTATCGGAAATTACTTTCTTATCTATTCGAAATCAGCTAGATAAAGGAATAATCGGTTCCAAGCCAACTGAGAACAAAGTCAACTCAACACGTCTTTGAAAAGTCATTAAAAGCTATGAAAAAAATAATTTAAAAATAGCCCAAAATCCCAACCTAAAGTAACATATTTAATCATTTTTTATATTTTTTTTTTCATTAAACTTAATGACTTTTCTGATGTGGTTTTGAGTTAGTTTCATTCTGAGTTGGTTGGCCACCGAATATTCCACCCTTATCGGTGCGGAAGAAATGAGAGCCTGGATCTTCAATAAGTACTAGGTATTCCGAGTCAATTTTAGTGTTGAGAATTAACAGGTTGTTTTTTCGCATCAAATAGCAGTCCCGTACCATTCGTTAGCCCTCCCTTTACAACAACTACTGCGGTCGCGGGTGACGTGCCTTGGGTTCTCTGCCCTATTGTCTGGGGCTATTGTCACCTGCAGTCATCTTCCAGGGGAACAAAGGGCAGGGGGGTACACGTATATCTCATCTCGGATCGGGTGTGCAAACCACTGCCCGGGGTCGACGAACAATGCTCGCCTGCGGGTTTAATGCTACGATCCAGCTGTTGGATAATTCCAAGGTAATTCAGATTAAACTAGTAAATAGATTGATAAGATGCTTATTTATAGATTCGATATTGACAATAGGTGTACATTTGACCGAACGCAGCGTGTTTTTTAACTTGATCCTTTGGCATTTCATTTGTATGTAAATTTGTTTGTTCTTTCCGTTTCCTTTTCAAGATGGAGACCGTTTTAAAGGTTCAATAAAGATTGATGTATATTTGGACATTCTTATTATAGAATTTTTTTCATATTTAGAGATAGAAACGTCACTTCAATGTGATAGTGACGTTTCTTGGGACAAATTGTAAAATTACTTATTTAACCAAAAATATATTAGTAGGTATTTTAGTAATAGTACACAACTGCTAACCCTATACAAATCGCAGGTGCGCCCCACGGTTGAATTTGGCAGCCACCTCTGGTCTGGAGCTCCAAAATACTTGAAAAATACCCTCGACTCCGTGCAGAAACGGGCGGTCCGTTTGATAGATTCTCCCATCTTAACGAACGGATTGCAATCGCGAGCACAGGCTTCGGGTGGGAATGCTATTCATGTTCTACCGGTATTTCAATGGAAGATGCTATGAGGAACTAGCGCCATCGATCCCTTCGGCACCGGTGCATAGTCGGGAGACACGCCAAACGCGTGTCCAACATATGTTCACGGTTGAAATTTGTCACATGAGAACGGGTCGATTTTTAGACTCGTTCTTGAGTTCAACAGCTCGGTTATGGAACGATTTGCCGGCATCTGTGTTTCCTCCCTCCTACAACATGGATCTCTTCAAGACCAATGTTCATTCCTTCCTCTCCTCAAAAAGACCCTCCACACAGCATCCCAGATGACATAGGCCCTGAGGGAAATTATTTTCCTCAGGGCCTCCTGTATGGAGTTAGTGTAAAAAAAAAGTGCATACTTACGAAATTTATGATTTCAGGGGAAATTTTTGTTATAATTTATTAATTATGATAAAATTGGAAATACACTTTTTTGGAAGCGATGTTTACTGTTTACAAAACTGCTAGTATGATCTGATTGATATTTATTGTGATAAAGGTTTATTGAAATAATTATGAACGTTTTCATGAAACGTAGATATATTATGTAAAAGAAAAACATTCAACTGGAATATTTTTTATTTAGCTATGTAAAACGTTTTTTTACTTTCGCGTTACGAACCGTAAAATCTTTTTTTTAAACGGGTTGTTTTAATTCTCGTTAATGATTATTCGTTTATTTCATGCTAAATAATGCTCTAATACTAAACAGATTTTTTATCAATGTTTACAAATTAAATCGGAATAACTGAGTCCACCCCATCCTACTTCCATCCACTTCTCGTTCAACTGCCACGTTTTTCTAAAATTCTCACAACATCTTCCAATCGGAATAACAATGAAAATAGAGTACCTCTTATTTTTGGCAGTGATACTCAAATGTGTTAATGATTTACTTAAAAAAACAATGTACCGGTACTTCGTACCGGTGTAAATCGTACCGGTACGATTTATCAAACTGCCAATTGTATCTGGTGGTACGATTTAGCGAACTCTGAGTTTGTATGAAAAAATTACATCATAACATGTAAACGACACCCTGACAAATGGGATTTTGCAATAGGAAATTGTAAAATTTTAACGTATTGATCGTAATTTGAGAAATAACTAACATATCTTAGAACACAAAATCACCGTACGCAAAAGCCGAAAAAATTAAATGACGAACGTGGAAAAGCAAAAAAACTTCACTGCAACACTAAATAAAAATGGCGGGAAAACTGTGAGCTTGTAACGATTCGCAGAGGATTGTCGGGATTAAAAAATAGCGACTCGTACGATATACCATACCCTCCCCTATCATAAAATATTACAATAAAAAACTTTACACTACTCGTCCATTAAAAGAATCTATGATCTTATTACAATATTTTTTTTCATAATGACGAACTTTCCATTGTCGAAGTTATAAAAAAAATGATCATCTCATCCACTTAAACGTTAATTGCTAATCCCGAAATGACAGATCAGACCACCGAGATGATCTTACAACAAAATGTCCGCTAGACGCCATTTAAAGCAGGATCTCCATCGATTAACCCAGTTCTCCCAACGAGGTTGGCCGAAATGACAACGACGCTTTATTGTTCATAAAAGCATTTAAATGTCACTTGCCTCAGCGATCTGGCTTAAGAGATTATTTTTAATTATCTACCTGTGTAGTTTCGTGAAACCATTTCGAGGTGTACTTTCCAATTTTAAGGTTCTTCATCTCAGAATAAGACATTTATCTACACTGTCGTCTCCAGATTAAAAGATGAAGTTGTATTATAATGTATACAATACACCTTCATCACATAGATAATAATTATGTTCACAAACGCATAAATTGTAATTTATCTACAATCGATGAATTAACAATATTAATATTCCAAAAATCGTTTTGTTCCATCTCTCTCTTTATATACATCTGTACATCTTTATTTATATGAAAATCTCGCATCACAATGTTTTTCGAGATAAACTCCGAAACTACTGAACCGATTTTGATGAAATTTGGCTTACTGTGTGTAATTTAGTCCAACCTAAAATATAGGATAACTTTTATCTCGACTATTAACCTAGATTATTTATTATTTATTATTGCGAATTAAATGTTTGTTATAGGACAATGCTTTGCAATTATTTGTAAGTTCCATAAGTTTCTAATAGATGGCGGTGTGAGTAAATTTATCGACACATCATTTGGTTATCTAGGTTGGGTAACCATCCAATAGATGGCGTTGTATTTCGAGTTCACGTCACAGCAACGCGTGGCCAGGTCAGCTAGTTACTATATATATATAAAGAAGAGGGTCAGGTTTGATTTTAATGCAAATCTACAATTTTATTCCGAGATTGATGAATTTTTGCACACATAACTCACGAAATAGGAGAAAGGTCACAATCGACAAGAAATTTTAAAAAACTACCTCTTCGCATTCAAGTAAAATTTCGATACTTCTTGATGAAATTTTGCCCTCTTGACTTTCAAATTAAATGTGATATTATGATTTACATCATCTGATTCCAAAAAACTCAAAAAAGCTAGTGGATAAATACATTCTTTCAAAATATTTATTGCGATATTATTTACGAGATTTCTTGCAATTCCATAAAAACCTTTTAATTCAGTTTGCATGAATAAATTCTCACATTCCGAAAAACAGTATTACTGGTATCAGAATCTGAATACAAAATGAAAAATTCCCAAGACAAAAAGGCCTGGACAGTGATGAAGATGGACAGCATTTTAATGTGAGGAAGTGGTAAAATGATACTCCAATTAGGAGTTCAGATATGAGCATAGAATTCCATAAGACATGAAATCTCTTGGATTTGACACTTGTTCGGCATTGTTTATCTGTCAACGATTTTGTATACCTAGCAATTCACATTAAATATATGGGTACAAATTTATTTATTTCTCCCATATTATTCTTTCATTTAATTACCAGTATTTAAAAAAACTATTAACAAAACCTTTTCTCCTTCACAAGCAATATTGTAATGAAGAAAAGTAATTCCTTTTTGGAACGGTGGCGCAGAGAAATGGATAACTTTACAATATCGGATCGACAGACATAACTTCCGACGATTTTAAATCGATCTGTTTACAGCCAAACCGATATTGACTGGGAATAAATAAGAAATCGATATACGCTATCAACACTGGCGGATCTGTCTACGAATTCACATTCCAAAACGTCAAACGTCAACCAATTAACGTAAAAATATTATTTTTTGGTAGAAAGCAGTAACTTCGTGGTTTGACATATTATAAATTGAAATAACACAATAATTTTGTTTGCACCCACGATTTATTTAATTTTTCTACTACCGACCGGTTTCGCTTTACATAAGCATCTTCAGCGTATAAAAATGAAAATGATGAGTTTAATTTTTTTTATCCTGAAGATGCTTATGTAAAGCGAAACCGGTCGGTAGTAGAAAAAATAAATAAATCGTGGTTACAAACAAAAGTATCGTGTTATTTCAATTTGTAAGAAAATTAATAAATTGGCAATACTGAATTGAAATACTGACCTAAATATGCATTTGCAGTCCGCATTTACTTTTTGACATTAAACAAGAGTTAATTAGTCAATGAGATCTTTAGTCATATTTCAATCATTTTATTTTCTCAAAGATCGAACGGAATAAATTGAATGCGTCTTAGATTTCTTTCAGCTCTAAGAGTTTGGATTCGTTGAATAAATAAGGCAGTAATTTTGTATAATTTTTGCTTAAGTATTGCTAAATTTTAGTTCATTAAGTGTCTTTATTGATAAAATTGTGGAAGCGAAAATATCGGGCACTGCTCCAATGTAATAATCGTAAGGCGAACCAATCAGATACCATGTAAAAGTTATTGTTACGAAAACTATACTTTAATAAAAATTTGTTGGATATAATAAGACATTAATAGTTAATTTAGTATCTTTAATTCACATTCTAATTGGTGAGTCGTTAGTTGTAAATATATCCGGCATCGCCACTTCATTAGCGGAAACTTTCGCTGATACTTAATAAGCATCTCCAACTTTGTAGAAATTTTTATCCCATTACCGGGAATCGATTTGGTGGTGAAGAAAGTAATAGAATGCACTTCCCTCGGCGCGCAGCCCGAGTCAATAAACCTCTTTAATAGCACGAACTTAACTGCCTTATTCGATACCATATTTCTATCCAATGGCACACTGAATATCGCCCCCGGTGTGATCAATAGTGCTGTACAAATGGCTTGCTATATGGAAGAAGAGCTAGAGATAGCAATTGATTGAGGAGAGAAAGGGTTCAGAAAAGGAAGGGAAGTCAGAATTGCAGAATGAAGAAGGCAAGGTTCATTCGTAAATTATACTGCCATTATTCAAAAATGTCTAATTTCGATACGCCTAAAGCCTACTAGCACATTGGTCCTTAGTCGACAATTTGGAACTCCTAATAATTTCTTTCGTACTTGCTCGCATCGAGCCGGACTTTACAATAGTGATGATCAACCTTTTTAACCACAGGGCCAATTTATTCGTTTTTAATTTGTTTGTGAGCCGTAAGGGTTAGGATACCCACAGGTTTATTTTGATAAATTTGTAGTGGAGGGTGTCGCAAACCTATTTGTTTTTTTTTTTCTAAAATGGGGTATTTTTTTTTTAAATAATTTAGGAAACAAAGCGCTGCAGGCAATCTTATATCTCCAATGCAAAACCAATAAATGCCAATTTTTATCATTCTCGAATTTTAAAGAACATTTTTCTTTTTTTCTTTGTTTTTAATTTTTCATTATTTGTTTTTAGGATATTTGGGAATTTCATTATTTGATTTATGGACACTGTAACGCTGTCCGAAACATTGGCTAAGGCATTAGGCCTTAGCCTTGGCTAAGGCATTAGGAGGTGAAAATTTAAAAACATATTTTTCCAGTTGCAATTTTGATTTTTGTTGTTGGAAATTTATATTAAATTATAGAATTTTATTAAACGGAGACATTTAAAATGCATCACGTATAGATTTCAACTCGAAAACCGCCACGGTATTGTCTTTTATATATAAGAAAAATCTTGTTATTTAAGTCTTGTTTAAAACGTTAAAGAAAGACTGCAGTTTTCCGCCATACATATATTTTTTTTTAACTGCAGAAACCATTAGAAACATATTCTTTACGGAAGTTTATTTAATATTTTATTTAGCCAAGTGGGAAGTACAGAAAGGCTCGCGGGCTACAGATCATCACTGCTCTCGTGTAGGTACGTTACATCGAGTAGATAAGTTAGAGTGGCTAAGAGACTCGCTAAATAAAGCCACCGTTGCTTCCGTGTTGTCGACATGCTGAGTTTGGCATACACTAAACACTTCGTTTTTATTTGGCAGTTTAACTCGATCACGAAAGAATCAAATTGCTGACCGTACTAGGTTTAAAGTAACCTTTTTAATAATGCTTTTATCTAATACGATAATAAGTGAGCATCCCATTTTTTTATTTCATAAATGATGTGTTTATGAGTACTTCTACCTACGTGAAATACGTTTACATAATTAGTAGGTGTATTTTGTAGGATAACTTTTATGAAATGATACATTTACCCTTTTTTGTGTTATTTATTGTTGAAGTCATCTTGTAATAAATAAGCAACGTGCTAGGAATTTGTCTTACCTGAAACAAAGAAAATATTTTTATTAGCATGTTTAATTCTATCAATGAAATGAAGAAAATCTATTAAAAATAGGAAATTATTTATTCTTTAAGTTTTTTATGATGTTTTGCTCTCTTTTGTACTGTCCTGATGAAGACACGAAATTTCCGAAATAAGTTTAAGAATTGGAGTGCGAGTACCCACCATTTCAAGTAAGCATAATGTATACATGCTCAAGAGCGTTGATATTTTATATACGGAATAGATTAATAATTTAAATGATGGAACTTCACAAAAATTAGCACAAACATGTATTTTTTGGTAATATGTTTAATCGAATTAAAAATAGTCCCATTACCGCTATAAATATTATTATGATAAGTAAAAGGGTTTACTTGTAAGAAAATCGTTATCTTATCTCACAATTTTCTCATAAATAATAATTTAACCTTTCAATACTTGGCCAAATTTTCGAACGATTATTTTTCAAAAACCCATTATAAACCCATATTATAAATTTACTTTTTAATTAAATGAAGACACTATGAGCGAAACTCGATCGAAAATCTGGAAACAGAAAAATCAGGAAAAGATATTTGCACCTCTGGGACTCGAACCCAGGACCTCCCTACTTTCCGGACGGGTGCTCTTGACCATTGAGCTAAGGTATAGATATCCAATTCAGTCACCTTTAACTGTACCATACTTCGACTAAGAATTACCCATATTATCTTCACTTTTCTTAACGCAAGAAAACCACCCATATTATCTTTATTTTTCTTAACGCAAGAAAACCACCCATATTATCTTCATTTTTCTTAACGCAAGAAAACCACCCATATTATCTTCATTTTTCTTAATGCAAGAAAACCACCCATATTATCTTCATTTTTCTTACCGCAAGAAAACCACCCATATTATCTTCATTTTTCTTAACGCAAGAAAACCACCCATATTATCTTCATTTTTCTTAACGCAAGAAAACCACCCATATTATCTTCATTTTTCTTAACGCAAGAAAACCACCCATATTATCTTCATTTTTCTTAACGCAAGAAAACCAACCATATTATCTTCGTTTTTCTTAACGCAAAAAAACCACCCATATTATCTTCATTTTTCTTAACGCAAGAAAACCACCCATATTATCTTCATTTTTCTTAACGCAAGAAAACCACCCATATTATCTTCATTTTTCTTAACGCAAGAAAACCACCCATATTATCTTCATTTTTCTTAACGCAAGAAAACCAACCATATTATCTTCGTTTTTCTTAACGCAAAAAAACCACCCATATTATCTTCATTTTTCTTAACGCAAGAAAACCACCCATATTATCTTCATTTTTCTTAACGCAAGAAAACCACCCATATTATCTTCATTTTTCTTAACGCAAGAAAACCACCCATATTATCTTCATTTTTCTTAACGCAAAAAAACCACCCATATTATCTTCGTTTTTCTTAACGCAAAAAAACCACCCATATTATCTTCATTTTTCTTAACGCAAGAAAACCACCCATATTATCTTCATTTTTCTTAACGCAAGAAAACCACCCATATTATCTTCATTTTTCTTAACGCAAGAAAACCCCCATATTATCTTCATTTTTCTTAACGCAAGAAAACCACCCATATTATCTTCGTTTTTCTTAACGCAGGAAAACCACCCATATTATCTTCATTTTTCTTAACGCAAGAAAACCACCCATATTATCTTCATTTTTCTTAACGCAAGAAAACCACCCATATTATCTTCATTTTTCTTAACGCAAGAAAACCACCCATATTATCTTCGTTTTTCTTAACGCAAGAAAACCACCCATATTATCTTCATTTTTCTTAACGCAAGAAAACCACCCATATTATCTTCATTTTTCTTAACGCAAGAAAACCACCCATATTATCACCATTTTTCTTAGCGCAAGAAAACCACCCATATTATCTTCGTTTTTCTTAACGCAAGAAAACCACCCATATTATCTTCATTTTTCTTGACGCATATAGATATATACGAAGATAATATGGGTGGTTCTCAGTCGAAGTATGGTACAGTTAAAGGTGACCGAATTGGATATCGACACCTTAGCTCAGTGGTAAAGAGCACCCGCCCGGAAAGTAGGGAGGTCCTGGGTTCACGTCCCAGAGGTGCAAATATCTTTTTCTAATTTTTCTGTTTCCATATTTTCGATTGAGTTTCGCTCATAGTGTCTTCATTTAATTAAATATTACAATTTGAGGTTTTACTCATAAAAGTTAAAATAAAAAATAATAATTTACTTTTTTTATAGAAGTGATGTCAATAGTTTGATGAGTCATAATATGTTAATAGGATTAACTTTTAAAATAATATTTTTAGTTGTAAGGAATTACGAAAATGGTCTTAAAAAGTCAACGGTCGTCATTAAACACGATGGCATTCAGGATTAAGAAAACAACAGTCTTACAATAATTTATATTAGGTTCCGTCTGAAAATTTACATAATAAAGTGATGAAATCACCTACCGCAATTAAAAAGCGTTCTTTATCCTTACTTAATTCTTCACTTCTTAAACGACCACTTCTTTATCAAATCGTCGACTATTTTTATACGTTTATTTGGAGAATTTCCTCGCTCATAATAAAAGCCAATTCCAACCCTATTCTTAAATCTTTGGTTGTCTCTTTGTATTTGATCACTGAATTTAAAAAAAAATGTTTCTAATTTTTATTTCACGTATTTTTTGTCTATCCTAATTTTATTTTTATTGTTTATTTCTCATGTTCAAAATTACTTCTCATTTTAAAATAATACTGCCTGTATTTATGTAAAAGCCATCTGGGCGTAAAAAAAATTAAAATATATGAATTTAACCATTCATTTGATATAAATACTGGTTTTAAAATTTTACACACTAACGTTAGTGGTTTTCACTTAGATCTTTTAGAAATATTAGAAATTAGGAAAAATGTCAATAGAAATTTAAATATTATTAACAATCAAATTAATTTTGTGAGTAACCCTATCTTAAACATATTTCCATTGTAATTTTTGTCTTTGTTCTTCTAAGCACCCCCTTTCCATCGCCCCCCCCCCCCCCCCTCCCCCTTGTTGATCTTCTAAGCACCTCCCCTTTCCGCCTCTCTCCTCCTCCACTACTTCCATTTCTACCCACGCCGTTCTATGTTCGATCATTTAGTTTTAGTACATTTTATGTCCTGATGAAAAGAACATCGTTCTTGAAACATGTTGACTTTTAAATAAAGTTTATTGTGGTAAAAACAAAGTGTTTTTAATTATTTCATTAATGGTTTTTTAATTTACAAAAGAATCTCAACGCTTTTATTTTAGGAACTTTATTTATGCAATTTTAATACAGAGTATAATAAATATGGATATGTTATCCCCGGTCTCCCAATGAAACTTTTGTATATTTGCACGACTTTTCTATGAAGATAGTATACTTAGAGCTAGAGTGATGAAGATTTAACTTAAATAATCCACCTAATTAATAAACTAATCTTTCAAAATTCTTAACGCCTTAAACGTGTATTAAATATTACACAACTGATAAACAACGATTAATATAAGGTCTCAGGTTATCAGTTGTGTAAAATTTAAAACACGTTTATTAGTAAGAAGTTAAACAATAAAGTGTAAAAATAATTTCGAATGAAAACATAGAATTTATTTCATATTTTTACGTAGAATTTTTGACATAGGCTTCCCTGGCATTTCAGCTCAACGGTAGATATTTTATCACAGCCATAATAAATGCATAACAAACCGGTACAACAATTTAAATTTCTTTAGATAATAAAAGCATTTTGAACTATCGATACCTATTGTGTGATAAACTTTATTTTTTCTTTAGTATCATCTTTTCTAAACTACTTTGGTAGTTTAGCAAAGTCAGCAGGTACAAATAGACAATATTTAATATAATTACATGGTATTTTTTCAACCGGTATAAATGTATAATAATGATGATTATAAATGAACGGTTAGATCAAATAGTTAAATTAAAACAATAGTATACATACGTATAAATCCATTATTAATGTGTTATATGGCAAACTACGTACAAATGAACAATCACATCAAAAGTTTCATAGACATAGGTATAGGTAGGTATTTGAGGTATTACAAAATTATTAGTCGTAAGTGAATTCCAATTAACAATGCTAGGGCTGCATTAGGGTATCAATATAAAACATCTATGTATATCGAATTGCCATTTTCTTCGATTAAACACGGCATTAGCAGAATAAATGATATTATTTTTAACTGTCATTGGTAGTTTATTCAATGTTTTGGGTACAACATAGTTAAGGGTTCTTTCACCGTATTCATTTTGAGTGAATCTTGAATTGATATTTTTTTTAATAATATGCAGTTGGAAGCGGTTGGTAGGAATACAAGTGCAGCAAACTACTAATGTGCACATTAAGCAAACACTTCGTGGGTATACATAATTATAATAATTAGAGTAAACTAACTCGAATTAGAATAAAATAGTACTCGAATTAGAATATATATTTTAAACTAGCTTTTCCCCGCGGCTTCGCTCGCATGGTATTACGGGAAATTACTATAGCGGTTGAACTTATCAATTATCCCCCCTCCTCCCCACCCCCTTCCCCATTCCATACATTCATTCCCTTACATTCAGTTTTCAAACATCTCGCCTGCCACCTAAATTTCATAAAGCTATAGCTCAAAGAAAAAAAGAATCATCCAATTTTGTTCATTCGTTCGGAATTTATGCGCTTACAAACATTTCGGATGTTTATTTTTAATTAAATATTTGGAAGTTCGTTAATACAATAAAAAAATTACACTATTTATTATTCAGTCTTTATAATCGTTACGAATTATATTTTTAATGTAGGAACTCTTATCTGACATTTATTCAAAAACAGAAGCTTGTCAAAAAAAAAACATATTCTAATATTTATATTTTCTGGAGCAGTAGCTGACCAGGGGGCTGAGTACCTACCAGCTTAGAGCCCACAAATATATCAACATCTTTTCCATCGAAACGATTTTTTTCTGACGTTAGAAATAACTCGCTTTTGTTAGCGACAGAAAACGTATAACAAATAAAATATATTAATATTTATAATTTCATAACGCCAGAGCTTGCCATCATATACAGACTATAGTCTTCGCATATAATTTAGCTTATTGGTGAATGAATTTTCAATGTCTTTTTATTGGTTAATGCGTGAAAGCGTCATAAACGAACTCTAGCAGTTTCGCATTTATAATATTAGTATGGATATATAAAACCAACTGATTTTCTCTCAACTTGAATCATCATCAGGGTTATATAAAAACATATGCATAAACATTATTTTATTTAAACACAAACATCGAATATCCTACGTTGTTGATAATAGATACGGACAAGCACACCTATCGAAAACTTAACAAGTACCTACCTAATATGTTTAATCAGTACATACGTTAGTTACGTTGGCCAAAAAATTCGTCGTTAATGAATTGCAAAATGTAAATATAAGTTTGTTAAAATTGCCTGTTGTGGTGGTTGCAAAAAATGTATATCTTTTTGATATTTAATCATCAGTAGGAAATGAGTACTTGATTCTAGACCATAGTTACGATAATAAACTTAAATAATTCCCGCACGATATACATCGACCTTATTCACTAATGGTTTTCAACCAGATTCAAGGGGGCAGCTTCTTAATTAACAACGTAAAACTGGACCATTTTACAACAAGTTCAATCGAGACACATAAGTGCCTACATACATTACACACGCGTTCACTATCATAAGCCGAATGGACGTCGAAAACAAAACGTACGAAAGTTTTATTAGCTCTCAAAGTACCGACCAATATTTTATATACGCCATAAAAATGAAAAATGTACTCCTTGATAAAATAAAATAAGTGCTGCCCTCGAGCAAGTCAATCACAACAGTATTTTTTTATAACTGTTGTAAAAAAGATATCACTTTTTGTCAATCATTACAGTCGGAGAAATTCAAATACTCCACACAATGTTAATATGTTCATGTAAGTGTGCAAATAAAGGAGATCGTAATGAAAACTTTTAACACCTTACCACTAACCACAGATATGTTTCATAATGCTTTCCAGTGTCGAAATCAATTAGAACATAGTTTTATTTCGCGATAGATTTCATTTCTAGTAGGAATTTTACATCAGATTACACATGTAAGAGTTGAACATCTGTTCCCACATTGAAAGAAAAAAGTTATGATGCTCATTGCATATAAGTACATAATTGGACGAAGCGTTTCTAAAACGAATGACTTACGTATGTAAAATTATCAACAGTGTGTCGTGTGAGAGAATCCATTCGTTTAGTTTCGAGCGAAATAGCATATATTTGCGGTTTACCTGTGATAATAATCGGTGGTTATGATAAAAATAATAATTTAAAAGTCAATGACCTGCAGTTGAAGTCATTCAAAGTCGTCATACGTAGACAAAGTCTGCGATTTTTGTAACATTTAAATCTGTAAAAATCTGAGAATATAACGTAAGCTCTTCGAAACGCTTTGCCTTTAGTTCGTTTTATTTTTTTAAATAATTCCCTACCGAATTGTTTAAATTAAGATTTATTATTATTTTGCAATTGAAGAAGAGATTGAACTGTGCACTTTTAACTTAAACTTAAAGCGAACATAATACACAAGCGAAACTGTAAACTTTCCCGTCTCAGCAGTTTTCCTCAAATAAACCAAACCTGCAATTAGGTTATTAATCCATTGGAATGGATAATTTACTTTTAAATGTAAATAAAAAGCTACTTGTTTTAATTCACGACTCTGCCGCTTTTTTGTGTTGTCGGAAATTCGGTTCACTTCTCCAGAAATTAATATTTTGATAGTGTAAAAGCCAACTATCACTAATTGAAGCTAAGTATGTTGTAGTGTGCGGTCGAGACGTGGGAGAGTGCGCTTACACCGATTGCCACTTAGATACCGAGGTACTATCACCGACGTACATTGGAGTTTCTATTGAATAAATCCTTCGGATAAGGCATATTAATCGACAGCAGTAAAACACGGTTTTAAGCCAAGTTTGACGTGATAAGAGCACTAACGATACATGACGAATGTTTTGAAAAATTGAATTTGAAAGTCTGATATCTCATCGCTAATATTTGCGGTTGACATTCTGGCAAATAACATACATACATCTGCATCTACGAAATAAAATCAAATAAAAGCTGCATCTGCATCTACGAAATAAAATCATTTAAAATGATGAAAGGCATATTTGCGGCACGTTCCAGAGTGGAAGATACTCTCAATATCGCTTTGGTGTAAGACCACCATTCAGAATTGAAACGTTAAAATGGCTTTGGCCATATTTGGCGACCGGATCATTTTAGCCAGGTACTTCCCCACCTTCTTTTTTCTGTCTCATCCTTTTAGGAACTTTCTTAGAAGGTGAGAAATTAGGAATGGCGTAAAACTCGCTGAATTGATGTAGCAGGCTGCTCGATTTGATGATGTCCATATAAGATTCACATTTCACAATAATGTTCAAATCTGTGCACAGATTGTTGTTGGTATTAAACCAACAGTGTAATTTTGATGTTAGTAAACTGGTAATTATTACTTGCATTCGAGAAAACAAAACTTATTAGAAACTTATGCATAACAATACACTGCTTGCTTGTTGAAAGTTATCACCGCACTGGTTTGCAATTTCACAAGTAGGTAGAAGGAAGTATATAGGCAGGTAGGTGGGTATGTAGGATGTTGTAGGAACAGGACAAAATATATTCCAAACACATCCTCCCTCCGTACTACCTTCAGCCTCACTACATACCTGAATCGGGGATGCATTGGTTCCTGGGGGTTGGGAACAGTAGGAACTCTAGTACGGTTTTCACATAAAAAAAATTGTACCAACGACTTTACTTAATACAACGTTAAATTTCATGAAGAGCGTAAAGAAATAGAGTGTTTAATTTGTTTGTGTAAGTAACGGAATTACGGTTAGAGTGACGTGACAGTCTGCCAGTGTTTGTTGGGCACTGTGTTTTAAGGGCAGGGTCGCGTGTGCTCGGGTCACGTACTTTACTCCATTCCTCGAGGGTGACCCACACTCATGGTATTAATAATAAATTATGATTTACCGATGGCCGAAGTTTTTTGGTTGACATTTTTGAAACGTATTAATTTTATCTTGTAAAAATTAGAAAAACAAGTGTGTTGACGTTGAACAACGGTGTTCATTTGAAAGTGTAATTTCTGATTGTCATTTGAAAGACGATGATCAAAGACAATTTTCTGTCATAGGTCATCCCAAGTAGTTCGCTGCATTTGGTGACTTAACAGAAGTGTTCGGGTTCATCGGGTAAGGTTTGTCTAGGTCTTGGCGGTGAATGCGTCTGCGTCAGCAGGCCGGATCGGAAGAGGCTATTTGAGGGAGACCTCTCCAGCCGGATTCTCTCGACCCATCGCCTTGCTCTGTATTGAGAAGGATGGATTCATACGTCAATCACCATTGCACACATTGACTTTCAGATTCCTACCCACCCTCATATATTTTTCCTTCTCAGAACTTCCTTCCGTCACACAGCTTCTGAGCTGAAGAATTTTTTCCTCAGAGCCTCCTAAGTGTAGCTAATGTAAAAAAAAAACTTCGCAAATCCTATAATTATAATATCCCGTAATTTTTATTGCGGTAAGTATTGTGTAAATTCGAACGAAAATTTTAACCTGAGAAAACAAATTCTTCTGTTCTTTCAATGTTTAAGCATTTGATTTCATCATCATCATCACTCTTGGCTCTACAACCCCTGGTGGATTTTGGCCTCCTCAAGAGTCTTCCTCCACTCATCTCGGTTTTGTGCCAGCTCTCTCCAGTTTAGAAACTTCAAGGTAGATATATCTTTGAGGACCTTGTCGCTCCATCTTAATCTTGGCCTTCCCAGGCCCCTTCGCCCTATCGGTCTTAAGTTCAGCAGGGACTTTGGTGCCTGATGCTAGGTCATTCTCTCCACATGACCCAGCCAGCAAAACCTTCCCAGTTTTATAAATGTTGTTACGTTTAGCTCCTTAAACAGAGTATAGAGCGAATTGTTGTAACGTCTGCGCCAAAATCTATTTTCAACGCATAAAACGTATTTTATTCATCAAATATTATTTTTTTTTAAATCACATTTAGTACAAAGCCATTCTGCTAGTGTTTTGGGTTTTTTTAAGAGAATCAATCATTTGGTAGCAAGACAATGACATCTGTTCTTTGTCATATCCATGAGATGGATTTTCATTCCCAGTTAACGCTTTTCTTTAGTGCTTGTGTTTATAGCTAATATAAAGTAATCAGTTTTTGCACATTATGAAAAGAAAAACATATCGTTTGCACTGTTTTACACTGATTTACTACGCTAGTTTGTATCAGGAACGGAAGCCGTAAAGACCAATAAAACAATATAAAAACTTGATAATTAATATTCATGTTCACATAGTTAAATACATTATTAATTCTAAAGATAGTGTTGGGAAAATTGTCAGCGTTAGAATATTACAATGGAGAAGTCTTCCACCTGGTTTTATATCAAATCGACGACAAAGGTCTCGATTGGCTTTCTATTTTGAACGAAGGAAATGTCAAACCGTGCCAGATGGATATTACTGAAATATAATTTTTTTTTCACGAAACAAATTTACAATCTTGATCATTCTCACTCAAAACCTCAAAAACAAGAAATGTGGTATGACGACACATATTTAATATACCTATATACAGGTAAGGTGCGGCAAAATATACAGTGCAGTTTTGAAAGGCCGGTACATCCCGTGTGGTGGGGGTAGGAACTTGGGAGTGGTCTCATTGTGTCGGGAGGGTCGTGCCATTTTCAATCGTTGCTATGGTTTGTTCCGAACAAACGTGGGATGGCCCGCGCGTTCACCTGATTTAAGCATTTGCGACTTCTTCCAGTGGGACTATTTGAAGAAAAAAGTTTTAAACATCGGCCTCACACCTTAGAAAAACTCAAGGATCGAATTCGGGAGGAAATTGCCGCTATGCTCATCAAGATGTGCCAAAATGCAGCTGAAAACTTCAGAAATCGCCCTCATCAATGAATCGCTGCTGGGGCCATCATTTTTCTGATGGCATCTTCAGGATTTGATGCACAAAACGGCATAATGTACAAAAGAAAATAAAATAAACCTCATTTCTGTAAGTTGCGCCGTTTGTTTTTAAATAGCCCTTTAAAACTGCACTGTCTGTTTTGCCTCACACTGTACTTACATAAAATACCACTAAATGTCCCCGAAGGGATGTGAAAAGAGGATGTACTGCTAAATGTCAAAAATATAAAACATATTTTCATTCAAATGCATCAAGTATAAAACTACTTGTCTAAACACTGTATATAACAGCGTAAAAGTACAAAAATCGGCACTGTAAATAAATTCGTTCGATACCCATACCGGCTTGTTTTTAAAAGTATTTTTAAGTCGGTTTGAGGTTCGAAATTTGGTAAAGGTATAATGCACCAAAATTTTAATCTTTTTGTGACTAAGTAATGGGATAATTAAATAAAATTATGAAAATGTTTTTTTTCTTCTTTTCAGTTTTCTACCATTCGTCTTGTACATTTTGGTTAGTTTGACACCCAAAAATAATATGAAAACCCAATAACCGGTGAATTTATTTGAAACATAATGTATTGAATTATGCAATTGAAAGGATATATTTTAGGTATTTTTTTTTTTTTTTACGTAAAAAGGTTTTGTATTTTACCGTGAGTTTAGCTCACTTTAAAAACAGACAAAAGAATGAGATTTCTTTGACGAGCTTTCGGTACGTTGCATTCCTTACTATGAATCTAACACACCGCTGTATTCATTATTAATAAAATTATTTAAAATACCGATTACAGTTGTGTGTCTTTGTTTGTGTCTGTAACTCCGGTTCGATAAACTTTATAGCTTGGATTTGCTTTGAATTTAATTTTCATTTTCGAAATTGGAAGTCTTTGTTTGGAAAATTCAGATGAGTGATAAAGTTGGTACCTACCTATACAAATAATATTTTTATTTTTATTGCCATTTTCAAAATCGCAACAGATTTGTCGATAGTTCGGAATTCAGAACAGCCGTGATTTTAACAGGTCTGCGCAAGTTTATTTATAATAATCGTTATATCTACCTTCCGTGGCAACAGACGATTACATCAATTTAATTAATATGCTGTGAAATTATAACATTTTTGAACTTTCATAATTTGTATCGTAATAGGGATCTACCGAGGTACAAGAAATGTGAGAAAATTTCATTTTTGCTACATTTCGCAGCTAATCCACGAAATATTTTCCGCAATAAACATTGTCTTGTTTGTAATGAAATTTCCTATTAAAGCAAAACCAACAGCGTGAATGAAAATGAAATTAATTTTAATTGCCGCAATTACACAAATGCCACAGAACTGTGTAATTAATTAGATTACCTCTTCATTATAGTGCTCACATTTCTTGCTATGTTTAAACAATGAGTTTTGGAGAATTTCATTACAGTGAAGGCCATCATGGCGATGTCTTGAAACTAATTTTAGCATGTTTAAATAGGTATCCACCTTATAAACAGCAACTAGTGACTTCTCATGTGAAATTTTTCGTGTTGGCGTGTAAATTACTGCATTGTAAAAATACGTGTATATACGGCATAGTTTCTTTCTCACACGTGTTTCATGACTCTTTTTACCTATTCATTTTGTTGGAAACATTTGAAACATTTCAAAGGACCTACAAACTAGTAACATCGTCGCCTTAGTTCTTACTTGTCCAAACGACCATTAGAAAATTTTAGAGGAAGAGACGGTTTTCTTTCGTTATTTCAATGAAATATTATGATAAGTGTTTAAGATAAAGCTATTTCCGTAAAGGTAAAGGTCTCATTAATTTAAATAATTCTTAGTTAAGTGATCTTTGTTTATACATTATTATCAATTTTAAAGTTGAGATTGAACAAAGATTAAAATGGTCGTTTGGACAATTAAGAACTAAGCGAATAAAGGTTAGCCTAACTGTATTTCAGTTGCTTTTTAAGCTCGGCTTGAGAGATATTTACGTTAGTCAAGTAGATCTCTGTTACGAACCCTTACAATTAAGCCGACTTATAACATTCCTGAGTGTACTTAAATAACTGCCCTTAGAATGAGTATTTTTCCGCAGTTTCCGCAAACTATCGTAGTTTTGTCTGCTAAAACCGCACAACTACGTAGAACCAAAGATATATCTACTATTATTGAGTAACACCGTACACCAGTTTGGTGTTCACCAATGGTGTATGGAAGGAAATGAGAGTGGAGAAAAGATGTTTTTTTTTTTAAATATTATCACAGAACATACTTTAGGAACGTCGTTATTGGCATCTTTTTTGTTTCTAAATGGTTGTCATTTGACAGAGCGGTGGGTACTGAAGTTATGTTATCTTTCAAAAGATTTCTTTAAAATGCTTAATAATATGCAACACATGCAATTAAAACGGCAAATATAAACAAAACAATAGTTACAGATGGAACTCACCAATAAACGTGTTTTAAAATAAAATAAAATAAATCAACCGGCAAACATTCATTAACGTACCGCAAATGGTTGTTTATCGGTTGTCTAAAATTTAAAACACGTTTATTAGTAAGGGGTGTTTTTTCAACATAGCTCCACACATGAGGAGAATATTTTCCCTCAGGGCCTGGGACATCTTTGGGGATGCAGTATGGAGAGTCTTGCGGAACGCAGCGTACCACTCTTATGTGAACTCAATGGCATAGGTGTTATATATAACTATTGTTTACATTACGCGAGTATACTTCTGCCACAAATTATTATCATATTCAACACATGATGACCGGTCAGTGGTTGAGTGGACATCGCGTTTGGGTCCCACCCGGGCGGCGTATTCCCAAAGCCCATACCGATTCAGTCGCGGTAGCGACAATTTACATTTTCAATATCAAAATATAAACAAAGAAGTAATTTTTTTGATTTATAGTATACACGTTGGAAAGATTATTTTATCTGAATTTTAGAACATTTTTTGGTTTTGCAAAGTGATAAAAAATATTCAATATAGAGGTATATTTACAAAATATGGGAATAACATCAAAAAATTTATATTTAGAAATAAAATTATTAATTTCTTACATACACATTAGAAATAATATTTTAGCTTGATTTTAGAAAAAATTTTGTTTTTGCAAAGTGGTAAAAAATAACCAATATAGAGGGTTTATGCCGTGTTTCGCTACCTCCTTCTTTAGCCAACGTTTCGGACAGCGTTACAGTGTCCATCATCAGGGCAGATGTCATCTGCCCTGATGATGGACACTGTAACGCTGTCCGAAACGTTGGCTAAAGAAGGAGGTAGCGAAACACGGCATAACACCCCAAAAACACTAACAAAAATACTTTTTGGCCGTGAAAACCTAAAAACATACCTGAATATAGAGGGGTTTTTAAAATGTTAACTGCCGCTACGGCGACTGAACCGGTATAGGTTTTGGAAATACGCACCCGTGTTCGATTCCTCGGCTGACTTAAGTCCTCCATCACAACACAAGCAACATTTTCGGGTTTCTGTGGTGGTAGTAGGAGGTTTTCAAACATTGTTAGGTTATTCGTAACCAGGGAATGTTTGTCTTTCTTTTAAAAAAAAATAAAAAAAATAATTTATGATATTTGTCAATTTTCACTATCTATCATAACGGATAAGTGGACGAGATTTAGTCCACCAGATTACGTGAGAGGTATTTGGACCAAATGTAAAGAATAGTCCTAGGAATATTAGTCCTCGTTTGCATGTGTCTGACCCCGTAAGCGGTTCACGTCTCGGAGCGGCAGGTCCCGGCGTTGCACGTTGCGCGCTGTGAGTGTTGTGACGCGCTGAACCAAAAAGCAATGAAACTGAGACTTTCACATAGACGGCAGTTCTTACATACGTAATTACACACCTTGTACTGTACGTGTCCGACTCTACCACTGAGCGCACTCACTACACTTGAACAAACACATATGGTATTTTTTTAAAGAACATTCTACCAAACACTTGTTGCTTGTACAACACTCAGGATGTAAGTACTGCCTTCATTAATAGAACCATTACTGAATTATTACAAGTATGCACAATTACCTACCGTTCTTGAAAAACGGTATTGCATTAACATATTTGGTGAGTTTAATTGTGCTTAACTAATGACTTATACGCAATATTTCGAATGAGGAAATGTTGATTAATATATATTTTTTAAATTATAATAATATTTTTAAAAAATTATACTTAAATTTATTTGACCGTAACCGGTTTCAGCTTGTTAAAGCCATCTTCAGACTGGTAAAAATTATTCTTACTACCAACCGGTTTCGCTTAACACAAAAATCTTCGTTTTGTTCCTGCAGTATTGTAACTCATTAGATACCACCCGTCTCTTTCTCTCTATGACTATGTACATGAGATGTTGATTTTACTCTCTCACTCTTTCCTTATATTATGTTTTGTCTTTTTCTATATGTTTGTAAGCTCACACAATGTACATTTTTGATCAGTTTAATTTTTATACCTTGAAGATTCTTGTGTTAAGCGAAATCGGTCGGTAGTAGAAAAATTAAATAGATCGTGGTTACAAACAAAGTAATTGTGTTATTTCAATTTACATTATAACGTTAATAATTCATATTACTTGTAAAGTATTCCCCAAACAATATTAAAGTAAGCTACAAACCTGAGATAATTAGGTTTACTGGGAATAACCAAAATAATTAGAAATTCTAGAGTCAAAGACGACTTTCTAATATGTAATTGAATAAAATCCTAGTAGACCTTCCCTCTCCCCCTCCCTATTTGTTATGTATATAAACCGTAGATTATGAATAATTTTTACCAGTCTGAAGATGGCTTTAACAAGCTGAAACCGGTTACGGTATATGTATATGTTTATATACAACCCATATTTTTTTGTATTACAATAAAAAATAAAAAAATGTTTTATTAAATTATTGAAGTATTGATTAATTTTGATAAATTTGGGAGGCGGGAATTGGTACCGCTACCCCGGGAACCTTTATTGGATAACCAACACCTCTGCCATAAGTCGCCCCAAGTGGTTCGCTACATTTGGCTATTTAGCAGGGGTGCCCGCGTTCGTGGGGTGAGGTTTGTCTAGGTCTTGGAGGCGGATGACCAGGACACACTGAACCCCAGATTCCTACACACTCTTAAACCCTTTTCCTTCCTAGAACTCTCCTCTTCTCCTTTTCCTTAAAAAAAACCCTCCACACAGCATTCCCAAAAATGACATAGGCCCTGAAATAAATTATTTTCCTCAGGGCCTCACGTGTGGAGCTCATGTAAAAAAATATAAAAATTTCACAACCTTATTTTTAACCCCGCTGCTTGCGTCGGTGTTATTAGTTTGACGTGTCTGTGTGTCTGTCTGTCTGTCTGTGACATCGTAGCTCCTAAACGAATGGACCGATTGTGATGCAGTTTTTTTTTGTTTGAAAACTAACGCAATAGAGATGGTTCTTAGCTACAATTCATGAAAATCTGTTTAGGCGTTTCAAGGTTATCAGCCTTTTTTGTGTCGGGGGTTTCTTAAAATTTTGTAAATTTTATAATAGGCATAAAATAATTCTACACAGCTACAAAATTGACAAATTTCAATACCGGACAATAAATAACAGAAATATGAATATCCTAAAACGATAAAATATTCAGAATAAATTACTTGTTTTGGTTATTCTTAGGACCTCAGACTTAAATAAGTTATTCATGTCAGATGAAAGAAAATATGGTAATATTCGAACGACACATGGGTATTAATAATTATTTGGGAGGTAAAGCGGTGCGGCTCGTTCTGGGTCAGTGATACCAAGTTATTGTTCCGCTCGCATGACGTCTCGCGGCGGTGTTCCTTATGGTGTATATTGGTATTTCGCAACATTGAACATTTCAGACATGTCTGACAATTGTCATGCGGCGCGGATGATGGCACATTCAGACGGAATACTGATTTATCGCTTTCCTGATAGCTTTTGGTATTTGGAAAGAGTGTTTATGAACGATTGGCGCTGCCAGTGGGGGCGAGCGAAATGGCCTGTTAACATCTAATGTGCCTATTGTCCGTCACTAACGACTAAAGACAGCTAGTTGAATAGGTAGGTATCTATTATCTCTTGTACCGTTAAGTATTTAGTCAATGTTGCTATCCTATTGTTATTAAACGTCGCCCCGGTAACCATTTATTGGATAGCCAACACCTCTGCCATAGATAGTTCGCTACGTTTGGTGACTTAGCAGGGGTGCCCGGGTTCATGGGGCTGGAGGTTAGACCGGATCTTGGCGACTGATATGTCTGCCCACCAACTTCGTGGCAGGCCAGATCGGGAAAGACTGATTGAGGGAGATCTTTTGACCTCTCCAGCAGGACTCTCGGAACTTTGCTTTGCACCGCAGCGGGAGTGATAGATTCATACGTCCGTCACTCCTGGACGCACTGATCTCCAGATTTCTAGCCCTCACACATTTTTCCTTCCCAGGACTTCTTCTCCATCCTTTCCATAAAAAGATTCTCTAATAATAATAATAATAATAACGTAGTATTTATATTGCGCAGTTTTGTGAAATTTCACTTCAAGTGCGCTTAACTATAAAGCAATCCTATAGTGTTCTTTGCGAGTCCTTATAAAAATTGATTAAATAATCTAAATAGTCTACGCAGCATTCCCAAAGATCACCTGAGGGGAATTATTTTTCTCATGGCTTCTCCTGTGTGAAGCTGATATTTTTATTATGTTTTGAACTATTTTAGTTTGCATTATCGTGACAGCTGTTTCGGCATTCAAGGCCACTATCAAACTGTCTAACAATGAATCTTGAAAGCCCAACACAACTATCGCAATTATAAAAACGAAAATACTTGCAAAACTTATCAATAATCTTTTTAACTTTGGTATAATTTATTTTATTTTTTGATCAAGTTCAAAGGTTAAAAAGTTAAAAGTTATGAATTAAACACAAAACAATTTTTTTAATACTCACTGTATTCGGAATATAATATATATAATATTATGTATATCGGAGTACCTGTTTTTCGTTTGTAGCATAATTTTTACCACCTTTTTTAACGTTCTCAATTTATCATAAAACATATTGTTATCAACTTTAAAATTTGCGAAAATTATATTCTAGTGCAAGAAAATTGGTACAATATGATTCTGTGACTAGTAAATTTCTTCCCATGGGTGGGGGAATCACCCCTTTCTACAAAAGTGGTCGAGTAGGTAAGCCACTGCGGTAAGGCATTAATGAACACTAGCCAGGACAAGAACCAACTTTCGTCTAGATATCTGTGCTAATGGTGTGTAATTATTTAATAGGTAGCCGCGGCTACTTCCTGTTTGGTATTTTCGTGTGGAGCTACCTTCGCCGAGCTTGTGCCGCAGTGCAAACAGAAGGTAGGTTCTGTGGATTGTCGGAGCGTATCTATTTTCTTTAGTAGGTACTCGAATGAATTGTTATCATTTGCCTATCTCAACAAGAAATACATTCACACAAGCGGCCTCGATAGGAGGCCTAATGGAAATGTATTGCTTACAGACGAATGAGTTAAGAACGTGAATGTATATACCTGCACAATAAAAAAAAAACAATTAATTCACAAAACTGGGTTTCTGCAACCTTAGTTCTAGGAGGAATGTCGCATTACTGATGTTTGCTCATAAGATTCTTAATCTTTTTTCGGTTTTTTTAAGTTTTCTGAATCCTTTTCTGAATCCTGAAGGTTTCTTATCAATATACCAGACTTCGGGTATAGGAGCTCCATCGAAACCAGAGTAAAGTTAGCCTCTCAAAAATTGGGCGGACTGTACAGGGCCCGCAGATACTTCAATAGTACACAATTGCTAACCCTGTACAAAGTGCGCCCCATGGTTGAATTTGGCAGCCACCTCTGGTCTGGAGCTCCAAAATACTTTAAAAATACCCTAGACACTGTGCAGAAAAGGGCGGTCCGTTTGATAGATTCTCCCACCTTAACGAACGGATTGCAATCTTTAGAGTACAGGCGTCTGGTGGGAATGCTATCCATGTTCTACCGGTATTTCAATGGAAGATGCTCTGAGGAACTAGCGTTATTGATCCCTTCGGCACCGGGGCATAATCGGGAGATACGCCAAACACGCGCCCAACATTTGTACTCGGTTGACATTTGTCACATGAGAACGGATCGTTTTTTCGACTCGTTCTTCAGTTCAACAGCTCTGCTATGGAATGATTTGCCGGCCTCTGTGTTTCCTCCCTCCTACAACATGGGTCTCTTCAAGACAAATGTTCATTTCTTCCTCTCCTCAAAAAGACCCTCCACACAGCATCCCAGATGACATATGCCCTGAGGGAAATTATTATCCTCAGGGCCTCCTGTGTGGAGTTAATGCAAAAAAAAAGTCTTGGCTGAAGTTTTCTGGATAATTTCACGCAAGGCCGCCAACACCAGCATCTGTTTCTTCTCAGGTGCAGAACTAACTTAACAATACTGATGGCACTGGGAAAACTTATTAGGTTAAACTAACTGCCTCGCAGGAAAGAATATTTCAACATGTCCTCCCAACAATTTTAAGCCTAAGTATCCTTAAACTGTCGACGCACCTATACGTAATTTTTTACCTATACGTAATCTTTATTTATGCTAAATATATTTTTTTATAATTTTAATGCTTTTGCAGTGTATTGGTTTTTGTAAAGTTTTTGCAAAATACATCGTGCTAGTTTTCTCTCTTTGCAAATATTTAAAGGCAGAATGACTAATAAATTACATACTTTACTACAGGAGATTTTAATATAAGTAAATAATGTGGTGACGAACACGAGGAAAATTATTTAAATAAATTACAACACCTATTTGAAATTGAGCAAACAGTAAACAAATGCAGTATGTATTATTTACATACGCAAATAACGTACTCTGTAAAACGATCCAGGTCCTGCAATCAACTCTCAAGAATTACAATTAAAGTTGGCCCAGATTTTCAAAAATTAATAAAATATAATATTTTATATTTTATTAATTTTTGTTTTCTTATAATTTTTGAAAGCAAAATTATAAGAAAGTCCAATACGACAAGTAAAATATAACAAGTCGTTAACCCCTCAGGCTAATTCGATCGCTTTTGGGAACAGCTCACATAGTTCTCATAAAAATCATTTTGTCTCCCTTATTATCATCATATGATCTAAGTTAGAAAGAGAAAACACCACGCTTTTTATTTAAACCTAGAAGTTAATCACAGAAAAATTTAAATCTATACCTCTATGAAACCAAAGCTCCGACATGAATTTGAGATAAATTTATGAAACTTTGTGAATATTGTATTAATCATTTTTTTATCAAACGGCAAAAAAGGTGAGGTGACAGCAACGTGTATAATAAATAACATTTTCTAATAAAACACGTGTGTTTTATTTCGTTATCTTTAATTTTAGTTAATAAAACGTAAGTTAGCCATTTTCAAATCTTTTTTATATTTGCATTCAAATTTTTAATGTTAAAATTTTTTTTTTCTAATAATAAAAATGAAAAACGTATTTCATCATCTTTCAAAAACAGTGTTTAGATTTCGGATACATTCAGAAATATTCCATTTATTTGGATTTTATTGCAAAACGGAAATTTTTTGACCTTGAGGGGCTAAGTACAGCCTAAACAAGCAGAAACTGGTTTTCAAAGCTTGGGTATGCTTGAATTTACTTGATTCTGATCTGATTTACTTTAATTGATGTCGGAAATGATTATAATTGGTGTAAGTTTGTATCGAACAATATTTACGTTACAGGAAATGCATAACGGTGTTCCTGGGGCAAATTAATTATTATCGGCGCTGAAACAAGTTCCACCGGTGGTACTCTCCATTCATTCAGTTCCTAAGGCTACAATTCTGTGTTTATGATTGTAATCTTGGCGCAAAGAGAACTCTTAGTTCGGCAATCGAGTGGATGAATGAAGAAAACCGAGATAATTGTTTTGATTGAAGGTACCAACTTGTTGCAAGCGAGAATGAGGTAAAACTTACGACAGCCCTAAGGCGATTTGGTTTATGTACGGTTGTAAAAATGTTGGCAAGTGAGTCGTCATTGAACACCATTTATCATCAATTTGGGAGGCGGGAATGGGTACCGCCGACCCGGGGACCTTTATTGGATAACCAACTCCTCCCCAAACCTCTCCTGTGATTATACGAGTTGTAAATTGACCTACATTTAGTAACTATGTAATATAATTACATGTAATAATATAATATAACACCATCTAATAACTATGCCTATTTCTATTGCAATCTAGAAAATTAATACTTTTTTTTTTAAATGAGAGATATTTTATTACAATAAACATTTCACTGTCCGACTACTTCTTACAATTTCCAACAATTTTAATATTTTGCTGCCTTCATTAGACCAATATCAAAAATCAAACATGATTACGAGTACCTGGTTCTTCAAATTTCATGTTTTAGTGAAATTAAGAACTTTAACTAAAAACTCTTTAGATAACAGGCATAATACCTAATTGCAACCAAACAGCCATTGAATCATTTGATATTAATATATGAATGTAAGTTCTGTATTGAATATTGAAATGTAAATAAGGAAAGCATCGAGAATAACAATCTCATTTCCATCATTATTTGTTTTGAAAATACAATAGCCAATCTTCTACGTTGAAATCAAATCTATATTGCTACCATCAGAAACGTGGCGACCGCTTGAGCAATCTGGGCATTTGCCTGGGGCATAATGCCTCAAAGAGCGATATTCGGTCCATTGAAGTGCCCAATAATAAGTTCAAGAATAGGGTGTTGAGGGTCATACTTTGCTCACTTTAACCAGTGATTTATGATATTATTTGGAGTAAAAATTTTCCTAAATGAAATTTTGTATGCTTATTTTTTTGCAATTTTTTTTTTCAAATAAAACAACAACAAAAAATCTTCCACATTTCGCTGCCCAACCCCTCGCCCCGCTCCTAATTATCCAAAATCTATTAATTTTTTATTTTTTTTTTACATTTGATACCGCACAAGAGTCCCGACTGCTCCCGTCTGGAGCCAGTGAGACTATGGCATCCCCAATCGGGGTATGTTGTGAGGCTGAAGGTAGTGGGGAGGGGAAGGAGATAGGGAAGAGGAAGTTGGGGAAGTACCTGGCTATTCAGATCTGGTCACTAAACACGGCTAAAGCCATTTCAAGCAACGTTTCAATTCTGAATGGTGGTCTTACATCAGGGCGATACTGATAGTATCTTCCACTCTGGAACGTGCCGCAAATATACTATTTATTATTTTAAATGAATAAATTGTGAAATAACACAAATTAATCAAATAAAATTTATTTGCGCACGCCGGGTTCGAACCCGCGACCTTCGGATTGTGAGTCGAGAGTCTTGCCTCGGGACCACGGAGGCCGTGGTCGGTTATGTTTTTAGTTAAAAAAAACTTCAAAAATGTTACCGGAGACCAAAATTTCGTACACATTTTTTACTCCAACTTATGTCAAGAAACATTGATTAAAGTAAGTCAAGTCCGTCCCTTAATACCCTGTATATTATAAAAAAAATTTAAATTATGTTTGGAGTGGCATGATTCCATAACAGTTGATCTGGCAATAGTCCCCAACTTATATTTAATATGCAGTCGTTTTAGGATAAATAAGATATACCTTCATAATTACACGAAATATAACTAAGTGACCCCGAAGGGATGTGCGCAGAGAGGATGTGCCGCCGAATAACAAGGTACAAACATATTTTCATCCAAATGCATCAAGGAAAAATTTACTTGTCTACATACTGACTGTGCCAGCGCATAAGTACAAAATATCGACACTGTATATAAATTCATACCAACTTATTATTAAGGGTATTTTGAAGCCGATTTAACGTTTAAAATTGGTAAATAATTCACAAGAAATTATTTTTACCTACTGCGGGATTTGAAATTACGACCACTGAAACTCACTGCTCTGTCACGGAGGTCGTCGAATAAAATAAAATGTTATAAACAATATCATTAGTGTTTACATTCAGCGTGAATAGTGGAACCCCGCTTTCTGGTTATCAGCTTGCTTGGGGCTCGTGAGTTTATCGCAACGCCATTGAATCTAAATAATGCAGAAATGCACAAAGCCTCCAACATACTTCGTTAGCTTCAATCACTTACATGCTTAAACTACGTTATAACAACTATACATTTCCCTTCTCGTACATGCAATCAACTCACCTTAGTAACACTATCTATGGGGTGATCGTATCGCGTTACAGTCTACTCGCTAATAGACTGGCAAAATCGCCCACACTGTGGATTTTATAATTGTGAACATTACATTCAAACAGTCCATTTCACTCGTGATTTGCTGATTTCACGGAATCACTGAATGCACCAGCAATACAATCGGGAGTTTAAGTGTCATTTATATCAAAATGAATCAAAGCATTACTATCCAGGTATAGATATTCTTATCAGGGAACAATGAAATCCTACAGTGAAAACAATGTTCGTTTTGCATCCATACTTCCATACTAATATTATAAATGCGAAACTGCTCGAGTTTGCTTACTACGCTTTCACGCATTAACCTATAAAAAGACTTTAAAAATTCTTTCACCAATAGAAAGCTACATTATATGCAAAGACTATAGGCTGTATATGATGGTCAGCTCTGGCGTTATGAAATTATAAATATTAATATCTTATATTTGTTATACGTTTTCTGTCGCTAATAAAAACGAGTTATGCAAACGTCAGATAACAAATCCTTGCCATTGAAACAATGTTGATATATTTTTGGCTCTATGCTGGTAGGTACTCAGCCCCTACCTACTGGTCGGCTGCTGCTCCAGAAAATTCAAATATTAGAATATGTTTGGTTTTTTTTGGACAAGCTTATGTTTTGGAATAAATGACAGATGAGAGTTCCTACATTTAAATATAATTCGAAACGATTGTACAGACTATATAATAAATAGTGTTATTTTTTATTATATTTACAAACTTCCACATATTTATATAAAAATAAATCTCCGAAATGTTTGTAAACGCATATATTCCGAACGACTGCACCAAATAGGATAATTCTTTTTTCTTTGAGCTCTAGCATTATGAAATATAGGTGGCACGCGATCTGTTTGAAAACTGAACGTACCGGGAATGAATGTATGGAATGCGGGAGGGGGTGGGGGAGGGGGGGGGGGGATAATTAATAAGTGCAAGCGCTACAGTAATTTCCCCTAATAAATAAATAAAGATAATATTTAATATTTAAAAATTAGTTAATTAAGCTTATAAATTTTTTTTTTTTGGTTTGGCGTTTGACCCAAATTATTATTTAAAAAAATTTGACACAAAATTGATATCTCAAAACGCACTAAAAACACAGGTCCTGTATAAAAATACTTGTGTTTTGTTACTGCGTTTTGAGACTAAGAGCTCTAAAACCACACAGCGTTTATATAAAATTAACACCCAAGGCAAAGGAACGTTGTAACTTGTACCTATTGCATGCCATATACTTCTGCCAACCATCTATTTACGTCTCCGATGTAAAGTGTTAACTTTCGTGTATATGTAGTTTTTTTTATTATCGACTGCTCCAATTAAGACTGCAGTAACTCACTTTTTATCATTTTGCAGGAGAGCGATTTTAAAGTTCAAAAAATTCTGCATAATCTTAGATGAGGGTTTTGAATTTTATTTAAATTGAATAAGTATGGTTTGTTAATACTCTTTCTTACTGTTTAATATTTTTTTAGTATTTTCCTCAAATTTGCACTAATTTAAAGGATTTTTGGACTTACTGCTGTTTTCCTCGGAGTTTATATAAAATCAATAGGTAGTATGTTGAGGTACTTCTTTGTTACAGGGAAAAATTAAACAAATTATAGAAGTAGCGATGAGCTGCTTAATTTTAACACTAAAAAAACATCATTTATAGATATCAAAATTCCACACAATTGAAAGTTTTTCAATAGTCATTATGTGTCTGTGTTTAAAAACAGCATAAACAACATTTTTAGTTCGATCAACTGAAAAAATAATATATTTGTTTAGAAACTGTTACCTACATAAACTATAAGAGATTCTTAAGTAATTACATAAAATTATAGAAGAAAAAGAGCATTATCAAATTTCATTTGCTTTCTTAATCATCAGACACATATTTAATCATCGCTGGCATAAGAATGTCCAATGAAATTTTCTTCAATGGAAAAAAATTAGTGAAAGATAGAAACTATGGTAAGTCTATGGACTTAGTACGCATAATGCTAGCAGATCTTTTATGTTTAAGTTTATCGATGTTTTGTTTTTGATTATACACAGCAACAGGTTCAACTAATCTGTCCAGTCGCCTGCCTCTTGTCCGTTTTTCTAAAATGATGGTTAGTGGTTCTTCCATGTAACCATACCTCATATTCTCAAAAAGTATTCATACCTCATTTCGTTAATTTTATATGGTAAACCCTTCACTTACGCACATCGAATCAGCATGACCCATTGTACGTACAGGCAAGTAAAATTTTCCTTTTTCTTGGATTTTCTATTGTGGCATGCATAAAATCACCCTCATTTATATTGTGTCCTTTCTCCATAAAATGATGCGTTTCGTCAATTTTGAGGGTTAGTGCGGTATATTCTAACATGGAAAACACATTTCGGTTTTGGTTCTGTCCATGCAATTATCCGAATAGAATATAACTTTACGTATACTCTTTTGTTGAACTGAAGTTGAAATTTTTAGTAAACATGTAACAATTTCAGATTCATGCCAAATAAAGCAGTGGCCCTGTTTCTTTCCGATATCATAATGATAAAATGTACATTGCGTACTTTCTTTTGTAATAAAAACTACTCACTGACAAAGGTGTCTGTAAAACCTTTTGCAAAAAAAAAAATACAGCTTCGCGTAGTTGCAAATCAATTTCATCTTTAAACAAAACTTTTTATTCTCCTGTAGCTATTATAAATTACTCACACACCTGACACTGTCCTTTTTTAGTATAATTATAATGGAAATCAGAAGCATCTGAGTACTGCCTGAGTGTAGCAAATATTTCAATGCTTCTTTCTTTCTGCCAATCTAGATACAGCCTGTCCGTTTTGAAAATGTTCAGATCTCTTTTTAGGTAAAGCTTCTTAGATGATTTCCTGGTATAGTGTGACTCCACTACAGGAAAGGCACGGATATGTTCGTGTACCAAATCTTTGAATTCAGGGAGAATTTTATTAGATTTTGTGACATGTATCCCATGCTGATCAAGTATTACTGCACCTCTTTCGTCAATTTTTCCACATGTAGTACCTATCATTCTATCAGAGATCCCCAATGTTTGCAAAAACATTGTTTGGCAAACACGTTGTTTATTACTCTGATTTATTTTTAAATAATATTTTTGCAAAGTTCCATGCCTGGAGTTGTTACGGTTTGTAGCCGCAATTTGTTTCGGCACATATTCCACGTGTTGACAAATAAAATTCCACTGAATTGTATGATTTCGTAATTTCCAGAATGCTACGAATATATTTTTTTCGCGATTCTTCGTGCAAAGTATTCTTGCATTTAAAGCGGCAGTTTGATTTGCAATCTGATTCCATTTTACATCACCAAATATATCTCGAACAAAAACATTTCTATTAATTTGAAGCATTTGAAAATATAATCATTTTTAAGAAATACGTGTAGTGCTCAGAGTATCCATATTAGCAGTTGTTTTAGTAGCATGATAGAATAATCCTGTTTCCTCATTAAAAAGCAACATGAAATAAGGGGAGGTTGATCTACAAACACTAAATTCTATAGTTCTTGAATTACAACTTCCAACCATCATCAGAGTTCACTCCACTAAAATCTTGCTGATAGGGACCCAATAAGTCATCAGAAGTAGACTCTGTATTATTATATTACAATATGAACAAACAATATGTAAAAATAAGAATTCACCAGCCGATTTTCGGGGAACTAGAATTTTGTATTAATAAGTCAGGTATGCCCCATACGTCCCACATATCTCTGATAATGTTATAATATCGTGAAAATAAGCTTATGGGTCCGAGTACTTGAAAAAATTTTAAGTAATGTCCGAGATATGTTTACACTTACCAGATTGCATTGTAGACAATAATGCTTTACCATTAGCTATTATTTTGGTGGTCCTACTGGAAATTCTCATGTGTAACACTTTCACGGTACAATTATCTTTATATTTTCAATTTTATCACTACAATACGCAAACCGCAATGACTGAACATCAACTGTCATACGCAATTCAAATGATAATATCGATATTTCTCCATGAAAAAAAGAAGTAAGTCTGACTTACGACGATAGAAAAATAAAAATTCCGATGAAAAGCGCAGTAACTCAACTTACTTCTTTAGTACATGGAAAACTAATGACATCGTGACTTACAACTATTTTAAAATGGTTTTTTCTCTCGGTGTATAACTGTTAGAGTAACAAAAGTCTTCTTGGCGTGTGGATAAAAATTTACGAAACCCGAAAATATAACTAACTCAAAAACACCAAATTTTGAGTTACTGCAGTCTTAATTGGAGCCGTCGTTATTATCTTGTTATATTAAAAATGAATGTATCTTTGTATGCCCCTTATGCGTTCCTAAACCAATCATCCGATTGCGATGAAACTTTTGCGATTGGATGTGCGCATACCCCTGATGGTTTCTGCATATAATATTGAGCTCTGGCGTTATGAAATTATTTCCTGTTCCATTTTTTTTTTTTTTTTTCATGGCTTTTCACCCCAATGGAGTGTTCTGGCCAGTGTCAAGTGAATGATTTTATGAGTGTAATTTTGTGAGTGTAATTTTGGGTTAATATTTACAAATTTAGTTTCAATAACAAGAACCTATCTACATTATATAATAATACTATACAAATAATAATAATACGCTAAATTCTTACAATACGAGATGATTATAATTACATTTAACAACGAGGAAGCAACAGGAAATTGATAAGTATGTTGATATAATTTATTATGGATAAAAAATTAAATAAATAAATACATGGAACTAAACTTACAGTTACAAATTGATGCTGTTAATATTCAGGAAATTAGCCAAGACTTTATAAACGCGTTTATTTACAGAAGATAACAGACATGCAATGTTATAGGGGGGCAATATGCCTGAACTGATTAGGTGAGGGATGAAATTTTTGTATGAATTATTTAAAGGGCAACTGAAAAAAATATGATTGAGGTCCTCTTCACCAAGACGACATTCACACATCGCAGAATTCTTAACATGAATTTTTGTCAGGTGAACATTGTGGCAGCAATGCCCTATCCGCATGCGGCAAATGGAGGATGTAGAGAATTTGTTTAAAGAGAGTCTAGAAAACCACGCTTTTGAAGGAATCGTTGGCTGTATTGTGAAAAAGTTGTACCCTTTTGTTTTACTAGATTCAACCCAATGATTCTGCCATGTGGAAATCATGTTTTCTTTTAATTTTATGAGAACGTCATCGGGGTTTAAAAATTTATATAAAATATCACCGGAAATAATAGCATCTTTCGCCAATGAATCGGCCTTTTCATTTCCAGGGATACCGCAGTCATCCGATTGCGATGAAATTTTGGTTAATTGTTGTGCGCACGCCCGCAAAGGATCCTACATATATTGGTGAGCTCTGGCATTATGAAATTTGTATAAAAAATTATAGGTGGCGTGCGAGTAGTTTGAAGAATGGGTGTATTTCATGTAGTTTTGCGACAGGGAGGGAAGGCATAAGGGGGAAGGGAATCTGAGAGGGGCAGAGAGGAACGAAAGGATGGGTATTCGCGAGAGAGGGGGTTCACGGGAGGGTGGACGAGGGGGGAAGGTGGAAGAGGAACTTGGGAGGGAGGGGGGAAGGCAGAGGGACAACGTGGTAACGGGTTGATTCCGTGAACCATCCATCCCCGTTACAAGGGGTTCAGGAAGGGGAATGGGAGGCGGAATGGGAATGGGGACTAATGGAAAAGGACACGCAGGGATAAACAATTTCTTTCTTTATGTGGCATTGCAAGGCATGCGGGTAATTCCGTACATTATAAAATCAATTATTCGCGAACTCGAGACAAATAATTATTTTAAATTGTGATAAACATACCACACAGCTGAACAGTAGTAGCCGCTTATCGCAAGCAGCAAACGGTAATTGATCAACCTTTAATGAAGAAAAAACATCTCTTAATGGCTCGGTTAGCGTGGAGCAAATCTAGGCGTGCCATTTATTATCTGTCCAGCCGAGAAAAGGCGGATTTGAAATATCAAACGCCTCCATTATTCTAGTACTAGTTTACAGTGGGTAATGCTCGCCGGGCTTCGAGACATAAGAACTGTTACTTCTTGGAAATGACAAAGACTATGTATTGATCAGTGGTCCCCTTTTACTCTGATGTCTTGGCACCAAGTTGACATTTACTCGTTATTTCATTAGCGCGAAAAGAGCACTTAAAATTGTATGAACCTTGACGTTTACCAGGAGAAGATATTAAACTGATGTTTCGTCATACCATTTCTTTTTTTCTGTTTGATCAGGTTTTCAGCTGTGCTTAAATGTCGTATCTTACTTAGAAAGTAATTGAGATATGAAGAGACAAACTTTATTAGAAACTCTTTATTGGAAAAAACTAAAACTTTTTTATTGGAAATCTTAATCTTTATTCTTTTGGCTCCATTTCTGCTGAGAACAACTTTATTTATCAACAGGTTTATGTAGAGCCTCGGAAGATTCCTTACTCGGCATAATGTATGTCTAATGTCAAATTGAGATTATGTTATTTTTAGGAACAATTGCCCATTTTTATCTAAACGTGAAATTGGCCTAAAATTTTGTAAGTACGTTCGACTCACTTAGGAATTTGGACAAACAATTAAAATACTACGGTGCTGTTTGAGATTTCAAGCTTTTGTATCAGTCTTATTGAAAAAAAAAAAAAAAAAAAACTTGTACGAATTTAGATTTTCACGGCAAAAGAATATTCGTTATTTGTTTTTGGAGTGTTATGCCGTGTTGACATCTGCCCTGATGATGGACACTGTAACACTGTCCGAAACGCTGGCTAAAAAAGGAGGTTGCCCAACAGGGAATAGCACCCCAAAAACAAATAACGAAAATAAATCCTGTTATTCTTTCAAATTTATTTTTTCGCATCATTCTTGATTGAAATTTTGGGAGGCGGGTGTAGGTTCCGCTTCCTGGGAGCTATTTATTGGATAACCAACACTTCCAGAGTGGAAGATACTATCGGTATCGCCCTGGTGTAAGACCACCATTCAGAATTGAAACGTTGATTCAGAATTGAAACGAAAATGGCTTAAGCCGTGTTTAGTGACCAGATCTGAATAGCCAGGTACTTCCCCACCTTCCTCTTCCCTATCTCCTTCCCCTCCCATCTACCTTCAGCCTCACAACATACCCAGATTGGAAAAAAAAAAAAATTGCCATTTCAAGTAGCGTTGGGTGTTTTAGCAGGGATGCCCGGGTACATGGGGCGAGATTTGTCCGGGTCTTGGTGGCAGTTTCTTCTGCCCACCTACTGCGTGGCGTGCCGGATATACGGACTCCTGGACACACTGACCTCCAGATTTCTACCCATCCCTCACACCTCTTTCCTTCCAGAACTTTCACTCCTTCTTTTCCTAAAAAGACTCAACGCAGCATCCCTACAGATGACGAAGGCCCTGAGAGAAATTATTGTGGAGCTAATTAAAAAAAGTGCTAGTTGTAAATATTTCTTAGTTATAAATATATTTCTACTTTAGTTTAATGTTTAAAAACCCGCTTACCTAATCGTAGATACAGATAAAAATTCATTAAAATATCTCTTAGATGAAAACGTGCAGGGAGAGTCGTGAGCGCAATCTAGCACCAATCAGGTCAATTCTTACAACTGAACTAGAATTTAGAAAATAAAAACACTGTATGAAAAAAGTGTGAAATTAATTAAAATTTATTAAATATTGTTGGTGAGAGAACTTCTTATTGTACGGTTAAAACACTCTATTTACTGTTGGTTAAATAAAGGCTAATTAAGGCTGCAGCCATCGGTCTCTAAATACACAAATAAAGTATCGACCATTGGTAAAGTCACGATGAACCGTGATTTCAATGGCTTAGTTCTAATTTAGATGTTCATTTCATCGCTCAAAGACTGTACCGTTGGCTTTTTTGTTGGTTTCCCATTATTAAAAAAAGTTTACAACTTTGAAAAGAGATATAAATGCCACGGTCCAAATAACCTATTTGTATTAAGGACATTAAAAAGTTATTTACGATTCTGAGTTCGTCGAATTTTGGTTAAAATTGAATTTGCAGATGGTCATAATCGATACAATCGACCCCAAAGCACGGAGATATTGGAGTGATAAATCTAACTATCCCAAAAACGTTATGTTTGAAAAATATTTATTTTTATTTTTTATTAACGGACTTGCGTCCAATTTACAACAAAGTGACCGAAATTTCGGAAATGTACATTGTAAGTATAAGGGGTGGTATATTAAAGCAAAGACAAACAGGGAAAATGTAAGAGAATAGAAGTGAAATAGGGGTCAAGTCAATACCTCGCTAAAATTAGAGTAATATAAAATATCTTCAATTGTTTAGGCTTATATAAAAAAAAATCGAGGTCTTGGCGTGAATTGACCATTCTACACATTCTGGACAGAGGAGAATTATAACCATAATTAGTCGAGTATTGATTGAGGAAGAGCAGTTCTTTATTTCTGAGTCTACGAGAAGGTATATTGAATGAGATGAGTTGTAGTAGTATAGGTGAGTCAATAATATAAATGATAATTTTGAAGAAACAAATGAGATCAGATTTTATCCAACGGTCTTCTAAAAGGGAAAGGTTAAGAGTTTGTTCAATTTCATTATACGAGTAATTGTCTCGTTCTACTCCTAGCGAGCCCTTTTAGGAATCGATGTTGAACGGACGCAATATGACAAATATGGACAGCATGAAATGGAGGCCATATAACACAATATATTGTTTTTGTTTTCAAGAGTCTTGTTAGTTCTTTTTAATTATCGGTGCTACATATTTATAAAACTTTCTTGTGGCAACTACGTCCTAAGTCATCATACTTAAAAATAAAGTTCATCAACCAGACTAGCAACGCCTATATGTGTAGATACAAATGAAAAGTCTGCGTGCACCATTACGCTACGAAAGCCGCCTATGTAAATGTTACTCCAAGGGTTAGAACTCGTGCAGCGTCATAAATGATGCAACTTTTGGCAAACATCTCAAGAGCGGCGCCGTACTAATACACTAATACTGTTGCTGTGTGAAGCGAGCTTCGCTTCGAGGCCAAGCTGCGATTTACCTATAAAATTTATAACTTGCTCGGTGCAGCCACAATGAATAATTTATTTTTCAAATAAACGTTATATCTCCGGCTCTCTGAGTGTACGCATTGTTTATGAGGCCCCTGTACTGAATCTGGATGGTTTAAAATACGTACCTACATGAAATGCCAGCGATAACGTTGGCCTTCACATTATACGTGGGATACACGATCGCCACTCGTTGCCTTTCTATAATCCTTGTTTTTCTCAAAAAAATAGGATAAGTTTGCACGTTTTGCATACTTCTTGCATTACCATATTTGAGTTCCACAGCAATGCTAACTAATGTAAGCGGAAAACATGTTTTGATTAAACAAGTGCTTGAACAAGTGACAAAAAATATTGTTACTTTTGTGTGACAAGAACACAACGCATTCACGCCGGAATTAAAACCGATTTAATCGATGGAACCCATTTAGTTCTCTGAATACAAACTATGAGATTGAGACTCATTTTTCCTTCAAATTGTCCGCAAACAATAATGTACTAAAACCCACGTAGAAATAAACCGCAAAGTATCTATTATGAAACAATTTAAGATATTAAATCCACTGATTAAATGGAAACCAGGCCGCGTTTTGTCCGTACGAACGTATTCCCTAATTTCCTCTCTGAATTTAAGGACATTACTGCAAATTTGTTTTAATATAATATAGATATCGACTATCATCGTGTCGGTACGTTTAGCTATTTTCGATAAGTTGTTTTTTTTTTAATTGTACAACAGATAAATAATCCAATTACCGTAAAATTTTCTCATTTTGACAATCTTAACACCCTAAGAAGATGATCATTATACAAAAAAATCTTAAGGCTATCTAAAGAAGAGTTGTTTACATCTAGTGTTTTTGATATTTCGTTCAACAGTACCATTTCTCTTGTTATGCTATGCTGTGCTAGAACATCTGTTCTGCCGTATGGTATTTTGAACAAGTCGTGTCGACGACTACGACTGAAGTTTTCAGGCACGTATAAACTGTAGCATTCCAAGAGGAATGGGCTGTCAATATAGTTATGGATTATGTTAAAACTAAGAATTGCAAGATTTGCATAACGTCTAGTTTCCAAACTAAATCTATCTGTTGCCTCAAGTAACTCCATATGGTGCATGAACCTCGGATAAGTTCCGTGCATTCGCATATAGACGTACCTAAGGATTTTTTTCTGGATTTATTCCAGCATATTAATATATTTAGTCTGGTGCGGAGTCCACACATCACTAGCATACTCCAGTTTACTTCTTATGACGCCATCGAACATGGCTATCATTGCATCTGGGTCATCAAATTGCTAGTTACTACTTATAGGAATTAGGGCCCTCCAAAAATCGATAAAATTGCCTGGTTTGAACGCCAAAAACAGATTCAGTAGACAATAATCTTAAAAATATGCATTAATCTTAAAAATAATCTTAAAAATCGGTTCAGTTTTGGGGGGGAAAAATGGGGAATATAAATCCGTGATTTTGATGATTTTATTTAGGTATTATCAGCCTGCATTTGTCCATTTCGGTGAGTGTTCGGGGGAGTAAGAGCGACAGTTATAGTAATAGTTCAGTTATAACTATAGTTAAAATTTCTCGGCCACCGGGTTTCCTCTTAAGAATTTTTTTTTTTAATGTATATTACAGATTTATGTAATCACATTTATACACATGAAATAATTTGCATAGCTTAAAAATAAATATATGAAAAATTTTACAATAATATATTTTAGAGTTCTTGCCTAAAATGACTCTCGAAACCTTCAAGTCCAATGTTGAAATTTTCAAGTGAGCTAGAGATATCAATTAACAGCATCCTACCTCTTGACTTATTATGATGGGCCAGAACGTCCGTTCTTCTAAGTGAAATATATAGCAGGACGTGGTGTCGATCCTTTTTTTCCGGGCTGTATCCCGATGAGAACGATTGCCCTGACGATAGCCAGCCTCCGACAGGACAGTACCCCCGAAGAAAAATATTGTTTCAAATTAACATACGGCTTATAATTCCACTGAAAATATGAATTTTGATTGTTCTTAGAATAACAGTGTCGAGATCGAAACGGACAACCACAAATAATTCATTGATACGAATAGTTGATAATTCACGCAATGCCCTGCAAAACTGATATGAATGGAGTTGTCATGTAAATAATGGGTTATTAGTTATAACGAATTCAGGTTAGTTAATATTAGATCAGTAGTCAGAGGTATCGGATAACCTGTCGACCATTAAGGCTAGCCGTCACAAGTTAACCTTACAGTCAAGGACTAATGAATGCGATATGATACAGCTTTATTTCAGGCACATTATACCTGCTCTCAGTATTAATAAGACAAAACACAATATTCAGTATTACGCCGCGTCAGAAAACCGGTATTTTAATATTAAATTGGTGTTATTGAAGTGTCAATAAGACTTGATAACTAGACACCAGTTATGTGATTCCAAGAATATTGAAGCGTTCAAATTTAAATTCGGTATGTTTACTATTCAATTAATATTCTATTCAAAAATGGATTATGCATTGTCCGATATCACGAAAAAACTTCACATTTATTTATTTTAAAATATTGGAAACATATTAAATAATCACAAATTCACTTAAGACGGGTTGTTTCAAAAGTTTAAACAATTCTTCAAGTATTTGACATTAATTTTCACGTTCTGTGTAAGTTCTATTCAAGTTATTTTATTAATTTTAGGCCACTTTTTTTTTTTTACATGATCTCCACACAGGAGGCCCTGAAGAAAATGATTTCCCTCAGGGCCTGTGTCATCTTTAGGGATGCTGTGTGGAGGGTTTCTTTTAAGAAAGGAAGGGGGGAGAGTTCTGGGAAGGAAACGGGTTTAAGGGGTGGGTAGGAATCTGGGGTTCAGTGTGTTCTGGTCATCCGCCTCCAAGACCTATACAAACCTCACCCCATGAACTCGGGCACCCCTGCTAAATCACCAAACGTAGCGAACCACTTGGGGTGATCTGTGACAGAGATGTTGGTTATCCAATAAAGTTTCCCGGGGCGGCGGTACCCATTCCCGCCTCCCAAATTGAAAAGTTGCTTCGTAAAAGTGAAATAAGACACAGAACTTGAATAGAACGTGAAAATTATCTTAAAAAATTTTACGAATAATTACAATTTTTTGTAACAACCCCTTCCTTTAGTGGCCTAAATTTAATTAAATAAAAACAAATTAGATACTTGGTATACACCACTTATTTAATCAAAATTATCAACATGTTTCGAAACCAATGGTTCCTCCGTCGAGATAAAATGAAAAATCGTTTTCTATGAAAGTTCTGTTATTATTTTATTGCAGGCCAATTACTTAAAATAAACTAAAATATTATGGCTGAACAACCTTAAAATTATTAAAGCTAAATTTTACCGACTGGTATCCCCGAGTGTCGCTCTCCGGTCCATTGCATGATTTTGCAAAATTATTCCGGTTCCCGCGTTCGCCTGTTTCGGCTGCTTTACATTCCCTCCCGTGTCACTCTAGTTGTAACGGTTTTAATTTTGTACCAAGTTTTATTAAAAATTATAACGTTACTTGTAAATAAATTTGACCGCATAATCGAGAGTTCTTTTTGCCAAATTTTCCCTACACACGCATCTCAGTTTACAGTGCTCGGAAAGGCTGTAAGCTGCAAATCTAAGTCAGAATGAAATACATAATTCACCACCTTTCCAAAATATGAAATCGAACAAGATACAGGAAAATAAAAAGGTAACGGTCGCAACTGGGACTCGAACCCAGGATCTCTCGTCTTATCGGGACAAACGCCTTCATTAACTCGGCCAGTGAGACCTCTTATTTTAATGTCATTTTTGTCAATCTCATATTTAAATTTTTTTTCCAATAATTAATAATAACTTTTGTGATCTTGTCCGGGAAGAAATGACACTTATAATTTTCGCATATTTACCGGTAAGCGGTTTGTATTGTAATTTCCTTTTGAAGTTTAACAACGCGAACATGACGTGAAGCATTTTAACGGGAAACTGTCTCTGTCACAATGAAAAGCCTGTCTCCAAGTCGCTATTAACAAAAGCGTCCGAAGCGTGACTTGGCTATATTTATGAATCTGTTATATTTGTGGCTTTGTCTCCACATTAACGACAAACCCTTTTGTTAACCGCGGGTCAAGAATGTTTCCAGGCCATAAAAAGCTACGAATTTTACCTATTACAGTTGTTTATTCTCGAATTTATCTACTAACTGCCTTCTAAACATATTTGAAATTCAAATTGTTAAATCGTGTATGGTGATTTTATTATGATTTTTTTTGTATTTATGTAATGCGAATTTATCACAGAAATATTTAAACACCCGCTAAACCTCTTAAAGTAGTTTGTCGGCATGATTATAAGCCAAAACAAAATGATAAATGATAAAATTGATAATATTTTGAAATGAGAAATATGAATGTATATACTGTCATTGTTCTATCGGTATTACAATGTTAGATACTTCGAGAAACTAGCGTCATTGATCCTTTCGGCACCGGTGCACTGTTCGGAAACACGCCAGATGAGAACGGGTGGCTTATACGACTTGTTTGTGAGTTCAACAGCTCGGCTGTGGAACGATTTTGTGCCTCTTTGGGCCTTCGTTTCCTCCATCCTACAACATGGCTCTCTTCAAGACCAATGCTCACTCCTTCTTTTCGTCAAAAAGATCTGCCACTCAGCATACCCAAAGATGACATAGACGCAGAGATAAATTATTTTCTTCCGGCTCTCCTGTGCAGAGTTAATGTTTAAAAAATTCTCCGATTTAGGAACAAGTCGTTAAAATCGAACAAACAAACAAAACAACCAATGGCTTCCTCGTACAATAGAACAATATGTAATCTCATTATTCACATGAAAACGTATGAACAAGACTCATGTGAACTTATTGTATATAAATTACACAAAAATTCGTCACAATCAATAATATCTACTTTATGAAAGCGTGTCACATTATTTTTTATTGCGCTGTAGAAATTTGTATTCGCTACATAATTGTATAATCTAAATTCAAACAAATTCCAAATTTCTGCTAAATGAAAGACATTTATTTGCAAATCAAATCAATAAATTTTCAAAAGCCTTTTGTGGACTGCAAAGTTGATACGTTGAATTTAAAAACGTTATTATTTTAAGAACATTGATAAGTACCTCATTAATAAAGCAGGTCGTAAAGTTTGTATTTATTTACCATTTATAAATTACCTTTTTCGGTTTTCAAGATGCGATTGATCGCAAAACTTTTTGAATCTACAACAAATATTTTAGTAGATGCCTGTCTCACTCATGATTATGCATTAAAATAATTAACCTTCCTAAAAATCGTTTCAAAGTAAGTCTTCTTCCAATTACATTTCCATTAAATATCCACTCGGCATCTACGGTCATTATCTTAAATATTACATTTATACCGCAGAGCTTATAATACAATCAGGTGGAATACGCTCGATTGGTGAAATCAAATATGATCTCTCTTGCGTCCGAATTAAAAAGAAAAACTTTCTTTCCTATCAAACACGTTCGTCACAAAAGTTACAGAAACGAAATTATTAATACATTCCTTCATATGCGACAACTTGTATTACAACGTGTTCAGAACTATGGACATACATAATTATACTGCATATGCCCGACTGCGGGCATATTGATTCAAATGCAGTTTTAAGTAGAAGTCGATATCGTTCAATATTTAAACGTGTGTCTCTAATGATGACTGCAAGTCACCAAAGATAGCAGGTTTGAATGTAGTAGGTTTTTGAATATATTATGATCAAATGATCATACAACTTTAATGATCATTCAACTTTACGGTATGGAACAACCATTTGTGGAAACTCTTGCAAAATTATTTTAAATTATCTACAATCGGTACAAAATTCTATGCTATAGTTATATGGTTATATACAGTATAGTTTAAAAACATATTTTTTCACAGAGACGAAACATATCATTGTTGTATCGGAATTTAAATATCTTACCGGTGCAGGACTTATTATGGTACAAAATATTCAGCATATATCTGACTAAGATAACCCTGGAATATAACATTCCGAAAATATTTAACATGCTACCAAGTAATATAAAAAATTTAAAATCACCAAATAGATTCAGTTATATGTTAAAAACGTGGTTGTTAAGAAGAGATGCTTGATATTAAGTCATACATACGTACGAACATTATAAATCGTTATTATTATAGTTGTTTACATTATAATTGATCAAAAAAACGGTGCATAGTCGGGAGACACGCCAAACGCGCGCCCAACATATGTACACGGTTGACATTTGTCACATGAGAACGGGTCGTTTATTCGACTCGTTCTTGAGTTCAACAGCTCTGTTTTCCTCTTTCCTACAACATGGGTCTCTTCAAGACCAATGTTCATTCCTTCCTCTCTTCAAAAAGACCCTCCACACAGCATCCCAGATGACATAAGCCCTGAGGGAAATTATTTTCCTCAGGGCCTCCTGTGTGGAGTTAATGTAAAAAAAAAATTGAACAAACATTGTAATTGAATATTAACAGCCGTAATTGTAAACATTGTAATTGAACAAACTTTGTAATTGAACATCCTTTTGATAAACTTTAACGTGATTGTACTTAAAAAAACAATAAAACAAATTAAATAAAATTAATTCAGGGTAGGTTCTGAACATAGCCGCTGAATAGATATTTCTAGCATTTTGTGCATGAAGTGACAGCGTTAAACCGCCAACCGACAATCTCTCGAGTCCGGGATAAATGATCGTCGTCCTAGATTCCGACTATAAACTTAATACCTATGCGCATGCTTCTCGGGGATTATTTTCTTCTATTCTGGTTTTGCGTGTAATTCAATTGCATTTCGTACAGAAATACATATTTTCCATTTGGCTGGATGATTTTTCTTCCATTCTGTAATTATTTTTTTTCAATTAGAAAGTGTATGTTAGCGATTGTCAAACTAATACTCCAAAAAAAGATTAAAACAACCGGAAAAAATTTTTATTTCCCTATATGTCTAGATAATTTTTTTGTAGGATATTGCAGATTAGTATACAAAGTAATGTAATATTTCCAGGGTGGCCGATACCCTCAGCATGGCTCTGGTGTAAGACCTACCATTAAAATCGAAAAGTTTCTTGTAATAACTTTATCTTTTTGTGGCCAGATCTGAATTGCCAGATACTTCCCCACCTTCCTGCTATCAATCTAATTCCCATCCCCACACTCTTTATCCTCACAACATACTTCAATTGGGGTTGCAAACGTCCCACTGACTCAGGTAAGTAGGGATTAAGCAGCTGGAAATCTTACGGTATGCATTTGTTTTTTTTTTACAATCGTCTGTTTTTTTCATTCCGATGTTATATACAATATCCAGACCATTTTAGACAGAACGTAGAAACTGATAGCGCTTGAACAATTATTAGTTTTAATTGTTTTGCTACAAAGCGAATTACACGAAATGTATGGACACGAAACTAAATTGTACAAAGCGGTTAAGTGTGGAACCAGAAGCGAAATAAATGTATAAATGTATAATGTCTGTCACATATAGTGTAATGAATCGTTTAAAACGAAAGACGCAATTAAGATACTGATATTTCTCAGAAAAGTGTCTACTTATATTGAAATCATTTTACGCAAGTGAAAATGATTAATGCTTGTAGAGATTTTTCAAAGAGCTATGCGCTTCAAACAATCGCAGTACATAGCGACAACGCACTGACGGCAGTGAGAGATATTTTCCCACCTTTTGTTAGGCTTTTGTTGATAAAAATGTAAACATTGTTGATTGTTCAACAGAATCCCGAGAAATCATTCGTAACTATTTTAATTTGCTCATATATGCCGGACGACCTTCGTGTTTTCACAGGGCTTAAGTGGAACGAAGAAAGTGCTGCTTTCCATTGTTTTTCAGCAATAAATGTAGAAAATATTTTCATTTTTCATAGAGTTTGAGGTACATAGATAAAAGCGTAAATTAATGCGAAATATGAAATTTGTTTCTCAAATAATGCTGAAGCGTGAGAAAGATCAAATTGAATTCATATCGCGGGGCAGAGCTCATCCTAAAACAGTTATGATGGAATTATGTTAATTCAATAATTATTATAAAATATCTTACGAAGTAACTGCTACAGCAAACAACGACTCCGTGGCAGAACTCTGAACCCGAAATGGCAAATAAAAATGCATTCAATTTATGTATTAATTTAACTTTATATAGTGCATAATAATTAACCACAATATCATCAAATGCACTAATTAATATTATCCGTGATGGGCGGTATTGCTGCGTAAAGTTATCTACGATAATGAACAATTGAATCATTTTCAAACTTGGTTCTAGTTTAAACATATAGCACACTTTTTTCGTTATTTGTTTTTGGGGTGTTAAGCCGTGTTGCGCTACCTCCTTCTTTAGCCAACGGACAGCGTTACAGTGTCCATCGTCAGGGCAGATGTGAAATGTACTGGATGATGTCGCTGTCCGAAACGTTGGCTAAAGAAGGAGGTAGTGCAACACGGCATAACACCCCAAAAACAAATAACGAAAATACTTTTGGCCATGAAAATCTAAAAAGTTATCATATAGCACACTTATATAAAATGAATAAATAAAGCAAGTAAAGTTACTACCCTGAATTAAATTAAATTACTCAAAGTAAACTGAACAAATTACAATAAAATTAATTTACATTCACTACTTTATTTATTGTATTTCGTTTTTATGTGTCACTTATTTCTTAAATTTAAACTCTGTACATGCAATTGAAAATAAATTAAAATACAGAATGTGTATTATTTGCATCTTGTTTTAGATTGGGAGATTCTATTATTTTCACCCTGGAGAGAAGTACTCATTCATAAAAAGGGATTGAGACAGGCCGAATGAGAAATCCTAAAGCATTCCGGAATTTCAAATTATTTTGTCATCGAACAGGGGCAAATGGAATTACTGATGGGTACCTGGAATTCATATCTCCATATATATCAAACTACATAAATGTTTGTGCAGGGATCTGGGGAAAACGTACCATTTAACCGATTTTAGAAAAAAAAATTAAATACATGCGAAGAAAGTTGACAGATATAATGCGGTCCATTCATCTTGTCAAGTGATTTAACTGCTACTGATTTTTTGAGCGCTTCGAGATGATTAATGGAACAATAGGATTACTCTGATATTTTGAGAGAATTCGGTTTTTACTGTAATGTCAAGTTCACGTGGGAACCCGCGTTTTCTTTTTATGATTTGGCTTTGTTTAGAGCGGTCGGCTCATCCGAGTGCGCCCCAAACAAAAGTAAAATCTCTGTGATTTAATGATACGACTGTGTGAAACGCAATTTTTTATCTCTCTGCGAGCGCATTAAAATAAGATCATAGAAAACGAAAATCATACACGCAATTAAATAATACCATCCAAGGCTTAGCACAATAATTACATGGAATCGGCGCCCAAAATAATATACGCTCTAGACTGAAAGCCGAATAATTATCAGTTTTGAGGAATTTTTGGTAATTTCGTTTGACAGTACCTACCTAACTATATAATATTGCCTACTATCAAAGCATCGCATTTTCTCATTGCTTTTCTTCTTCTTCTACTTTCGTTTGGTAGAAATGATAGGTGGCACATGTAGACTAATATGAAGTTCAACAAAGTTAGCTTAAGATATATGATTTGACTGTGCATAAATGAACAAATTGTGAATTTCACTCCACAGCGAAAGATAACCTCAGTATGAATGTCATAATATTGCCACCGAAGTAGGGTATCCGCAGGGAATGGTATCTGTTCTTTGTTGTATGTATATTTTTTTTCAGGTTCTCCATAAAACAGTTATTCACCAAAATATTATGGAGAAGATTACAAAATTAAAAAAAAGTGTGTACGGGGGCAGTTTTACTGTGTTTTGACGTATGTCAAAAGATAGTTACTGCACTTTCTGTAGGTGACATTGAAGATGTCGATGCTCAATGCAGAATCGTTAAGCAGTTGAGTTGCTCTGTTTAATGGCGCATTAAAGTAAAGATACGCAGAAGTTCTCACTTTCGGAGCATAAAAAAGTGTGTGGGATCTCCCACAAGGATATGCGTTAGGGACATATAAGTTAGTCTCTTTCAACGTAGGCGGATTTATTATAGTACCGGGGAATAGCTTAAAAACGTTATTTAGTCATTTGGTAATTTCTATTATTATTTAGCAAGTAAATGACTTCAAACTTAACATACAAACATAGTGTGTTAAGTCTGCATCATTATCACGTATGGCATACTGGCATGGGGAAGTGCAACGAACTTATCAATAGACCAAATAGAAAAAAAATCAAAAGGCAACTATCCAAGTACTTTTCTACACAAACTAGAATGAAATTTACGAACACTAGACATCATGACAATAAGGCAACATTATGCCAAATCTGTACTACTATACTTCTTCTAACATAAACTCCACCATAACTCCAACATAAATTCCAATGCTTTCTCAAACAGCAAAAAAATGGTTATGTGACATCAGATCATCTGATTATCATTTAGATTTAAATAATATTTGTTTGTTTAATATAAGTTATCTACATAATTTTAACTTTTGTGACGCTTGTGAATAACAACGTGATAAAGCTTGTCGGTTTAAACTTTCAATACGTCTGTTAACAATCCTAAAATTGGTACAATTTGCAGCATGTTGTGAGTATTGTGTAACATGCATTATTTATGTAAGCACTTCATGAATTCGTTTGTACATTATATTCACATTACACACTCCACTAAATATTTGAAACTCTTCCGAGAGAAAGGCGCTCGGTTGAAAAAACTAGTATTAGACATTTGACAAAAAATAAAGAAAATCTCATTACGTTGTACACGTTGCCTTGGTCGTAATATACTTTCATACTTGACGTGATCGATAGTCTGGCCTGAAGCCTGGCTTCCAATCAAACTGGTGAAGTTCGAATCTAGCAGCAGGTACAGCCTTCAACGGGTCGTTTCTACGACTCATTCTTGAGTTCAGCAGTTCGGCTGGATATTGAAAGAGGCTATAAAGCTGAAGATAAAATCAAATATCATTAAAAACATATTCAGAATCAATTCAATCTTATTTATTAAGTATCGTGTTATTACGTAATCATTTGGTAGTAATGATTTTGTATTTCATTTCTACTTTGTGCACTTTGAAACCTTAATACTGCCTCGGGCTTGATAAGTTATATTTTTATTGCATTATTAACGGTTTATGAAAAGCAACAAAAACTCACAAAACATTACTCTCTTACGGGCAAAGTCTGACAATCTTAATCGCCAGTCATGTAAAGCGACCTGTTTATTAAAAATTGTCTGAAACGCACAACCTCGATACATGAAGCTGAATCTAGTTAAAAATATAACTTTATTTTCAATTTTTTAAAATCTCTTTTCATTAATGGAGTCTATTATCATTCATTCACGGTTTTCTGTTCTTTGGGTCCAAAATAAGACAATTTATCAAAAAAATGCAATTAATAGTGTTCAATGTCTGTTTACACTGTTTAAGGATTTTTTTCAACAAGTTTTATAGCATTGAGTGAGCGGTAGTTCCAAAAATGTTTCAAAAAACAGAAATGAATGATCCGTTGCACAGTTGGGTAATATTACACTTAACTTGGAAAACGAATGTTAATGATTTGAGGCAGATGTGAAACAGTGTTTTGAATGAACTCTTATTTGTGGAAAACGAATGTTAATGATTTGAGGCAGATGTGAAACAGTGTTTTGAATGAACTCTTATTTGTGGAAAACGAATGTTAATGATTTGAGGCAGATGTGAAACAGTGTTTTGAATGAACTCTTATTTGTGGAAAACGAATGTTAATGATTTGAGGCAGATGTGAAACAGTGTTTTGAATGAACTCTTATTTGCACGAAGTGAGAAGTTTTTCTGTTATTGTACTCGAATGTTTGCAATGACAGAGTTCAAAGAAGCTTTGTGACAAATCTAATTATTTCTAGCATATATTGAGAAGTGTTTACGCTCGAATACTTTCTCTGTCTAACATTGCTGTCTTTCAGAGACGAGGGATCCTATTGGTTAGAGCTTGCATCCCGCTGCTAGGTTTCACATATGGGTCGACCGATAAAAGGTCGTGTGAGGTCATAAAATGTTAAGTCTGCTTCCTGAGTTTGCTCGCGCAGCTTCAGGTCTCCAGACAGAGAAAAGGTACTCGTATAAGGTGTCGAGCAATTAGAGGACAATTGGTGTCCTTTGGGGTTATTATTGTTAAAATAACCACAAAGCTAGTATTGTAGTTTGTATTATTAAGCTACTGTGTTACGATTATTTAACTGTGTCTACTTGCAAATTGATTGTACCCACACAAATAAAGACTAATTGTGTTTACGGAATAAAAGTGTGAATTTTATTTAATTACCACCACCGTCACAGTTTTGAGATTATTTCGTATTATTATTTATTAAGTGTGAAGGGTAAAAATATAATTAAACCTACACATTTCGACTTTGTTGCTAATTGCTAACATAATTTATTTGTTGATTACTTGAGCGTACTGTTCAATTATTGTATTATTTATTAGACTTTAAATTTCATATTTGATTAAGGACCTAAATTAATCGCCTGCGGAACAATAATAATTGTCTGTCATCCCGTAAACAAAGCATTTCAAGGAAAAGTCATATATTATTATATTATCTTTTAAAGGCATGCATTCCATATTATAAACAATATTCGCTGTGAAGGCTTTATGGTCATGACCCGATTTTTATTTTAATGTTATAAACTTGCCCGGGAACCCGGATGTTTGCAGCTAAGCCATTCGTGAAATGTCGATTGAATTATTTACTTATAATAATGTTTTGTTTTATTCAAGGATGCAAAGTTGGTGCGATCTCACATGCTTGTTACATAGATATAGTTGTACATATTAATACCATTTTATTTTTTACATTAGCTTCTCATAGGAGGCCCTGAGGAAAATTATTTCTATCAAATCCTATGTCATCTTACAGGAAACTGTTTGGAAGATCCTTTAAGGAAATAAAGGATAGGAAGTTCTGTAAATGAAAAAGGTATGAGGGGTGTGTGGGTGTGTCCAGGAGTAACGGGCGTGTGAATCCCAAGGCTGGTTGGGTTGAGAGAGTCCGGCTGGAGAGGTCAAAAAGCCTCCCTCAACCAGTCTCTCTCGATTCCCACCGTCACAGAAGGATTGACGCACCGGACGAACCTTGCCCCATGATTCCGGGCACCCCTGCCAAGCACCAAACATACCAAACCATTGGGGTTACAGCTGGTTATTCGATAAATGCTTCCCGGGACAGCAGAACCCATACTCGCCTCCCAAATTGATTGACCACGATGGTATGCAAATTAAAAATAATGAAAATTTAAAAAATGTTTGTGTAAAATAAACGATATTTGTTACATCAGGAGTGTTTCTGAATGATCTCGGACATAGCACTCATGTACGTACCTATTACACTCGCTCACTTATGTATTACTTGTGTAAAAAAATGTATAAAAATATAAAAACTTTTACAATTTGGGAGGCAGGAATAAGTACCGTCGCCCCGGGAACCTTTATTGGATGACCAAAACCTCTGCCTTAGGTCACCCCAAGTGATTCGCTGCGTTTGGTGATTTAGCAGGGGTGCCCGGGTTCATGGGATGAGGTTTTTTTAGGTCTTGAAGGTGGATGACCAGGACACACTGAACCCCAGATTCCTACCCATCCCTTTTACCCTTTTCCTTTCCAGAACTCTCCTTTCCTTCCTTTCCTTAAATACACCCTCCACGCAGCATCCCCAAAGATGAGGAAAATGAGGCTCTGAGGAAAATAATTTCCCTCAGGGCATCCTGTAGGGAGCTCACGTTAAAAAAAAAATTAATTAACAAAATATAAAAACATAACCATTTTAATAAAATTCTTAAATATTTTTCCATCATTTGTTTTCCGGCACTTTTAAGTGTAATAATAATAATTGACAAATTGCTTTGTTTTTTTGTAAGATTCTATTAACAATGCTCTCATTAAAGCAAATATGCATAAAAATGCAAGGTTGTTTCCTTGAAGAAGCAATTAAACTGATAAAATTGATATTCGGATAAATTAACCACTCGGTCTAAAGCAGAAATGTTTGTTTATAATACTTATTAATTGGACTGTGGATTTTTCAAATTGATTACTTTGTTATTGAATCAATTGTAAAAATATAGTTACCACTTAACATTTTGATGAATCTTATTTAAATTCAATGGACTTTATTTTTTAACGAATTCATAAAATTATTAATACCTACATTCTCGTATGTTCACACAATATAATGTTTAAATATGTATATGTTATAAAATGTTAACATAACAGAAGGTAGATACTAACAGTATCTATCTAAAAATGATGAAGGTAGGTACTCGTGCATCACTCGTATGATGTACGAGCAATAGTTGTTGTTATTCAGCATACTTTTCTACAAATGTTAAATTTAATGGAGGCACTCGCAATCACGATTCGTTACAAGCTTAAATGTGTGCTGACGCAACGAAAATGGGTTTCTTCCGTATTTCTAAATAAAAGCCTAGCTTATCAAAAGTCATGACTTCAGCAAAGAGAGATTATCTATGCTCTCCGTAGTTATGTACACTTATTGTGATTTAAAGTGGCATTGTATTTACACCAAAATTTGGCAAATAACAAATTGAGTTTTGACTGAGTTAAGACTTAAAGTGTAAAGCTACTCTCTCATTATCTGCCTACATTTAATGATAAATTAAATGCAAATTATTGATTTGAGGTACCCCTGCTAATAAATAAACATTGCCATTTTCATTAACTCTGGTTACTTTCGGAAATTATCTACGATGGCAAATTTTTTTAATGGTATTTTCAGATCATTTATAGCACGGTTATTTTATTTGAAAGATCACAAATTGAATGTTTTTCAAAACTACGCTTTATGGATTGGTCAGTTGTAGGTACTATGAGCCCACGATATAAAAATTCTAACGAAATCTAATAATAATATGACATCCGCCTTATCTGAACTGTGAAGGGGAAATGTTTAGTAAGCGATTAATATTTAAAAGTCAAGGCCAAAGCAAGAACCGAGCCTTTATGATTTAAACATTTACGAATATGGGTACCCTAACGAGACTGTGAATGCCATGGCTGTAGTGAATGCCTCTTTTCTTGGTCGATCACCATGAACAACTAATTCCTTTTTATCTTTTTGCAACTGACAATAGAGGAATGCCTCCTAAGGGAATCCTTTTGTACGTTCGATGCGAGATTTCTGAGCCAATGCGACTTGCGCAGTGTTACTAGAATGTGAGAATTTACTTGTAGGTGTCAACAAGATAAACCTGTTAATGTATTAGTATAGAATTTTGCTGCATCATATGCATATGTTGAGAAAATGTTCTGCGGGGTTTTAAAATGTTCATTCACAGTTTTCACGTTTGCAAGATGCGTCTATGAGTTAACTGAAAAACAATTTATTTTCAGGTTTATTATACCTGAGAGGTCATTTCTAATTGTCAACACTCAGAACAACAATGTTCAAAGTATCATATAAAACACTGGTATCTAACAGCAGCGTTAATAATTAAATAATTTCTCCACTATGTGCAAAGCAGTTTATGAGAACAACGCTATGACCTATATTCTTTGATTAGGTAATTACTCCGGTTTTTATGAAGTGAGAAATTCCATATGCGTCAAAAGCACTAGATTCAATAAAACCATCCACGGGAGAAGAATTCTATTACCAATGGTGATTTTATGACGTTCAAATTCAATGTTGACTTCAAACATCAATGTCATTTACGATGTCAAAATCAATTCGGGGCATCGTCAAAGCCTTGAGTAAGTATTATTAGCGTGACTTCGTGGAAAAGAACTCAAATCAATTGATGTTGCCTTCAAATAAAGCCAGTTTTCGGCAGACTAATAATATGTCTAAATACTTTGAGTTGAATAATTTGAGAGATTCTTGCTTGTGTAGTAGTACACTGTATCGTAGGATTGTTGCGGTAAGAGGGGACTGCAAGCGGGTGATTCAAACTATTTCGAACCGATTAGTGCCACTATTGGTATACTATCGATATATTCAAACCTGCGTTATTTAAAGCGCCGTATCCTTGCTCGAAATGAAGAAGATGGAGAGATATGCAATTACGAATGTTGGAGAGAACGCGCTAATATTTAAAACGATGAAATTGAAGCGAAAATTGTGAAAATGTTTAATAAAACACGACTCGTTTAGAATAGAGCAAAAATCTCGTAGGGGTTGTCTAAAACAACATTCAAAGAAATACTGTGAATTTTTCATACATGTAACTTGTTAAATAATAGAGACAGACTTGAAAATAAAAATTTTCGGAGCATATTTTGCGATTTTTTTCTATCGAGGTAATTTTATATAATTAGCGTTTCGGCGTGGGGAATTTGTAGATATTATCTTTAAAAAACGTATATTTTTTAAGAGCTTAAAAACTTCAAATGTTAATGTAAGAAATTGGTAGAAATTCGGGTAGCGTAAAAAAAAATTTCAATGAGATATGTAAGAAATTGGTAGAAATTCGGGAATTCGGGTAGCGGCGGCTTAAAATGGAGTCAAACAAGAGAATGCGCCTGCCGGTAAATGCATAGAAACTCATTTTTAGGAAGCGGGGTCAACCGAAAAAATTACCAACCAGCGTTGTGGATTCCAGAATAACTTCGGTAAAGCTGCATTGTATGCGAAGGGCAAAGCGCATTATTTAATTTGCCAAGTTCTACCTGCTGAATACGATTTCAGAGCTGCGAAAGGAGATGTAAATTGACTCAAACCGTCATTTACAAAACCTTCGATAGTCATTCTATAGTTGACTCTGACGTCATGAATAAACATAAATAAACATCCCTCTTGGGACAAACTTTAATCATCTCAAACTAACAAACAACAACAGTCCTTTGCATAAATGCTTAATTTATACTTAACGGTAGCATGTTGTTCTCTAAGTCTGGAATCTAGATCTACCAAAGATTTATGCTTTCCATTATTTTCCCTTTACGTCGAATAATGTAACACAGTTGTTTAAATGGTTCATATCTGTATAATATTTTATATCAATAGTTCGTGCTATCTCCCCCATAACTTCTAAACTTGTTTTATATGTTACATGATAGCTTCAGGCAACTATTGCCAATTAAAACTGCCATACAATACTAACGCATGAAAACTGTCCCGTTAGTACGTACAAAGTACGAGTGCGTCATGGAGATTTATTTATTTATTTATTTATTTTATATTTATTAACGCCCTAGTGGGCTTTTACAAGAAAAGAAGCAAATATATAATTAACAATATTAATTACATGTATTACATAATCAATAAAACAGAATAAATATGAATGCAATTGACTCATTAGGTAAAGAATATTACAACATAAAAAAGAAATGAAATGAAATAGTACAAGTTGTACTTACAAAAAACTAAAACAATTCAGCTTTAAATATTTATACATATTATTAATAATAAGACCTGACATAGAACAAAGTGTAAATAGAACCGCAAGAATATTATAAAGTAAGTATACATTTTACTGGTGAGGTTTTAGATGAGAAAATATTTTATGAGAAAAACAAAAAAATAATAAGTTAATTATTAGCAGATAGAATCGAGATTAATTGATTTTTGAAACATTCAAAACTCTCAATACTAAATATATCTATAGATTCGCAGTATTTATTCGCAAGGTTATGGATTCTTGGAATTGGTGAGTATATAGAGTAATTAGTGTTGATTTTATTGTTGCATTTAAAAATATCCTTACTACGAGTTTGTCTAGCGGGTATGCTAATGCAAATTAGTTCCAACAAATTAGGGCTGTCAATTAAAGATTTTATAATTTTGTATAAAAATAATAAATCAATTAACACTCTTCTATCTGATAATTTAAGAAGTCTGGTTTCAGCGCGCAAGTAATTATAATTTATAAATTCGATTGGAATTTTCATTTTAAAATTGATGTACCGAAGAAATTTGTTTTGAACCTTTTCCAATGATTGAGAATGAACATTGTAGTATGGTGACCATACAGAGGTATTGTATTCTAATCTGCTTCGTACTAGTGAGCAATACAGATGTTTTAATGTTAACATACTTTTAAAATTTGCCCCCATTCTCAAGATAAAACCTAGTATTCTCATTGCATCACTTGTTATTTCATCGATGTGTACATTGAACTGTAGACTCTCGTGGAATATAACACCAAGATCACGAATCTGCGATACACGAAGAAGATTAACACCATTCATATCATAAGAAAAGTTAAAAGGATTTTTACCTTTGTAAAAACTAATAATCTGGCATTTACCAATATTTAGTTGTAAATCATTGACAGAACACCACGCGCATAGTTTGTTCAGGTTTAACTGCAGAATGGCGCGATCGTCATCGTTTCTAATTGTTCTGTAAATCTTCAGATCATCAGCAAATAATAGGACTTTAACATTACTAAAAATATTAACTATGTCATTTATGAATAAGCAAAATAATATCGGGCCCAAATGAGATCCCTGTGGTACCCCACTCGAGGCAGCAAATGTATAAGAAGTAAACGAATCAACTTTGACCGCTAAGTACCTTCCCAATAGATAACTCTTAAACCATTCCAAAATACTCCCTCTCATTCCCAACAACTTCAGTTTTCGTAATAAGAGTCTGTGGTTAACCTTATCAAATGCCTTACTGAAATCAGTATATATGGAATCAGTTTGATGTGATGAAGTCAGGGCATTAACAATGTCATTCGTGTATAATATTAAATTGGACAGGGTTGATCTTCCTTTGATAAATCCATGTTGAAGCGGTGAGATGGTGTGATTGATTTGGGATATTAATTTGTCTAGTACCAGGCTTTCAAAGAGTTTGGGTAATGTAGACATGGTGCATATTGGCCTATAGTTTGTTACGTCGCTCTTATTTCCTTTTTTAAAAATGGGTGTCAAAAGACTAAACTTCCAAAGGTCAGGGAACACACCTGATGAGAGTGACTTTGTAAATAACTTATGTATGGGATACGATAATGTATGCATACAATTAACTAAGAATCTGGGTGGAACTTTGTCAGGTCCTGCGGATTTGCGGGAATCGAGACTCTTTAGCTTGGATATAATATCATCTATGGTTAGAGTACAATCAGATATATCAAGAGTTTCTACTAAATTAGAGCAAAAGATATTGCTATCTACATGTGCATTAACATATACACTGCTAAAAAAATCGGCGAACAGATTAACAGTTTCCTGAAGATTTTGGGATAGTTTAGAATCGAATGACATAATACTAGGTATACAAGTACCGTTTTCTTTTTGAGATTTAACATATTTCCAAAAGAAATTTGAGTCGTTCATGATAGAGCCTTCAACATCACGTATGTAAGTTTTGTAACATTCTGCAGAGAGCTTATTGCAGTCTCCCCTCAATTTTTGAAACACGGAATAATCGATAGCCAGGTGACTTTGTTTGAATTTCTTATGAGATATTTTTTTGAGGTATATTAAGTCTATCAGGTCTTTTGAGAACCATTTTGGGTATTGAGTTTCCCTGTAAGCCGTAAAAGGTACAAATTTTTCAATTGCAGAATTAATAATGGAGTAAAAAAAGTTAAGGTGTGCATTGATATCAGCCTCGCTATCCAAGAATGACCAGTCAATCTGTTTGAGATAGTTGGAAATTTGTACATAGTCTGCTTTTTTGAAATTTCTAGTTTTTACTACCCCTTTTTCAATAGGAATTGGTTTGAGGTTAGACATACATATTTCTAGTGGTGGATGGTAAACATCGACAGGTAATAGTATTTCGGTACTTCTCGCAACACAGATGTCAGACACATTTGACAATGCCAAATCCAATGTACGACCATCAATATTATGAATAGTATTACACTGAGTTAGTCCTAAGAAGAGAGCCATATCTCTAATTACACGAATATTAACATTAGAACAATAATTGTCAGAATTCATATTACACCAATCGTATTGAGGCAGGTTGTAGTCACCAACTAGAAGTAATTTAGTATTAGGGTTTTTAGCACAGATTGATTCAACCTCGTCACAGTGATTGCTGTAGCTTTGGACGTCAGAATTTGGAGGTAAATATGCACATCCCACTATTAATTTACCACTAGAAGTGTTCACTTTGACAAAAAGTTGCTCTATGGATGGGTACTTCGTGGATATTTTTAAGGAGCTGAGATTTTTTGAGATAGCTATGACCACTCCGCCACCTCTTGATTTGGCACTTGTTTTCGAATTTCTATCCATACGATAAATATTAAAATTAGGGAAGCCTAATTCAGCCGAATTAATTCCTGAATCGAGCCATGTTTCCGTTAATATGAAAATATCACTGGTGATAGTTGCCGCCGAAGTCAATAATCTGGGAAGTTTTGTACGGACCCCTCTCACATTTTGATAATAGCATTTTATTTTATTTTGCTTTAGTTTTTTGGCGTACAATCAATAATTTTGGGTATGGAGTTTATATATTTGATGGTGATATTGGTTTCACCATTATTCTTTCTGGTCTCAAGTTGTTGGCGTAAGTCTAGAACTTGGGTCCTCTGCAACAGCGTTTGATCACTTCTGGCCTTGACACCATTTTTCATTTTAGCATTATTGGTCAAGATCTCACGTGCCGAGATAAAATCCTTAAATTCGACCTTAATTGGTCTAATTTTGTTTGGTTTTTGTAGACCCAGTCTGTACATCTTTAACATATTAGGTATAATTTCACTGTTTACATCGCCTATCGCTGAGGTAACTTTGTTGTTGTCCATTGTTATAGCCGTGGATTTTGATTCAGATAAACTTTCAGGAACATTGAATAGAATTATGTTCTTCGCTCTGGTTTTCCTATCCTCAGCCTCCGCGAGCAAATCATTGATTGAAGAGGTGTTATTAGCTGGCGGTTGAGATAAAACTTTAATGCTATTAAAGATTCCTTTTCGAAGTGTAGTATAAATGGAGTATTTTGCGTTCAATTTGAAAGAATCTAGCTGCATAATGCACCTCGTATTTAGCTCCACCTACCGCCTCGGGGTTAAGGCACCCATATGGTTACTTCACCATTAAAACAATACTCGAACACTCCCTCGGGCCATGTTTGGTAGAACTCAACCTCCTAGTATTATTGTGACCATTACTGGTTGAATCACCTTTCGCCGTCCTAGGCCGTAATAATTTATCTTCGCTGTCGACACATACACTGTGATTTATCGGCTAGTATTGACGATAACAAGCCAATACGATCTTACTAGTGTCACTGTGTGGAGCTTATTCGATAGCGAGAGAGCAAATAATAAAATTGCTCACCGACCTTTGCAAAATTCGTAAGATCCGGGTCGATTGATTTTTTTTAAATAATGTCTTTTAACACGTTAAATATCGGTTTACAATACATAGCAATGGATATATGGTAATTTTTTGTGATATTGATATGGAGTAATAGTTCACGCGCAGATTTCGTAACATTTTTTTCTTATAATTAATGATGTGCTTTTGTCGGGTTATACATTTTTATTTGAAGCTATAACCCATAAAAAGCTGTGCTTGTGTGTATGGAGGGTGTCAATTGTTTAAATTTGCGATTGTTGAAGAAATGTTATTAATTTAGCTATTATGAAGTTTTTTATTAATTTTGCTATTATGAAGATATTTATTTACAATATGCAGTCGGTTTAGGGAAAAAACGATATACCTATGATTCCACAAAATACAACTGAAGGTGAAGTGAAACAAGTCAAGGCATGTGTAGAAAAGATGTACCGTCGAATAACAAAGTATAAAACATATTTTCATTCAAATGCATCAAGGAAAAATCTACTTGTCTATACACTGTGCTTACGCACAAAAAATCGATACTGTACATAAACCCGTTTTATTGAAAGGTATTTCTGAAAACGATTTTACGTTTGAAATTGGTAAATAATGCACAATTTTTTTTAATTTTTTATTGTTTTTATTTTAACTTTATGCGTAAAATCTCAAATTGTAATATTTAATTAAATGAAGACAATATAAGCGAAACTCAATCGAAAATCTGGAAACAGAAAAATCAGAAAAGATATTGGAACCTCTGGGACTCGAACCCAGGACCTCTCGCTTTCCAGGCGAACGCGCTGTCCACTGCGCCAAGGTTTCGATATCCAATTCGGTCACTTTTAACTGTATCGTACTTCGACTAAGAACCACGCATATTATCTACATTTTCTTAACGCATATTTTATTGGCTGCTATCTTTATGTGTGATTGCAAAATTTAAACCCGAACTAAATAGAATCTAGATGGTTTCTGGATAAATTTTTATCCATTTTATTTAATACGCGGCATCTATTGACTTTTCTGCAAGTCTAGGATGACGCAGTGGACAGCGCGTTTGCCCGGAAAGCGAGAGGTCCTGGGTTCGTGCCCCAGAGATGCCAATATCTTTTTCTGATTTTTCTGTTTCCAGATTTTCGATTGAGTTTCGCTCATATTGTCTTCATTTCATTAAATATTATAATTTTATCGTAAATATTCCAATTGTCCGCGGATCAACTGTCGGATCACCTATTTAAGTATAAGTTATATTGTTTTAATTATATATAAGTGTACATATTTTTGTGAATATCGTATTAGAATCGTAACGGCTCCAGTGTGGAGCCACTGAGTGTAAAGCATCCCTTGTAGGGGTATATTGTGAGGCTAAAGGGAGTTGGAAGAGGAAAGAGTTGGGGAAGAGGGAGATGGGGAAGTACCTGACTATTCAGATCTGGTCACCAAACACGGCTAAAGCCATTTCAAGCAATGTTTTAATTCTGAATGAAAGTCTTATACCCGGTCGATACCGAGAGTATGAACATTTTTTGTTTCCGTTGTAAATAGTGAAAACAGAACGATTGAATTAGATATTTGTTACCAACTACGTATAAAAACACCATCTCAGCAAATTGTGCGACCAAAAAAAACTGACCTTCTTTAATATTCAATTACATTTTGATGTGCGGACCAACGCTTTCAATTACCAACTACGAGAAATTTACTTTGCTTAATGGAAACGGTAAAGGTACTAAAATACATTCGGTTGGGTTACTTATAATGACATCAAATGGCGGCATCTCATTTACATGTCCAAGATGACAGTTGATTGCAGCTTCTTCAGAAGATAGAAGTGTGCAGCTTAAAGACGTCCAAGCCGAGCTCTTGATGGTCACTCCAAACAACCGACTTCAGAAACAAGCGCTTTTGGAATAATGACCCTTCGTTTGAAAATTGCTCAAGTAGGTTGGTCATCAAATGGGGCCTCAAACCTTTTCTTAATAAGTAGGTGATGTGGTTGTCAAATTGATGACAAAAATAATGATTACCGGACCTACGGATGACGAATTTTCATGTTCATGTTTTCAATTTTCGAACAGGGTAATCCTAAAAATGATTTTGGTCGATTGATTGATGTTTTTAGAATAGAATCATCACGATTTTTTAAAGAGATATAGTAGATTAAAATTATCTCTGACGGCCGGCGGTCTAGCGGTAAGGCTCTTGACTCGTAATCCGAAGGTCGCGGGATCGAATCCCGGCGTGGCAAATAAATTTTATTTGAATAATTTGTGTTATTTCACAATTAATTCATTTAAAATAATATATTTGCGGCACAATTCAGAATTGAAAAATTGCTGGAAATGGCTTTAGCCGTGTTTGGTGACCAGATCTGAATAGCCAGATACTTCCCCACCTTCCCCTTTCCCATCTCCTTCCCGTCCCTACTATCTTCAGCCTCCCAACATACCCCAATTGAGGATCCCATAGTCTCACTGGCTCTAGACGGGAGCAGTTGGGACTCATATATTTTTTTTTAAATCTATATATTTTACATTAGTTCCACACAGAAGGCTCTGAGGAAAATATTTCCCCTCGGGGCTCGTGTCATCTTTGGGGATACTGCGTGAGGGTCTTTTGTGGGAAGGTATGAGGGGTAGGTTTGAACCTGGATGGATAGGACAGGTGAGTGGACAGATGCTTCCACCGGCAAGACCCGGACAAATTTCACCCCATGAATTCCATGCATCCCTGCTAAATCACCAAACGTAGCGAACTACTTGGGGCAACCTTTGGCAGAGGTGTTGGTTATCCAATAACTAACCCCAAATTAACATATGGCTGTGGACTACATGTAAGTATTTAAACATCATTGAAAGATATCACAGTTCCAAATAACTGTGGCATTTTTCAATGATGTGGTTACTGAGTAGGGTTGTGGAATAGATGTGATTTTTAACAAACTTTCAAATGACCTGGACTTATTTTATAATGAGATACCGAGAAATAAAATTATTAAAATATGGCTTATTAGTGGAAAACGTAGTTGGACCTGTAGGTTCTAAGAATTAATAAACATCGTTGGTAAAAAATAAATCCTCTAAAGCAGCAGTCAAAATACTGTGCGGCAACTTTACGTGTCTATATTATCTTTGTCAAATATTGTAATATTATCTAATTAAGAAAATATTTTTGTAGGTACTATGAATAAATGCTTTTAGTTGAATGTGGCTTCACCGGAGAATGCTCAAGGTTCCATGGACTGAAATGATCACCAACACAGAAATTCTCAGGCGCGCTAGAGCAGATAGAGAACTGCTCACAAATAAAAGTCAGGAAAATTTCGTATCTGGGTCACATACTTCGAGGGGAAAAGTATCACTTGCTCCAATTAATATTGAAAGGCAAAATAGAAGGTCGCCGAGGGCCTGGTAGGAGACAAATGTCTTGGCTGCGAAATATACGAGAGTGGACCGGCATCAGAAGTGCGGAGGACAAGATAGAGAGACATTTTCCAGAGTAATCACCAACGTCGGGGGGGCTGATATGGCACTCGAAGAAGACGAAGAAGTTGAATGTGCTCATTTTCAATTAATAAATTATCTTTGAGGTTATCCAATAAGAAGGTATAATCGAGAATCCAATGGCCTGTACTGCAAGGTTCTGATTCTTAATCGTGATTGGCAGGCGTAACGCAGTAATTTGGAGCATACAAATTATTCAAAATCTTAAATTAAGATCAGATATAAATTATTGTATTAGCCACTATTCAACATTAAAACGTGAAGAATAATCGTACCTACAAAACCTTGGTATGTCCGAGTGTTAATAAACTTCTGTTGTAAGAATATTTGTGTCGATGGTGTTTTTTTTTTATTCTACATAGAGTATGGCATATAATTGCCCGTATATCATATTGTATTACTGGCATTTTTTGTCAGATTAAATAAAAAGATAGCAAAGACAGCTGAATGTGTAATTACGTCCGTAACTCTATCGCCTTTCTATTAGAAAGATAGCGGTTCCAAAGAATTAAGTGTTTTGTTAAGTAACGCAGAAAAACAGCTCCAATACTTACTCGCTTCTACAGTTTTACAGTTAAATAACATCTTAAAACCCAAAGCACTTTGCCCCGATATTTTATTTAAATTAAGTAGGCAAACTTTTAATTACTGCAATAATGTATGTAACACATTTGTGCAGATGTATTACGTTATTAACTGCTCTCCATCAGATGTTATGTTAGTTACATGTGAATGATTGTAACAAGTAGCAACCTTTTAAAAAGCCGTGTGGGTTTGTATGACTAATATTTCTAACAGCCTTGTAGTGTCAATAAATAAAAAAGAAACTCGGATGAATACTCCAAATGTGATCTTCCACCCTGATTATAGGTAATTGTCCATTATATAATATTGTCCGAATATATTCGTCCGAGTATGTAACTTATATTGTCCGAAACTTTGTTTCAAGAAAAAGAGTGTTGCACAACAAGCTTCAACACCCTAAATATCCAAAATAGTATTATATTCAAATTATATCAACAAATGTCGTGAAACATAAATTTTGTTTAATTAAATGAAGACACTATGAGCGAAACTCAATCGAAAATCTGGAAACAGAAAAATCAGAAAAAGATATTTGCACCTCTGGGACTCGAACCCAGGACCTCTCTACTTTCCGGGTGTGTGCTCTTGTCCACTGAGCTTAGGTGACGATATCCAATCGGTCACCTTTAACTTTATCATACTTCGACTAAGAACCACCCATATTATCTTCATTTTTCTCAACGCATATTTTTATTGGCTGCCATCTTTATGTATGATTGCAAGATTCAACTCGAACTAATTGCAATCTCGATGGTGTCTGGGTCCTGAGTTCGAGTCCCAGAGGTGCAAATATCTTTTTCTGATTTTTATGTTTCCAGATTTTCGATTGAGTTTCGCTCATAGTGTCTTCATTTAATTAAATATTACAATTTGAAGTTGTACTCATAAAAAGTTAAAAATAAAAAATTATAAAAATTTTTGTTTATTATACTTTCTGCTAGGGTATTTATTTTTCATTAGTTACACACGAGGCCCTGAAGAAAACAACTTTCCTCGGGTCCAGACCTGTGTCATCTTTGGGGATGTTGTATGGAGGGTATTTTTAGGGAAAGGAAGGAAGGAGAGGAAGTTGTGGGAAGGAAAAGGGTAGGTAGGAATCTGGGGGGTCAATGTGTCCAGGACTGACGGACGTGTGAATTCATCCCTCGCATTGCGGTACAAGGCGATGAGTCGAGAGGGTCCGACTGGAGAGAAAATGTCTCCATCAACTAGTCTCTCCCGATTCGGCCTGCCACGCAGTGGTAGGTAAACGCATATGCCGCCAAGACCCAGACAAATCTCTACTAAGTCACCAAATGCAGCGAACCACTTGGGATGACCTATGGCAGAGATGTTGGAAATCCAATAGATGGTCCCCGGGCGGCGGTACCCATAACCGCCTCACAAATTGAACTTATTTTAAGCTGTTATTGAGGCAGCTTTTTTACTAAATTGAATCAATTTTTTTTTAAATATCTGGAATACAAATTAAAAAAACTATAAAATATCCAATTACGCAGGTAGGTATCACAATGTTTTGAATAATTAAATTGTTTACTTGTAGTAATCAATATCAGATTTCACGATTTCACCCACATCCTTGCACAACACAAATAACAACGGTTCCCACAGTGCTCGGCGTTACAACTCTACGCCTACAGCGGACGGGAGACGGCGGACAGCGAACGCGTATCGGTTACTTCCGAAACCGCGCTAGGGATGGTTAACCCAAAAACGAAACCGCCGGCCGAGTCGGGAGCGATACGTTATCTGCTGACACCCGTGATAACCGCAATAGCGGATGGCGGGACGGGCGCTATGCACTAAGCGTGTGACTTCTTTAATAATTGTGTCCGAGCGAGATAATAATAATGATGTATTTATGGCGCCACCAAAATACCACCGCAAAAGCTCTGAATAATAAAAAGTGAAAAACGTACATATATTACCTTCAAATTTCTTAACTATCAACTAAGACTGCAGCCCAGTTGTTTCGCAGAAAATCAAACGTAACTTTGTTACCAAATGGCCAGTCAGCGCCATTTTGTTTTTCAATTCAATTTATTCACTTTAAAAAAATAACAAAATTAAAATTTCAAATTCGATTTTAAAGTAGAGAAAGTATGAAGATTCAAGCATATTTAAGCAATGTAAATATCATTGAACAATTTAAACATCAATGAAGCACAGACTAACAGCAATAAAGCAAAACCGTACACTTTCGAACTGTCCACTGTGAACTGTGTTAAAATGAGCACATCCCTTCTGACTCGTAGACGGTTCATACTGAGCATACCCAAGAGAAAGTCGGGAGGGTAGAGCCACAGGTAGTAACCGTACTCCCCCAGGTAAAGAAATCTCAGAAATTTCTTCTGAACCTTCTCCAACATGAGGGAATACTTCACTTGGTGTGGGCTCCAAACCACCGAACCACTCTCAAGCCTACTTCTAACCAAAGCATTGTATAGAACTGCGAGAAACCGGGTGTCCTACGTGAAGTACCATACGTCATTACGTTATGATCATGAAAAGTTAACCTACCATCAAACGCAACAAAATATTTGAAAGGTCCCTGTTAAATGTCCGCTGATTTAGGTGCACTTCAGCTTTCTATCAAAATGTTATAATCTGACAACCTTAACAGAGTGATATTCGTCGGATTCTGCTGATCACGATTTTTTCAAAAGGTGAAACGGAATTAGAATCGGCCTTTGACGGGAACCTTTCTACTGTAAAATAAAACAAAGTGGCTCTGAATGGCCATTTGATGACTTCGCCAGACGTAAATTTGCGCGAAACAACTTGGCCAATCTAACATTATAAAATTTACTTGAAAATCACAAATAAATATGGTTCACATTTAAGTGATACTCATTTACAGATGGAAAATTAAAGATACAGAAGAACTAAAATTTCACAAGAGAATAAAATATAGTAAAGACAGATCTGTGGACTAAATTTGTAGTTAACCTACAAATAACGTTAAAGGATTTAAATTCTCCACCTCGTCGCGCCGATAGGAAATCCAACGAATGAAGAAAATAATGCATGTATTTATATTTATTTTCAAAATTCATTTACTTCAATCAACCAAATTGCAGAAGGTGAACTAGAAAAATAAATAACTTCTGTGTGAAGATTACAAACACATGTGATCACCATGGTGACATAATATATTTATATTTTTTATTTTTCGTGATTTACATGAAAACATTGTCGTTACTGACAGCGACTCAAGGTGAGCTTAAATATTATTTAACATTCAAATATAATAATGTTATGATTTACCAAGCAAGGAAGTTTAAACTATCATTGCTACTTGTTGTTTGAGATCCCTAAGGGCTTCCTGTGCTTCACTCGTGCGTATAATAATATTTCTTGCAAGGTTAAAAATAATTACCGAGTGGGAGCTTTTATTGTGTACCTAGTACATTCCAATAATGTCGAGTTAGCTGTTTTTATTATTTATTATTACGTATCTACTTTGTTTTAAGTACTTCGTCAGGTCGTGTACCTTGTGTGCTTGCCTGATAGTACGGTTCATTGCACAGGAAACACTGATCCTAACGTCGTGTTTTTATTAACATCGACACCGGATACACGTTGAAGAATCGAGAAAGAAACCCGCGAAATGTCCGCTGCCTTACCGGATGTTGACTTGAGCGCTCCGACAGCCCACGCACTGTGTACGGCATTAAAATGAACAAAATAATGGTTATTGTTGTACCTAATATCTACAATAAATCAATGGAATAACTGCTTACTATTTCCTGTGAGCTTTCCTGTCGTTTCATTAAAAATAATTGTGAAATAATATTCGAGAAAATTATTACAAGGCACTAGCACCAATATCTCAAATCCTTCTTCCTAATCCTATGGATATACACTATTAAATAACTTGCATAAAGTATTCCCAGAGAGAGGACGTGCGTGATATCATCGTCAATTGTCCTCTTCCTTCTCACACGTCTTGCATGAAAAAGAAAAATACAGAATATACTTTTACGACGACACACGTACGTCATCTCTCTGAGACTGGTACCTAATGGGGATTCCAACAATTATGTTGAACTACAACACTGTTAAATAATATGAATATGCTCAAATTGTCAGACAGAAGAATTTTCACTGACTTGATATTTCTATATTAAATTCTACATGATTTAGTTGATAGTCCGGTATTGCTTAAATTGATAAGCTTCCGGATTCCACAACGTGTATACGTTGTGGAATCAGAGAAGAAGAAGGATTAATTAATTAATCTAAGAAGTCAGGATTTATTTCAGTGCAGAAATTCTGGGACTAACTACTATATATATTCCTCTTTACCCAGAATACTAATGGAAGGAAACAATTACACCAAGTCCGTGGACATCTTCAGTTTATATTTAAACAAATATAAAATATTGTTACTGAGGAAGTTCAGTTATGTACAATAAATATTGTATTTATTAACATTCATATTTAAAAGCCCTGAAAAAGGGCGTTGATCAATAAATAAATAAATTAATACAATCAATGTTTTTAATCAACTATAAATTATAAAAAAACTACATTACATGTTAAAAAAAGCTATAGTTTTTTTTGCATCGTGAATTTTGTACAACCCTTTCTGTCTGGATTTTGTTGTTACATTCTTACTATCAAACTGAACAAAACTCAGTTCTGAAAATATGCAAAGTAAAATTGTATAAAAAAAAACAACAAATATCTTTAAAAGGTGATTATAATTTGCTTGCAACGTCAGTTCATTATGGGACATGGAGGTTTAAAATAATATTTTATCAGAAAATAAATATCGAAAATATAAAATTGAAACTCATTCTGGGTAGTAACTGCTAGTTAGCGTGATACTCGTAAATATAGAAAGGTGTTTTTAATTAAAAGTATATTATAAAAAGCAATCTAGCACAGTATAATTACAAAGTATTGTTAAACTCAAGCTTGCAAAAGTATAACAAAGGGCGTTTTATAAAAACAAATCAAAAATAAAATCGATCATTGAAACGAAGACAATGGCCAATAATAATAACACTGGGCTAATTTTCTTGGTTTAATTTTCTCCGCCCACCATCATCAATCTTGAGCGTTTCGTTCGCGCGAAATTATTATTCGACACGTTTCGGGACCTTCACATTGAAACATAACCAATTTGACATTTTGAATACGGCTTTCCGGGTAGGTATTTTTATAACTTAAATTATGATATCACTGTATAAGATGCATTTAAATAATCAAAAAATATTTTTTATAATTTTATTTATTTTTCACGTTCTACATAAAACGCTTATACACCAATATATTTTGACGGCCGGCGTAGTCCAGCGGTAAGGCTCTTGACTCGCATTCCGAAGGTCGCGGGATCGAATCCCGGCGTGCCAAATAAATTTTATTTGATTATTCAATTTTTTGTGAGAAAAACTCTCTTTTTATAACTTTTGAAGGTTATTCCCATCAACGTAATATATCATTGAAGAAGAAGATAACACTTTAAATCTAAATGAAAATATGAAAGAAAACAAGACACAGAAAAATAGAAAAAGACAATGGTCGCAACTGGGACTCGAACACAGACCTCTCGTCTAACCGGGACGTGAGATTAGACGAGAGGTCTGGGTTCGAGTCCCAGTTGCGACCATTGTCTTTTTCTATTTTTCTGTGTCTTGTTTTCTTTCATATTTTCATTTAGATTTAAAGTGTTATCTTCTTCTTCAATGATTTATTTGATTAATTTGTGTTATTTCACAATTTATTCATTTAAAATAATATATGGTATATTTGCGGCACGTTCCAGAGTGGAAGGTACTTTCAGTATCGCCCTGAGACCACCATTGATATATTGATATTAGAATTGAAACGTTGCTTGAAATGGCTTTAGCCGTGTTTGGTGACCAGACCTGAATAGTCAGGTATTTCCACCTTCCTCTTCCCCACCTCCTTCACCTCCTCACTACCTTCAGCCTCACAACATACTCCAATTGGGGATGCCATAGTCTCACTGGCTTCAGGCGGGAGCAGTTAGGACTCCGTGCGGTATTCATATAAAAAAAAAAAATTAAAAAAATTGTAGATAAAATTACAAATTTAGAATACATAAAGGTACTGTAAATGAAAAATGATTAAAAAAAGAAAAAATATATGTTAAAACACGTAGTAGCAATAACAACAGTTGAAGTAAATAAGTAACATGCGTATATTGATGATTTAAAAATAAATGCTATTGTGTTATGTTGGTGTAACTAGAAAAAGTTGCTGGAAAATAGAGCAAAAAAGTATAAAAAGGTCGTTGGGGCAGATTTACTATTTTGTTGCGTGTGTCAAAAGATAGTTGCTAAACTGTCTGTTGAAAATGTCAATGGTCGATACAGTATTTAAAAGCAGTTGAGTCGCTCTGTTGATTGACGCATTCTGATTCGCAGATGAATGCTTTATGAATATTTGATAATTATTTAATTGAAAGTGTACGTCATTCTGCAGTCATTTTTTTAAGAGATCTGCCCCAAGCTAATGGAAACATAACATCCCCATTTGAGGAACTTTGAGAAATAGAATGGTGGTTTCTCACCGCAGCAAAAATCCTTACGTATCTCACTGGTTATATTTGCAACGCAAATATCCTCACGACTTTCAAGATTTTATATGTGCTTTTATTGTAGTTGACTTCTATGATGACATTTTTCAATACAGTATTGAAGGTTCTATCCTGTAATTTCACTAAATTCAACTAAATGTTATTCTTAAAATCTGGTTCGAAAAAATGGCAACCTCTTGGACTCTTACCATTTAAAAAAAAGTTGTTAATTTTCGGGTAATCAACAAGGTATTATTATTACATAGTCAATCAGATTGTGGCAATTCGCCGATCCCGATCGAACAAAGATATTTTCTAAGGTTGTTTTATTACGTCAATTTAAGGAATATATGTAACACATCTTTAAAAGTTATTTCATCATTCTTATAAATTTATATAAAGTATTAACATGTCATTATTCATAATTCATCAGTAATTGCAGTACCAAAATTGAGGTTTGTATCTCTGGGAGTGGCCGTGTGTTTTCAATATAAGACAATGTGTTGAACGATATAATTTAAATAGCCGACACAAAAAACCATTGGTCTCAAACGGATACATATACTCGCATGTCCCCGCACTGTTTACCGCGCTGTACAGCGCACACTTGCTTACATTATTATGCTAATGGCCTCTAGCTGACGAATACCTTATACGTTCACCTACTGTAACTACACGCATAATAGTTCTAATTATAAATAGTCACCCTTACAGAATATTTACCTTTTTTTTTAAGTTCTAAGGAAATAATGTCATGACCTATATTGGGTAAATAACCAGAAATTGTTTAATTTTGAAGTTAACTTTGTCAAAAGTTTCAAAAGAGTAGCCACCAAACCTAGAGTTCATAATAGTAATTAACACTATACTCGTAAATTAAACGTCTTTCTGGGACGTTGAAAACAATTGTAGAAAAATGAATGTAAGTAAATCTGAAAATTTCATGTACGTATTTTTCATAATGATGTACTTATATGTTGGTAAAAATTTAATAACAATATAATAATCATGAAATAGTAGGTAAAAGTATAAAGCATGATCTCCTCCGACCGAAAACATGAACATTTGCTTACACCTTCCTATAAACATTGCCAATGGAGGCTTGGCCTTACACATTTTTGTATTCGTTTGCAGTGAGGCCACGCCCCCATTACCAAATTTTATAGTAAGGTGTAAGCAAATGTACAAGTTCTCTCTTCAAATTTCAAATCTTATATCGATTTCCCTAGCACGGTTTCACCGTTCCCAGCCGAACCGATAATGACAGGGAATAAATAAGAAATCGATATACGCTCCCAACACTGAAGGTACATTTTAATGAATTGACACTAAAAAATTCCAAGTAATTACTTAAAAATATTAATAAAATGGCAATGTTGAATTGAAATACCAACCTAATTGACAGTCCACATTTATTTTTGACACAGAACGGGAGTTAATTAGTTAATCAGGTCTTTAGAGATATTTCAACCACGTAAGTTTCTCAAAGATCGAACCGAATAAATTGGTCGCGTCTTAGTTGAATTATTTGTCCATGGATCACTTCTTACAATTCAGTTGCACTGCCAGTAATTTTGCATAACGAACGACATTATCATCATCATCATCAGTATATTAATACGTGAAGCAAAAACTTTGTACCTCTTTTTACGAAAATTGCACGGACGGAGGAGTATGAAATTTCGCACACTTATAGTTTATATAGAGAAGGAGGGCAGAATGCTAATATTTTTTTTAAATTATGCATAAAAAATACATTAAAAAAAACATTACAATTATGGTCGAATTTCGACCATAGTCCAAATAAAAGCGTATATTGACAGTTAACCGAAACTTATCTGATACTATGGATCAATCTCTTGCCAATTGTTGACCGTGTTTTCAAATATTGATAACTGACCGTAGATGACGGATTTCGTCAATATCATATTGATATAGGGTTTTATCGATCCATGCTAGTGCTCAGACCCAACAAGCTAGTCAACTGGGTTTCATAATAGCTGCATAGAACATTCATATATACTTATATTGTTTAATCTCTTTTCCATTATCTATCACGTCCTTGTATAGTTTATAATTATTGTTTTACGTGCGGTCATTTTGCCGAACAATTAAATATTCTTATCATTAAAACAATGGCTTTTCAGCACCATCAAAACGACAAACGTATTGTCTCGTTTGTTGTGAAATAAACAGATATTGTGCAATGTTTAGATGTTAATTATTAGAAAATGCATCCCGGCAACCATTCGAAATAATCTCACATCTCTTGCTTTTAAACATAGTAATATATTATACGAGTAGTTGGAATTTATTTTAAATTTCAAAAAAATGTAACAGAATCAAAGTTTCGAAATACGATTACAACGGAATTTAGGAATATTAAAAACAAATTAATAATATTTTTTGTGTGATTATTTAATCCTGTCTCGTTGAAATTTTTTTTTTTTTTTAGAACATTTATGATAAAGTTTTCTTGCTATATAAAGCTGATAGGCTTTACTGCCAACACCACAATAAAATGGTTTTACCAAAGAAGGTAAATGAAGCTTACTTATTCATTGTTATCAAGTTTATTTTGTTGCTTTTAAAGCTTACTAATAAATCTATGACCTAATTCTTTGTAAAAAAATTATTCTATTATGTGTTTTGCATACCGACACTGGTATAGAAAGAATTAACTGGGCATAGTCTTGGTTGCATTCCTTGAACTGTGGGCTTCACAATTATTTCTGTACATGGTAAAAGCAATTTCGTAAAGCTTGTATAAAGCTTTAGATTGAATGCATAGACATGCATCTTGCATGAATGTCAGGCCACATGCGGCTGTGGATAGTAAGACGAATAAAAGTTCACGCTGCACTCGCCACTAAAAAACAATAAAACCAAATAAATAATGGAGTGGAAGAACAGGTAAATGGTAAACGTTAACCTTCGCTGACAAAAGATAATATTAATCTGCAACGATGTTTAAACAAGTTTTCCTTGAAGACCTCTTTTCCATATGTCTAAGTTCAAATAACAAATTGTTAGCTGGTGTCATGCAAACTATATTTCAAGCACCGTTCTGCAGTTTAACCAAGATTTTTTCCTAATTATTTTCAAGGTAAAATTACAAAAATACGGGGTTTTGGTAAAGGATGAATGATCTGGCCCAGAAAACTTTAAGTGCGAGTTAATAAGTAAATGGTTTGAAGAAGTGGCAGCAACACGAGAAGCGAGAAGCAAACTATTTATAAGAAGAAAACCAATAGAATAGTGAAGAAATGGCGTTTATCATGGTTTTTTGACTGATTTAAATCGATATTTCAATTTGTATTCAAAATATTTTTCCATTACAAAAAAAAGTTTAATATTGCTGAATCAGGGTAACATAAAAAGTGCAGTTTTCACTCGTGAGTGTGATGTTTATTTTTGTTCATACAAATGAGCATTCTTATTCGGTTTTCTAATTATTATGTTACAAAGTCATAAAATTAAATTTTATGCACCCAAGCAAACATAAAAAGCAAAGAATTTGAGTAAATAAATAAAATTATAATAATTTGTGAAATTAATTCAAAAGCCACATTATTTGAAAATCACACATGCGTGCAACCGCGTACGATGTCAACACACCACATTAATACATTTCACTTAGTTGCTTGGTTTTATTACTAATTATGTGTGATATTTTATGAAATTTAATGAGTAGTATTTCTTCATGCTTCTAAATGTAATACCGAGCCATCTAAAACGTTAGCCATAAAATATATGTTCAACTCGGCTCGCTAGCATAACATTACCAATTTCATGCCAAAGTGATTTTAACCAATGAGTCTAAATTTGCCATTTTCAGCGTGTTTTCCAATGAATTCGTACAAAGAAACATGATTCCATACTAAAATTACACAACCAAACTGTAATTGCTGTACGTTAGTTGCTGCTACATATGTCAGTTGCGATAATTAGCATTTTTGGTGTTACAGGGACAAACAATTTCTGATGCTGGGGAATATTACTTTTATGGAGACGCCTAAACGCGAATTTATAAAGGGTAGTATAGTAAGTAATAAGTTTTTTAAATACAACTATTTTATTAGAATGTGTGTTGAATGTGGCTTCTGTTGCACTTGTATTTATAAATAAATTCAACATTGCACAATTATATGATGTCGTTTTTATCATTGCACATTATGCAGAAGGCGCCCAGACAGATTGTGTACAAAGTTGTCCGGATCTGACCTTAAGTCCAAATGACCATCTGTTTGTGCAAGAAGTCGAAGGTCTATAGAAAGGATAAAGCCAAATTAGTGGCGACCATTAAATAAATATAGATATTTATAACTCAGTGACTCAACTCTTCCCACACTAAAATCCAACTGGCTTCGGTGCTAAAATTACAAAATCATGCTAAAAAAATGTATGGTCTGTATGTGCAATATGTCCATTGCTAAGTAAAGTGGAAAAAAGAAACTACTGTAAATCACCCTGTCCATGAAAATTCAAAAGTTGTGAACAAATCTATAATCAATTCAATGAACTATTGCGTTATAAATAAATATTGTTGGAAGTGGGGACACGAGTTTTTAAGTGGTTATGACTGGCGAATCGGGTCTTCGCAATTTTGGTTCAGTAAATACCACATTAAACATTCAAGTTAAAATGTATTTTTAATTGAGGCGAAAATGTGATATCATTCAGTTTCAGTGATTTTACATTTTATTTTCTCTCTGTTATTATTGTAAATACTTGCATTATATTATTACTGTTTTTTCGTTATTTCTCTTATTTCAGAAGGTTTCTTCAACTGGTTACAGCTCTTATATTTTTTTATTTCTTATTTTTCTAATCTTACTAACACTTTTATCTCTATTTTTTTATGTTACCGATTTCAGAGGAATTATTCCACAGGCTGATACTTCTACTTCTCTTTTGTATTATGTTAATGTAAGTACTTGCATACTGCTTACTAACCCCGTATGCGTGGACATTGGAGGGTCTAGAGTCATTCAAATTAAAGTAGCTTCATTCAATAAAAAATAGAGTCTTGACGTGTGCGGTGAAGGGGGAAACCATATGTTTCCTTATAACGCCGTTGGGAAAGTGGTGCGGTCCCCTCCAATATCATTCAGTTTTAGAAAATATTACTTGATGAACTAAAGTCCTGTCTAAAATAAGATGTTGGAATCAATGTTATGTTGGTTGAATTTCTGTCGTGTTTTACACCCGCCCTTTAAAGGGAAACTGTAAGTTTGACCGAAACGTTGGCTCAAAAAGAAGGCGGAAACACAACGTGCCTCAATACTCAAAAAATGAAAATAAAATATTGAGAGACTTAAACAATAGTAGGTTAAAATGTGTTCAGTTTGTGGGCGCAATTTGAACATTAATCACAAGACGAACAAGCGTAAAACGTAAGGCGATTAGCCTTGTTGTTCAAACTTTGGCAAGTAATACCCACATGCATGCAAACCAGCGGTGCGATTAGCTGTTGGACGTGAAATACGGGTTCAAACCCCGAACCGGTCATGTGTAGGTACTGCGTAATAACATAGAGTTAATTACCTAGTTTCGTATTTTTGAACATTCTCTACTCTCGAGACCTAAAGATCCAATTTAATCCCGAACGCATGCACTAATTCATATCTGTATTGAAAATCAATCACATCAAGCTGATCTAAATTTTTATGTAAACGTGCAAACCTTAAAATTAATACTTCGTAGCGTTTTAGATTGCGATGTGTAAGTATATTTGGAATGTTTTTTTTTAAAATCCATACTAATATTATAAATGCGAAACTGCTCGAGTTTGTTTATGACCTTTTCAGGCATTAACCAATAAAAAGACTTTAAAAATTCATTCACCAATAGAAAGCTAAATTATATGCGCAGACTATATGTTGTATATGATGGTAAGCTCTGGCGTTATGAAATTATAAATATAAATATATTATATTTGTTATACGTTTTCTGTCGCTAACAAAAGCGAGTTAATTGCAAATGTCAGAAAAAAATCATTCCCATGGAAACGATGTTGATATATTTGTGGGCTCTAAGCTGGTAGGTACTCAGCTCCCTGGTCAGCTACTACCCCAGAAAATTCAAATATTAGAATATGTTTTGTTTTTTTTGGACAAGCTGGAATAAATGTCAGATAAGAGTTCCTACATTAAAAATATAATTCGTAACGATTATAAAGACTGAATGATAAATAGTGTAATTTTGTATTATATTAACAAACTTCCAAATATTTAATTAAAAATAAACATCCGAAATGTTTGTAAGCGCATAAATTCCGAACGAATGAACAAAATTGGATAATTCTTTTTTTCTTTGTGAAATTGAGGTGGCAAGCTAGATGTTTGAAAACTGAATGTAAGGGAATGAATGTATGGAATGCGGGAGGGGGTGGGGTGGGGAGGAGGGGGGATAATTGTTAAGTTCAACCGCTACAGTAATTTCCCGTAATACCATGCGAGCGAAGCCGCGGGGAAAAGCTAGTAATATATAATTTCTTACAGCAATGGTATTGATCTGTTTGAATACAGCTCTTGCTTAGATAGTTTATTTTACTAAAATTGAACATTTCTGAAATATTATTTCATTTCAATTTAACCGCAGAGTTAAGTTAAGGCCTATATCCATATGGTTTACATGCTCTCCGTGTAATCCAAGTAGATTATTAGAAATAGGTTATTATTGAGAAATAGGTTTGTCTACATTCATCCAATTAGTTTTTAAATTTCCTCCAGCTATCCGACAATTTCTGAGAAGGACAAAATAACGACAATGGTGTTCAAAATCAGCTGGACATCGTCATCATCTCCAAACTCCCGAATTTCTTCCTGTTTGATTCTGGAAATTCATAAAAAAGATCATTTTGTTAATTACGAATTTGAAATATGAGGTCGACAAAAATGACTAGGCAAAATAATTAGGTCCCAATGGCCCAGTTGGTTACGGCATTGTCTGAGTAAAACAGAAATCCTAGGTTCGATTCCCGGTTCCGACCGATATCTTTCATATTTTCTGTGTTTTGTTCTGTTTCATGAATCGTTTAGATTTATTCGTTTTATGTACTTCTTCAACGATTGCCATTTTGATTATTAAAAATCATTTATTAAAATGTCTACGACCTTATGCATCAACCCATTATTTTACAGTGTTTAGAATAAAGCTCCTATAGTTATTCACCTGTATCACCGGTATGTGATACCTGTAAATTATGTAAACTTAATACGTAGGTATCTATCTACATACATGTTTAAAAGCACTGATGTTAAATTATTATTTATAATCTACGTCAGGTAAGGAACTACGTAGGTAAAGGCTTAAATTCTCTAGAGGTTTCGATGTTGGTTAGTTGTTGGTATACTGCGTGATGCGTGTTTGCAAATTTTCCCAAGATTCACATATAATTAAAGTAACAAATCATAATAACGAGCAATTACGTAGCTTAAGTTAAGGTTTGATCGTCACGCAGGTGCTAATATTTCGTCTTGGTAGCAACAGATTCAAGGTAGCTCGACTAACCCGGCTTTGGTAAGCTTTTAGGATAATCTAGCAATAGTTTTGAAAGCTATTCCTAAAGAAAAATAAACTTGAAAATATTACTTGAAACTTATCTTTGGATTTTAATATTGTTTTATTTACTTGTTGTTTTCCGATTTTAACTCTAATTATAGCACAGCCTTGCGGCAACAACAGATATTTTTATATCCGAAGTAATTAATCGACGAGTAGTCACTGGTTTAATCATAATATTAACTTTGAGAAATAATGTTATTTATAAATGTTGTTAATAATAACAATAATGGGTCTACCATTTTAAGAATTCAAATTTAATCAATTAGTTATCATTATTATCAAATACATTTTCAACGCGGAAACTTATCATTTATTCTAAAAATGTTTATTCAATATTTTCCCACGGAGGAAGAAAAATTAAGTCTCGCAATTTTTTCAATTCATTTACTCATAAAATAATTTTTTAAGCGATGTAATTAAAAATTTCATAAATCTTATTTTGTAAACATTTTCTATAGCAAGGCCATACAAAAGTTTATCCATCTGTCACTGTAAGTACTACAGCAGGTAGGTACTTGTTTGTAGGATATCAAAAATATTTATTTCGGTTTTGACGTGTGTCTCTATTCTAAAATTCTGAAAAAAATAAAAATGTTTAAAATTCGGGAACAAGCAGCTAAGAATAATACTCCTTGTGTATATGGCGCTAAGGTTTAAATTCCTGTTTAACGCCAGTCACCTGTGTTGATATATTCAAGAAAAAAACATCATCAAAAAGCGTGTTTTATTTTATTTTGTGAAGTTCAGGCACAAATATTGATATGTTTAAAAAATATATTTACGTTAAACAATAAAACCATAACCTAAAAGAGGTTCGTGAAAAGGAAATTCTAAATTTTAAAGCACTTTTTATAGGCCTGATTTATTTTTTCTTTTCTTTTCCAAAAAATATTTAATTACTTCAAAGACAAATATTTGTTCTTCTCACTTTATTTAATAAAACATCTAAAATATTTCTAAGCGATCTAATTTTCAAAAAAAATTTACAAAAAACTCTGGATCTCGAACTGTATGAATTGGTACTGATTTTTGTCTCTCATTTTAAAATTGGTACTGATTTTTCAAGAATTCTGTCCCGTGATCCTTCACGGGTCTCCGCTAATAATTTAATGATATGCATAAAGCAAAAACATTTTGTCAACATTAGTGTTGCCATGCTTGGCCGTTAAAAAGACGAACTTTGACAAGCAATAAATTATAAGAATAGTCTGAATGACCTTATGTTGTATTGGATAGATTTGTAAGTATCCCGGACACAAAAAAATATTAATTTATAAACCACATATGTTAATGATTTTACTATTACATAACACTAATTGATTTCAACACACTAATCACCTTTAGGCATTTTATCGTTTACCTCTTTGGTAGGAGATGAAGTTATTCGATTTATTTTGTAGAATGTAGGTGGGTGTCAGAAATAATCTAATGCACGTTGTAATTTTGATTAACAACTCTCCAAATCTGCCTTTAATTAATTATAACACGGCGTTTCCACAGAGTAATGAAACAGCGGCCATTTTCGGAAATCTCGACATTGGTCAGTTGCAATATTAATTACGAAAACAATTTCAGATAACATATTGTATCCACATAACAACATACCTATTTAGAAATCGTGATTTTAGTTTCATTGAAGGAATTTTAACGACATGAAATATTATACCTACATGACAAAAAATCCTGAAAAAATACATAACTTCGCGTAGGCAAGTACCTACTGTTCTTATTTTATGAATGTTGGTAGTACTTACTCTATATAGATAGTCTAGAAAAAACCCTGTCCTCGGTCAGAGCAACCTAAGTTTCAAAAGGTATCTAACCATTCTTGATATTGGTATGTTTTAAGGAAATAAATGTTACGAAATACAAGTTTACTTTTTCAAGCCCAGCAAACTTATTGTGTGGTACCATTTTAATTAAAACTTAGTTTTAACCACTTTTATTCATAACAAAGTGTTTATTTTTTTAAATCTTAATTTTACTTGATTTATTAAGATATGAACTCTACCGACCAAGCTATCGACCACATCAAGATATGCACAATATTATATATTTTTGGTTTTCTTTAATGATGGTAACATTGCAAAAAATGTTACACGGAATCTTTTCATGTCATCCAGTGAATTTGGTTGTTAAACGAGAGGTCATAATTTTCCCACGGAGAAACGGTCATCAAGGCTTTAACAAAGAATTGATCCATTGACCTGGTTTGCTTTGGGCACTGAACCGATTAGATTACATTTCTCAAAACTCAATAAAACAATAACTCAATTTTTACAAAGATGAAAATTGCCCTAAAATATGACTTATTCAAATGTTTTAACACAAAAATGTTTTTTTTTCTGACAAGTCGAGACACGCAATGTGTTTATTCTCTAAGGTAATTGCAATTAAAATCCTTGTACCAGTACACGTACAAAGAATAGATTCATTTCAAGGATTTTTACCATTCAATTGAAATTAACGAAGACCTCTGCAAATGACATGATTATTTTTTGATCTACACCAAATATGTAAATATTTTACTTGGTAAAACAAAGACAAAAGTTTGTTCATTTTTTTTTTGAAAATTACAAAACCTTTTTTCATATTAAAAGTCACTTCTTTCAATTGCGTAATATAGAGTGCGACGGTCGTCGTAAGGGGAACCTATTTAGGCATTTTAGCTCGGTCTCACTCCTCCTTCTATAACAGTAGGTACTAGCTAGTTCAGTCGTCTGTCCGCAGTTGTCAGATTCTTAATCGGTGCATTTAATGTAATTTTATTTTAATCATTCTCTTTCTCAAAAAATGTCACCTTTCCATTCTATGATTCATAGATTAATTAATGTACCTCTATCTCCTAGTAATATCTTAACAGAACTTAACCTTATTAAAAAAAATTCAATCAATAATGGATAAAACACCAATTTAATTGAAAACATTCTTAATAAAAAATACAGGAATAAATTTCTTAAATCATATATTTATTCCGTACAAAAAGGTCAGGAATGGAAAAAATGGAGGAAAATAACGTTTTAAAATTTAAAAATTCCAATTCCACAACAAAGAATGTACCAAATGAAATTCTTCCTGCATTTTATGCAAATAATAAACATAAAAATTACATTCTAAATAATAAGGAAAGAGATTTAAAAATTTAAAAATCTGGAATCTATAAATTAAAGTGTAATGATTGTGGATTTCATACAGGTAAAACTTTGAAATAAGGATAAAGGGACATACGAGTTGTTTAAACAATTATAGTTTCTCGGAGTTTGCAAATCATTTGTTGGAAATGAGTCACACTTTTGACTTTAATAGTGGAATTGAGTAACTACATTGTCATTTTAATGGTGTTGATTTGAACAATTGGAAACAGTGTAAATACTAATTATAATATTATAAAAATTCAATAAATATGTTTTTAAATGACCCATTATTAAACTTGTTCTCTTTGTAAATTATTTATTTATTTATTTATTTCAAAAACATACTAAATATACAAATTTAAAATTATGTCCTATTACCCCCCTTCCCACTCCCACTTTTCCATTGATACCGTTAAGTCCATGTCTATTATTTGTAATTAGTTTTAAGTAAACCCTGAGGAAGTGAGCGTTGATCACGAAACATTTCTGTTTTTTATAAACAATAAACGTTGTTAAAATTAAGTAATCTGTTAATTTTGAATTAAAAATGTGCCCCAAAATAAGTTTGCTGTGTTTGAAGAAGGCACAAGAGTTATTCATCTTACCAACAACCGTCACCACAGAAACTACTACCTAAATCTTCATTGACAACTAACCTGTATAAGCATCGACCAAGAGTCGATATATCGATGGGTAAAAATAAATTACAAGCTACTTTACAAAAACAAAACTTTCTGTTTAGTCATTTTAAGCTTCGTTACTAAAAATAAGCACCAAAACTCAAGTGTTCCAAATTTGTTTTGGTTATTCTATAAGTAAAAGTACTTTTTTATTACAAGAACTTATTCGACTAGCAAAACCAATTATTTCAAACGATTCGCAATAACAAGTAAGGCAACGCCAGATATTTTATAAAATGTACATTGTAATGTTACAACAAACCTCACTGAGACCACTAGAAAGTGGTTCCACTGTTGCCATAACCCGAGCAAGTGCTTTAAGTAGTTTCTACAATAAAAATTGAAATGCTTCGTACAACCGACTACAAGCATATTACCCACTGTTACACTGGCATGCCAGAAATACAAAAAGAAACAATAAAAACAAATTATGTCCTAATATTTCGTGATAACCTTATATTTTGTCGGCGGGCAATAAAAGCAAGCCTAGCAACAAAGTGAATGGCATCTCGCGTTCATAAAAGTTCGACATGGCGGCATTAATAAATGACACAAATAATAATATCGTATTTCAAAAGGCCACTCTGACCAGACAGACTTGTGTAATTGTCGCCATAACAATCATGATTTTATATTTTATCGATTTTTTTAAATGCGAGTTGTAAATAGCATTGAAAAGTGAACCGGTGTTATATTTAATTCGTTATTCGTTTGTGCCAATTAATCGATTTTATATCACATTTTGCAATAATAGACAGAAATAACAAACACGTTTTATTAGTATGATCCAAAGCACATAATTTTTAACTTTTGTCCGCTTGTGTGGGTAATAAAGAAGGGTAATCACAGTTGAACTGGTTTAACTCTGGAATGGGTGTAGTGTTCTAAATATTTTTACAATACCACAAACTTCTGTGTCAAAAATGAAAATATTAGATACGTCGTCTTTCTTTTATCTTGTTTCTTGTTACCCCAACCGTGTTGAGCACACAAAAATGAAAGTGGTTTTAAATTATTATTTATAGGCATTACTTAAATTTCGTCATTTTGGTTGGACAGGGTTTTAACTTCACTTCACCTTGTTCTGAGACATGGGGTGTCAAAGTTTGCAGAGACGATTTCTCATTATCTATTCACATTGTTTTCTGCTTTTGAGATTGAATATTTCGTAAGTTATTTAGGTGAACGTATTTTAAACGAAAATATTTAAATGGGAATTATATTTACCTTTTAAAATACACCTTAACGTGTAGATAGAACGATGTGCAACCAGCTAGGTCAAATCATTCATTGCATAAGGTTCTAACTACATATCTCAAATGCCAATCCAAGGTAGAGGGTTGCGAGTTATTTAAATATTTTACCTCTTCAAACCCTGAAGAAGTGAGCTTAGCTCACGAAACATGTTGGTTTTGTAAACAATAAAAGTGGTAAAAACTAAGTATATTATTAATTTTAAATACTTTACTTTAAAATACGTTAAACGATGACAGAAAAAAGCTATGGAAGGTGTTGTCCAAGTATGGAGGGAATATGAATCTCATACAGGCAATTGCGTCTCTGAATGAGGGAAGCGTTGAATGTATTAGGGTGAACTGGCAAAGGAAGGATGAAAGTAGACTGAATGCTGAATGAAATGAGATCCCTGAGGCGAATTTATGATAAAACCGTGTACGATCGTGTGAGAAAAGTGGAGATCCGCAAAGAATGCAAGGCTGATGTAAGCGTAATGAGAAAAATTAAGAAGAGGACGCTCAGATGGCTTTGGGCGTGTAGAGCGAATGAACGAGGAAAGGAGTGTAAGGAGAATATATGATGCAAATTTGAATGGTAGAAGAAGTCCAAGAAAGACATGGCATGACAAAGTGAATCGTGTACTTGAGTCGGGCCATGTCAAGAGTCAGAATAATAGAAGAGCATGTATGAATGAGAACGAGGCAAGGAGTGTGTGCCAATGTTGAGTTGTTTGGCGGTCCATTCTCTCTTCAGAACCTTGTTTAAACAATCAAAGTACCTCAGAACATGGTAAAGCGAGGTTAGAACCCTAACAAACCAAAGCGACGAACTAAACTGCACACGTAAAAGCGATGAGATATAAACAAAATGACAGTTGCAAAAGGTTCAAAGTGATGTTAAAACCTTCTAAAATAAATTGAATCTTTAAATGTTGATGTTAAAATTTTTCATACTCGTATCCGTGGAATTTAACAGAGTTTCTGAAAATTATTGTTTTAATAGAAACGAGCAAAAAAATGGTTTTGCATTCAAGTGTTATTTTTCAAAAAAATGTCAGTTAGAACCTTGTCCAAAAAAGGTGACGATTTGAAATCCTCTTTTTGATCCCAGGCAGGGTTGAATCCAATGCTAATAAAGTCCTCCGTCATTGAAGGTAATGATAGATATTCATACATTTTTAGGAAGCATCGCGTTCATCGGTCGAGACATTGTACATATATATTTTCGTATGAACCGGTGGATGCAATTTTTAGCCATAAGTTGTTTTTAATTGTTTGTCTAGTTCTTAGCTTTTCTAGATTTCAGAAATATATTATAAGTTTGTACAGCGCCCTTGAGGTGATTTTTTGCTAAAACGGCGCTATATAAATCATCCTAATATTATTATGATTATTCAAATAATATCTACAAAAAAAAATGTTTACGCTGTTTAACATTTTTAAAGAATTTTCGACATACGGTAAATTAATGTCATAATTTTTTGTGCAATTTCTTGAATTAACTATGTTCATTTTTCGCTTTCAAATGACCAATACGTAAATTAATGAAATATAAATATCCTACATTAATTAGCAGTATCTCTTTAATTTGACATTTCTCCTGCACGTCAGGCCTGACCCGACCCTAATTTTAAAACCAACATCAGTTACGTTTTTATTTATTAAAAAAATACAGGAACCCGTTTCGTGACACAACTTGTGAGAAGTATTTCTTGCGGTTTCAATACTTGAATAATGTTGCTCGTATAGTAAGGCAAATCTGTTTTTAATCGCGCCCGACCGCCGAAATTAGTTTACCTACTTCCTGATCTTGCCTATGAGTTTACCATTCTTGATTATTTACTTGTTACAATGAAAGTAGCGCTGGAAAGATGGTGAAATAGTCCGCCGAGTGAATGAGTCGTTGTAGCGCAGAAAAGGTGCAAATATAATATTTTTAATGAATTACAACAATTACTTTGGATACCATTTAAGATTTTCACGCCCAAAAGTGTTTTAGTTTTTTGTTTGTGAATAACGAAATACTTTGTTTATATCCATGATTTATTAATTTATTTTTTTAATACCGACCGGTTTCGCTTAACTCAAGCATCATCAGGGTATAAATTAAAACTGATCAAAAATGTGTGCATTGTGTGAGCTTATACATACAAATAGAAAGAGACCAATCACAAAATAAATAAACAGTGAGAAATTATGAAAATAAAATTTTACATAGTAATAGAGAGAAAGAGTCAGATGGATGTGTATATTACGTACACATCTTTCTCTCTGTTACTATGAAAGATTTTAATTTCATACTTTCTCACTGTTTCTTTATGTTATGTTATGTTTTGTCTCTTTCTTTATGTATATATAAGCTCACACGAAGCACATTTTATCAATTTTAATTTATACCCGGATTATTCTTGTGTTAAGCGAAACCGGGCGGTATTAAAAAATAATTAATTAAATCGTGGTTAAAAACAAAGTAATTGTTGTATTTTATTAAATATGTCAAACCGCAGAGTGACCGCTTTCTACCAAAATATAATATTTTTATTGTGAGTTATATTTTGTAATAACTGTCGTAGAGATAATGAAACTTAAGTGTGTTAATGACAAAGATATATCACTTGGCCAGAAGGAAGTATTTAGAGCAAAAGTTAATTGCTTCGTTATGAAATATTTTTTGTAATCGAACTGTCTTGTGAACAACCCATTTCCGTTGTCTTTGCGAGGTAACCAAGTATCGCTGTTTTCAAGCATAAAAAAACTCTTATTTTAATGCTGACAATAAGGTAATTATTTATTTATTTATTTTGCAGAAACAAACAGTACACAATTACAAAGTAGAAAATTGTTACAAAGTTATAGAATTTAATACAATAATTGGTACCAATTACAATTTAATACAATAATTGGTACCAATGAAAGAATATATTAAAGAAGAGCGGTCCAAGGTGGGAACCCTGAGGGACACCCGATGTTGATAATTTTGGATAGAACTCCATTTATTGAGATAACTTGACTACGATTGCTAATGTACGATTTGATTAATCTAAACAGTCACCGTGTATTCCAAGACGAATGAGTTTACTTAAAAGATTTGAGTGGATAACGCGATAATTAGCTGAGTTATTTATTTTATTAAGTAATTCAAGTAAGTTATTCAATATAAACCGTTGGTAGTTTATAGCATTAATAAATGTATATAGATTACGGATACGATATAATAAATTAGATTTGATTGCCGTTTAGATCTTAAAAAAGCTCACAGGAGAAGCTTCAAATGTCTTATCAAATCACGTTTGAAACCAAATCATGTTCAAATTTCGTCACTATTGACAGACCAATTAAAATGATTGCATTATGTTGCTACTAATTACATCTTATTATTCAATACGTGTTCTAAAGACGGTCTAATCTTGTCTGTAATGTAACCGAGAAGAAGATCTGAAATTACTCGGTCAATGTCGAATCTAAATGAAATCATGGCTCAAATTCTAAGAATACCTGTGTCGTATTCACGCACATACATCTACAGAATTTGTGCTCGTAAAAACGGTAATAATTATTGCAATTTAGGCAAAATGTAGAAAATTACTCGTTTTACCTACGCGTGGAGAGCGAAGAGATTGTATTTTTTATTCCTTGCCTTAATTTTATTATCTAATAGCCGATACAAGTTTATCTAGCGAAGATCAGAAATTTTAAAGGTGTGTGTATATGTATACGCTCTATACGGATGTAAATGCAATAGGAAGCCTTGGACAATTTGTAGTCCAAACGGCGATACAGTTATGTAGAAGTACTTACTTGGGAGGAACTGGCTGTAGAAGCAAGGCTATGGCCAGAAGCGAGACGCGCGTATGCTGTGTGGGTATAAAGATGTATGAGGACCGGTATAGAGATGTACTAGAAGTAAACACACGCGACAACTTCAAGACTGACAAATGAATTGATGGTTGGAAGTCTCATAAATATGTTAAGAGTACTCTAAAAGCGTTTGCCATTACGTAGTGAAAACTATGGTAAATAAACTAAATAGATCTTCCAACTCATCTGTACTTAATTTGAACGCCGAGTATTTTCTTCCCTTCTGAGATCAATATGTCGCTTGCTTTTATTTAAATAAATTGAGTGCATATTATATTCACTCCTCTCATTGGAAATCTTTAAAGTGTTTTTTTTTTTAATTAGATTGACGCGTGTACGCGTGTGCGAACATACTACTAAAATCTAAAAATGGGTTCTTTGTATAAATGGACTCCAAATGACGTCTGCTAAAACTTTATAATAGGTATCAGTTGACCAAATTAAAGTATTTGGTTTTAAAATATGCTACTTTTTTTTTCTTTTATTTTCATTCGACCAATTGCATTTTTATTGTGACAGTATGGCCAATTTTATGTAAGCAAAAAATTGACATTTTAATTTTTAATGTAATATTTAAAATAATTCCTAATGAGACGTGAAAGAGAAAATTCGTTTTAGTGCCCTCCGCATAATTTGTCAATAAAATGTCAGTTTTACAGTTTTAGTCAATTTAAAAATTGTAAACTTGCGCAGCAGTTGTGTACAGAAAATGGATAAACGAGTAACCTATTTTTATAAGGCCGGTGCGATGTCGGTATACTGACGATATTTTGAATTATTTAAATGTTGTTGATTTAAACCTTCGAGGCATTTGTAGTCTGTAGGCTAGGCTACTTATCAACAGGAAAATTTTGATCAGCTGGGTTAGCGAGAAACTAATAAATCTAGTCTCCTTCAACGGAAGCAATCTCCCGAACAAGCCCTCCATTGATATGCTTGGTGTAACTCTAAGTGACCAGCTCAGGTATGGCGGCTCCGTCGAAGCCAGAGTTAAGTTAGGCTCTCAGAAACTGGGCTTACTGTACAGGGTCCGCAGATACTTTAATAGTACACAACTGCTAACCCTGTACAAATTGCAAGTGCGCCCCACGGTTGAATTTGGCAGCCACCTCTGGTCTGCAGCACCAAAATACCTAAAAAAAACCCTCGACTCTGTGCAGAAACGGGCGGTTCGTTTGATAGATTCTTCTAACTTAACAAACGGGTTGTAATCTTTAGGGCACAGGCGTCAGGTGGGAATGCTGTCCTTGTTCTACCGGTATTACAATGGAAGAAGCTCCGAGGAACTAGCGTCATTGATCCCCTCGGCACCGGTGCATAGTCGAGAAATACGCCAAACACGCGCCCAACATTTGTACACGGTTGACATTAGTCAAAGGTCGTTTCTACGACTCGTTCTTGAGTTCAACAGCTCGGCTGTGCCGGCCTCTGTGTTTCCTTCCTCCTACAACATGGGTCTTTTCAAGACCCACGTTCACTCCTTCCTCTCCTCAAAAACATGGAATGGCATCTTCAAAGATGACATAGGCCCTGAGAGAAATTATTTTCCTCAGGGCCTCCTGTATGGAATTAATGTAAAAAAAATAAAATAAAAACAAATGTTATTTTTAATCAAAATGTGCCTTCATCTCAGCTTTGTCATAATTATATTTAAGTATTTTGCGTCTCAATGTTGTTATTCTTTAAAACGGCGTTCACTTTTACGGTGTCTAATCTTGCAAAAATAAGCAAATCCGTCACAATATGAACCAGTTCAATCTTCCCACAAAGGAAAAGCTCCGCACTCCGCTGAAGTTAGATTGTCAACAGACACAAGCACAACACTCGTGCACAATTGGCAGAATTATACGCGCCGCAAAGCGGAAAACTCCGCTTTGCATTCAGAACAAATTATTGTATTCAAACTGGAACCGTTCGAAAAAGTCAACTACCGCCGAGAAAGTGTATTAGTTACGGTCAAAAATCCATTTCTCCTGGACAATAATATCTGTAGCATTCGCATTTATTCAATAATATCTATTATATTCAATAACGTTATTGTCATTTTGAATGTCTCTTCGAATGGTTCTTCTCTTTTCAATCTATTATTATGTATTTACGATTCGTCGTACCGTTAAATAACCGTTTGTTAAAATCTAATTTAGTAAATATCTCACGTGAAACAGATTTCTGCTCTGGTGAGTGCTCTGCAGCAGCAGACATTATTCGGCAATTAGATTCTGTTTAAGTGATAGAAAATGTTTTCTTTAAAGCAACATAATGTGAGCATTATTCTGATATTAGGAACCGGAACGATAGTATGGAATTTTTTTCTGTTAAATTTAAACTTTAAAAGAAAATTATAAATATGAGGTGGTTTTTTTGAGTTTTTACGTTTGATATATTTTTAAATGGTGCCCCGATTGGTTTGTATTATGTGGCCGGAGAAAATCAGGAAAGAAAAACAACTAATGCAAGCCCAGTGATATGTCAAGCCAATTCAAGCCGTATTTTTGTTATGATTAGTGGTCTCTCCGGCACCGGCGCAACGTGCAATGTATGTTGAAATAATCTACCACTTGGGAACGATGACCAAAAATAATACGTTCTTTGCATTTTTACTTTCATACTTAACTCTAAATTCGACTGTTGTGAACTCTTGCAACTCATTAACTTACGAACACCCACAGTAACAACACGACAAAATAAAATATTCTACAGCAGCACTCATAAGCGTAACTACATTGCCCACTCTCCGATACAACGACTTCATAGCATGGGAAATAAGTACTTGGGTGATGTTGACATTTTCAATATCGACTTGGCCAGTTTTGCGGATCATCTATTCAACGCTATTACTAAACACATCTTGTAAACCTATAAAATAGCTGTATTTTTCTGTTTTTGTTTATGTGTTTGTATGACTTTTATCTAATGTAATTTTATTTTTATTATTTCCTAAGCTTCAAAGTATCAAACAAATTAAAATTACACTACAAATCATGTAAAAGCCCTCTGGGCGTTAAATAAATAAATAAATAAAAAATATATCAAGCCAATTTAAGCAGTATTTTGGTTTTGATTAGTGGTTTCTCGTATCTCACCGGCGCAACGTGCAATGTATGTTGAAATAATCTACCACTTGGGAACCATGGGCAAAAATAATACGTTATTTTAATTTTTACTTTCATAAATCAAAATAACACGTTTCGCTCTACGCCGGATTTAAAACTGCGACCTCTGAACTGAGTCAGGCATTTTACCACTCTGCCAGAGACATTACAATAATCCCAGACGGTATTTATTTGTAATATAACTCAGCTGATACTTGACGTCTTGAATATTATTTTACGTACTAAACAAAGGCTTCCAGCCTTGTAAATTAAGGAAAACGTTCAACAGCCAAAAATTGCGCCAAAAGAGAGCAAAAAATGGCAGACAGTGGCGGTTGAAACATGTTTGGTAAGTGTAGAAATCAACCTCGTACGTATACTTCAGTGCTCACGTTATGAAGGTGGATGCATTAATGCTTTAAAAGTATTACTGCTGTCAGTGTTAACTACCTTTAAAAACCAGTTTCCTGGACAGCGATTGTTGGATAGTGTACAAAGCGCGCCATTTTAAAGCATCCATATTTAAAGCTTTGAATAATTATTATTCGTCATGCATTCTGCTTTGTCAAGTCCTTGAAGTATTATTATTCATGTGCTGGAAATATCCTTGAAACTTTCCTTAATTTAGTTTTCTCCCCTCAAACAACACAAAGGCATTTCAACTTTGCTAACAACTCTACATTTCGATGGTAAAGAGCTTTATTTTAGAGAGGTAAAAGCTTTGAAATACGTTTCGTAGCATAGTTAGACACTCGTAAGAAAACTTTCAACATTGTCACAGGAAAACAATACCGCTTTGAGAGCCAAAAATTTCATTTATATCTATCATAATTTTTCAAAGAAACTTCTGAATTTATAAAATAATCGATGATTGAATAATCTTATTTCAAGGGGATACTTCATTACATAGGTATGATAAAAATGAAAATACCTTCGTTATCGCCAGAAAATGATGAAATAAAAAGCATGTAAAATGCAAAGAAAATATATCCATGTAGACATAATTTGATTTTATTAACTAGTTTCGGACACAAATTCGCAGTTCTCTCTTCGGTGCCGAATAATTAAAACTGAAGATGTCATTGTTATATTTGAAACTTGTTACCAATTACAAACAATTAAACTGCTGAATTATTGCTGAATATTTTTCAAGTATTCGTAGATGGTGAATTTATGTGCTACTCTTTGATACTTTGATTAAAGTAATGGATCTTGATGTGCGTAATTTAAGATCGCCATTTTATATATTTTCAATTACCAGCTAGAATTTGAAAGATATATCTTTCCATATTTAAAATTACTTATAATGAAAATATTTTAAAGGTGATGTGTGGCATAATTTTATTAATATTAAAATTAACAGCACAGCTTGTACGATTGTTGTATGTAGGTATCACTAAGTGAGTAATTTAAAAGATGTAGATATTTTTTGAGAGGAAGCGCACTTGGGGGGAAATATGACAAAATTGCGCAGGATGAATAAAAAGATTTTACGACAACACAACAAAGTCGTACTTCAACACACCTTTGAAAAGTCATTAAAAGGGATAAAATATAGTCCATAACCATAACTTAACCTATTTAATCTTGTATTTTTCATCACTTTTAATTGACTTTTCAAAGGGGTGATAAAGTGCCACTGTGTTCAATAAAATGTTACTTCGACAATTACTAACATTTTTTTACATGAGCTCCACACAGGAGGCCGAGGAAAAAAAAATCCTTCAGGACCTATGTCATCTTTGGGAATGCTGTTTGGAGGGTTTTTTTAATGAAGGAGGAGGGTTTAAGGGGTGGGTAGGAATCTGAGGTTCACTGAATCCTGATCATCCGCCTCCAAGACCTAGACAAACCTCACTCCATGAACCCAGACACCCCTGCTAAATAACCAAACGTAGCGAACCGCTTGGGGTGATCTATGGCAGAGGTGTTGGTTATCCAATAAAGGGAGGCGGGAGGCGATATCTACTTACACATGAATTATAGAGAAAATAAAATTATGACATATTTCTCATGGTGTTATAGATGTCAAAAGCAGAGTTAAATTATTTTTTCGAAAATATAGAGCGATCACAGAGGCTGATAAATGTTAAAATCGTGCGTTTTGCCATATCAATGTCACCTGGCGTTTACCTTGGGAAAACGGGAACTTTTAATGGCTTGCATTTATTGAAATGCAAGTTTATGCGAATGTGAATGTTTTCGGACATTAATGGATACGTGGTGTTCAAGTGTGCTAATTCTTGACTTTAAATGATAACTTAATAAAATATTACAACGAATGATTTGTGATGTTGAAACAAGTTAAAACACCGGGTGATTACATAAGTGAACCATCTCATAAATAATGTATAATTGTGCAATGTTCTTAAAAAAATTGTTTACTTTCAATAATAAATTTGTAGACAGGTACCTTCGTTAGTGGTTACATTTCTAAAATATAATAAGAACAAACTTACAAGACAGAGATTAAAATAGAAATTTCCATACTAAAATAAACTATCTTTTTACCGGCGAATTAAATACTGAAAGAAAAGTTTTCGTTTTGAATTTAACATCAGCGTTGAAATCTCTTGCTTGCTAGCTCTGACCGAATGGAATATGTGTAGGTACCGGTGACCGGACAAATCAGAATGAAATCAACTCAGAACCTCTTCAGAAAAGTCATTAAAAGTGATGATAAAAAAATTTGGTTAAATAGGCTACGTTAGGTTAGGAAGGGCTATTTTAAAATGATTTTTTCATAGCTTAATGACTTTTCATGGAGGTGTTGAGTTGACTTGATTCTGAGTTTGCATGAAACCGAACCCACTACATCTACATAATTATGTTGTGCATGGTGATACAAATGCATAAACTTTTTCGGTGTCATCAAATAATTGTTGTTTATATATGTACACGGTTGACATTAGTTACTTGAGAACGGATCGTTTTTTCGACTCGTTCTTGAGTTCAACAGCTCGGCTATGGAACGATTTGCCGGCTTCTGTGTTTCCTCCCTCCTACAACATGGGTCTCTTCAATACCAATGTACATTCCTTCCTCTCCTCAAAAACAACCTCCACACAGCATCCCAGATGACATAGGCCCTGACGGAAATTATTTTTCTCCTGTGTGGAGTTAATGTAAAAAAAAAAGTTATTTATTTTAATATCAATTTTTTTCTATCTACCAAATGCCACATAAAAAACAACACGAATCATTAAAAGAGAAAAGTTTAATTTAAGGGTTGGATTTTTGGTAACTACCCTTAATAACATAAAATTTAGATGGTTTATTTTATCAATTTAAAAAGTTTCGATTATTCTTACCAGAATCCAGTAGGTTTCCGCCTTGTAAATCCAATGAAAAAAGATCGATCACTTTTCACAATATAACTCACCACACTTCACTGTCAACAAACTGTTTTAATATAACAAGTTGCACAATTTCACAGTTCGTTCAACGCACAAATGCGATTAAAATGCGGTTCGAGTACTTTTCTATTATGTTTGTATGTCACATTAAAGATTTCTCTTCTTTCCGATCACGATTGGAAATCAATCACACATCATTCGTGTCACATAAAGTTACATTAAACTCACAAAAGCAAGGATTTAACGTTCAAGAAGGGTTTTCCAATAGAAATCACATTAACCAATATTCGTTACACTTTAGCGTTGCCGGACAGTTTATTTACTTGCGCCAAATGTGTCAGCGCAAGTAAAAATGTAACGGTTTATACTATCACTGGTTGTGTTGATACCACTCTTTGCGTACCGTAAATTCGGCAAATTCGCTCACTAAAGGTTCGTTCACAAAGTCCACAATATTTTCGTTTCTTTTCCAAGAATTCGGATTCGTTATCAATTTATTTCACCGTCACAAGGTTTCGTAATAGCACCACATCAGTTCTTCTGCGCCAAAATGTTATGACTGAACGAAAAAATGAACAGTTACTTTCCAAGGCGAGGAACCGGCCGTAACGCGAAACCGAACAGCTGCCGCGGTGTTCACTACGCGCGAGTAGAGCCAGGTACGTGCCCAAAGGTTTATGACCGCTTCACCGCTAGCATTTCCCTCTAAACTCTAGACAATGGCACCATCTAGCGCGAGCGGCGGGAGTTGCCGTTCCTCAGCGTGCTACCTGCTTCCTTCCCGGACAGCGGAGAATGACTGAGCGGCGAGAGGCGAAAGGCGCCAGCAGTGGAGGAGTGGTGGATGGTGGACGGTGGACGGTGGACCTGCCCGTCGCGTCCGCGCGCCTTGCAACAGCGCGAGCGCCTTGCACCAATACAAACCACTGCTGTGGACCCTCCGTCTCTGCACATTGCACATCGTAGGAACAATGCCGATTAACACCGCCTCCATATTCGACTATCAGAGAGGAGTCAGATAAACACTCTAATTAACATAGGTACTTTTAAACACCAAAAGCAACAATTTTCCAGGTGATAATCACTGTTTTATAACACAATGATAATTGGTTTTCTTTCAGAATTATTGTCACTACTTTCGATGAATCATGAAATGCTATAAAAATCATCAGTAATAATCGCAATACTTCAGGCATTTGTGAAACTTCTTGATTTAAAGGTTTTATTAATTTTAGTTACAAGCCAATGCTTATTTTTTATTTGCGCCCTTAGGGCTTTTACATAGAACAGGTCATAATTTATTTATTTATTTACGCCCTTTTAATAGTAGGCTTTTACAAGGATAAGTAACAAGTAAAACAATTGCGTTGGGCAAGTACATAGTACACAATGTATGTATAATGATTTATGATTAAATTAAGTCAAATTAAATCCATACTAATATTATAAATGCGAAACTGCTCGAGTTTGTTTATGACCTTTTCACGCATAACACAATATAAAGACTTTAATAATTCTTTCACCAATATAAAGCTAAATTATATGCGCAAACTACAGGTTGTATGTGATGGTAAGCTCTGGCGTTATGAAATTATAAATATTAATATATTATATTTGTTATACGTTTTCTATCGCTAACAAAAGCGAGTTTTTGCTAACGTCAGAAAAAAATCTTTTCCATGGAAACAATGTTGATATATTTTTGGGCTCTAAGCTGGTAGGTACTCCGTCTACTGGTCAGCTACTACTGCAGAAAATTCAAATATTAGAATTCGTTTTTTTTTTTGGACAAGCTTGGAATAAATATCAGATGAGAGTTCCTATATTAAAAATATAATTCGTAACGATTATAAAGACTGAATGATAAATAGAGTATTTTTTTTATTATATTAACGAACTTCCAAATATTTAAATAAAAATAAACACCCGAAATGTTTGTAAGCGCATAAATTCCGAACGAATGAACAAAATTGGATAAGTAATTCTTTTTTTCTTTGAGCTATAGCATTATGAAATTTAGGTGGTAGGCGAGATGTTTGAAAACTGAATGTAAGGGAATGAATATATGGAATGCGGGAGGGGATGGGGGTGGGGTGGGGGGGGAGATAATTGATAAGTGCAAGCGCTACAGTAATTTCCCGTAATACCATGCGAGCGAAGCCGCGGGGAAAAGCTAGTGTATGTATAAAGCGAAATATGTATAAAGAAACATAAAAAAAATACTTAAATTAAGTTCAAAATACCTGACCAAAATGAATAATTATTTTTCTACTCAAAAGGTATAACAAATATCTAGTACGGATATACGTGCTACTTTATTTTTTTTTGTATTTTAAATTATTAAATAAATACTACTAAAGGCAACATTGTCATTTTATTGCGATTATTAAAAAAATAATCTTGCCCAACCTATCATTGTAATATTACATTCTAAAATAATATTAACCATATATTATGCCTTGTTTGAGCGAATTTAAAATAAAAAAATTTAAAAAGTCCTTAAAAAAGTGGTTTTGGGTCGACATTTTAAATTTACATGTGACGAATTTGTGTTTCAACGAGAATCGATCTTTTGAAATTTAAATTTAATCGCATCAATGTCGCCCTCTTTGCTAGACTAATCCATAATAGAACTAACTCCTTATCTAGAGATCGACAAATTCATTCAACTTAACCACATTGAAATTTTCAAGACCGCTATAAGGGACATAAAACGAAAATTCATTGCATGATCGCATCGCTTCGATTTCTCAATCAACCTTCACGTTCACACAAGTCCTTCGTTTCTTTATCCTAATTCTTTATTCCCTTCCATCCTCTCATCCACCCCTTTGCTATATTTTGTGACTGAATAATTACCTTATGTTATCATACTTTAGTTATATCATTTACAATTAGCAGTGAAACTTTTATATCTGGCCCAATTTATAATTGGATTAATTATAAGATTTGTTATTAATTTTCTCAAAATAAAAATAAATAAGAATATTAGGTAGATAACATAAAAACAAGGTAAACAGTTACACACAATTCGCCTACGATAATGCGTGTTTTAAGTATGTGGTAGTACATTCCAGTACCTGCTGCCGCCTGCAGTATTCCTACGCAATGGCAATGGCGCCGCGGGGTGATATTACGGTGGGAAGCAGATAAAATCCTAACATTTTATCTAGTCGAGGCGTTAATCAGGAGACATACGTCCAATTACTTCAAGAACTGGTTTTGTATGGTAGTTGGTTTCATGCCAAAAAATAACGCGTTTGTTCTGTATAATGAAGTTAATTACCACTAAAACCCAAACAAGGCATAACAGATACCTACTCCTGTTAAAAACTCTTATAATCATATCGATCACGGAAATTGTATGAAATGCTGTAAAGAACAAAATATTAATTTTTTTAAGAGAGCGAAAAGAAAGTTTTTTTTTTTCAAAATTTGTGTTTCATATTTTTGTTGACCTATAATTATGATTTTTTATTATAAAATAACATTGAATAGATCTTTCAGAATACATTTTTTGTAAATTCTTTTTTGGATTTTCTTCTGCATTTTTTCACACTTCTGCCCTGATGATGGACACTGTAACGCTGTCTGAAACTTTGGCTAAAGAAGGAGGTAGCGCAACACGGTATAACACCCCAAAAAATAAATTATTTATTTTTACACACTTATTTTCCTAGAAAGTCGCAGATCAAAAGAGAAAAAAAATAACTAACTCATTTTTGGATTTTTTGTCCTTTACAGCATTTCACGATACATACTGATGTGGTAGTGCCTTCTGATTTTATCTACTATTGTAAAGGTAAAACATAGACGCATAAATTAGAGTTTTCTCCCTCCATAATAATTGCAATGCAATATTAAAATATTGGAAGTTATGAAAATTTAAAAAAAATTACAAGTATGTGACCGTCAATTCAAATTTATCTTTACTTTGAGTGGGGTACCAAGTACCAAACCATCAACTAACTCTTTGAAATTCTGGTAAGTAACTTCAATTTTAAAATATATTTTAAGTGTAAAAATTTTCCTACATCGTTCCTGACGTCGTTTTGCAGGGTAAATTTTTTTGTTACTTTTCCAATTTGTAATTTTTTGCGGATTTTCTTTAGCCGTTTGACGTTAATTTTCTGCGACCCACGCACGGAACGACACACATCCCAAATAATTATAGCCTTGCAATTGAGGAGATTAATTTTTTCCGAGTGTTTCGGTTTTAACCATAATTTTACAGTTAATTTAACCTACCTACAAGTTAATTTTTGTCTATATTAATAATTCCATGTATTCTACACAGTTTTATTGTAAATCAGTATGAATCAGACAGATATTTGTTCAGCGCTTGATGCTATTGAAAATAAGCACCTAAAATTAATTTAATTTCATAATGTGTATTACCTAGCTAAATATTTTACTGTTACTGGTAAAAATGAATAATACCGAATACCAAGAATTTAAATAATTATTAATTTAAAGATTTACCAAGTTTAATGGTGCTTAAATCTTAAGTAGACCGGAGAGGATCAAGTTACGTAATTTTTGCGATTGAAAATTGCTAATTGATCGTTTAATGATTAAATTAAAGCCATTAATGGGGGAATTATATGTATTTTGATTGAGCATGGACGTCATCGACAGACCCCATTAATCGTATACGATGTGCGATTGACAATTACAAATACTTGTAAATACACAGAAATCATCAAGTCAAACGATTTCACTATAATGAACAAAATAAACAAATTACATGCAACACGTATTACAGAAAACACCAACACCATTATTGATCACATCATCTCAGACGTAAACCTTTCGTATACTATAACAAACTGTGACACCTCAATATCTGATCACAACCTATTGATTCTTGACATACTTCATACCTACACTAAAAAAAACTCGCAAAAATCCTCTTACAAACATACAAAAATTGATTATGATAAACTAGAGGAGGATATCCGACAAAACCCCTTTTCTATAAACAATAATGAGGACTCGGAACTGAACTACAATAACTTTGTAAACTATCTGATAAACAAAATTAATTGCAACAGTTCAATAACAATAAAAACAAATAAAACCTGTCTTCCCGATTGGATAACAAAGGACTTATTAAAAATGATAAAAAAAAAGAAATAAACTGCACCTAAAAATCAAAAAACAACCCTGTAACCTATTACTAAAAACAGAATTTACTAAAATACGTAATGACATAACTATAAAAAAACGAAACTTAAAAAAACAATACTACAGCAACCTATTTAAAAAATATGAAAATAATACCAAAAAGACTTGGAACGTAATAAACAGCATCATCAAGAACCAAACAAACGCGCAAAGTAAACCATGTACAAAATTAAAGAACGGTAATGAAATCATCACAGAAGACATCAAGATATGCGAATACTTTAATAACTACTTTTGTAATATTGGCGCTTCTTTGGCTGATAACATAATCAATAAATACACCCATAAGCTGGATGGTAAAACTACATTAAAGTATGAAAGTGCGGAATCAATATACTTACAACCCACAACTGAACCCGAAATATTAGCTATTATAAAATCCCTAAAATCAAACGCGAGTGCTGGACATGATCAACTAAAATGTACAACAGTACAAAAACTTGCCCCACTACTAACTCCTACACTTACTAAACTGATTAACCTGAGCCTGAAAGAAGGTCAATTTCCGGACAGTTGTAAAATTTCAAGGGTTATTCCAATATATAAAGGGAGCTTGAAAACTCAAACATCTAACTATAGGCCCATTTCTGTCCTACCGATTCTATCAAAAATATATGAAAGAGTAATATACGATAGGCTAGACAACTTTCTGAAAAAAAAATCATTTCTATATGCCAAACGGTTTCAGAAAAAAATCTAATACTCTCTCTGCAACTAATGATCTTATAAATAAACTTAGAACTAGCATAGATAATAAAAACTATGTCATAGCAATTCTCGTAGACCTTCAAAAAGCCTTTGACACCGTAAGTCATGAAATACTGATTAAAAAAATAGAAAAAACAGGTGTAACCGGTCCAGCTATCAAACTAATAGAATCCTATCTATCCAACAGAAAACAATGTGTTAACATAGGAGATAAAAACAGTCAACTCGAGAGTATAAACTACGGAGTTCCACAAGGATCAATACTGGGGCCACTTTTATTCCAAATATACATAAATGACATCTGTCAGCTAAAACTACATGGTGAAATCTTCTTATACGCAGATGATACGGCAATTTTTTACTTCGGCAAAAACTTAGAAAGTCTATTAGAACAATCTCAAACGGATCTTAATGTACTAAACGATTGGCTAATAAAAAATATATTAACAATAAATATTAATAAAACCGGTTACATGATCTTAAGCTCACCTAAAAGAATAATACCATCGCATAAACCATTACAAATAGAAGAAAGAGACCTACATATTCTAGATAGCGAAAAATACCTGGGCTTATATATTGATAAACATCTAACATTTAAACAACACGTAGAAAAACTAAAAACAAAAATCATCCCATTAATTGGTGTATTTGGTAGAATTGCTCATCTTCTACCAACAGAGGTAAAGAGGGGCTTATACTTTAGCTTAATCCAGTCCCACCTAAATTATTTAATAGAAATATGGGGAAACACATACATTACGTACTTAAACGACTTACAAATAATACAGAACAAAGTTATTAAGAAACTCTTCAACTATAACCCAGACACTCCCACAAAAAAACTATACCAGGAAATGAACCTTTTGAAAATAAGAACATTGTACGAATATAACATATGTCTTTTAATCTACAAAATACAAAATGGACTTATACACACAAACACAACATTTATAAAAACATCACAAGTACACGAACATTATACAAGACAACACAATAAATTGTACACAAATACAGTCAAGACTGAAAGTGGCAAGAGAAGTATTGGCCACGAGGGAGTTCACATTTATAATCTCCTTCCAGATAATCTAAAAACGGAAGAGAATATAAAAACCTTTAAAAAAAAACTATTTAAACTTAAGATTTTGGAACAAAATTAAAAACTACTACATAATATGCTCTGTATTTAAGTTAAGAAAGCGAAATATTATATTTCTTTTAACTTAATAAATAAAATTAAATTAAAAAAAAAATTGTCCGTTCAATTGTCCGTTCATTGCCCTTTGGAATTCAATAGTATCGCGGAACGAGATTTATTTTACTTACAATTGCACAAAAATTCAGAGATTATCAATGTAATCGCATGTTATGTTATGTTTCTGTTTTGTTTATGTTATGTTATGTTTCTGCAGACGTTCACAGAGCAACAGTGGCGAAATTGATGGATCAATTGAAGTTCCCTCAGTTGCACCTCAATGCATACTGTCAATGACTTTGACATATTGCACTAAACACATTGATCGTCTGATTGATTAGATCTATACCAGGACTTAATGACTTTTTTTACATTAACTCCACACAGGAGGCCTGTGTGGAGTTAATGTAAAAAATGACAAAAATGTAAAAATGACATTATTTTCCTCAGGAGGCCCTGAGGAAAATAACGTCATCTGGGATGCTGTGTGGAGGGTCTTTTTGAGGACAGGAAGGAATGAACATTGGTCTTGAAGAGACCCATGTTATAGGAGGGAGGAAACACAGATGCTGGCAAATCGTTCCATAGCCGAGCTGTTGAACTCAAGAACGAGTCATAGAAACGACCCGTTCTCATGTGACTAATGTCAACCGTGTACAAATATTGGGCGCGTGTTTGACGTGTTTCCCCGAACTATGCACCTGTGACTATGCACCGGTGCCGAGGCGATCAATGACGCTAGTTCCTCGGAGCATCTTCCATTGTAATACCGGTAGAACAAGGACAGCATTCCCACCTGACGCCTGTGCTCTAAAGATTGCAATCCATTTGTTAAGTTAGGAGAGTCTATCAAACGGACCGCCCATTTCTGCACAGAGTCGAGGGTTTTTTTAGGTATTTTGGGGCTCCAGACCAGAGGTGGCTGCCAAATTCAACCGTAGGGCGCGCTTTCGATTTGTACAGGGTTAGTAGTTGTGTACTATTAAAGTATCTGCGGGCCCTGTACAGTACGCCCAGTTTCTGAGAGGCTAACTTAACTCTGGCTTCGATGGAGCCCCCATACCTGAGCTGGTCACTTAAAGTTACACCAAGCATATCGATGGAGGTCCTGTTCGGAAGATTGCTTCCGTTAAAGGAGACAAAATTTTCATTACGATCCCTTTTAGACGTAATCAGACATGATTGGGTCTTTGAAACATTGAATTCGACGAGGTTATTCTTGCCCTAAGAGAAAACACTCTCGAGGTAACCGTCCATTCTTTGTTTCAAAGCCCTCCGAGCCATTGGGGTTTATGTGCCCTTTGGAGGCTTGTCAAACAAAAAGCTATCACTGTACTGTCATCCGCGTAACAATGAATCGGCGCACATGACAAGAGGTCATTGATGTGCAACAAAAACAAAGTCAAATCCTTCTTCAAAAACAAGAACCGATCCCTGTGGGACGCCAGCATTTATCGAATGCGAGGAAGAGGTGAAACCATCAGCAACCGCCTGAATCGACCTCTCCCTCAAAAAGTCGACAATCCACGTACACAAAGATGCGGGAAGTCCGTAAGAAGGCAGTTTGTTGACAAGACCTAGGTTCCAAACCCCGTCAGACACACACACAGATGCCGCAAAGATGACAACTCGCTCCACAGAGAACATAGAATCGCCAAATGGGGACTCTAGCGCGTTGCTGTTTCTGTACCCAAAAACTATGGTGTTGTATTGCCCTGAAATTTGTTCCATGTTGCCCTTAATGCTTCAAGTTTGACCCAAAGCTAACCTAAGTTGACCAAACGTACCTACATAATATGGTATAGTATGAAAAGAACGAACAGCGTCCTTTTATTAGTTTTACCATCAAATATAATTAGTGACGGTAAATTCCAATTCGGAATTTATTTAGATGCAATATTTCTGGGAATTTTAATCGACATGATGAAATCCCGAGACTAACCAATGAAGTTATCTCTTAATTTAATGTTATTTACAAATTTATCTTAACTTAATTAGAATACGCCGAGGCCAGTTCGTGACTCGTAGGTCTTGGCGGCGATTGCGTCTGCATAGCGGGACGGATCGGCGGAGACTGGTTGAGGGAGACCTAACCTAGACCTCTGCAGCTGAACTCTCTCGACCACTCTTCACCCTCTTTTTCCTTTCCCAGAACTTCCTCTCCTTTTTTTCCTTAAAAAGTTCCTCTACTCATCATCCCCAAGATGACACAGGCCCTGAGGGATTTTTTTTTCCTTCAGAGCTCTCTGGGTGTAGATAATGTTAAAATAAAATGTATATATATTTAAGATATTTACAGACACTAATTGTAACTATCATTATTAACCTTCGCCCTTATTGATCGAAGTTATTAAATTAAATTTAATTTTATTATTTTAAAAATAAATTCCCGACTACGGGGAATTTATATTAGATCGGATAATATTCACGTTCCCGGAAAAATTTTCGAGGGCACATCACTAAACACAATTGAACTTCTTATTTACCATCCAAATTGTTGATCATCTTTTTATCATGTTCTCCATTGACTTACAACACAAAATTCCCATTCACAAAAAATCGATGTGGCCGTTATTATTTTTATTTTGGACCATATTCCCGATAATGCATTGATCTGATATCGATCTCTTTACAGCCATGGGCTACATTTATTGAGATTCGCTTAAAACTCGATTATTTCAGGTTAATCGCAATGATATTGTCAAAATCCCTGACCCGTGCATCGCAGATTCAGTTATTTATTAGCGATCGTGATCACTGAACAGTTAAATGATTGTACAGTTCAAAGACTAAATCGGCATTATATTCGGAACGGAATAAAATTAACTGTTTTCTGATCATCTCGCAGCTGAACGGAAACAAACGGTACCTTGGCGGCCTATACTCACTCCTCTTCTCGCTAAAGTTGCGACTTCATTCGTAGGTTGGGTTGGATGTTAGGACCGGTAGGAAATTAGCCAACTGACCACCAAGCATTAAGCGGTAGTGTTGCCATATGCACGGTTTTTATCATGTTTTCATGGTTTTTTGTGCCATTTCCACGTCTATGGATTTTACAGGTGTACCTTTTGTTGAAAGGTGTGTACTTTTGGGTGAGATACGTTTTTTTAGGATGAGTAAATCCTGAAATCAGAAATGTGATTCTTGCAGTTGAGCACGGGTTCACAATGTCTTTTCATCTAATTTAACTCTGTCAAAATAGTACAGTCAAGAAAAAAGGTGTAGATTGCGTGAGCAAGAACCTAAGCAATTCCTTCAGAAACTTGTTCAGGGTGCGTAGAGTATGAACATTGAACATACCAAATGTCCTGACGTCTAGGTGGACGTAAGCAAAGCTTTTGACAGAGTATCGCATTATAAGATGTTCCTATCTTACGCATCGCACCTTCAGAGTAAAACTAGACGAGATTTTTTTCTCTACTAAGAGTTGAGTCATTAAACGAATTGTTTTAGGAACTCTGAACATAAACGAAATCCAAGTCCTACAATCTGTTACCAACAAAAGTGGTGTAACTATAAGCTCACGCACTCTACACCTCCTTTTGGTCCATTCATTGACTGGTCCAATAAATTAGATTAATACTTTAATAAAAAGAAATTAATAAACATAACATGTACATACTTTTAATTGCGTAACTACACTAGCTACTTTAAAATGTACAAAGAAAATGATGTTGGAATTGTGGGGGAACTTTTTTCCCTCTTTTTTTACGTTAGCTCCACACAGCAGGCCCTGAAGAAAATAATTCCCCTCAGGGCCTACTTCATCTTTGGGGATGCTGTGTGGAGGGAGGAAAAGAGTATGAGGGGTGGGTAGGAATCTGGAGGTCAGTGTGTCTAGGAGGAACAGAAGTATGAATCCATCCCTCCCACCGCTGTGCAATCGGATGTTTCGAGAGAGCATGGTTGGAGAAGTTAAAGGGACCCCCTCAACCATTCTCTCCTCACCCGGCCTGCCATGCAGCTGGTGGGCAGATAAATCCACCGCCAGGACCCGGACAAACCACCCCATGAACCCGGGCACCCCGGCTAAGTCACCAAACGTAGCGAACCGCTTGGGGTGATCTATGACCGAGGTGTTGGTTATCCAATAAATGGTTCCCGAGGCAGCGATACCCACACCTACCTCCCAAATCAGTAAGAATAAAATTATAAAAAAAATACGTAATTTTTTTTAAAAATTAAACTTAATAACGGTAAAAAAATCTTTTTCAAATTAATAAGTCTTTTTAAAACATATTTTTTCCTATTATTTAAAGAAAAATATTTTTTTTTTAATAAAGCATGGTAGCTTCTTTACTAAGGTACTGTTGTTTTCTTATTTATATTCTCATTGAAAAGCCAAAAAACATTGTTTTTTACTTGGTTTTTTAATTCTTCATAACATGGTAAAACAAAAGTTTTTTCAACCCTGAAACGTGGTTTTTCATTTCTGAGACATGGCAACACTGTTATGTGGCGAAGACACAGCAGCAAAGCAATGATTTATTACAACTTATCACAGAAGCTCACGCGTAAATCATTATTGACATGCCGTTGAAAAAAACAACGATTAATACTTATTAACAGTACGCATTTATAATTGGTGTTTAATACAACCTGAGAAACTGTTGATTTGTAATTCAGCGGTGCAAAATTGATGTCGGATGTATTGCATATCCTGCAAATTGTATACGCAGAGTGGTAGACCAAAGTAAGATTTGTTATGAATTAATTTGAATGGTTATTGTGACAAAATTGCGGCGGTGATCTTTTTTTAGTAGTTGTGTTGAAATACAACAACGAAGTTTTTTCAAAGTATTGCCAAATATCTGATACCATCATCTGTTGGTATAATTAATATTAATTTATTAATGTAACAATAATGTTTTACAATAATTCTTAAGATCCTGTTTACGTAAATTTGTTGAATTGGAGGCACCATAAACAATAATAACAGAAAAATCTGCTAAAATATGTTATCATAGAAAAGGAAAATTAATCAACGTTTCGGCCAGCGTTACAGAGTCTACCATCAAGGTAGATGTGATACTGTAATGCTGTCCGAAACGTGCGTTTGCTAAATAAGAGGAAGCGCAACACGGCAAAATAACCCAAAAATAATCCCAACTATTCAGGTTTGGTAATATATTCGTTGGAATACTTGGTTTGTTAATAACTCGGTTGAAGTAACTTGTTATTTCCACGTAATATGCTTTTTTTAATAAAGCCGTGAAAAGTGATATTTTTAAAAATAGGAGAAATGCGATTTTAGTAATAATAATATAATAGTTTATTCCAGAATTGACGAATATAAAAATAGACAAAATAACAATACATGCATAAAGTAGAATAAAAACAGAAATGTAAAAAATATTATATATGAAAATATATGTAAATAACCATTTGTACGAGGGACCGTATCCCGTCTCCAATGTAGGGGGACTCCATCCAGGCAAGCATGGCAGTGATGATGGTATTCTTTAATTGACGTAGGCTGTGCCATAAGCTGCTCATAAGGTGAACATTTCCATACTGCAGTATGTCGGTAGGCACTTAGCCCTTTACCATATTTTGTCAGAAGGTAATCATATTGTCTACTTGCGATACAATTTAAATAATGGAATATTTCTAAACTTATCAGAAAATTAAAATGTGTTTTTAAAAGGTGATATAATTCGCTTTCAAATTTTATAAATCGAAACAAGCGTATCAATTTTGAGGTATAACATTTTGCATTCAAACATTAAAAAGTTTTGAAAATGGTTCACCTTACGTGTTTTCTAACTAAAATTACTGATAACGAAAAAAAAATAAAACACATACATATTTTATTGGACAAATATATTATTAATGTTATTATCACCAAATTGAAATTCGAAACTTCGGTTTTATATAGGTGTACATTACACTTCTTCTCTTCATTAACTCTTACATTTACATATAAAGCGTTGTGTATTCTCTTTCTAACACCATTTATATCACATTTTTCACTATGATAGTAAGGGATACACGACGATTTCTATGAAACGAATAAGGAACTTCAGTGAAAAATATTATGGCTTTAAAAAAATATGTTCATATAGACCAATATACGCCGATTCTGAATATATAAGTTTTATTACATAATATTTAAGGTAGAGTTTTTAAAAAATTATTGAAAAGTTCATTTTAAAATTTGTCATTAAAACACCCTGTCAAGTTGGTATTGCTGGATTTTGGCGGCGTGACGTCACCGCGTCCGCGTCACCTGGGTCAAAGTTGTATAGAAATCAATAGAAATGTAAGCGCAAGCCTTTCGACATTCCGTGTTATTGGTTTATAGAGAATTGGACATATAATAGTTTTTGTTTTTATTGAAACATTATTTAGGCCTAAATAATTCAGTGTCAAAAATATAGTATCTCTATTAGTTTATCTATATTATTTAAAATATTCAAAAACTCTAACTGTACAAAAAACGATCATAATTCCCAGTAAAACGCTCCAATGCTGAAATTCAAAATGGCGGGCGTCAAACAGCTGATTCCAGTTCCCTACAAAATTCATTCTTCGGTTTCCTTAATACTGATTTCGATTCGTAAAGCTAAAAAAATAATAATTTCAAACAATTTTTATACTACTCTACCGTAATAATATAGAAAAATATAATAATATAATAAATAAATAATTACACCTAAATAACGTTTTACTTATTGAACAGTTTCATTACTTCTTCCATACAAAATGATGACATCTGTTGAAAATAACTAAAACTTTTGGGCAGATGACGTCACAGGGCCAGATGACGTCACGGTTGTTTTCGGGAATCTTGAAAAATTAAAACTTTGACATTTATTTTAACTCTTAAAACTAACTATAAAAATAAAAATAAATATGCAGTTATTTAAGTTAGAAGGTCATTATTCTTAAAAAAAATAAAAAAAATTGACTGGAGTTCTCTATTGTTCCGAAAAGCGAAAAAATTAGCGTAACTGGTGGATTTTTTTTTTAAATTTTACTTATTTTTAGTGAAATTGGTCATAATTTACGAATTAATTAATTTTTTGTATTATAGATATAAAATTCCAAGCATACCTACTTAATAAAATGACTATTTTAGACTGTACATCCGTTTCATAGAATGAAAATATCCGGCGAACTTTCGAAAACATTGTAATACGTATTATAAAATCTAATATTCAATATGTTATATTTTTAACAAAAAATGCAATTAATAGACTTTGAGAAAGCAAAGAAAATGTTCATTGGTCGTTTATAAAAAAATACCGAGTGTTAGGAAACCGCGCTAACTTTTTCTAACATTCTTTCTCATGCCCGCGATGTGAAACTCGTTTCTGCGCCGTACGAGTTAGGTCAATGATATTGTTTGTACTCGCTAAGTACATCAACAATCAATGCTTTATTTCTGCTGCCCATTATTGCAATCAAACACACAAAGCAATGCTTCTCGACAGGACGCCTTTATTATCTTTGCTGTGGAATAATAATTTTTATGATATTTTGGAAGATTTCCTAGGAGGAATAAAGCAGAAAAATTAAAGTCCGTATGATCTATTCAAAAGCTCTATTAAACATTACTTTTTGTATTTTCACACGGTACTAAAAACAATACTTTAAACGAATTTCTACAAGGCTAACTTCAGACAAACCACGAAGTTTTGTCCGTAAATTTAAGGGGGTATTGTAGTCTAGAAGCACGAATTGTAGGTATTTTTTCAGGTATTCATTAAAAAAATCATAATTTTGTTACAAGCCATTATTTTACCAAATATTGATTAAACATTAAAGAATACATAAAAAAAATCAACCGAAAAAATCAAAAATTCAAAAAGTTACAGGGTGTTGAAGTGGGGGGTCTATCTAAAAAAAAATAATTCTTCATCCAAACAAATACGGCTAAAAATAGTAAAAATTGAAATTCTGTTATAATTCTAGTTCCCGCCATAGAGTATTATTGTACAGAGAAGGCTCACACCAAATTTCAAGCAAATTGGTTTAGTAGAATTTGAGATACCGTGTCAACAACCGTCTCGAAAAAAGTGATTTTGAGAAAAATACGTTTAAAATTTTGTTCTTTTCAGATTCTGGTTGAATTCCGTCTAAACCGCGACATTAAAATGGTTATAGCTTTTAAAATAATGCGAATTTAGAAAAATCCTTTTAAGGAGATATTTTTGAATATTTAAACTTTGGAAATATGAAGAAAAAAAATTGTTTTTTTCTAGACTAGAATACTGCCATAATGGCAGAGTTGTATCTTTGGCATTGAGAATTGATTTAGTTAAATCAACGGCCGGCGTCGTCCAGCGGTAAGTCTCTTGACTCGCATTTTGAAGGTCACGGGATCGAATTCCGGCGTGGCAAATAAATTTTATTTGATTAATTTGTGTTAATTCACAATTTATCATTTAAAATAATATACAGTATATTTGCGGCACGTTCTAGAGTGGAAGATACTCTCAGTATCGACCTGGTGTAAGACCACCATTCAAAATTGAAAAAATGTTTGAAATGGCTTTAGCCCTGTTTTATGACCAGGTCTGAATAGCCACGTACTTCCCACCTTCCTCTTCCCCGTCTCCTTCCCCTCCGCACTACTTTCAGCCTCACAACATACCCCAATTGGGGATGCAATAGTCTCACTGGCTCCAGGCGGGAGCAGTTGGGACTCTTGTGCGGTATTCATATAAAAAATATTGAAAAAAAACATGCATGTACTAATTTTGGATGTTTGTAAATGATGAGCGTTAGTTATTCCTGCAAGAAAAATTTCATGTTCAATGAACTCTAATTTGCGTCACTTTCAAAATTGGATTCAGTTCAGTTCATTCGGAATAATTCAGACAAGCGATATTGTGTGTATCAAAATTATTTTATTTTATTTATTCAATTAATAATGCTGTTTTTTAAATGCGTATGTATTTCTTTTGTTTAAATTTTTGACAGATTTCATGATTTCAAGGTGACTAGCGGTGTTCATTCGAAAGGTTAATTTTTTCATCTTCTCTAAATAATAAAATAATTTGTCAACAAAAAAATTTAATTCTCTTTAGTGTAAAGAAAACTTGACAATATTTGTATATATGTCAAAAGAAAGGCAATGATCCCGAGGAAAACATTTTATAAATATTTCAGTTTCACAAATCCAACAATTATAATATCCCGTGATTTTTCACGGCTGTGCGCTTAGGAACTAATACTAAAAGTTACAAAGTTTACATTAGATATGCCTAGCGATAGAAGAACGTATTGGTATCGATCAAGTCTTTGTAACTTATAGGTAACAATTTAATATACAAGGTAATATTTTTAACAAATTCGCTAACTTCAGATCATCTACATAAGAAATTTTGAAATGTGAAAAGATTTTTTAGGTATTGGAAGCCGGGAATTACTAAATACGAAGCCATAACCAATCTTTTACTGATCTTTCCCAAATGCTAAACGAATGGCATTAATTATTTATTATTTAAACTCTTGAAAAAATACTATTCGAATGGTATTCGGGCTCAGCACATCACTCATGTAAAAGAGATCAACGCACGCGTTTCGGTTTGAAGAACTCAAAGTTCAAACATTAAATACTAAAATAGAATTTTAAACCCATCCATTATTATTCAGTTCAGATGCTGCATTGTAAAATTTAAAGCCTGCTTCCCCATCTTCCTCTTTCCCATCTCTTTCCCCTCCCCCGTTGAGCTTCACAACATACCTTCGTTGAGGAAGTCATATATCACTGGCTCCAGACGATTGGGAGCGTTTGATGCTATTTTGCGGTACTTAAATATAAATCATTAATTTCAATATTGTACAGAACATGTCTTACAAAAATTTAATAGAACAAAAATGTATCAAAATAAATGGAAAACTCACGGTACGGTAACATTATAATTTTAATTATTTTGGTGCAATAACTTATATTTTACAAAATGTGGCTTATCCTTGAGGCGCCCCCTTTTTAAGACACAAAATTCAATAAGACGAAGCAATAAATTTTAATAAAATACATGAAGGCGGAAATGAAAAACCATATATTAAAATCGGCATAAAAACAATATATTATGAGTGTATATACGATTATGTATGATGATGTGTGTTTTATAATGGTATGGTTTGTTATGTGTATTATTTTATTCCTTTAATATTTGTAATATTGCCTTTTTGTTTTTTAATCCATCTTTAACTCTGGTCCGCCATCAATGGGATAAGGTGCTCCCATAGCCGTTGTGCCCATATGATGTATAGAGTGCCTTAAAGAGTCGGAGATGTGTGAATGCGGTGAGGCGCAGACCACCGAACATGTGGTCAACGAATGCCCGCTCCATTCATTCCCCGGCGGGATTGATGAGGTCCACAGGGCAACAAGGCCACAGGGCAACAAGGCCACAGGGCGAATTTAAACTGCAGATTATATTAAGAAATATTTGTACCAGTCTGAAGATGACTTTAACAGGTTGTAGCAGGTCCGATTCGAGCCGCGGTCAACAGTGGTTGTGTGTACCTTACCTATTGCTTAGTGCCGTTCGCCCGTTCCCGTGCCTCATACAGATAAGAGATTATTGTTACATTTTATTTAATTCTGTTTATCGTATACTTATTTGTTTGCATTCCTACTTACGGCTAATCCGTTTTTGTTTGTACAGTCAATGAAATAGACTGCGTATTATTTTTTCAGTTTAATTTTTAAAAGTTAAGTTTTTTTTTATACAATGGAGGAAGACGAAGATAGACCTCCCGACCCAGGATCGATATTAGATTTTTCTGATTCGGAATCTACCACTAGCCAGGCTTCTATTACGCTTCCATCTCGTAAACGACGACCATCGCATAGCCTTTACATCCCATCGAAAATTAAAACTATACCGCCGATTCAACAAACCTCGACCTCTAACGACCTTAACCCCAATAGTAACACCCAGACAAGTACTTTAGCTAGCGATAATACAAAAAGTACTGACTTACTTTATCCTGCTTCCGCTTCCGGTCCTTTTATCTTAACTGTTCAGAGAACTGAACAAGGAAAACTTATTCATCCTTTAGATTTTGGAAAATTCTTATTTGACTCAAAAAATAATAACCTTGGTATTGTTAACGGTTCAATTAAACCGGAAGGGCGATATAAATTATCTATCGAGTTTAATACTGCCGCTTCCGCAAATGGATTTGTAAAAAAAATTGACTCGCTCTCAAACCATAAATATAAATCGTTCATCCCGTCATTTAACCTTACGAGAATGGGTCTTGTTCGAGGAATACCCACGGAGATCCCAGAGGCTGAAATTGTTGATGCTTTGAATAATTCCCAAGGAACCCCGAAAGTAATAAAAGCACGTCGACTGAACTACAAGGATTCTACTGATGGGAACACGATCTGGAAACCTTCCCAATCTGTTGTTGTTACATTTGAGGGACAATCCCTTCCGTCTCGTGTGTTTATTTATTATACCTCGCTTCCCGTCGAAGTTTATAAATTTCCAACTGTTCAATGCTTCAATTGCTGCCGGTTTGGACATACAAAATCCGTATGCCGCTCCCCTCCACGTTGTTACTTTTGCGGAGAAGGTCACCCATTTGATCAATGTCCAAAATCTTCCAATAATCCCATTTGCATTAACTGTTCGGGTGCACATACCGCGGTCAGTCTAGCCTGTCCGGAATTGACAAGACAGAGGAACATAAAACATAAAATGGCTACCGACAACATTTCGTACTTCCAGGCCTCAAAGTTATTCTCTCCTGCGAAAAAATCATTCGCAGAGATGACATCGTCCTCAGCTCCTTTCCAATCAACCACCTTTTTAAATTCAACGTCATCTTCTCACAGAGAAACCATTCTCAAGCCAGTCAAACCCAACCCAAAATATACTCCTTACCTTGATAAAAAACAATTGAATAATATTTTGACCAGCCCGAATGGGAATGCCAAATCTCGGACCCCCAATGGGTGTGCCATTAATAGTAATACATCCCCTCCTGCTCTCCCCGAAATATTGAATAATAATTCTTTTATACAAACTTTAATTACCCTTTTAATTTCTATCCTTACAAACAACAATACTGTACCGTCCAACGCTGCCGATTACATTAAATCTTTATTATCTTGCCTCCCCAATGACTTCGAAACTGAACAAAATTCTTCAGTGGAACAGTAGAAGCCTCTTCGCTAACAAATCTGACCTAATTCAGTTACTCGACGAACACGACGTTTCAGTGGCCGCCATTTCTGAAACGTGGTTAAAACCCTCCTTTCACTTAAGAATTCCGGGTTATTATTGTCTCAGACACGACAGACCGGATGGTAAAGGCGGCACGGCTCTGATAATCCATAATTCTATCCCGTTTAAACAAATTAATATACATACTCCCTCCGACGATATCCAGATAATAGCAGCTGTCTTATCTGATATCACAATATTATCAATATATATTCCTCCCTCTACCACTTTTATTGAAAATGAATGGGCACCAATCTTAACCCAGATTTGTTCCCCTTTTATGATCCTTGGAGATTTTAATGCACATTCCCCTTCTTGGGGTAGCAAAATAACAAATCGTTCTGGCCGCAATCTTTTAGATTTTATTGATACCCATAACCTATGTTTTTTAAATGACGGATCTCCAACCAGATTCACCCCCCCTCATCAACGGAAAAGTGCCGTTGATTTATCTCTTTGTTCATATTCGTTAGCATCTAAATGCTCTTGGGACATCCTAAACGATCCCCTCTCTAGTGATCATTTTCCAATTATAATCCGATTCCAACATCAATCTAACACTTATCCTCCACCAGTTAAAAATAATCTCAAATTTAGAATAAATGATGCGAATTGGAGCACTTTCTCTTCTGAACTAGATAACCTTATTAATTTAAAAAAAAAATCATCCCCGGGAGACATCAGATTGCAATGTGAGACGTTTCCCTCTATGGTTATAAATGCAACAGAAAAATCCATCCCGAAACGCAATGCGAACATTAAAATAAAACACTCTACTCCGTGGTGGGACGAGGAATGCACTCGCTCCGTCAACTCTCGTAAAAAAGCAATTTCCTCTTTTCGTAAGTGTATGTCACTAGAAAATTTTTTATCAGTTAAAAAAGCCCAGGCAGAAACCAAACGAATTTTGAAAAATAAAAAACGCGCTGGATGGCGGAAGTTCTGTGAGAACCTGTCTCCGGAAACTCCCCAATCTTCAGTTTGGTCTAGCTTAAAAAAATTCGGATCATCGTATTCTCCGCCGAGAACCAAGCATATATCAGAAGAAATTCTTATAGGATTTGCGGATAAAATAGCCCCCCCATCAGTGGCCGGATGTGAAGAAATGCCTTCTATTAAGCCATATCCATCTCACTCTAACTGGCTAGATGCTCCTTTCTCCATTGATGAGATGAAACTAGTAATAAGAACCCTTTCTGACTCTGCTCCGGGTCCCGATGGAATACTTAATAGTTTCATTAAATCATTTTCTGATATGGCGGTTGAATATTTCTTATCTCTTATTAATAATATGTTTGAAACAGGACTAATTCCGGATGATTGGAAAACTCAAAAAATCATTCCCATTTTAAAACCTGGAAAAAATCCATCTGAAATTTCGTCTTATCGGCCTATTGCTCTTTCATCATGTTTGATGAAAGTAGCGGAGCGGTTGATGAAGAACAGATTAGAGTGGTTTGTTGAAAGTCAAGATATTATCTCACCAAATCAGTATGGTTTTCGGAAAAAGAAATCTACAATGGATAATTTAAGTTTGTTCACAACTGATATCCGAGTTTCCCAATCCCTAAATTCTTATACATTGGCCACATTCCTTGACCTTTCATCAGCTTACGATGATGTTTTACTGAATGTTTTGAAAGAAAAGCTAATTAAAAAACAAATCCCCCCGAAATTAGTCCAATTTATTATTAATTTGCTCTCAGATAGGTCCATTATTATTGAGTCTTCCTCTAAATGCTTAAGGCGCAAACTATGGAGAGGTTTGCCCCAGGGTTCTGTTATTAGTCCTCTGTTGTTTAATATTTATATAAGCGACCTAGACTCAGTAATTCCTTTTTCTATCAAGCGTCTTTACTTTGCGGATGATATCCTTATATATTTGTTACATAAAAATATTATTCTTGCAGCTAAGGAAATGAATTTGGCTTTACAATATATTAAAAGCTGGTTGTCATTAAATGGGATGAATCTGGCGGCATCTAAAACAAGGGTCGTGGCTTTCACGCGCAAAAGAAAAATTCCCCAATTCTCAATTTCTTTTGATAATGTGCCTCTACAAACCGCTACTCAAATCAAATTCCTTGGTCTTCTTTTGAATCATAAACTTTCCTGGCTTCCACACATTCAGATAATTTCTACAAAGTGTGAAAAGGGACTTAATATGATGCGAGCAGTTTCCAGAGTATGGTGGGGATCTCATCCTACCACTCTTAAATTAATGTATAATTCCCTAGTTCGGAGCCACTTGGATTATGGCTCATTTCTTTTTGACCCACTCCCTAAATATCTAGATAAGAAAATGGAAAGAATTCAATCAAAAGCCCTCAGAATGATTATTGGAGCTATGAAGTCTTCTCCAATTAATGCGCTTCAGGTGGAATGTGTGGAGCCTCCATTATATTTCAGAAGGCAATTCCTTGCCAATAAATATATTTTCAAGGCTTTATCGTTATCACATCATCCTATTAAACAAAGTCTTAATAGGTTAAGTGTTAATTTGAATTCTAACAAAAGATTGAGAGAAAAACAATGTTTTCCTCTCTTAATTAAAAGTTTTCATCTCTATAATTCTCTATCATCTTCCCTCCAATATCTTCAAGAAGTTCCCAATCTTCCTATATACAATATTCCATTTAAGGCAATCACTTTTATGCCGAACACAATAACATCAGTCTTTCGGAAGAATATTTTATCTTCCCCAAATAAATTTCAAAATGTGGATGATTGCTTTAAAAGCATAGTGGCTTCGAAATTCCCTGGATTTTCCATCCTTTTCACGGATGGTTCCAAATTTGAAAATAAAAGATGTGGAGCATCTATATATAGTCCAGAATTCAACATCAATCTCACTTATAAATTACCGAAAGAAGCTTCCATATTTACAGCCGAATGTTTTGCAATTGAACAAGCGCTAAATCAAATTCAGGTTCTCAACATTCATCGAGCCTTACTATGTACTGATTCGCTAAGTGCTCTAACTAAAATTAGGTCAAATATTTTACGTTATCCGGAAGACAATATTATATGTAAAATAAAAAATCTTCTCAATTCTCTTAGTGAATCTGGGTTTGAGACGATATTGGCCTGGGTCCCTGCCCATTTGGGTATCGAGGGTAATGAGATGGCCGATTTTCTCGCCAAATCTGGTTCAGATTCCGGAACTATTCCACTAAATTTTAGAATTCCTATATCCGATGTCTTTCCGATTCTTAAATCCAATATGACTCGTGCCTGGGAAGAAAATTGGGCAGTCTCCAAAATAAGAACTGGATCTTTCTATGCGGGAATTCAAAACCATATCCCTGCTAAGCCATGGTTTCACGGTAAAAAACTTTCAAAACGATTCATTTCATGTATCTCGAGAATGAGAATTGGCCACTGTTCAATTGCATCTCACTTGTCTAGAATTAGAGTTTTAGATGATCCGTTCTGCCAGTGTGGTGTGGAAGAGGAAACCCTCGACCACATTTTCTTTAACTGTAAAAACCATTCATCTTTCAAGAACATATATCGCCGGCTTATTAAAATCACACACCAGTCCCCCCTTAATATTTCATACCTTTTATCTCTTAACAATTCTCGTGTTCATACAGCTTTATGTAAGTTTATTAACCTGAATGAATTCAATATTTAATTTGTTTTAGTGATCTAAATGAGTCCAATATTTAATTTGTTTTATTATTTTCCCATTAGATTAACCGAAATTTCTTATCCATTTTAAATATTACCGGCACAAAGCACTCTCTCCAGGGTGAATTGCCTAAAACAAAAAAAAAAAAAACAGGTTGTAGTCACCGGTTACGGTCAAAAATAAATTAAGTGAAAATAAGTTTCATATGTGTTTTATTATATTTTTATAATGGAATTCCACCACAAATTGTCAGAATCAGAATGAGAAATATTTTTTGAACTTGTAGGTACTATCATGTAGAATCCCAAAGTTAGTGCACTTTATAAAACACTTTATAGAAGCATATTTTTATTTTTATTTTATTTTATTTATTATGGAAAATCAACAGATATTTTACACTTATAATAATAATAATAATAATATACATAATATCTAAAGACAGATTTTCACATAACTAAAATTATAATTAAAAAGTAAAACAAAAAAGTAAGGGTCCTGTACCCGTAAGAAACAAAAACAAAAATACAAAAATTATTAAAAAAAAAGATATAAAAACACAATATAAACTATAGTAACCTGCTTACTAAATTTCAAACATATCTTTATTGGAATGTAATTAACCTCTACCTACTACAAATTTATAGTACACAACTGCTAACCTTGTACAAATCGCAAGTGCGCCCCACGGTTGAAATTAACGGCCACCTCTGGTCTGGAGCTCCAAAATACTTGAAAAATACCCTCCATTCTGTGCAGAAACGGGCGGTCCGTTTGACAGATTCTTCCACCTTAAAGAATGGATTGCAATCTTGCACAGGCGTTGCGTCGGGTGGGAATGCTATCCCTGTTCTACCGGCATTTCAATGTAAGATGCTCTGAGGAACTAGAATGTAAGATGTAAGATACATTTCAATGTAAGATGCTCTGATCCCTTCGGCACCGGTGTATAGTCGGGAGACACGCCAAACGCGCGCCCAACTTATGTACACGCTTGACATTTGTCACATGTGAACGGGTCGTTTTTTCGACTCGTTCTTGAATTCAACGGCTCGGCTATGGAACGATTTGCCGGCCTCTGTGTTTCCTCCCTCCATCAACGTGGGTCTCTTCAAGAGCAATGTTCATTCCTTCCTCTGCTCAAAAAGACCCTCCACCCAGCATCTCAGATGACATAGGCCCTGAGTTATTAAAATAACTAACCCTAAATTATTTTCCTCAGGGCCTCCTGTGTGGAGTTAATGTAAACAAAAAATTCTACCTTTCCTTTTTAAACAATTATTAAAAATATATGTATTGCTACATATCTAAATTGCCCCTTCACGTTCCTACTTTTGTAAAATTCTCTTAATAATTTCCGAATTTTACTTCAGGACATCCGTTGAAATTTTTTTATCTTGATATTTGTGAATAATGTAGCCAGAAAACAGAGTATATGTATATTTCGTAAGTTCAATATAAATGCCCATTTTCAAAACTGCTGTTTTTCTAGTGATGTATTGCTCCGCATGTTCTTGGTACATTGTGAGAGGCAAAGTGGTCACGAGGAAAGTACGGTTTCTTCATTAAGAACACAAATATTTACCAGGATCTGGTCAATATCAAGGTTGGCGATGGAAAACAGTTAGTTTTCCAACACATTTGAATGAGAAAGTTTTCGCAACAAAGGAATCGTTTTGTACTTGAAAAATTGTTTGACCTCCAAAAATAATTTTTCAAATAACTGTGCGACGTCTTCCACTCCATTAATGCTTACCACAATAAGTCCATTTCCACTTTCGACTGCATTCCTTTGTTCGCAATAGTTTCGAGAAGTCACCTTCGTGGTTTTACTTTTCACCAATTTTATTGTTGTTTGGTATTTTAATGTCTTGTAAATCATGGAATATAGCACACGAATTTTTCTTTATGACAGTAAGGTAAATTTGCAAAAGGTCTGCTAATTTTATTATTAATTTTGTTTTACTAAATGTGGAGCGTTTTCACAAAGAGAAATATCTACCACAAACCGTTTATTTAATTCTTACTCTCTATAATAGGTCTCTAATTTAGTTTTTCAACAATCATTATCCTGCTTTATGTGTAATAGAAAATGATAAATGTTGGTTGGTAACGTCTAGTCTTGCAGAAAAGTCAATATTAAAAATAAAATATTCATACTGGGATGCAAGTATGGACTTGCATAAAAGTCAATATCTATATACATATATAAAAATCAAAATTTGTTTGTTTCTGGGTTTGTATATATATTTATACATATATGAGGTGTATGCGTTGCTAAACTATTCATACGATTACGATTAAACTTTGGGGATTCGATGTGCGCATGCCTGCGATGGTTTCTACATACAAGTATATTATAAATCAAAATATGTCTGTTTCTGGGTATATTATATACGTGATTATTTGAGATTATAAACGTGATTATATTTATCTGTATGATCTGTATATATTTATATACGTGATTATTTGAGATTTATGTTGTTTGCTAAACAATGAATGAATGAATGAATGAATGAATGGATTAAAAATGAATGAATAATTAAATGAATGAGTGATTGAATGAATGAATGAATTAATGATTGAATGAATGGATGAATGAATGATTGAATGATTGAATGAATGAATGATTGAATGAATGAATGATTGAATGAATGAATTAATAATATAAGGAATTAATGAATGAATGATTGAACGAATTAATGAATGATTGAATGAATAATTTAACGAATGAATGAACTTCTTTATTAAGTGGTATAAAAACGCATGCCGGGAACTCGCTATTGTACGTAAATGTCAGTATTTAGTAAATCGAATAATGTAATAGAAATTACATACTCTAAAATGCTAATATTATAAATGCGAAAGTGAGTGTGTTGGTTTGTTACGCTTTCACGCCTAAACCACTAAACTGATTTTAAAAAATTTTCACCAATAGAAAGCTACATTATCAGCGAGTAAAAGAAGCGGTATATAATGGTAAGCTCTGGCGTTATGAAATTTGTAAAAATGAAAATGTGTGTATTTCATATATTTTTGCAGCAGGAAGGAAAGTTGTATAATAATTTGTATAATTTTGTATAATAATTAGATTTAACATATCTTCTATAATTTGCGACAGCTTTATTTTTTCTCTTGTCAAAAGAATACTTCCTTGATTTTGTTTCCAAAGTATAAATTTGCTATTTCGTTCTTTAATAAGTTTATCAAGTTAGGCATCAAACCTTGGAGTAATGTTTGATCTTTTGTTTTTTTTTTATTTTAAATTATTAGGATTTAGAAAAAAAATGTTGGCTATTGATGTCAAATATATATTTTTTTAGTGACATTCATCCTAATTGAATTTATATGGCTTTAAGCGTGTTTGGTGACTCGATCTGAATAGCTAGGTATTTCCCCATCTTCCTTTTCTCCTTCCCCTCTTTGCTGCCTTCAGCCAACATATCCCAATTGGGGATATCATAGTCTCACTGGCTCCAGATGGTTGGGAGCAATCGAGACTCATGTGTAGATTCACATTTAAAAAATTGTGTAAACTTTTAATATAAATCGGATTATGAATATACTGACAATATTTTAATTCCTCTTACTTCCATCACAATAAAGGTATAAATAGGTACACTAAAATATTAAACAAAACACTAAACTTTTTCATATTTATTAATAATAAGAACTTATAATATACTCAAATATTTTTTTTTCAGTTACTAATAATAAATATGTTACAATATTTTAAACTAATTTAGATTATCTAATTACTCTTCAGACAAATTCAATTGTAATTTATAGTTTACTAAATTGGTAAGCTTTTATTGACAAGGGGAAACCTTTGGAAATAACTCTTAACTTCTTATAATTTTATATAATCCGTTGATTGAAATATATCACGTAGTTGAACGAGTTAGTAAACGTTGATACGGAAATGTTGATAGATGTCGCTAGTTACTCTGCTCATACAGCGCAGGAAGAAAATAAGCACAGTCAATTTTTCTAAATATTAAGATTTCTCAAGTACAGAACTGCAGACATATGTGCAGTAAACGGCTTCCTAATTGTAGATATTTTTAATACAAAAAAGCATGATTTTAAATAAATATGTAATATATTTTGCAGCAGGTAACGAAATGTTTACAAAAGTAACTTTCTTGTACATTGGATATGTTTTTAGATCTTCACGGCCAAATGTATTTTCATTATTTGTTTTTGGCGTATTATGCCGTGATGCGCTACCTTCTTCTTTAGCCAACGTTTCGGACAGCGTTACAGTGTCAGATGTATAATTGTGACACAATGTGGAATTATGACACAATTACACATTTGCCCTGACGATGGACACTGTGACGCTGTCGGAAACGTTGGCTAAAGAAGGAGGTGGCGCAACACGCCATAACACCCCAAAAACAAATAACGAAAATTCTTGAACATTGATTAAAATTTAAAATATGTCCTTTAAATTTGGATGCTGTTACTCCTGAAAGGTTTTATAAAAAAATATTAATAAATTATTCCAACTACATAGTGCTAAGTCAGTATATAAGTATGTAAGTAATTAAGCTTTTTAATTCACTGTGTTCAACGTGAGATGTAATATTTTCATTTTGGTTAGATATGGTTCTAACTCCACTTAACCTTGTTCTAATATCTTATTTTAAGGTTAAATCTTGTAAAATATTTTAGTTAAACAGATTTTTAAGAAAATATTTAAATAGAGCACATACAGTATACATACCATTTTAAAACACACCTAAACGTGCAGATATAACCATATGCAACCAGCTTTGGAGTGATAGTTCATTACGTATGGTTCTGCTAGGTTTATATTTCCCTAATGCCATTCCAAGCTAGGTCCACGTTCTAATTAAATGCTTTCCTTTAAAATATGTTAAACTAAAATATTTTATACAAGATCAGAAAATCAGAATTTGTTAAATAGATTATAAGAATTCGTCTTTGCAAACTTTGACACCTTAGAACATTGTAAGGCAAAGTTAAAACCCTATCCAACTAAAGTGATGAACTAAATATACTGCGCCTCATAGAAACATCAACCGTCAGATACAAACTAAATGCTAATTGCAAAAGGTTCAAAGTGATGTTAGAAACTTGTAAAATAAATCGAAGCTTGATGTTAGAACTTCGTCTTATGAGTATCTATGGAAATACAACACTGATCGCTTTGAAAATTATTTGGGTTATAGAAATGAGCAAAAGAAATGTTTTGCATTCAAAGATCATTTTTAACCCCCGACACAAGGAGCGGTGTTATAAGTTTGACGTGTCTGCGTGTCTGTCTGTCTGTCTGTCTGTGGTATTGTAGCTCCTAAACGAATGGACCGATTGTGATGCTTTTTTTTGTTTGAAAGCTGACGTAATAGAGATGGTTCTTAGTTAAATTCATGAAAATCTGTTCAGGCGTTTTAAGGTTATCAGCCTTTTTTGTTTCGGGGGTTTCTTAAAATTTTGTAAATTTTACTTATTGAAAATATCCTTTAGAACCATGTTCAACTGAGGTGACGATATAATGGAAATATAAACTTGGCTTTAAACGGCGTCAATCTCTTTTATTTATTTACTTTACGAATTTTTATTTACAATTTTTTTTATCTTTTGCTAAGATTCGTTATAATTCTTTTCTTATAATTTTATTATTTTTTTTCATTTACAAATATTTGTTGCTTGTAATTGCTACTTCACTTTCAGTCAACTTTCAAGATAAATTCATTTCGGCGTAAATGGCGTCGGGTAAATCATAATATTTACATATTTGTGTGCATTATATCGAATACAAAATGTTTGATATGAGTTATCTTTACTAGATTTTACCTACATCGTAACAAAGATATTATTAAAAAAAAAATCGTAAATTCATGGCAGAAAAAAAATTGCTACTTATGATTCATGAGCGGTTCCTTATTCCTACATAAGATAAAATTACGTTATCTAATCAGTCTTATAAATTAGTACACACTCGTATTTATATTATATTTTCCAGTTTGTTGTTAATTTTTATCAAGATCTGAACATCTGTTGATATTTTTATTAATTATTATGATATTACAATCAAATCCAGCATCGATTATATTTGTTTATTTTTTTTTCAAAGTGTGCATCTTGCATAAGCGATCTTTCGTGTAGATATTAGATAACACTAAAGTTTCGCGCAATTTAACACGTTTTCAAAAGACTGAACTTTAAGGCCAAAGTCATTACAGCATTCAAGTACACAGGTATCAGCTGTCGGTGTTTAAGGTATTAGCTTGTTTTATTTATACTTAACACACAATTGAACATTTTATCACTCTTGTAGAGCAATAATTAAACGTGCGAGTGATTATTGCACCAAGTCATGCATAATGTGCACTTGTAAATCATTTTGTTCCAGTTTTAATCATTAACAATAGTTTGTCTGGCCTTACCACACTGACGGTGTTGTTTGAAGCTGGTAATAAACTCAAACTCGCTAATTTGAAAGTTACGTCTCGGTAAAGTACGAACTCGGGATGTTTATTCAGAGCATTTGCACATCCCCGTTAATAAATGGATAACGATCCTACTTCAATGCGCTGGTCAAACTTTGACTCCATAATGTTTGCAATCACGATCCACTAATTTTAACTCGATGTGCGTAATTCACGAAAATATCGGAACGGCCATTGGATTTGAACAGAGTAAATAATTAAGTTGATCAAACAATGTTCCAAAGACCCTGAGTTGAATGAAATCGGCTTGCAGTTTCTCCACTCAATAATTCCACCAACCAGAAAATTAGACATAAAAAAGCTTTATTGTATTGAATAAGAAAACAAATATAATCCTATCATTGGAGAAGAAGATAACAATAATAATCTAAACGAAAATACGAAAGAGAACAAGACATAGAAAAAGACAATGTTCACAACTGGAACTTCTCGTCTAAACGGGATATGCGCGTTAACCAATTTCCCTATTGCCACATTCTGTCAAACCGTCATATTTTTCAATCTCAAATTTCAAATTTTAGAATTAACAATGTTAACTTCAACTAATTCTTTTTTCCATATTATGGGGATTACCCTTTTTATTGGAAACAATCATTCTAAGACTTGGTTTGTAACCTGGATAGCGTCTCGGATAAATAAATACGAATTTATGCATATGAAATATTAATATAATAAAAATATAATATAATATGAACACAATAATTCTTCTTCTTCAATGATATATTACATTGATGGGAATAACCTTCAAAAGTTATAAAAAGAGAGTTTTTCTTATTAAAAATTAAATATAATCTTATTAGTGAAATTAATGAATCCCAAAATTCGTGACTAAAATAGGATTAAATTATTATCGAAGAAAGCAAACACTCTGTGGCTTGACATTTTACAGAATGAAACAAGTTCTTTGTATAAAACCATTTTATTATAACAGTTTATATGTTTATTGTCCTGAAGAAGGTCGAGCTCGACCGAAACCGGTCGACGAATATAAATTCAAATCAAGTGGTTTTATACAAAGAACTTGTTTCATTCTGGATTAAATTATAGTACTTTCTCCTTGTTCTGATGATTTCACAAGATGCTTTATTAAAAATAGCAAACGCTTTATTGTATTGGAAAAATCAATTTGAAAATATTAATTTTTTTTTAATTTTTATAGTTTTTGACTCCACATATTGTGACTATTTACAAATACGTGACTTCTTTTAGAATGCCATGTTGAGGGTCATTTTAAGAAAATTATGAAGTGAACTTGGATGTAAAATAGATCCATGCTCTATGGGGGAAGAAATACAAAAGTCAGAAAATCATTCCGAAACCAAGCTGCTTAGCTCAAGAATGAGTCGTCATAACGTTCAGAAATGTCAATCATGCGTTTGACGTAGCTCTCACTTATGCCAAAGGGGTCAATGATCCTACACTTCATTGGCTTCATCTCCCAATTATAATTATAATAAGCCTTTCATTTCTCGCAAATAGGTATCTTACAGAGTTATAAAAAAGTATAATTAATGCTGTATACAATCTTGTTGAAAAATGTAATATGGGATATTAAATTATTCGTTTGCAAGAACCCCTCTCTCAGGCGAAGGTGAAGGCCTCCTCTAAAAAGAAATATCAACCATGCGTTTGGCGTAGCTCACACTTATGCCAAAGGGGTCAATGATCCTACTCTTCATTCGCTTCTTCTCCCAATTAAATACTGATAAACCAGAAAAATACACTTTTCTCATTTCAATTTAACGATAAAAATTAACGTTCCTTCCGATCTAATGATCTCCTTTGTACGTCTACGTGGATAACTGCATGACGCCAATGAAAAAAAAACAAAAATTAAACAGTTTTACATAGGTATACGAAAAATAGAGATATAATATATTTAATGAATTAAACTAGGTGTCATTGCATAGTGCAAGTAACAGCATTAAAAAAACAAATATTTTTTATCAGGCTTATTTAAACATATAATTTGTGATGTTGGTCTGGCATGACATTGGAAGATAACAACCAGCATTGTGAAGTAATCATGCTCTAAACGCCGGTACTGGAATGACCTAACATTATTTTTAAAGTGCATAGAAAGATATCAAACGCACTAGCTTTATGGCCTGAGTAATCGCAGCCGAGCCAAGGTTTGCTTAATAATTTAGAACTAATGTATTGTAATTTTTCATGTTATCATTTTCCTTGAAATAGTTTGTTCAGGTACTTGTAATTCTACCCGCGTACGTCATAATTTATGTTAGTCCTAAGAATTTTGTAAAATATGCTATTCAGCTTTGAAACACGAGTGCGTAGAAATCAAGTAATGAATAAGGTGATTTTCAAAGGATTTTCACCCTTCGGAGTTGACTTAGTGATTCTAGATTACGGTCGCGTCAGTGTGATTTTAAGATATATTTGTTAAGAGTTTCTTAAATTTATTTTATTTTATTTTATTTCATTCTACACGCCCATGAAGCTTCTATGTTGGGTAAGACCGGTCAATGGCTGAGTGGGCATCGCGTTTGGGTCCAATCCGGGCGTCGCGTGTTCGATTCCTCGGCTGGCTAAGTCCTCCATCACGATACAACCAACATTTTCCGCTTATTGTGGTGGTAGTAGGAGATTTTCAAAAATTGTTGGGTTATTCGTAACCCGGGAATGTTTATCTTTCTTTAAAAAAAAAAAATTATGTTGACATTTTTATTTTTTTATGCAAGGGTTAGTAATAAATAATGGATTGTAAAAAAGTATTTTTTACAATACGGAGGTTTAAATAAAATAATAAACAAATTCAGAGTTTGCAATTCACACGCGATAGAAGTGAAACCTTCAGAAAATTAAAGTAGACAAGAGTGGGACGACTACAAAGTAGTGCAAAGAGGAGACCGATAGGCTAAGAAGCGCCACAGATTTTTAACCAAAGAGACCTGGAGCCTTTATATTAATCATTCCAAAACGAAAAATCAGCCTGACCCTGACCGCTACACAATGTCAGCTTGTTTTGATGAATATTCCGTTTCTGTGATCTACTTGGATCTTTGTCTTTTGTCCCAAAGCGGTGCTCGACCAGATTATTCGAGCACAGCACACTCACCCGTAATGACTCTAATCCGCGAAAAGAATTCATTTACCCTTGAAAACAAGTTGACATTTTATTGTATAGAAATTATTTAAATAGCTTATATAGTTTGAAACTTAAATTATTTGCAAATAATTATTCATATACCCTTCTACAGAATCAATTTCCCTTCGAAACTTAAATTGTGTGTAAATTGTACTACTCTTGTGTTTCATATTTTTTATTGTTTTGTTTTTGTTATAAATTGTTTTTTTATGTTTATTTCAGTTCATTAGGAAAATAAACAGTTTTACATATTTCATTTAAAAAATCTTGTTTATTGGTTTGCATAAGCCAGTTTCTCAAAAAGATACATATTATTAGATATGGTCTGTCATTGGTCATTGGTCCCTCCCAGGTGGTTCGCTACGTTTGGTGACTTAGCAAGGGTTCCCAGATTCATGGGATGAGGTTTGTCTAGGTATTGGCGGCGAATGCTTTTGCTCACCTACTGCGTGGCAAGCAGGATCAGAAGAGACTGGTTTTAGCCGTGTTTGGAGATCAGATCTGAATGGCCAGGTACTTCCCAACTTCCTCTTTCCCATCCCTTTCCCCTCCCCACACCTTCAGCCTCACAACATACATCAATTGGGGACGCAATAGTCTCACTGGCTCCAGACGGCAGCAGTTGGGACACTTGTGAGGTATTCACATAAAAAATAAATTAAATACTGAATAGGCATTTAAGATAACAAGGGAGCAATCAGTTAAAATTGGTGGAGTATTTTGGTTAAACCTGAATATCTCAGTCGTAAGAGATTTCACTCATATTTTTTTTTAAAGAAAGAAACATTCCCGGGTTACGAATAACCCAACAATGTTTGAAAATCTCCTACTACCACCTAGAAAGCCGAAAAATTTTGCTTGTGTTGTGATGGAGGACTTAGCCAGCCGAGGAATCGAACACCTAAAAGGTGGCTGAATAGATCTTCATAGAACTGTCCTTTGTTCCCAAAATACCCAGTTCTTGCGTACATAATCTATCTGTCACACCGAGACAGAAGTGCTGCCTACCAGGGTGGTGCAATCATTATATAGAATCGAACATGGCTGTAGTCTTCTTCAGTAGGAATGGCCAACTCAATTGTAGCCGAAATTGATTTTTTCCGCTATAAATAGTCTCGTGTTAACGAAATCAAAAATGTGTGTAAGTAGTAAGGCCTCATTTATTTATTTTTAATACATGAAAAATCAACTTTTTTTAATATTATTTGCACACTCTTTTTTATATTGATAAAATAATAATTTTTTTATATAAATAAGAGATAACATTATCTAAATGCAATTTATTTATTTTTTACAACATTTTATTCCATAAATATAATCCATCAAATTTTAAATTATTTTAAAATTATTTAAGGTGACACTTAAGGCCCGTTAGTATCCGTTCAAAAAAAAAGAAGTAGAGATATATAAATACGAATGTTAGAGGGAGCGCGCTGATATTAAAAACGATAATATTTAAGCGTAAATTGTGAAAATGTTTAATAAAAAACGACTCGTTTAAAATAGAACAAAAATCTCGTAGGGAATGTCTAAAATAGCATTTGAAGGAACATTCCTTTCGGAGTATACGTTGCGATTTTTTCTGTAGAGGAAATTTCATATAATTACTGTTTCGGCGTGGGAATGTATAGATACGAGTATTATCTTCAAGAATAACATATATTGTTTGAAAATCTATATATTTTAGTAAAATGTGTACTAAATCCTTAGAAATGCGGGAAGCCGGGCCTTTAGAGAATTCAAAATCTACTCTTTCGTAAATGGCGCGGTCTAATTGTTTTAGGGAAAAACACTTTTTAGAAATTAAAAAAAAAAACACTTACATAAAAATAACGTTACGTTATGCTTTAAAATATTAAGATGAATTAATTGTTTGCGCCCTTATATATACGCAAAATGAATACGAATTTTTATTCATATTCGAGTTTTGTCCATAAACAAACTGAAATCTTTCAAGAAGGGTTAACAAATACAATATTGACTCGCTCCATCTATGAAAGAGTAGAATATGAATTCTTTCAAGTATCACCTTAAACGTGGCCGGTGATAATGTTCCACGTAATAAGGTTCCCTGTCTAAAGGTGCTCAGTAAAAATATTCCCTACCAAAATGTCCCCGGTCAAAAGGTTCCCTGCCAAAATGTTGAAAAACTCAAATAGATAACACAATAACAATAAATAAATTGGCTGTTCACTTGGTTGGTATGGTCACTAATCGTGGCATGATTTTTTTAATAATGAATGAACTTGCGAAATATTAATAATTACCCTTTGTAAGCTGAGTCTGCTGATTGTTTTTGATCGGGAACATTTTGGCGAGAAACATTATTACTGGGAACATTTTGACCAGGAACTTTTAAACCGGTAGCATTTTTACTGGGAATATTTTTTTACGGGGAACATTGGAACCAGGTACATTATTAGCGAGAACCCATTTAAATAAATACAATTTTTTTGCAGCAGAATACAATCCTATCGCAGTCCGCCAGTTTGAAGCCCCTGTCCTACAGTTATATTTACTATGTCATTATTGTAATAAACTGAATCCAGTGGCTTTTCTTTGTGTGTTTACCACAGAAACCGGAGAATAGAGATATGTTTACCTTCCTTGAAATCGATTCACCTTCCCGAAGGTTAAAATTAAATTGCGACTCTTTGTTATACCTACCTATACCTAATGTTTTCTTTGCTCACACAAAACCTACTATATAAATTATCTATCTATAGAAATATAACAAATATAGTAAATCCATCATATAAGCTAAATAGTTCATTTTGGGAGGCGGATATGGGTACCGCCACCCCGGGAATCAGTTGGATAAGCAACACCTCTTCTATAGGTCACCCCAAGCGGCTCGTTATTCTTTTGTCTTAGCAGGGGTGCCCTGGTTCATCGGATGAAGTTTGTCCAGATCGTAGCGGCCGATGCGTCTGCCCAACTACTGCGTGGTGGACCAGGTTGAGAGAAAATGGTTGAGGGCTTTTTGACCTCTCTAGTCAAAATCCCTCGACCGATGGATTCATGAGTTTGTCACTCTTGGACACACTGTCTGTCAGATTCCTACCCACCCCTCATACCTATTTCCTTCCCCTTATCTCCTTCATTCCACACAGCATCCTCTAAGATGACATACGCACTGAGGGAAATTATTTTCCTCAAGGCTTCCCGTGTGGAGCCAATGTAAATTTTTTTTTAAAACAAACTAACCAACCATCACGCCTTTTCTCCTTAGAGTTAAGCAGAGGGGAAGGACCTTCAAACAACTCCGTTTTGTCGTTATTTGTTTTTGAGGTGTTATGCCGTGTTGCGCTACCTCCTTCTTTAGCCAATGTTTCGGATAGCGTTACAGTGTCCATCATCAGTGCAGATGTGTAATTGTGTACTTGTTAGTGGTGGAAAGTAATTAAGTAGAAAGTAAGCCAAAACTCCGTTTCGGTTTACTTTCTTTGCCTCATTCACATTTATACATCGTCTCGTACATACTCTTCTATTATTCTGACTCTTGACATGGCCCGACTCAATTATCTGATTCACTTGATCGTCTTCCTCGATCGCGTCCCCGACTTCTTCTACAATTCACATTTGCTTTATATATTCTCCTTACACTTCTTTCTTCGTTCAATCGCTCTACATGCCCAAATCATCTGAAGGTCCTTTTTTTAATGTTGCTCGTTACGCTTACATTAGCGTAGCATTCTTTGCGGATCTCCAAATTTCTCACACGATCGTACATGGTTTTACCACACACACGACTCTGGGATCTCATTTCTACAGCATTCAGTCTACTTTCATCCTTTCATCCTCTGCCAGTTCCATGCCTCGCTGCCATACATCAGTGTACGTACCAGTACTCCATTGTGGACTGCTAGCTTCGCTTCTTTGGACAGTCTTTTGTTTGCGGCGACGGCATTCAGTCCTCCATTAATTTAATTTCTAATTAGTAACTCCATTATTTTTGTTATTGTTTTTGGGGTGTTATGCCGTGTTTCGCTACCTCCTTCTTTAGCCAAAGTTTCGGACAGCGTTACAGTGTCCATCATCAGGGCAGATGAGGGACATCTGCCCTGGTCATCTGCCCTGATGATGGACACTGTAACGCTGTCCGAAACGTTGGCTAAAGAAGGAGGTAGCGAAACACGGCAATAAATAACAAAAAACAATAACAAAAATACTTTTTGGCCGTGAAAACCTAAATACATACCAGTAACGCCATTAGTTTATTTATATTATTCATAAATCTTAAGTTAGTGAACATCGCCGTGTGTGCTAATAATTTTAGAAACATATATACATATTAAGTTAACAATTTTTGTTTTTAAAATCGTAATATAACTTTAAATATTTTAAATTTAATTGTGTTCAATCACTAGCAAAACATCAATATTTGAGATAGACATGTCATGTCGGCCTGGTACATAAATGATTTCTGGGTGCTTGCTTTCTTCCTTGTTCACAATCTAATTTGCTTGTTGTACGCATCTGTAATATTATGACCAAATGATTTATCTTATAAACTAGATTGATTTTTAGGACGATACTCATCATCATCTACTTCAGGAGTTCGAAAACTTTTAACAACTCAAAAAAAACTACCCAGTATTAATGGTTTTTTCAAAAATAAATTTTTATCGTTATACTAGAACCCGGCATGCGTTGCAATGCCATTTAAAGAAAGGGTTTGTCTTTTATTGATCTACTTAAGGATACACAATTTTTTTTTGTTTTTTCGGCGCGTGCACAAGTATCAGCAGGTTTTTCGACGCGTGAGCAGGCCACATACAACTGTCTCTTTAGAAAGCATGGATTTTCCAAATTTAACCCCTGCTATCCCCTACCGCTACTGTGTCTCCTTTGCAATACTTCACTCGTCCCCCACTTCTCTGCGTGACATTTCCCATATGTCCCCGTTTCCGCCCCCATACCCCTTCCGCTTCATCTTCCCCTCACGCATTTCCTCCTTCCCTGACTTCCCCCTCTTGCGAAACCCTCCCCTCTCCTTCGTTCCTCTCCCACTTCCCAGATTTCCCTTCCCCTCCCGCCTTCCATCTCTGCAGCAAAATTATATTAAAGACAAATGTTTTCAAACAACTCGCACGTCATTTATTGTACATTTTATACAAATTTCATAACGCCAGAACTCACCATTATATACAGAAACCTTTGCGGACGTGCGCACAACAAATCACGAAAGTTTCATCGCAATCGGATGAATGGTATAGGAACGCATGCGGGACAAACAAAGAAACATTCATTTTTATATATGAAGATTGGAAACATTAACACTCATGATCTTATAATTTTCTAATTAAAAACCACTGTTAACTAAATCATCACCAAGGCGTTCTTTGTCGGGGTTACACAACTCCGTGTTGAACCATATGCTCATTGCTTCATTCGCATTCAAGCATTGTTTCCTACATACTCTTCTGTTATTCTATTGTTTTTTCTGTCAGATTTTCATGGCAAAACGATTAGTGATAAAAACCCAAATATGTCACGTGTCTTTTAATTACTTAGACAGTAAATTTAATTCATTATTTGCGCTAAAATAATGGCAATAAAGATCACAATGAAACTCAATTAAATTAAGACATATTTATGAGAGAGTGTATTGTATATCTTTACACTGTATCTAATTTGATTACCCTATTACAAAGATCTTATCTTTATTTTTCATCATCAATATCAAACATTGACCTCGTTCCATCACTCCCATTATCAGATTTGCAGACTTCGTAATGATATTGTTTAAACAATGTTCGTAATAGTAACCAACGTAAATAACCATTTTTTGGTAGTAAATTGAAACTATGAAATAACTTTGAACATAATAATTTTATTTTCAACATTAATTAATATTTTGATGGCGAGCTAGATTTAACTTTGAGAATATTTATTTATTTAGATTATGCCAGATTTGGGTTTTTATACTTTATTACAAAGAGACAAGATATTTTTATACTTTATTACAAGAAGACAAGAAAAAAACCCTCCACACAACGTCCCCAAAGATGACATAGGCCCTGAGGGAAATTATTTTCCTCAGGGCCTCCTGTGTGGAGCTCACGTAAAAAAAAAGATAAATGCAGATTGTATTAACAAAACATCAATACCAAAATCAATGATAAATAAATATTAGATGTATGTTTATAAACATAAAAACATAGGAGGTGTTTCAACATCGTATTAATAGCTTTTCTATAGGAGAACGTATATTTTTGATTTACTTGTTTATAAAGCCCGAGTTTATTATTCGTTACTTACTAGAACCTATGCATTCTCCTTCCTCCTTCCCCCCCTCTTGCGAAACCCCCCTCCGCGTTCCCCTTCCGTCTTCTCCGCCTTCCCCCTTCCTCAACTCTCCCACCAACCCCCCCCCCCTCTCTTTTTTTCCCCTTACCTCATCCCGGATTCCCCTACCCTTCACATCTTCTCTCCCTACCGCTGAACCATAAGAAAAACACACATTTTTCAAACAACTCGCGCGCCACCTATTGTAAATTTGCATACAAATTTCATAACGCGAGAGCTCTCTATTATATATATACATATAGAAAAAATAAATTATATATATGGAAAGCTTCGCGGGTGTGCGCACAACAAATCACCAAAATTTCATCGCAATCGGACGAATGGTATAGAAACGCCTAAACTTTTATATGAAAGATATACGTTATCCTACGAATAAGCAAGAGTATCCCTTAATAAAATAAGACAGACGTAACAGTAACTGGGGAGGGGGTTAGTAGGTTAAGAGAAGAAAATGATTTTTCCTGGATTTTACAAGATTTAGGGGAAAAACGATATTTTAACAGTTATGCTTCCCTGAAGAAGGCACGGCTGTGCCGAATGAAGTTCACAAGATGGCTATTTTTACTGTTTAAATATTTCTTATCTGATTTTCTTTTGCTTATCTGAAATTTCATTGAGATTTTAAATTATCACGATTATTTATATCTTTGCATCTTTCGTCTTATTCAACGCGTCATTAAGTCCAAGTCCAGTGGAAAAACGCCACCAGGTGTAATTTTTCCACTGGACTTCAGCGCTATCGTTCCAAGAGAGTACCCACCAATATTATCTCACGTTCCTCGCACATTTCGATCGTATTTTCTTAGAAGATTCCAGATAAGGACTTATTCCGGTCCCATATTTCGCAATGGAGAATTCCAGTCCAATTTTTTTTTTATATGAATAATGAATAATAATATGAATAATAATTTATATTTATAATAATAATAATACCTTCTAACTTAAATAACTGCATATTTATTTTTATTTTTATAGTTAGTTTTAATAGTTAAAATAAATGTCAAAGTTTTAATTTTTCAAGATAACCGAGGAATGAATTTTATAAGACTAATAATAATAATTATGATAAGACTAACCGAAGTATGAATTTTGTATGGAACTGGAATCAGCTGTTCGACTCCCGCCATTTCGAATTTCAGCATTGGAGCGTTTTCATGGACATTACTGGGCAACACGATCGTTTTTTGTACAGTTAAAGTTTTTGAATATTTTAAATAATATAGATACTTTATTTTTGATACTGAATTATTTAGGCCTAAATAATGTTTCAATAAAAACAAAAACTATTATATGTCCAATTCTCTATAATCCAATAACACGGAATGCCGAACGGCTTGCGTCTTATTTCTATTGATTTCTATACAACTTTGACCCAGGTGACGCGGCGCGGTGACGTCACGCCGCCAAAATCCAGCAATAGGGTGTTTTAATGACACGTTTTAAAATGGACTTTTTAATATATTTTTTAAAACTCTACGTTAAATATTATGTAATAAAACTTATATATTCAGAATCAGCGTATATTGGTCTATATGAACATATTTTTTTAAAGCCATAATATTTTTCACTGGAGTTCCTTATTATCGGACTTTTCCTGGTGGAAATCCTAGCCAAGTGCGCAGTAGCGCGGTGCACTGTTATCGTACTACGTTAACTTTAACGTTGCAAGGCAAGCACTTTGTTTGTTCCGATTATTCTTTGTATGCTTAGTATTCGAATGCGTTTTAAATATTAAACCTTAAACAAACAGCGTTCTTTCGTAGCCTATGGTTTTGTTGGTACAGTTAGATCCTTGTTATTTTTAAAATCGTCAATTTACTTAGTTCAAGTATCTAATCTATAATTACCTTACATATAGGTATAGGCCTATCATCCCAAGTTGACTTCATCATAGTACCTACTCACACAGATCTATAACTTAAGTACCTACAGCGTGTTTTGTTTGAGGAAATGAAAACAAATCACTTTGTACTCCCCACTGATTTAATCAAAATTATCATCATATTTCGAAACCAATGGTTTCTTCGTCAGGATAAAATAAAAAATTTCAAAATTAATTTACGATTATTAAAGAAGAAATTAACACAATTAAACACATTTAACACTTCACAAAATTCTCGCAATACTAGAACAAGACATGCACACCAACTACAAATACCAAAAACAAACACATCCTTTGGACAAAAACACTACAGATATCAGGCTATAAAACTGTTCAATTCACTTCCAACACTATATAAAACATGTAATCTTACAGAATACAAAAAACACATATGAAATGAACCCTTTTATCCTATTTTATTGAAACTGCGTAGAAGTCGATTTTATATTCTAATTTTTATTGTTTATCTTTTTTATTTACTGAAACTTAGCCCACACTTTGTTTTACTATTTACAATTTATAATTTACAATTGAAACATTTCCTCTACAACATAGGTGAACTTCTAGTGTGGAGGACATTATACAATACCTTTGTAATTTAAACACATTAAGAATAAAAAAAAATTAAAAATAATGATTATTTTTAAATTTAGTTTTCCGGTCAATTGTTTTTTGATATGCCGGGTTTTGTTTCATTTCGTTAAGATAGTTTATCTGAATGTGATAATCTTCAGGATTGAATATATATATATATTGAAAGATATGTGCAATTTGAATTTATAATCAGTATCAGCCATTGTCTTAATCCCAAATGTATTAACAGTATACCTAGTTCAATGAACAAATGAGATGAAAAGTAAAATAAGCAAATTGTAGCAGGAAAACTGACAAAAATAAATCTGTTAATAACGATGCGAACTTAAAATAATGAAAACTGAGATTCATGCACCGGTCGAACTGGAATTATGAATGGGACACGCCGTAAGTTTTTGGATAATATTATTTTGCGAACATTGTATACCCTTATTGTCCCTCTTCTGTACACAAGACAAAAGGCTGTTCCTTGGCGGAACGTACCAATGCACAAATACATTTAATGCTAAACTTTTTTTTATTGCTTCCAATTCTCTGCTGCGTTACCGATGCTATTTTCGTTTCCGATAATACGAGTCTTTGAGATATTACCTAGGACAGGGTTTCCCAAACTGTGTTCCGCTGAACCTGAATAGGGGTTCCGCGACAATTTGTCGGAAGAATTTCATTTAATGTACACATATTCATATTGCAACCCTACTGATATTATTCACAAGAAATTATTATTTGTATATATTTTTCCAATAGTTCTTAATTTATTTTGTAGACCTTCCATGTAGAAGTTCAACCTTTAAATGATTTCTGGGAGAGTTTTTCACAAGAGTACCCCAATTTATCAAAACAAGTTATTATTGTTTTACTTCCGTTTTCTGCAACCTATTCATGCAAATAGGGATTTTCTGTTTATGTTGCAACAAAATCAAAGTGCAGGTACAGGCTCGATGCCACACCAGATATTAAAATCCAACTTACCAATATTGTGCCTGATATCAAGAAGAAATGAAATTCACGGACTCATCAAAGTTATTTATTTATTCAATTTTTTTTTGTTAGTTGGTATTCCATTTTTCGTTTATTTTAAAAATTTGTAAACAAAAAAATTTAATATAACTAATTTTAATGAATTAATATATAAACAAAAAATGGAAAATTAATGATACATTATAAATAATGTACTTAATAACTTTTTTTTATTTTTTGCTAATAGAAATTGTCCAATCTAAAAAATCATTTACGTGTTTGCAAAGGGTTCCGTTGCGGAAAATGTTTGGGAAACCCTGGTCTAGAATAGTACCCGCAGTGGCGTTACGGTTAGACCTATTTAAGTATCAAGTCTCAAGGAAGCTGTGGGTTGACTTCCTCTTTCCAGGACTATAAAATTTAAAGAAATTTTAGATCAAGGAATTAAATAAATTAACTGTATTGGTGCTTCTTTCGTTCGAAGGAATATAGGTTTTTTTCCTAAACCAATTGACTGTCAAATTAAGAATAATTGATATAATAACAAACAATAACTTTGTTTGGAACCACGTTTTTTTTTTTTTTTTTAATACAGACCAGTTTCGCTAACACGAGCATCTTCAGCGTATAAAATTAAACTGATCAAAAATGTACATTGTGTGAGCTTATATATACATGCAGAAAGAGATAAAACATAATATAAAGGAACAGTGAGAGAGTGAAATCAACATCTTATTTACATAGTGATAGAGAGAAATAGTCAGGTGATATCTAATGAGTCACAATATTATGTCTACAGGAACAAAACGTCACTTGAACAGGTGATTAAGGGTTTTTAACAGTTTATGGGAAATATTCCTAATATGGGGCTATTAGATTCCCAATATGGGGCTATTAGATTCCTAATATTGGGGCTATTGGGACTACTGATGCTTGTGTTAAGCGAAACCGGTCGGTAATAAAAAAATTAAATATGTAAATCGTGGTTACAAAGTTATTTTTTTAACAAAGTTATTTTTTTGTTTTGATTAATATGTCAAACCATAAAGTGACTGCTTTTTACCAAAATATTAAGAATAATAATTGATTACTATTAATTTTCTTGAATGTTTTTAAAAATAGATACCCATATTATGAATCCATTAAATTGTTTTACCATATTTTTGGTTTATAATTTTGTTCGAGTCATACCAATACCTTTTGGAATTAGGTACAAAGGTGTCGGGTCAGTTGAATATAAAACATTTCGCTTAAAATTTTCAACGAATCAATCAGATAACTCTAAAACCTTTTAGGGTTTGCGGCGAGCATTAGTGGATTTTTTGTTTTTGTTGTTGATGCAACTTGTTCGATGATAAAATCCGAATGTCTCTTTGAGGAGGGCTGCGGCATCTCGGTCCAAATTTGGTTAGACAAAAATAATATACCTTCCTGCATAGTTAAAAATTCAACGCGAAAAACAGTTGTCTGGTCATCATTAGATTAAATTAAACAATTGATAGCAATTCATTTGCAGGTTTTGAAGGTCGCGGGATCGAATCCCGGCGTAGCCAAATAAATTTAATGTGATTAATTTGTGTTATTTCACAATTAGTGCATTAAAAATAATATATAATATACGTGTAGCACGTTCCAGAGTGGAAGATACTCTCAGTATCGTCCTGGTGTAAGACCACCATTCAGAATTGAAACGTTGCTTGAAAAGGTTTTAGCCGTGTTTGGTGACCAGATCTGAATAGCCGGGTACTTTCCCACCTTCCTCTTCCCTCCCTACTACCTACCTTCAGCCTCACAACATACCCCAATTGGGGATGCCGTAATCTTACTGACTCTTACTTACAACTGAGACTCTTGTGAGATATTCAGATTTATAAAAAAAGGTACAATTTATTTAACAAGAATAGTTGTAGAATAATTTTAGAAGAATAGTTTGACGGCCGGCGTAGTCAGCGGTAAGGCTCTTGACTCGCATTCCGAAGGTCGCGGGATCGAATCTCGGCGTGGCAAATAAATTTTATTTGATTAATTTGTGTTATTTCACAATTTATTCATTTAAAATAATATATAGTATATTTGCAGCACGTTCCAGAGTGGAAAATACTCTCAGTATCGCCCTGGTGTAAGATTACCTTTCAGAATTGAAACGTTGCTTGAAAAGGCTTTAGCTGTGTTTGACCAGATCTGAATAGCCAAGGAATTCCTCTTCCCCATTTCCTTCCCCTTCCCACTTCATCCTCTACATACCCTAATTGGGGATGCTATAATCTTACTGGATCAAGACGGGAGCAGCCTCTTGTGAGGTATTCAGATTTAAAAAAGGCAGAATTTATTTAACAACAATAGTTAGTTATTTTTGTATCTTAAAATGGTAGATGATAACTAAACAAATATTCTAAAATAAATAAAAATATATTTGAGTTGCAATTTGAGTGAGCGTCCGCTGAAGTCAGTAAACGGAGATTACGAAACGCACGACGCTATCGAGACACTCTTCGTCTACAAAGAAGCAATAAGTAACAAACAGCGGCGGCGAAATAATCAGATTTGATCCAGCATCTCGATTCAGATGGGCATCCGTCGAGGAGTGAATCAATCTATGGATTACCCCCCGGCACCACAGGCACCCCCTCCCAACACACTCCATCCGCTATCAGCCGCGTCGCGAGTGATAACAACTACTGGCCATCATTTTCCGTCTTCACTCCTTTTAAGTCAGTAGTCAGACGAGGCGTCGCGAACTACAAACACGTGTTGAACCAAGCGCAGTAAGGAAACACACGCGAGTTCATCTAAAGGCCCAATAAGTTAAAAAATCGTATTCCTCCGACAACCCTCTCGGTACTTGGTAGTACAGTCGAATTTTCTTCAAGCGAGTTTAGTGCGGAAGAATTCCAATTGAAGAAACTTAATTCATTTCACTGAGTGGTCATCAAAGAAGTGCTTCATTTATCCAAATAATTAAGTTATTGTTTTGTGTCTGATTCTCATGAAGTCACACTCATGATTTGTAAGTATTTATAAAAATATGTATTGTTTTGTAATCGGTATTATATATTTGGCAGTAAGATAAAATAATTACGATCTTAAAATTAAGACGTTTTGTTTACTTTGAAATATATCATTTTAACATTGTAAATAGACGATTGTTTTAAAACGGAAATATTTTTCATTGAATGAACAGACCGCCGGAAAATGTATGCAAATATTTTATTTTAAAATTTAATATTCAGCAATGTTACGATACATATTTCATGTTTTTAAGTCTCATGGATTAGGTCTTAAGCCACGTTGAGATTATGAAGAAATTTTAAAAAGTACTTAGCAGAAATTCACAATTCCTTAAATGTTTTACAACGTTATTGTAATCTCATATCTTAAAAACGATTTCATCAATGTCTAAAAGATATCTCTAATCTTAACGTCTACATTTTCTAAATCAGAAGTTTAATCTTTTAACATTGACGTTCTTCCATTCCATAAATCCACAAAATATGTTATTTTATGGTAGGCTTTGTTTATCTCATAAGTCTGCTGTCAATTCCTGTATCATAAATTCGTTAATGTTTGTATGATTATTTGCAATACACGTGATGATATTTGATTTGCAAAAACATCGCTGTTTTATAAAACTCTTTAATACGTTTTTAATTGAGAGTGCACAAAGAAAAAATACCGAATCACCCTTTGAACACGCAAGATAATATTTGGGTTTACAGATGTATGAGTATGCAGGTTGTATACCTGTTTCCACACCTATTGAGCCGGCAGTAGCCCTTTAAACAAGAAATTCGAAATGTTTTACAGCACCCCGAAAAAACCAAATTAAGAACTTCCGATTTTACTTTACATTTTAACCTTTTTACCGAGTAATTGTCTCATAAAACATAATTTTTACACGGCATAATTGAATGTGACTTATGATTCTAATGTCAGTAGTTTTATTACAACCTGTTGACGGACTTTTGGGGGTAAAAAGGTCCGAAATTTAGACTTACAAGAAGAGGGAAGCAAAAAAGAGTTTTTTTTTTTTACAATAGCTCCACATACGAGACCCCAAGGAAAACATTTTCCTTCAGGGCCTATAGCATCTTTGGGGATGCTGTGTGGAAGGTATTTTTAGGGAAAAGAGGGAGAGGAAATTCTGGGAAGGAAAAGTTATGGGGTGTGGGTAGGAATCTGGGAGTCAGTGTGTCCAGGGATGACAGAAGTACAAATCCATCACTTCCTCTTCGGTGCATGGCGATGGGTTGAAAGAGTCCGGCTGGAGAAGTCAAAAGGTCTCACTCAACGTGTCTCTCCCGATTCGGCCCGCCGCGCATTAGATGGGCAAATGCACCCGCCGCCTTGCCCTCTTCAAACCTCACCCCATGAACCCGGCACCCCTGTTAAGTCACCAAACGTAGCGAATCACTGGGGTGATCTACGGCAGGGGTGTTAGTGATCCACTTAATGGTTGCCGGGGCGGCGGTACCCATACCCGCCTCCCAAATTGTTTGAGAATTAATAAAAACCTAATCGTATAACTCGTACTCCTTTTCCATTGAAAGTTTTAAATTGTTTTTTAAATACAAAGTCAGAATATTGTAGATAAATCTATGAGGATCTACAATATCGATCATGTATTGTGTTGATATATATTTTTGATAAATGACAAGCGACAATTTGGTTCGACCAATTTTTATCAGTAAACATCATTCATTGTCGAATTCCTTATTAATTACGAAATAAAAACATTCCCTACAACACATTATAATAAACATACATAACAAATAGTTGGGAATCCCGAATTCAATACGTGTTCTGGGCCGAAGGATATAATTATATACTCGTACACAATCGTATTACGTACAATGTGTCCTGCTTTATCCGCTTTAAGCCGATGAACCCAGAAACTTGAATGATCTCCGATGAAAATTCCATCCAATCGATTTCGTCATAAGATTTACGCGACGTAAACAATAATTTTGTCAAAGCCTATTCAGATTTAGATGCAAGAGGAAAATGTATGTTGATATTATTATAGGGGAATCTTAGAAAACACTTGTGACGCTGTGACAGTTTAAAGCACTCGATCAGCACAGTAACAGTTAAACCCACACTTTTTCAGAAACTCGTTTTTTTACTTTTTATTGACTTCTTTATTAAATTTACATTGTACTAAGAACGAAATCTGCTCGGAATATTTTGTATGATGGTGAGTAGGGTGGTATTTATAATAATTTCTTTAATAATTTCTTTAATTTCTTTAATAATTTCTTTAGTAATTTTTTAGTAATGGAGGGAACCATCAACTTCCAAATCGAGTAACGTTCGTGATTTTGAGTGCATAATGTTTAATTAATATGTATATTCATACATATAGTGACTTAGCAGGGGTGTCTGGGGTTAGGTTTGTCCGGATCTTGGCGGCAGATGCGCCTGCCCACCAACTGTGTGGAAAGCCGGATCGGGAGAGACTGGTTGGGGAGATCTTTTAACCTTTCCAGCAGGAATCTCTTGGATCATTTGCCTTGCACTGCAGTGGGTAGGATAGATGCATACGTCCTGGGTCACTCCCGGACACACTGACCCCCGGATTCCTACCCACCCTTCATATCCTTTTTATTCCCAGAACTTCCTATCCTAAAAAGACCCTCCACACAGCATCCCCAAAGTTGACAAAGGCTCAGAGGGGAACTATTTTCCTCAGAGCCACCTGTGTGGAGCTAATGTTAAAAAAATCCACGTTTAAAAGAACATCTTTGAAAGAAATCTTAAATATATTTATTTATTTATTTATTGATGTCCATCATCAGTGTCCATCTCATCTGCCCTGATGATGGACACTGTAATGCTGTCCGAAACGTTGGCTAAAAAAGGAGATAGCGAAACACGGCATAACACCCCAAAAACAATAACAAAAATAAACTAGAATATTTAAAAAAATAATAAGAGTACAAATGTGAATTCAACAAATGGTAAACTAAAACACAACATTAAAATAAGTGTGATTATAACTGAAATAGACTGCAAAATAGGGATTTGGGTTGGGAAGGGTAAGGGGAGGAGAGGGATAAGGGAAAGTTGCCACGCAAGTAATATAAAAATATTAGATACAATTAATTCATGTGTTATTCGCACCTAGAATGTTATACAGTGAAGTTCTGTAGCGACAGTAACTAGCAGTAAATACGTCAGCACGTGTGTCTATATTTGCAAATTTGTTGTTATAGTAGTTACATGTCCTTTGTATAAATTCATTTTGATTGGAATTGGTGTTGCATCTATCAATATAGAAAAGGGTATTTTGTCTACTATATCGAATGGACATATAATATATTATATATAATTTGGTAACCGGGCAACTCAACAATGTGCAACTTCATCACTCCTTTGAAAAGTTATTTAGAATGATGTTTAAAAATAAAATAAAACTTGGTTAAATGGGTTACGTTAGGGTTATTTTTTTTTTTTTTTCATCACTATTAATGATTGAAAGTCATTAATAGTGTTGAGATGCCACTTTGTTGAGTTGTCATGGAACCGTTAGATTTTATCCATTTTTCGAAAGAAACGAATGACAATGAAAAATATTTTTCAAAGTTACATTGAAGTTGAGTTTTGAAACAGTGATTTCATTTCAATGCTGAAATATAGGCAGAAACAACATGTTCGAATATTGCTCCTTCCAATGTGCGGTGGTAATGCAACTCTACATGCTACTGGTGTTTAATTTAATCAGTCTGTTGGATACTACACGATATTACCCATCAACATCAACGAGATCCCATCAAAGCCAATGGGGATCGCATAATACAATACGTAGAAGAGCATATCTTGGAAATAAACCTATCTTCAATTCACAGAAATTTAGACATAATTACGAACGAGTTGTTGTGAAATTGCTTGTGTTAGAATATATTCCTACATATTTCGATAGCACACACTTTCATTTATCTCTATGACTACCTATTTATTTATTGTTGTTATACGCCCATAGGGACTTTTACATAGATTATAAAATAATATTTAAGTTATCGGGGATTACGCATACATAGAATTTATACAAAAAGTTATAAAAGTGAAAAATTTTAAGAATATACAACTAGTTTTTGAAGAATATAGCGTAAAACCGTGAAATAATATAATATTTGACAATAACTAACTAACTAACCATCACGCCGTTTCCCCGCAGGGGTAGGCAGAGAGGACAGACCGCCAAACAACTCGATCTTGGCACACACTCCTCGCTTCGTTCACATTCATACATCGTCTCATACATGCTCTTCTACTATTCTGACTCTTGACATCGCCCGACTCAAGTATCTGATTCACTTGGTCGTGCCATGTCTTCCTCGGGCGTCCCCGACTTCGTCTACCATTCACATTTGCATCATATATTCTCCTTACACTCCTTTCCTTATTCATTCGCTCTACATGCCCAAACCATCTGAGCGTCCCTTTCTTAATCTTACACATAACGCTTACATTAGCCTTGCATTCTTTGCGGATCTCCACATTTCTCACACGATCATACATGGTTTTACCACACATACGTCTCAGGGATCTCATTTCTACAGCATTCAGTCTACTTTCATCCTTTCTCTGCCAGTTCCATGCCTCACTGCCATACATTAGGGTAGGTACCAGCACTCCATTATGGACGGCTAGCTTCGCTTCTTTTGACAGATTTTTGTTGGCGCCAACGGCGTTCAGTCCTCCATTAATGGAGTTACCGGTATTTACCCGTCTTTCGATATCTATCAGTCTTTCCATCTCTCGTAAAAATACTTCCCAAATATACAAACTCATCCACCTGCTCCAAGTATTCGTCATTCACAACTATGTTGCACATTGTTTTCGTACTCTCTCTTTCAAATACCATCACTTTAGACTTACTTACATTCATCATTTGACAATAACATAGAACAAAATATAATATAAAACATATAACATATAACATATGTTAAATATAATATATAACATTACAATAACACATCAGATCGTTAAATATATTTATACCCACGTTACAATAATTTTTAAGATTCCACAAAGTGTTGGTTTAAATTGCATTTTAGATTATAAAGGGAATCAGCGAATATATCTACAATACCACCAAACTTGTTGCCTAAATCATGCATCCTATTGGTAAGTGAGTGTGATTTATAGTTGATTGTGTATGTGTTGCAAAAGAAGGTTATATTTTGTCTATCCTTGTCGGTACATGGAGTTTAATAGTAGCAACGATGGCGGGGCTGTCAATTAGGTTGTTCATGATTCTGTATAATAAAATTAGGTCTGAAATGATTCTTCTGTCAGACAGCGTAATTAAATTAAGTCGATTCATCAAACTAAATAATTAATGTTTTCTATTGGAATTTTGAGCTTGAAATTTAAGTACCTGAGAAATTTGTGTTGAACCCGTTCTATTTTGTCAGAGTGTACTTTATAGAAAGGGGACCAAATAGGTGAATTATATTCGCTTGACTTCTAACTAATGAAGTGTAGAGTGTTTTCATGCGATCCAAGGACTTAAAATCAGTTAGGGTTCTACAAAGGAAGCCATGAATATTTAAAGCCTTATTATTTATATCATATATATGTGCTGTGAATGTTAGGTTTGAATCGAATATAACTCCCAAGTCACGAATTTGTGATACTGGTGTTAATTTAACTTTATTTAAATTATTTTCATTAATATATGAGAATGAGTTCTGGAAAATCTTATGACTTGACTTTTCTCAGTGTTAAAAAATAACGTATTACAAAGTTAATAGTGTCTGAGCAGTAGGTATTTTCCACCGTAGAACATAGTGCATGAGGTACTTTCATTCGAACTCAATTATAAAGGGTATCGACATCAACGCGTCTATTTCATCTTAGACCAACGGGGACATCGTCTTTGTAACGATACAGTCTCCGGCAGGATCAAGGACTCATGACGCACATCCTGTGAGAGGTACCAACTGTCCCGTCAACGTGGATACAAAATGATTCGAGGATGCGGCAATTGGACATGCACGTAGCAACTGAACTGCTCTCGACTCCGTGTCACCAAGAAGGACTAATTCATTCGTAGGATGCATAACGAGACTGGTCTTTGTCTTATTTTGGGTATATTAGAGCATGAGCAACACAGTGTTCTGTATTGTAAAATATAGCAGCGTTTAATTTAACGGAAGTAATACTTTTAATCCAATGTAAAAATATTCTAAATACAGTACCCACCCTATTTCTTATTCGCGAGAACCATCGATCTTGTAAAGTCCTGGGAAAACCGGCGGTACAAAAATAATTGAATTCATAAATAACAACAATCGTTGTATTTTTATACGTTTGTTTGCAAATAATATTAGGTATGTTTTAATATATAAAAATAATATCTCCTAACATTAAAAAGTGTATGAATTTATTATGTTAATGGTTGTTTGTGTTTGTTTTACATTCTTAATTTTTCAATGAAATCTATTAATACGATTTCCAATACTAAAACACTGTTTTAACTTTTTCATCAAAGTCATTAAATTTGTTCGATGCGTGGAAAAAGGGTGTGGTACCCAAATGCATTAAAATACATTTGGTGAATGTTTAGGACAGATATTTCATTTTTTTACTTTTTTTTTTTATATTAACTCCACACAGGAGGCCCTGAGGGAAATAATTTCCCTCAGGGCCTATGTCATCTTTGAAGATGCTGTGTGGAGGGTGCTGTTGAGGAGAGGAAGGAGTGAACATGGGTCTTGAAGAGACCCATATTGTAGGAGGGAGGAAACACAGAAGCCGGCAAATCGTTCCACAGCCGGGCTGTTGAACTCAAGAACGAGTCGTAGAAACGACCCGTTCTCATGTGACTAATGTCAACCGTGTACAAATTTACATTTATCGAATAATAGATTTTTTTGTTCTGTAATCATGTTTAATCACCTAACTTAAAGATTCAACGACATATAATCTGCTAAAAACTTTGAATACGCTTATCTCAGAACACAATTTTAACGCCTCTTTTCCAAAGAATGCTTCAATGGCAGGTAATCTTGAAAGCTCAAATGGCCCTGGTGTGGTTGGATACCTTTTGCATGATATGTTAGCCTTGTGATACGGTTCAAATAATATTGTTTTAAGGATTTAAAGGCATATTTTTAAATTGTTGATATATATGGTGGTTGGAGTGTCAAGAAGTTATTGAAAAATGATTTGATAAATTTAAATATCGAAGCAATTGGGAAAATGGAAGACTTGTTTTGTTTATAGCCGCAACCGAACTAACCGTTTTCCTACGAACATGTGTATTTACAATACTTAGGATGGGTTGTTTCAAAAAATTTGACGAATTCGTCAAATATTTGACGTTAATTTTCACGTTCTGTGTAAGTTCTATTCAAGTTCTGTGATGATTTCAGTTTTGTGAAGCAGCTGGCCTATGATGATAAAAAAACAGAACTCGAAAAGAACTTACACAGAACCTGAAAATTAACTTCAAATATTTGATGAACTCATCAAATTTTTTGAAACAACCCGTCCTTACAGAGTGAGATGAGAAAGAAGTTTTGCCGTTTTTTAATATTAGCGGCTTGCGGCAGAAGTAACAGACGATTTTTTTTTTAAACTAAAATGATGAAAAGTGAGGTTAACTCAAGTTTTGAAACAATGCTTATTCGCATTTATGTCACTATTAAAATAGATTTTTGTTCAAATTAGACTATACTTAAGATTTTAACAGATTCCAGAAGCATGATAAAATAAAAAAAATTACTACAAATACGAGAATTTAGAATTGGTTTATAGTTATAATTTTTTAAGGCACAGTCCATTTTTTTTCTCTGCTCATCACCTAGAAACCTATATCTGAACTTTCTCGACGAACCTAAGGTACAATTCAACATTGAGGCTTTTGCCTACTATTTTTATAAAACTTTTGTAAAAAAACTTTCGCCATTTCATAGGAATAATGACTGATATGATATCCAACCACACCAGCGCCAACGGCTGATTCGAGCGTTTCAGATTACCTGCCAATATGAGATGCGGAGATTTATTTACTTATTTATTAGTACAGTTAGAAAAATACATATTTATTGCACATAACTGAACTGCCTCAATAACAATATTTTAAATCTGTTTAAAGATAAATTGAAGATATCCACTGACTTGGTATAATTGTTTCCCCTCCGTTAGTATTCTGGGCAAATAATAAGGTAGTTAGTAAGGTAGTTAGTCTGGGAATACATAGTAGTTAGTCCCAGAATTTCTGCACTGAAATAAATCCTGACTTCTAGTATTACGAAGTTGAATTCGGAAGCTTATCAATTCAAGCAATACCGGACTATCAACTAAATCATTTAGAATTTCATATAGAAATACCAAGTCAGTGAAAATTCTTCTGTCTGACAGTTTGAGCATATTCATATCGTTTTAAATAGTGTTGTAGTTTAACATAATTGCTGGAATACCCATTTTAAAATTTAGAAAACGTAAGAATTTGTTTTATATTCTTTCAACAACTTATACATGAATATTATAATGTGGATTCCAGACGGGTGAATTGTACTCAAGTTGACTTCTAACATACTCAAAATATTACAGTTTAATACACTTTATATTGTTAAAATTTCTAGTTAGCCTAGTTATAAATCTCAACATTTTTAAGCCCTTATTACAGATTTCTGTTATGTGGTTAACAAATGAAAGATTTGATTGAAAAGTGATTCCTAAGTCTTTAATTTGTGTTAATGTCTCAAGAGCATTGTTATCAATGTTGTAATTAAAGATCACTGGATACACCTTACATTGGTATGGTTTGTGTAAATGGCTTCTGCGTGTACATACCTAGGTAATTGACGAATATGCATATTTAAATACGTAATATTATTATTATGCAAATGATGCTTTCCAATTGACTGACTGTACGAATGAATCAATTTAGTTGAATGGGGGGTTATTGTGACGATTATTGTATTAAGACTTGCCGGCTACATTCCTACTGCTCTTATAAACTTTCGATTGGGTGCATGCGTACCCGCACCCGCAGTACTACCGACTACCAGCCAGCAGCCAGTAGCCAGTAGCAACCTGAACATCAGTTAAGACGATCACAATCATCATTGTAGTGATTTGTCGCTATCAAAGCGACTACTACGCTTGCGAAGTACATATTCGGTTGGAAAATGTGGAGACGTCATCTTGGGACCTTCATAATAATACATTATAAATAAAGGAACATAGCGGAGGATAATCTATTTTTCTAAAACTTGTTTACAGTGTAATTGTTTTTTATAATAATTTCACAACAAAAAAACTTTGCATATTATGTCATCTTTGGGCGTGGTGAACCATGTGATCGTGGTGAACCATGTGATAGTTCGGTGGTTTATATCAGAAAATAAATAGCACCTATTATTTGGGACCGTGGAAATAAATAGCACCTACTATTAACCGTTTATTGGATAATCAACACCCCTGCCACAGGTCACCACAAGTGCTTGGTACATTTGGTGACTTAGCAGGGGTGCCGGGTTCATGGAGTGAGGCTTATCTAGGTCTTGGCGGTGGATGTGCCTGCCCTCCTAATGCGTGGCTGGCCGGATCGGGAGAGAGTTGTTAAACGAGAACTTTTGACCTCTCATCGCCCATCGAATCATTGCCTTGCACCGCATTGGGAATAATGGATGCATAGGTCACTCCTGGACACACTAACCGTCAGATTCCTACCCACCCCTCATATCTTTTTCCTTCCCAGAACTTACTCTCCTTCCTTTCCCTAAAAAATCCTTCTCACAGCATTCTCAAAAATGACATACATAGGCCCCAAATGGAATTTATTCCTCAGCGCCTCCCATGCAGAACTAATGTAAAAAAAAACTTAGAGAACCCAAAAATACTTTTTTCGATCGGACCGTTTCCAAGAGTTTTTTCTCTCATTTTTTCATATGTTTTCAGCAACTGAAGTGTTAAAAGTTGAGTCTACCCATCGACTCATTTAAAAACACATACATCTGATATTAACCCCATAGCGAATGATTTTTTTCAAATGTGTCCTATAAAATTCCAACTTAGGACTCGATATACCCGAAAACGAATACGCAAATCAAAAAAGGTTATATTGCAAAATCGATTTTGATGTTTTACCGCCTGTACTATGGTGATTTTTTTACAAATTCGAATTTCTAATAATATGCATTTTTGGTAACATAAAAAGCATAACAAAAAAAGAAAACCTAACAATAGGATCAAGTAAAACTTCTAAGTTCATAATTATTTTTAATATTATCTAAATAGGTTTACACTTAAATATTCCACATAATTCATTAAATTAATGTCAGAGTTAAAAAACTTTCGTATTCATACAAGAAAGAAAAAAGAAGAAAAAGAACAATGGAGCTCTGAGCAGCAGGACCGTAAGGTGCGAGGTCCTTAGCTCCCTTTGAAATGGTACTATAATCATTCATGGCGTATCTGGTAGTGGTTTAATGCCAATGCCCCATTTAGGCTGAGGAGATGAGAGGGCTGGGAGTAGGGCTTCTTAACCGGATTAAACCGAAACCGGCTAACCAGTTATTTAGTTAAATGACCGAAAACCGGGTTAACCGAAGACGAAAACGCTGATGTCGACATGATTTTTTTCCAGTAGCTTCTAATGAACAGCAAAGTTGTCGATGGATTGATACTAGCAGTCCACAACAGATTTCTGTAACTATCCCTGTTGTATGACAATAAGGAATGGATACGACAGTGGAAGACGAGATTAAATAAAATGCTGTAGAAATCAGATACTAGTAAAAAAAGGAAATTCTGTAAGATTGCAAAACAGTAAGCGAAGCAAATAAAATTATGGTCCGGTAGTAAGCATTCAAAAAGAAGAAGAAGGGGGAGATATGTAAAGACGAATGTTAGAGGGAGCATGCTAATATTAAAACGATAATTATTAGGTGAAAATTTTAAAAGTGTTTAATAAAACACGACTGGGTAGTGTTATCCAAAACGATTTTAAATCACGTCTGGGCCTAACACCGTTCCCTGTGGAATTCCTGAAATAACGAAAATAGAGCAGAAATAAGAGCTTAAAAACAAGTGTTCAAGGAAAGTAGGTTATAAATTGTCGATGCCGAGTCTTAAGAAAAGAATGCAGAAATGTTTTTGTCATCTTAAGCTGGTGGATGGTAAAAGGAGTGTCTGGACGATATACGACGTAGGTACAAATAGACGAAAGAAGAAGTCGTAGATTTCCCAAGAAATATTGCATTATCAAAATTATCAAATATTTAGTCGGGTCATGTTAAAACCGATTAGCAGGTCTATTTGATTAAATAATACAGGTAATTTAATTTATCGGTTAATATAAGGAGCCCTGGGTGAGAGCAGGACCGGTTGAGGAGGGTTTTGACTGGCCAAGTATTATTGCGGACCTTTTCGGGCCGGTCATTTGGAGTCTCAAAAAAGAAATAAAAAATATGATGCACAACAACATGTTTCGTGTGATTGACCACGCTTATTTTCAAAGTGGTAGCACTCATTTACCATTGCAGGTAGTTACTATCAACTTTTGAAGGTTTCCGTTATTTACTTTAAGATAAAGCCGTACGAAATAATGCAAAATCATACAAAATCGTGTATTTTTGTTTAGATAATTTTAACGCTTAGGATTATTGTAGATGCTTCATTTAAATACTGCATAAAGAACATTTCTTTATCCTTAAAAATTTTGTTCAATTTTTTTTTATAAATCTTTTATAAGCCTAGAAAAAAATAAAGTATTAGGTCGATAAAAAAACACTTTCAAGTGCAAACTCTCCTGCTTATAAACCCCCTTTCGGCTACGGTTTTATTGTACAATGTGGCAAATTCTATTTTTTTTATAACAATCGCAAAAAATTATATATTTATGCCTGAACTTCACAAAATAAAATAAAATGCGCATTTTCGCGTTGTTATTTTTGACATCAGTCGAGACGGCTGGCACTCGACGAATTTGGATTTTTAAAGTGAAACTTGTGCATCGTCGTAAGAACTATGCACTAGGCAAACCCATTTTGTTTCAGTTCCGCCCCGTCTGCCGTGGGAAATAGACGTCCCTAAACTCCTTGGTTCCGTGAAATCAATTTTAAATTTCCTTGTTATTACAACAAACAATGCGTAAGAAAGGAGTTAATGTTTTTACGGGCCTTTACGAAATTAACCTGTAAAAAACAACTCTCAAATACCTTTTTAAACCTTTCCAAGCTTTTTCTCAAGTCTTGTCAAGTATTTTTAAATCCCGCCCACAAAGAGGCGTGGATTCCGATTTCGATTTTTTCCTGGACTGTTGGATCACCTTAAGTTTAAAATCAAAGCGAAATCAAATCATCGAAGCGGAATTATGAATATAGTTTCTCATACTAAATTACTTCCGGCATACTAAAGGTATTCGATGTATAGGTAAACCACGTTTTACTGCAGTCCAATGCCGTTATTAGTTTTTATTTGTTAATTTACGAAATAAAAATGCTATTTGTAAGTATCCAGGAAAATCCGTCTTTTATTATGGTGGCTTTTGTTATTGTTATTCTATTATCAAATAACCTTATTGCGTGTTTCTGAAGGCAAGGTCGCATAAGACAATTTTTATCTATATTTTTGTAAATGTGTAAACATATATGCATATATTATACTACGTAATTTACCTATGAAGTTATGATTGGTTGCTCAATAAGATAAAAGCTATTTCAGTTTTTTTTTTTTCTTTATAATAGCGTTACTAACCGGCTTCACCTGAACTTGGTTCTTGCAAAAAAAATCTATAAAATTTATTTTTCAAATTTCAACGTTTTATTTTAATAAGCTTTCCAACTTTTATAATGGTTTTATATTGTACCCGGTAAGGTTTGTCTAAGATATGGACACACTGAACCCCAGATCCCACCCACCCTTCATACCTTTTTCCTTCCCAGAACTCCTCCTCAAAAAGACATTCCACACAGTATCCCCAGAGATGACACAGGTCCTGAGGGAAATTATTTTCATCACGGCCTCCTGTGTGGAACAATGTAAACAAAAAACTCGACGGAATTTCACCAAGAATTGTTATTGTTGTTGTTGCAGAATTATTTTTTGTTTTATTTATTTACTAGCTTTTCCCCGCGGCTTCGCTCGCATGGTATTACGGGAAATTACTGTAGCGGTTGAACTTATCAATTATACCCCCTCCTCCCCACCCCCACCCCCTCCCGAATTCCATACATTCATTCCCTTACATTCAGTTTTCAAACATCTCGCCTGCCACCTAAATTTCATAAAGCTATAGCTCAAAGAAAAAAAGAATTATCCAATTTTGTCCATTCGTTCGGAATTTATGCGCTTACAAACATCTCGGATGTTTATTTTTAATTAAATATTTGAAAGTTTGTGTATATAATAAAAAATAACAGTATTTATTCAGTTCATCTATTCAGTCTTTATAATCGTTACGAATTATATTTTTAATGTAGGAACTGACATTTATTCCAAAACAGAAGCTTGTCCAAAAAAATAAAACATATTCTTATATTTGAATTTTCTGAAGCAGTAGCAATCGTTTCCATGGAAACGATTTTTTTCTGACGTTAGCAAAAATTTGCTTTAGTTAGCGACAGAAAACGTATAACAAATATAATATATTAATATTTATAATTTCATTACGCCAGAGCTTACCATCATATACAAAATATAGTCTGCGCATATAATTTAGCTTTCTATTGGTGAATGAATTTTTAAAGTCTTTTTATTGTGTTATGCGTGAAAAGGTCATAAACAAACTCGAGCAGTTTCGCATTTATAATATTATATAGTATATATAGTATAGTATATAGTATATAGTAATAGTATATAGTATAGTATAGTATAGTATGGATGTTATCTTGGTAAATTACTGCTATAACGCACTAGGCTTAGAAGCGCAGCCAGCGTGATCTTCATATTAATGGGTTTGAAAATGTATTTAAGCAAGCTTTCTAATTAAAGTGTATTTATCGGAAGTGACCTTCCAGGTAAGCATTTTTTCGGTAACTATTTGTAAATAATAAAATTAGATAGAGCCTAATAATTCGTAATAAATTGTACAGCGCCCTTGAGATTTCTCACAAAAACAGCGCTCTACAAATCATCCTATTATTATTATTATTAATGCACTAGGCGGCCAAACACCGCTAAGATGTATGTGGTTGCCTCAGTCATAACGCATCAGGCAGCCAGTCCAGCCAAACTGCTAAAATTGGCTGTTATACTTACATACTAGCTGCAGGGATTGCTCCTTCAAATATTGGCTTCCTAGCGCTATCCTTGCCGTACACTCTATTTCAGATATTTTCGGAAAAAATTGTTAAAGATGTAACAAACAAAATTTTATAATGATTGGTATGTAAATGGACACCACAAAACTTCATAAATCACGGTGGAAGAGGAATTACATGGACAGAAAACACTGTATAAATGTCATTACTCCAGAGCTCACCGTTTCAGATTTTTCTTCTTCATATAAAGATAAGATTTCTGCTTTATACTTGTAGTATAGATTAGTTGCGACTGAGAACAAAGATATAGTTTTAGATTTTCTTTTATTTTAGAGTGTCGATTATGATGGTCAAGAATGTGTACCCGTGCATACCTTATCTATGGTGAAAAATTGACCAAATAACATTAATTGCGCATTACAATAATAATTTTGAAAGAATTCAAAGAAAATTTCTCCGTTAATTTCAAACTTAACATCCCTTTAGAGCACATAAATTACCCGTCGTTAATGAATATTTTAAATATTCCAACTTTATAAAACAGCCGAAAAACAAACGACCAAACATTTTTATTAAAATTATTAAACTCTAAATTTGATTGTCGTGAACTCCTGCAATTAGTAAATTTACACGACGTACCTACGCGAACAACTAGAGAAACATTAACATTTTATACACATACATCTCATTCCAACTATAGTTTGAATTCCCCTATACAACGTTTCCTTAGCTTGGTAAGAAATACTTAAACTTGGAGGATATTGGTAGATTATTTTTTATTTACTTTACTTACATTCTATATTACTTACTGTGTGTCAACTCTTATATTTTATGTAACCTATATTTTGTTTTTTACAACTCTTTATTTTCAATGTAATTTTTAAAAAACATATAGGTTACTGCATTATATGTAAAAGCCCTTTGGGCGCTTAAATAAATAAAATAAAATAGCAAAAATGCAAAGGATTGAATACGAACAAGACAGCATTAGAGGTGTCAATATTTCGACTTGAACATTGAATGATGATCCCATACATTTTTGGGTTTTTACGACCAAGCGGATGCTAACCTTAATTGATTTTTAGACTGTTTAAATTGGTGTTGTTTGTTAAACTCCTTCAGTGTGTAGCAATTTGGACTTGTTGTGAATGTTACTTTTTACTCTTATTCGTAATTTGTCAAGGCCCGGGACTATGCATTAAGTTTATTACATTTTTTCGTATTGAAAAACATTTTCTAACAGCATTTTTACTCAATTGTTGTGCTTGAGAATTCAATTTGGTGTGCAAACTGAAAGTACCCTGTTATCGCTAGATAAAAATTTTCCTCGGAGTTGAGAATGCCATTACATTAGTTGACATTAATGTAACACTTTCAATTATATTTGAACGCAAAAAATAATATACATACCGCATAATAATATATTAAAATATTTATAACTAACCTCGAAATAAAGCACAAACTCAATTCAACATAATGTTGACAACATCATTTTTCCAAGTAAAATTTTCCCATAAAAACCGTTTTTTTTAAGTTTATCGTAAATCCACAATAGAAAAGACCACCATTCACAATATTATTTGTAAAGCCTTTGTGTACATTTTACCATGGACGTTCATTCCACAACAATTGTAATGTAATGCACTACGCAATCATGCGTGTCCTAAGAAATTATTTATCAAATTACATTTTGTTTCCTTTGTTTTGGAACATTTGCGGAACAAACCCGTTGAAGAGGTATTCCAACCATTTCTTTATAATTGTTGTCTGGTGATATGTGGGAATTGGGGTTACCTCCCCAATTTGTCATATGCCATATTTCTACCACTTAGAGCTGAAGAGTCTTTACGGTGCCTAATCATCGCGAAGTAAAAGATTATAAAAAACTATTTATTATTTTAAGAATACCTACAGCGGTAAGATATCTATAGAAAAATGGATAATTTAGTAAGCTGAACCTTTTACTCTTATTTCTACAGTTTAAAAAAAATAAGAAAAGTTATAACCTGGTGGATTATTTTCTATAGCAAGTCCGCGATTTTCCTGCGCATTTTCATTTGTGTGCGAGCATAAACCTGCGAATTATTAGCTCAACCTTAGCTGCGAGAAGATTATCTTTCGGTACCCAAATATAAAAATGATTGCATACGTTCACGACGCTCTTTATTGCTTTTGGACAAAGTTAAACATTAGACGGTGTATTTTTCATCCTTGTTGAACAATTTTATTACCTCGGCGCGTGTAGGATGTAGGCGTTTTATAAATTGTTAAAACACAGCGACGTTTCGCATTCTTGTTACATTACAACTTGAGCGGGGTCAAATAGTCGCCGTTATTAAAAAAATACGTATTTCACACTAGAAAATAAAATGGTTTCATTTTAACCAAAATATTAATTTGAGCAAAGCCGACTGAAAACTGGTAGGTACTGTCTTTGTAAATTTGTTGCATCATACCTACTTACAGTGTACCCGTAAGTAGGTATGATATACCTGCTTATGATTGAAAATTGTAACAAGTGTTAACCCTTCTGACTAATTTGTTTGGTTTTCGGAACAACTCTTACTGTATCTCTCTTACTATAATGGTTAGAAATATGAGATAAACATTGTTAGACAGGAAAACTCCATGCTTTTTATTCAAATTTAAAAATTAACCCAAAAATATTTCAAATGAACACCTTTATGATCCCAAAGTTTCTCGCTGCAATTTGAAAAAAAAATGAAATTTTGGGAATTTTTCATTAATTATTTTTACACGAAACGACAAAAAGGCGAGAAGATTATAACGTTTATAAAACATTTGCCATTTAAAATAAATCATTGTTTTATTTTATTTTATTACCAGTTACTTTAGTTAGAAAAAACATAAGGTGTGCCGTTTTTAAAAGCTTGCATTAAAAAAAATTTATATTTAAAAAAAGTTTATATTTATATCACCTTCCAAAAACATTTTTTAGTTTTCGCATACGTTCACAAATATTCCATTTATTTGAATTTTATTGCAAAGCGGAAATATCCTGACCTATTGAAAGAATATAGTCGAGGCCTGAGGGTTCAGTTTTTCTTTTTTTATTGCTTTGTGATTACATAATTTGAGAACTTTTCGACCACCACGCCAGGCCCATATTACTAGTGGTCGATTACAAGAGAAAGAGGAACTAATGAACGAACCAACTATTTTTAGTTCCTAGATTTCATCACTCCCAACTGCATAGATAAGAACTTCGGTTTACTTATGTCCCTCTGTTTACCAAAGTGAATTGTGGATTATTCGGTTTTCAAATTTGAACACTTTTTTTCAGACATTTTTTTCAGATCAAGAAGGTAAGAACATCCAAGAATAATTTTTGTAATTAGGTAGGTGTAATAAATGCTTGTACGAATGGAAGATCTCTAGCGCGATTACATTTAATTGAGATAATAATAGCAACGTGGACATATTTTAAATAACTTTTATTGAAACAGGGAATCCCTCAAAACGTGAGACCCCCTCGAAACGTGTTCGAGTCATTCAAATAACCAGTCTTGCTAAGCATAAAAAAATAATTTATTATCAAATATTCTGAATATTAATTGAAAATAACTTTTAATTAGCCCTGTATATTAATAGAAAATAATAGGACGGTATAAACCCATAACCCAATACAGAAGTTTTTCCAGTGATACACGTTTATGCCAAAAACCCCATTCAGTATTTCCAAAAATAAAATGATCACCTTCAACTATTGGCACTCCAACCAGATTAATGTTACATATAAAATGCTTAATTAGTTTTTAATTAGAAAACAGGTTTCAAAGTCTAGCTAATAATAATTTTATTCAATAACACCGCGTAAGCGAAATAGCCGAGACAATTTAGTGTGTTTCACTAAACGATGATTCATAATAGAACATGCCTATATTTTCGTGGTGCTGTAGATCTTACAGTACCTTTATTCGAGATTATTATAAACAACATCATTCCAAGAAGTGTAACGTCCTTGGTCCTCTTTCCAAAAACCAGTAATGGGTCTTAAAATTGGTCGCTGCGTCATGGGTGAAATCCTAAGTCCAAAGGTATCAATGTTCGTCGTAATTATTATTGGATCCAATGACTATCTACTACGTTGTTTGGCTACTCAGATGTGACAATTTTCAACATTGTTTTGCCATTGTTCTTTTTCTTCCTTCCTGTCCCAACTCATTGCTTAGATAGATAGGCTGTTGAAGTCGGCTCTTCTCGTTCATAGGCTGTATCGTCTTCGGTTCTGGGGCTCTAGCATGGTGAAATCGATAACTTTACAATATCGGACCGTTAAGAGTAACTTCCGTTGATTTTATATCGATATCCCTAGCACAGTTTCACTGTTGATAGACGAACCGATATTGGTGGGGAATAAATTAGAAATTGATATACGCTGGCCACACTGGCGGATCTGTTCATAAATTCACATTCAGAAACGTCAAACTCCAGTCAAATACGTAAATATATGAAAAATTTGGCAATGTTGAAATTAAATACAAACGTAAATAGGCATTGGCAGTCCGCATTTACTTTTTGACACCACACGCGAGTTAATTAGTTAATCATGTCTTTAGTCGTATTTCAGCCACTTAAGTTTATCAAAGTTCGAACGGAATAATTAGGGTAGATTATGACTTCTTTCAATTTTCATTAGTTCAATACGTTCATTAAATAATCCAGTAATGTTGATTAACGTACGAAATAATTCAAATAATTGCATGCATTGACAGCTAACCGAAACTTATCTGATACTATGGAATCCGGGCTAAAATTTTTTAATCGTCGGTTAGAATTCCTCTTACCAATTTTTGACCGTGATCGCAAATATTATCGCTAACTGATCATAGATGACGGATTTTGGCAATATCGTATTGATATAGGGTTATATCGATCGACAATGCTAGGTATCCTGGGTGTCGCTTTCATCCAGGCCGTTTCTCTGCAATATTTTGGAGCATTGAGTCATCCAGGAGTTCTTGTTTTGTCATTGTTCCTGTAAAGAAAATAAATAAGATCATATGTTTTGTCAAGGGGTCCCAAGTAAGTACGGTCCTGTATATTTACTAGCTATACATAATATAAATAAAACAACATATGTACATTTTAAGATCATATGTTTTGTCAAGGGGTCCCAAGTAAGTACGGTCCTGTATATTTACTAGCTATACATAATATAAATAAACAACATATGTACATTTTAACGCAGCATCGCGTTCGTTGGTCAAATAGTTACGTATTATAGTTTTCTATTAGTGACCGAGGAACCGCGCGGTGGATGCAATCCTCTGTCAGCATAATAGCAGTCGTTATAATAGTTTACCCAGTCTTATGTTAGAAGTAAGATACAAAATTTTGACACAAAAGAAAAATGATGAATAGTAAAAAATTATGGCTTGTTTCTAAAAGGGCCAATGTCAGTTTTTCAAATTTAACATTGACCCTCGAAAAGGTGCTTTTAGAATTCGGAAGTGCATTTACTCAATATGAAAACATAAAGGTATTGCTTCTCCCAGAAGTTCCGACGAGGAAGAGAAAAAAAATGTTACTTATTATTCCTCTAGATGTGATCACAATCACACCGTTAAAATGCGGTAAGTATTTGCTGTCAGTGGTGCATTCTAATTGCATCGGTGTACTTGACAACTTGTTCATGCCTCATAATGCAGACATTTTCAATGTCGCGAAATACTGTTTGCGTTGTTGTAGATCATTCTAAAATCACAAGCGCTCTATTGTAGCGTTAGTCTATTGTTTAAGTAAGCAAACTCTGAGTAGCTGTAATTCCAATACAACGTTTATTTACATAGGAGACTAGTTTGCAATATCTTTACCTGTAAGATCGCTTCCAAACACATGCTCGTGCATCAGGAGTAAATTCTGTAGACGCTAAATAAATTATCTTAGGTATCAGGTAAACCGTTTTAAATTGCGTTGTGGTCTTCATATTATTACACCGTTCATTTATAAATGCGATTTTGACGTTATTTCAAAACAAAATACTTTGTTTTGATTTTTTTTAATCTCTTTAATATTCAACATTATAGTTTTTTATCAGATAAGTTTGTGATTTAAGATTAATCCGAGCATACTTACTGTTTGCGGGTAGCTGTATTTTGTAGCTACTTTGCCTTGAGGTAACACTTAAAAGAATTCATGGTCTACTCTTTCATGGATGGTGCAAGTTTAATTATTTTAGGGAAAAACGCTGTTTAGAAGTTTTACTCCAAAATAAATCTTTCAAGAAAGGCTGTATCGGTGATTCAAATAATATTGTATTTGTTAGTCTTTCTTGAAAGATTTGAGTTTTTTTAATGACAAAACTATTAATTCATATTGAATGCGTACGCAAACAATTAATTCATTTTAATGTTTTAAAGCATAACTTGTAAAAACGTATTTCCGTAAAATAATTAAACTCTTGCCATCTATGAAAGGGAAAATTATAACTTCTTTTAATTATCACCTTAAGAAAGGTTTCTCCAATATTTATAAATAGTAAAGTTTAATTCATATTCCATTTAAAAATCACTATGATAAAATGTTCAAAAGTAGCGAAGCAAGTTTATATGAGATTCCTAATACAACTGACCTACAGTCAGCATCGATTAATTTTAATTTTTATTAGAATAAGGCCCTCCGTTCATGGAGATACTAACAAACTACGTGATTGTGACACAACCACAAGTACCCTGCAGATGTACTACTCTTTAAAGCTGGTTTCCGTACACGGCGCTACACGAATTATACTGAACTTGATCATTTTTCACGTGCAGCCGTGGAGTTAACACGATGTCAAATGACTTTTTTCCAACATTAATTTATACCTTCTCCACTAAATCCTTTCTTGCGTATTCTGGTAATGTAAAGTTATGTAAACACGCATTTTTTCCACTTCCAGAACAAATCTAACATTACTTTCATGTTCAGACGCCATTTCTGTCAAATGTCAAACGAAAGTAGTAGACACGAATGCTGCAATGCGTAGCGCGCTACCAGCACCATCGGTAGCGCGCTACCGACTTCAACCCGACATCCGTCGCGTAGCGCCATGTACGAACACCAGCAAAATTGTATGGCGGGTACCCACGAGCGGTGCGCGTGCTACGCGTATCATGCTCGAATAGCTTGTAAGTAGCTCCATGTACGGAGGCGCTAACTGTCGTTGTAACAACTTTTGAAGAGGATAATACTGATACATCTAAATGAAAATATGACAAAGAACAAGACACAGAAAAATAAGAAGGTAATGGTCGCAACTGGGACTCGAACCCAGGATCCTTCTCACCGGGACAAGCGCCTTAACCAATTCGGCCATTGAGACCTCTTATTTTTAAGTGATTTTTGTCAATCTCATATTTCAAATTCAGAATTAACAATATTTTATTCGACTTAGTAAATCTTAAATAACTGCCAACCTTAATGTTTTATCTGTAGGAACACGTTGAAATTTATTAATAATAAATTAATAACATTGATTATTGATTTTATTTAAATTTATTAATCGTTTATAACATTGATTATGAATTTGTTTTAATTTATGGGTAAATAATTGTATAATGGATTAAAAACGATTTACACTTTAAGAAATACGTTATTATTGTCCTGTGACGTAATTTTCAATGAAGATTAAGTATTGGTCGAATCGTGTTGATAGTGTTTTCGCACTATGCCTGTGCCTAAATTCGAACATACCTATTTGTATTATGTCACTTAAAAAATATACTGAAGTGGTATTTTATTAAATTAATTCAAATTTACTCGTGAGTTTATTACTTAAGAATGTTTATGAAATAAATAACATTTAGGTGGCAGGCCCCGAAACCGTGCCAGGGTGACTAAAATCCATAACTTATGCAAAACAAGGGTAAAAAACACAATATCCTATCTGTGGGGAGAATCAAATTTGAAAGGGAAAATGTTTGCAACTACTGTTGAACTCTTAGAACTATCTTATAATATATATATATTAAAAAATCAAAATATGCTTGCTTACATGTATGTATGTGAGTTATTTATATATTGCTATATTAAGCTCAGCAAATGTCTGGAACCTACCTAAATACCTTCTTTCAACCCCCGCGAAGGTTTCTGGATTAATACAACCACATGACAATACATCTGAAAAGTTTTTACAAAAACTCTTACGAAACTGTCAAAATGTCACAATTTAAGAATGACATTTTGCAAACCATCGATTGTTCAATTAAAATTCAATTTTCGAATAAACTCTTTAAATTAATGAATTTGCTTGAAGTACTAAGTAAGTAAGAATTATAGGTATTTTAAATAAGTACCTATGTTAGGTGCGAAATTTGACTGTTCTTATATAGGGTCCGCCATCTAAAGTTTTTTTTTTCAACTAGTGCTTATTTCGTGAATGGTAACACTTGGCTCATGTCTGATTTGACAGATAATTAGTTTTATCCTTCCGCTGAGCGATAATATTGCGACATTACTTTGAAAATCATGGTAATGTTGCAGAATGTGTGCGAAAATTGCGTACGGTTTTTGGAAGAAGAGAAGCACCGTCAGCTCCGTATGTTCGTTATCTTGTGAAAAAAGTGAAAGAAACTGGCATCCTCATCGATAAACCAAAGCGTGAAAAGCCAAAAACAGTGCGTACACCCGAGAATATCGATGCTGTGGCAGAAAGTGTGCGTGAAGCGCCATCAACATCAATTCACCGTCGTTCTCAACAATTGAACATTTCGGAGACATCATTGAGACGAATTTTGCATAAAGACCTTGGTATGACGCCATACAAAGTCCAATTGGTTCAGGAGTTGAAGCCGGATTAACCGGAAGGATTGTACTTTAAATAAAAAAAGAAATTTGAGAAAATATTCAGTAGTTTTTTTTTTATAGCATTTTCAAAAAAAAAAAGTTATTTGGCGGACCCTATAATATACAAAAATGAATGTTTGTTATATATGAACAATGAAAATTTGAATAAAAAAATTGTAAAAGGTGGAACGCGAGCTGTTTGAAAACTGAAAGTACTGAGTCTGAAAGTACATGGAACGCGGGAGGGTGGTTGGCGGTATGAGGGGGGGAGAGAGGAGAGGTAAGGCGGGGAAGGTGGAGGAACGCGTGAGGGTAAGGGGCGGCGGAAGGGGAACGGGACGAATGTGGAAGGACACGCAGGGAGAAACAATTTAATTATTAAGTCATACTGCAACGCATGCCGGGAAATCGCAAATAATTTAATGTTATCGTTTGTCCGTGTTCTTTAAAAAAAAGTATATTTTTTGTTTTTTTTTAAGTTTCTTTATTCATTGAATTGTTTGTTATATGAATTTTAGGATTTTTCGACCACCATGCTAGGCCCATGCCCGTGGTGGTCGAATTATGTTTCGACAATGGCTAAGAATCATTATTGTTTTATTTGTTTCCAACCGTAATATTTATAATACAAAAGTATAAAATATAGCATCACGTTCGTTTCTTATTGTTAATAATAATTTTCAGTGTGTTTACACTTCGTTTACCAAAAAAACTACTGTTATTAGTAAAATTTTCTCACAACGTCATCCTCATGTACCTACCTACGAGAGGATATTACCCTTCTGGGGTTTTAAGTCACATATAGAAATTTTTATTTTCCGAATGAGATTTTTAGTATCTTCCTCGCAACAAGTGCACTAAAATATGCAAATATGATCTCGAAAATCATTAATCAACTTATCGGATTTCCCACATTCCGATGCGCCTGTGGAGATAGTATATTCTTCTATCAAATCATCAGGTGACATATCGTGGGGCAATTGCTACTACTAAGTACTAGGAACTGATATCAGGGGAAATTGTATTATAAGATGGTAATCAATCTGATAAATCGATTATATTTATACTGATAAGTATTGTTAAATCCTAGAAGATTGATGTGTTGGGAACCGTAACATTTTTTTTTTAAATGAGAAAATGGCTAATCATTTTTTTAATATATTTATTTACAAAAATGACTTACCTGGTAGTTACACACAAAAATTCAAGTATGTAAAACAACGTAAGTCCTCCATCACAAAACAAGCAACATTTTTCGCTTACTAGGGTGATAGTAGAAGATTTTCAAATATTATCAGGTAACCCGAGAAAGTTAGACTTTCTTTAAAAAAAATAAAAATAAAAATGCACATATTTTAGTGCTACAACTACCTAAGTCTAGTTGTCTAATTGAATCATGGAAAAACTCTTAGATATCTCTAGAGTTACCTAGTTATAGAATTAAGCGACACCGTTTTTTGGAGATACCCATAAAAACATTTTCAAATGACTTGATGATTCCACGCGTTACGAGTTTTCTGTTTGTAGCAATCACAGGTGGAGAAATAGTGTTTTGCTTTCAGTGTGTGACTCAAAACAGCTGATTTTGGATTTACGTGGTTGTAACAATTACCCCCTCGATGTAATCTGAAATATTATTGACACTACTTATGCAGGATGAAGTCGAATATTACGATAAATTCATACCTAAATCATTAATGTATTATTCCCCAGAACAGTGAGCTCTTAGCGATATTACTATTTATTATTAATTTATGTACAGAATAAATTTAAATGTGATATTGAGCATTCCCGTTAATCATAAACCATCTAATGGGATTCCTCATAATCCGATGGGCCGTGGAATGAAGTCAATTAGAAATGGAAATACTGTGTACCTGCGAAGGTTGTCCAAGAATTAAAGACAATTCTAATTTTTTAAATCAGGAAGTTTAGGTATATTTACCAAAAAATCGTACGACATTTTAGGTACATATTCGCACTATTTTTCGGCATAGTCCCCGTTACGATCGATGCACTTGGTGAGCCGTGGCACTAGGTCCTTGATTCCCTTTAGTAGAATTCCGCCGCCAAAAATTCTCTCTCCGCGCCCTAGTCGGTCTCCTAAGTTTTTCCGGCCAAAATGATGCTTCATGTGAACAAAAAGATGCAAATCATGTCATTGGTTGCTTTTTGATACTGGGGTTAGGTGGTTAGCCCATGTTTCAACCCCAAAAAAGCATCGCCTTGGTTTGAAAAACGGTTCGAAGACACCCGAGCGCTTTCCCCATGATTTTGCTCTTCAGACTCGACTAGACAGTGGAGCGTCCATCTCGGACGCAAAGATCGCACTGAAGCAGCTACCAAGCCGTATCACTGCTCGTATTTTAGGAGAAAGTCGCTGCACGCCAGTGCCGCTATATTTTGAGAAACAATATCCGCGTCAACGTCATTTACGTTATTTATTTAATGAGGAAAGGTGTTCAATTCTTGGACAACCCTTGTAGTTCCACAAAATCGATGTAAATGTGATAAATGCATTCCTGTAATCATCAATCAACTTGGATTTTAACGTTAACTCACTAGATTTTTATCACCTAAGCAAATTATAAGGATTATAATGCACAGGTATTTATTTATTACTTATAATTTATCCATAAACGAACATGATTTATTGGTAAGTGATTAGCTAACTAGGTATAATTGCGTTGCTATTCCAGAATTGAACTCATATTTTGAAAATTGTGGTCAATTAATAAAATAGGTAATGCGCTCATGGACCCAAAATACATTTTTTTTAATTCTAGGAAAACTATTTAAAATTGTTTTTTTTTTACAAAAAAGCTACATTTTTTAGTATTATTTCAGCCGCCATGCTAGAGATGTCCCTGTGTTATGGCAGGTGAAGTTAACGTTATAATTGAAATTATACGTTATAAGCTTGACAATAATGGTAATTCGATTATATAATTCAGATTAAATTAAAATTATTTTACATAGTATTTAAATTAGGAAAATTAGATAGGGATTGTGGGAAGATATGACGGTAGATTAGATGGATGGAGTGTAAAATGTATGGATATTATAATTAAAATGTATTGCAGATGTAAGGCATAGCGTTATTTCAGATTTTTGAAGGTAAGCAGTCAGGATTCGGTTTTAGGTTGTCAGGGAGAAGGTTGAAAATTTTAGGGACCAGGTGGATGAATTGTCTTTGTGCTGTCGTAGTATGTAGTTTATATCAATTCAATAAGTCAAGTTCAGGGTCAACACCGTGACCTGCCATTTTCTTGTACCATTATTTATTCGGCAGACTTGTGATTATTACAAAAAAGGTTTTTTGTAGAGGCGTTATAATGGCGTATTCATACGTTTTCTGTGGTTATAAGGTAGTAGTTCTTCCCTGTGCTTTACAACTTTTAATGCAGATAATATAGCTGATGTATTATTATAGTTTATTCCCATAAAATCAACATTAACGTGAAATAAATTACAAGTTTTAGCGATCACTTCTCAGCAAAACCACAATGGCATCAATGAAGGTAAATAATTTATTTTAACTATCGATACGAGTAGGCACTAAATAACAAAAGATAGATTTACGGTTGCATCAACCTGACAATGTAATTTTGTTAACACGTTGTAAGCAAGATCAACGAACAAGCACGCTGATCACAAGGGCGACTAATTAAATAAATTATCCTTTTTTATAAATATAACTAACTATATACATACATGTATGTATCTGTAAACAGGTTTTAATTAATAATTTACCTTGATTTTTATTTTTAATACGTTTATTTGCTAGTTGTTGTCTATATATGCAATATGAAAAAAAAAAACAAAAAGTAAACAAACTTTTTTGGACATCGTCACACGCTCCTAAAATATAAGATGGGAAAACGTATTTACGTGTTGTCAGTTATATTGCCATAATATGGCTTCAAGGCTCTCGACTAGCAATCAGGAGGTCGCGGTTTCAAAACCCGGAGTGAGCATTTTATATGATAAATTTTTGTCGGTTCACAATTTCACGTTTAAGAGTGGAATATACTTTTTTTTGTATTTCTTGGGCATTAACTATGTAACAATTTCTAGACATTTTGTTTTAAATGCAAGTACCAAAGATTAATTAGGTAGGAGTAGCGGGAGGGATGATTTTGGGGGAGGGGGAAAGCGGTGGGAGGAATCAACATTACACGGAAAAATAGTTAGTAAAGGAGATTTGCGAGGCGCGATTATTTTATTCATAAAATTAATTTTCGATTTAATTTTTTAGTTTATTTCTAGGCGCACAAATTAAACTAACTAGAAATTTCAAAACTAGAATCAGGGAACACGAATTTTGTTTACGAAATAATAATTACTCCGAATTTGCTAATCATTTAATAGAGTCAGGCCATAGCTTCAATAAAGAAAAAACAAAGTTTACATTGCAATATAAATTCATATTTTAATTTCCTGGCAATTAATTCTATTAGTCATACTAATTTAGAATACCTCACACAGCGTTGTTTTATCTAGCTTGTGATAGTTTGTAAACTAGCTTGTAAACTAAAAACAAATATTATTGTTTATATTTTGTTTAAATTCTTTTGGTGGGGTTATCGCTGTTTGACATAGTGTGGATGTTTTATCATCACCTAATTGTTTAACAGCCATAAACATGTGCTTGTATCTCAAGAGATAATTTCATTTTCATTCACATTCTTAGCTGTCTGCATAAACTTTTAATGGATTTCCTTGTATGTATTTTCCGTAATTTCTACACGAAATCGTTTCTGAAAAATTAAAGTTTTTACCATGAACTAAAGGAGCGCTTACTTATGATTCTGTCGCCACATGTTATTTTATAATTTCACTAAATTTAGTGTTTTTAACTACACTCTTGTATGTTAATCTATTCAAAAAAATATTTATTAATTTGTATACATATCAAACAGCCGTCTGACGTACCCATTAATAATAAAGTTCCGAAACAATAAAAAAAAATCCGGAAAAATAAAAGAATAAAATCTCGTTATTTAACACAGATATTTAATTCGTGTTGAATTCTTTAGATAAAATAATTTTTATTTGCATTATGAGGTACTAATTACAGTATATAATTCGTATCAGTGATTGATGAACCGGTGGATGCAATTTTTAGCCATAAGTTGTTTTTAATTGTTTGTCTAGTTTGTAGTTTTTCTAGATTTTATAAATATATTGTAAGTTTGTACAGCGTCCTTGAGGTGGTTTTTCACAAAAATGGCGCTATATAAATCATCCGAATATTATTATTATTATTATACAGATTGAAAAATGTTTCATTCCTTTTGTGAGGTGAATAACAGAGTGCACGAACTTGGTATTTTAAATGTTTCATTCCTTTTGTGAGGTGAATAACAGAGTGCACGAACTTGGTATTTTAAATGTTTCATTCCTTTTGTGAGGTGAATAACAGAGTGCACGAACTTGGTATTTTAAATGTTTCATTCCTTTTGTGAGGTGAATAACAGAGTGCACGAACTTGGTATTTTAAATGTTTCATTCCTTTTGTGAGGTGAATAACAGAGTGCACGAACTTGGTATTTTAAATGTTTCATTCCTTTTGTGAGGTGAATAACAGAGTGCACGAACTTGGTATTTTAAATGTTTCATTCCTTTTGTGAGGTGAATAACAGAGTGCACGAACCTGGTATTTTAAATGTTTCATTCCTTTTGTGAGGTGAATAACAGAGTGCACGAACTTGGTATTTTAAATGTTTCATTCCTTTTGTGAGGTGAATAACAGAGTGCACGAACTTGGTATTTTAAATGTTTCATTCCTTTTGTGAGGTGAATAACAGAGTGCACGAACTTGGTATTTTAAATGTTTCATTCCTTTTGTGAGGTGAATAACAGAGTGCACGAACTTGGTATTTTACCATATTTTATAAAAAATTACCTTCTTCTGATTAATACCGGCTTCCGCGGAAAAATTGCGTACTTTATTAATTGGCGTGTAATTGCCATTGCGTGTACATATACTTTAAAGCTATACCTATTTAAAATATTAAATCCATTAACTTCTCTTAGACTTCGATTGTTTAAGAATAGTACGAACCCAAAACTAGACAAACGTCTTTTGCCAATACGATTATAGTTGACTACATCAATCGAGATGCAAAAGCTCAGTGACAATTATTAATTTTTTTACAAGAAATGGAAAAAAACTTATTTACCAAACTTAGAAAAAATATGTATAATAACATATATCTTCATCTTATGTTTCTTCCCCTTATCCTATTCGCATTGCATCGACAAGGCTTCTCCATACGTCCCTGTCATGTGCTGATTGTTCGGCCTCCGTTCATGGCAGTCCCATCGCCGTTTCTGAAGTTGCCTCGCCCAACTGCGTCTGGGGCGGCCCACTGTACGTCTACCCTCTGGAATCGCACTCAGTATTTTCCTCGGAATTCGTTCATCAGACATTCTTAGTACGTGTCCAAGCCACCCCAATTGCGATTTTTCTATGAAGAGTAGCAGTGGTTGAATGTTCAAATCTGTAATTGACTATTACCGAATAATATGTAGTAGGTATTTAAATCTGTTTTGCTTACTCATTCAATGAAATCAAAGATTTCCTGGCGTTGCAATTTAAAGTATAATTATATTTGTTGACGGCGTATAGGAACCTTCCATACAGATATTATTTTTTATTTGCGCAAGCCGTGAAAAATCACAGATAGTCTGAATTCTCGACAATCAGTTCCAATTTTGAAAATTGCAATAAAAATATTATTTTACAGGTTGGTACTTTATGGCTTGTATGAATTCTCAGAACAAACGCTTCGAAGGTTGGAAATGATAACAATTTATTGATAACAAAAGTTCTAGAGTTCATTGAACGCGAGTTACATACCGACAAAGCCACAACCAAAATTAGACCAATTTTAAATGGTTCAATATTGATTACTTTTTATATCATATTATTTTTTTAATCGTATTATTTTTTGATTCTATTATTTTTTTATAGTATTATTTTTATCATATAATTTTTTTATCGTACTATTTTTTATCGTACTATTTTTTATCGTATTATTTTTTTATCATATAATTTTTTTATCGTACTATTTTTTATCGTACTATTTTTTATCGTATTATTTTTTTATCATATTATTTTTTTATCGTATTATTTTATCATACTATTTTTTATCGTATTTAGTGACTTTGCAGGGATGCCCTGGTTCATGGGGTGAGATTCTTCTAGGTCTTGGTGGCGAATGCGTTTGCCCACCTACTGCGTGGCGGGCCGGATCGGGAGACCTAACCTAGACCTCCTCACATCGCCTTGCACAGCAATGGGAGGAATGGATTCATACGTCCGTCACTCCTGGATACATTAACCCCCGGATTCCTACGCAACCTTTATACCTCTTTCTTTTCCAGAAATTCCTCTCCTTCCTTTCCCTAAAAAGACCTTCCACACTGCATCCCTAAAGGTGACATAAGCCCCGAGAAAATTTATTTTCCTCAGGGTCCCCTGTAAAATGGGTCCTACCTAATGTAAAAAAAACTACGCACCCTTGATTTTTAATGATTGTTATATGTTCATCAGTATTTACAGAGACAAAATCATTCTCGAGTCAAAGTAATAAAATAATGAATATCTCCCATTATGTAGCTATTCATGTGGGTGACAAGTTATTTACATTATTAACCTATTTACACTCGCAGATAAAGAAAATCCAATGCATTGCAATATTATTTTAATAGTAAATTACGGTTCTCGTTTAACGTGGACAGCATCTTTGTCGATAGCCGTGTTCGTTAAACGAATAATATTTCCGTTTTTTTACGTCAGCTCCACACAGGAGACCCTGATTATCATTTTTGGGGATGCTGTATGGAGGGTCTTTTTAGGAAAAGAAAGGAGAAATTCTGGGAAGTAAAAATATATGGGGGATGCATAGGAATGTTTCCAGGAGTGACGGACATAAATCCATCCCTCCCACTGCGGTGCAAGATGAAGTAGAGGTCTTTTTTGTGTAAATACCTCACAAGAGTCCCAGCTGCTCCTGTCTGGAGCCTGTGAGACTATGGCATCCCCGAGTGGGGTATGTTGGGAGGCTAAAGGAAGTGGGGAAGGAACGAATACGGGGAAGAGAAGGTAGCGGGGAGGGGAAGGAGGTGGAGAAGAGGAAGGTGGGGAAGTACCTGGCTATTCAGATCTGGTCACCAAACACGGTTTAAGCCATTTTAAGTAACGTTTCAATTCTGAATGGTGGTCTTGCACCAGGGCGTAATTGAGGTTTTCTTCAACTCTGGAAGTAAATATACTATAAGTATATAATTTTAAATGAATTAATTGTGAAATAACCCAAATTAATCAAATAATCCGACCTTCGAATTGCGAGTTAAAAACCTTAACCCTAGACTACGGGGGCCATCTAGGTTAGGTATCCCTCAACCTGTCTCTTGATCCTGCCCGTCACGCAGTAGGTGGACAACCGCATTCGCCACTGAGACCTAGACAAATCTCACCCCATGAACCCGGGCACCCCTTCTAAGCCACCAAACGTAGTCAATCACTTGGCATTACCTATGGTATATTTGTTGTCCAATAAATGGTTCCCGGGATCCACACCTGCCTCCCAAATTGATAATATTAAATAATACCAAAACTTCAAGCATGTCTATTTTCTGCAAGATCTGCAAATGAAATTTATTTTTCTGTTTCAATTTATAACAGTTATGCGGTTACTACCTTGGATTAAATCGTAGGTAGTATGTCTATGTTGTAAATATTTTTCATTTTGACTCTTTTTAAAGCTTTGCAGAAATCCCATCGATAAAAATCAAAATCGCATAATAATAAATTATTCATCTTGCAACGAGTGCAATGAAATTCAAGCCAACATTTATTACTTCACCGGGTTTACAGGAAGTATTTGATAAATGATACCCTCTGCTAGCGTAACGCAAGAGTTTCAACTGCTCCCAACTCTCTGGAGCCAGTGAGACTATAGTATCCCAAATTGGGGTTGTTTTGATGCTGAAAGTAGTGGGGAGGGGAAAAAGTTGGGCAAGAGGCGGATGGGATAGAACCTGACTATTCAGACCTGGTCACCAAACACGGCTAAAGCAATTTCAAACAACGTTTCAGTTTTCTGAATGGGGGTCTTACATCAGGACGATACTAGCGTTTGAGTCCACTCTGAAACGTGCCGCAAATATACTGCATATTATATTTAACTGGCTGGTACCCGACATGCGTTACAATGCCATTTAAATAAATAAATTAATGTCCTTTCCCGTGTGTCCCGTTCACCTCCTGAGTCCCCTTCCCCTCTCGCGTTCCCCTTCCACCTTCACCGCCTTCCCCCTCCCTTGTCACCCCTCCCGCAAACCCCACCTCCTCCCGTTCCCCCCACCACTCCTCCCTACCGTTAAAATATATGAAATGCACACATTTTCATTTGTAAAAATTTCATAACGCCAGAGCTTACCATTGTATATAGCCTATAACCTTCGCAGGCGTGCGCACAATAAATCACCAAAGTTTCATGGAGATCGGGTGAACGACATGACAGCGCATAAGATACGAACAAACAAACAAACAAATATTGATTTTTATATATAAGAACATAAATTAATTTTGAAATTGTACAAATTAATAAAATAAAATTTATTTGCGCTCGTCGGGATTTGAAAAATTAGTACAGAGCCTTACTCATCGACCACAGAGGCCGTCAAAGTAATCTTTAAAAACTTTCTTCACACTTTAAAACCGCTTTTATGTACCTACTTACTTTTTGGAATGTTTATTTTTCTTTAAAATTATTACAAACGGATGTTTCTATCCTACAAATGAATAAATTAATGTTATGGCACGAATTTCTAATATATTTTTCAAGATGTTTTCCTGTTGCAATAATGTATAATCCACATTTTTCTGTGCTCTCTGGACAGGCAAATTCGCAATAAATAAAAATAAACTAAAAATGTTTTTTATTGTTATTTTTTTAACTTAGTGCGTCAAACGTCAAATTTTAATATTTAATTAAATTAAGACATTATTAGCGAAACTAAATCGAACATACCGTATCTTATTCTGATTTTTTTGGTTTTCAGGTTTTCGATTGAGTTTCGCCAATTTTGTCTTCATTTAGTCAAATATTACAATTTCAAATAAAGTTAATTAGAGTTAAAAAAAATAAATATTCATCCTAGACTTTCAGAATAATTCGAAACATGGCGCATATTAAAAAATATGTAAAAATTTATCCAAGACACTATCTAGATAGCATTTAGTTCAGGTTTGAATCTTGCAATCATACATAAATATAGCAGCCAATAAAAATATGTGTTAAGAAAATGAAGATAATGTTGGTAGTTCTTAGATGAAGTCGATACAGTTAAATTTGACCGAATCGGATAGGGACACATTGGTTCAGTTGGTAGAGTTGCGCCCGTCTTAGGTTCTAAAGGCGAAGGTCTTGGGTTCGAGTCGCAGATGTGACCGTATCTTTTTCTTTTTCTGTTTTCGGATTTTCGATTGAGTTTCGCTAATAGTGTCTTCATTTAATTAAATAACAACGTTGTCTTATAAGCTATAGGGTTTCTTTGCTAATCATAAATATGACAAATACCTCAAAAAAATAATAGGCAAACAGAATGATGATCTAAAAGTCTCATTTTAAAGGCTTCAGGAAAAAAACAAAGAATCAATTAAAAACCAAAGAAATACGGACTAACAATATACACTGATTGTTCAAATAAAAAAATTCTTGGTTTTGCCAAATGATTCGAATTTTACAACGAAATATCTCAGGAAGCATTTTAAAGCCTTCTTCTCATTTAATTTAATAAGCTCATGACGTAGTTTTTAAAAGTGTTTCTAAACTTTATTATGTTTTCTTAGTCTTATATCTCAAGTAAACATTCAATACAGCCTTTTCAGTTTACATTGTTAATATACCGTTGAAACCCGTGCTCTTCTACAAGCAATAAATGAATGAAAAGAAACTGTAGACATTTTCAACAGATTACTTGCGTGATTATTGTAATAGACACAGGCAATAATAATACCGAATGCTTTAAAAAAAATAATCTCTTCAAATATAGGATTTTCCAATAAAAGGTGTTATTTTGATATTCAAAGAAAAGTGCTATTTTTAAATATAAATGATCGGACGTTTATTTTATTATAAAGAAGAAAGTATGCCGTAAAAATAACATTAGGCAAATGACCACCACAACCACGCCTACAGGACCATATCCTTTTCATGAAATTTTCCATAACCAAATCGCAAAGTGGCTGCCCTATGTCCTCGATAGCCTCACGAATTCCATCTTTGAGGTCTTGAATCGACGCTGGGCTGTTGGCGTAGACCTTCTCTTTCACGTGGCCTCAAAGGAAGAAGTCGCAAGGTTTTAAATCACAAGATCTCGGTGGCCAATTGTGATCACGTCTTCGAGAGATAACACGGTCCGGAAACTTTTCCCGTAAAAGATCAATGGTTTCGTTGCTTGTGTGGCACGTAGTGCCGTCTTGTTGAAAGTAAACGTTGCCTAGATCAATACCATCCAATACCGGCCATAAAAAATCATTAATCATTCATTTCATATTCAAAATAACACCTCTTATTGGAAAACCCTTTATATCAATCCGTACCTAGACCTTAATTTACTATATTTATTACAAATGGTAGGTACTTAAAAGACATGCACAATTTTTTTTTCTAGAATTAGAAATAATTAAATTATTGTTACCATCTTGCAGAACCAAACAGAAACAAACGGTTTGTATTGATAATTTATTTACCCTATTTATTATTTAAATAAACTGAAAAAATAGCATGTGGCCTATGTATATGTTCCGTATCTATATATAATATATGTGTCTACGCGTCTCACACATTTTCATTATCGAATTATGTGAATAACTCATAAGAGTCCCAGTTGCTCACGTCTGGAGCCAGTAAGACTATGGCATCCCCAATTGGGGTATGTTGTGAGGTTGAAAATAGTGGGGAAGGAACGGATATGGGGTAGAGGAAGTTGAGCAATTACCTGGCTGTTTAGATTTGGTCACAAAACACGTCACGACGATACTGAGAGTGTTGTCCATCTTAACTCGACGATATCAACAACAAAAAACCTCGACTATTGAAAAGTAGGTTAGCATTCGGTGTCAGTTTTCACGTTGTGACTTTTTATACGTAGTTTCAGTTTTTGGTATTTTCCCAAATTTTTCGTTTGTTTTTAATGTTTCGTTGTAGTACGTTTAAAAATTCTTTCCGACAAACGTAAGGAACAACAACACAAACAACATTGGAAGCCACCAACTTTGTATGTGTACAGTAGGTACAGGCACATATGAACGCTATTGGTGCGCGTTGGCTACATGGGTGTATTCATAAGAATTCATACAAAATGCATTCCGCAAATGCCAAACTGCTTGTAACTATGAATTAAATTCTTCAAGATCAACATTAAGTCATGTTCATCTTAACAGCCAACGCATGCAACGCATCAAAATAATTGGGCTTTATTAAAAAAACCTTTCAAAACGGGCCTAGGCACAACGAGCGAAAAATAAGAAGATTTTTTTAAGCCGCGGTATTCTGAATTTCTACCGTTTTATAACATATTTCTCTTGAACACTTTAAGATTTTGGTTTCTAAAAAATATGTGTTTTTTTTCATGCCGAAACGATAATTATATGAAATTCTCTCGATAGAAAAAAATTGCAAAGTGTGTTATTTTACAAGTTATATGTATGAAAAAATTCACAGTGTTTCTAAATGCTGTTTTAGACAACCCCGTGAGATTTTGCTCTATTTTAAACGAGTCGTGTTTTATTTAAAAAATTCACAATTTTCGCTTAAATATTATCGTTTTTTAATATTAGCGTGCTCCCTCTAACTATTTACATATCTCTCCTTCTTCTCCACGCCGAAATGTTAATTATCTGAAATTTCCTCGACAGAAAAAAATTGCAAAGTATGCTCCGAAAATTATTATAAACACGTCTGTTTCAGTTATTTTACAAGTTATCTATGACAAAATTCACATTGTTTCTTTAAATGCTGTTTTATATAACCGCCATGAGATTTTTGCTCTATTTTAAACTCGAGTTTTTGAGCGGTATACGAAAACTCATACACTGAATTTAACTTAATAATGACAAAAAAGTACACGTTTTTAAAGTTCAAACGGTCGACGGTTTTCAATAATGTTTAAAGTACCTGCATACGAGCACATTGTGCCAATTCCCTCTCTTCCATTAATAATTAAAACAACAGTTCCGTAACAAGTAAATCATTAATTCTAATTTTCTTACTTAGTAAGCTTTTTTTTCTGCACGAGGAAACTCTGCCCGAGGGCTTTACGCAAGCATTTTTAAACAAATTAGGAACATCCAATTTAGTACCTAACCGCGTTTGAACGTTCTAATTTTTTATTGAATTTGAGGCATTTTATTTCTGTTTTGGGAGTGTGACCCTGACAACTAGGTGCCTATTTATTTTGTTTACAATAAACCTTAATCTCCAGTCAAGGAGTGCTTCATATGAGTAACCTCGCTGGTTGGTATTAGAAAAAACCGGACTTGACCGGACGAAAATCAGTTGACGGGGGTTTTTCCGATAATTTGGACCTTTTTTAACCACAAAATCATTATTAATTAACAAACATTTTTAAATTACATTTTTTGTATCATAATTTCACGAGTCAGCTGTTGTATCTTTGTGGTGTTTACTGATTTTTTGTATACATTGTAAAGAACCGGTTTTTTCTCCAACGAATTGTTGCTCTTTTTTCGTGTGTTGTAAAATTATGACTGAAATAAATTACACATGTGTTTGAAGAAAAACTAAATTCTTAGGTTTATAACAAGACAGGTAATCCCTGTTCAAACTATTAGTAATGAAATTATTAATACAGAACTTGATGAGAAATTAAACACGACTGGATTGCTGGTTGGCCTCAATGTCCAGCGGTAAGGTTCTTGACTCGCATTCCGAAGATCGCGGGATCGAATCCCGGCTTAACAAATGAATTTTATTTGTTTAATTTGTGTTATTTCACAATTTATTCATTTAAAATAATATATAGTATATCTGCGGAACGTTCCAGAGTGGAAGATACTCTCAGTATCGCCCTGGTGTAAGACCACTGTTCAGAATTGAAACGTTGCTTGAAATGGCTTTAGCCGTGTTTGGTGACCAGATCTGAATAGCCAGGTACTTCCCACTTTCCTCTTCCCCATCTCCTTCCCCTTCCCACTACACCTTCAGCCTCACATCATACCCCAATTGCGGATGCCATAGTCTCACTGGCTCCAGAAGGGAGCAGTTGAGACTCTTGTGCGGTATTCATATAAAAAGTGCGAGTGTGCCTTAGACCACACGACTGAAGTAAAACTTCTATGAGAGGAAGAGAGAAATAAAATGTGCGCACGCACTGCTCTCTCTTGCTCCTACAGTGTGATACAAATAATATGCCTGATTTGTGTCTTAGATGTACGAAACGTAACTGGCTATGAGAGAAAGAGAGAAAAAAATGTGTGCTCGCACCTCTCTCTCTTGCCCCTACAGTAATATACGAAACGTAACTCTCTCTCTTTCTATTTTCACTAACTTATATCTCCCTCTCAACCTCCGTTCGCCTCGCCCGACACTTTTCGTTACGCTCTTGTCACGCATTCACTAGCTTACTCCCCAAGTCAAGCGTGCTATTTTTTGAAGTAAAGAAGTTTTACTTAAAAAAATATTTTTAAAAAAGGCTATGAAACGTGATTTCTCATAAATTTTGTCATATTTGAAATGCACGTTTAAAACTGAAATGAGGTTACAATAATAAGTGACGAGGTTAGTACCTACCCATAACACATAAAATTATCCTTTTCGCGTAACGCGTAGGACGATCTTGGGGAATGCAAGGCGGATTCGAAATAATTTTCAGAGCAAACTGCCAATTATTATTAACAGTAGTGATGCTCGCAGCGAAGTCTCTAGAATGTTTTATATAATTTTCTGTATACCTACTTCTACTAGTGTTTAGGAACATCCTACTTGCTATCTTTTTGCATTGAAGAATACTGGATTATCACTGTTTGCCTTCCTCTGATTCTCAACGTCTTTTTTACTTGGTGAAACTCCAAGTCATTTAAAAAAAATATATAAATAATAACCAGGCCTCGGGCATATTCTAACAGAAGGTTAAAATATTTCCGCTTTGCAAAAAAATGTAATATTTCTGAACATATTTGAAAACTAAAAACTGTTATTGAAAGTTGGTGAAATAAGCTTTCAAATTTATTAATTTGAAATAAACATATAATTTCTGAAGTATGTACATTTTTTTATTGCAAACTCTAAAAAGGTTAAAAGATGGCTCACTAAGATGGCTTTCTAAGTAAAATTACTGTTAACGAAAAAAAAACATACACATATTTTATTAGACAAATGTATTATAAACGTTACCGTTACCTTACTTTTTTGTGGTTTCATGTAAAAATAATTAATAAAAAATTTCCATAGTTTTATTGTTTGTTTTAAAATTGTGGTCGGAAACTTTGGTTTCATAAAGGTGTACCTTCATATTATTTTGTGGTTATGTTTTAGATTTCTCTTTTTAATACCATATTTCTTTTTATTAATTCTATTAATTTTAGATCACATTTCTCACCACGATAGTAAGGAAGACACAACGATTTCTAAATGTGTTATTCCCAAAAACAAGCAAATTAGCCAGAGGGGTTAACGTTATAACTAGTTTTAATATCATTAATTTAATTATCATCAAGCTAAAATCATTTTCAAAGTTTTAATTTTTCGAGTCTCAAAATCCACCAAATCTATGGCATTTCGGGTGTGACAAGACAGGGATCCTACTTTTAATTTTTTTATGTGAATTTAGTTAGTACGCAGTACCGTTGTGTTTTTTATTCGTAAAATAAACGCCTCATCACATCTCGTCACTAATGTTATTGAATTGTATTTAAATGTAAAAATATATACGTATAATAATACACGCGTGTTAATAAAATTATGTACCTCTTTCGAAGCTTTAACTCCAAGAATAATAACAGAATATATCATAATTTCAATGGTTACTGAATGATTTTCACATGATTATAATCTACATTCGCTATTAACAATAGTTTGTTTTATTTTTAATAAAAATATGAAGCTTAAAGTCACCCAAATGAAGTTTCGATTTCGCTATAAAATATAATAATGTATTTATGTTATTATAACATCAAAACGAAATCTCAAATAATTAATAAATTTTCACACAAACCGTTTTGAAATTCGACGTGTCGTGTGGTCAAAATCTGCATAGGGATACCAACTAAACAGGGCGTTTTAATATGATGGTTTTCTATTTAATAACTTATTAAACACCCATTTACAAATACTGTGTGTAAAAACATGTAATAAAACTTACATATTCAAAATCACCGTTTGTTGATATGTCCTATATATTTTGTTTAAATGCTGAAAATAGTTCCATTATCCTAAAATTTCAGATGGTAAAGCTGTATTTTGAGAGGTCTAACTGCTTCATGTTCTCTTTGTAGAAAGATTCATGTTCTGCTTGTAGTTAAAATTGATCTTTCTTTAACATCTTCTGTAAAACAATTACCTAGAACTAGTTGCTTCACTGAATTTGAAAAATTCGTCAAATATCAAAGTTAAAATATGAAATTCATATTATATTAGAAAAATAAATGAAAAATACAATTGCAGTTGATATAAAAAGTTTTTCACTTCTTCTGTAAAAAGTTTCAATCTTCTATAAAACAATTTCTCAGAACTAGTTGCTTCACTGAATTTGAACAATTCATCAAATTTCAAAGTTAACCAGTGAAGTTTCCGCATAAAATTCATATTATGTTCGAAAAACAAATGATTAAAGAAAAATATAAAGTGAAGTTGATAGAAAATGGAAGTCTTTAAAAATCACAGATTAAAAGTATAATGAGAAATGTTAAATTAAAGTAAAAAGAGATAATGTTAAATTAAACTAAAGTACCTATATAAAATAGTACACACTTGTATCATAAAATAATGTTCAAAGATAAAGAAATAAAAACAAAGAAAATGAGAAAACAACTTAAAGAACTTACACGCAGTAGGTGTAGAGGGTGCATCGTTAACAAATCGATTTAATTTTTCTAATAAAGATTTATTGAATTGACCTCAGAAGAAATAGAAAATATCAGCATCTGAAAATATATTATGGCACGTCCTTCTGAAAAATGAATCTTGTGTGAAGTTAGTTTTTAAGGGTGGGATGTGGAACAGTTGGTTTGATCGTCTATTTCGTACTAGACAGTAAATGAATGTTTTCTAGAAGAAGTCGTTGTCAATGGCGTTATTGATGATTTTGAATTTTAAAAAATCGGTCGGCTATATTTCTTCTATCTTCCATCTGCTAATTCGTGCAATGCTAACGAGAACTTAAATAGAACTTGTACAGAACTTGAAAATGTTGATTTATTCAAATTCTATGAAACTAACTGATTTAGAACATTTTTTGGATTCTTTGTAACTTTATATTGGGTATTCCATACCACTGGTCCAAATTCTAATATTGAGCCAACAAAAGAGAATTATAGCATTTTAATAAATAAAATAAAAATTACTTGTAGTGATCTGAATGGATGATGATTCACTCTTACGATGAATCCTAAAAGTTTGTAGACCCTGTAGACCATGAAATATGTCATCGGAAAGATATTTTATAGTCCATTATCATTCCTTTCCCTTCTTAGACACATTGCAATTATGCGCAGCGGTACAAACGTGAAATGGACATTTCAAAATTTTAAACTTCAACCGTTCTATCTTAGAAGCGTGGTATTTATATTTCTGTATTGTTGATTGTTTTTAATTCCCATTATCTAGATAACAAGACAAAATCTAGATCATTTGATGCCGATATGAAAATATGATAACAAAAAGGTAAATATTTTCCAGCGCGGCAGATAAGCCGAGTCAATTGCTACTATTTATTTCGTGCCTGCACCGCATGGGTCATATATGATCTTTGAACTATTCTTGAACTCACTTTGGACCAGAAGAGGTGAATCGAATTGCAATCACCAATCCTTGGGGGATGACACGCATAATTAGAGTGTTTTAGGCGCTGTCATAATGATCCTGTAATTAACTGCGAAGTGGCCTCGGATTATATCACAACATTATAAATGAATAGTTTTATTACCCAACCTCGCAAGAGTTTCAACACTTATTGAACAATTTAAAATTGTGGGAAAAGGTGACATATTTTTTTCATATTTTTACAATTTAATTGATAAGTTCCAAAGCTCATTATGAAATGACGTTGCTAACTGAATTCATTTAAAACTCTGGACAGGATAACAGGGCAAATTTCATGATGTCACCATTAAAAGTTTTTTTTTTCACCTAATCCTAATACCCAAATCTACGGTTTATTTTTTCTTGTTAGTGGGTACCTATAAAAGATTCCTATGAGTACCAAATATCGCATTAAAAATATGCTCAGGTTTTTCAAGATCACTCTAATTTTCAAAACCATTTCAATTTTTTCATTTCCATTTAACTTTGACCATAAAGTACACACACAAATGTCTGTCTGATCAAAAACGTGTCAGAAAAAAAAACTTAATGTTAGCAGAAAACCTTGAAAATAAAAACTAGCTGAAGGTACTCGATTTTGTTTTTGATGTTGTGATAATTACTTTATTTACGTTACATACAAATTATGTTGTACAATCCAAATCAATTTTTAAAATTGGCACATTTTATGATTTGTACCTCTCTTTATATATATATATATATATATATATATCTTCTGTCCGTGTGTATGTCACTGAACTCCTCCTAAACGCCTGGACCGATTTTGCTGAAATTTTATGTGTGTGTTGAAGGGGATTCGAGAATGGTTTAGATTCACAATTTGGTCCACTGGAATATGTTCTTTTAATTATTTTTTTTTATTTCTAAGGAGTTGTTAATTTTGGGATGTTTTACATTGGATCCGGCAGACTGCGCTACCATCGCAGTATCGAATATTCAATATTATTCTATTTTAATTTTAGTTTGTCCCGACAGTTGTGTACAGGACAACGTCTGTCGGGTCCGCTATAAATAAATAAAATAAATTGTGGAACATTCCAGAAACACTCTCGAATGTTGTCCTGAGCGAAGCCGGGTAACCCAGCTTCATCAAAGCATTTAGTTGTGGATGGAAGATTAGTATACCTTAGTTAAATATTATGGCGTACTGAAGGTTCAGAAATAATAAAAAATTATATTACAAAAACTTCTTTCTAATCTGCGATAAGCATCCATAGCTATAGCTAAAAATAAATTTAGCTGACCAATAAAATCATGAATATGTTATAACATTACTTTTCCGTCTGACAAAAGATTATTAACAAACAAATATATCAATAATTATGTATTAGTTGAGTAGTTTGAGGTGTCAACTTGATTTTGCGAGAAACATTTTTTTTCTTCATTTCATCAATCCAAACATTTCTAGTAAATACTTTTCCACTAAGAATCCTATACCTACCTTCTGAAAAAATAAGTAAATTATGATAAATGAAGATGATGTTTGAAAATCCTCTTAAGATCCTGTGTTTCTCGGTTCAACAGTGGAACACGCACAATACTGCACGTTTTTGAGAAGCATTTAAACCTACCAAAAGACGTAAATCGACACCTCCATTGTCAATGTAACGGTTAGATAACGACTCTGCTAATTTTGCGGTAGTATGGAAATATCAGTGAATAGGTAATACTTGACATATCGCTTAGAAGTTGTGAGAAAATAGAAGATAATCTGCGTGACTTGGATGAATGTAAAGCGCGCCGGGCTGACAAAGGCCAGCAATAGGTATTCAGTTGGTACCGGGAACAGTGTGTAGTGAATCACGCGCTCGGTTAAATTGTTCCTAATTGACGGTGAGCAAGTGTGTCCCGCGGCCGCTCGCCAACTTCATACATTTAGTATGTATTTTGTAGAGAGACGTTTGCTCATCAATTTCGAGTTTGGTCCATTGACGCGTTTTGACCGGCCATTTTCAATTTTATGGATTTGCCCGAATTTTAATATCCTCATATATCATTTTGATATCCATATTTTTCTAACTTCAGCCATTACGAATTATGTTCTGAAGAAACTGTAATTGTATTTGATGCTCCACCAATTAAATTACCTCCAAATTTTAAACTTCAACCACCGAGCGTTATTTAAAAGTGGTAGAAGTGTAAACTTCAGAAAACTACAGTAGACAACAGTGAAGAGACTACGAAGCAATTTTTTAATCAATGTTAAGAATGATTTTTCCATATTTTTGCCGTCGAATTCAGTGCACCCTTTCCTATAAGTACATTTGGTATTTGCGTTTTCTTCTTCGGAGTCGCTAGATGTCGCTTTCTTTTCTATTGCCTGTTTATTTTGGAGTGGTTTGAAGATTGGATATTGATTTCACAAATAGAAAAATATTTACTTTTTTAATTTCGTAGGATTTGACCCTTGGCCGCTGAAGTTCGTTAGACTCTTTAAACCGCTACACTATTGAGCCTTACTTGGAACCACGGATTTATCGTATTATACTAGAACCGAAAACCCGTGAATATTTCAATATAATATTTAATTGCTAATATAATAGAAAATAAATATTTCATTGCTATCTCAATTTCTCGCAGGGTAAATCCTATAGATGCGTTTGTCTCTTTTAAGTGTCGCTCGCTTCCGTTTCATCGAGTTTCAAAAAAGTTAAAAGTTAACGGTGCTAAAAAAGTTTAACTTCAAAAAAATCATACCCATTTGGTAATGACCGATTCCTAAGCCGCACGTCACTCATAGAAATATGAACGCCTACAAAATAAATAAAAATCACCCAACCTGGAAAGCGACTTTTAGGATATAGGAACATGTAGGTAATATTAGGTACACTTTTTAAGTGTTTTTCCCAGACTAATTTATTTAAAGAACCGTCGCATCGACTATAAAGTTATGACATTTCGTAATTTCCTGCATAGCTTAAAAGGATTGAGGGCTTTATTAAATGTGCACCAAATTTATTCAGTAGCTAACAATTTTTCTCTCAAAATAGGTATTTTTTATCTCCGGATTAGACATGCCTAATTAGCTACATTTTATGAATGTGCTTCATGTCATTGCAGGTGCATACGTAATTTATGATGGAATACGTCAAGGTTCGTTGAAAATGTATTTAACAAGGTTAGCTCATTGCGGAGGTAGAGCGGTGATTGGCTTAGAAAATTGTGACGCAGTTTGGAGTCCGGGATATGACGTAGTTTGAATTCTCCGCCGGGATATTTGAATTAACTCCAGTACAAGTTAATGGCGTAAGGGAAATTATTTTCTAAAATATTTTGGAGTTAATGTAAAAAAAATACCCACTTTGTAAGAGAGAGGAAACACAGAAGCCAAAAAATCACTTCACAGCTTACATTTAATTCCCAAATCTTTTGAAAGAATGTCATTGTTTCTAAGGGCCTCCGCTCGTGGAAAAACTGAAAAGAAACCAGTTCTCAACGCAATTGCAATCAATCTCCTTAACAAAATCGATATTTTTCTGATCTGACATGTCAAAACTGCATTGTTAACAGGTTGCCATGGTAGCAACTCACGAACTGTCAAGTTTTGACATGTCAGATCAGAAAAATACCGATTTAGTTAAGGAGGCTCATTGCAATTGCTGATTCCTTTTCAGTTTCTCCGTGAGCGGAGACCCTTGATGATTCGTCTTGTAATTTAAAATTACCTATTCATTATCATTTTCTTTTGCTGTTCGACTGTCGATCGCTATCTGTTCGACAACCGCGATCAACTGGCTGTTCGATAACATATTGTATTTAATAGAGATAGAACATGTACGGGAGATATGTACGGGAAAATACTTTTAATAATGTTGCTACTGGCTTTATTCAACATTTGAAAAATTAAAAAATGCGACAAACAACCTAGCATCTTATCTCTTTTTTTGTACAAAATTCTACAATCCATGCTCAAAATAACCAGAATCCAGTCAAAATAAATAGCCCCTAAAAACTCAATAAAAAGTTGGGTTAACCTGGAAATTCCAAACGTAAAAATTCATTGACGTCAGAGCTTCCGTGACGTTCGAAAGTTTTTGACGTTCGGACAAAACAAAAATTCAAAGAAAAAGTTATCGCTGTGTTTTTTATATCTACTGGCATTTTCATCAATTAAATATTACATATTTGATTTCATTATGGGAGGCGGGTATGGGTGCCCCCGCCCCGGGAACCATTTATTGGATAACCGATATCCCTGCCGTAGGTAACCCCAAGTGACAATTTGAAGACTTCTGCTCGGGTTCATGGGGTGAGGTTTGTCTAAGTCTTGGCGGCACATGCGTTTGCCCACCTACTGCAACGGCTGGCTGGATCGAGAGAGACTGGATGATGGAGACATTTTACCTCCCCAGCTCTCTCTCAGTGGGAGAGATGGACTCGTACGTCCGTCACTCCTGGACACACTGACCCGTAGATTTCTACCTACCTCTCGTATATTTTTCTTTCCCAAAACTTCCTTTCCTTCCTTTCCCTAAAAAGACCCTCCACACAGCATCCCCAAAGATGAAGTCGGCCCTGAGGGGAATTATTTTCTTCGGGGCCTCCTGTGTGGAGCTAATATAAAAAAGAGGAGAAAAATTTCCCCCACAATTCCAATAACATTTTTTGTACATTTTAAATTAGCTAGTGTAGGTACGTGATTAAAAATATCTAGGACACAGGACCAAAGGAAAATTGTTTTCCTCAGGGTTTTCAGTGTAGAGCTGTTTAAAAAAAAATTATTAAAATTGATGTAAATTTGTTTCGTTTCAGGAAAGGACAATCTTCATGCAGCCGCTAAGTATCACCAGGCTGTACCACCGGAGCATCAGAAGGTTCCCGTATAGAGATGCGGCACAATGGCAAGCCTAGCACCTTCTCAGCCTGCCGCAGTCAGGTCTGTTCGCACCGCGCTCTTCTAGCCCTGCTCGTCGGCCTCGTCAGCCTTACCAGCCTCGGAGCTTTGCCGAGCTTACCGCAGGATGCGCAACCGGAGGAAAGGGGTAACTTACAACAACTCTTTAATTATCAACATTTATAAGTATTGAAATACGATGAATGCAATTTTTTGTGAACGAATGTGCATTGAGTAATAAAACATTAAAAATTATCGAGATAAGCTGCAAATGTTTCTATAAAAATTGACCTAATTTTAATCCTTTTTGACATAATGTATTCTAAAGATGATTGATCACAATTAAAAGATAATTTATTTTTCATAAAAAAGCTAAAATTACGTAACGACTCCAATAGTAGGTACATAATATTAGGAATTTCATTATCTTAACCATAAGCAGTAATCTTTTTTCTTTCTGGATTATCTAGGACAGTGATTTTCAACCTGTGGTACGCGTACCCCTCGGGGTACCCGAAGCAAAAATTGGGAGTACGCAAAATCGTGAGACGCGTGTAGAATCACCGATTAAAAATGCCCGAAGTCGTGTTACACTCTGTATAAAATTGCATTAATTGTATTTGTGTGACTTGATTGTTAAATTCATGTAATAATGAGAGTATTAAAAAAAATTACATATCTTTCATTACAAGTAGATGGAGGGTATGACCAACAAATCTCTAGTAAGAATCAAGGGGTACGCAAGCTCAAAAAGGTTGACAACCGCTGATCTAGGTTCAACTCGCAAAATCATTTTCACCAAAATCCACAGAATTGATAAACTATCGTTTAGCTAGCAAAAAATGAGTTGAGCTTTTTATCCATATTTTTCAAAAAACTTCTTCAGTAATATTATTTTATGTTGAATCTCGAACGAAACCGGGTATTAACTACAACTATATAAAACCTCTATTATAAAAAAATGTGTTCTAAGTATATAGGTACTAACTAGTTCTAGTATTAATTAGTTCTTGTAGACGATTGCCAGAAAGTATTTTTCTTATCAGCAAAAGTATATCTTTGGCCAAAGCAAGCTCAAAAACCATAAAAAATAATGTTTTTAAATGTATCACATTATTTTTTAGACAATAAAGAGTGCATTGTTAAAAACAAACTTGTCAGATAAAAGTGAAGATTATCAGTTTTAGTAGTACCTATTTAGATACAAAAACATAATATTATTTGATTCAGGATGATGGTGAATACAAAAATATTTTAATCTTGTTCAAATTGTTGTATTTAATTTAATGAAGATTTGCATCATAATGTTGATAATGATAAAATATTATCTCTAACGAATTAAATCATTTTTTATCACTGAGTTGCAAAAAAGAACATGTCATATTTAAATATTTTTGCACATGGATATACCGGAATTAGTGGATTCATTGATTTAAGTAATGATAAAGCATCAGTCAAGAATATTGTATTTTCATTAAAGCGTCAACGATAGACCTGAAGCGATATGTATTTTTTAATCTGGGGTTTTTCAGGGAAAATCACATAGAGAAATACCAAAGAGGGGATCCTATTTTAAATTAAAAATTAAAGCGTTTTGATGTCAGTTAGCGATATTTATTTAATTTTACTGTAATAACGAAGTGGTATTTATTCATTGAAGACGAAGATAATACTAATAATTCTAAATGATACACGAAACAGAACAAGACACGGAAAATAAAAAAAGGTAAATTAAATTAGTGCACTATTGGTGCTAACTTAATACTATTGGTGATGACTTGCGTATCGGTGCGGTAGAGAGCGAAAGGGACGCGAGGCATCGCTCACCGTGCCACGATGCGCGGTAGTTCACCACCTTCAGTTCCACCTTCCTCTTCCCTATTTCCTTCCCCTCCCCACTACCTTCAGCCACACAACATACCCCAATTGGGGATGCCATAGTCTCACTGGCTCCAGATGGGAGCAGTTAGGACTCTTGTGCGATATTTCATATAAAAAAAAATATATATAAAAAAAGTTAGTAGTAACCGACGTTTAGGGATGCAAGGTTTTTAAAAATATCGATATATCGAATTAAGTCGATATTACTTATTTTTTTAAAGCTTATAGAAATCCAATGTAGTTTTAGTTTCATCAAACGTTTATCGATTATGTATGTATATAATGTTTGTTACTTACCTATGTGAATAATCACAAAATTTGGATAGGCATGTAATTTTTTTTTTTCATAAATTTATTTTAAAAAAATGAATTCCAGTATTTTGTACCTACTATCTAATTTAAAAATAGTAACTTTGACAGTCTGCTTCCTTGTAGCCGGTTTCTGCTTAGAGTTATAGTGGCACTGCCTTTGAAAAAATTGAGAATCATTTTTTTTTTAGACAGTCAGTGTAATAGCATTTTACCCGATTTTGTGGGCATTTTAATTTGGGCGGGTTTTTCGATATACGATATATTGAGTTTTTCGATATTGATATATCGATATTTTTAGGGGTCGATATATCGATATTTATCGGTATATCGATATATCGTTGCGTCCCTACCGACGGTCTGCCGGCTGTTAAGGAAGTGTCATACGTTTTACGCATATCCGATGTTTTTTTCTCGTTTTCAGCACTAAAATAAATAAAAATAATTTGAATAATATTTTACTAATTCCCATGTGTCATTAATGTAAACTATTAATTTTTGCATAACTAAAAAATAACTAGATGTACTCCCTGTATACTGAGAACACAGCACTGATTTTTGTATTTATTTACTGCATTCTTTTTTATTTATTTTATTATTTTTTTCCAGCTCAATCATCGACCAATTGATCGAAGAGCTCAATGGATTTTTTGGTACCGTAAGGGAGGGTTTAATAGTGATAGACACTGTTAAAATAGCCAAAGATTTATATTAATGTACAAATTACCTATATTAATACGAGAACATTGTTTATGTTTGAAAATAAATTCCTTACATTACTTTTAAAAACTGAACTCCTTAAATGACTGCTCATAACACCTTGGCACAGATTATGGTTTGCTTTTGAGAATAAATGAACAAATTTAATGGATATGATTTGAGATTTTCACGGCCGAAAGTATTATCGTTATTTATTTTTAGGGTGTTATGCCGTGTTGCGCTACCTCCTTATTTAGTCGATGTTTCGGGCAGCGTTACGGTGTCCATCATCAGGGCAGACTAGTGAACACCCCAAAAATAAATAACGATAATTGAAAAAAATATATATTTATTTGTAGAATTATGCACGGGTCTACCAGAGGTCGGTCCGTGCCGGAGCTTCGTGCACAAGTGGCACTTCCTGGGCACCATCGGTGGTGCCGGTAACTGCACCATGTTCGTGTGGGGCGGCTGCGGGGGCAATGCGGCCAACAGGTTCAACTCGGAGCACGAGTGTCTGCACCACTGCATAGGGGAGTCGTGTGAGTACTGTCATGATATAATACTTAGTGGTACTTCCTGGGAACCATCGGGTCTGGCGGCAACTGCGCCATATAGTGTTGGGTAAGGCACGATTTCAGAATGAGTTTCTCAAAAGGGTACTCAAAAACTGAAATGAGGTGTTGAGTTGTTCCACCTCAAACGAAGTGAGGTGGGAAAGACCCAAAAAAGGAGCTGTCTTGTACAACCAAAATATATTTTACCCAGAATATGTCCATATCACTAGGGGAGGAGATATCTTTGAGATGAAATTTCAAAGAGAGAAATTTCCCTACAATATTTTCGTATCCTGGGGAGAGAGGGGTGAATAGAGAATTTTTAAAACTCTCGACAGGCCAAGATGCCAAACATAACGTCCGTAACCATGTGGGTCGGCCGACGACCCCATGAATTTTTCGGTCTTACGGGCATAAACCATAGAAATCCATTTTTCTTTTTTTTTGTTATTGGTCCATTTATTGGGCAGTGAATATTACCTATATTTGACAAAATATTTTTTGAAGAAACGATTTTTTCAATTTTTTTTTAAACGGTACTTTATGAATTAATCCTTCGCACAGGGATACCAAAAATACTAAAAATATATTTAAGTAGATATAAGAAGGATAGTAATTTTGGGGTCTACCTTCGGTCCCAGTTGGCTGCGGGAGAGTTAAAAAAATCCCTAGAAGTGCCAACACACAAACACCTCACCACCTCTCCACTTCATCGTTACACCTTCTCACCACCTCAAAACATTTGTTGTTATACTGACATAGTGGTATTGTAATTATACTATTATTTGACTGGTGTAGTTGTTTTAATACAAAAATTTGTTTGGATCTACTATAAGAAAAAGCGGTGGGACATTTGTGAGGTGGCAGGAAATTTAACATTCTTGTTTGGGACATTTACACGTGGGGCAGCTGCGGGGGTAACGCGACCAACGGGTCAAACTTGTAGTAGAGTTCCCGCACCATTTTGCAGGGGTCAGGGAAGTGTGAGGACTACTTTTTTTCACCTCAAAAATCGGTATATATTGAATAGTTAGGGCGTGGTTGGCAGGGTGGCAGGGTGGTGGTTGGCAGTAACTTGGCTGACGACATGTTAAAGAATTTTATTGGTTTATTTAAAAAAATAAAATAAAAACAATATTTAATTTCACCTAATCCAAAATTTAATTTACAGTTTTTACTCCGAATAAGATCAGGATTTGTCAGTTACGTCCCTTAAAATACCCTGCATGCATACATAATGTGTACCTACCTAACATACTAATAATATGTTATAATTAAAATTTATAATTTTTTGAAAAACATTTCCAGAAGGGAATATTTGTTTTTAATAATGATTATTAATATTATATACTTAATATCTTATGAATCTCGACTACCATAATACGGGCATTTGCCTAGCTTGGTAGTCGAAATACCATGTAAAACAATCCTGTAATAAACAAAATGAATAAAGAAAAATTAAAAAAAAAAAAAAAATACAAGGAAAATAATTGGCTAGGAAAAAAACGTTTGAATATGTTTTTATCTACGGAAATTTCAGTAACAATATATATGTTCAAACGTGTATAAAAAATAGGGAATTAATAATTATTATTATTTATTTATTCCAGAATGTATGCAGGGGAAGTGCAATGCAATACATTCCATATTTTGAAATAACGAAAGAAATACAAATAATAAGATAAGGTAAAAAGTAAAAGCATCACATAAATTAAATAAAAAACGAATAAGCATTAAAAATTAAAATGAAAAAAAAATTAAGCACTAAAATGAATGCAAACGGGTACGTTACGACGGGTATTTCACCGTCTCCCATCTCCAGAGGGCCATCAAGGGGGACTCCATCCAGGCAATCATGGCGGTGATGATGGCGGAGAAGTGCTTGTAAAGTGTGTGCTTGTCCCTGTTAAATAAAATGGTTTCATAGAACTTAGCTTTTTCTAAACATACCACAAGAAAGTTTTTAAAAATGCGTTAGAAATAACCGACAAAGGCTATTTAATGAGTGTCTCAAAATGTTATAAAGTTGTAACATACCTGAGAAATATGAGAAATGACTATAACAAGGTCCATCCATTTGTTGTCGATCATCCATTTTGATTTGTTTACAGCGCGAAATAATAGCTGTCATATAAATGATGAGTAATTAATCACTTATAAACATAATAAAAATGTTGAATATCATTTCTTAAGTTTATTATCGCTCTTATTATTAACCACACAACTCCTTGTTTTACTACTAAGTTCTCTTGTTATTATTATTAAGCCTTAGAGTACCTACCAAACACAGATAGATATCAGTAATTAATGCAATAAATTCATATTTATTGTGACATAAAAATTGTGTCAATTGCTTTTGTGTTTAATTCGTTGAATTCCATATATTTTTTAAAAATTTTATTTAAATTAAATTTAAAAATATAAAAACAGTAAAAAATTATGCATATATTTTTATAATTGAAATTAAAACACTTTTGCACTTTTTTCCACTAATTTATTTACACCAGGACCGGTTTCATCCTACTACGGACATTTTCAGACTGGTCTGAAAATGAAAACCGCTAAACCGCCCAACCGCTCCCATCTGGAACCAGTGAGACTATCGCCAATTGGGGCATGTTGTGAGGCTGAAGATAGTGGGAAGGGGAAAGAGATGTAGACCTGGCTATTCAGATCTGGTCACCAACCACGGTTGAAGCAATTTTAAGCAATGTTTCAATTGACTTTTGAAAGGTCCCTGTTAAATGCCGATTCAGCTTTTGAATGAATTGTGATCAGCAGAAGAGAATAACTATCATGTCAGCTTATTACAATTTGATAGAAAGCTGAAACGCACCTAGAATCGATGTTTAAAGGGGAACTTTCAAATGCTTAAGCCGCCGCTATTCTAATTTCGACCGATTTCTTACATTATCTCTTATCTCCCTTAAACATGTGAAGTTTTTAAGCTCTTAAAAAATATATGTTATTTTTGAAGATAATATCTAGATACGTTTCACGCCGAAACGCAAACTATATGAAATTCCCTCGATAGAAAAAAATCGCAAAGTATGCTCCGAAAATTACTTAAAACAAGTCTATTTCTATTATTTTACAAGTTATATTTGTGAAAAAATTCACAATGTTTCTTTAAATGATACTTAAGATACGTTCCACGATATTTTTGCTCTATTTTAATCGAGTCATGTTTTATTAAGCTTTTTCGTAATTTTCGCTTCAATTTTATCGATTTAAATATTAGCGCGCTCTCTCCAACATTCGTAATTACATATCTCTCCATCTTCTTCTTTTCGAGAGCGGTTACGGGGCCTTAAAAAAAATATATGGTGCTGAATGGCCATTTGATGACTATGTTACATTTGAATTTCTGTGAAACGACCCATCTTAAGTAAATATTTCTTAATTCCAGATACTCTCCCCCCGTATCTTACGTCTTCCCTTAGCCCCACCACCACCCCTACCACCACCATGATGCCCACCTTCATCCCCCCCGCCCCCACTCTCCCGCCCGTCCCTCGCCACGAGAGGGGGAAGGAACTCACCTTTGCCGAGACGGGACATCAGAAGACATTTATGTTTGCAAAGGACAACACTTTCATACAGCTTGATGGAGAAATCATTCAGACCTTTCAGCTTAGGTAAACAATTTAGAATAATTATTATTTTTGTAGATGAAATGTATAACATCGTCAGGCATCGTATATATGTATGTACAATAATATACATTGACTGATGGAAAGAGGCCTAACCAAGATAAACATCTTAGTAAAAAAATCTCAGTGTAAATTCTAATTTGCCATGCATTTTTGTTTGACAGATTATGCAGAGAAATATCGTTTAGATTTCGAACTCGTCTTCCCCATGGCCTTCTTGTGTACCACAATGTGAAGAACCTTGCGGGAATTAAAATGCAGCCCTACGCTCTCTACGTTATAGTAGAAAAGGGGCAACTGAAAGGTAGAATTGCAATACCATCACATTATTGAAACGCACACTTTTACCAATACCATTCAGTTGACGCTTCCTCAGGTTTGTAAATAAATTTGTATGTATTTTATTTCCAGTTGTTCACGTTTTCGGCAAGCACTTAACCTCGGTGACAGTTGGAATGGGATTAAACCGAGACGAGTGGCACAATGTGGTTGTTAGAATCGATGTGCACGGAGCAAGACTTATAGCCAAAGTAGATCAACAGCAGGAGGAGGTTTACCTTAAAGGGTTGAACCATGATACTAACTATGGCATTTCCACTAACCTTACGTCCGTCGTACTGGTAGGAGGTAAGACCTCTGGAAATATAACTAAACGTAATAATTACTTCAGATTATTTGCTTCGAATCCCAGCATGGCATCAATGGTTTGCAAGTCCCGTTATTAAGTTCAAGCTGCATGCTTAATGTAAATTATGTATTTTAGGTTTGAGTTCCGAAGAGAAACTTCACGGTGTAAAGTACATAATAGAATCGTTTGTCGGTTGCATAAGTGACGTGGTTCTGAGTTCTGGCAAAGCTGCATCAGATTTGCTGCCCATAGAACCACTAATTGCCACAAAACATGAAAACGTCAACGAAGGCTGCATTAACAAGTGTCGCACAAGACAAAACTTGTGCTTTGTGGGCTCCAAATGCATAAACCACTACAATGATTACACTTGTGATTGTTTTGGAATGAAATATGAAGGGGAGCAATGCGATGTTTACAGTAAGTTTCCAAAACATCCCAATTCATGTAAGTTTTAAATTAAAACATCCATTTTTGATCTCCATCGTTATTTGTATAAATCTACTTCTTTTTAGCTGCAACGATTTTAACCCTGCGAGGTTCTAGTTATGTTTCCTACAGAGTATATGATTGGAAAGACAGAGTTCATACAGCTATCAATAGAATAAGTATGATTTTCAAGGTACCGTGTGTTTTAAATCTAAATCATATAACTGCTATCTGCCATCTTACTAAACGAGGTTGGAAATAATGTTTGATTAAATAATGATTTTGTTTACAGACTCGATATGATAATTCAGCCTTGTTTTATGCAAGCGGAGAAACAAGTTCATTAAAACATCACTACATTGCCGCATCTCTACACAACAGATCAGTGTACGTGGAGATGGATTTTGGAGACGGGCCACTCAGTTGTTACGTGGGCTATCAAGTGAATTCTAATCACTGGAACAACTTGACCATTTTCCACAACTACAAGGTGGTTCAAGTATCCCTGGACCAAGAAGTTAAAACATTTGAAATACCCGGCTCGTCACATCATCTTTACATAGATCCCGAAATCTACATTGGAGGAGGGCCAGAGTTGAATAAGAAAAAGGGCCTCATGTCAGATAACAATTTTATTGGAAGCTTTGAATATGTGTTCTATAATGACGTATCAATTTTGTATGAATTGAAAAAGGGGAATCCTAAAGTTCATTACATAGGTGTTCTAGAACCAGAGTTTTTTGAAAATGATGTGGACGTGATACCGATCACGTACCCATTTGCTTCATCACACATTTGGTGGCCGCTAGAAACGAAGAGCAGCTTAAATTTATCATTTGACTTCAAATCTAGTCGTAACATGGCCGTGCTGGCTTACAGTGATGTTATTACGCCTTCAGGAATGGGATTTTGGGAGGTAAAAATCACATCAATGTAAAAAACACTTTTAATTGCTCAAACTACATCCATTTGTCACTTGGTCTTATGAAAAAGTTATTATTATTTTACTAGGTGAGGGTTGTCAAAGAAGAAATTCGGTTTGAACTTGTTCCTGATGCTGGGAAGAATGTGACCCATCTCACTTCAGTCAAATTCGATACCAGAGGAACATGGCATACAGTAGAGTTGGAATATAATGATGGAGGGATCAATCTGATTGTGGATTTCAAGAACAAACAAACTCAAATGTTCGGTAATCCTCAATGAATTAATATCAACATTACAATACTAGTTCAGCATCATAATGTTATGACAACAGTCAACCACTCTCACGTTTAATTCAGTCATTCATGTCATCAGAGTGGGAGAGTAGCTTGTGAATGAAAATTTATTTTTTTACAGGACTGAAGTTTAATTTGGCAGACAAAGTCATTATTGGCAGTGGGTTGAAGTCAGCCAATCTCGGGCTGATTGGATGTATGAGAGATATAACTGTCAACGGAGTGCTCATAGAACCCAGGTAGGTAACTGAATAATGTAATCCTAGAACTTTTAGTGCAATCTCCGTGATGGTAAATACCCCATAATTAATGCCTTCAACTTCTGACATTTCCCAAACATTTTGATGGCGGTAGGCAGTACGCTACACTAGCGCTTCCTATTGGCTTGAGTTTTGCACCTTGGTTTTCTATCATATATTGGATTTTATGTGAAATATACTCCTTACTTTACATTCATAAATTATGCAAATCGAAAACAATAGGTAACCTACGTACAACCTTGTACAACAAAAAAATTAAAGAGGCTATTAACTCTGTCTTTGATGGTTTAGAAAGGTAATAAAGTATGTAATTGTTGTTATATAATACATATAGTTACTGGTTATTATTTATTATTTTTTTTTAAAAAGAAAGACAAACATTCCCAACAATGTTTGAAAATCTCCTACTGCCACCACAGAAAGCCGAAAATGTTGCTTGTGTTGTGATGGAGGACTTAGCCAGCCGAGGAATCGAACACAGGACGCCCGGGTGGGACCCAAGCGCGATGCCCACTCAACCACTGACTGGTCAAATTATATGTTTACTTAATCAAGAACATTTTATTTGCTAGAATTAATGAACTCATACCTAATTTATATTTCACCATCTAACCTGTCAATGTTTTTTGGCATCCGGAAAAATGACTTGAAGTTTTTGTTGTTGTTTATAATAATTACTACATCCGTAAACTGTACACAGAGACAGGGCCGTATTATCCAAAAGGCAGTGTAGGCTACGGCTAGGGGCCCCTACGGTAAAGGGGCCCCGAGACGTGCATTGCCCAGGGGCCCCGACATGTTTAATTCGGCTCTGCACACAGAACCTACTTTTGGGACATTTTTATAAATTTTTTGTTAATATTGATCAAAATACAAATGAGAAAGTGCAAACACCGCCACCAAGTACTAAATAAATTCAATTTGCTGCCATTGGAAGGAAGGTCAGAGTCAATACGCTACACTACAAACTACACTAGCGCCAATCTTATCCTGGAGTTGGACGTATTATTAATATTAAAGGATGTTTGGTGTACCTACGATATATATTTCTTATTTAACTTTGTTTTTTCATGCAGGTATGTGATAAAAACAGAAAGAGTTGTTGGGGAAGTAGCGATTGACAATTGCCAGTTTGTCGATCCTTGTCTGAGGCCAAATACTTGTGAACATGGTGGGCGTTGTTCTGTTCGAGATGATAGAATCGCCTGCGATTGTAGTGGTACTGGCTACATTGGAAAGAACTGCCATTTTGCAAAGTTCCGTAAAACATGCGAAGAGCTGGCACTTCTCGGGTACACTCAGCCAGATGTTTACCTGATTGACATTGATGGAAATGGAAGATTTCCACCGGCTCACGTGAAATGTGAATTCCAAACTATGGAAGATGCAACCAAAACTATCGTGGAGCATAATCTACCTAGTCAAGTTGTGAGTATGCGGCTATCTTTTAAAAACTTCCAACAGAGCGAACTCTGCACAATGTACAATATTTATAAATTAGTTTCATGTTTAGAGTTTTAACTAGAACACAGGAAGTATATTATTTGTTTTGGAAGTTCCTTGGCATCAAAATTTATTTGTAAATACTAGTATTTACTATTTTTTTGTTTCAGGATGTTAGATCAGCAAAGGAGGAAGACTTTAAATTCAGTATTAAGTACAGAGAGTTTACTGCGGAGATGCTGCAAGAGTTGATTTCCCACTCTCTCTACTGCAGTCAACACATCAAATATGATTGCTATATGGCCCCTTTGGAACTTCACAGTGCCACATGGTTTATTTCATCAGCTAGGAATGATACTGTGGACTACTTGGGAAATGTTAAACGGTAAGACAAAACCAAAAATATTTACATCAAAATAGGTACAGAACAGAATAAATCAGTATTTTTTTCTTTAAACATAGCAATCTTATTTTGTGGCACCATATTAATTAAAAATTAATCAACACTTTGTTTTAACCACTTTTATTGTTTAAAACTGTGTTTCACGACATATTATAAATTTAGTATAATGTTGTTGATTGTGGAGCACAAAAACTATATACGTACTACATCAACAAAATTACAAGTGCTGATTTTTTTTACAGAGGATCTTGTCCTTGTGGAGTGAATAGAACTTGTGTTGACCCTTCGCTGTCTTGTAACTGTGATATAAGTGAGAATAAATGGCATTCGGACGAAGGGTCCTACATCCAGCCTCACAGTTTAGGGATCACTGAAATGGTGTTCTTGCAACAAAAAGACTTGGATGAAAATGCCCAGGGACGCATTACACTGGGGCCTTTAGAATGTGTTGAAACAAGTAAGATACCTAACATTTTCTTTCCATACGACCCTTACAGGTATGCATATCCACAAATTTCATATTAAACAATGCCTAATTTATTTCAGATACCCAACAATATGTAGTAACATTCACAACATCTCAATCATATATTGAAGTTCCTGGATGGAGAAAGGGAGATATTGCTTTCAGCTTTAGGACAACTGGTACCAGCGCCATTTTGCTTTTCCAACCACCAATCAGACCAAACTATCCCTCATTCATGGTGGCCTTAACTAGTGGTAAAAACCTTTCCTTATTAAATCAATATGAACCTACATATTCTGTATCCTTTTTGGTTTCTATCTTTAACAATGAATTATTAATTTTAGATTACCAACTTACATTCAACTTCACTCTTAATACTGGAACGACCAGGGAATTAGTGATCAATTCAAAGAAAAAACTGAATGGAGGCGAATGGCACAAAATTTGGATAGATTACAATTTCTACCATGTGAGGTTTATGATTAACACTGAATATCAGATGGTGGATTTATTACTTGAAGAAGAATTCGGACCATTTGAAGGGTCGATGTTCATTGGCGGTGCAACTGGGTAAGTAAAATGAAGCTTTCTTAGTGTAATATATAATTCATAACACAACACTATATCAAAACTAATTTGACACATTTTTATAGTGATTTACTGAAGAAGTCCGCTGTTAAACAGGGGTTAATTGGCTGTTTCCGTGGTCTGGTGGTCAATGGAGAGATCTTAGACATATACAGTTACATGTCTGTACATCTGTCAGAAATCATAAAAGACTGCAAGCCATCCTGTGTTCCTAATCCGTGCCAAAACAAAGCAATCTGCAAAGAACTGTGGTCTACCTTTCAATGTATTTGTCAAAACCCGTGGGCGCATTACGGAACCTACTGTGAAACAAGTATGTATACTTTGCACCTTATAGATAAACGCAGTAATAATGAATTGCCATTCTCTTAATGTGAAGCGTTTCTACAAACATTACCAAAAACATTGAACCAAATACTTCTGCAAACATGAGAAATTGGGCTTGTTTGTACCCATTTTTGCATGCAGATGCAATGTTTATGCAAACATTTGATTCAACGTTTGTGGTAATGTTTGGGGAAATGAGGCGCAGGATACCTGCCTTTAACCTAACTAATTTATATTTGTAATATATGTGTGTTTGTCTTTTCAGATATCAATAACAAAGCACTCACATTCCTCACACCTGACTCGTATTTGAGGAAAAACTATCTCTCAGCCAACACAACAGCGGATGAAAAAAACAGACTCAAGAAGATGATGCTTGAAAATCTTTTAGTGAATCTGCGAACCTACGATAGTGACGCCTTGGTACTTTATGCCAATGATCATATCAACAACTTCTTTCACCTTTACATTGCACCAGGCAATAGAGTTGTGTACATGTTCAATTATGGAAATGAAATAGCCAATGTGTCCGTAGTTTATGAAGGATTGAGCAAAGGAGAAAGTATCCAGGTAGCCATCATCCGCCAAGATAACGAGACAACCTTACACGTCAACGATAAAAATTCAACAATCAGCAAATCCGTGGTCTTACTGACAGAATATTCAAATAAACCGTGGATTAATCCTGAATCAGGTAAATAATAATAATAATAATAATATCTTATTAAAATGAAATTTGGAACATTATAACTAAGAAAATACATATTCAGTGTAGTTTACAATAGATTATATCGGTACAAAAAGTTTACAATAGAAAGTAGTATACATATGAACAGTAGGTTAAAGGTAAATTAAAGAATACTAATGTGTAGTTAGTTATATAGTTGAAGATTCTTATAACCTGCCTCACTAGGCTAGCCTGTGTTGAGGCAGTCATTTTGTACATCAATCTAAAATACTTACTAACATACCTACATTATTGTATTAATAATATGATGGTTACTTTAATGATAAGCTCTAATAGTACGAACCAATACATTGGTGTCTTTAGAAATTGCGGATTTGAGTGAGTGCACCGGTAAAGGCCCTGTCATTACTTTTAATCCAAATTTTTATGTTTTCTTTGAAATTTTTTTGTGAGTCGCATTTTTTATTAAGTCTGGAAGAATGTTGTAAAGTCTTGTTGCAAGGTATATAAAGTTACGTTGACCAAAAGTAGTATGCATTATGGAAGTTTGTAGTAAATCTTTATTATTGTTTCGAGTATTTAAGTGAGTATTCAATCTTTTTTGATAGTATTTATGTATGTTTGTGTATAGATGAATGAGGATTGTTTTTGCATATATCTGCCGAACGTCAAACACATTCATAACATTAAATATTAAGTTCGAGTCGGTAATTAAAGGTAGCTTAAGGATAATTTTTATAATAATTTTTTGTGTCTTTATGATTGGGTCTAGTGCAGATGCAGTGCCACCTCCCCATGCTATTATACCGTACTCAATAACAGATTGGCAGACTGCAAAATAAATCATTTTTAGGTGTTGTAAGTCGAGAAAGTTTCGCATCGTTCTGAAAAAGTGCATGGTTTTTCTTATTTTGTTTGCAATTATTTGTGTGTGAAGATTCCATTTGAGATATGGATCAATGGTGAGGCCGAGGTACTTCATGTGCGTAGTGCGCTCAATGTAGGGGCACTGACAACATTCATGGGAATTCAAACATGTGTGTATTCTAATAGAGACATCATCATGAGGTTGACCCGTAATATTTATGCTGATGTGACATATTTAGTTTTCTCGGTGTTTAGTGTGAGCGTGTTTGTGTCCAACCATTAAACCTCTTCAAATCAAGTCAATATTATTTAAACCTCTTCAAATCAGGTAAATATTATTTAAACCTCTTCAAATCAGGTAAATATTATTTAAACCTCTTCAAATCAGGTCAATATTATTTAAACCTCTTCAAATCAGGTCAATATTATTTAAATCTTTTCCATTTTGAAAACATATAAATATAACAAATCAATCTGATATTCATATATTTTCTATTCGAATGAACGCAGACATTAATACACTTAGCAGAACTTCAAATGGTGTAAATTTTTAACAACAAAATTGATTTTTGTTATTTATTTTTGGGGTGTTATGCCGTTTTTCGCTACCTCCTTCTTTAGCCAACGTTTCGGACAGCGTTACAGTGTCCATCATCAGGGCAGATGAGCCTGATGATGGACACTGTAATGCTGTCCGAAACGTTGGCTAAAGAAGGAGGTAGCGAAACACGGCATAACACCCCAAAAATAAATAACAAAAATACTTTTGGCCGTGAAAACCTACAAACGTACCTAACAAAATTGATCTTTTGATTTCTTATAAAAACGGCATTCGTAACGCTGATAGCTTCATTGGAACCTATCCCTCGTTCTCATGTACATTATAACTAGCAGAAATAGAGGTTAATAATAAAAATAAGAACATTGTAGAGTGCAATTTTGAGTTATTTCATTTTAAGTGTGTTAATATGGAGCTCTTGGTGGGAGAACCATGTTTTTAATGTCCTTTGCTACATCTTTTTCTTTCTGTTTCCAGAGGTTCTCCGTCCGCAGCGCCCTCCCGCACCCCCGGCCGACTACTTCCAGGTGAACCTCGGCGGCATAGACCCGCACTCCCTGCACCCGGGTCCCGCGGGCACTGAGGGCGTGAGGGGCTACGTCGGCTGTGTACGAGGACTTAAAATCGGCAGCCATGTGGTGGACCTGCCACTAAAGGCGCAGCAAAATATTGACCAAGGTAATTTTATAATATTACCTGTAGTAATCTATACCTACTTCTTCAAGAGGTGTGAGGAATTTGCACACCAAACACTGCGGCGTGCATTTCTAAATAACTTGTAGTTGATCCTCAGCCTCATTTGTATTTAACTGATTGTCTTCCTTTTTGGTAAATTTAAATATAATACAAAATGAAATAATTTGACTTCTTGGCCTTTTTTACAGTTAAATTAATACTTTAAAGCTCTAGCTCATGATGTAAATAACATTGTGAGCTAAAAGTAGATAAAAAAATTTTAAGAAAAGATGCGAGATGAATTCCAAACAAAAAACTTTGCAATTTTAGGATGTCCTATTCTATATTATTTTTAAAATTATGTAATAAACCCATTATCTGGTTAGACGTTAGATGGTGCAATTTACAAAAACATAATTTTACGAAAAGCTATTAAGTTTGCAAAATTAGAATCAGATGGCGCATGGCAAAAATTTTAGATCGGCATGACAAGAGTTAATCAATGTGAAATCAATAATAATTATTATCTCAGAAACCTTTTAATAACACAATAATTACAAGGAAAATTACCATTGTTTTGATTTCAGATCTAACAGGAGTGTTGCCCCACTGCAATATGCGGTGTGATCTGGAGCCGTGTAAGAACGGAGGCATATGCACCGAAGACTTCAGCCGTCAGGAAAGCTCTTGCGATTGTGAACATACAAGCTACTTCGGAGACAACTGTATGGAAGAGAAAGGAGCCGACTTCAGCGGAGAGAGCGTTCTACAGAGAAAGTTCGTTTTAGATGGAGCCGTTGAAAAGGTAAGATAGTTTTCCAAAAGTCTTTGAATATGTATTAAATTGCGTAAGATCAGCCGGGGGAAGCGCGGCTTATAAATGAACTAGTTGGATTCAATTAACATGAGAGCATTGTAGAATGTAATATAATAATTATAGTAAAAGCTGTCACCTAGACGCACATAGCCCGTGAAATGGGGTAAGCGCGCCTTCTTATAATTTGTCAACAGAAATTGATTAATATACTGGAAACGTTAACGGAAATGGACTTTTTATACTAGCTGTTGCAGTTTTGGCTGTTTCGTTAGAATGGCTGCCAAAATAAAATTGACGCGCAGAGCCATCTAGCATTAGTAAACTGCGACGAAATTAGTTTTTAATATGTTTCTAAATATCACACACCATCACAAATTGCTTCCTTTTTATCATAAAACATGATAGACTTCCCCGATTGACCTGAATTTATGTGTGAAGTTGTACAATTTATTCATTTTTATGAGAATTGGTATGCTTCACTTACCTATCCATTTTGTAATAATTATTTTTAGGTGAAGGTACAGCTCGCATTTTCCAGCAACGATCTTCGACAAAAGAATACGGTTCTCCTACTGCTGCAAACAGAAAATCAGTAAGTTCGCAATATGTTGCTGTTAAATTCTATGTATGCATATACTACATGATTTCGAAAGTGAGAAATATGTGATCAGTTCGGGCACCTGGGCTCCATCGAAGCCAGAGTCAAGCTAGCCTCTCAGGTCCTGTACAGGGCCCGCAGATACTTTAATAGTACACAACTGCTGACCCTGTACAAATCGCAAGTGCGCCTCACTGTTGAATTTGGCATCCACCACTGGTCTGGAGCCGCAAAATTCCTAAAAAAACCCTTCACTCTGTGCAGAAACGGGCAGTCCGTTTGATAGATTCCCCTATCTTAACAAGCGGATTTCAATCTTTAGAGCATAGGCGTGAGGTAGGTCCTTGTTCTACTGAATGCTTCCATCGTAAGCCAGGAACATATAAATATTAAGTTTACAAAGGCCTACTGAAAAACTAAAATCAATGACATTTATATAATTTCATTGAATATGTGCTTTGATTTTTTCGTTATATCCAAACATTATTTTTTTTATCAAAGCATCTTGATTTCAGGCGCAGCTATTATCTGCTAGTGGCAATCACTCCGGATGGGCATTTAAAATTCGAAGAAGACAGGGAAGGTTCAGTTTTTGGAGCTGAAATAAAAGACCGAAACTTTTTAAATGGTTCGTTTAAACCTTACATTTAACAAACCTTACAGTACATCGATTTAGATGCAATTTCTAATCAATATTCTTTCATTTCCTAGGTGCCCGACATTCCTTATACTACACACGTAATGGATCTGATGCTTCTCTGCTGATAGATAGGGGAGAAGTACAATTATTGCCCGTCACTGTTCAAGGACTAATCTCCTCCCCAGATCTTGGTTCCAATGAAGTTCAAATTGGAGGACTGAACACAACTGACCCCCGCTTTGCTATATACAAGGGCTATAGCGGGTGCCTATCCAGTAAGTACTGGACTTGAATAAAAAATATCAATATTTCACTGGACTGCATAAGATATCTGATGAAATACCACTTCGCGTTCAATTGGTCAAATGGTTTTTAATGATGTTTTTTGACTTCTGGTTCATTAGCTTCTACTTTTGTTATTTTATTTCAGACATTTACCTTTCGGTGAATTCATACACAATGAAACCCTTGGAGGAGTACATGCTGTTCACAAAGAATGGCGCAGAGAAGGTGAATGTGACTAACTCACAGGGAGTGCGAAGTGCCCAATGCTCTGCTAGATTTGATCTGCCGCCAGATTTGCAGTTCCAAAATGCGTACCCTGATATTCACAATGGCAGTTTGGTTAGTACTTATAGTTACTACTTAGTAAATATAAATATCAACTTATTTACATAACTTTAAAATAGTTTTTGGGGGAATTGCATTTATGTACCTGCAGTTTGATTTATATTTGTGTGATTATGATGTACAAAGGCAAATACCCTGTAATATTAATAATACGTCAAAAATATTGGCAGTATCGACAACGCTAACCGCCAGAGATGCTAGTGTAGCATATTCCATTCAATAGCTGCTTTTAATATTCCCGCAGAAACGACACGGTGACGGGAATAACTCGCACCATCTCATTTCTAATATGAGTGAGGGAGAGGCCTCGAATTAAAGAAATGAGATGCTGCGAGCCATTACCGTTGCCGTGTTGTTTCCGCGGGAATTGTAAAAGCAGCCATTCGCAGCAAAATTTATTTATTTAATACTTGGCGACAGTGTTTTCCACTTTCTAATTTGTATTTTAATCAATTTGATTAAAAAATACATAAAAATGTCCCAAAAAGTAGGTTCTGTTGGTGCAGTTTACAAATGTAATAATTACAAACAACAAAAAAACTCTTTTGTCAAGTCTTTTTTCAAGATGCTAAAAACTCTTTTGTCAAGTCTTTTTTCAAGATGCTAAAAAATGGTTAGTTTGTGAAATATAATATGAGTTTGTTTAATCCTAGCAAATAAAATGTCCTCGATTCTATAAAAAGTTTTTAAAAAAAAGTGGATTGTACCATGAAAAATATATTTATAAAACTTTTAAGGCTAATTCAGCAAAGTTGTGTTAGTTTCAAGTAGCATTGTGTGTTCATGTTGAAGTTATAAATCATGGCCAATGCTGATGTTCAAAAAAAGCAGGAAGGTCTTTTGTAGATTACCTAATTTCTATAATTTATTAATATAAAGAAAAAATAAAATCCATTAATGTATGAAACAAACCAGGCTGCACAACTCATACCGCTAGGAGGTGCTAGTGTAGAATGCTGCTATCAGAATGTATAAGAAATGTCAGAAGTTGGAAGTGCTCTTAATATTGTAGGGTGTTTGATAAAGTTTAAAAAAATATGTTTATTAAGTAGGTACTTATGACTATTAATTATAAACTTACAATATTTAAATTACAGGGAACGGATAAAACCTGGGTTGAAGATCCACCAGCACGAATTTCTTACAAATCTCTGTATTCCGATGCATCAACAGAAGAGGAGAGCACTAATATTGTTTTCATAATTCTTGCTACAATATTTGTTACTGTTGTGATTTGCTGCTCATATGAGGTTTGTAGAAGAGAAAATCTGCTAAACGTATTTTTGTCAAAGAATATTATCTGTCGATATTTATGTTCTATGATGTATGCTTTATGTATGTAACAAAATTGATAAATTTTAGGTTTGGAGAAATAACAAACAACATAAAAAGCGTTTTGAAAGAGAAACCGACGAAAGCATTATTTGGAGTAAAGAACAAGCAACCAAGATGCATGAATCCCCTGGACTGGGACTGCGATCTCATACATACAAAACCGTAAGATATATTTATTGATTGATGCTGGCAACAACTTGATATGTTTTAATTATGATAAGCTCTGTTTAACATAAAATAATTTTTTTAGGTCCCCAGTGACGATGAAAATAAACCTGGGAATACAACACCTCCTAAAAAAGTTTCAATCGCTGTACAAAATGGCGTTAAACCACCAACAGGAGTTAAAACAAATGGTTTCACCCCTAATTCTCCTAATAATGGAACAAATGGAGGCCCACCTACCCCCACAATCCCAGCCGTAGTAATAAATTCAACAGAAGCAAATAGAGATGCTGATTCTGAAAAGAACACTCCGCCATCTCCGCAACGAAAGCGCATTAGTTTCAGTGGTAAGAGACATATATTTACTTCTGTCATACTGAGATCAGAAGATTATATTGATTGTAATGTTATATAACATAATTTGCTTTTCAGATAGTCCATCAGAGAAAGAACTGTCGTGGGAGCCACTGACGGAATCCACTGATCTATTGGAACCCGAACGAGAAATAACCGAAGAAACTAGCGAAGAAGAAGAGGATGGCAATGATTCCATTGCTGAATCGATCCCTTCTTCTACCGATGAGGCCTTAGTAACTTCTCATGCGGTAAGCAAGAGAGCCCCCCTATCCTCCATTAGTGAATGCGACCTTGACCAACTCGATTTCGGAAAACCTGGCACCAAATATGATATGTTTGACGATGAATATTAAAAGCTTCTTCTGTCTGATCATTACTGCTTGAAACATTTAACAATGTTGACTAACTAGAAGAAGTTTTAAATAGTGTCAACACTATTCTTTTTTCATTATTTGTACTCTTGCAGTGGTATGTGCATGATATTTTTTGACAAAGAAGGAGGCTATCATTTATAATTTCTTAACTTATTTTTTACAATTAGGCTTGTGATAGAACCTAACTTTATGCTTCCTGCATATTGTGCCTAATCTAATGATTGCAGCACTCAATGAAGCTTGTCGTTGCCAAAATCGTCCATGCAATTATTAGTCATAGTTTTAAGTTTTAGTCATCACTCATCACATAATTTTACGTGCAATAAGCTTGAGAAGCAATATTATTTAAAGTTGGTACTCATTAAAAATGTGTCAATTAGATGTTCATTTAGATCTAACTTCAATTAGAAAAATTAAATGTGACTGATCAGTGGCTGAGTTTGCGTCGCATCTGGGTTCCACCCAGGCGTCATGAGTTCAATTCCTCGGCTGACTAAATCCTCCATCACGACACAAGCAACATTTGTCTGCTTACTGTGATGTAGAAGCGGATTTTTAAATATTGTCGGGTTATTCGTAATTCGAAAATGTTTCTTTCTTTTAAAACAAATATATGTATATTTATTTTTTTGTAATTATGTAGAATAGGAAAATAATTATTGTGTATTGTCACAGGAAAGCAATACTGCTGAAACCACCGCTATTCACAAACACATTTTTACAAGATATTACCGCTGCTTTAAAAGCGACGATTTTTTGTAAATTTTTGGCTGTTGCAGCAATATTGCTATTTTTTCCTAAAGTCAAAACATTTTATTTTATAAGCTCATACATATTTAAATTGATCAAGCTTGTTTCTAATTAATAATATTTTTATTAGTGCATGTTACAAAATAATGTATCTACATGTAAAAGTCTCAAATATTTAACAAATCACATTATTTTTTATTGAATGCTAAACAAAAGTCTTCTTGAAACTAACATAATATATTACCCTATAGCATGAAGTCACAATATTTCAGGTTGGTGGTATAAATAGCAAATGTCTAGTCCTAACTTTATAGTACAAAGTGCTTACTTACTATTCACAAAATCTTCTATTCAGTATTATAGCTTTGTAGTTCGTATTATTATACTTGTAATTATTACCTACTATTTAAGTTGATCAAAAATAAATACAAATTAATTATTTATATAATTTAAAGTATTTGAGCTTAGGTAACTGTGCCTGGCAACTTAATTTAACCTTTTTTCTGCTTTAGTAATTAATTTTTTTTCTGGTAGTAATTATTTAGATAGCCTTTTCAATAACTAGACTGAATTTTCATTAGTTATACAGTGGAAGCTCATATGGCAAGCATAATTCGTTCCAGAATCTCTTATTACTCGAAATGCGAAACATTCGTTAAGCTAAAGAATTTTTCCCATATAAATTAATGTAAAATACAATAATGAATTCCATGGCGAAAAAATACTCAAAAAAATTTATATGTAATGTTTAACCACAAGAGACCCATCTCGTCACAATTAAAAACCTATTGCGGCGGGTAACCCTCAGAATCTACAAGCTTCTTGAAGTCGCCAGTGAAGTTCTTTGGGTCAGAGCTTGCTGCTTCTCTGTGCCTCACAACGCTGTCATTGCTGGTTCTTCCCTTAAACTTCTCGAATCATCCATGACTTCCCTTAAATACTTTTTCTTCGGCCGTTGATGATTCTGGCAATCGTCTTCTTAACAAGGTTGGCAAAAATTACTTTCGCCTTCTCACAAATAATATCTTTGTTAATAGTGTCGCTTTGTAATTTATTTTAGTTTATCCATGTAAGAAGCAACCTTTCAACATTGTGAAGAATATGTAACCGTTGCGTTAATATTCTTGTCACCCCTTTAAAGCATCTATCTTTTTAATCTTTTCCTTGTTCTTGAAGATAGAGCAAATCGTTATATAGCTGTCTTCTTCTAGCTTTTTCTTCAGGAACATTTTTCCTAGGGTTATTAGCTTTGCATAAAAAAATTCACAAACAATGTCTGAACACAAGTTTAAATGTGTAATCACAAACGACACTAACATGCATGGAAGAGAACTGACTCATATTCATGATGTAGCTCGGGCGCGGAAAGTCCCGGGGCACATGTAAGTGATATGAAGGGGGTACTTCCCTTTCACGTCACTCGTTATGCAAAATGTCGCTTGTCAATGGAGCCATTTTTTTAACAATTGATTTTGCTCGTAATGCGAATTACTCTTTGTGAGAGATGCTCGTTAAACGAGGTTCCACTGTATATATTTTTTAAGGTGACGGAGGTATGTGACTAATAAATAGAAATGTTATAATGATCGATTCATTAATTAAAAATTACTATCATCTTTGTAAATATATGCATTGGTATATCTGAAAAATAATGCCAAATTTTAGAGAATTTATTTATAGAACATATTCATGTGTTAAGCTCAAAAAGTGCTCGTTAAAAGTGTTCAGCTCAAGTACCCAATAATGTGAGTTTCAAATATTTATATTATCAATATGATATTCAATTGAAAAACGTTGAAAAAAATATTTAAAAAATATATTCAAAGTATGACTATTTTAGAATTTCTTTAAATTGGCTTTTGTAATAAATATATATATTTTTTTTTTTCAATTTATTAAATGCTTGAAATCCATTGCATTCTTAATAATATTTATATAGTGCCATATTATGGATAAACAGTATTCTTTTATTTATTTTATTTTTAACTTTTATGAGTAAAACTTCAAATTTATTATTTAATTAAATGAAAACCATAGTAGCGAAATTCAATCGAAAATATGGAAACAGAAAAATCAGAAAAAATAGACTTGCAGAAAAGTCAATAGATGTCGAAATTAAAAAAATTAGATAAAAATTTATTCAGACCCTATCTAGATAGCATTTAGTTCAGGTTTGAATCTTGCAATCATACATAAAGATAGCAGCCAATAAAATATGCATTAAGAAAAATTAACATAATGTTGGTGGTTCTTAGTCGAAGTATGATACAGTTAAAAATGACCGCAAATGACTTAGCGCAGTGGCCCGGAAAGCCGAAGGTCCTGGGTTTGAGTCCCAGAGGTGTCAATATCTTTTTCTGATTTTTCTGTTTCCAGATTTTCGATCGAGTTTTGCTAATATTGTCTTCATTTAATTAAGTATTCTTTTAGTTGCAAAATATTTATCACTAACACAACTTTCTTTACATACTCAAATTATTTCTAAAATTCTTAATGTCGATTTTTATATAAGACTGCATTGGTTTTTTAAGCTAACTTCACCAAAAGAACACCATTATTATTTTTTGTAGGATTTTTCAATAAAATAAAGAAAATCATTATCTGAAGTTTTATTATATCTGTATGTAATCAATATTTCTTATATCTTGTGTAATGAAATAGTTTTAGAAAGTCAATAGTAGGTTTAACAGAAAACTGTATTTTATATAAATAATAAGATACTGAGATCAAAGCCTCATTGAAACCAATTAAAAGAGGATCACGGAAAAACCTAACAGGAGATATGAGAGATTTTTTCAGTGCAAATAGGTTTTGACACAAAACTCTGATTTCAAACCGTGCCTTGTGAAAAAGCAAAATTTCGGAAAATCACACTTCTAATGCTGCATGTACACTTGCGAGCCGATCCACGAACAATGGGAAAGGAATGGGGAATCGCCGCTTGCAGTTGGTTTGTTCCTTTACCATTTTTGTTCAGCTCGCGCTTCGACGCAAATGCATACGCAGCGTAGGCTGATTTGTTGGATGGGACAAACTCAAAAACAATGCTGACGAGGATATAATTCTGAAAAGTTTACATTATTCTGACATCTTCTGAACTATATGCAGTGTATCCATTTAGGACTAGCTAACTGTTATTACGACCTCAGGTAACTGAAATTCTGATAACAATATACTCTGCTGAATACAACTACAAATTAGTTATTTATATCCCACAAGCGTATTTATACTAGACTAGCTTTTCCCCGCGGCTTCGCTCGCATGGTATTACGGGAAATTACTGTAGCGCTTGCACTTATCAATTATCTCCCCCCCCCACCCACCCCCATCCCCTCCCGCATTCCATATATTCATTCCCTTACATTCAGTTTTCAAACATCGCGCCTACCACCTAAATTTCATAATGCTATAGCTCAAAGAAAAAAAGAATTACTTATCCAATTTTGTTCATTCGTTCGGAATTTATGCGCTTACAAACATTTCGGATGTTTATTTTTAATTAAATATTTGAAAGTTTGTGAATATAATAAAAAATTACACTATTTATTCAGTTCATTTATTCAGTCTTTATTATCGTTACGAATTATATTTTTAATGTAGGAACTGACATTTATTCCAAAACAGAAGCTTGTCCAAAAAAATAAAACATATTCTAATATTTGAATTTTCTGAAGCAGTAGCAATCGTTTCCATGGAAACGATTTTTTTCTAACGTTAGCAAAAATTTCTTTTAGTTAGCGACAGAAAACGTATAACAAATATAATATATTAATATTTATAATTTCATTACGCCAGAGCTTACCATCATATACAAAATATAGTCTGCGCATATAATTTAGCTTTCTATTGGTGAATGAATTTTTAAAGTCTTTATATTGTGTTATGCGTGAAAAGGTCATAAACAAACTCGAGCAGTTTCGCATTTATAATATTAGTATGGATTATAGTAGGAACATGTATTATATTAGGAAAAGCATGTTCTCTTTTCAGTAATCCTTGAAATTCAAATCGATTCACCTTTCTTTTTGTCATGCTATGAAAACTAAGTCCAGGTGCAGAAGCCTGCTAGATGACGCAACACTAGGGAGACTTTTTTTTAATTTGTATGGATTTAGAAGTGCGCCTATGCTCATGTGCGCCTATTAAAAATAAAAGCACAACTTATTTAACTCTCGGTGTGTCAATTCTAAATTGTCACTTTGGCTAAACAATGTTTTTGTAAATTGTACCATCTTACCAGATATGTTATAAATAAAACTAGTATAATATAATCTAATCCTCCATGAGTAGTTTCCCCAAAATAGCTCAGAGCACATATATACATTCTATGATAAGAGTCGTCAATTTCTAAATCTGCTATATCAACTTTCACTGATTTAGAGAAAACTGCAAAAAACTATCACATCTCTAACGTTAATAAACAATTTAATTTTAATTTTTTATATAATGATTTGGAGTAAAATAAATTCAAAAAATGTTCATATTTCAATGTGTCTCCAGCAATTTTTAAGTAATTTCGATAAATAAAATGGATATAGCGGATTTTGATACTCACTTTGTGATTTGCTCACGATATAGAGGCTTTTGAAACTCAACTGACCTGGCGCACGAGTTTCTCAAACCGCCATCTTGGCAAAATAACTGCTCGTGATTGGTTGAATTCCGATATAGCGGGTTTTTATAGTAACTTCTTGAATGATATCTTTTCTTGAGTGGGAAACAAAACCTGAGAGCAGGTTTTGTTTCCCACTCGCAGTTTTAACATGGTTTTTGGTCGTGATAAGGAAGATTTTGAAACTCAATTTTATGTTCATCTTGTTCCTTGCAAAAATGTTAACAAGATGTCATATTCAAATCAATTTGGCAAAAAATCGGATATAGCGGGTGTTGAAATTATAGGACTCATATTTGTATTCTATAATCTGTGACTCAGAGAAATGGTTTTTTCTATTGTGCCGATTGGATATGGCAGCACTCAAGAAGTTGAGCAATGTTTTAAAATTCAATGCTTTCTATAACACTCATGAAAATATATTTCCGATATCAATAATCCATCTGAAAAATTAACAATGAATGTGCACTAAAACAGTTTCCATAAGTAATTTTTAATTTGTATTGTGTGGAAATTTAAAAGGCACGTTGTTGAATGAATGCATGTTAATAGATTATAAAAAAATTGTTTATATTGATTAAATATTTCATTATTTAAAAACAGCAATTTCACAGGACATACATTTTCCCTATTATTGTCAAGGACTAAAAATGTATTCCTCATAAGTTGAAAATACTGAGTAGGTATTGTGTTTATCTTTTAAGTTCGTCTTTGGTAGTCTCAAAGAAGAATGTTCAATATTTATATTATAATGTGAATTTAGTTAATTGAAAACTCATGAGCATTCATATAACGCAGGTGATGACGCGCCCGCACCGGAAGATTGCCCGAGGACCTCCCACTTTAACAACACCATTACCATACAAAATAGACGAACACGGATCCAACGAATTACTTGCCTCAAATGCTTAAGTCTTCTTCACCTCTCTATACCCAAATATATATCTCTTCTCTCTGGATCCTTCACCTTCTGGGTCAATCTTTGTATATAATTCATTTCACGAGCTGCTATCCTATGACTTCTTTCTATTACTACTAAGGCTTTTGTGTTGTCACCTCTACGTAATGGTTCATGGATTAACAGGTGGGAACTTTATTGTTTATGTTACTAATTTAGAACAGCTTTTCTTTTTAAATTTTCTCGCTTTCTGTTACTCTTGCCTAGGTATAAACACATTAAATATTTGACAACTCAAAATATGATAACTAATTCTAGAAAGAGTTCAATACTCAAGGGATTGATTAGATATAATAAAAAGCATGGTCAGCTCTAAACTTGTTAAACTGCAAGTGCGAACATGTAGTAAGAACCTTTTGTGCTGTACACTTTATGAACCACGCGTTTTGTGTAAATAAGTGCAACACGTGTATACAATCGATTCCGCTTAATTGGGAGACATCGGGCCCCAAACATTTTGTCCCAAATAAGCAAAGTTTAAAACATAGATAAAAAAAAAGTTATTGAGCTTCTTTATGTGTAAAAATATTATATTTAATCGAGTTCTCTGGAATGTGTTTTAAACATTAGTACCCTTTACACACAGAGTTCGGAGCGGGACGTGCCCCGCGCCACTTCAAGCCGCCACGCAGAAAAGTAAAGACCGAAAGTAAGATAACGGTTTACAGCGCAGTTCACTGTGAGACTTTTCTGTGCGGCGGCCCGAAGTGGCGCGGGGCACGTCCCGCTCCAAACTCTGTGTGTAAAGGGTACTATTATTAATTTTTTTAATCAAAGATAGATACTTACAAATAAATAAATAAAATTATCAACAATTTACATATTCTAATAGCAGTAGCCAGTAACCCAAGAAATTGACAAAATGAATGTTCGTACACACAATAAATATTTCTGCAGGAATTCATTTATATCCTCCTGTCTTGTAGAGTTGCAATTATTGTACAAAATTGTATTGTAATCTAAATAAAACTGACATGTTACATGCGCGCGGCAGTGTACTGCAAACTGAACATTTTTACGTTGACGAATGTCGGCAGACGACGAACAGTCGACGTGGGCAAAGTCTAACAAATTACTGCCGAATGAACTCAGAACTGTAGAACGCCCGCCCTTCTTATCTAAAATTTGTTTACTGAGTCGGGTCTTGCAACGACTTCAGTTCGGGATTTGTCCCAATTAAACAGAATGGTGTCCCAGATAACCAAAGTTAATTAGTATTAGTTTCTTTATTTGGTTTCTGTTCCTTGGGTTTTGGCCAAAATAACCGGTTGTCCCGATGAATCGGTGGACCAATCGACTGTATATATAATGCACATTCGTTTCCATTAAATTGACCGTTAACTACTGTGTCAAATTCCAACAGCAAAATTAGTAATATGCAATAAAATGGTAAGGTTTTTGCAGCCTATAAAAATGTGCTATGAATGTTATATTGTTACTTTCCCAATTGCATACTATATTAATGTTTGTCTATTTAAATACAGGATACAGGTGAAATCAATGAAAAGATAAATAATCAAGAAAGTTTGGAGAACCCTCCCACCGGTGAGAAACTTAAAAATCCTTTTTTTTCTAAATCTCTTGTTGGTTTGAAACCCTGCCAAATTTGATATTGTCAATTCAAAACTATGTGAATTAAACATTTTTGACCCTGCCAAATTTGATATTGTCAATTCAAAACTATATGAATTAAACATTTTTAACGGTAGTTGCCACATCAATTAATGACCACAGTGACCACCAAATCTTAGCCCGTTTCAACATGTGATGAAATCAGGTATAATGGACATCAGGCGCGGTCCCTCCATACATGCGGTGGAAGCGCCGCATCCCTTTGTTTTCTAGTCAAAAAGCTTAGGATTTTATTTTCTAGCCGTAAACTGCAATAATATATAATACATACATAATACTGCAATATACTAAAAGGAAACACATCTAAGAAACAGAGTGACGCATGAAACTACTCGAAATACATATACATTCTCAATGCTAATAAACGAACAACGCGTAAACAACACACCCACTAGCAACAAAGCCCACAGGTACTCGTTGCATTCAACATACACACGAGACAATACGCACCGGCTGGCCCCGCCGCCTGTTTGGATGAGATATTGAGCGTCCAAAACACAGGGAAGACTTCGGATTTCGCACATGCGTACTCACTCTGGCCTGCGTAGTTCTTTGAAAGGAAGATACATTTCTGATGAGAGCATCCAGAACACAAAAAACGACCTTAATGCATGTAGGAATAAGGCTCAGAATAGCATATTATCTTATTAGTTATTAACAAATCGGATATATTGCTTTTAGGATGTGTTTTCTCGGTACATTTTTGACAGTTTTGTTTGAATAATATTGAAACATTGATGTTTAATTATGATTTAATCCTTCGATTACCTATTTAATTCATAATTTCGTCATCTTTATTGAGAAAATACTACTACCGGCATGAGAAGACATTTTCCGACCGTGTAATTGACGATTTTATAAAAAAAGAGCTTCAAATTGGTAGGTGAAAGCTCAGGCACGTTAAGGATTTTTTATTTATTTTTCAACGACACAATAAGAAATTTTGGTTCTGTAGTAATAGATGTTTCGGAGCGCTAAGGATATAAGGAGCTAATTATACTCTTTTTGTCAGGAATTGTATCTTGTTTGTGGTGCTGATTTAAAGATTTGTATTTTTTATAGTAGGTAGGTATACCTATATACTTATATCCAGCATCCCTTCTACAAAAGTCAGCGACCGCCACTGATGGACATGTACCTAAATCATTTATCTTTTTTTGCAGAAACTAATTTTGATTATTACAATGTGCTGCCTAGAAGGATGATAATAATTCCAGTTCATTCGTTTTTCTATGGCAATAATCGAATATTTAGAAACCCACTCAGTTACTTGGGAGGACCAATAATCCCTGAGAAACAGCTGACGAGTTTGGAATCTATTCTGTCATTAGAATAGGAAAACTAAAGACAGATTCAAGCCTGCAAATAAATGGTAGGTCCATCAGTTTTAGAAACATTTTCACGTGAATATGCAAAGATATCTTAGAAATTAATACTCATAATTAATTATTACGCTATTGTATATTGTTATCAAAGAATTTTCAAATTTGTTTTGAATGTGACTGCAATTTAAGTTTGTTTGAAGTGACTCTATTATGTATTTAGTCAAATGTGATAAAGGAATACTTCCGAGGTAGGCCTGTTTTAGTTGTATAATAAATAAGTCTCTGAATATAACCTTGTTTTATTTCACACCAAAGAAGAATCTACACATCACATACTTCATTCTAAATAAAAATTAAATACATATCATGTATGTAAATTCAATAACGTGTAAGAGCCTATAATTTCAAAATACGTTTTTTGGCACTTCCGAGTTGAACAGATGCGTAGATTGGTGCTTTTAAAATGAAAAGTGACTAATAAACTGCTTGTACTTGATTGAGGTCAATACCACGAATGAACCATCCCCAGTACACAAGCAAGGAAGAGCGCGTATGTATATATATGTATATAAATTATTTTTTTTCCCTCCTAAACATTTTTACAAACAGTTGGTTCTTCCACGGTAGTGGATTTGTTTGTACTGATGATATGTTTATCTTTTGGTAATTCTGATTTATAGATTTCTCAGATTTCAGTGACTTCTCTACTGAATAATATTTCAAATGGCAGAAAAGAGAGAAAGACAATGTTGCAGTATATAAAATATAATTTAAAAAATTACAATGATTTATTCTTACAATACAAGAGAAATACACAACACAGAACTTTTATTCAGAGTTGCAAGATGGTTTTCAAAACTTCAAAAACTGAATTCACAGATTGGGCACCAAAATATATTTAAAAAACTTTTCAACATACATAGAAGAACACAAGAAATGCCACGTTTCATGATACAAAAGTCTGACCATTCTTCACAATGTGTAGAACTGTTTTTGCCATCATTTATGAAGTTCAAATGGGATGGAGATATACAACGTTCGACAAATGATAAACAAACATAGCGCGCACTGAATGGACTAAAACTATAAAAAGTACCAAGTCAGTGGAGAGATTGGTTTCCATTCATATCTGAAAGGCATTTTCAGTGTTCTTTATTGTGCCTATCAAAATACAGGTTTCGGAGAAAAGTTTAAATTGAGTATAAGGCCCGGATTCACTGCTAGACGCAAGCTATTCCTATTTACATGAAGTTGAGTCACAAGTCGTAGCCGCATCAGTGGATATTGATAAAAATCTAACTTCATATAAATAGGAAACGCGCGTCTAGCAGCTTAGTGGGATCCGGATCTTACTGTGCAATTTAATTTACATTATATTAGATTTGCAGACCCAGTAGAAAGTTTGCTCCACTCTTTTAGAATAGCGTAGGCCCACACAATTGCCCTAATGTGGAAACTGGTAAATGGAATGACATGTTTGAGATCTTCATCGATGGGTTAACAATTGTATTATGTGGATTTCCAATCTCATTTTAGCTCTATAACACCTATAAGATCAAAGGACAAGACATTTTAAAAAAGAAAGTCATTATTATTTGATAGTCTTTATTTTATGTTAAAAATTCATTGTTATTTTTAATTACATCAATCAAACACAGATCAATAATGTTGACGACAAGCATCGAGAGAATTTGATGACAACTTGTAATACGCAAGTTATTGTATGTTTGTGTGCATTACACAATAGGTTTAAAAATTGTCTTCAAAACAAGTTTACCAAAAAAAACACTAACAGTGTTAGTTAACTTGTAAGCATAAGATTGACAAATAATTGTTGCATTTGACTTTTGTAACAACTTGACCCCAACAGAGATGTAAACCCCACTGATGTCAAAAGTTCACCAGGATACTCGACTAAATTCTAATAGGTAGATAGTTAAAACAGTGCATCAAGTTTGAACACAGATTCGTACTGTTGTATTATTACCTAGTAAGATATAAATATTATGTAGTGGAATTTAGGACACTGACATGATTTTTTTGTAAAAATACACTTTATTTTTTAAATTCCTCTACACTCTACACCGGTGTCTCTCCAAATAAGCGCTTCTGATATTGAAGTGGTTATTTGTGAGAATGTGATTAAATGGGCATAAATAAATTCAGTCATAAGTGAGTATGAGTTAACTTTCAGTAAGAAAAAAAAATAAAATTATACACTAGGTCAGAGGTCGGCAACTTACAGCTTTTGAAGTCAAAAAGAGTCGAATCACAACTTTTATTTATTAAAAAAAGTAAGATGTTTTGGGGTAAATCTTTCCTGAGAATTGCTGACCCATGACCCGGGTGGTACAATTTTTTTGATATTTCTCCCTCATATTTTTAAATTATTGCACAAATCACACAAATATTTTGTATCAAGTTCACAATAAAAAATTATCATTGAAAAATTAAATCAAATCCGTCCAAAATAAGTCAAAGATGGCTCGCTCTGCTTTTGGTACTCAATCAATTATACCATCGTAAAATCCATTTATTTTTGGGATGCAATCATTGCAGTGGGTAGTCTCATTTTTTAAATGCCAAAAAGATAATTAAAAAAAAACAACTTTATTTTTTAGATATGGATGAAGACAATGAGATGTTAATTCACAGAATGTCTAATCATAACATTTGAAATCAAATCTTTGTACATTCAAAATCAATAATAAAAAATGTATTGAAGAAAAGTATCTTCAGGAATATGATTCACGCCTCACTCAGTCACATACACACACAAGCACGCACACATTTAATTAAATAATTGGAAAAATATCTACTTAAATTTAAGTTCAATTTTGATAAATGATTAAGATTTTAAATGCAAACTGCAGTTAGGTACTGTTATTTATTATTGGTGTTCACTTAACGTAACAATCACGGGTTAGCAGGAGGTTCCTTTTTGCTTTCGTCTGTACTGCTTACTTTCATGTCTTCTTTAGATTCTTCCGCTATAAAAACAAAAATCCAACATTATTATAGAATCCATTATCTTGTGGTCATTGCATTGTGTTGCCACCACAAATTGACAAAATCGCACTAAGTTCCCTATCTTTGAATCTTATCTTAACTGTCACATTCAGAGGAAGCCACAAGCCAAAAATGTGTACATTTTTAGTGTGCCTTATTTATCACCATGAATGTGTACAGAAGAACCCCGATAATTCAGACAAAAACACTTCGAATTTTTGGCAAAAATGAAATCCCAGAAAAGATTTCATACAAAATGTTTTTTTTATTCGAAATTCGTCAATTCGCAAATTTATTTTTGTCCGCACATGAAAATTTGTTTGTGTACTTGGAAAAAATTCGATTTTTGCAAAAAATATTGGATTTTGAATTTTTTTTTTTGTAAATCTGATAAGACAATGTGGCCATAAAACGCCACGAAACGTCACCTTACACGGTTATATTTCATCCTAAATTGTAATAATATTTTGTAAATCGCAAAAATATATAGTATTTTTATGGATTCACTTAAAATATTAGTCTGAATTTAAAGAGCCAACTGCGGTGGAAATTGGTTGCGGAATTTCAATTTACGCAGAAACATGTATTTTTGTGAGTTTACTCACATTTCTGAAGGACCAATCGCAGAGTAATTGGCTGCGAAAATTCGATTTACATGGGAATAAATCGTATTATTACTAATTTACTCCGAAGAACCTACCCAAATTTAAAAGGTCAGCCAAGGAAATCGATTTTCAGCATTTGACAAAAAAAAATTCTTCAAATTTCGATTTACACGGGAATAAATTGTATTATTACAAATTTGTCTGAAGAACCACCTACCCGAATTTGAAGGGGCGGTCGAGGATCTCGATTTTTGGCTTTTTTTTTCATTTTTGCTTCAAATTTTGATTTACGTGGGAATTCATAAATTCGAAATTAGATTTTTGACATCCTGTGGATTTCTAACTATCGGAGTTCTACTGTATAGGCATAAAAATCGCTTGGCAAACGGTGTCTAGAAATACTTGATTTCAGTTGTTGAAACTCAGGGAAGTGAATCTGAGAGTTAATGAAGTACTCACATTTAATTTCATCCTTGGCGCTGTTGAGGGCGGGAGTGGCCTCCTGCTTGTCGAGGCGCGGCCTCTTGCGTGGGGCTCCGGCCTTGAAGGATCGGTTGTCACGGCGACCACCTCCCACCCCCACTCCCCCGGGGCCTCCCTCGTCCTCCGAGTCACTCAGCTCATTATCAGGTGCTATTCTCTTATCCTGGAAGAAAAAAAATTGTATTACAAAAAAACAAAACAATAAAACACATATTGATATTAGATGCGTGGGGAATGGGCAGAAATCATCGATTTTTCGTTGATTGAAACCAAACATCAGATTTCATCACCCGCTTCAAGTATCTTTGTAGACAAATTTGGTCCTTCAGACAAACAAAAGATAAGAAGCAATGCTTCCTGAGATCTTTTGACTGCGAAATAATGAACTCTCTTTTGATGTTCAGATGTATAATGTTTTCTTAACAATTAAATAGAAACAATAATTTTGATATTGGTGAGATTTGTAACATCCAAACTTGGTTGGTCTTTGGCAGTAAGGCATGGAAATGGCCAGAGTGGAAGGATGAAAATTATAGAAATGAGATTCTTGAGGCATGTTTGGTAAAACCATGTATGTGGAGATCCGAAATGAATGCAATGCTAATGAGCAACATTAAGAGCGGATAAACGGAGAAAGGAGGACCATAAGAATATAATATTGGTGGTGCAACAAACCTTATCACTTTGTGGTAATCTGTCATCCTTGTCAACTTTGTCTTCGTCTTCAGATTCATCATTCACAGCATCTTCAGGGATAGCTTGTACCTAGAAAAATTGCAACATTAGATTTTTATTACAAATTATGTAACCTAAATGCGACAGGAAAAATTCATATACTTGCTGATTGCATTATTTCAGAAACTGTTTATTCCGCAACATAATCTATATTGACTTTAACCTCTGGTTTGCCGATTGCGCGCCCGGGACGCGCCATAAAAAAAAAAAAAAAAAAAATTTTGAGATGCGATTTTAAACCTTATGTATAAAGAAAATGTATGCAGGACAAGGTCAGAATCGCTTGGGGCATTCTTTTTTTGACGTAACGGATATAAGGAACACACCTAGCCTCTCAAATAATCATCTTTACACATATCTATGACTGTCGAAATGACATTTCTGCCGCGATTTGAGCTGTCAAACTTTGAGCGTCGCATGTCATGAAAAGATCGATAAAACTATCAATTTGTCAAATAAACCCAAGTAATATTGTTTGTAAGCATAGTTTATTGTTCAGGGAACGTGTTTCGGTAAATATTATACATGATAGCATAAAATAAATCCGCAAAATATTACGTCAAAGTCAAAACATCGTGAAATTTTCGAGTTTCCTCCCGTGGCATTTAAGAGGTTAAACATTGTATTGATTTCTAAAATTTGGCTATTTTATTTACAAGACATAGTAGCCACACTTATTTTATTTCATAAAAATTAAATATATGATAGTTAGCTTTAATCAATTTAGCAGTTCTGAATACCAAAGATAAATACAATTATTTACTCATCATTAGTCATTGCAAAAGGGTAGAGTATATTTTCTGCCATCTGTTCAGGGGATTTTGACAAAAATTGGAATAATATTTCGGGGATGAGAGGAATGAGGTAACTAACGACAAGGAAGCCCAAAGCATACTGCCGACCGCGTGAGCCAAGGAATAAATGCTTTAGATTGACCCTCTAGTAATGGAAAAGACCAAAATAATTATGTTTTCTATTTCTTTAGTATTTTTTGCCCAATATAATCGGTGCATCGACATAAAATCAACAATGGACAAATTAAATAATACTTTGACTTGCTAAATCAGTTCTGGAAATTTCTGCTTGTTCCGATATATTTACTAAACTTTAAATAAATTATTAACATTTTTCGCTAACTACCACTACTGGAGATGCCATCGTCTCACTGGCTTCACAAGGGAGTAGTTGGGACCTTATGCACATTCACAAAAAAATATTTTAACCGGTCAAATGCCAAGGAGGAAACCACGTAAATTTCGCAAAGTTTTGACTTTGACGTAAGATTTTGTGAGTTTATTTTGTGCTATTGTCTATTATACTTACCGAAACACATTCCTTGAACAATAAACTATGCATAAAAACAACATTACTTGCGTCTGTTTGATAAATTGATAGGTTTTTGATCTTTTTCGCTACCTACCACGCTCCGTGTTTGACAGTTCAAATAGCGGGAAAAAATGATGCCTGGATGCTAGAGAATTTAATATAAATTATACCGGGTGGCTGGGCGTATTTTGGGTACCTGTTACGTCAAGAAGGGTTAAAATCACATTCTAAAAAAATTTAGAAAATTTTGTTCCGACTGCGCCGGCGCGATACGTAAGGCGTTAAAAGTATACAATGGTTAAAATTGATTCATTCAAATATAACTAAGTGTTTATTCGAATGGTGTTTTCAATAAAATATTTTTGCAGAGAGAATTAGGTTGATCTGATAAATCAAATAATAAAGAATTAGGTTACCTGTACACCAGGCGCATGTGGCAACATCCTCAGATTCTCAAACAGCCTGTTCTTGATTTTCTCCAGATACTCTGACGTGTTCTGGTTGGTCATGTTGCTGGGACTGATGTGAAGTTTGAAGTCGGGTCCAAAGTACTCGAAGTAGTCATTGTAGGGCAGTTCGTTGGCGATCTCACAGCCGAGGGCCACAGAGGTCTCATAGGTCCAGCAGCGGGATACATTGCGGATGGTGTAGCCCCCGCCCCCCACCAGGAGGAAGGGGAGACCGAACTTCTTCACCAGCTCCACACAACGGCCGTGGCCTCGCACCGTCAGATTGAAGCAGCCCAGACGATCACCTGTAAATATTTTAGGTTAATTCTAAAATATTATTGGAATGGCTGGGTTACCCGGCTTGGCTCAGGACAACATTCGAGAGTGTTCTGAATAATATTGAATATTCGATACTGCGATGGTAGCGCAGTCTGCCGGATCCAATGTAAAACGTTCCAAAATCAACAACTCCTTAGAAATAAAAAATTAATTAAAAGAACATTTTCCAGTGGACCAAATTGTGAATCTAAACCATTCTCGAATCCCCTTGAACCCACATAAAAAATTTCATCAAAATCGGTCCAGCCGTTTAGGAGAAGTTCATTGACATACACACGGACAGAAGAAATATATATATTAAGATATTACATTTATTAATTAACTGGAAAATTGAATAGAGGTCAGGGATCAATTAATTGGATTTTTTTTTAAATAACGCAAAAAATGCTTTATTTTTGTCAAATCCTAATTCTTATAAAACGGCATTAGTTTGTAAACAAAAACTGAACAAAAATAATATCACATAATACTTCTTTTTGGGTTTGATACTCCAATTAAACAATTCAAACATGTAACTTCTGCAGATGTGCAGGTGTTTAAGAATTTATAAATAAGAGACTAGTTTATAGAAGGCCACGTTTATAATATTTTTGTATATACAAGCAGTTTTACAAGCTTTGATACAACCTTACGGAAAAATAAAGGGTTGCACTAAGCTTATATCAGTTTGAAGGTACGTATTACAAAGAGGCAACCATTTTAAAATATTTAAAGGGGTAATACTACATACCTGTCAAAGAGTCTGCTCCGCACTGGAGAACCACAGCGGAAGGCTGGAAAGTCTCCATGACTTTGGAGATGATGGGAACGAAAATGGACTCGTATGATTCATCATCCATGCCGTCTCGGAGGGGAATGTTCACAGCGTAGTACTTGCCCTTGCCAGCTCCTATGTCCCTCAAGTCTCCTGCAAAAGTAATGATGCCATTAGGATCGATAATTTAAAATTAATTTCTCTTTCAAATTACAATGTACTGCTCTGAGCTTACTCTGTGACTACAAGTCACCTATTATATATTTAGTTTTATTGTTGTACATAAATCAAGAAGGATCAGAACTCTTGTTAAGTCGGTTTAATTTCCACAGCTATCATAATTTAAGCACTCACAAGAACAAACTTACAAAAGGTTGAAGTGAGAATCCTTTACTTTCAAAGCCAAGCAAAAAGCTTGAGGCTGAAAACAATAATTTGAACAAAGAAAATTTAATCCGTACCTGTCCCGGGGAAGTATTCTCCGTACTTATGGAAAGACACCGTCATAACCCTATCAGTGGTGTAGAAGGCTTCCTCCACTCCATCCCCGTGGTGGACATCGATGTCGATGTACAGCACCCGCTGGTGGTACTTAAGCAGCTCCAGGATACCGAGGACAATGTCATTGACGTAGCAGAAACCGGATGCTTCTGATTTCTTGGCGTGATGGAGGCCTCCGCCCCAGTTGATGCAGATCTCCGAGGCCTGCTTGTTCAGTTTTACCGCTGCAGCCACGGAACCGCCAGCCGACAGCTGGCAGAACTCATAGAGACCATCGAATACCGGACAATCTTCACCCACATTGACTGTAAAAAAACATTCACTTATTATTATCAATAGGATTTTAAGTATGTTTTCTGTGGCTTTTGGCCATATGGTGCTTGAACCATTGTTATGAAACTTACATCCAACTTTTTCTCAAAATTACAACAGATGGGAAAACAGAACATGGCTAAACATATCAACACAATAAATAGTAGATATTGTCAGGCTGAAAACAATGACAAGGGATCTGCAGTGTATTAACACACTTCAGGCGAGCGAAAACAAAACATTTGAGAAAATGGGATTTGTTTTAAACTGATATATCTTTGAAAATAATAGGTGCAATAGTACTCTCCACACTATAAAAGTATTGTCCTAAATTAAAGCCTACTTTATAATAGGATTCCATAAACAGCAAATATAGTCAGTGTTGGGCCATTTAGTGACATTTTACGTGTAAAAATGTACATAATTTATTACAAAAAAAATTTGGTTTTCACTTAGGTATAGATCATTACAACAAAAATACAATTTGCACATCTCCAGTGACAAAGTGTTAAGTTTCCTTGTGATAAAATATTCTTCCACACAAAAGAAGAAAAGTGAACACAATGTCAAGTTTGTCAAATGACTTTTTTTCCAACATCAATCTTTGCCTTCTCCACTAAATCCTTACGTACATATTCTGGTAAAGTATAGTTATATAAACACGCATTTTTTCACTTCCAGAACCAATCTAATATTACTTTCATGTTCAGACGCCATTTCGGTCAAACGAATAGTAGCAGACACAAATGATTCAATGCGTAGCGTGCTAATGCACCATCGGTAAGCATGAAACTGACTTCAGGCTGTAATGTAACAAATATATTTATGAATGAAAACTTACATCTCTGCATCTGCTTGTTGTATTCTGACATGTTGTCGGGACGGATTGATCTTAAAAATCTGATGTAATCATCAGAGTGGAATTTGGTCATCTCATCTGCTGTTGCTTTATGAGGACGCTGCACAACAAAGTAACAATTAATTCAACAACAATACTAATGTTTTCTAAATTACATACAAATCTTGTATTACTAAATAAATTAAATAAATACTTGTACAACTTACATAAATTTCCATTTTTCTGTATAGTCCATAATTCAAAAGTAGGTTGTGGGTCATGCGTATACGGTGCGGCTTCATGGGGTGGCCCTGGCCATAGTAATAGTTGCCTATGTCACCTAAACAACCACAAAACATTAAAATTTACAAAGTACACTAGCAAGCTGTTATGTACCCTTTGATTATTGTGTTATATTTTTTTGCATTAACTCCACACAGGAAAATAATTTCCCTCAGGGCGTAAGTCATCTTTAAAGATGCTGAGTGGAGGGTCTTTTTGAGGAAGGAGTGAATACAGGTCTTGAAGAGACACATGTTGTAGGAGGGAGGAAACCGGCTTAACAGAGACTGGCAAATCGTTCCGCAGCCAAGCTGTTGAAATGAGTCGTAGAAGCGACTGTCAACCGTGTACAAATGTTGGGCGCACATTTTGCGTGTTTCCAACTAAGCACCGGTGCCGAGGGGATCAATGACGCTAGTTCATCGGAACATCTTCCACTGCAATACCAGTAGAACAAGGACAGCATTCCCACCCGACACCTATGCTCTAAAGCGGGGATAGTGAACCTGCGGCCAGCAAGTCTTTTGCTCGCGAGCTCTTTTGGTGAAAAAGACCCACATTATAACCCATTTAGAATGCGATAATGGTTTTCTTTCACGGTATGTCAGATACATTTTCAAATTTGTTGAAAAAAAAATGGATACATAAATTATTCATTGATAGATAAATGAATTCACAGTTATAAAGTAAACATGCGAATGTCAATAAAGTAGTATTTGGGCTTTGAAAAAGAAGTACAATTTTAATTTAATCTGGTGGACTCTTATTCAGATTCTTTCTTAAGTTGAAACCAGTCTCGTGTTCAGAAATAAAACAAAAAATGCAGTTGCGGATTCATGGGCTGAAGCATTTCAAAGGAAACTATTCATGTTCCATGTGCCGTTATAAAAGTTACAAGTCTATGTGCAGTTTTGTGTTCAGATGTAAAGATAAAATTTCAGTTGTGGGTTCATCTGCGGACTCAATCTGAAGGAAACCATTCTCAAGTATGTGCTGCAAAGATCGGAGGAAAACCCAGTTAAAATTCCAGTTGCGGTTTTATCTGCTCGAAGGAAACCATTCTCATGTTCCAACCCCCAACTAAGGGTGAAACTAGAAAAATTCAAATGACCCCTGACGGTTAAAAGGTTTCCCACCCCTGCTCTAAAGATTGCAATCCATTTCTTAAGATAGGAGAATCTATCAAACGGACTGCCCGTTTCTGCACAGAGTTTAGGATTTTTCAAGCATTTAGGGGCTCCCGACCAGAGGTGGCTGCCAAATTCAACCGAGGGGCGCACATGTGATTTGTATAGGGTTAGCAGTCGTGTACTATTAAAGTATCTGCGGGCCCTTATACTTTATATTTAGATTAGGTTCAATTCTCAGCACTTGAAATTTTATTTAATTTGTGTTTTTCACAATTAATTAATTAAAAATAATATATAGTGTATTTGCAGCATGTTATAGAGCGGTAAGATAGTCTCAGTATTGCCTTATGAAAGACCACCCATTTTTCAGAATTGAAACATGTTTTGAAAGTACTTTAGCCGTGTTTGATGACCAAATCTAAAATGCCACGTACCACCCCCTTCCTCTTCCCCACACTCATCCCCTCCCTAATGCCTCCAGCCTCAACTAACTAGCCTACCTAATACATCACAATAATTGGGGAATGGATTGAGAGCATTTGGGATTAAAAAAAAAAACTAGAACCAATTTATAACATGTGAGCCATACAAATTGATAGACTTGCCCAACATAAAATCGGAGTATCATTTTGAACAGGAGGCAAATATCGTGATAATATTTTTGGCAAGATGAGGGTTTGAGAATGCTTTGAATAAACTACGGGATCAGTTGTGTGTTGACCATCGAAGAGCGCATATTGAAATAACCTGACTCTGCACAGAAAAGTAAAGTAAGGCATCAGTTTTCAGCGCAGTCCATTGTAGGACTTTTTTGCGCAGGATCTAAATGTTCATTTTTAACCAAACTGTCAAATTTTGTGACTAAAAATAAGTAAGTCGGGTTATAATAACAAGTTGAAAGTGTCTGAACTAATAATTCAATTTTGGAAACAAGCCTGATCCTTTGTTTACCCGATTTGGGATTTGTAGTTAAGTTTTTTAAGCAGCCAACGAATTGCGCGCCACTGTAAAAAGGACTAGTAATTCGTAAGCAGATTATATTTTCAAGCATTAAATAGTGATATTACAATGCGAGTTGGTTGTATACTTTCAGATTAATTTATTGACAAATCACAGAGGGGAGACAATCCCGCCGTCTCCCCGCTCCCTGCAACATGGTTTGATCCCCTTTCCCTGACTGGACTGGCTGGTCTATCAATTTGGATGTCTGTGGGGCCATATTTGCAAGGTGGGTGGGTAGCTAAATGCTAAAACAATGAATCCAAGGTTTGTTTTCCCAACACACTTTCACAGTTAGTTCAAAGTCAAAATGGTGGGAAGGAAACTTCTTGAAATAAATAATTAATAATAATAATCAGGGTTTTACGTAAAGATTTTCAAAGAAAAACTACGTAAAAAATACTTAGAAAAAAGGCATGGCGAAAAGAGATTAGATTAGAATTCAGAATATTAAAAAAAATAATTCAACTTTATTTAGGTAATAATAAGTGTACATACCGTACCTATTTAAAATATCCTATTACAAAGAATTCAGAATTGCTAATTCAACAGGAGTTCAATTAATCTAGAGAATAATAGTAGTAAATTATAATCATTGCAAACTGAAGGTTATAGTCGGAAAACACCGAACGAAATAATATTATCGAGTTTTTTTAATAATAGAAATATTCCTCCAATACGTTATTTTCGCTATATTTTCCGAAACCGCTTAAAATAAATATACTTAAAGCAGTTTTTACATCGAAATTGCAATCTATTATTTTATCCGTCTAATGCAGAAACATTTTGAGAGCTCGTAAGCGAGATATCATCGACTGACATACCCGCTTGTGCTTCGCACGCCTGTTCATTATATTTCTCGCCGACGAGCGGGAACGAGCTGACCAATCAGAGGGCAGGAAATGTACAGACGCTACAGTGATCAGAAGATAAGTCGTTTACGCATGCAGAATTTCATCGGAGGCCGATTGGCAAAATATTATTATAAGTAATTATTTTAAAATAAGCACAAACTCACGACATTCACTACACAAACTTTATTGTGTATGCCTTGCACTTTTTGGTCTAAGTCTAAGCTAATAGATTACAAAAAAAGTTGGAAGCATGCAATTTTTATCAACAAGCAAAAACACATTTAAAGTAAAAATAATACTTACTATCGTAGTAATAACAAACTCTCTTCTTGCTATGCGGTTGCATAGCCATTTTGAAGTAACACAAAGAGAGTTACGAATTACAAAATAACCGACGCCGACTCACAGAACACAACACGCCAACATTCAACATTCACCAAGAAATGACGAAAAGAAGTAAACCTTTTCGTCTTCTTTTTCGTTTAGTACGAATCGTACGAATACTAGACGGCCCGTCGACAAACAGTAGGTACCTGAGAATTTATTTGCAACGCTTTTAGTTCTTATCTACTACACTGCAGAAAATTTTACAACTTATCACAATTTTTTACAATTTTACAAATTATTGAAATGTGTGTTCGAATGGCATTTGGTAACAATTTAAAATTACATTTTTTACCATATTTCTCATTTCATCTATTATTCCTATTTCAGAAAATAATATTTAAAGTCTGGTTTAACATGTAAAGACTACAGGAGTAAATATCATTCAAACTAATATTTTATAATGCAAGATTTTTTTACTAAACAATGTTATTACAAGATTCATGAAAAACTGTTTAAACCCTTTACCCCGTTGGCTCAAGAAGTATTCTCTCTAATAAGAAGCAGTAAATGGTATTTTCTTTGCATTCGGATTGTTTCGATGAATTAGTGGATTTCGTGGCTTAGCGGATGCGAAATCTCAATATAAAAAAATATGAGGGTCAGTCAAAAGCTAATGGCTCCCATTTTTTTCAAATTAAATAAATTAAGTTTAATGAAAAAATGAGTTTGGCGCTATTATTCACACCTTCATTCACAATATGCTGCAATAGTAACTTTCTGCGTCAACGGGTGGAAGCACTGCAGTTGTTTGCAAAATGGCCGAAATCAATGTTTGTGTTATTCAGCATTCTGACTGAATTCTTGAATGCAGAAGGTGAACGCCTATTCGCATTCATGAAAGACTGAAAAATGTCTATAGTGATGCAACTGCACAAAAATTATGACAAGAGACGAAATTTGGGCTTCATAGAACATGAATCAAGGAGACAGTCAATGAAATGGCATCGCACGAATGGCATCAACGAGGACGAAAAAATTCAAAACTGTGCGATCGGCAAGGAAAATTATGGCGACAATGTTCAGGGATGCAGAGGATTTGATCATGTTTCATTTTTTTGGAGCGGAGATGCACAATAAATTTTGTTCAATACGTCATAACCCTTAAAAAGCCTAAAGCACGTTTATGTCACCCAACAATAGAGCGAGAGCGAGAGCAAATTACATAGAGCGAGTTTACCAGTTAGGATCTGGGAAATTCACTACCTGTTAGTAGACTCGCTCAGGGTCATCGTATTACTTGCTAACTAGCAGATTGTGAAAAATCTACGAAAAAAGTTGAAAGGTGGTCAACTTTACTCGCTACTTGCTAGTGTTTGCCTAAAAATGGCGGCCCACCAACAGTTGATTCTTCTGTCAGGATTAGTTCGGGCGGAATCCGTTATTGCTTAGCGTGCGGCGCTTGCTGCGAATTCTACAAGCTTTCTACAAAATGTCAACAGAGTTGCATGGCGCGGGAGTTTTTATTTTAGCTGCTACTGTTGCTACTGAGCAAGCAGACAGTTTTGTGTGTCATCATGACAATCTCACTCGCCGATTCACCCGCTTTTAAACTTACCGGCCAGTAGCTCGTAAACTAGCTTAATGTAATTAAGGCTTTAGGAAGCAGGACCGTGCTTTTTACCACTCTGGGATACATGCTCTTGATAAAGGACCAAACTTTGGAAATGGACGGAGATCATATTGAAAAGTGACAAATTAATCTTCAGTGGTGTGGTTTTCTACCTATGTGGTTGCATTTTTAATTTTTTGACAAAAAGGAGGCATTACTTTTTATACTTTCTTAAAAATCTAAAACTACTAAAAATAAAGATTTGATTTTTAAAGTAGCTGAAGTGGTCGTGATTGGCTGAGGGTATCATTACAATCACAATTTTTTGTTATTTCACTTAAGTACGCTTTATAAGCCCTTAATTTATAAACCTCATTTGATGATTATGTCCAATCGTATACATAATTAAATACAATCGTAGGCAAAACGTCTCCAGCAGTGGATGTCAATGTGGTGTTTTGATGGTGAAATTCTGGAAATTCTACTTGCGTAAAAATCCAAAAAATGCCGTTAAAGTTGTGATAAAAAATGCCTATAAAGTTGTATTTTTATTTTACGAACACAATGAGAAAATTCCCTACTAAAATAACGATAGAACCGTACTTTTCAAAATGTACAACGTTACATAGATTTTGCATCACTATCCACAGATAAAAAATTCTCGTGGATCTTTCCTGGTTTTCTGTGCATCTCCTGTCATTCATTTCTAGGCACGATATCAGTCGGTTTCAGTTTATTACATAATGTTTGGTAGCGGAAAGCCTTCCATTTAAATTTTGAAAATATAAAAGGTATGTTAAAATGTTATTCATCATTGAAAACGTCTTCGTCGGTATTTAATTTTTTTTTGTTTATTCGATTGTTGGCGGTCAATATTTTTCGCTGCATGTATTTTATCCAGATTTCTTATTTCTGAAGAATCTGACATTAGGACGAGTGTGTTTGGATAATTTTATTATTTAATTTATATTAACGGTCATATAATATTGTTAATTGGTATTAGCCGAAACATTTTTCAGTGGGAAAATGCCGTTAATCGATAACCAAATGTTTTTGTAGGTGTGTAAACATTACCCCTTTTTCATATTAGGTAGCCTTCCTATAAATCTGTATTTTTAATGAAAATGTAATCTTTTTTGTTAAAATTTTTGATTATCTCTAAAAGTAGACAGCAATATAATATTATCTTGTTTTTATTTGTGTACTTGATTTAATTACCTGTTTATATAGGTATTATCTCGTTACAGTATGATTTTTACCCACTTATAATATCTTTATTCTGTATTTACTCACACTGTTGACTAATTTTATTGCAATTTCATCACTCCCAAGATTCGAGCAGTTGACCTGTTATTTGTGAGATTCGTTCAATAATATTTCTCAGTTACTATCATAAAATCTTTATAAACATGATTCCTTAATTTAAATTGTGTCCCTGATAACTTCCCTGAACTTTTTTTTTTCTTTCAGAAAATAAGTACAGTAGTAAAACCAAAATGGCAGAAAATGAAAAAGCAAATGAGCAGGTCAGCAACTATTTCTCACAAACAATGGTCAGTGTGCTGTGTCATCCTATGGAATACTCTAAAGTGCTGATGCAGCTGGGGTATGAACCCCTGCCCCCGAGGTTATCGAGGAACATCATTGGCCGCCAAACTCTGCTGCTGCCAAACTCATTCCAGTACATCAAATATATTAAAAGAACCGACGGCTTATTGGGCTGCTTCAATGGTCTTCTACCTACACTTCTAGGTAACATCACTTCAGCAACATTCTCCATGAAGGTTGTTACCGCCCTGCATTTAGATTGGCCGGAAATTGAAAATCCTCCAGACTTGATCTGCGAGGCCACGCCGATAGCTGAAGATTACGCCAAATACGCTCGTAAAGAAATGACTTTACACGCAGTTTCTATTGTCATCTCATATCCGTTCCGAGTGGTAGCAGTTCGCATGATGGCTTCTTTCATCGGAAAAGAAGAAAATTACCAATCCATGTTCTCGGCGATCGGGTCCATTTACCGAGATAACGGAGTGACGGGCTTCTTCAACGGTATTGTTCCCAAGCTGATTGGAGACTTGTCTTGCATCAGTGTGTCAGTGTTGTTGGCATATTTTGTGAACAAGTATGTGGTGACTACGAAAGAGTGCCGGGGCTACACGCTGCCAGTGCTCACATTCCTCACCAGCACGGTGACATACCCCCTGATGCTGGTGTCCACGTGCATGGCGGTGAGCGGCAGCAGCCTGGTAGCGGGCAACCCTCCGCGCATGCCGGCCTATGGCTCCTGGAACGCCTGCTTCTGCGACCTCCTGCGCCGCCGCCAACACAAGCGTGGTGGCTCCCTCTTCTTCCGATATTATGCCGGTCCCAGCTCCTTTAACTGGCCCGAAGCCGAGAAGAAAATCTAAGAAAACAGTTCCTCTGGATTTCGTCAGCAACCAATATATATTTTTTAATAACTACCCACTGTTTATAAATTATGTTATCATTAAACAAAGTATGATTGTGAAAATTATTCAAAGAATTGGTGTTTGTAGTAGTTATTGACTGTGCTAGTAAATTTTTTAGTATTTTTTATTTTTTTTCACAATTATTTCAAATAAAATATAATTTAATAATTTATGAAGTAATTATTGAATTAGGTACTTAATATCACAAATGATTATGGTTTATTTTAATCTCTGGGGCTAGAACTTGTAATACTCCTGGAAGTGAGAAAATAATGTTTATAGTATTTATTTTTATCTGCATAATATAATTACTACTATTACATTTATGATGGATGCAAACAATGTTACAGATCACAGCATTTAAGGAATTTATAAATAGGTATTATAATATAGAATACACTTTAATAAATTCCTAATAACTATAATTACTTTTGCTTCTCTTTATTTTAATCAAATTTATTTGCTTTTGTTAATCTCAAATACCTCAATGACTAATATTTTTTTCTTATCTTTGGTGCTGGTTGTTTTAAAAATGCTCTGATAATTTACAGGTGATCGTTGATTAACCTGCCGATTGAAAACCCAACCAGTTTATTATGCAACAAATCATAAGATAAGAGAGAATAATAATTACTGTTTTGCTTTGTTATCACAAATAAAAATCACAATGTTATAAAACATTTAACTTCATTTTTGGATTTGATCAAGTTACTCTTAACTATTAATTGACTTAATACATACCACAACCTCAAAATAATGAGTTTTTCAACTTAATTTTTTTTTTTAACCATTTTTGTCACTTAGTTTTCAGACCATCAAATAATCTACACCAGTGGGCCCCAACCACCGGTCCGCGGACCGGTACCGGTCTGTGGATCAAATGGTACCGGGCCGTGGCGAAACCCTGCTTAAAAATCAAAATTATGTAAAAAAATCAGACATGCCCATTAAAAAATTTAAAAAAATCATTGACAAAAATAATTATTTAGTTGAGAACCCCTTCGAGCCTAGTTACAGCCGACACAATACCTTCGAAGTAAAAAACACGACTGGGCTTTCATCTTGCGCACTCGTATATATAACGCAAAGAGCTCGAGTGAAACGCAATGACATGAGTCACCGTTCATATATTCTGCTTGCCCAAATGCAAGTAGAATCGTTTTATTGAGAAAACGTGACATAGGAACAAACACGCGTTTGATTGTGTTGGTTAATTTATTCCTGTTTTTCAACAAAATACTTATATTGCGACCAACGAGAGCTTATTATTATGTTTATAATTATTTTAATAAATTTGTAAATGTTAAATGACAGATTAACCAAAATCTGAATCCTGTATTATCTGTATTTTAAGAGATAGTTTTATTTTTGAGGCGATGTACTAGTTTTACTTTTTAGGTAACAAAATAACTTGTAATATCAAAACAATCTTAAATGTAAACAATCAACCCCCTCTCAGCGGGCTGCGGTAAAATTATCAATCGTTGACCGGTCCGCGGCGATAAAAAGGTTGGGGACCACTGATCTACACCCTTCAAATGACATAATAATACATTATATAAGATACATACAAAGTATAACTAATACCAATCACAGTAATTATGTTAATACAGTAAAGTGCTCTTGAAGTCAAATAACACCAAACTGTATAATAATGTTTTGATATTATTAATAACCTGATAATGCATGTGGTCCCTTTGTTTACAATAATAGATTACATCCCCATCTCAGAATGCAAAGTTAAAATGTTTTATACAAAATGTTAATCAAAACAAATTGTAAACCACGAAAGTCCCCTTCACAGTATGAAACATGAAATAATAAACCATTATAATGCAACCTACTAATGCTACATCTGTGTGGAGCCGTTTTGTGTGTTTTCTCGGCCTCGTTAATACTTTTTTTTGGGAAATTATAAAGAAAATACACAGAATAATAATATGTTATCTAACATTCATTAAGCATTTTAATTATCCACTTAGTTGATAAATAATCTTCAGTCTAACTGGGGAAATAACAAAATCAAAAGGTAAATGTCTAACCAAACAAAGTTTTCCAACATCAAATATAAAAATTTAAGAAAAAAAAAATGAACCCAACTTCATGTATGGTGATATTCCCGGTTATTTTTCTGCCACTGGAATGCCCAATATTATTTTTCCAACCAAATGGCTATTTTTGAATCAATTCCTTCTGGCTTTTACAAAATTCGTAAATGAACTAATGAATAACAAAATGTATCTAAAAATTCATGATATAACTTTTTTATTTAATGATTTTATATAGTGCCATTGGTGTGAAAAAATCACTGCAAGGGCTAGATGTAAATTAATGTTAGTGGTGCTTACAACACAGGTAGTAAGTATTCAAAATAATTATTGTGTGTTCCTTGCTTACAATAAAATTGATAACAGCGCACAACCTGTAGACTCACAGGATATTATAATAATTGTAGGATTTGTGAAGCTGGAAGTATTTAAAAAATATTTGCTTCGGAATCTTTGCCTTTCAAAAGACAAGCAGAAATTTACCCTCCGAATGAATACTGTTTATTGATCTTAGGGGGTATTTCACCATCCTCCTCATAGCTTATCCATACACATAACGAATATTAATAAATAAACAAATAAATATTTGCAACTGGTAAAAAAATCGGCTAACTTATCCTACATGCAGCCATCATTCATAGGTTCAAGTGCCAAATAGTAAACTCAGACCTTTTAAATAAATAAATCCTGTATAATTAATCTAAAATGTACGTTATCATACGAATAATCTATGAGAAGGATGGTGAAATACCCCCTTAAAAAATTACGGCATCCAACTAACAATTTAAACAAAAAAAATATCTAAACTTACGCATTTTAAATAACATCATTTTTGGAGTTCATTAAACCCGAATTACACAGGGACACACAACCGAAATTATTATTTTTGTAATAACCAACCCAATAAAAAATATTTGCTCTCAAACTAGCAAAAATAACGAGTTCAGTGGAAAGATATTAGGAACAGCAATATCATCAGAGTGGCATGCCGTTCTACTCCCAGACCAATTGTCCAATTGTGAGGCGGGTATGGATACCGTCCTGGGAACCAATTATTGGATAACCGACTTACTAGTTAACTACACCCTGTTACAAGCTACTATCCGGCAAATTCGCTATCTGCTAGTAAACTCGCCCAGTGTAATCGTATTAAGAGTTAATTACATTAAGCTAGTTTACAAGCTACTAGCCGGTAAGTTTAAAAGCGGGTTAATCGGCGAGTGAGATTGTCTGATGACACACAAAACTGTCTGCGCACTCAGTAGCAACAGTAGCAGCTAAAATAACGACTCTTGCGCCATGCAACTCTGTCGACATTTTGTAGAAAACTTGAATTCGCAGCAAGCGCTACACGCTAAACAATAACGGCTTCCGCCCGAACTGACAGAACTGAATCCTGACAGACGAATCAACTGTTGGTGGGCCACCATCTTTAGGCAAACACTACAAGTAGCAAGTAAAGTTGACCACCTTTCAACTTTTTTCGTAGATTGTCTACAATCTGCCAGTTAGCAAGTAATACGATGACACTGAGCGAGTTTACTAACAGATAGTGAATTTCCCAGATAGTAGCTTGTAAACCCCCCCTATGTCATCGACGCTTTACTAGCTAACTAGTAGATTGTGAACAATCTACGAAAAAAGTTGAAAGGGGGTCAACTTTGCTCGCTACTCGCTGGCGTGTACAGCGGATGGCAAGATGGCAGCCCGCGAACAGCTGATTTCGTAACTGTGAAACTACTACTCGATCTGGATTATTCGTTGTACAATCTGTCAAGTAGCCAGCAAATAGCTACTAGTGGTGAGCTAGCTGCGTTTTACAATCTCAGTTTTACAAAATGTCGACAGAATTAGTTCATATGGTAGTCGTTATTTTAGCTCAACGTTTCGCTACTGAGCGAGTGGAACATTTTATGTGCCATCATCACAATCGCACTCACCCATTTGCCCGCTTTTAAATTTTCCTCGATTACATTGAGCGAGTTTACAAGCTACAAGCTGGCAAATTCACTATCTGCTAGTAAACTCCCTCAGTGTAATCATGTATACTAGCTAACTAGCAGATTTTACACTGAACAACTTTACTATCGGATAGTGAATTCACCAGCTAGTTGCTTGTATACTTGCTCAATGTAATCGAGGCTTATATTTTTCACTGGAGTTCATGAAAAACTTTGTTTTTTTGTATCTATGTACGGACTTGTGGTAAAAATGATTCCATGTCAGTTTATCCGCCGACAATTGGCCCCCCGGCAAACTTATGTACAATATGCGTTTGGTTTATGGAAAATGCGGTACGCCTAATTACACAAAATATAACCAAGTGACTCTGAAGGGATATGCAGGGAGGGTGTACCGCCGAATAACAAAGTATGAAACATTTTTTCATTCAAATGCATCGAGGAAAATCTACTTGTATATACTGTATACCAGGGGACACCAAATGGCGGACCGCGGTCCGGATCCGGACCGCCAACCTATTTTGTGCGAACCTTGTGTTAACAATACAAAATATTTTACGCACGCAACTTGACTAAGTAATTTGATAATTTTTCCCGCACTTTGTCTTAGCTACCGTCGATTCACCAACGGATGGGCGGGCGCGGAGCCAGAGAAGACATGATCGACGCGGTGATGGATTATTTCGTTAAAAATGAGTTAGACTTAAAAAAGCTTTTATCAGTAACAGCTACCGACGGTGCACCAGCGATGGTTGGGGCCAAAAAAGGATTAGTTCACCTGTTAAGAACCAATTCAAAATGTAATGAAAATTTGATTTCCTACCACTGTATCATTCATCAAACTGTGCTTTACTGCAAGCTCAATCCTAATCTCGAGAGAATAATGCAAGAAATGATGAAAATAATAAACTTTCTTCGTGCAAAATCAGCACTGAAACATCGTGAATTGAAAATATTTCTTGACGAAGTGGATGCTCAATATGGCGATCTGTTTTTGCATAATAATGTGAGATGGTTAAACACAGTCTGCGTTTTACAACGATTCTTCACCATGTTAGAAGAATTGAAGACATTTCTTTTCAACATTGATTAGAAGTCAGTAAACGCCTACTTAAGTTTTCTTAGCGATAAAGAAAATGTAACTTCCATTGCTTTTTTATCAGATATTTTTAAACACACTAATGATCTGAACCTTAAATTTCAAGGCAAAGGAAAGCTTGTATGGGAGCTCTTGACAGAAAAAAACTCAATCTTTTCAACATCGATCTTGATAATGAATGCACTTCTCTAATTTAAAAAAAAATCAGCAGTGACACAGAATACAAGACATTCATTAAGGATCTTAAATCAGAATTTGAAAACAGATTCACAGATTTTAAGAAAATTGAGAATGTCGTCGACATCCTCAGTAACATTTACTCTCTGGTGATGAATGGAGCAATGAAGCTGCAAAATATTTTCGGGAGTAATAAAGCTGCTCTTCAGAGGGAAATGATCGATTTCCAAGAAAATACAGTTTTAAAACACCAAAAACAGGAAGTTTCTCGTCAAGGTTTTTGGATAAAAATTGTTTGTGCTAATAAATACCCAGAATTAAAAAAAAAATTGCCTTGAAACTTCTCACTTTGTTTGGGTCAACATATGTTTGTGAAGCAGCATTTTCCAAGATAAATTCAGATCAATAAATCCCGGAGCAGACTTATCGATGAACATCTCCAAGATAACGACAATAGCCTGCACAAACTTTTGTCCAAACTTCGGATGGATAGTCCAAAACAAAAATTGTCACTTTTCTCATTAATATTGTAAAAAACCACCGGTACTTCTTTTTATTCATTTTTATTAAGATTTGTTTATTGTATCTACAATATATTTAATTTATTATTTCAATAATTGCCCGGGGGGATGGGGGGGTTGAGGATTAGGCTTTTTCCTTACGGACCGTGACGGTCATTATTTAAAAAAACGGACCCCTAATGAAAGTGATTGGAGACCCCTGCTGTGTACCGTACGTAGCGCATAAGTATAAAAAATTGACATATACGTGAATTCGTTTGATATTCATACCAACTTATTATTAAGGGTATTTTTGAAGTCGTTTTTGTGTTTGAAATTGATAAATAATGCACAAAAAATTATAATTTCATACCAAAAACTTTTCCCCGGGGGCTAATTATCGGCAAACCAACTGTTGGGCGTTGGGTCACCGGAAAGAATGAACAGTTTCATGTTAGTAGTATTTATTTTATGATATTTATAAATATATCTGTAATATTTATTTATAATTTTAAATTTGTGCGCGATATTTATTTACATTTATAAATATATTTGTAATATTTATATAATTTTGTGAAATTTTATATTTTTGTGAACATGAAATAAATGTTAGGTAGGTACTGGATGGTAATTTATTTTTCGCTCGCTTGACGTTGAACGGTACATCTAGTTATCTAGCCTCTCGTTTGTTGAGTTTGTTCGGAGCTGTAGATCCGGTTCTCGTTTCGATTTAATTTCTTTACCAATTTGGCTGCGGGCAGGTGAGCATCGTTTTGTAGCGCGATACTTTTCACGGAGAGAGCATATTTTATGCTTCGAATATTTTCATATTATCTCGAAAATTAGCGTTCTACGTGGCGGAAGTGATCGTGTTTATTGTGTTTACGAAGTTTATAAATATCAACTGTGTTTATAATTGGTTATTTCTTCAACAGAAACTGAGCTCCAGTCCATCCGTCAACTTCATACAGGAATTTCTAATCCTGTATCATCACGCAATTGACGCGTCATCTCCACAAAACTCAAACATGTAAGTAATATTGGTTATATTCACAGTTTAATTAATGTAGTAATTCTCCACATTTTGCTAATGTTGAGCGTTTCTTCTACTCATATTTTCTAATGGCGTCCACCTTTCAATGGCGCTCGATTGCTGAATCAAAAATGAATCCTGACGCATTTATGTTCGTTTCACGATAGTATGCGTCGAAAGACAGGGAGCCATTGTTCGCTCGTTAATATTGTCCATATCTTGCCCGGTCAATGTGGACAAAAGCTGTCCCAGAAATGTGGATAAATCCTGTCGCTTGAACCGGCAGACATTTTAGAATAGCTTTCACAGTAGGTGCTTGGAATTGAATGAACCCACTTCAAAAGGCGAAACTTTGTAAGCATTCTAAACCCAGTACATATCCGAAATCGATTGTTTCGAACATAATTAATCCGTTTATTATCGATTATATGTGGCACACTTTTACTAAATAACTTAAAGTTCGAAAATAACTTAATATTTAAAGTTCGCACATTGCTTGGGGTATGGACGGTTATATATTATGTTCTGTCTGACTACTAACTGACGCGCACACACTTGGGGAACCTCGCCATTTAGAAACACGTGTTTTCAAGGCCACCACGCGGTTTGCAGTTTATGTTTTATGCTAGTGACAAGATTGCTATAAAAGCGCCAGCATTTGGCATGGCGTATTTTGGCATATCGCTCGCCGCTTATCCCAATGGGAATGTATGGCGAGCGATATGCTGAAATAGGCCAAGCCTAATAACGATGGCGCTTTTATAGATAAGGTCTGCTGGCCCCATAAGATAGCTTTTTGTCACTATTGTACTAAACATAGTTTCAGCATTTTTACCTTTTTAAATTTATCCATCTGGTATTTCATAAATTATTTTTATGTTTATCGGCTGACAGTTGGTAGAAATGCCTTTTCAATTTATAAAATGGCTTCGAATTCCAGATGTCAAATATGCCAATGCGTTATTTTGACATATCGTCACCTTGGTTGGATAGGGTTCTAACTCTGCCTTACCATGGTAAGACGAAGTTAGAACCCTGTTTTTCTGATAGAGCAAACTTACCCAAAATCTTACCCCCCTGTAGTCATAAATTATTTATTAGTTCGCCCATTCTGTTTTGCTCACTCCTGTAACGGCATACATACTAAATTCAATGGTATTTGTGTATGAAAAGGGAGGAAGAACAACTATAGTGACTCAACAGATGCACTTGTTTATTTTTCAAGTGAATTAAGTTATATAGTTACCACACTATGTGCCCTGTCACTGACGTCTGTCGAAATTGAACAAAGGTATAAATTTGAAATAATTTTCAGGAAGAGTAGTACCAATGGAGGACGGTTTGGACCAAGTTCTGGTGGAGCTGGAGGGAGATACCCATCATCCGGTGGGGGAGGGGGCGGCGGTGGCATGGGGGGGATGGGAGGCAGGAAGGACGATCTCGGGAAGAATCTTCATCGCCGACAGTGGAGCGAACGAGATCTTCGTCCTTTCCAAAAGAACTTTTACGATCCTCACCCATCCGTTGTCAGCAGGAGTCCACGTGATGTGGAGCAGTACAGAAGCACACACGAAATCACAGTTAGTGGACCCAACATCCCAAACCCCATTCAGGAGTTTGAAGAAGCTAAATTCCCCGACTACGTTATGGTTGACATCAAGGCACAAGGTTACAAAGAACCCACACCCATTCAGTCCCAGGCATGGCCCATCGCCATGTCTGGTAACAACCTCGTAGGCATTGCTCAGACAGGATCGGGAAAGACCCTGGGATACATTCTGCCCGCTATCGTGCACATCAACCATCAAGAATCCAGCCGTAGCAAGGGCCCTGTGGCCCTCGTGCTGGCCCCTACTCGAGAGTTGGCCCAACAGATTCAACAGGTGGCTTCCGACTTTGGTGGCCGCTCATACTTGCGAAATGCCTGTGTCTTCGGAGGTGCTCCCAAACACAAGCAAGCCCAGGAACTGAGACAGGGTGTTGAAATCTTGATTGCCACCCCTGGTCGCCTGATTGACTTCCTGGAAAGAGGAACTGTCGACTTATCTCGCTGCACATACCTGGTCTTGGATGAAGCTGACCGGATGTTGGACATGGGATTCGAACCCCAGATCCGTAAGATCATCGAGCAGATTCGCCCTGACAGACAAGTCCTCATGTGGTCCGCTACCTGGCCTAGGGAGGTTAGGAAGTTGGCGGAAGATTTCCTAGGAGACTATATGCAGATTAACATTGGATCCTTGGAATTGTCCGCTAACCACAACATTCTGCAGATTGTTGATGTGTGCCAAGAACATGAAAAAGAAGACAAGTGAGTTTTGTTTCTGTTTTATTATTATACCTTGTCTTTAAAATGATGACCCATAGGCTATGATATGTTATGATATTACAAAGCTATCCTCTAAGAAGATCTGATGATTTTGATTCATTCAAACTTTATTTCCATTAATTTGTTGCATAGTCTTATTTAAATTTTATTTTTCCAGACTTAACAATCTTCTCCAAGAGATTGGAAACATCCATGACCCCGGAGCAAAGACCATTATCTTTGTTGAAACCAAAAAGAAGGTGGAAAACATAACCCGTATCATCAAGAGGTTTGGTTTCCACGCTGTTTGTATGCACGGTGACAAGACCCAAGACCAGAGGGATTATGTTCTGACCCAGTTCCGCAACGGCAGGGTTAACATCCTGGTTGCCACTGATGTTGCTGCTCGTGGATTAGGTTAGTTGATCTTGTTCATTACTAGTAACCACCCATGAAATAATGGTATTTATATTGAAATGACGCTTACTTACATTGGTTTTCTGTCACTGTTTCAGAGGCACTAGCTGGATGAGTATTGTGTTCTACATTTGGTGATTGAGCACCGGGTCTAGTACTAAAGCGACTAAATGATTGCTTTGTCTGTAAAAGCTATCTTCAAGTGGCGAGCTAGAATGAGAATGCAATAACTCGTCATGTGCCTCTTTCTGCCTATCACTGATCGCGAACCGAGGCCGGAATAAGTCTGGTCAGAACTGCCTCGGGGAAACTAGTCGACCCCTAGGCAACGACATTGATTCCTGGAACTGAGAAGTCCATTTCTCATGGAAATTTCATGTTGGATTGACGCAATCTTAGTTCCTGATGGATCTTCTGATCAATTTCGGCCAAACTGGAGTTGGAACCTGCGTAGATACGATGTGAGAGTCATCAATATCGTGGGTTGCATTATCTCCTGGGTTCTTGTGATGTGTTAGACAGATGAATCTGTGTTCAATTCAATGTTTAAAGATTTTAGTAAAGACAAGAATTGTCTCATTCACAAGTAGTTTTCTACATGACATTGAGTAAGTTAATTATTAGCCATTGAATTCGAAATTTGAATGAAATATTTTAACACGATGCTTCCGAAATTAACAAACTTTCTCTTTTACAGATGTTGAAGGAATCAAATATGTAATTAATTTCGATTATCCAAACTCTTCGGAAGATTACATCCACAGAATAGGACGTACAGGTCGTTCCAAAAGCACAGGAACTTCTTATGCATTTTTCACACCCTCCAACAGTCGTCAAGCCAAGGATCTTGTGTCCGTACTCACAGAAGCTAACCAGGTATGCCTATTATCCTTACAATTGTCTTTTTCTTTACAAGACCCTCTCACCTTTGGCATGGACTGTCCTTTATGGCACGACATGAATGCAAGTGGGAGGTAGATTATATGATTGAACTGATAATGCCTTCGGTGTCCACACCATCAATGTCTGGATCCCATCCTCGTAAGGTGCAACAATTTGTAATTAACGAAATAGATGCACTTGTATTATGTGACAATGTATTTAATGAGCATTTGTTTCCAGGAAATCAACCCCAAGCTCCAAGACATGGCTAACCGCTTTGGAGGATACGGAGGAGGTGGTGGCTGGGGAGGACGCTCCAGGTTCGGAGGAGGCGGCGGCGGTGGGGGCTTCAAGAGGGGGGGCAACTTTGGGCGAGGAGGTGGCGGCGGAGGTTTCAACAAAAGTGGTGGTGGCGGTTACAGCCGCGGAGGCGGATCTTCATCATACAAGAGATTTGAGAATTGACCATCTCAAGATTCAACTAGGAAAAATTTCATGTAAAACTTCAGTTAACTTTGAATTCCATTAATATTTAAAGGTGTTAAAAGTTAATCAGTATTTTACTCATTAAGTCATTCCGATGTCATATCCAAGATCGTCTGTTTTTAGTTTTATGGAAATTGTTTTTGTATCTCAAATATTTAATAATTTATTTGGATTGAGTTTATGATGGAAAAATATCAGACAGAATACGGGTTTGGAAGCCTAGATCAACGAGGCGTCTCGGTCACGAGAAGTCTTCGAGCGGCTGACTTGAGAGAGTGGTTAAGTTAGCGATTGTAGGTGTTGTTTTTTCTGTGATAATTTTGAAATATTTTAATATCTTGTCCTGCAGCTAGATATTAAGCACAACCAACCAAATAAAGTTGGTCAAATGACAAATAAAGAAAATATGCAAAAATAATTATTGTTGACTTTATTTTTCCTGCGAATACACATTCCCTCTTCCAGAAAACGAGCATTGTTTCCTACTAAGTCAAATTTAACAAAAAAAAAAATCAGCCCTTGTAGCTGATTTTTTATAAGAGCTTGTTGGGCCGGCTAGTAGCCAATCTCAAATGTGTGCGTGAGTACGACTAAAATTTGACGGAATACATTGTCATCGACAATAAGTATTTGCCGAGTTTCGGCTCCGTCGGATGTCTGGAAGCCTTCGCTCTCCATACATTTGTTATGAAAGCTCACAAACATCCGGTCCGACAACAGGGTCGGTAATAAAAGTCGATTCGGATACCGGATCGGACGAAGGAATTCAAAAAATTCTTGCTAAAGACCCATTTCGAAAAGCCAATGGAGGCTTCACGATAACTGGGAGAAGTTGGAGGAACTGCTGGAGAACATTTTCACGGCAACAAAGTTAGAAACGCCGGTTCACCACCAGCCTGAGTTACGCGGAAAGGGAAGGACTAGGACCATAAATATACCAAACCACCCACTAGGACTGCGGCTAAAATAGTGACTCCCTCCAAAGTTAAACAGAATCAAAGGGTTCGAGGGCCCTTGATTCCATTTAACTTTGGAGCGCGGGAGGAGATGAATCTTTCCGGCCATAGATGGAATGGGCCTGGATACAATTTTACTTCCGGTGACTAAAGCCTCAATTACATTAAGCGAACGACTCTCGCGCCATGCTCTCATCACTCTGTCGACATTTTGTAGAGAACTTGAATTCGCAGCGCTAACCAGTAGCAAGAATAACGACTGCCGCCCGAACTAATTCTGACTGACGAAATCAGCTGTTGGTGGGCCGCCATCTTTAGGCAAACACTAGCGAGTAAAGTTAACCACCTTTCAACTTTTTTGGTAGATTGTCCACAATCTGCTAGTAAGCAAGTAATACGATGACACGATTGTCATCTTAATAATAGTCTTCGTCATCAATGTCATGATCTAACTCAGCGCCTGTGGTAGTGAGATTCTGGGCTTCCATTAACAAAATCAAAATCAAAAATAAATGGATGAAGAACCTATTTTACATCGGTCTCCGGTAACTGGAACCGCAGTAACAAGCTATAGGTACTAGGTAGGTATCATCGACAGATACCAACATCTCTAGTTTCGGGACTTCAAGCTACGTCACGGGCCCGATGGGTTTTTTCCCTTGCCTGAATGAGCGAACGGGATTAGTATATTTATGGAGCGAACCTAGTTAAATAAATTTTCTACGAACATTGGATAACAGCATTAATGACAAGTAGGCACCAAAGAAACCGTTACCATGACAAATAACAAGTCGTGTTTATTTTGAAATACTGCAAAATGGATCCTGGCTTTTATACGGTTTTAAATGTTATCGAAAACAATTTCAAAGCAGTTAATGCGGTAAATAATTATTCTGTATCTTATTATTCAGATACTCACACAAAGTTAAATAATATTGTATTCATTTGCATTACAGAAAGTTTTTTTAATTCGCGTGTGCTATGCTGGGGAACACAGCTTTGATAAACCTGAGGAAACTTTGATGGCATATTTCATGAACAACATAGCAACCGTCAACTCGGTGTATTGCGATGCGTCCGTCAACGGATTTCTACTTATCTATCAAAAATATTATGTTGCCGTTGTGGAGGTGATCATAACAAACTTATAATATTAAAATAAAATTATATTAGATTTAATAAAGTCGTATAATATACACGGTGATCAAAGCATTTGAAAATGAATCCGTGTTTAATCAATAATACTGCCTATTTACAAATCACCACAAAATCACAAGTGAAATTTTTACCCATTTCTAGGGATCTGAGGAAAGCGTTTCCCGCCAGATAAGATTGTTTTTGGCGGGAGCTCCCCGAAAGTTTGGTTTTGGGAGGGCTAAACTTTTGATAGCCTATCATAACATACGCGAGGTAATTAATGTGTATTTTCATTATTTTTGCATGATTCATTTCGTGAAGAGCTTCATAATTTCCCATTATAGCGAGGCATGGCAGATTCTTGCTGTTATTATTTTTATTTCTTCATAATATGACAAATATATTAGAGTTTTTCTTTCTTTTTAAAGTTAGTATTATTTCACAATTCTTGGTCATTCGACGAAGAAGATCTAAAATGGTTATCTACCGGCTCTACTCTAGACCAGGCTCTCAGGGTATTTTGAAAAAAAAAACGCCAGTAAAACCGGATTTCAATAGCTTATGGCTCCTACTTACTTTACGGTGCAGATAAATGAGGGTTTGAATTCATTCATTCACGAAACTTTGGGTAAATATCTTTGGATCATTTTTATAGCGCCGTTTTCGTGAGAAAATCATCTCAAGGACAATAGGTACCTAAGTGAATATCTGCAGAATCCGCCCAAAGTAATGTGATGGAACACCCCTCTAAGGGGTTGGGGGTTAATCCTTGTTATGTTTCATATTTCTTTACTAAAAACCTGTATTATTTCACCTAATATTGGTACCAGACTCGACATTCGATTCAGCACGAGCGAAAACATTATAAACAATACCTCACTAGGCTAGGGGCGGATCTGATGGTCACAAAATGTTTACTGGGTCCCTGCCTGGTGGGCCCCACTGGGACTCCTTGCTTTTACGTATTTACCCTTAGGACTCATGCCCATAGACACTTAAGGACACAGGACCCGGAAAACAATACTAAAATCAAATTTTCCATAGGGTCCCAAACTCCGAGGAGGCCCCGTCTAAGTGCCAAATTGATATACATTGAGGACACAGGTCTTGGAAAAAGATATTTCCCATTTTTATTTAACCTGAAAATGTTGCACGTGCAATGAAGCAGCTAACACTGGATTGAACTCGCGATGCCTGGATGGGAATTAGTTCGAGTTGAATTTTGCAATCATACATAAAGATAGCAGCTAATAAATATATGCATTAATAAAATGAAGACAATGTTGTAGTTCTTAGTCGATTATGAATTATGAATGATGAATCTGTATCATTACGATTCAGTTAAATATGATCGAATCGGACAGGGTCACATTAGCTCTGTGGTGTGTAGCCCCGGCAAGGCAAAGGTTCTGGGTTCGATTCCTAGATACGACCGTATCTTTTTCTGATTTTTCTATTTCAGATTTTCGATTGAGTGTCGCTAATATTATCTTCATTAATTAAATATTACAATTTGAGGTTTAAAAAAATATTCTTACTGTGGAACACGTGCTAAGATGGCATTTTACATTATTTTGCATTTAAAATAAGTTAAGGTTGTTTGTTTAAATGGAAATAATACAACATAATTAAGCATAGTTAATCAGAAAGCAATATAAAATTTTATACATACCTAAAGTAAGGAAAATTATAAAACCCAAAGGAGAGAAACTCTCAAATCTAAAAAATTACTCAAAATATGGAAGGAAAAATAAAGGTTGTTTATTTATGGTCCTCGTTCCTTTTTATTTCAGCGTTTTCTTCAGGAAGACTCTTGTTTGTGTGCCACCCCCTCCACGCTGGCTGCGAAGATGAACGCCGGAGCTGCACTGTCTTATCACTTCGAAATTTTAGAAACTTTCCTGGAGAAGATTGACAAACTGATGGTTTTAACAGCGGAAAATAAACAGGTATTTTAATATAATAAAACACGTACAAAACTTATTTCCAGTTAATTTATTTTTGACCGTAATCAGTTTCAGCCCGTTAAAGTCATCTTCAGACTGATTCAAATGTTTCCTAATCTATTTGTTTCTTAATCTGTTTCTTTATATACCTACATAACATATGGGGGAGAGGGAGGTGGGTAGTCTATAAGGATTTTATTCGATTTATATGGTTATTCCATATTTGTTGCCATGTCGTCTTTGACGATTGTTGTGAATTTCTAGTTATTTGGCTATTAGTTTTTTTTATTTATTTTTATTTTTTATTTAATATAGATATATAAGTATACAGAGGTGTTATATAAATTACATATTGGTACAGAAAGTTAAACAGTTATTTAAAATTGCAATCTCACCAAAGAAGAAGCTAGTTCTTGTGCTTGATGAGCGAGTTACACTAATTATAACAGAAATAGAATAACATTATGCAATAGGTAAGTATATAACGGGAACAATTGAAACTTCTGGATCATCTATATGTGAAGATGTACATACATGGGATATGGTTAGGTACATACTAATATTGTGCACTTTAGAGAAATCCGAAAAATCTAAATAAAATAGATAATTAATAGAAAGAAAGAAAGAGAAAAACAGGTTATTATTTAATTAATTATTCCTGATAAAGTGTAGCTTCAGTTTGAGTTTCAGTTTATTTCAGTTATTATTCTAGTTATTGTCAGTAGATATTTAGCATACAATAGCAGTAGATAGTCTGAAGATGGCTTTAACAGGCTGAAACTCGTTACTGTCAAAAATAAATTAAGTGGAAATAAGTTTTGTGTGTGTTTTGTTATGTTATTATAATGAATTCTACCACGAATTGTCAAAAATAGAAATATTACACCGATATCTTTTTGGATGTTACGATTTGAAATTTTTGGGGGCCAAAAGTACTTATCGTGATTAATTTTTAGATTACATGCCCTGTTGCGCTTCCTCCTTTTTAAGCCAACATTTTAGATAACGGCACACACTATAGGACTGTCCAAAACGAATGAGGAAGCAAAACGCGTAAAATTCACGATAAAGGTTGTTCAGGTTTTTTTGCAAAGTTATTTGCCATCATATGAATAATAAATCGCCTAATTTCTGTTTTTTCTTTTTGAAATTAGTAACTTTGTGATGAGGAGATTGAAAGCATTGTGTTGGTTTACTTTTGCTCCTCACTGATCTCTTACTCAATTGTTGCGCCCTTCAACCTCCCAACATATTCATATTTTTAGTCTCCGTGCAGTTGGGACTCTTGTGTGGTATTCACGCAAAAATAAAACGATTTATATGACACGAAATATACGCAATAAGTACCTACATTTATATTGATTACTTTGGAAGAGATATCATTTAATGTGTTTATTTTAGGTAAGTTTTAGCACAACGAGCCTGAAGGACACTAAAACGGATTATCTTCCGGAGTACGCACTTCTGGAGTATGTCCTGGCGTCTCCGTACATCACCGACCTGAGGGAATACTCCATCATGTACCACACTTTGCCAGATTATCAATTTTCATTTGGTAAGAAATTAACAGTTAGGGCGTAGTTTTTTTTTTATATTAACTCCACACTCTCTGCTCTAAAAAAAATAATTTTCTTCGAACGGACGCTGTGTGAAGGGTATTTTTAAGCAAAGTAAGTTCTGGAAAGGAAAAAGATATGAGGAGTACCTATGTATGAATCTGGGCGTCAGCTTGTCCAGAAGTGACGGATGTATGAATCCACCCTTTTCAGGAGGGCGCAAGGCGATGTGCCGGGTCGAGAGAGTCGAGTTCAATGGTCACATTGATTCTATTCTACTACAGAATGATCTTGATTCTCTTGTCAAATGGTCGGAAGTGAACAACTTACCTCCAGTATCCAGAAATTCAGTGTCGTCACATCCACAATAGAAGATTCAAAAATACATTTCTGTTCCCCTACCAGATTATTAAAAATATATTAACACGCAAAAATGAGATTCGGTACCTTGCCGTGATTTTCGAACCAAATTCTCTTCAAATCCCACACATCTGACATTGTCTCCTGCGCCTTCGTAAATGGAATTGCATTACGGAGAACATACGAAACACTTGTTTGCAGCAACCTGGAATATAGCTCCATTATTTAGGCTCCTTCTGAACAAAACCATATCCTGAAATTAGAAAAAGTAGGAAAGTGGTTTATGTGTACTATTTAGGAATGCTCGATTTCAACACCTTAGAAGCCCGCCGTAAAATACTTTAAAGTTTATTTTTTTGTTATTATTTATTAATAAAACCTCAAACTGTAATATTTAATTAAATGAAGACATTATGAGCGAAACTCAATCGAAAATCTGGAAACAGAAAAATCAGAAAAAGATATTGGCACCTCTGGGACTCCAGACTCCAGAGGTGCCAATATCTTTTTCTGATTTTTCTGTTTCCAGATTTTCGATTGAGTTTCGCTCATAATGTCTTCATTTAATTAATTTTTTTGAATTAATCTCTGTTTATATACCTACTCAATCCAATTATGCTGATAGAGGTTAAGGTTAACTGTAATTAGGTACTAATTATTTATCTGCTTGGTTAACGACTTTTGTTTTTCTGCTTAAAATTAAAAGATACAGCTAGCTTATTCCAAATAATGAATGTTAGAACTTGGTAGTAGAAATTGTTATCCGCAGAAAATTCTGTTTTTTTCTATTTCAACCAGTTTTTAAGCCAACGTTTAGGTACGATTATGTCATCGAATTGAAATGGCGAATCATAGATTGAATGATTTAAAGATTTGTGTGGATGTCTCATACACTTAATGACTCTTGTCCACTTTAGAACACCCACAGGTGATTTATGCTCAGTAGGTACGGGAAGGGGGTAGCCAACTTTGGTTACAATTTGAGATTTTGAAAGTAGTGGTCGCCATGTGGTCTGGTACCTACTTCCCCGAATTTTTATCAACAATAGTTTCAGGATTTAACTATCCAACGTTTCTAATGTTGATGATGGCACTTCATAACGGTTAGAGCTGCCACGTATCCAATTTCTCCACAGCAGCTTTTTTGGTGTAACGTTCTTTAAAACACGAGTGTTATGGCCGTTGTATTTGAGGACCTTGAGTTATCACTAGACTTTTATCTGTCACAAGTAGGTATGTTGAAACAAACACGTAGTGTTATTTTAAACGAAGGTCACGCGTCTATGTCGTCCGTAGCGCCCTTTTCCAGTCCGCCCAGATACCAATCCGCCCCAGTCCCCTAAGTTGTGTATACCTACTGTCTAGTCGACAGAACCGTTCTCAGTTCTCACAACTCACAAAGTATAATGGTTTATAGGTTCTATTGAGTTACATATTTCAATGATACATAACCATTTTTTTATTATTCGCAGAGAAATGTTGGCCAGCGGCGTTTGACTTCACTCCTCGAATTGTAGAGAAGAAATCCTCGGAAGAAGTGTTCGTTGAGCCTCTCCCAGAGGAGTACGATCCTGACCAAGAAGCAGAGAGAGAAGGAGTCGAAGAAGAAGTGGAAGAGGAGAAACCAGAAGCCTAGTAGTATTAGTACTGCAGTAGATCAAACCTTTGTGGCGAAAAATTCTAATTTTAGAAAGGTAAATTATCTCCAAACATAAAGCAATAACTTTACAGTTAAATTACCTCGAAATATAAATTTCATTATGGCAGTATTCTAGTCTAGAAAAAAAATCTTTTTCTTCACATTTCCAAAGTTTAAATATTCCAAAATATCTCCTCGAAATTCGCATTATTTTAAAAGTTTTAACCATTTTAATGTCACGGTTTAGACGGAATCTAACCAGAATCTAAATAGAACAAAATTTTAAACGCATTTTTCTCAAAACTATTTTTTTCGGGACGGTTAACACGATATCTCAAGTTCTACTAAACCAATTTACTTGAATTTTGGTGTTAGCCTTTTCTATACATTATCGCATGAACCAGAACTATAACAAAATTTTAATTTTTACTATTCAAAAAAATTCTGAAAGTCAAAACAACTGGTAAAAAAATGTCTTTTTATTTCAGACAGCCGTCATTTTGCGAAAAAACAATTTATGACTTCTCCGAGGTTCATGCCATTAAGCATTTGTTTGGATTGAAAATAAATTTAGTTTTTTTTTTTAATTACTAGGAGGGTTGCAATCGTGTCAATCAGGGCGCGCCATATTTTTGAGACCCCCCACTTCAACACTCTGTAACTTTTTAATTCCTTTATTTTTTCGTTTGATTTTTTTTTGTATTTTTTAATGTTAAAAAAATATTTGGTAAAATAATGGCTACAATAATATTATTGTTTTTTTTTATTGCACCTGAAAAAACACCTACAATTCATGCTTCTAGACTAGAATCCCCCCTTATTTTAGACGATGTTGTAGAGGTGTAGATCAATTAGGAGGTTTACCATAGACGATCGATAAAAACCTATATCAATACGATATTGACTAAATCCGTCATCTACGGCCAGTTATTAATTTTTGCGAACACGGTCAACAATTCACAACTGAGTTACGACCGACGATTATTAATTTTAGCGCGGCCTCCATAGTATCAGAAGAGTTTCGATTAGCTGTCAATTTACACATATTTTTGAATAATGTTGTTTGGTAAGCAACATAACTGGCTTATTGAATGGATTAAACTAACGAAGCTCTTAGATTTAAAAGAAGATGTAGGTATCTACACGCAATTCACAGACTTAAATAATTCATCTAAGACGCGATCAATTTACTTGGTATCTTTGAAAAACGAAAGTAGTTGAAATTAACTCCTGTTTAGTGTCAAAAAGTAAATGCAGGCTGCGGATGCATATTTAGGTTAGAATTTTAATTCAAGACTGCCAATTTATTAATATTTTTACGTAATTGTTTGGCGTTTGACCTTTCGTAACGTGATGTCGTAGAAAACACCTCAAGTGTTGCCAGCGATTTCTTATTTATTCCCTATCAATATCGGTTGGGTTGTCAACAGTGAAACCGTGCTCGGTACATCGGTATAAAATCTTCGGAAGTTATAGTACACCCCAAACACGAAGACCGGCCTAACGTTGGTCAGAAATCGTCGCAGTACGCGAGTTTAAGGACAGAAAAGTGGCATGCCCCCCGCTCACGCGTTTCTCTGTCATATGCTTTTACGGATCTTTCTCTTTCGCTTACACACTCATTGTAAAGTCGGTAACTGCGCGAGAATGAATCGTACCATGTTTAGACCGGTCTTAAAGTTGATACGCCTATCGATTCAATATTGTAAAATAATCGATTTCTCTGTGCTTGAGCCCCAGGTATATAAATGACTTGACACTGTAATGTCTCCATGTTAGAATTCATAAGATTTATTTTTTTACTAACGTCTTGTAATTATTTTTCCTGAATTCTCACATTAATTCTACTGTAATGTAGTTGAATCGAGCGGCAAATAAACAAATAGTCTCCACCTAAGAAATTGTGTTCATCTTGTCAGTCAATGTTTGGCCGCAGGTATGAGACCAAAGACAGTAAAAAAAATAATAATAAATCTTTTTCTTAATGTTTCTTTGGAAAGTTTGATTGGAAAGTAATGATAGGCATAATCGTATAAGTAGTGAGATATATTTGTTATAAATCAAGCAGCTAACAAACAACGAAACTATAACATCATAGTATAAATAAAATGATATTTACAACAAGGAAGAACATACACAAAGAGGTACAGGACATACCTATTAAAATACGTTACCTGAATAAAAATTATTACCTGATAAAGGTTAAAGAAAGAAGGTCACAATTTTTCAACGACGGTAAATTTTGATCTCATTTCAAATACCTAAATTTATGTTTTTTCATATTGAATAAAACCTTATAACCTATGTGTTAAGAAATGCAATTCAATAATTAATTCATAAAATACATAAATTTATGCTGGCATGCTTTGGGCAACTACTATGTAAGTTTTTGTGATAAAATATATTTATTTATTTGTTATATTGTTAACTAAATAATAAATGAAAACTAACAAAAAATATACACTAAAAATCTGGGGCTTAATGCCAAAAGTTCCTATGTCAAATTTATGAATCAATCCAAGAATGAAGATTGCTTATCGGCTTCTTGATGTAAAAGAGGACGAATGAATGAAATTTCTTTCTGGTACCTTGATCAAATTACAAAAAACTGACGTAGGCACTTCTCGCATTAACCCCCAGAAATATAATTTGATTTTGTTCAATACATTGGAAAATACACGTTGTTTTTCTAAAATATGTAATATTCATGACCTTTTCTCTTGTGGCTCGATGATAACCTCTTGCAAAAGTCTAGTGAGATAACAATAGATCTTGTATGAAATAGGTGTACCTACTTATTAGAATTAACAAGAAGTCACAAAGGTTTTTCTTAAGTAGGGTCTTCAACAGTAAGATTAGGTAATTTGCTTTCAAAAGAGTACGGTTATACCTCGGGTTACGTTAGTTTACGTAACTTGAATTTTACCATGTCAAATTTCATAGGCTGGTTTGAAGCAGTCAACGAGTTTATACCAAGTGTTGGAATTTTTAAATTTGGTTAATAGATGTTTGAAATATAATAATTGGGTGAAACATTCTATGTAGCCCTACTCAGATTTTTCTTATAATTATTGAAATTTCCTTTTTACTCACTGCGAATTTAAAATCGCGTGCTACGTAACTCGGGGTGTTACTGAGTTGCAATTTTGTAATCAATTAGCTTTGAAAGATAGACCCTAAAAATCGACAATTTGATTCAACTTGTTAGATATTGTTTATTAAAGTAGGTGTACGATATATCTTATCTTCTAAGTCAAGCGATTACAACTGTTCCTGAGTGAGAAGATTATTTTTGTCCCGCATGAAACATGGAGCAATCTGCGCTAATTGCCGCGACCAATATCCAAATATTGTCATCCAGTCGCATACATAATATATTGCGTACAACCTGTTTAGTGCTCATTGCTCAATACACACTTCGGGCTCTTTACAATATTTTACAAAGATTGTCTTGTCGTTCAATTTTCAATCATTTCAGTGGTTTTTTAAGATGGCCCGTTTATGCTCCATTTTGCAAATCTATTAATTTGCCTTTGGATATAATAATATTATACATAGCTTGTTTGGTTAGGTTATACAGATATCTAAAGATTTTGGAAAAATATAAATTGCTTACGCCATAATCCATGGACTTAATTATTAGCACTAGGATAAAATACGCATAACCATTTGTTAAAATTACTTTGCTTATATCTACGGTAGAATGCTGCGAAGTCACCTAGTGTGTTTTGTCATACGTGTTCTTGTGCTGGTATCCGGTGACGTAGCCGGAAGCGTCGGGGAGGTCCTTCCTTCCGGAAATTCCTTTTCCCTTCCCCGTGTCGTCGAACCTCTGCTTGCTGGACCCCGTGTACTTGCTAGGGTCTGTTAGCCTCTCCACTGATGCGGGGGACTTGACCACCTGCTGGCAAAAGACAAGGTTTTAATCAAGATATAAACCACTAATTGGTACGTGGGAAATGGGAAGGACTTTTATAGGCAAAACTACTACGCATCAACTTGGGTATGAATTGTCTGTCAAACTTCAATGGTTATTAGTGTTACAATTAATATTGTACAACATGCGTGGGCATGACAAAGGTAGCCTTTGTGCATGAATCATTCTCTCGAATTAGAGTTTTTTTACCCAGATAATGCTTCACGTTGATGGGCGTAGTATTGTTTTCTAATCAAAAAGACAATGGACCAATAATATTACTGCCGTTCGTTATTTCTTAGATACCTTTTGTACTTTAAAGATTATCTTTTTTTACAAGGCTGGAAGATATCCAATAATTCGGGATCATAACTTGTAAATCTATAATTAAACTCCCGAAGTCCTGAGGCATGCAAACCCAAAAAAGAGTAGATAACCGTCTAAACTACAATAATAATTTAGACGCAGACAATAATAATGTAGTATATGCCTAGGCTGTCTGAAGACAATTTCATGAGGATTGCAAGAACAGTTAATATTAGACAACAAGACAACATCTTGGATATTCAAGAACTGTTGGGTATAAAAATCTCTACTGACACCGGAAAGGGCTCAAATGTATCACGAAATCATTCGGTTACTTGGGAAAGGTTGTTTCACAGAATTTGAACAATTCATTATTCAAGTTCTATGATTTTGTGCGACATTGAATATGTATATAATTACCCCGAGTCCGGTATGACCAGGAGGCCCGCAGTTGGTCAGCTTGGTTTTGATCTCCTCAATGTCCACCTTTTTATTCTTGGCTAGATCCTCCAGGAACTTTTTGTAGTCTTCGACTCCGACCTTCTGACACTTTAATTTCTTGAAGTATATTCCTGTATCGGTGGTGTTGATCTTCTTGCCGTCGATCACCTTGGCTTGCTTCATCCACTTGTCACTCTGGGAGAGCGTGATCTGTTTGCCGTCGGATTTGAGATCACCGAACTTTGAGAATGCTTTGAAAGTATCTTTGAATGTGCAGCCTCCGGCAGGTGTCGGTGATGGACAGCTATCTCCATTATTGGCTTCTCCGTTACTCGCGTCCAATTTAAGCTCAGAAAGCTCTTTCACCGGGGTCTCTGTGTCTGCCATTTTGTTTGTTTTCTAAACCTGCAACAGACAAATAAATATCTTGTAACCGACATGCAATAAGCCCACATGATTAAAATTTAGGCGACGATATCAGATCTCTTTATATAATTGTATAATATGTTTATTTTGGAAATATTCGTCATTTTGTAAGCACAGCAGCTGGAAATAATCTTGTCAGAATCCCATAAGTATCAAAGAACCTCGAATTATTAAAATTAATCAAATAGATGAATCACGAGACCAACAAACCGGTTTTAAAAATAATTTGCTTTTATGTAACTAGGTACTGCGTAGGTAAAATGGAATGCAGGTACAGATTAAGCTGGGTTGCATAAAGCAGATTCGCCATATTTTCCGAGCGACACAAAACATTTTCCCTCGAAGGCAATTGACCTGACATGTGAGATCTGATTATATGTGCAAAAGTGAAACTTTATCTTTATTGCAACATAAGCAACGCTTAATAATTAGATTTTCCACGATCACAAGAAAGTTGTATCAATACCAAACCCAGAAGGTTATTTGATGTAAGGTGTATATTAAGTATACGTTTATTTAAAATAAAGTTTTATAGAAACACATAAAAGTGGTTACATAAGTGAGCTGAGACCTGGGATGCATTGTTAATCAATAATGAGGCAGATGTACATAGTATGTAGCAATTAAAATATAATGGAGAACTTTCTCTTGGCAGTTTTTTTTTCTTTTCCGACTCACAGAATCGTGTTTGGTAATTTCGACACACCTAATCAACAATTAATGGTTCAATGTACGAGTGCTTAAAGGAGGTTTCGGGTGGAAAAATGAATGAATTTGTGGTTAAAAGTGAGTAAGTATTTTTTTTATGTGAATGAACACACAATAGTCCAAACTGCTAACTGGAGCCAGTGATGCTATTAAAAGACCTTATAACACCAAAACCATTTTGAAAAAGAATTTCGATATTTGATAAAACTTGTCAATTTTACAAGTAGGGGAAAAATTGTCTCATTTCTGGCGCACCAGGTACGTCTACCCTACATCACACTTCTAACGGTGTATTTCATCAATGGTCGTGATTAATATCTAAGGGCCTTACTAATAAACGTGTTTTCAATTTTACACAATTGTTAAACAACCATTAATTAAGAGTAAATGGTTGTTATTAAGTAAGCTAAATTTAAAACTTTTTTAAGTAGGGGGACAGTCTATATTTCTCTCAATTTATTTCAATCCGTCAAAGCGGCTATGTTGTTTGAATCCGGACATGTTTTCGTAGAAATAAAATACTTCAATGAAAATAAACAACTTTGTGTTCATTATTATTTTCGATAAAAACTATCAATATAAGAGTTTGATAAATGTATTTCCTTTACTACGAAAATCGCGTGTTTTGTATAACACATTTACAATTAATAATTTGTTTTTTTAAGGGGGGGGGGGGGGGGTAAGGTTTTAAAGGCTAATAAAAAGCATGTTTTCATGATTTTTTTTGGAGATATGAATAATGTTGGTTTATTTATTTTATATACAAGTATGCTATCTAAAGTATCTTTTAAAAAAAAATAATTAAAAATATCAATAAATAAGTCCGTGAGAGCGAATCTCCTGAGACACCCCGAAAATGCGGTGAACATTATAACTCGTCAACAAATCATTTTAAAAAAAAAAATTATGTTTTAAAAAGGTGATATGTTTTTCTAGGTAGTGACGAAGCGTTTTTTTTTTTGCAGCATGTTGAAGTCAAAAATGTGATTTTTGCGAAAATTTTCGGTGAATATGTTATTATAAAATGGAAAAAAAATAGTAAAAAAAACTCTTCGTCACTACCTGTTGATTTATGTGTAGAAATAGTGTACAAAATTTCAAAAGGATCGGTTTGGTAAATTTTGAGTTATGATGTTCACGAATTTTTTGCAAAAATTGGCGAGAAAATCGATTTAAAGTTTTTTTATACTTGAATTGAGCAAGAGGATCAGTCGCTTGAAACTCTGTATCTTTGTTAGTTTTGCTCCGATTTACTTGAAATTTTGACACAATACTCTCGGCATGTTGTTCATTTAGAAAAAAAAAATTTAAAATGGCTTTTAAAACCTTACCCTCCCCCCCTTAGAAGAAAGACAAACGGGGAATAACCCAATAATGTTTGAAAATCTCCTACTACCACCACACTAACCGGAAAATTTTGCTTGTGTCGTGATGAAAGTCTTAGCCAGTCGAAGAATCGAATTGGGATCGAATTTCTTTATTTATCATCTAAAGATAGTGACAATGGCCGTGCGGAGTTATTATAAAGTTACTGATCCACTGGCAGATGTACATAAATAGATATTTAATAATAAACACCCTTTGATACACTATCACCTCAACTGGAATAGTAAAGGAATTGGGCAAGGTCGGTCTTGGGCAGGCGCAATTGGAGCAGTCTGTTCTGGGCGCGAACTTGCCAAGACGCCAAGGAGGCAAGCGCCCTTGAGGTTTTACAATCGCCAGGCGCCGTTTGTCTCAGGGCCTTCCCTGGGATTGGGTTTGTACGTGGTAAACATAGAATATAACATTATAAAGCTCGTTTTAACTTTGAGGGTGACTAAGACATAGTTAGGGGAGGCCATTATTTATCCTCGCTCTAGCCCCAAAAACAGAGGAGGGTTAAATCCACACATAGCATTCGTGTTCACGTTATAGGGGTGGTGGTAATACATCTGTAGGTCGGTGGCTACGTATTGTATTACACATACCACACCCTCACTCGCCATTATGTCCCTGGAACACGCAACTGAACCTGCCTTGTCAAAACTCACTTCTTATTATGTGGCGGGGCCTTTATTTTCTGTTGCCTTGAACAAAGGGTCCGTCATTGGCCTTAGTATTTTTTGATAGGCCAAATTAATTCACGATAAATAACTTTCTAAAGATAACGTTTAATTTATGATTCTGGTAACATTGTTGAAAAAACAGAAGGCGCTTCGGTACAGACAGCACAACACATCAGCACTACTAGAAACGAATTAATAAATAAATACCTATAATCCATACTAATATTATAATTGCGAAACTGCTCGAGTTTGTTTATGACCTTTTCAGGCATTAACCAATAAAAAGACTTTAAAAATTCATTCATCAATAGAAAGCTAAATTATATGCGCAGACTATATGTTGTATATGATGGTAAGCTCTGGCGTTATAAAATTATAAATATTAATATATTATATTTGTTATACGTTTTCCGTCGCTAACAAAAGCGAGTTAATTGCAAATGTCAGAAAAAAATCATTCCCATGGAAACGATGTTGATATATTTGTGGGCTCTAAGCTGGTAGGTACTCAGCCCCCTGGTCAGCTACTGCCCCAGAAAATTCAAATATTAGAATTTGTTTTGTTTTTTTTGGACAAGCTGGAATAAATGTCAGATAAGAGTTCCTACATCAAAAATATAATTCGTAACGATTATAAAGACTGAATAATAAATAGTGTAATTTTGTATTATATTAACAAACTTCCAAATATTTAATTAAAAATAAACATGCGAAATGTTTGTAAGCGCATAAATTCCGAACGAATGAACAAAATTGGATAATTGTTTTTTTCTTTGTGAAATTTAGGTGGCAGGCTAGATGTTTGAAAACTGAATGTAAGGGAATGAATGTATGGAATGCGGGAGGGGGTGGGGTGGGGAGGAGGGGGGATAATTGATAAGTTCAACCGCTACAGCAATTCCCCGTAATACCATGCGAGCAAAGCCGCGGGGAAAAGCTAGTAATTAATAATTTCGGTTGTGATGTGAGTACATTGAGTACGTACGAATATCATTCTAAAATTTAAAAAAAATAGATAAGTACTTATTTTTTCAGTATATCATAAGTAAGAAGTAATAAAGTTGTGTTGGGATTTTCATGAATGTAATGACTAGCTTAGTTGGCTTCGAAGCAGTTGACGAGGGGTTCGATTCTCGGGCGTGGCGATTTTTTTTTTAATAAAAAATTTCGTGATAATTTTTTTTTAAATAATTTTCAATTTCGCGTTTTTTTAAGGGTTTTATAAAACAATAATAATATTAAACCTGCATTGGGTATTTCCTTTACTGTAGATTCTATTTAATTTATAATACGGGCTAGTTCACGTAAAATTTAAATAAAATTATATTTGCGCCATGTTCTAAAGTGGTAGTATAGCTCCGGTGAAATACCATCGTTCAGAATCGTTGCTTTGAATGTTGTGTTTTTGACCGGATCTGATTATCCAGGTTCCCGAATCCCCCTCCTACCCCAATCAGCCTCCATCTCCATCCCCTCCTACCCCATTCAGCCTCACAGCATACCCCAAATTGGGGATACGGTTTGAGCGGATTTATTTTTAATTCTAGGGCCAAGCCAATACGATTTATAGAGATACTACTAGTAGATACTTAACCCTCTTCTCTATTTATTTCGTTGATAAGAATATTCATACATTTATTTTGAAATGCCAATTGCTACTATTGCTATGCTTCCTCCTCAGGGCTCAATTCTCATACCACGAAGCAGCCATAACAGCAAGACACTGATCGATTATCTAACAAATGTCAAAATCGTAAAGAATTTGGCTTTTTGAATAGGTACATGGCAAGCATAGTCTAGAATTCTAGAACATAGGTTCTCAATCTTATTTTGCCCACCGCCCACTTTGAGGAATATTTTTTTTTCTAGAGCCCCCCCAATTTTTTTTTACTTATGGGGGGAGAGCTCGGAATCAATAATTAGATTAAAATATATTAAATTATTTGTTGTACCTTTTTGAAATATGTTAATTTTCGTACACGTGATAAAAATGATTAAAATACATACAATAACAAAAATTAACCAATATTAAAGTTTACTTTGCCTTATTAGTATCTACGTGATTATTTTTTTAGACCATTTTTTTTACCTGCCCGTGCCCTCACTGTGCCATATCAACGCCCCCTAATTTTCTCTGGGTCTTCTACTGCCCCTCTGAAAGTCTCAAACGCCCACAAGGGAGCGTTATCGCCCACGTCGAGGACCTATGGTCTAGATTCTAGACTCTAGAATCTAGAAAAGCACAAGAAATGTGATGTGGACGACTTTCGTAAATCACAGATTTTCTTTGCTTAAATTTCAAATACGGAGCTGTGTTCCATCACCATTGTGAAATTCCAAATGGATAGCGGAATACGACGTCAGGCAAGTGTAAGAGAGACAGAGCACGTACTAAACGAGCTAGAACGAAAATTCGTTTCCAATCAATTATATAATATATAAAGCATTTTTAGTACTTCTTTATTACTTTATCTTTCTGTTGAGTTCAAAATGTCAGATATTGGACACTTATGTTATTTTCATCAAACATAATATTTTCGGTTATGGGTCTGTTTGTGATGTAACTCTGGTTCAATGAACTCGGATTTGAGTGACATTTCTAAAATGGGAACTGTAAATTAAAATAGTAACGCACTAAGCATAATTTTTTTTTAAAGAAATTATTTTATTTTGTTGAAATTTCTTAGGGTTAATATTGAGGTGAAGTCAGATTTCAGGATTAATTTTTCATTAGTCTGCGCGTTTTAGCTATAGGTAGTGCAATTATCGATCCTAAAATTAAAATACTCCTTGATTTTTCACGAGTCTGCGTTAGTTATTTATTATTAATTTGTAATACGCAAATAATTTGACGGTGAGGTAGGCCGATAAGTACCAATCTATGCATTTTATGGACTTTGTTTTGATATTTAGCACAAGCGAGTAAAATTTTAATGGATTTTGTACCTTATCTTTACGAGAATGCGATGGCCGAGCAAAAGCCGTATGACGTAATCATTGTTTCTGTAACGGTTACCTTACAAATTACAACACCGACCAGGTACACAAAACACTCCATACACTACAAAGAATAAATTATTATTCGTTATTTTGTTTATGTCCGGCCGTAAAGTCTAGATAACATGTGAAGATAAAATGAATTAACCGCTGGTATCTAAGTACCAGGTACCATCACAGGTAGGTCCTCACTTACAGGTGTGCCAAATAATCACCGGAGATATGAAATTACAAATTACATATTATAACAGCAGTCTTAGACAAGTTTAATTAAATTAGTTTCTAAATATATTCACAGGTGGATTTGCATTGCCGTCACGTACTACCTACATCTCACATACCTACAAACACTTCATGATGAATTAACCTCTAGGTCGTGTTTTTTTGACGTGATAACGTCTTATAAATCGATGAACGCCGGCTGCACGCACTAAAAAGCATGACTCATTGTCACGTTCCGCCTGAGCCGAGCGCGCGGAACAAGCGTTCGGCCTAAGCGTTCGGCTTGTGACGCATCTATCTCTCTTCCACTCCATCGTTATTATTTGACGTTATCACGTAAAATTATCGTCCGTAAACCGACTTTACAAGCAACCATTTTTTTTTTTACATTAGCTCCACACAGGAGGCCCTGAGGAAAATAATTCCCCTCAGGGCCCATGTCATCTTTGGGGGATGCTGTGTGGAGGGTCTTTTAAGGAAAGGAAGGAGAGGAGGTTCTGGGAAGGATAAGGGTATTAGGGGTGGATAGGAATCTGGGGGTCAGTGTTTCGAGGAGTGACGGACGTATGAATCCATCCCTTCCTCTTCGGTGCAAAGCGATGTTCCGAGAGAGTACGGCTGGAGAAGTCAAAGGGACTCCCTCAACCATCCTCTCCCGATCCCGCCGGCCATGCAGCTGGTGGGCAGGCGCATCCCCACCCCATGAACCCGGGCACCCCAAATCCCTCTGCCATAGGTCACCCCAATCACTTGGGGTGACCTATGGCAGAGGTCAGAATATTTCCGGTTTGCGATAAAATCCAAATAAATGGAATACTTCTGAACGTGCCCGAAAACTAAAAACCATTTTTGAAAAGTTATGAAATATGCTTTCAGACTTTATTGTTAGAAATAAACTTACGTTTTCTGTAATTAAAATTACTGAAAATTAAAAATACACACATATCTAAATAGACCAATTGTATTTTAAACGTTATTGTCACCTCACTGTTTTGTCTTTTAATACAAAAATTATTTTTAAAAAATTCAGGAAGTTTAATTTTTTTTTTAAATTGCGGCCGCATACTTTAGCTTCGTACAGGTGTACATTTTAAGTTTTAAGTAGTTAACTTTGAGATTTGAATATAAAGCGTGGTGTTTTGTTTTTATGGGTTATTTTGCCCAATACGATATCCCAGCGTATATTGTGCTCATAGATATGATGTCTACTCTAACTTATTGGCTATGCTCGTGTTCATGGTTCGAATCTTCCATCATTATTGAAATAAGTAGGTAATATGAAAATGCCATACCATAAAACTACAACGGTGTGTGGGTATCAAAAATAATATTATGTAGGTAGATGTCTTATTTTGGTAGCAATTTTAATACCTACATAATTTTTATAAGAAGTAATTTTGCATTTGCAAGAAGTACTTGTAATTCAACGAAGCATTCGCTCCTACCTGCAGGATATTTCATTTTAAAAATTACGTCATGATAAAAAATAACGGCTGAGTTCGCTCGCTTGGATCAGATGAATCGAGATGAATCCCACAATATGTGTGTAGAAAGTTTTCGCACAGTAATGTGAAAATATAAAAATAGTGCCTGGTTATTTTTATAGCGCCATGTTTGTGAAATATTACATTAAGTGCGCTTTGTGAAACTAGAAAATAAATTAAATTTATTAGTAGGTAAATTAGCCCCAGCGACGGTTCGTACTGACGTCACCGACGTTCGTCCTTCTACTTCTAACGCATCTTGTATGAAAACTAAAAAAAAAGAGATACTAGAACGATGACGTGACATACGATCTCTCGCAGGGACTAGTATGCTTAAATGATCTTATATTTATTCTTTGTTTGTTTTAGACATTTAAGGAGGTCGATATTACATTAAGGTTGTAAGATCGTTAAAAGGTTCAATTTTCTACTTAAACTATTTTTGTTGGGATAATAAAATCAAGAAATAAAAACCTACAATATTACGAATTATTTATTTTCATAACGTTTCTATTAATTTATTGATCAATTTAGTTGCATAGAAATACCGATTAAATCTTCGATAACACACCAATATCGTAAAATGCACATCTGTATCTGATATGAAAAGGAACGTTATCTATTCGTTCAAGGAAAGATAAATTTCATTTTTTCGTTAGTATTTTAAATGGAAAGTAAATCTGGCGGTCCATTCAAACGTATTCCCAATTGAATTTTGAAACTACTGCAAATATTTTTAATATAATACAGATATCGATCCCTAGCGTGTCGGTAAGTTTTGCTTTTTTTGAAAGGCTACTTCTTATAGGAGTTAGGACCCTCCATAAATTGTCGAAAGTGCCTGGTTTGAACGTCACCAACAGACATTCAGTTATTAAACTAAACAATGTATTTTTTAAAAAAGGAAAACGTACAGACAAAGAGTATTTTGTTCTTATATAATAAGTAAAAAAATCTAAGCAATCGGTCCAGTTTTGGAGGAGAAAAATGGGGAGTGCAAAACCTCGATTTTATTTAGGTATTATCGGTCTGAAGCGCAGTTGTCCCTTTCACTCAGAATTCAGAGGAGTAAGAGAGACAGTGATAGTAACTTTTTGGTTAAATACCCATTCTACAAATTTTTCTGCGACCGGGTTTCCTCTTAAAGATAACTATGAATTGCACAGTTATATTAATTACAATCATTAGATTAGTGATAATATACTTCGTCCCATCTTATTTGCTGACGTCCTCTACTTCTCTTGCCGTCTCTGGGATACCAGTCAGTGACACTTTTGCACCACTTCTCTTGTGGATCGCGGATCATGTGACCTGTCCATCTCCACTTTTGTTGGTCTATTCGGGTAACTATATCAGCAACTTTAGTTTTCTCCCTTATTATAAGATGGGAAGACGACCTAAAACTCACGGCCGGACATCATTGGAGAAGAGTAGCGCGTGACAGGTCCCAGTGGAAAATGTTAGAGGAGGTCAATGCCAAGAGGCAAACTGAGCTTCGGGATATATTATAAAAAATAAGAACATGCCGAATTTCAAACCTAACAGAAGTTCAGAATAAAAGGCTTATTATTATTATTATTATTATTAATATACTTCGTCGACGGCCTCCGTGGTCCCGAGGTAAGACTCTGGACTCACAATCCGAAGGTCGCGGGTTCGAACCCGGCGTGCGCAAATATATTTTATTTGATTAATTTGTGTTATTACACAATTTATTCATTTAAAATAATATATAGTATATTTACGCCACGTTCCAGAGTGGAAGATACTATCAGTATCGCCCTGGTGTAAGACCACCATTCAAAATTGAAACGTTGCTCGAAATGGCATTAGCCGTGTTTAGTGACCAGATCTGAATAGCCAGGTACTTCCCCACCTTCCTCTTCCCTATCTCCTTCCCCTCCCCACTACCTTCAGCCACACAACATACCCCAATTGGGGATGCCATAGTCTCACTGGCTCCAGAGGGGAGCAGTTGGGACTCTTATGCGGTATTTCATATAAAAAAAATATAAAAAAACTTAAGTACATGAATATTTACAATTATAACCCTACCTTGCATCGAGGAAAGTGATAAAATGAAAATGTGATAAAATATTTATGCGCGTGATAAAACAAATATTACGTAAAATGATAACAAAGAAATTGTACAGTTGCAATGTAAATCTTGCATATTTTCAACAATATTAAACTCATGAAAATAAGTACTTAGGTAAAAAGACTTTCTGATTCTCTCGTCGTATGTACAAAAAATATTTAAAAGATTTAAAATTATACTATATTGTCTGACTAATGGCTTTTCCAAAACGTGATGGCCAAGTTTCTTGGAGTTGTTGAAGGCATGACCTAATGGACGTAAAAAAGAATGGCTGGAATATTGAGCTGCCGACTGGGACTGGGTACTGTTGGTAACGTGTTTACAGCAGAGTTTCAACAGCACTGGTCTTCGATGGTCCATGATGTCATCGCTATTTTATATTTCTCGCATTTTTACTCCCGCGATAAGTTGGCTTGGCATTATTTTCCATCGCGGTGCGGATAGGTCACATCCATCACACTCGTTATATACATACATATCCTACATTGGTTCTCTATTTCCGCAGAATAAATATATTATATCTGTTTCCACAAGAAAAGATTGAATTATATAAAAAATAACGATGAAACAAGATATGACGTCATTTTCTAGTTGAGATATTTTTTTTATAATTATGCTGACATCATTTTCACAAATTTTGTGAATGTGAATACCGGACCCATTGAAATTATGGCATCCCCAATAGGAGTATGTTGTGAGGCTGATGGTAGGGGGGAGGGGAAGGAGATGGGGAAGAAGAAGGTGGGGAAGTACCTGGCTTTTCAGATCTGGTCACCAAACACGACTAAAGCCATTTCAAGCAGCGGTTCATTTCTGAATGGTTTCTTACACGAGGGCGATACCGAGAATATTATCCACTCTGGAACGTGCCGCAAATATAATTTATATATATTGAACCCGCGTCCTTCGGATTGATTATCGAGAGCCTTACCCCTTGACCACGGAGGCCGTCGAAACCGTTGTGTAGCCACGGCTTCCCGCATTTCTACCGATTTATTACATATTTTCCTTAAATACTGTAAATTTCTCTTTAAAAAATATATGTTATTCTTGCAGATAATATTAATACATTCCCCGCGCCGAAACGACAGTTATATGAAATTCCCTCGATATAAAAAAAATCGCAGTCTCCGAAAATTATTATAAACACAATTTTTTCAGTTATTTTATAAGTTATACGCATGAAAAAAATTCACAGTGTTTCTTTAAATGCTATTTTAGACAAACCCCACGAGATTTTAAACGACTCTTGTTTTATAAAACATTTTCACAATTTTTGCTTAAATATTATCGTTCTTAATATTAGCGCGTTCTCTCTAACATTCATATTTACATATCTCTCCATCTTCTTCTTTTTGAGCGGTTACAACGTGGCTTAAGAGGAAACAACAAAGCAAAACGTACAGACGTAGAGAAGATTCTTCTCATACAGCTTGTAAAAATCGGTCCAGTTTTAGAGGAGAAAAATGGAAAAACCAGCGCAAAATAAATCGGCACTTTATACTTTTATCAAAATATAAAATTTTTAACTCTAGGTACTCATTTATTGCAATGCTCTTAAGAATTAATAAATTAATAGATGTTTGGAAAAATTTGGTCAATTTCACTAGAAGTTGAGAAAAACTGAGCTTGTGCTGGGCACACGACCTCCAAGCATTTTTATTCGTTTTTTTATACGTATTACAAACACCTTACAATAACAAAAACAAATGCTTACTCTGAAGAAACATAACATAACTTTTTTTATTATTTTATTTTTTAGGTCTCTTTAGTTCCTCTATCGGCCGCCTGAAAAATTAACTTTCTCAAACTGTAACTCTTTCCAAAAAAAAGCTCGAAACAATAAAAATTCTGAGATTTAGTTATGTTATATGCCTACCTGATAACATACTGAATGTTAGAATTTTGATGCTTCCATACTCCGTGAACAATGAGAAATACGTTTAGGAAATATATATGTATATGTAATAAACCTACGTAATTCCGTATACATTATATACCCAGGTACTTATTTGCATAATTCGCGAAGTAAACAAAGAAAACAATACCAAAAGCCTGTAATCCGTGAGAGTTATTCACCGTATGGTGGTTTTCTAATACCGTACTACCATTTTTCATGTACAGAGGAGGCATTCTATTCATACGCAAATTTTGTTAGTAGAATTTGTAGCAGTGGCATACATAGCCCTATGGCTCCGTCCACACGACGTATGCACAACGAATTGAGTCGTTCCCAAATAGCAAGTAAATTATTAAATACTTGAACATCGATGGAAAGGCCAGAATACACTGTTATAGTCACAATTGATTTCGTACCCTTTAGTTTGCACTTTTGACTGCTAAATTATTTATTTGATAATTGGAACCGGCTCTGTACGTTGTGCGGGCGTCTTGTGGGTGGAACCTGCATAAGACCAAAGGCAGGCTATTGTGCTTTTTTGAACAGTGTGCATTGTTCAATGAATGTTTGAAATTAGCTGTTATAATAGGCCAACTCAATAATTTTGCAAATAAGTGTTTACCTTTTTTAGGAAAATGTTTGATTATTAAAAAATTTATCTCTTATTAGGGGCCATCCATAAATTACGTCACACGAATTTCATAATGTTTTGACCTCCCGACCCGTCCCTGTCACAAATTGTCACATTTGTGAGACCCCCTCCCCCCTAGTGTGACGTCACATATTTTGCAATTTTACATTTTTTCGTTTACATTTAAGTTTTGCATTTTAATAATTTAGATTTTTACATGTGACGTCACAGAGCTGATGACCCCCCCATACCCCTTGTCACACAATGTCACACTTCTCTACACCCCCCCCTCCCCCCTTAAGGTGTGACGTAATTTATGGATGGCCCCTTATTGATGAAAAAGATGGCATCCCCAATTATATGTCATACCCTCAGGGGTATGTTGTGAGACTGAAGGTAGTGGGGAGGGGAATGACATGAGGAAGACGAAGGTGGGGAAGTACCTGGCTATTCAGATCTAGTTACCAAACACGGCTAAAGCCATTCCAAGCAACGTTTCAATTCTGAATGGTAGGCGATACTGGGCGTATCTTCCACTCTGGAACGTGCCGCAAATACTCAATATATTATTTTTAAACGAATTAATTGTGAAATAATACAAATAAATCAAATAAAATTTATTTTCCCACTCCGGGTTCGAACCCGCGATCTTCGGAGTCGAAAGTCTTACCTCGGGATAAAATCGAAAACTTCTACTTAATTACTTACAAATAAGGGAAAATTTGCCGAAATTGGCAGCAAAGCAATCCGAGGTACTTTAAAGGGTGCCATATTGTGGCATAAAGCGCTCAAGTGGTTAAAATTTAACCACCAATATTTAATATTGTTATACAGCCTTTTAGCCGCTATCGAGGAGATCATTGCTGTGTAGGTAGGTAAGTTTACATAGGTATATTATTCTTACGATACATTTATATTAAAATGCATAATCGGTTGTAGGAGATAAATTTTTATGTAATCAATTAGTCAAATTCCGGATCTCGATAAAAAAAATTAATTCGTTTTATCCATTTACTTTTTTTTGCCAAGATACTTTTCTAATGTGAAAGCTAACCTGTCAAGTGCGCGAAATTGGTTTTAGAGCATCTCACTTTTTATTCAAAGAGATACTCACATTTACTCAACGTCTCGATGATTTGCAACATAGTAGAACACCTCGTAAACTTTGACGGCATATTCCGCACCCACTGAAGAGGTTGACTGGTAGAAGTGTTTGATGAACGTGGCCCTCTGCCTAAAGTAAGCTTAGTTTGTGATTACTCCTGGTGAAAAATTATCAAATATCGAAATTGTTTCATGAACAGATTATCAATTTCATCAGCCTATTAGGGCGAGTCGAAAGCATTTATCTAAATTAACCAGCGGTAACAGTTTTCTTTCAAACCAGTATAGATCATGTTTTCATGACAGTTGATCCGCCGACAATTGGTCCCCCGGCGTACTTATATACAATGTGCAGTCGGTTTAGGGAAAATACGGTACCTAATTATACAAAATATAACTAAGAGAACTCGAAGGGATGTTCAGAGATGATGTACCGCCGAATATCAAAAGTATAAAACATATTTTTTTCAAATGCATCATGGAAAAATCTGCTTTTCTATATACTGTATACCTCTGCCATAGGTCACCCCAAGTGGTTCGCTACGTTTGGTGATTTAGCAGGGGTGCCCGGGTTCATGGGGGGAGTTTTGTCTAGGTCTCGGAGGCGGATGGCCAGGCCACACTGAACCCCAGTTTCCTACCCTTAAACCCTTTTCCTTCCCAGAACTCTCCTTCCCTTTCCTTAAAAAACCCTCCAAACAGCATCCCCAAAGATGACATAGGGCCTGAGGGATATTATTTTCCTCAGGGCCTCCTGTGTGGAGCTCATGTAAAAAAAAATCTACCATCGCATAAATACAAAAAAATCGACACTGTGTATAAATTCGTTTGATATTAATACCAACTTGCCGATTCTACCTTTGAAAACAGTAAACAATGCATTAAAAATTATAATTTTATAATAAATATTATTTCGGGGGGGGGGGGGGGGGGGGAACTGTCGGCGGATCAACTGTCGGGTCACCCTTCTAGGGATTTTGTGTTCAGAATTCATGCCTGTTACGTACGAGATAAATATGATTTATGTAAATAACTACCTTACCTCAGTGTAGCGTAATAAATAATGTAAGTAAATAAATGTGTCTAAGTAAGTGTGTTTAAAGTGACGACTTCAGTGACCGAGAGGTTAAGATCCATGGCCAATCCAGAAGTCGCGGGTTTGAAACCAAGAGTGCGAATTTTATTTTTCAGGTGTATCATATGTGTCACATATAATTAAAATGACAAAATTCATAATGGGTAATCCATCTACTATACGTCCCCGAGTGGTCGGTGCCTAAAGGGGCATCCATTAATTACGTGACCTTTTTTTTCAATTTGGACTCCTCCCCCTCTCCCCCTTGGTGAGTAAGTGCTTAAAACAACATTGCCAAAAAAGGTGTTTTATTTTATTTTGCGAAGCGCAGGCATAAATATTTAAATGTTTTACAATAATTTTCTAAAAAATTAAATTTTCCACATTACACAATAAACCCATAACGAGATATGGGTTCGTAAGTAGGAGATTTTGAACTTTAAAGCAGTTTTAATTGGCCTGTTACTTTATTTTTTCTGGGCTTATAAAAAGACTATTTAAAGCATCTAAAATATTCTAAGCGTTCTAATTTTCGATCCAAAATCACAAGATTTTGAATCGCTTAGCAGTGCATCACCTTAAAACGGTTATTTAATGGTGTTTATTGACCAGTTCTATACAGCCAGGTACATCCCAACTTTCGTTCTCCCATCTTCTAATCCCCACCGTTCTTGAATTCAACGGCTAGGCTGTGGAACGATTTTCCGGCCCCTGTGTTTCCTCCTTCCTACAACATGTTCACTCCTTCATATCCTCAAAAAGACCCTCCACACATCTTCAAAGATGACATAGGGCCTGAGTGAAAATATTTTCCTCAGGGCCCCCTGTGTGAAATTAATGAAAATAAAATCTAAAATGTAGCTCAATGCACACCACAGATCAACTTGTACACAAAAAACATTTTTTAAAAGCATCCGAAAACTAAAAACTGTATTTGAAAGGTAATGAAATCGCTCACAAATTTTATAATTCGAAATAAATGCATAATTTTTTAAATAATTAAATATACATATAGGGGTTAAATTATGTTTAGCATGAACTTTTATTACTGGGTGACTGTATTATTTTTTTTTAAGTAAGCGCTCCCTGTTTTAAACGCCGTGCTTGACATTTGAATTGGTATCTAATGATGATAATGGTTTCTGGTCACGGTGTAAAATGGAGATATCGCATGTCAAATGTTTATGGTTTGGCACATTAAAATTACACGCCCAAAAGTTTATCAGCGGCAATTATATCATCTTGTTATTTATATCACCTGGACACACCCATATTGGGAAATAGCGGAAACCTGGCTGCTAGGTGGCATTTTCCTGTAGCTTATGTTATATTTAATATTTATATTACCCGAGCGTAGCGATGTAGTTCGACCAGGGCCGTAGCTAGAGTTGAATTTAAGATAGGGCAGCGGTAATTACAGGTAGGGCGCAAGTAAAAACGTAACTTGATCAGGGTAGCTATTCCCGAGCAACGATCAATCGTTAATCGCCATGCGCCAGCTGCGAGCGAAAAATTCCTCGTCGTCACGACCAACTTTTTCGAATGTTTCATATTTACGTATTCTTGAACGGCGAGCGGTCGCAAGGATGATTATATTGGTAGCCCTGTAAATGTTGTCTGTGTTCCTGATGTTTTTGAGATTTCTATGGTGTAACTTTGATATGTCAAACGTCAAACAGTGAAACGGTAAGTTTGTTGGGTCGGTTGATAATTTTCGAAATGACCATATAACTAATAATCAAAAGCAACTGCTCATAGAAATAGTTAGTTCTGATCAACAATAATGAGCGGAAAATTAGCCATTGTAATATGTAACCTTAAAACGACTTTATAACAATATTCGACGTCTTGCGGGTGCGAAAGTTCGCGCGGGAAAACGATAATACTAGATGTTGACAGCCAATTGCATAGACACGCAAATAAACAACCACTCGCTTCTCCGTTTCTACTGGTCTACCCCACTCGTTGTTGTGGCGAATGACTTTTGGCGTTTGGCGTCTAAAAATGTTCCGTCGACTGGCTCAAGAATAACCACGTCGACCAATGTACGTACTTTCGACGGCGATTGCGAGCGACGAGCGCTTGGAGAATAGCTACCTTGATCTGGTGAATCGATTTTCGTCGTACATGTGTAAGGCAATACTTAATTGGATGATCAAAACATTTAGTTATTTAACAACGATAAAGGATTATCCTGTGTTCTTTCACCAGGTAGATAATAAGTATTTGTACACAAGGTAATTCTTGATCATTGCTAACAATGAACTTCAGAAAAGTAACTAAAACTAAGAATGGCTTTTCATTTATTAAGGTTTATATAGGCACCAAACATAATTTGAAATTACAGAATAAAAACAATAAAATAGTCCTTCCTTAAAACAATCGAATTCTTCGATTCGACACATCATTAAAAATACGAAGTACTTCATTTAGATAAACTGACTTGTTCTTTTCTTTTCAAAGGCTAGAAACACCGTGCCTGCCATTCTTTCGTGACCCATTGACAGTCTCTGAGGCAGTCTCTATTGATTGCAGTCAATATTGAAAACGTAGATTCGCACACAGCAGTGCTGCAGCCTATTGTCGCCACAGATGCAAAAAGTTCATACGTATCTCTAAACTCTAGTTTCGGAGTTTAGTTAAATGTCGTTAAGCTACACTAATAGGTAGTATTTATTTTTCAATCGTATCAAACTATGAACAAACAGTTTACTAGTACATTATCATAGTCGATGGTATTTCTTAAGATAGGGCACAGGTATTTTAAGATAGGGCATTGCCCCATAATGCTCCCCCCACTAGCTACGGCCCTGAGTTCGACTCGACTTTGCATTTCGTCTTTCTGTAAATTTGTGTGTTCCGTGTCCGGTCATACTGTCAAGATGGTATCAATGTTTGATAGTAGCTTTAATAATAATAATAATAATAAATAGTAGATAGTAGCTTTGCATTCCGCCAGCTGTCTAGAAGTCTACTGTTCACAAAACCATTACATTTTAACTTAATGACACAGTAGATTTTGAATCAAATTATATACTTTCATGGGTAGGTTTTTAAAAACTTTATTTGACTTTATTTCTTTCTCTACCTTCAGAGCTGTTATGCAGAGAAAAATAAAATGCAAGGTTTTGCACCCCTGTATCGAAATGTTCACGATTGCCTTGTGCGATGTGCAATATGCATGCGTGTGTGGTTTGGTATATTTACGATGCATGCCCAAACCTAATCTAACCCAAATTATTCCTCTTTTTTTATTGACCCATTTCTCAAAAGCACTATTTTTCATACTTTTGATATTTTGTTATCGTAACTAGATATTAAATTTATTATTGTACACTTTTGATATAATGTTATCGTACCTTTTGCTTAGTCAGTTCAAGCAAGAATTTTGTTTACGATTTTATTTTGCATTGATCCACTTTGAATAGGAGAGAAGAGCGTGTGGAGGGCGCAGGTACATTATACTTGATTATACTGAATCTTATTTAGCAACTCCAGGCCTTGAATATTATTTTATACAGGAATAATGAATCTATGTGATGCCTTCTAACACTCAATGAATAAATTTTAAAGAAGGTATATGAAGTTGCCTCTGCTTAATTATTAAATCTAACAAATGTCCTGGAACAATTAAATTTAAGAATTTGTTTTGAATTTTTTCGATTTTGTTAATGTGTAATTTATAAAATGGAGACCAAACAACGGATGCATTCATATGTTTATAATAAATTTCCATTGAATTTTGCGTCTTTAAATCGCCCATTTCATTTTTGTTTTGGTCTGAGTTTCGCAACATGGCTGTAAAAGCGATAAACTGATTAGAAATGGCTACGGCCTATAAAATATTAATAAAGAAGGCTGCTGGTAGTCCATGTTGGTTTAAGTGCGTCAATTAGAAAATTACTTTCAAAAGGTTTTCCACATTATTAGCAGTCAGTTGTGACTTTTCACTTTTTGCGGTCTAATAGTAGCAATATGTAGTCTGAATGAAAAAAAAATCCTGAAATTCTTGAAAATCTTCACAGAAAACTACATATAAAATAACCGTAATTTCTCGGTAAAAGCGACGCAAAAAATTATAACATCTTTAATGATTTTCTCCTAGGTAATTTTCTCCTTTATGTAATTTAAAGGTTGTGGAAAATTTATTTACAAATTAAATCGAATTAATTCGGCCGGGTTTTATTACTTCACGTTATTGAATTTTGTGTGATAAAATGGGAGCCTCAGCGTGGGTGAGCCACCCAGTGAGGCCCACATTATCAAATTATGTTATAAAATATAAATTATTTTTAATTAATTTAATAAAAGATAGGTACCGACAGTCTGATGAAAAATTAGTAGGTTTCCGTTTTGATAAACTTGTTTTACTCCGCCTCATGTTTAATACGGAATATTTCTTATTTAAACCTCGATTACATTGAGTGAATGATCTGTTAGTAAACTCGCTCAGTGTAATCAGATTAACTAGCTAACTAGCAGATTTTACACTGAACAAGTTTACTAGCAGATAGTGAATTTGCCGGCTAGTAGCATGTAAACTCGCTCAATGTAATCGAGGCTTTAAATAGTAAGATTTAGATTTATTTTTACGAAATGTTAGTATTTACGTCGGGGAGACGAAAAAATATGCACTTTATATTTTAATTTTGTTAAGATTAATTAACGTACGCGAAGTGTTCGAAGCCGTTTTTGGCCAAGTGAAGCGGACTTACACAACGTTACCATTTTGTTTTTATAAATTGAATAATAATATTACTGAATATATGGGGTATAATAGCACGTATACCCGAAGAATTTTAGAACAGCGATTCATAAGAATTTTTGGAGTACAAAAATTAAATATATTTTTTTCAATGACACGACACCATTGATCACACTCCTACACGTCGCGACGGGATCACATGATACGCGCGCTATTTCGTGTTTTACCGTGCTGCTGGAGCAAGACGGAGTGCTTATCACGTGAGCCACTAGGCTATACCCAACTACTCAGTTGCGTTAATTGCTGTGCTGTGACCTTGCTCCCTCGCTTCTTAATTATACCGACCAGGAACTCTCTTGTTTTCTCAAGGTCTTGTGCAGTGGTAACCGTTAGAGGTGTTCATCGAGACCGTGAGATCGACCAAGAAGAAGAATTTATCATCATAATAACGTTAGGTGAGTCAGATCCTGTCCAATTCGTGTGTGATGGAAAAATATTTTTATTGTTTTTAATTTAAAGACATATCATCGGACAGCAAAATGATATGCACGTGATATTTTTACTCCAAATATGCTGAGGAATCGCAGGTTAAAATTCTTCGGGTAGAGGTTATGTTACGCCTTGTATAAAAGAAAAACTTTCAATTACAGTAGAGTTCTGCAAAAACGAAAATAAATATAAGTAGGTTTCTATGTAATATTAAGCGACATAAACGTGACAACAGCGTGTAACAACTCCGTTCAGTTGTAAACTGTTTGTGGAAAATTATATCTTTCAATTAGTCCCTAACGTAATACTCTATTCGACCACGCCTCCCAATATAAACATCAATTAACCCACTACGGAAATGATGTTTAGTTTTCCAAATATGGCTTACTCTATCCGGATTTTTTCTGTTTTAAAACAATATTCATTTTTAAATAGGTAGGTACGCATTTAAAATATGTAATATTTTTATGGTATGAAATTGCTGTACCTAAGTAGTTATGTGGTAGGTACTCAATACTATATAAACTTTAAACTTATATAGTATCTCTTATTTGTGGGTTGAATGCAACTATCAAGTAGATTACTTTTGATAAATAAATTGATAAGATAACAAATGAGGTCTACAGCTAATATTCATTGATAACTTTTGCCTTAACTGCTGTTAACCGTTAATATTTTGTTACTGATAAAAAATATCTAATTTCATAAAAATAATCCGTAGCCGGATAAATTTATTTAACAATATCTAACCTGTAACCTGACCCTCAATTAAAGAATTCCATATTTATTAATTGTTTTTGTGTTTAATTTGTAGAAGTCCATTTTAATTTTTTAAAATTGAATTTAATGAAATTTATTAATGTTATTATTAAGTTCTGCGAGTATTTTAGATTTTCTTTTATTGTGACAGCTGTTTCGGCTTGCAAGGCCATTTTCAAACTGTGGTTAGAGCACTTTGAATCGAATTATTTATATGATTCTAAATTTCAAATTTGAAGGGCTAAAATTGATTTATTACCGCTAAAACCGATTTATTGAGAAAATAATTGTGACAATATTTAAATTCTCTATTTTGTGTGGTACTTTAAAATCCGTTCAGTTAATGTGATCTTAATTATTTAATAATGATGTGACTGCTATTGACTTATTTAAATGTGTTATACTTAATTGAGTGTTAATGTGTTATACTTAACTAATATACTTAATTGGTGATAACTACGAAGAACTAATAAATATTTTAAATAATGAACTAAATAATGTATCAAGATGGCTAAAAATAAATAAGCTTAAATTAAATACAAAAAAAAACAAAATGTATGGTGATTGGGTATAGGAAGACATCCAGTGAAAGCAAAATTAAAATTGACGGTGAAATTATTGAAAGTGTTACTAAAATGAAATACCTAGGAGTTATATTAGATTCCAAACTAATCTTTAACAAACATGCTGAATATACCCAAAAGAAAATTGGAAAAAGAGTATCTTTTTTGGGAAGAATTCGGCAAAAACTTTCTAGAAAAACTGCAGTCACTATTTATAATTCAATTGTTGCTCCACACTTTAACTACTGCTCAACTATCCTTTTCCTGTGTAACGAACGAGAACAAAATAAGTTTCAAATTCTCCAAAACAGGGCAATGAGAATAATACTTCGGCGAAATAGATTCTCAAAAGTAAATAAAATGTTAAAGGAACTAAATTGGCTAACCGTGAAACAGATGTTGACCCTGCACACGATGATATTTATCCATAAAATAGTGGACATCATGTTACCAAAATACTTCTCAAACAAAATTATATACAACAAGGACATTCACAGACACAACACAAGGACTTGCAAGGAAATCAGACTACAAAAAAAGGACAAAACGAATACGCAGAACAGTTTACTATACAAAGGGATGAAGTTATACAACACTCTACCAGAAACTTTAAAGACCGCACCAATTGGCAAGTTCAAAATGTATTGTAGGAGATACATAAAACAAGAAAAAATGTAGTTTGAAATATGATATGATATAATTAATTAGGAAATTGTAACCTTAAATTTACAATTTACTAAAATAAAACTAATAAATAAATAAAATAAAAAATTTTTAGGTTTTGCAAACATACTAAGAAGTGGGGAATAATAAAAAAAAGTAATTCCATAATTACAGGTAGGTACAGTATAAGTCGAAAAAATGTTTTTTTTTACGCAGATAATTTCGTACAACTTTATCTGTCTAATGTACGGGGATATTTTAACATTGATTTGAAACTCGATAGCCTCCCCTAGAGGCTCTGGAAAATCCGTAACATTAATTTGGGTCTCGGGACATGGTGGCGTCTCGGGAAATGTATTTGCGAACTTCCTAGAAAAGGAAGACACGTCCAATCCGATTATTACTCTTGACAATTTTTCTCCTAAAAGGAATTTTTCGATTAGACGGAACCCGCACAGAATGAGCCAAATATTGGCAAAATATTCGTCCAAAAAGGAGATAAATCAAATAAGACGCCCCAACAAAACAACGATTCCACCAAGACCCACAAATTTAAAAAAAAATCTACTTTCATTCGTATGAAATTGTGACATTGAACGATATTTTTCATCAATTACAGCAATTGTGTTCCTGAAAACGATGAATCACGTATAAATTTGTTTATGGTTGTACTTTTTTAATCTTTTTTGAAGTGAAAACTTCTTTAGCACCGTTGTGATTTGAAACGGAAACGAACGACACTAAAAAAGAGGCAAACACATCTGTAGGATCTAGCCTGCAAGAGAATGAGATAAGTGTCTTCTTTGTGCGGTGCTTCGTAACCTATCAGCCTCCTTTTTGCGCGGTGCTTCGTAAAATAAAATGTAAAATATTTTTTAAACTTGGTAACAATACTATAACAAATAAACCCTACAATTATCCTGCTCCTGATTATCTGCATTTGTTTTATTCTATCGAAGTTTAGTTTTCTGAAGGTTTCACTTCCACCGCGTGCGAACTGCACACGTGATTTGTATTTTGTAGCTTTTATAATCTAAAATTTTTCGCATTGAAGATCTCCATAATCTCAATACCATATCAATTCAAACTGCTAACAAGCCATAACGCCCGCGCCGTTTCTCCGATGGAGTAGGGTAGGCAGAGAGGATGGACCGCCACACTCTTGGTCTTGGCACACATTCCTTGCTTAATTCACGAGCATACATAGTCTCAAACAAATTCTTTTGTTATGTTGACTCAATGTGTCAACACACGATGTTTAAAAATATTTTCACGCTCTCCGCATTGAGAAGAAGGGTGACAGCCTAATTCGATAAACACAAAACAAAAACTCATGTTCTTCTCGAAACAATAAAAATACAAACGAAACCATATAATTAAATCAAATACTGGTAAGTCCCTTTACGAGTCACGAGTAGTGGATATTCTATATTTGCTCGCATAATACATCATCAGTTATTTGTGAAGTCGCTCGTTAGTTGCGTGTGAAATTAGTTTAGCATGCTGTATATATTATGCTATAAAATACAAAGTACATGCCTACAAATATACACGTGGTTTTATTATGTATGGGATGTGAGGAAAAGCGAATTACGAGCGGAGCGCTAATAATAAGCCAGTGGGTGATAAAGAACCATTTACCAAGCACTTTGATCGGGAAAACTGGCAAAACTTTATTCGTTATTTTCACAGTGAAAATGTGGAAACCTACCCTAATAATTTGCTTTCAAACTTGGGTAATTTCGAAACCACGCACGACGCTGGTATGTTTGTAAATGTTTAATCGACTCGTTATTATTTATTGCAATGTAAACAACACGTTGGTTTTGGGAAAGTTTTCAATAAAAATATTGTGGTAATGTTTGGTTCGGTTAAGTACCAAAACGACCTACCTCGTTTTTAATAACCTTTAATAATTGTAGGTTACATAAAAATGCGAAATCCCTATATGAATCAATCCGCATGCTAATTTTTCTTGTTTAAATTGTTTGGCTATAAGCAAGATTTCTTGTATCCAAATCGAAACGCCTCGAGAACCCTTCACCGCGAAGTAGATCGGTTATGGTGGATCATTTAATCATTTGTATCACACTGTAGGAGCAAGAGAGAGCAGTGCGCGCGCACATTTTCTTTCTCTCTTCCTCTTATAGAAGTTTTACTTAAGTCGTGTGGTCTAAGTCTAAAGCACACTCGAATTTTTTTTTAAGAAAGATAAACATTCCCGGGTTACAAATAACCCAACAATGTTTGAAAATCCCCGACTACCACCACAGAAAGCCTTAAGAAAAGTTGCTTGTTTTGTGATGGAGGACTTAGCCAACCGAGGAATCGAACACGGGACGCCCGGGTGGGACCCAAACGCGATGCCCACTCAACCACTGACCGGTCATCTGATAAGTATTTCCCGATTTTATTCTAAAATGCGCAAACGGCAAGAAAATGTGTTTATTATTAAAAGTCAACGTTGCAAGATTCGAAATCGACCAATTTTTCTGAGCTTAATTCTTACCGAATAAAGACCGCCATATGTGAAGGGTTACTAACTGGCTTTTTGTAAGTAATAGCATTGCTTAGTAATAAAAATCGGGTTGTTTTTTCAGGGTGGCCCTGAGAATCGAATTCTGAGAGCCTATGCCATAGTTGGAAATGCCGAACGTAGAGGCTTTTATGGAGAGGAATGATGAGCCAGGGTCTTGAAGAAACGCATATTGTAGGAACAGTGCCGAATTTGGCCAACAACACCTTATGAAAGGGGTCTAATATGGCTAGACTAACGCCTGTATGGTGGGTTGTTGGGCCTCCGTAAGATGTAACCTATTTTAAACGAGGTCTTCAAACTTTCCTTATTTACTACTTCAATGAATATTAAAGGACCTTTCATGTAATCTTGAAAGCCATTTTTAATTTTATGGATATGTAGTTTGCATCCTGATGAAGGAACCACTGGTTCCGAAACTTGTTGATTTGTATAATACATAAACAATAATAAAAACAAAGTGTTTCATTATTATTTAATTTCCTATTTTTTTTAGCTTTTCGATAAATCCGACAGTGGAAGGAAGAAACACAAAAGCCGGCTGGTCTTTCAAAGGCTATTTATTATCACCCGAGTCGTAAAAACGAACTCATGCCGGAAATGGTCAACAGTTTGCTTATGCAGGGAAAATAATTAAGGGTCTACTATTCGTATTTCGACCGATTTCTTACATATCTCCCTTAAACATTTGAAGTTTTTAAGCTCTTAAAAAAATTTATGTTAATTTTGAAGATAATATCTAGATACGTTCCACGCCGAAACGCAAATTATATGAAATTCCCTCGATAGAAAAAATCGCAAAGTATGCTCCGAAAATTATTTTAAACAAGTCTATTTCTTTTATTTTACAAGTTATGTTTGTGAAAAAAATCACAATGTTTCTTTAAATGATACTTAAGATACGTTCCACGAGATTTTTGCTCTATTTTAAACGAGTCATGTTTTATTAAGCTTTTTCGCAATTTTCGCTGCTACTGTACGACTTAAAATATTAGCGCACTCTGTCCAACACTCGTAATTACATATCTCTCCATATTCTTTTTCAGCGCCATGCGTTTCAAGAGTGCGGCCTTAATGTGCCCCCTAACTTGGTGTAGTTGCCAAAAGGGCTTACGACGATAGTTCTTACAGAGCTCCTTCCATTAAAATACCGTAAAAATAAGTACAAAATTTCCACTTGGTGTCTGTGTTTCAACCGCTGAAATCCACCAGGAGACGGATTTTTGAGTCCCAAAATATGATCGTCAAAAAAATTATTTTTTTCTCTTAATTTTTTTAATCATCATTTGACGAGTCTGAGTCCGTCTTAGGTGTCTTCAATATCACGTACATACATACTAAGTACACGATCATCGTGCTGCAATATTTAAGTTGTCTTAATTTGGAAGATCAATTAACATTATTATATGCATACCTTGTGCCGCGACAATATCCTGTCACTAATAGATAGGTAGGTGGTATGCATCACGGACGAGTAAAAACAATGTTATTAATTATTTATTATTTAGCTGTCATTTTAATAATTCAAATGCAAGGAACATCGCCACCAGTTTAAGCCACCAATAAATATTATAGCAATATTGATTGAAGTATTTGGCCTAATGTCGTAACCTCATTCTTATGCCAATGCAGCTATTATCATGTAGCTAAATATAAACTCCGACTCCTGATTTATTCGTTAGACAAGTCTTTCTCGAGGTGGGCGATAACGCCCCCTTGTGAGCACTGGAGGATTTCAAGGGGGCAGAGAAGGCTCAAAGAAAATAAGGGGGCGTTAAGGAAATCTAGAGAGGCGACGGCAGAAAAATTCTATCTATAAAAATTTGACGGAACCTAGACAAGACATTAAGATGCGATTTTCTACTCGATTGCTTGGAGTCCCGTACAGACAGTTAAATTAGAGTCGCTTACGTATGTATGTAATAATGTGGATAAAGCCTCGTATTTCGTATACATAGTCCGTGGTTATGTTATCTATATAAAAGTATCTGTGATTTACGATATTTTCAGTCGATCGCGGCGATCCCATTCACATCCAAAATTATTGAGACGCGATTTTAGGCTTGCATGCTTGGAAACTCGTATAGACGAAAAACTAAAGTCGCTTGCGCATGCACTGTCTCTTCCCGCTTTTTATTTCACGAATCTGGCGTTCCCGGAAGTTGACCAAAATGGTTTTGATCTGTCAAACTCGATGTCGTGAATTACGTGAAATGTGTGTATGGGCGGCAAGCAGTAAGTTATTTTAGATTAATATTTCATTGTTTTTAAGATACGCAACAAATGGTAATGTAAAAATGTAAGTTGAAAAATATGGGAAGCGTTAGATTTTTTTAAATCTCAAGGTGGGCGGTGGTCGAAATACGTTTGAGAACCTGTGCGTTAAACAGATGATTCATAAACAAAGTTCTCAGTTCCTACCACCATGCTTGTCTGCTAACACAAAACCTACGCATATTGTTTTGTGTTTTTTTCTAATTTAAGGATAGATAAATAATTTAAAACGGGTTATCATTCATTTATTGTAGACAGATATCATAGTTTGATGGATTATATTAACCATAAATAATGATTGTGTTTTTAGTACGGAAGATAAATAACCTATTTTCGATAATGAAATCCAAATGACATAATGTTTATTTTGGTCGAGTGGTCATAATACACTATCACCTCCAAAGAAATATACACACTGATCTTCGAATGTGCCAATGAAATCGGTCAATAGCAACTTTGGAAACGTTACATTATTATATTCGATATTTGCTATAAGGTCTTGGGGTTTTGTTGTAAGAATTGATACCTAGTATTCATAAAATTGATTGCATTTAAATTTCTTTAAAAAAGTATGCTATTGATAAGTATGGGTACAGTTTACGTAGGTAGGTACTGTAGAGCGGTTGTAATTTGCAAAAGAGATTCAAAGGAATCTGTTTTTTTTTTAAATTTTATTTAACATTAGCTTCACACATAGACCCCGAGGAAAAAATTCCCCTCGGGGCCTGTAAATGTCTTTCGGGATGCTGTGTGGAGTTTCTGTGGTAGGAAAAAGGTTTGAGGGGTGGGTAGGAATCTGGTGGTCAGTATGTCCAGCAGTGACGGACATACGAATCTATCCCTCCCACTGCGGTAAGGCGATATTGCTCGCTTGTCTCTCCCGCTGGAGAGATTAAAATATCTCCCTCAACCAGTCTCTCTCGATCCTACCACGCAGTTGGTAGGCAGACGCATCCGCCGCCGAGGTCCCAACAAACCTCACCCCCCATGAACCCGGGAACACCTGCTAAGTCACCAAACGTAGCGAACCTATGGTAGGGTGTTGGTTAACCAATAAAAGGTTCCCGGGGCAGCGGTACCCACTCTTCCTTCCCAAATTTAATCCACTCGTTCCTTTTAGGAAATTTCGTAAAAAACACGCTCCAGTACCTACGTGAAATTAAATAATGTAGTTTTTAACTTTTTTTCTTTCTTTTGGAAATCTGCGTCCCGTAAATAAGTACCTAAACAAAGTCGGAGTGAATACTGTACCTACCACCTAACTATATTTATTTAAACAGATTTCGTTCCTGCACATAGTACATACCTAACGTCCCGGTTTGTAAAAATATTGAATTATAACACAGAACTACATCATGTTAAGAACTAACTATGTGGGTATTTCTATCTACATGATGTATACAAAGGAAAATAGGTCACTCTACGCCGAGATGTCAAACTACCCCTTTGTCCGTGTTAGGACAATTGGGCTGCATAATACTACGAACGACATTACATTACCAACATATTTTCTACGCAGGTAGGTACTTATTTATGCTGTAATATGCCTGAATACATCTCCATGCATAACATTATTAGGTGCACCAATGATGTCACTGCTAAAAATAATTCTGTAAAAAAAACTGGTAATACAGAAGACTTTAAAATAAATTATTGTAAGAATGTTTGGTAATATCTATTAAATTAATTGTTTGGATAAAACCGAGATAAATATCTTAGTAATACGTTTACATAATTATAAATAGTAATGGTGTAAATATGAGCAAGAAGTTAATATTTTTATTTTGTCGTAGACCGCCCAAACAGGTTTATTCTCACTTTACTTGGTTCATACATTATCTTTTATTAAATTAACACATCCCGAACAAGCTCCATTGCGCGCTCACTCAGTTTCCAAAGAAATCTTACAAATGCTTTTAAAAAGACGCTCAAAAAGGGAGCGTTCGTATTCTGTTATTATTTCATCCCTGTTTAGATCTGGTAGGTACTCACTTCTGTTTTCTTTATCCCTCCAAAAGTGCCCTTTGTTTGGTAGCGGCTTCTCGGTGTTCAGGCACTGCACGGCGACAAATAATTATCACTAAACACACACTCGACGATCTGATAACTGATGTATGCAAGCTGAGATTAAAGTAATCAGGTTGCGCGGTGGAAAGCGGATTGCTTGCACTGAAAAGGCGTCTCTCCGACGGCGGGCGGCTGGCGTCTGTCCGGCTGTACGTCCTGTGCGTTGTGCGCTAGTGTACCGGCTCTGGTACTAATGGAGGAGTAGGAGTGCGATACGACGCTGGGAAAACGATGGCGGTACTTGCACAGCTTTTCCTCTCGCCGTATTCTCACTTTCCCCGAGCGCTAACTTTATCTGCCATTACGCATTATTCATGGGCAATCGATAAACAAAACCCCGTCAGCCTTGCATGTTATCTCCTGTCGGATGGCGGTGATGACTCCGAGGTTTAAACATCTATTTTTAAATGTTTAGCATTGACACAGTGACAGGGTTCCAGTGCTGTGCATGTGTTTGGAGTATGGCTACCGAATATTAATTTGTATTCCCCCTCTTTTCGTTTCCCAGTGTGTGTGCGAGCGTACTCCGAAGTCAAGTGTTTATTGCCTCGGTGTGGGTGAGTTTGTATGTAATTGCACGTTGGATGAGCTAATAACAACGTCTATGAATAGGTGATAGATATTTATTAAGCAATGAGAAAAACAGTAAGCAAATCAAGAATCATAAACACTTCGCCAAACTTATTATCATTTGTTGTAAATTTCAACCCACTCACAAACGTTGCGTTTTTCCACAAAAGCATTCAATCAAATGCTTCGTCAAAAAATTTGGCGTGGATATAAAAGAATAAAAGCAAAACCGAGTGAAAGATTTTTATCCCCAAACATGACTAATGCCTCTCAGTAGGGGTAACTCTGTATTTTATAGGGAGAGAGACAGAGGGGGATAGAGAAAGGTTCCCTATCACACATTGGGAATTTTCGGGACGCGTCCTGCGTGACAATGAATTCCCATTCATCTTCTCTTGTCTTGGTTTCATACATACGTGCATTGCATTGGATGAAACACAATTATTTATTTAAATTAACCCCGTTTTAAGAGAGATGGCTGCGCGGTCCGTTTCGTACAACTCTTAATTTTGGATTTGACGCCAAAATACCCAACTAAACTGATTAATATATATTTTTTAAATCAATACTAAATATCTAGTTACCCGAATAGACCATCAAAAGTGGAGATGGACAGGTCACATGTTCCGCGGTTCACAAGAGAAATGGTGCAAAAGTGTCACTGTCTGGTATCCCAGAGATGGCAAGAGAAGTAGAGGACGTCAACAAATAAGATGGGAAGACGACCTAAAACTCACGGCTGGACATCATTGGAGAAGAGTAGCGCGTGACAGGTCCCGGTGGAACATGTAAGAGAAGGCCTATGCCAAGAGGCAAACTGAGATTCTGGATATATTATAAAAAATAAGAACATGCCAAAATTCATACCTAACAGAAGTTCAGAATAAAAAGGCTTTTTATTATTATTATTATAAATATCTAGTACGGATATGTACTATTATTTTTTAATTTAACTTTAAATGATGATACACAGGTAATTAAAGCATTTAACTTTGCTTCATTTTGGAGGCAACTTTGAAATATTTTTGTGGGTTAATTATAATTATTAAAATAATATCTCGCCTTATCTGTTGTGTTAATATAATGAACAATTAAATAAAACCTCGTAAAAAATGTGTTTTTTGGATAGTTATGTTAATTTATACACTTAAATTAGCCATTTGTAATTTGAATTTACACCCATCAAAGTGTTTTATTTTAATAATTTTTATATAATATTTCATCCTATTTTTAAAATTAAAACAGTAAACATTTTTTTAATGTTCATTTATTTTCAAATCATTGCCCAAGAAGCTTCTAAAATCATAAAATAATAAAAAAAACCTTTAATGCCTATATTATATTATAAATTAAAACAAAAAATAAGTAAAATAGCACATATCCGTAGGTACTAGATATTTGATATACCTTTTGATTTTTTAGTTTGGCTGGGTATTTGGCCTCAAATCTAAATCTCAAATCTATGAAGATTTATATAAAACGGGCCGCGCATCCGTTCCCCTTAAGAAGAAACTCGGTTGCCGAGAAATCTGAACGATAGGTATACTCCCCCGAAAAATGCACCTCAGGCTGATAATACCTAAATAAAACTGGACCGATTTTCAAGTTTTTTTTACTAACTGTTTTAGATATCTCTATATCGATCCATTGTGTTGTTTTTTTTTTTAAATACATTGTCTAGTTTGTACACTGAACATCCATTGATTGAGTTCAAACTAGGCAGCTTTAACGAATTTTGGAGGGTCCTAACTCATATAAGAAGCAACTCAACAAAAAAGCAAAACGTACCGACACGCTAGTGGTCGATGTCTATATTAGGTTTATTAAAAATATTTGCAGTAGTGTCAAAATCCAGATAGGAAATTGGGGAATACGTTTGTATGGACAAAACGCCGCCCGGTTTTCTCTTAATGTTGCCAATTAGTTTCATCATCTGTGATTACAATAAAAATGATATTTTTATTAAAATAATAAATTGTATTAGTATTTAATAAACTTTATTACAGGTAAAAACGCGTTAAAAAAAGAAAGATACGCACACGAAACATGCAAGTAGATACTTGGGTAGATACCCAATGAAATAATGATCTATATTATTTTAAAAGGTTAAAGTACCTACCTTCCAATCAATCGTTGAACAGAAACATCACAGTACCTACTTATTCCTCTTTTTACGATCGCAGGGAACATGTAATACGTAACACGCTTGAAATTCGATCGTAAAACCACGGAGTCGATATCTATTTCTACGAGTGGCGAGTTACGAGGCTGATTTGAAAGAGGTTTGTGGCGTGAATAGCCATATGAAATCAATCATGTTAATTCATTTTATTTGCATCTCACATCGCACATCATTTTATAATGACTCGAGGCATGACAGTGAATAAGTGCTTGGGTGAACTTAACTTCTGATGGGAAAGTACCGATGGCGTAGATACCTACTGCTTCTAAAACCGCAATCGTCATTCGCTCTTTAATTAATGTTTTGTGTACACACAACACACTTTTCTAAATAACCACCTTTCCACGTAATAACTTATAGTAATGATGTATTTTTATTTTAGATTCTTACTTGCATAAAAATCACTAAATCACTTCAAAACTTTCTAAAAGTTGTCATAGAAATAATATAGGTACCAGCGCAAGAAAGGTATAAAAAACAGTGCATATTTTTTATTAAAATAACTAGCTTTTGCCCGCGGCTTCGCTCGCATGGTATTAGGGGGAAAATACTTTATAAAGAATTATCCCACGGGAATGAAATGTTTTTCCGGGATAAAAAGTAAACTTTGTCATTACCCAGTCCAAATCACGTCGATCGGTTGCTCCATTTATATTATTATAAATGGAATAAATATTATTTTATTATTATAAATGGAGCAACATACATTCTTATATATTTCAACCAATTTACACAAAACCTTGACAAATTATATACTTAAACCTTCCTCATGAATCACTCTATCTATTGGTGAAAACCGCATGAAAATCCGTTCAGTAGTTTTTGAGTTTATCTCGAACAGACAGACAGACGCGCCGGAGGACTTTAATTTATAATATGCAGAGATTTTAGAGTAGGTACTTTCTATTACACAATTCAACTTGCCAAATTCTGACATAGGCATTTAAATACAATAGCGAGTTCCCGGCATGCGTTGCTATGCCACTTGATAAAGAAATTGTTGAATTCATTCATTCATTAATTCATTCAATTATTCATTCATTAATTCATTCGTTCATTCAATTATTCATTCATTCATTCATTCACTCATTCACTCACCATTCATTCATTCATTAATTCATTCATTCAATCAATCAATTCGTTCGTTCATTCATTCATTGTCTGTAACTCCGGTTCAATGAATTCTAAAATTTATGTTTTGAATCTAAGTTTCATTTTTAAAATTGGAAGCATTTGTTTGGAGAAGCAATAGAGTACCTATCTACCTTTTTCATAAAATATTTTTAACAGAAAATAATTTTAAAAGGCATTTGAATGGGGTCTGCCCTAGTAATACATTATGTTCAGAAGTAAGGTATAATAATATTAATAATTGAAGAATTTTTCATCTACTACAGCTTCTATGTACCCACATACGAGTACCTGTATGTAGAAGCGGCTTGAAATCCTGACTAAAGCGACAGAAAAAACTACCTAGGTATGTATGAACCTCTGAAGGTGGGTGGTGGGTATATTACCATCGCATGCAGTACAGAAATGAGATAACTTTAACGTAGGTAGATACCTACTTTGAGAAACAAAATATATTTCAGCTTATACAGGATGTTAAGGGGCCTACTTGACTTAATTCCAGTGATTCCTGACTTTATTTGTAGTAAAAAATGTAAATGAAATTTTGGTCTCCGGTGACTTTTTTTGGTGATTTTTTTTTTCAAAATTTTTTTCTTCAAAATCAAACAAAAAAAAAATTTCTTCCACATGTCATCACTGGTCACTCCACCGAGTAGCCGACCCACCCCTTACCCCACCTCCAACTGTTCAACACCTACCATTTTTTATGTTTTTGTAGAAAAAAAAAAAAAAAAAACATCACAAATGTCACCGGAGACCAAAATTTTATTAACATTATTTGGAGTAAAAATTTTTTACCTTTTTTACTCCAAATAATGTCAGGAATCATTGGTTAAAGTAAGTCAAGTACGTCCCTTGATTATAATGCAGGTAAAGGATACGCGGCTAAACACTTAGTAGGAATCTTTTTTTACATTAGCTCCAAGAAAACAATTTTCCTCTGGGCATATGTCATCTTTGGGGATGCTGTGTGGAGAGTCTTTTTAGGGGAAAAAAGGAGAAGAAGTTCTGGGAAGGAAAAAAGTATAAGGGGTGGGTAAGAATGTGGGAGTCTGTTTGTCCAGGAGTGATGAATCCATTCCTCCCGCTGCTGCAAGGCGATGGGTCGAGATAGTCCTGCTGGAGAAGTCAAAAGATCTCCCTCAACATTCTCTCCTGATCCGGCTCCAAGACCTAGACAAACCTCTCCCCGTGAAACCAAACATAGCTTACCTTACATGAGCAAAAATGCAGAAAATCCGTAGAGAATGGTTCTCCCGCTGTACAACTTATTTAGTCTGGACTGTGCTGCGCTTAAGTTGCCAATTGATGTTATCCAATCCCCGATAGGAGTAGATCATGGGAATATAAAAACACGTGACACAGGTAAGGATTGAGGCAGCCTTGTTGATGCAATTTATTTGGTCTAAACATACCTACTTACATTGCTACCTTTAGGACCGTACTTACATTAAAATCTATATCTTAGGTAGGTACCTAGGTACGATAATAAAGTAAAGGTTTAAATTATATAAATGAATGATTAATATTTTTGTCAACTTTGGCCTAAGTAATTTTAATAATCTAATCCCACGAAGCATCTAAAAAGCATTAAACCCCAGGTACTTTGCAGGAGACAAAATAAACGCCAATTTATATTCGTAAAATGTACCTAACCTAATTAATGTTTTTGATAAAATAAATAAACTAGTGAGAAAGAAAAGTAGTTTATTCGGAAAAGATTTTTTGATTTTGTTTTTATAGGATCATAAATAGTTAATATCAGGAAATATTCCCTGAACATACGAAATTGGTTTTAGGAATATTTGAACCAATAATTTGGGAAGCGGGTATGGGTACCAACGCCCCAGGAACCATTTATTTATTGGGTAACCAAAACCTCTGCCGTAGGTCATCCCAAGTGGTTCGCTACGTTTGGCGACTTACTTCGCTACGTGTCCGCGTCTTGATGGTGGCTGGCCAACCAGCTGCATGGCAGGCCGGATCGGTAGCGGGTTAAGGGAGACCTTTTGACCTCACCCGCGGGACTCTCTCGGAACATCGCCTTTCACCGCAGTGGAAGAGATGGATTCATACGTCCGTCATCCCTGGAGACACTGACCTCCAATTCCTACTCGCCCCACACATACATTTTTCCTTCCCAGAACTTCATTTCTTTCCTTTCCTCAAAAGGAAAGTTCAGAAGGTGGAGCTAAGTTACCAAACAAGTAACTTCCGAGTTGCGCCCATGAAATTTGTCAAAAATACAAAAATAATTATTTTTTTGTGTTTTTTTATTTATTTGTTATAAAAATACATTAATAGTACACAGAAGCTTTTGATTGTCCAACTATGAAGGACTCCCGTTCTAGGACAGTTTATTATTAAATTAATTCATTATTTAGGACTACAAAAACACAAATTAAAACTCATACTTCATTATATTAATTCGTATAATGCCTAAATTCCAATTCATTTTACAGGAAGCAGAAAAAACTAATTATTTTTTAAATTATTGTCAAATTTATATGCATTTATATTGTATTTAATTATGGATTAAAATTGCTTGGGGTAACATTTAAAAATGTGTAATAATTTATAATATTTTTTAAATTTTGTATGCATTTATTTCAAGCAAAAATATTGTGTTTTGACAGTTACTGGTTTTGTAACTCTGCCTGCACTGCAATGTTACTCCCACTGCGCCAAAATAACCTTGTTGCTCGCTACTTGCTACTTGCTGGTGTTGGGGTGTTTGCCTGAAGCCAGGTGCACTGCTGAAAGGTCAAATCGTTAATTTTAAGTTTGCTTTCTCATGTTATCCGGCCCATTAAACTGGGTCGAAACGACATTAGACATTACCATTATAACATTATGAGCAATTATTAAATGGATTAGCATTTTCATTGAGAATAGCACCATTGTTTTGGCATGGTACATATTGGCTTTGTAGTTGAGATGTATGCATCAAAATGACAGATTAAGGATGGGTTGTTTCAAAAAAATTGACGAATTCGTCAAATATTTGAAGTTAATTTTCACGTTCTGTGTAAGTTCAATTCAAGTTCTGTGAAGATTTCAGTTTTGTGAAGTAGCTGGTCTATGATGATAAAAAAAAACAGAACTCGAAAAGAACTTACACAGAACCCGTAAATCAACTTCAAATATTTGATGAACTCATCAAATTTTTTGAAACAACCCGTCCTAAGAGTTAGTTTCAATATTTGGTTTCGTAGTAAGCGTTCAAAAAGAAAAAGATCAGGGTCTGAAAGGGATATATGTAAATGCGAATGTTAGAGGGAGCGCGCTAATATTAAAAAAATATATAATAATTAAGCGAAAATTGTGAAAATATTTAACCCCTCAGGCTAATTTGTTCGCTTTTCGGAACAACTCACACAGGTTTCGTAGAAATCTTGTCTCCCCAACTATCATAATGAGAAATATGATATAAAAGGTGTTATAAAGAGAAAACACACGCTTTATATTCAAATCTAAAATTTAGCCACAAAAGAAGTAAAATGTACGCCTTTATGAAAACAAAGTTTCGGATCGCAATTGGAAAAATTTTATGAAACTTTGGAAATTTTTTAAGAATTATTTTTACATGGAAAGATAAAAAAGGTGAGGTGATAATAACGTTTATATTACATAAATTTGTCTAACAAAATATGTATGTATTATCTAATAATTTTAATAAGAAAAAACGTGAGGTGAGTCATTTTTTAAATTTTTTCACATCTGCCAGGCCGTGTCGTCTATTATTTTTATGAAAAATTCCCTCCAGGAGCAACCAACCAACCAACCAACCAACAATCTAATATTTTTTTACTATTAGAATGCAACATAAAACAACCGAAATTATGATTCTGATTATGACTCTAAAGAACTATGGCACAATCAAGTATCAAGTAATTGGGTTGGTTTTGACTTTTTTTTACGTTAGCTCCACTCACATTGTCCTTAGGAAAATAATTTCCCTCAGGGCCTACGTCATGTCAGTACTGTGAGTTTACGAAACTTGGACTGAATTGATTCGCCGGCCTGATGAGACACCGAGTCACTGGAGCCAAGATGCGGCTAACAGCCTCCGACATCATGTGGTGACCACAGCCTTCCAGCACCAAACATCACTCCTGAGTGAGCGCTGGGCCCAAGCTCACACAAGACCACGCCCTAGATAATTGATTATTATTTTCAATTTTTTTTTTTTAAACTTATTGCGAGAAAATAAAAAAATAAGTTTCTAATGAAATAACTCCTAAATTATCATTTGTAGTCCATGAGTTTTTTATAAACAAAAATGAGCTAGATTATCTGAAAAAAAATGAGCCAACCTAAACCACTTTTTTGGAGCTGACGGCCTCATTTTGGAGCCAAATCTATCTCTAAAGGATCTGTTTTGGCAACACTGCCCAACATTAATTAAATGTTTGCAGTCGGAATAACAGAAGAGCATGTATGAGAAAATTGAGGTGAATGTGAACGAAGTAAGGCAGTTCATCCTCTTTGCCTACCCCTGTGGAAGAAGGTTAGATCTCAGATTATCGATAATAATTGCTTCTACTATCTTTGACGATGATTAGTCAGTTAAAAGCCATTTAAAAAAAATGAGAATATCAATTCCTAATACATGTTCAGATAACTTGAAAAAAATGTGAAAATGTTTTTTTTTTTTTACATGAGCTCCGCACAGGAGGCCCTGAGGAAAATAATTTCTCTCAGGGCCTATGTCATCTTTGAGGATGCTGTGTGGAGGGGTTTTTTAAAGAAAGTAGGAATCTGGGATTCAGTGTGTCGTGGTCATCCGCCTCCAAGACCTAGACAAACCTCACCCCATGAACCCGGGCACCCCTGCTAAATCACCAAACGTAGCGAACCACTTGGGGTGACCTGTGGCAGAGGTGTTGGATTGAGAATAATACCTATTCAAAAATAAAACTTTGTATTTAACAAACAAAATTATTTATTAACAGTAAATTAATTTGTACATTAAAATAAACAATGATAAAAGATATAATAATTTTTTATTATGAATAAATAACCAGACATCGTGCAACACACCTTCAATCATTTACCAAGAAATAAAAGAGGACTCAAACTTTGAGTTTTTTTTTAAATTCTTCAATAAAATAACCCTAACAATTTTGTAGCATAACAATGTTATGAAGAAGAAATATATTTTTTAGTTTTTAAAACAAACAAAAAAATGTAAGCAACCGATAAAATACAGCGCAGCCACAGTTGTCACTTTGACGTCAGCCATTTTGGAGTTCAGAGTTGGAGGGCTGGCCGCAAGGTGGTCGATAGCCACCACTAGGCCAAACTTTCAACTCTAAATTAAATTCGGAGTTGGACGTTGGCTTCTGTGTGATAGTGGCATTACTTTTCTGCGCAGGGCCTGGTTATTTCAATGCGCGCTCTTCAGTAGTCAATGTACGACTGACATCATAGTTTATTCAAAGCATTCCCGAACCCTACTGATGCCAAAATTCAGCTCATCAAATTCTGGACAACTCAGAATCATGCAATTTTAACACCCCTCTGAAAAGTATTCAAACGTTATGAAAAAAAAATATTGAAAAATAGCCTGTAACTTAAACCACAATTTAATCAAATTGTTTACATATTTTTTTCATCACTTTTCAAAGGAGGTGTTGAAGTTGCATGATACTGAGTTGTCCGGTCACCGTCAAAATGATACCTAAATTTCATGTTCAGTATGTCTGTAAATTTGGATGTCTACGATGTGGGTATAATATGAAGCTATAGTTTACAAAAAATAATAAACTATGTGTTTTTTATAGACGCTTCAATAACATATGTTAAAAGTACTTTCATTATGCTGTACAGATAAAAAAACCATAGTTTAAAATTTTTTTTTGATTATCAGCTATAGAACACTAGCAGATACAAAAACTGATAAAAAGTTTTATTCCTTCACTGCAAAATCCAATTTCTTATTTAAATAACTTAAACTTATCAAGATGCACCTAATTTAAATAACGAATGCCTTTTAAAACAAAATTTTAAAATAAAAATATTAATAATACTTGCATTTGAGATTTATTAAAGCTTAAATATATACATACATCACAAATTGTTTTATTAAATAATTGATTATACTATTCTACTTTTCTTAACTTAAGGTGTACCTCTGATAGTTACTTTGTAACTTCTCCGTCTCATAAATTACGTGCTATGTGACAATTCCATAATAACCAGGTAGATACTATCGATATCACCCTTGTGAATAAATTGTTATATAGTTAATGCCCAAGAAATACAAACTTGTGGAAGACCACGATCAGAATCGAAATGTTGCTTAAAATGGCTTATCCGTACTTAGTTACCAGGTCTGAATAGACAGGTACTTTCGGATGGTTCTATTCATTATCTCCCTTCCCTCCCCACTCCCTTCACTAGCTCCGGGCAGTTGGGACTCTTGTGCGGTATTGACATAAAATAACATTAAAAAAAAACAGACAAAAGAGAAGTTACAACGCAGCTCTCAGTGGCAGGACCGTATCACAGGTACTCAATTGGTGGACAGGCGCATCTGACCATACATGCCAAGATCAACATGGGCATTACTTTCCCATCTGTCGACCCACATGCCGGAAAACTGCCGCAGAAGTTTCTCAACTCCTCCTTCGGGAGCATCAGCTGTTATCTTCATGGACTTTATCTTACACTGTTCACTCTCTCTGAACCAGTTTCCTTGCATGTCCGATTCTTGCATATATTTGAATATTTGGCTACAACCTTCCAAGTCCACATTTGTAAATGACGGTACATGCTGAATCAGCTTTTTCAGAGATAATACAGTCAGTCCGGTGTTATAACGTAGGTTGATGGTGTGGAGTTCTTCACACTTTGAAAGAGATCTGTAAAATAAAGGAATATGAAATTTTAAAAAATGAGGCACAGTTATCATGTAGAATTAGTTGATAACCTCTCACTAACAGTTTTGGTCACAACACACATTTTAGGACCGCTGAGCGCCCACGGGTATTGTGTTTTTCATTCAAAGCCAAGGCATAAAGAGAAAGTGGTTTCCTAGGAGGCTTTAAGGTTGTGGTAAGAGTATCCATTCTCAGTGCTACTACCTACTGTAAATTTTTAAACATGCACGAAATCGCATGGTCACAAAAGTGGGTAGCCAATTGTTTGTTGCACGAGGAACTGATAAACATTATAATTCTGTACCAAGGATAAACCACACATAGCTATAGACTTAGCTATGGACTTAAGTGGTTTATCCTTTAGGGTACAGAATTGTATAATCCGTTGTTTGTGGTGAGGTCGTGGAGAAGAAGTTTTGTAGATCCTGAACTCAGTCTATGACTTACCAACGTGTATTACAAACATTCCAACAATATCTAAATTTTAATCTATGTGTATATAAAAATCAATGTATATGTGCTTGCTTGCTTCCATGTATATATGTATGTATGTTTGTTTGTTCCTTATGCGTTGCTAAACCATTCATCCGATTGCGACGAAACTTTGGGAATTTGAGGTGCGCATGCCCGCGATGGTTTCTATATATAATAGTGAGCTCTGGCGTCATGAAATTATTTCCTACACCATTCATCTGATTGCGATGACACTTTACTGAGTTGTTATGCGCATGCCCACAATGGTTTCTATACATACTGGTGAGCTCTGGCATTATGAAATTTGTATAAAAAAATTGCAATAGGTGGCACGCAAGCTGTTTGAAAACTGAATGTACCGGAAATGAAAAACCGAACGCACGGAATGCGTGAGGGGAAGGCGGGAGGCGGAAGGGGAACGGGACGAATGAGAAAGGACACTCAGGGAGAAATAATTTCTTTTTTGCAATGCATGCTGGGAACTCGTTAGTAATACATCCTCTTTATTGTCTTTATGAGACAAAAATACTTGATGGAAGGCTCAGTTTAGAATAGAAATTTGGTGATTTAAACTGCTGGACCAAGTTTATTCTATTCTTTAAGAAATTGTTTAATTGAATTATACTGACCTTAATATTAGTGTAACATCAGCATCTGTAAGATTACATCTTGATAAATCTATCTCCGATAAGTTGGCGTAGATGCAGTTATCCATAAACGTAGAAATGAATTCTCCATTCATATTCAGTCCTTCCAATCGCAGTGCACAAATTACTTGTGGATCCAAGGATATTAGAATGTTCCTTAAAAAGTTTCGACTGAATGAATTGAGGCTCAAATCAAGCACTTCTAAATTTCCAAAATTAATCGCCTCTTGATTATTTTCTAATGATTGTGAAGTTATATCACAAGCCTTCAAATTCAATGATTTGAATCTAATGTAATGTGAAAGTTTCATTATGTGTCTGAATCCAATATCTCCTAAAGGATTGTAACTAAAGTCTATTTCCAGATGATTTTGTAAGATGTATGAATTTGGTTTCTCAAACAAGAAAATTAAACTCTTCACTCCTTCTGCGTCTATAAAATTTCCACTCAAATCGATAACCTTTATCTGAGATAAAGAAGATAAACATTGCGCTAAATGTTTTAATCCGTCGTTTCCAAGAAAGTTATTGGCTAAATATAGTTGTGTTAGATTTGTTTGATGATTGAGTGATTTAAAAACTGGTTGAATCTCAGCTGGTGATAAACATAGGTTTGGTAATCGGAGGCTGTGGGTCGCTTGGCTGGATTCCAGCATATTTCTAAGATGTTCATCAATATCTGAAAATAAAAACAGTTTATAATTAATAGATATTGACAGAAGTATTATAATGTACGGCTACTGCAACATTGACTGCATCTGCCTCACCTGTTTTAAGTTGTGCGCAGCATTCAATGTATCTCTCTCCGACAGGTGGTAGGTTCCAACTAGTTATGCTGGCCTGTAGTTCTGCAGGTCCTATCACTAAACTCAAGGGATCTTCATCTGCTAAAATAGCTCCATCGCTGGTAAGGAGGTTCAAAGATGGCTGTACACCTTCAATGCTACAACAAATAAAATAAAATTATACCACAACTGAGATATTTAAGAATACTAGAAAATCAAATACGGTACTTGGCAATACGCACTTGTAATATCTCCTAGACACTTCTTTAGAAAGCCAGCCAATGGTTAATGAATCAATTTTGTCCAATGAAACAGGAATTAAGAGTAGTTTGTCCTGGATCCGAACCCTCACTGCTGCAGGAGGTAAGGCAGGTTGTGTTGGAACAAAACCTCCAAATGAAGGAACTCTCGAAAACTTGGAAGGAGAAGTTTGACTAAAAGGATTTGTACTTCTCATTCTATCGAAACTGTTTTGTATGCTTTGTTCAGTGGTTGAATCAGGTTCTTCAATACATTCAGTAAAACTCCTCAGGCTTTTGTTTGAATTGAGGCTTAAATTTGAAGCTGTCTCCACATCACTCCCACAATTATTCTCAAAAGAAGTAGAGTGTACTTTAGCTTTGTCCGTCATCTTTCTCGTAAAGCCCAATTTATTAAGTGTTGCTTGGTGTTTCCATCCTTTCCCTTTTCTCTTTCCTTTGAATAAGTTTTCAGCAGACAAACTTCTGGAAAAGTGTTCAACTCCTTGAGCCATGTGCATGGGAGGAATGTTTTCTCTATGCATTATTTCCTCATCCATGGAATTACTATCACTATCACACAGATCCCCAGGGCGGATGCTATCCAGGAACCCCAAGTTAGTCATGTCAGTTTCAGGAGAAGGCCTTCCGGAAAACGAAGTGGCAAGTCTTGTAAATTCATCATGTTTGCCATGTAAAGATTTAATGGAATCATTTGATTTTCTTTTAATAGTATTCGGAGGATCATCCTGTTTTTTTCTTTTCTTACTGTACGATGGCAGAGTGTCATCTTCTAGCCAATCTTCTCCAACTTCCTCAGACTCCATCAGAGCTCCCTTCTTACGTTTTTCAGTGTCTTTCTGCTTTTCCTGATCACTATCTGTATCAGTAAGTGTGAACCTATTTCTTAATGTTTTCATTGCGTTTTTATAAACTTCTACACCTGAATTATTAAATTTTTTCCTATATTTATTCAAATCATTCTTCTCAATAGAAGAGTTGCTAGATTCATCTTCAATATTGTTTCTATGTTTTGTTTTATGCGTTGATGAAAATGAGTCATCACTATCACAACTATCATGCAATTCAATGTTTCTTCTCAAATTTAAACTTTTTTTTGGGGAAATATTTAATTTAGAATTTCTCGGAGGTAGATTATTAGATTTCAATGGAGATTTCCTTAAAACCTCTCCAATTCTGTCTAGATTTTTATGTAATCTAGCGCAAATAGTTTCGTAGAAAATTTGTTCTGTCGGATTGAGCTCTTCCCTTTTACGCCAAATTCTTAGAAAATCCAATACAGTTTCACCGTGGTCATTTTTAATAGATGGAGAAGCACCGTTATCCAACAGCAGTTCAACAATCTCTAAGAATCCATTACTGGCTGCATCGTGCAAGGGAGTTATTCCTGCAAAAAATAATGATCCAACAAAATTAACTTTTTATTCCTCTTTTATTTTCTTGAAGAAAATTGTTCTTTCACAAAAAAAGTCTTACCGTCACATTGTGTTCCTCCTCTATCATTAACGTGGGCCCCATTCTGGAGAAGTAATTCAACAATATCTTTCTGACCGTGATTGCAAGCCTCGTGCAATGGAAGCCAACCTGCATTGTCTCTCACATTCACTGGATGGCCTTGGGACAATAGTCGAGTGGCCAGCAGTGTGTTACCAGATATACAAGCCTAGAACAAATCAAAAGAACTTGAATCAAACACAAAGTTTAACCCTCTGGCGGCAGGAAGCAAGAAAGGGCATTTCAAGCGCTTGCCTCTCACGCGGGAGCCAACTTTATTTATTTCTAGGTTTGAGTTCTTGCTGTATCGTGTACATGCAGTTACACGATAAAAGAAAATTCTACACATAAAAAATCTCCAATCATAACTGCACATAGCGATGTCTGTCTAAATTTATCCCGAAATTTAATTGTGTATCTTCAGCAAGGCTTTAACAGGTTGCGTGCCGTTGGCGCGCCCTATAGCCGAATAAAAAAAATAAAAAAAACTTTTTGATATGCGATTTTAAATCTTACGTATAAGGAAAATGTATGAAGAACAAGGTCAGAATCGCTTGGGGCATTCTTGTTCTTGACGTAACAGATATAAGAAACACACCTAGCCTCTCGGAATTATTATTTAGAACGGTTTCTCTGACTTTTTAAATGTCACTTCACCCGCGATTTTCAACTGTCAAACTGGGTGCGCCGCGGGTAATAAAAAGATCGATAAACCCATCAATTTGTCAAATAAACGCAAGTAAAGTTGTTTGTATGTGTAGTTTGTTGTTCAAGGAACGTATTTCGGTAAATATTACATACCAGAGCATAAAATTAACCCACAAAATTTACGTCAAAAGTCAAAACATCGCGAAATTTTCGAGTTTCATCCGTAAACACCAAGGTGTTCAACCGGTTAAAGCCAAGGAGACCCCAAGTGGTTCGCTACGTTTGGTGATTTAGCAGGGGTGCCCAGGTTCATGGGGTGAGGTTTGTCTAGGTCTTGGAGGTGGATGACCAGAACACACTGAACCCCAGATTCCTACCCACCCCTTTTACCCTTTTCCTTCCCAGAACTCTCCTCACCTTCCTGTCTTTAAAAAAAACCTCCACACAGCATCCCCAAAGATGACATAGGCCCTGAGGGAAATTATTTTCCTCGGGGCCTCCTGTGTGGAGCTCATGTAAAAAAAAAAAAAAAAAAGACAGTATTTCCCCTTCAGTTGATTTGAATCTCGCATGTCAGTACGAAACATTACAAATTGTGCGCAGTCGCAGTGGAACAAAGGCACCTCAATAGAACAGTGCGCCGATTGTTTTATTCATGCATTTTTTTTATCCGTTACTTTGATTCGATTGTTGAATTCGTTCAAATAATAACACAAATTTTATATTTTACTCATTTATATTATAGTGTACTTGTATAGGTACCTATTAGTACTGTGAACTAAAAAATATTTCATTGAAGAAGAAGATAACACTAATAACCTAAAAGAAAATATGAAAGAGAACAAGACACAGAATAATAGAAAAATACAATGGTCGTAACTGGGACCCAGTTGTACAATTATTGGGTTCTCTGGGAGTATTCAATTGGAAAAAGGAGTAGGAGTAGGATCCGCTTCCCGCAAAGAACCCGAGTTTTAGAGCCCACTCCAGCTGAACCTACACATCGCTAGTCTGTATCATCAATCTATGTTTTTTAAGTATGACCTTTAGGATGGTTTTCTGTGCGATTTCTATATTATCGACAGCCGAGTTTGTTGGTCCTCCACAAGCAATTATTCCATATTCAATTATTGATTGACAAAATGCAAAATATATTGTTTTCATTTGTTTTATATTATAAATGTTTCATGTTATGTTTACGAAAATGTGTGTTTTGTTTTGAGGAATTTATTTGTGGTTGTTTGATAAGATGTGTCCATCTGAGGTTAAAAAAATAAATTGCACTTTAACGGGTAACAGATAGTACTTTGAAGAATAATAAATAAAAAATAAAATAAAATCTTATTATCAAATAAGAAATAGTTTATTGCTCACCTGGTGGAGTTGTGTTTCTCCTTTACTATTTTTTTTAATAGTAAAACCCTTCCCCCTTTTCCTGGCCACCCGGGGCTTGTCATTTTCTTCATTGTCATCATCAGACACATCTAAAAACATCATATACACCATATTTAAAAAAATAATTAAAAAGTATGAGAAAAATGTTCCTAAGTGTCACTTGTAAACTGGAATAGAAAATAAATTATGAATGTATTACCAGTTAAAGTTTCGAGGCAAATTTCATCGCCGATGTTTGGGGTATTGCTGTCATCTTCACTGTCATCGGATGATTCCCCTGATGAAGCAGCGAGGCTTCCCATCGCAAGGAGTTCACTCTCTAACTGCTTAGCTTTATCCTCGTTCTTCATTTCACGGTGGTATTTCATTAACAATCTTATTGCTTTGGCCTCTCTTTTCTCGTCGTATGCCTTTCTTGCCTAAAAATTAACCAAACAAATATGTAGATTAAAAAAAAAAAACTTTATTTGTTTTGGAAAGTTTTAAAAGTCTTTAGGTTTGCCGCAGAGAGCTCTGTTGTAGAATTTTTAAATTTTTTTTAAAAGAAATACAATCATTCCCGGGTTATGAATAACCTAACAATTGTTGAAAATCTCTTACTACCACCCTATAAGCTGAAAATGTTGCTTGTGTTGTGATGGAGGACTTAGCCAGCCGAGGAATCGAACATGCGACGCCCAGGTGGGACCCAAACGCGATGCCAACTCAGCCACTGACCTCTTTTACCTTTACATGCATTATTCATGAGAAAGAAGAAGTATAAACAGAGCTATAGCGGTACACTTATCCTACACAATAATATTTATATGTAATTATGCTAATTTAATCCTGAGTTGGAATAGAATTTTACAAAATTTCTTTTCCAATCCTAAAATCAAACAATTAAAACATAAATATTTAAAAAAAAATACCAACTCTTCTTTTGTTACTGATCTATTTAGATAAAGGAGTGTGTGGCGGGTGGCAGGCAGCTGTGTGGCAGACACAGGGCTTGTTGCGTGGATTATAATTTTATACAAATCCACAATTTTTTTAAGAGATTGATGAAATTTTGCACACTTAGACTTCAAAGCAAGAGGAAAGCCATTGTCTACATTTGATTTTTAAAAACTCTGTGTAAAGCCTGGGCAAAACCAGGGACTTCCGTTAGTCTTCTAATAAAATAGCTGCAATATCATGCAATGTGCAGTATTTTTAATATTGTGTCCTGTGGGTGCAAAATTGTATCTTTCCATGTTAAAACTTTCTAATATAATACATATGTTAATCTGAAGAGACCTGCCAGTGCCAGGTAAGTGAGTTTCTGTGTCTGTTTGTACATGATGAGCTAATGCCTAGCAAGCAATATTTGTACCCCCGAGGTGATTTTTTACAAGAACAATTTTATTTGAATTATATATATAAAAGTTGGTACTTATTACAAATTTATTATCCAAAGCTTGGAACAGACTGCCTCGCACAAAGTTAGGTCACAATCTCAACCAACAGTAATAACTTCATTAGTACAAACCTCTTTCCGAACTTGTTCATAAATCTTTTCCACTTCTTGTTGAGGCGCTCCGGCAAGCCGTGATATTTCAGCAATTTGGATCAAAGTCGTGTACGCTTGATTGGGATCATCCTGTATAATTTCGAATTCTTTTTTCTGATAAACCAGCGAGCTCTTGTAATTTTTGATATCCTGGTATGTTCTGTATAAACTGTAAATAAATAAAAGTGTACATTATTTGAATTATTGCACTGACGTTAAAAGAGATAGACTTGCCGTAATGTAAAATCTGGGCATCATTTTGAAGAGCTGGAGGTAACTTCTGACCATCTTTTTAACACCAGGGGGTTTCGAGAATTCTTTTAATAAACTACAACATCAGTTGTGCAATCACCTCAGAAGAGCGCACATTGAAGTAACCTGACCCTGTGCAGAAAAGTAAAGTTCGCTAGGGTAAGGAAATGGTTTGCAGCACATTTCATTGTGGGTCTTTTCTGCGTAGAATTTAAATTTTATGTTCATTTTTAACCGAACCGTCTACAGATCGGAAAAATGAGTGAGGTGAGTAAATTAAGATTTGTAGAAGTGTCTAACTAAATAGTCCGAACTTTTATTTACCCGATTTGGGATTTGCAGTTAACGTGTTTTAGCAATTTGCAATCTATTGTAAAAAGGACAACTTATTCATAAGCGCATTTATTTTGGAAGTCTAGTTACGGATCGGACAATGAGAGTTGCCTGTATACTGTCAAGATTCATTTAATGACAAATCACTTAACACTCATTAGGCGCACCTCTATTTCTGATGTTAATGCTCGCGCGCTCTACATATGTAGAACACTTTTAATCTAAGTGTTTTTAAAGAAAGTTTTTATATACAGAAAAAAAAAACGATTGTCATGTTTATAAAGGCTTTATTATAAATTAAATCTTAAAATCAAAATTTGAAATCAGACTTCTTGAACTTAAAATCAGACTTCTTGAAAAACCTCAAATTATTTGAAAAAACTTTGGTCCTTTGTCTTCATTTTTTTATTCACTCATGTCCTCCACCTCCATTTCATGATTTTTAGTGCAGTCTGGACATAGAAGAACCTGATGGTCTGGACAAATTCACTTATTACATGTGTAACACTGTTTCCTAGCGGAAAAAAATGTCATGCGAGTGCTCGCGTGCTCTACTATTGTAGAAATTCACTTTTGGCGCATAATTTCTCAGGCATGCAGTTGTGTAGGTCGTCGCAAGGACACTAGTTATGTTTATTATCTATTTGTAGAGGAATTCTGTAAGTGTGTGCGTGAGTGACCTTCAATTCGCTTTCAAATTCTACGAAATGCATGTACGTTCTACAATGGTAGAATGCGCGACTACTGGAGTGTTAAAAGGGAGTCAGCCACACCACCTTTCCCTCACGAGCAGGTGTATTGTTTTCTTATGTCGATGGATTATTGTAATAAAACATTAATCATAGGCAAGATTTCGAGCCCCTTAGTTTAGTTTTGGTTTGGTATTTCCTCTTTATACACAGACACAATTTTGTAAATTTGTATCCATGTTATGAATTATGTTTAGGTACACAAAATAAGAAAAAATTACCTAATGTAGATGGGAACCATTTGTTTTCCAGTGTCACCATTCTTCTCAGCATGCTCCAACATCTTAAGATAATAGTCTATTGCTTTCTGGTAGCTCTCCAATGCACACGCACCATCCCCCAGTTTCTCAAACACTTGCTTCATCTTTTCATGGTCATTGGAATCAGATGTTATCAACAGATCTTCTGTATAACAAATTGCGGCAACTGTAAATGAATTGCACTGAATTTTGTTAAAAAATATTTTCATCGTATACTTGCTTTATTTTCTAAGGTGAATATTGTTTTTACCAGTTTTAAGATTTTTTTCAATTTCTTCTCTCTCAGATGAATCTGGAGTCTTCAGCTTCCAGGCTTTCATAAGAATTGATTTGGCACTATAAAAATCGGACATTTTACATAAGATCCCAGCCTTCAGGGATAATGCTTCACTTTGCTTTGCTATCTGAAAATTAAAATAACAGTGTTCAAGGAAAAAAGTTTCACTCCAAAAGAATCAACAGTAAAATAATTATTTTGAGATATATTACGCAAGAAGTTATAAAGAGCAAGAAGAAAATAAGTTATGGGTTTTCGATGGTTTTGAATTTGGGTGGTTATAAATAAGACATATTAACACCTCAGGATAATATGTTCGCTTTTCAGAAGAACTCATATAGGTCTCGTAGAAATTGTTGTGTCTCCCTTACTATCATAGTGAGAAATATGGTATGAACGGTGTTAGAAAAAGAAAACTCCACGCTTTATATTCAAATCTATCTTTTATTCAAAAGAAGAAAATGTACATCTTTTTGAAACCAAAGTTTCAGATCGTAATTTTAATAAAATTTATGAAGCTTTGGGAATTTTTTATTAATTATTTTTACATGGAACGTCAAAAAAGTGAGGTGACAATAAGGTTTATAACATATATGTCTAATAAAATATGCATGTTTTTTTTTCCTTCACTACTTTTAGTTAGAACAAACTTAAGGTAAGCCATTTTTAAAAGTTTTTTACATTTGCATGCAAAATTTTTATACTTTTTATTTTTTTTAAATAGGCAATTCACCATAAAAGATTATTTCGATTTATAAAATGTGAAAGTGTATTTTAAAACCTTTCAAAAACAGTTTTTAATTTTCAAATACGTTCAGAAATATTCTGTTTACAGTAAAACCCTCTTAAGAAGTTCTCTCTTAAGACGTTTCGTGGCTTAAGAAGTTTGGTTTTTTTGGTCCCTCGGCCCAAAATTGGCCCAATTTTTCCCACGTATAAGGTTTTCCTGCTTAAGAAGTTGGTTTTTTCTGGTCCCTTGGAAAACTTCTTAAGAGGTTTTCACTGTATTTGGTTTTATTATAATTCAAAAATATTTTGACCACCTGATAAAAATGTGGTCGAGACCTGAGGGGTTAATTGCTTGTAGAGGTGGTTTACACAAAAATGGCACTAATAAAAATGATTGAATTGTTACTTTGTTCTCCAAACGTCCAGCAACTTCCAGAGCTAAATTAAAGAGTGACAAAGCTTTGGCATTATCCTTCTGTCTGTGTGCGTGGAGAAATCCCTCTGTTGTATAGCATTGGTACAGAAGGTCGTACAGATCATGGGATTTACAGATGGTGATAGCTTTGTGCAGAAACTCTATGGCGCGATCAAAGGTGCCCAAGTGTTCCAACACCACTCCGATGTTCAGCAGCAGTCTGGCTCGCATGTCCATCAACTCCTGATTGTTGACTTTAGATTTTAACCTGAAACAGTAATTTTTAACAGGACAATGCAAAGAATTTCACGAGACAACTACACCCCGGTTGTTTAATACGTGGCATAGCTACAGCTTCAGCCATTTCTAAAGACATCTCGAAAACAGAGCTTTTAAAAATGGCATTTAAAAGTATTTTTAATTAAAATTTAATTGCAATGGAAATTGCTCAATTGCAGTGGTTCCCAAATAATCGCAAGCGTAACCCCCGGGGTTATGTGAGATTGCTTGAACGAGGTACATTTTAATGTCGCATGCAAACATTAAAATCGCCAAAACATATTTTGTGTCTTTTCGTTATTTGTTTTTGGGGTGTTACGCCGTGTTGCGCTTCCTCCTTCTTTAGCCAATATTTCGGACAGCGTTACAGTGTCCACCATCAAGGCAGATGTCTGGTTTAATGAAATTTGGTTTAATATTTATCAGAAGGGGGATTTTTGCAATGCAGAACTGAAAAATTATTAACATATAAAATTTCACTCCATTCTTTATCTTTATTATTATTAGAATTATATAAATAATATAATACGAGGGTCGATCAATAAGTACCCGTGTTTGAAGACAGATGGCATTGCTGAGGGAAGTCGACTTTACCGTTGTGTACTGCCATCTACCATACCATTCTAAATTTCAGACCGATCCATTGGTTAGTTTTTATTTGGCACCCATTTGTATCACACTTATTTCTCAATAAAATGGAAAATGAGATTTACAGATGGTGATGGGCTGTAAGATGAACCACATCTTACAATCCCATCTTAGACATGTTCCCTTTCACCGTTTCATTTCCCTTTCAGCGTCTGTTCTACCTCCTCCCCCCATTCTTCACCAATCCCTAGTCACGCCCCCACCCCCACTTCAACCAACCATAATACAGTACGTTCACCATTGTTTTGTAATGTCAAGTTAGTATATTTTACCCTGAGAAAGTAAGGGTTGTGCTGAAACCGATAAATAAGAAGAATTGTTTCGTTAATTTATTTATAAGGGATAACCACAAATTTATAGCTACATTCAAAAGTAGAAAATATTATATTTATTTGCGTAACAACTAATGTAGATCATTTAGACTAAGACCTACCCCAAAAAATACAATGCGAGTCTCGACATACTGGTCAAAGGAGAATGGTATCCATAATTAGTAGTGCTGATTGAGGAACAGTAATTTATTATTTCCAGTTTATATATATATAGTTCACGGAAGGATTGTTAAATTGGATTTGTTGTAAGAAATAAGAAATATTGTAGGAATACAAAAATATATGCATGATAAATTCACTACATAATATCAGTAATTTTAGAGATTTTGGTTACCCCTGTTGGCCACGAAAAGGTTAAGAACAAAAATATTCAACTTTATTTACTTTTCACATAAAACCAAACTTTTCATAAAAGCTTTTTCCGCAGCTTTGAGAGGCGTCTTAGCTTCCTCCGTCTCCCCGAGGCTCTGCCCCTGCAGCAGGAAGGCGCGGCCAAGAGTGGCCAAGGCTCGCTGCTCCTCCACTTTGTTCTCCAACTCACGGGCGATGGCTAAAAATGAGTAAATTAAATAACTTTACAAATCAGGCGAATTTAATCTAAATGTGACAAATTAATCTGGACGCAAATATTCATAGTTTTAAGATGGTAGAATGGGTTAAATAGAAACTTGAGGGCGAATAGAAACAAATTAGAGACAATTTCACATGCCTCCCATTTTTCTTAATCGTTATTATTATGTTTTAAATTTTCACCACAATTTGGCAAAATAATATTTGTTTCCTGGTAACATGAAAACTGCTTTAGGCAAGACAGAAGCGCCAAATTTTAAGCATTTTTGTCAAAACAGTTGTTCATGCCCAATTTTGGTCTGCAAAATTTAGTAAATTCCTAATAGTTCCAGTCATTAATTAAGCCTGTGCGTCTCATATTTCCCAAACATATTAATAGAAAACTGATTAAAAGTGAAAGGTAATGTGCATTTCTTTTATTAACTGAAAAATTTGAATTTGTATTTTTACCAATGAATCAAAATGTGGTGATTAAAAGCGCCATAGGGGGTGAATAGAAACGAGATATGTGGTGATTAGAAGAGACGTATGTGGTGACTAGAAACATAAGTAAAATTTACTTATTTTTTTACAATTTGGGAGGCGGATATGGGTACCGCCACCCCAGGAATCATTTTCTGGATAACCAGCACCTCTGCCATAGTGGTTCAACACCCCAAGTGGTTTGCTACATTTGGTGACTTAGCAGGAGTGTCCGTGAGGTTTGTGAGGTTTGTCCGGGACTTGGCGGCGAATGCATCTGCCCGCCATCTGCATGGCAGGCCGGAATGGGAGAGAGTGGTTGAGGGAGTCCCTTTGGACTTCTCCAGCTGTACTCTCTCGGAACATTGCCTTGCACCACAGTAGGAGAGATGGATTCATACGTCCATCACTCCTGGACACACTGACCCCCAGATTCCTACCCATCCCTCATACCCTTTTCCTTCCCAGAACTTCCTCTCCTTGATTTCCTAAAAAGACCCTCTTCATAGCATTCCCAAAGATGACATATACCCTGAAGGTTATTATTTTCCTCAGGACCTCCTGTGTGGAGCTAATGTAAAAAAATATATTATTGTTTCAATAACCCATTACACTAAAAGATGCTATGTAACTACAAGCCTAATCCTCGATCCAGACGTTATCTTTCCCATAAAAAATAAGAGATAGAACAAGCTTTAGAAGACATATAATGAAGAAGAATAATTTGTCATACAGAGAGACTGTTAAAAAATACAACATCAATTATTTCGTACTATATATAGACACGCATGTGCCGAATGGGGCTATCCAGTAGATTAGTTTGATCTTAAAACACTACCTTAATCGCCGACGAAATCCCAAGAAATGGTAATCAGCAGTAAATCACCCGTTTCTCACCAAGAGTTGCAATTACAATAAAAAAAAATTGTAAAATGTGTCACACTATGAAATATTATAGTTCAGTCTGGATAAGGTAAAAAATCCGTTTGAATTTGATGTACGAGGTGCTTCATGGACAGTAATGATAGCTTAGATAAGGACTGTGTGAAGACCTTTGAATTCATGTGGTTATGTATATTATAAATAAAGACGTAAATTTTATCACGTGTTTTCTTTTCAAAAAATAATAAAATAAAACAAATGTTTCTATTAACCCCACTGTGATTGTGAATAGAAACATCAAAGTTTTATCTATATTATTTCATATTATAAGTGAGTAGGAACAAAAAGACTAACTAAAGAAACATTGAGCTTACAGCTTCTGAACTATAAGGTCGAAAAGGTGCTAAACTGTTTTTAATTGCCCCATTCTACAGTATTTGATGATATAAAAAATGATAAAGACAACAGTGTGCACATATTTTTATAAACATGTCTTTTGATTCGCTATTCGGGAATATGATTTTATTGAAATGAAAACAATAATTATTGTTTTAAGTTGATGGCATATACTACAAACCTTTTTATTCATAAACCATTATTACAAATGGAAATATAATTAACATCAATTATATACTCACAAAGATAAATTTCTTCATGCTTCAGAGCTTTTTGAAAGTCAGACAGCAACATGCACATTTCCCCAATCATTCGGTGGGCCCGAGCATTCTCCAGTGCCTGGCCCAACTCATGGTAAATACTTGCACATTCAGAGTACTCGGCGAGGGCACTTTCGTATTTTGTTTTCCCATTGTAAAAGTCACCTAGTTCGAAACATATTTCTCCCAGTTGTTTCCTGTTGCTCCCACTAAGAGCTTTCTTTTTCCTCTTTAGTAATTCTAAAACAAAATTAATACAGTAAAATAATTGCAGAATATATTTTGATTAGTACTTGTCTACGAGATTTCACGTCAGGCATAAATACCAAAAATATACATACTAAAATAACTTTCTCTTCTACCTCTTCACTGTTAAGTAATGTTTAATATAATGAAACTACAACATTCTTTCCACTTAATTTAATATAGTGACATTCTTAATTGTAAGTTCAAGTTCATTTTTCAGGCATAACAGCATGGCAAAACACAATCAAACTATGACACAAAAAACTTTTCTTCTATCTCCTCACTAATTCTTAAATACTGTAAGCATAGTACAGCAATTGCTGAATATAACAACTGGTTTTAAGGGTACAAAAAGCATGCCAAACGCAAGCAAACTTGGATACAAAACAAGAGGGAAGAGACGTTTACAAACATTAAGTGCCTAAAGTAACTTATATTTTTTAACTCATTTTTCATTAACATACTTTGTTCTTCCATCGCCTTGTTAGTTACCGGCAATTATTTATATAAAAATAGCATTGCCACTAACATCTCCGCGTGTAATTAGTAAGATTAACAGCGGTTGACACGGTTGACAGCAAAACTGTAACACTGACGAATCGACATGAATTGACAGCTGAAGTCATAGATAAAATATTATGCATTCGCGCCAACCGAACATAAACAAATCACGCCTAAAACTGCGTAGACAAAATAATGCCATTAGAAAATTACGAATAATAATATACTATGATTGGAGCTATGGTTCGCAATCTCTTGTATCAATAATTGTAAAAGAATAAAGGTAAGAACATAATTGGTTGATGTACGCTATGTAGACGATACATTATATTATCTGTACTAGTAAAATCCATTCATTTTCTATTAAAATAGATGCTTCAGAATCACGCTGGCCTCATGCATTTCAACGTGTGGCCAGTGTGAAGTGTGATTCTGGGGCAAGGTTCGTAGAAAATGCTTAACAAGGTAAACTCATATAGAACGTTTTCGAAAAAAAACTCGTCGGGCTGCTTTCAAAATTTCGAACGGGTGACGTAACTCGAAGTAAAACACTACTACTTGGATTGCAGTTAATTCAAATCTCCCAGTGGCACATGGCCTACGTCACGAATTTTTAGCCGATCACCGCTCTACCCCTCTACAAATTAATAATTATTATCAGGCAGTTTTTTTTTTAAATTAACTCCACACAGGAGGCCCTGAGGAAAATAATTTCCCCTCAGGGCCTATGTCATCCGAGATGCTGTATGGAGGGTCTTTTTGAGTACAGGAAGGAATGAACATTGGTCGTGAAGAGACCATGTTGTAGGTAGGAGGAAACACAGAGGCCGGCAAATCATTCCACAGCCGAGCTGTTGAACACAAGAAAGAGTCGAAGAAGCGGCCCATTCTCATGTGACAAATGTCAACAGTGTATATATTTTGGACACGCGTTTGGCCTGTTTCTCGACTATGTACCGGTGCTGAAAGGATCAATGACCCTTGAACCTCGGAGCATCTTCCATTGAAATACCGATAGAACAAGGGTAGCATTCCCACCCGACGCCTGTACTCTAAAGTAATTTGGTGAATTTATCAAACGGACCGCCCGTTTCTGCAGAGTCGGAGGTATTTTTCAGGTATTTTGATTTTCAGGTATTGGAGCTTCAGATCAGAGGTGGCTGCCAAATTCAACCGTGAGGAGCACTTGTGATTTGTACAGGGTTAGCAGTTGTGCACTATTAAAGTATCTGCGGGCCCTGTACATTTTTTTTTTTTTAAATCATTTATTCCAGATCTCGGGGAGGGTGGTGCAGTCCCACGAGTTCCATATTATACATATATAATAATCAAGTAATGATAACAAGATATAAAAAGGATACATAAAAAAATATTTACATGGTAAAAGAAATTAAAAAGAAAAAAATAATAATAATAAAAAAATAAAATAAAACTTTTTGTTTAATCTACGTCCTCAGGAAGAATATGCCCTATACAGTACACCCAGTTAAGATAAAGGCAATAGTTGCATGAATAGGTGCATCAAAATCCATTACTGTATATATATGAAGGTATGCGCACGAGGCGACGGACACAAGAAAAACTTTTTTGAATTTTAAGAATGGATATCACCGGTACTAAAGTTACTCATGCAGAGGTCCTAAATCGCGTATTTAGTATAAAAATTACTAATAGATTTCATTATGGTGCTCAGTTCGTATCTTGTCTACATATTTTATGATGTTTTCACCCTGAACCTTCACCACTAAATTTGTTGTCAGATGTATTATACACCTAATACATTTACAACATTAATTTTGTAAGTATTTAGATTGATAAAAATTATGGCTACAAAACCAAAAACACAAATTACATACCACTCAAAAAAAATTGGTTTATTGTATTGTGTCAAAAAAATATTAGTTTCAATTTAACCAAAAATATGTTTTTGCTAGAGCAATAGCTACGCTCAGAGCCACTATTGTACAACTCTCTCTGTGGCACCATAAATAATCTTGTAAAACCATTTTGCCATAAAATAAATTAAAAACTAAGCCCTATACGCATGCGCATTTTCTAATAACAAGAAAAGAAAACAATTTTTATGCAAATGGCCGCTGGCGCTTGTCGGCGTTTGGTGTCTTATTAGAGTGTTTATTTCATTCCGTACTCCGCGTATGTTATAAATGTGAAAAATGTGTCTATTGTGAATCAATACGTCGTTATTGTTTATTATAAAGTTGACAGAGTTTATTTTTTTGATATATTGTGTTATGAATTATCACCACAGTGCTTATGAGAAGCTTGAAAGTTCACACAGCTGTTGTACCGTTATATTGTCAGTCAACAATCGCTTCGATCACTCGATTTCACGGTAAGTTTAGATTAAAAAAACTGTCTATTAATATTGTGCACGTCTACCAATTGATGGAAAATAATTTGATGTAGTTAATTTGGTCTACAACAAGAAAATTAAGCGAATGTCAAAAACCAGGGCTCTTTTGATTCTATTGTGTGTTGTTTTAGGGATGCGTTTTTATTTATGATGGTGCTTTTTTATAATAAATAATAATTGTATTACATATATTGATAGCTGTTGTTGGTTTTTATCATTGATCACTATTATTTTGTAATACATTATTAATTCCACTGGGAAATGGATTAAATCTTTTTTGGATTATCTTGTAATCTAGATTTATTATTATTTGGAACGATGTACCTATTGTGTATTATTTTTTTTTCGCGTTTTGAAATTAAGACCAAATTTAACAATCCTTTGATAGCATCAAAAGCTGGATTTTGGCTTTTCTCATATTCCATAAATTAAAAAAGGTGCTGTTTGCACGTAGCGGTGTAGGTAGGTAGGTACCTTGGTACATTTTTAAACAATTTATTGTACCGACCGATCCTTAAAATTTCAAATTTAAAATTGCTATCTCCAGTGCAGTGCGGCATTTTCAACTGATATTATGTTTCCCAAAATAATATGAGCACTATTGAAAATGTAAAAAATATTTTTGATTTACCGCTGACAATAATGTTTTTTTTTAAGGACGGCTAATCTAGGGACCTGTGGACATTGCTGTAGGTGCCCAGTTTCATTTTCATGGCAGGGAGTGAAATCTACAAGTCTATACTTGATGTCTTCATAACTAGTCAACAAAGCATTCTCAACTCGATGCCCATTCTTTTGTCATGCTAGTTGACATAATATATTTCCGTGATTAGACTTGTTAGACCCAGTACTTACCTTCCTAAACTACCCGAGTATCACCCACGCCTTTCCACACTAACATTAAATCGGCATCCCTAAACTAAACCCACCCAGGTCCGGATTTCCGCTAGGGGTCCGGGCCTAGGGCCCCAACGTCGGAGGGTCCCTTGGCCAGGGCCTTTTTTGACAAATATTTCAATAAATTTCCTAGGGCCGCCTCTTAGGAGAAGCCCCAGCTAGGTACCAAAATTGTGCACATTGAAGACACAGGACTTGAAATTTAATATAAAACTAAAGAAATTTTCTGGTGCCTCCATTTCGGAGGGGACCTCACTAAGTACCAAATGGTAACTATACATTGAAGACACAGTCTCGGAAAATAACATATCTATCAAATTTTCCACAGGGCTCCAACCTCGCAGGGGGCCCCGGCTAGGTGCCAAAATGATACACAAAGTATTAAGGATTCGGAAAAAAAAAACACTTAATAAAATTAGTAAATTTTGCATTTGCAATGACGAAGGACTTAGCTAGCAGAGGATTGAACTCACAACGCCTGGGTTAAGTTGATATGAGGTTTCCGTTTTAAACAATACTAAAAGATTACCTTTAAATAAAATACAACATGATTTCCGTTTATATCATTCTTGGGATTCTGACTTAAATAAAAGATTTATAGGTATACAAACATTTATAGGTTTGCCCTCCGAACTAGAAAAGTTTTCGCCTGCGGCGCTTTTTCCGCATCTTTGTGCATACATTTAATAATTATGTATATATACATAGATATAAAGACGACCGGCGTGGTCTAGCGGTAAGGCTCTTGACTCGCAATCCGAAGGTCGCAGGATCGAATCCCGGCGTGGCAAATAAATTTTATCTGATTGATTTGTGTTATTTCACAATTAATTCATTTAAAATAATATATGTATAGTTTATTTGCGGCACGTTGTAAGACCACCACCATTCAGAATTGAAACGTTGCTTGAAATGGCTTTAGCCGTGTTTTGTGACCAGATCTGAATAGCCAGGTACTTCCCCACCTTCCTCTTCCCCATCTTCTTTTCCTTCCCACTACTTTCAGCCTCATAACATACCCGAATTGGGGATGCCATAGTCTCACTGGCTCCAGGCGGGAGCAGTTGGGACTCTTTTGCGGTATTAGGGTACTTAGGTACCCAACCCAAATGGGGATACCCCGAAAAAACTTCGCCTGCGGCGTTTTCCGTTTCTTTATCAGAATTACTAGCTTTTACCCGCGGCTTCGCTCGCATGGTATTAGGGGAAAATTACTGTAGCGCTTGCACTTATCAGTTATCCCCCACCAACAACCTCCCCCCCATCCCTCCACGTTCCCGCATTCCGTACATTCATTCCCGGTATATTCAGCTTTCAAGCAGCTCGCATGCCACCTAAATTTCATAATGCCAGAGCTCACCAGTAGTAAAAAAAAGAATATCCAATTGGGTGCAGTGGTTCGGAAGTTATGCGCGTACAAAATTTTGGAGATTCATAGATAGACATTAACTACGATTTCCCGCAAATATATCAACATCGTTTCCACGGCAACGATTTGTTTTCTGACGTTAGCAATAACTAATAAGATGTTACGTTGGTATTAAGCTACATAATTAAGAAGAAAAAATTCATAAGTGTAATTTTTATTTGACTTTTCCAAATGGAACAAATATTTTCATAAATAAATAATTGTGTAATACGCAATTCCCTTCTCCAGGGCGGGGCGACTCGGTGTGCGTTGGGTCTCTAGGGCCCCCTACGGGAGTCCGGGCCTGAACCCACATCGAAGTGAGATGATACCCGTGGAGTCGGATTCTCAGAAGGACAGAAGAGCGCTCATTTGCACAACCTTTGAGTGTCGCCCTTACCTAGAATCTACCAACTACTATTCACCTTTACCTTACGCGGCCGATGATCTTTCGATAAAAGCCATAAAAAGATACCGCCGCACCACAGGACCTCGAAAATTTAATATTCCAAAATAATTCTTAATAATTACTGTAAACTTAGCTTTTATTTATTTACTTCGTTTGCGGTGAAAAAACAAACGCGAACAATTCTAAAAGCCAATTATAAGAAGTAGTTTATTTGTGGTCTACTAAAATGATACCGAAAATAATACATTTGATTTGGTGATCCGACAATAATTGACGCCTGGAAATATATTTACTATAAAATTATAAATTTTTGTGCACCAATTTCACACGTAAAATCGATTTAAAAAATACCCATAATAAGATAATAATAATAATAATTGGATAATTTGTAGAGCGCCGTTTTTGTGAAAAATCAACTGATGGTATGAATATCAAAAAAAAATATTTACAGTGTCGATTTTTGTGTCGATGGATTATAATATGTTGTGCAGTCTGGAAAAAGTCGGAGTCAACCTCGGAAGAATGGCAAGATCGGTTCCATGCCAACTGAGAATAAAGTCAACTCAACACCTCCTTGAAAAGTCATTAAAAGCTATGAAAAAAATAATTTTAAATTAGCCGATAACCCAAACCTAACGTAACCTATTTAACCAATGTTTTATCATTCTAAATGACTTATCTGAGATGGTTCTGAGTTGGTTTCATTCCGAGTTGTCCGGTCACCGACAAGATCGGTGTATTTCAATATTTAATATTAGATAATGTCAAATGTTTAATATTTGTTATTCTCGGGGTAATTGAGTACCTACCATAGACATCCAAATTATGTACATATTTATGAATGTGGACGAAGAAGATTATGTGCCAGAACAAAGATATCCAGTGGTTAGTAGGGCTTTCTTTGTAGTTTCATTTTTCCTATTATTATTATTATTTCTGTTATATTTCATTGTTGTCATGAAATGCCAAAGGATGATGGCGTTATGTCCTCTCGCTTGCTACTACTGAGACAAAGGGTTGCGATAAACGAGAAGTAACGCTGTTGCAACTACGAGGAAAATTGAAACCGGATTATTTTAGTAGCTCCAGTCAGAATTGCCTTCCCAGATTTTCTTCTGGTTTGTGGATTACAGGGCAAACTGCCAGTAGTTTCCCCGAAGTAGAAGCTCGGATTGTTACTTTTATATCAGAGTTAGAGAAAGTTTAATATTCTAGGGTCCAATATACAACATTTTAGCATCGGTTCTAGTCCGTTGATTCCCACAAGGGGGATAACAGTAATAATTGAAAATTCGCAACTGTGCGTCAGTACCCAACACCGGCGTGCCGTGTTTAAAAATTTTGTGTTGGTATTTTTAAAGCGGAAAAGATTTTTTGGAAAAAAATGGAAAAGTTATCCCGTTTCAAAATAAAATCTGTTTTGTAAAATTACCAGTCGAAAATTGTTGGAAAATCTAAAGAAAACTCGCGAAACGTATGCAAATCGTATTCCGTATACCTATATCTGCGCTATTCGTATGACCGTGTTACGCCATTTATTATTTTATGCAATTCCTTCTTTGAGATTTTTTAATTCACTTACAAATCTACATATTATTAAGGTGATACTTTAAAGAATTCATAATCTTCTCTTTCATAGATGTCGCGAGTTTAATTATTTTAGGGGAAAATGCTTTTTACAAGTTATACTTTAATATATTTAGAAGAATTAATGTTTGCACCCGTGCGTAGGTACTGCATACGCAATGTGAACCTTGATAAAATTTTTAAATTTGATAAAAGTAGTTTTGTCCATAAACAAACTCAAGTCTTTCAAGAAAGGCTAGCAAATGTAAAAACATAGTGTGCAATTCACACGCGGTAGAAGTGAAACCTTCAGAAAACTAAAGTTGATAGGAGTGGGTAGGCTACGAAGCACAGCACAAAGAGGAGATCGATAGGCTACGAAGCACCGCACAAAGAGATCGATTATACTTTCTCATTCACTCGCAGGTTAAATCCTATAAATGTTTGTCTGTTTTTAGTGTCGCTATTTTTCGTATCACCGAGTTTCAAATCGAAACGGTGCTAAAGAAGTTTTCACTTCAAAATTGGATTGAATTACCGATACAAAATATTGTATTTGTTAGCCTTTCTTGAAATATTTAAGTTTGTTTGTGAGCAAAAATTTATTCGCATTCATTCGGGTACGGGCGCAAACAATTGATTCATTATTTTAGAGCATAACTTGTGAAAAGCGTTTTTCCCTAAAATAATTTAACTCGTGCCATCTATGAAAGAGAAGATTATGAATTCTTTTAAATATCACCTTAAACAAATAATGAATAACAACGTTTTGTCAATTCAAATATAACAAACACTCTGTGCCCATGGGGCGTTTTTTCACAAAAAAAGGTGCTGTACAAATTGGTGACCGGACAGCTTTGAATGAAATCAACTCAACACCTCGTTTGAAAAGTTATGAAAAAATATTTAAAAAAATAGTTAATTTGGTTACGTTAAGTTACGGCCTATTTTTCAATTATTTTTTTTCATAGCTTTTAATGATTTTTCAAAGAGTTGGCGTGGATCCGTACAAATTATCCAATTACCAATGAATAGAACTCAATTGAGGCAGTGTTGTCGCACCTTTTTTCTGCTCAGTAGTAGACCAACATAGATCATCGAGTTTTTAGTATAGGGGTGATGGCAATGAATAAATAATAATTCTTTGCGCTAGCTAAATAGCACAATCCGATATCACCGTTTCCTTATCGTGGAATAATTTTTTTTACACAATCGGGAAGAGTGTTTTGGGTCTTGGATGCATCGAAAATCCAGATACTTTCAACCAAAGGTCCTTCTTCAATAATTTAGTACAGCAATCTCAAACCCCTACAGCTGCAAAGCAACCACATAGAGCCGGTATATCAATTGCTTTTCATGTTCGCTACGAGAGAGATTTACGTCCGTCAAGTTGCTTTCTGGTAGGAGCCCTGGCAAGATGAGCCTAGTGATGCCATTACTAAAAAATACCGATTTACCGGCCCTTACAAGATGAATCACCGCTATTCTCAGCGTAGGGACAATGTATCTGGCAACATTTTTCGAGGAAAAGCGGCAAACATGAAGGGTCTTCTTTATACCAAATACTTACTTCGAATTTGAATTCATCAGCACAAAGCACAGATTTCTACTATTTCGCCGTATATTTCCAGTAATTCATTCCCCCGTTTCTAATACTTCTTACTTCTTCATCTTCTTTCTTCTCTATATTGTATCCCAAGTCCCTAGAAGTGTTTCTTTCACACTGACATACAAATTTGTTTCTCGACTTGAGTTGACAAAGAATGTAGGTTTTAAATTAAGTTTCTTTCTAACCCAAAAACCAATAATAAATCATCAGAATTGGAAGCACTTTTCGGTATTCCTGACTCTGCTCGGTCCTCGTGGTTCGTTGGCATTTTGAAACATCGCGAAGACAGTACAGTGTAGGTAAGTACTTAGTTTGTTTTGCAAAGAAAAAGAAACGTTCCCCTATTAAAATCATAGACAAAAAGTATAATACTGGTAATATCTAAGCTTGTGATCTATAAATACAACAATTTATCATCGAATATCAAAATTAAACTAAAAGAACAATTTAAAATTCAGATAATCAGTCATTGGATTCGGATAATGATTTATTGTAACTTAAATAAAATATCGTGAAATTACATCACACTATTCATTATATTTACATAAACTAAAAAAACACACATCCTCTAAAAATATTACATTTTCTTTGTACATACAATTTATCGTTACATTGCTATTATGCGTGCATTTATAATTTAATCTATGTCCGATAATATTGTGTATTATTATATACACTTAAATTAAAACTGCCCCTTGTAGAGCTAATGGATGAGGAAAGGAGTGTAAGGAGAATATATTATGACGCAAATGTGAATGGTAGACGAAGTCAGGGACGCCTGAGGAAGACACGGCACGACCAAGTGAATCAGATACCTGGGTCGGGCGATGTTAAGAGTCAGAATAATAGAAGAGTATGTTTGAGACGATGTATGAATGTGAACGAGCCAAGGAGTGTGTGCCAAGATCGAGTTGTTTGCCTCTTGTCCTCTCTGCCCACCCCTGCGGAAAACGGTGTGATGTTTAGTTAGTTAGCAAATTAAAACAGTAATGTTACCACTACTCCTCATTTCAAACACGGGAATAAATTTCTCAACTGAGATGGGTAGTATTGAAAAAAATCTTTTAAATAGCCTTGAACCATTACATTCTTGTAAAAATCAATTATGATTTTTTTTCGCCTTTATTATTATTATTATTTTTTTTTAATTTTAATGAATACGTGTTTGAATTATAAGTAAGTACCTATGTTAAAATATTACGAGAGAAAAATTATAAAGCAATCAATGTAAGTGCAGTATGTCGGGATTATGCGCTAAGCTCGACATTCCCACCAAGCCGAGCTAAGAGCAACTGATAACCGGGTTTACCTAAGTTTCGTTTCAAGTAAATAAAATTATTTAGGTTTATTTGCACCATCATACACATTACGAGTTTGTCTTTATATTTTCGCCTAAGCCTGGAGTATGTAGATATAAACTGTGGTGTCAGGCTTCGGGTGTGATTTTACCAACATAACCATTTTATCTCTTTATAAATTTCAAAAGCGGATGTATTGTCAAGAAAAATGTTGCTCACGGTTACCGTTCAAAAATTTTCCTATAATTTACGTAAAACTAAGCTAAAAATAGTTTTAGAATTTATATCATCTGATATCTGTTGGCCTTTTTGTATGGAGGTAATAATATATTTTTTTATATGGATGGAGGAATTAGGTAATACTTTTTTTATGGAGACTGTAATAATGTCCATGGAATAGTGGCGTAGTTCATTGAACGGAGTGGTGACGGAATAATAGGAATTTCCCTCATTATCCACAGTCCACAGCATATTCACATAATTCACTAGTATTTGTCTGCACGAAAGCGCCGAGTACTCATTCTGGGGGGAAAAATCTAATTATATTTTTACTGTATTCATAAAATTATTAAGGCATGACAGATTCAACGTGTTCATGTTGATATTCCACTCTAGGCAAGATATTAGGTAAGATTATATTATTTGTGCATAATCATGTGCAATGTACTGGAGATGTTAACGACTTTAAATCTAATCACGTCATCGAGACTTGCCAATCAATAACAGTAATCTAGATATTATCGCAAAAATCCAAAACACCCATTAAAGTTTCGTCCCTAATTAATACTGGGAGCTAGATTTCGAATTAAATCTGGAAGGAACATGTAAACATTGTAAACAAACATACTAGGGTTATTTTTCTTTTTAACCTAATAACTTTTATCACCTGTCACATTACCACTATACCTGTCACATTATCACATTTTGTTTTTACTATAAATGAATTCTCTCTGGATCTCGCAGGGGAAATTGTAGCAAGGGCGGGAAGGAGGCCTAAAATGCCTATTGGGGGTTATAAACATGAGCTGCGTGTATACCTATTTCGAATGACAACCCACGTGACAGAATTAACGTACGACGTAAAAGTTGTAGGAGACAAGTTTTTGAGATTTTTAAAAATATTTTCTTTAACATCATTAAAAATAATAATCGCTGTTACTTGATAGTATACCTTTTGGAGTTTAAAAGTAGTTTTATAATTTATGTCGTCACAAATTTTTTGTAACATTATAGAATATACGCAAGTCGAGGTGGCAGAAGACAACAACTGTGATTTGTATGAAATATACTTTTATCACGAGGAGTTCAACTCTGTAACGTAATTTTTACTACGAAAATATAAACACATTTAAAACGCACACAGTCGATACGTCTTTAGTACAGTAGATTTTAAAGTAATTATAAAATAATAATATTGGTAATTCTGTTGAATTTTTCTCCACTAACTAGGTTAAAAAGAAGAACGACCCACTATCAGAAATCTGAAGAATATGGATTCTGTAAACGCTACGTTATGTATGCTGCTTTATACTTTTGGAACTCTTTATTGGTGTTGGAATTTAATATTACAATACAGTATAGTAAATTATGATTAAATGCATACATACATTCACACACACTTTATCTGAAATGAAATAATACTCCTTCGAACCATTCGTATTTTATTTGTACAATAAGAGTATGTATTGGCTATTAAATCGCCAAGCATGATATTTTTATCGCATCGACAAGGCAGACATTCGTCCTGCTTGCTATGGATCGACGCAAATAAGTTAATCTTATTTATGTCGTGGTTGTTAGTAATAAGACGCACACGGTCGAACGTGTGATAATAGATAATAAGTTCAATAGTTTTGCATATCGTGGAAGTGAAGATAACATTCCTTGGCGTAATGTATTATTGTATCATGTGCCTGCTCGTTCAGGTAAACGACTTCTGGCAATTGATTATTTATGAACCCCCACGAATAATCGAACGCCTATTATATGTATTTTCTGTACAGCTACCTAAGAACATCTTCAATTGTTGGGGATTCGATCACACCTTTCCACGGTCACCTGTTGACTCGACAACGGGCTCGTGTAGGTTTATTATCCACGTGGATTGGTCAGAACTTTATTTTATTGATCCCACCTTTGGAAATGTTCATAAAATGTATCGATACTAGCTACGTAACTATTATTATTACCAAGATTGTGATGTCTCCTGGCTTGAAAAGGATATAAACTATCCTAGTTTTTGATAAGTTACGAATATTTTACACTACTTGTTATTCTGATCCTGTCTTCAACTTGTTAATAAGATACATGGTGCGTTGATAGATACCAGGAAGATAGAAGGACGAATGCTCACAAACTTTTAATATATTTGATGTGTGCCTACAATATAATGTATAAAATATTCAAAACTTTGATTTTAGAGAAACGAATATGTGCAGGGCGTGATGATATGTATTTTTAAAACCTTCCAAACAACGACCGTTAAAACAGAATGGGAAATACTTGAGTATTTTTTTGCCCATTCCCGCTTGTGTTATGTGACTGAAATGAGCAAAGCATAATATCTTACAGCTGCTATTGTCTGCAAAATTTACCCATCTACCGAGATAATTCCACCGGGCCGCGTATTTCCAAACCCTATACCGGTTCAGTCGCGGTACATTTTCAATATCAAAATTTTAATATTAAGAAATAAAATTATAAATTTCTAATATACATATTAGAAAGATTATTTTATCTTGATTCTAGGGCAATTTTTGTTTTTGCAAATATCAAAAATAACCAATATAGAGGGGTATTTAAAATGTAAAATGTCGCTACCGCGACTGGGTTTGGAAATACGTCACCGGGCCGCGTATTTCCAAACCCCTACATCGGTTCAGTCGCGGTACATTTTCAATATCAACATTTTAATATTAAGAAATAAAATAATTAATTTCTAATATACACATTGAAATGATTATTTTATCTAGATTCTAGAACAATTTTAATTTTTGCAAAGTGATAAAAAATAGCCAATATGGAGGTGTATTTACAATATATGGGAATAATATCAAAATGTAAATATTTATAAATAAAATTATTAATTTCTAATACACACATTGGAAAGATTATTTTATCAACATTTTAGAACATTTTTTTTTTGCAAAGTTATCAAAAATAACCAATATAAAGGTGTATTTAAAAATTTAAATGTCGCTACCGCGACTGAATCGGTGTAGGGTTTGGAAATACGCCACCGGGCCTGATTATAATGCACCGGATTCGATTCGCTTCACTACAGAAAAGTCTCGAAATGCTTTTGTAACTTACATTCAAATGTCATTTGACAAGATTTATCAGTAACCAGGCTTATTAAGTCGCCTTAGAAGGCCACTTATCGTCTTTGTTATTTAGGAAAACCTTACAATTTGCCTTCTACCGGTTCGGTCTTCTAATCGTCGTCGCCTTTTGCTTCATTTCTTTGTAGTTAATCTCGAGTGTTGAGTGGTGGCCCTAAGTTGGCGGAGAGAGTGGATATCGGTTTTTAATTTTACCTGGTCGGGTGTTTCACTTTTGACTTGTGCTGAATGAGGTCAGAGCGGAGTCAAGAAGCACTCAGCTAATGGTGTCAAGTTGCCTCGATGGGTCTTATCATTCTAAAGTAACTCGTGCCGAAGCTGGTGGCTGGTTGCTGGTGCTAGCTACCTGGTACATATGCCTCCCCAAGCATATCGCACGATAGATAGCGTCACTCATTTTCATTCCATTTTTTTAATCACCTCTTCCTATGTTTTCTGTTAAATTCGTTAAAATCAATTATAATTTGAATGGTGGGTACCAACTATCCTTTAATATAGGTTGACTTAGAAACATAAGAAAAGTGCATTAATCAACCGGTCATGGCTGAGTGGGCATCGCGCTTGGGTCCCACTCGGGCGTCGCGTGTTCGATTCCTCGGCTGATTAAGTCCTCCATCACGACACAAGCAGCATTTTCTGCTCACAGTTGTGGTAGTTGGAAATTTTCAAACATTGTTGAGTTACTCGTAACCCGGGAATGTTTGCCTTGGTGTAAAAAATGTAAAATGAAATATGAAAATATGGTCGCTTCAAAACAGGAAACTCTAGTGAGAAGGGACTGTGAAATAAAGGAATTTATAGTTTATACCTACATCACGAACAAACTTGCCATTGAACTAATAAAAAAAACGCAAATATAATATTATAAATATAAATCAGCTGGATGCATCGACATTAGGAAGTTATCGACTAATTTCCTTGGCGACGATGCTTTCGAGACTGTTTGAAAAAATCTTATTCGCGCTAGTGAAAGAGAAACTATTTACCCCCGATAACAACTCGGCTTCAAGAGCGCCTCGTCAACCCATACGGCCATTTATGGAGTAAAACAAACAATAGCCTACTACAAAAAAAGAAAAGCCATCGTTGATGGATGTTTTCTTGACCTAAGCAAAGCCTTTGATCTTGTTTCCCATCAATTATTATGAGAAAAACTCCTAAAGCGAGATGTTCCAGCAGCAGTTGTTGGATATGCTGGCTTTTTGGTACGGACAACAGGAAAATCACATTCAATGGGCAGGAAAGGGTAAGGTAAGGGGAGGAGAAGAATGAGGGGACGTTGCCGCTTAAGTAAAATAGGTAACGGTTCCGTACCAACTCAGAATCCAGTCAACACCTCTTCGAAAAGTCATTAATTCTATAAAAAATATGAAAGCCGTAAAAAAACAATTTTAAAATAGCCCTAGCCCTAGCCCTTTACCCTAACCCAACATAACTTATTTAACCAATTTTTTAAATATTTTTTATCATCACTAATGACTTTTCTGAGGAGGTTCTGAGTTGATTTCATTCTGAGTTTCCGGTCACCGTATCTGCATCTACAAAAAACAATTGATTTAATCATCATGAAATCGCTTTATTCGCACCCAGAACGTGATACAATCGATACAATGTAACGATAGTGTCAGCATGCATTTCTATATTTGCAAGTTTATTTTTGTAGCAGTTAGGCCCTTTTCATAAAATCATTTTGATTGGAATTTATTGCTGTTGCGTCTATCAATGTAGTAAAGGTGTGTTCCGTTTGCTAAATCGAGGTGGAAATTTATTTTGTTTAACAACTCGGGGCAGTCAACTTTAGAGTTAATAATTTTATACAGGAGCATCTGATCAGCGAAAAGCCTCCTTTTGAGGAGTTTCGTGTTAGTTATTTAATTGGAACAAACTCAGAAAGAGACATTTAACACACAAAAATGTATTCCGAACGCTCACAACCAAATATATTGAAATATTTCACAACAGAGAGAAAGACACCACACTTACTAATGCTTGGAACCATATTGCGTGTACGCACAAAATAGTTACACCCATATTTACGGGAAAATACCCACTTCGAATACGATATCAGGTATTATTCGTCCAAACATTAGAGAATTTGTTGAAATTAACAAGGTCAAAGAAATGGAGAACAAACTTTCCGTTGACATTTTTAAAAACTCTTATCTTCCCTACATTCCTTTTTACTGTCTCTGGGTTGCTGTGTAAACTGGCTGATTAAAACCCAAACTCATTCCCAACCTCCAAACAGATGCGTACAGCGCCTACCGGTCCAACCGGGACAGAATTATTGCTGGTTAGGCACAATACAAGAAAAACGCATTAATCCGACGTTGAAAGAACAATGTACTAGTTTTTTTTATGTAAGACACATAATATTATAATCTCCTCCGTGGTTTAGTGGCGTGTATAGTACACGCCAAACTTTAATACCGACCTGACGTTGATTCAGAGATCGTCGCAACAGGCGAGTTTAAGGCCCGAAAAGTGGCATGCCTCCCCGCCCGCGCCTTTCTCTGTCGCACTTATGTTTTACGCATCTTATGCATCTTTCGCTAAGAGGAATATAAACGCTAGAAATATTTTGATTCTCGTGCCTTCAAAATTTAAAATCGAGCGTCTGATTTGCACGAGGCAAGTAAGCGAAAAAGTGGTTTTTATTTATTTTTTGCATAATTTTATATGAATGAAAAAAGTTAGAACATTCAAAACCTCAAAAATAGTCTTAGCCATAAAGGGGTATTTTTAAAAAATTGTTTCATATATTGCTTCATAGTTAAGTCATGCAAAAACATTTTTTTTAGTGGTTTACGCTTATATTTTTTGTTATGTAAATAATAATTTTATTGTAATTCCAATACATAGAAAAGCTAGTAAAAGCTTCAATTTATCCGTAGCATATATTTTCATGTTCATAATGTAAACCGATTCGTCGTAAAGATTAATCTAAATAGGATTTCACGTATAGCTTCATCTTATGGCTTGTTCACATTGGTTAGTTAGACGAGTAACGAGTATGCTCACTTGACTGACCAAAATGCAAACTGACTACTAAAGTTATGATGTTCGAACACGTTTAGTTGCTAAAATACTCGCTACTTGACTAAACTACTAGCCTAGTCTGTACGGGCCATTACTGTCATTGAAGTCAGTAAAGGGACTGTTCCTCCGCGAGAATGGATGGTACCAAGTTCATGTAGGCATTTAAGAGGAACGTATGCGTGGCCCATTTCGGCCCGTTTCATATAAATCTTAATTCTGGATTTGAGATCAAAATACCCAACCAAACTGAAAAATTATTTGTGTAATCAAAAGGTTTTTCAAATATCTAGTACGGATGTGAGCTAATTTATTTATTTTTACTTTAAATTATAAGATACAGACCATTAAAGATTTTAATGTTTCATGATTTTAGAGGCAATTTGGGCAATTATTTGTGAGTAAATGAAAAACAATAAAAAAATAATTTTACTTTATTTGTCATAAAAATATGATGAAATATAAAATAAAAATTAATAAGAAAAATCATTTTGATGGGTGTAAAGTTTAGTACAAATTACCTATTTACGGCGGAACAAAAATTTGTCTTTCATTTATTTAAATTACTACCCTAAAAATGCATTTTTAACGGTGTTTTATTTTTTATTTTATAATTCATTGTATTTTTAAAATAAATATAGTAAAAATACTTTTTTAATATTTTTCATTTACTCACAAATAATTGACCGAGTTGCCTCTAGAATCATGAAACACTAATTTTTTTCTAATGTACATCTTATAATTTAAAGCAAAAGTAAATAATGTAGCTCACATCCGTACTAGATATTTGATATACCTTTTGATTACAAAAATAATTTTTCATTTTGTTTGGGTATTCTGATCTCAAATCCAGAATTAAGATTTGTGTGAATCTGACCGAAATGGACGCGCATACGTTCCTCTCGCGTACTGTACTAAGATCTAGGCTGGGTCTAAGGTTTACAGTATCTATAATTTTATAAGTTCGAAGATATATGTTGGCCGTTTTTCTTTGAATAAAAATGTATGACCTTGTTTGTTGATTTAAACTTTAAACCCTACAAAAAAGAAATCACAGCTGTCGGATGAACAAGAAAACACATTTTGCGCTACAAAACATTGCTCGCAATAATTTCGCCTAGATATAAAACTGTGCATTTTAGCTGAAAACCAATAACGCAATCGTGTCACCATTTCTGAAATCGAAAGTACGTACCTACCTACATACATAACGGTAACACATACCTCATATGGTATAAATTATACACACTACATAACACTGTGCGTGTGTAAGTATGTTGTGTGAGAATTAATTTCTTTATACCAATTTGAAACTTTTTTAGTGTTGAAACGTTTTCTAATGCTGCGTGCTTAGCTTTACGATCGATTTACGGCACTTATAATATTATAATATCCATTCTTAATATTACTCTAATAATGGTTATCGACATTGCATTTAATTGGGGGGGGAAATAAAAACTTTCCATTCTAAAATTAGAATCCCAAATTTATGATTATAGCCTCTGATAAATGGACAGAATAAACTTCGATAAAAAAGTTATTTATTGTTTTTTATTAGATGTAAACTAGCAGTTAAAAACCCGCTCCGCAGGTTTTAGCTGCTAGGTCCTGCGGGAAGCTTTTGGTTGGGCTTCGCCCAGTTAGTGTTTGACCATTTTATTCCAATAGGAACTGATTTCAAAAATAGCCTGCACCTCTGATCCACTGTCATCGAGTGATAGTTACCGGTACAAAGTAACCGAGAGAGGCAATGACGTCATAGGTTAATACGTAATATTAAGCTGCACGATACAACTATGTATACCATCAACTTTTCCATATCCGGAAAGATGCATTAATTCTATAAATCCGTAGTACATATATCTAGGGGTGAATTTTCCACATGCGAGCTGCTGACGGAAGTAGCGGCATCTTGTGACAGATTCTTGAATTAAAAATCGAATTACAACTGTAGCTTTGCCCAAAATTTCACAAACACAGATGTTATGTTGGCGCGGCGAGTAAGGCGTGGCCTCAGATATGCCATCTAAGTGGGGTTCTGAAACTCAACCACGCAGATCGAAGGCTATTAATACTGTTTGATAATTATTTTTTTATGATCACAAAATATCACTTTGTCGTTTACACACGTATTCATGTTATATTGCCTTATTAAGTTAATCAGTAGACATGTAGGAATCGATTATTCATAATGTTTCCCATTCTGATAACGAGTCGTAATTTGAACAGGGAAATGACGATGCAAATAATGTTTTAGGCATATCTATAGTTACATACGTGTGCCCTTGTCTTTATTACCACATCCGATTTTTTTTTATTCAAATAAACACATCCGTTGGGTTAATTCACATGCGAATCGCGTCACATCCACGTTCAGACGAAAAACACTCACGCAGATGTGCTTTTGAGATTCTGTTTTGAATTTACATACAAAATTTGCAATTCTTTTGTCACTGTTTATGGAAATGTCTTAGCTTCCTTCGTGTTATTTGCCTTCGTGAAATAACAATATTTTGTGCCTTGAATTATTGATTGCCAGATAAAATGTTTATAGAATGCAAATAATATACATTTATTTTTATGTAATAAAAAATTACCTATATTTGGTCACTTGGAAGGTTTTCCCTGGCTGTACCTTTTAAGCAGTGATTCCCAAAGTGGTCCAGGTGGACCCCTAGGGGTCCACGGGAGACCCACGTAGACCCACGAGACGGGGGTCCACGTAGGCGCGACCTACATGGACCCCCACTTACAACTTGTGGACGCCCATTTATTTATAATAAAGAAATGGGGGTCCACGAACTGGTTTCGTGCACCCCCACTTGCCCCATATACATATCTCATCCAACCCCCCCGTCTCATATCCCATTACGCCCCCTCCATAATAATAGAGCTGGCGTACAGCGCACGTTGTTGTACCAGTTATACTTGAGATCTTAAAACGCCCAGCTAGGCAAGGGGGGGAGGGGGGGCGTAATGGGATATAGGTGTTCTGTACTCGGATGGGAACATACCCATATCCTATCATGCCCCCTCCGTCGTGGCAAATATAATCTCGAATACTGGTCCATTTTGCCCCCGTTTGAAAAGGTCGTAGATCCGGTACTGACAGTTGTGACAGACCACACCTCGCCATTCAATATTCAGTACAATGCGTGTCGAGTTTTGGGAATATGGTATTAATGTACCAGCGGGGGGTCCACCGTGACCAGTAAAATTTTGAAAGTGGTCTACAAGAAAAAAATGTTTGTGAACCTCTGGTTTAAAGTAAGGCAAACTACATGGCTGCCCGATTAGGATGTTTTGAGGGTTCCATGCCAACTCAGGATCAAGTCAACTCAACACCCCTTTGAAAATTCATTAAAAGCTATGAACAAACAAAATTGAAAAACAGCCCATAACGTAACCTATTTAACCAATTTTTTATAAAATTATTTTTATAAAATTTTTATAATTTTTTTTTTCATCACTTTTAATGACTTTTCAAAGGAGGTGTTGAGTTGATTTCATTCTGAGTTGTCCGGTCACCGTTGTGGGGTGAGTCGGAAGGGGTTAATTATGGTGTTGAAGAGGTCTTATTTAAACGGAAACAATGGAGGATAGACGAATACCACGATATTATGAATATGTGGTGATGTGCGAGCTCCGTTGTAACCTCTCTTTACATCCATCGTTCTTGAGATAGTGGGAGAGGTTCCAACGGAGCTATCAGCGGTATGACTTCAGTTAGTTTAGTTAGCAGGGAGGTCCCAGACAGCCAACATCCTGGGACAACAATAGAAGTACCCAACAGCCAGCCCCACCCACGCGACGTAATTTAAATTCGCATTCTACCAAGGGCATTTTGTGATTCCTCTGCATATTTATCAATTAGAAAAGCGTGCACTCCAAGCCTAATCAACCACAAATGCTGCTGTCATCAACAACAAAAGAAGCCTGATTGAATTTATAACTAATAGTCTGAATGGTTGCGTGCGCTCTCGGTGCATGCAACTGCAACTGCCCTTTATATTATACAAAAACATTGTCATTTAAGGCACATAGAGACAACTTAACTACCAATTAAAATCAAGGTAAATCACTTTGATTTTGTTACCCTACTTTTTAGTAATTGCCTCTTTTAAAGTGTGCTGGACGTTTTAGAACTGTTTTTAAAACTCATCCAATTCAGATAAGATTATTATAAGATTATTATTAAGATATTCAGGTTCTCTGAATTGAATTGAAAAACTTACAAGCATGAGACGAGGAAAAAGTTAAACTCCTTTCTCGTAGAAATTGAGAACGCAGAGTCTTTTTGCTATTTTTTATATTAACAGGAAACGTCATGGATTTGTGATTTCTTTTAGAGATGCACAATGTACAATTATATAAATAATGTACCTTATCACGTAACAACCACCTCGCTGAGCACTTCGTGGAAGACGCATTGTTTTCTGTGATATCTGCCATCAGTCAATTTATATCAGTTGCATTAGTTATTGTGTCACAACTCAACATGAATGCACTCTTGGTATAACATGCAGATTGACTTCTCCGTACATAAGAGTGCATTTACATGCATCGGTAATGCAACGCTTCGTCCCACGTTCCCTGTTTCAAGGTGCAGCCGTGCTTTCTCATACCCTGAGAAAATGGACATGTATTTATTACATTGTTATTATTTTACATCGGAACAACTTCTTATGACGAATTCGTTGGATGAGTGAAAATTTCTCCGATACAATTTCTAATCAGTTAAAACTTACGTTTGTCGGACACTTATTATCGGCTGTAATAGAACAGACTGCCTGTTCACCATGAATGAATGGTGGCACGTGAAAGCGATGATAATAAAATGAAAGTAAACCGACTTATATGAACTCTGAAATTAATATTCGCAGATATTATTTTCACTTCCGCATTAAATTTGTGTAATTTTTTACTTGTCTGGTAATTGATTATTTTCCGAATTTACTCGTGTGTGCTGTCATCGTAAACTACCGATGCGTAATGATTTTTTTCAAATGAATAACGCAAACCCCAGTAAAATGGTAAATTTGTATTACTTAATTAATTAGGTCGCTTGCACACGAGATATTTCACTGTTCGACACTGCATGTGTCAGATCTGTCGGCAGCTGCGGTTCGCAAAAACCTGCATCGAGATATTACGTGCGATATCTGATTATGAAAATGCACTCTGATTCAGTTGTTGATTGTAGGTACTCGTTGCTAGCTTGAAGTAATGTGATAGGACCGGCAGAACACAGAAAGCCCCAAGCTACACAAATATTGCCCATATGTAATCATATTTAATGCAATAGCCTACCATTACTACATGCCTATAATAATAATCGACTAGTAAAGTTAATCTGCTCATTAGGTACAACTGTCCATACAAGAAAAGTTGAATAAATACAAAATCTTAAATAGGTAACGATGATAATTAACTAGGCACCTACTTAGTACGTTTTATGATACGTCTGCGTAAATTATCTCTAGCCAAAATTAAGGTTTATATAATTTATAATATTCTGTATTTTAAATATTACATATTATTGTATATATTAAAAAAAAAATTACAAATCGTTTATTTTGTTACATGGACCTCAAACTAAGTACCTTTTCTGGGGTCTCCATTGTTACAAATTATTGTTTTACAGTAGTATTCTTCTATGGTGATTTGAACCTCTAATATAAAAAATAAACAAAGAGTAGATCTTGTGTTACTCCTGTTAGTTGTTGTTGTTTATGGTTCGTGTACCTACCTATAAGTTATACTTTATTTTTCAGCTTGATTTTTTATGAAACTTCTATCTGTTGACTTGATCCAGTGTATTTTATTTGTTTTCGAAAGCTATTATTACAACTTGTTTGTAAGAATGTATTTGAAAATTTCAAAACTGATTTTCTACTGTCCGTACTTTGGAATTTAAAGATTATTTTTTACATTAACTCTACACAGGAAGCCCCGAGGAAAATAATTTGCCCCAAGGCCTATATCATCTTTGGGGTTGCTGCGTGGAGGGTCTTTTGTGGAAAGGAAGGAGTGAACCTGGGCCTTGAAGAGAAAACCCATGTTGTAGGAGGGAGGAAACACAGAGGTCGGCAAATCGTCATTCAATCATTTCGTAGAAACAAAATTGTAAATTCAACAGAATAATTCCTCGAGCACCCTAGAGAAATCTTCCATATGTTCAAACCAGAGCACCCCTATCGAACGCTTCCACATCGCATGAGAATCAATATAAATAATGTACATATTGACTTCATTTTCTCGACCCACCCTATTTTAATGTAGCCTCCCGCGAACAAATATTCCACCCCTGTTCCAGACTTCTTCAAAATGGACTCCATGCCCATTATTTATTTCTGGATTGACACGTGCCACCCTGCACTACATATTCCCATTTAGAAAATGGTTTCTTACCTCCCCCAAAACTTTGCTGATTTCCTACAAATTAGCGGATATTGTTTTTCTTTCTATGTTAACTCCTGAATGTAATATCCTTTATTGCTTTTGAACAACCAAGTTATGTTTCAGAAAATATTCATTTCGTTTACCAAATGTGGAATTTTCCCACGTACCACATTAATTTAATCGTATGCGATTAATTATCTTAATTAAGGTTTATGAAAAAACGATGATCTCCGCTCAACTCGAGTTTAGATCGCCTAAGTAGGATATTATTTTAAAATGTTACATGGGTCGTTCTTCTTTTTAACCTACATAAAGTTGTCTCCACCAGTTAGTGGAGAAAAATTCAACAGAATTAGTAATATTATTATATTATAATTACTTTAAAATCTACTGTATCTACTAAAGACGTAACGACTGTGTGCGTTTTAAAAAAATATGTGTTTATATTTTTGTAGTAAAAATTACGTGACAGAGTTGTAACTCCTCGTGATAGAAGTGTATTGAATACAAATCACAGTTGTCTTCTGCCACCTCGACTTGCGTGTATTCTATAATGTTACAAAAAATGATATGACGAAATAAAATATAAAACTATTTTTAATGATATATAAAATATTTTTAAAAATCTCAAAATCTTGTCTCCTACAATTTTTATGTCGTACGACAATTCTGTCACGTGGGTTGTCATTCGAAATAGGTATACACGCAGCTCGTGTTTGTCATCCCCAATAGGCATTTTAGGCCTCCTTCCCCCTTGATACAATTTTCCCTCTGATATTCAGAGAGATTCATTTATAGTAAAAACCAAATGTGACAGAGTGGTGGAAATGTGACAGAGTGGTAAAAGTTATGTAGGTTAAAAAAAGAACAACCCATATATTTCTTGATTACTTTGTGTGCTAACCCCATTTAGTCGTCACACAAATAGCAAACAATCGATGAAAAGTTTTTTTTTATATGGATCAGCTTTTTGGCAAAATGCCGCGTAGCTAAGCCTAAACAAAGCTGTTGCAGTTCAGGAATGACGATCAATGCTGGATTGAAAATTGAACCTGCTAGCCGGGTTTCCGCAGTGGAGCAAGTAATACTCGTACTTTCCCATGGCGGTTTATCTAGCTCGCGAGGTTATTAGCTTCTCACGCCAGTCTATAAACCAAATATACCTAATATATTATTCCGATCTTTCGACATATTGCAGCTGGAAGACCGAAATCAAAAGTGGTTCGCGGAGCGATATTGCCTCGCCGCCGCTATTTGTTTATCTTATCGATCCAATTGGATATTGTTATATTGGATTATAAATTTCAACGCGATAATATTATTGTGTTTAAACAACCTTTGATGTTTTTAAACACACCCAGAGCTGGGCTTATTATCATTGTCACCCGTTTATTACAATTTGAAAACATTTAGTTAGTTGTGCGTAGATTTAGTTATTACTATTAGTAGTTTGACGTCGAAATATTTGCATTTTGCCTTACAATTTTGGCAGCAATGTACCTATGGGTAAATCGAATCAACGTAATCATATTTTGATAATTTTGATTTGATGTGAAGATATTATAGAACAGACAAATCATATTCTCTGGCAGCCATCAAAACATTAATGCTCTGATTTTGTTTATAGCCACGAGTTGAATGTATTACTTAATTAGCGCGTTCGGATGCTCATTTATTATATTACAATTGGTTCTTAAGGCCCCGTACCCGAGCATGAAAAGAAGAAGATGGAGAGATATGTATTTACGAATGTTGGAGAGAGCGCGCTAATATTTCAAACGATAAAGTGAAGCAAAAATTATGAAAATATTTAATAAAACACGACTCGTTTAGAATAGAGCAAAAATCTCGCGGGGGTTGTCTAAAACAACGTCCAAAGAAACACTGTGAATTTTTTCATACATATAACTTGTTAAATAATAGACAGGCTTGAAAATAAAAATTTTCGGAGCATACTTTGCGATTTTTTTCTATCGAGGTAATTTCATATAATTTGCTTTTTGGCGTGGGGGTTGTATAGATATTATCTTCAAAAATAACATATATTTTTTAAGAGCTTAAAAATTTCAAATGTTCAATCGAGATTGGCAAGAAATCGGTAGAAATTCGGATAGTGCCGCCTTAATTTACAGTTTTTATACATAACATATGGGGGGAGGGAGGGGGTTGTCTGCAAGGATTTTATTCAATTTCTACGGGTTTTCCCATATTTGTTGCTATGGCGTCTTTGACGATCGAACTGTTAGTTATTGGTAATTAGCAATAGCAATAAATTACCCCGGATTTATATATTACTTTAATTCTTTTTACTGAATACCATTTTGTTGTCCTATCCATTGTCTATTAAAATGTTATTATATTTATGACAACATGGATTTTTTTAAAATTATTGATTGATATGTTTTGAAGGTACACATATTTTAGATTGCAATAGGAATAATATTACATTTAACGTACTCTAAATAAACAATATACACATTTTACTATAGAAACGTGTGATAAAATTACAATGGATATAGGAGCGGAGATTTGGCAAGTGATGATTCTAATTTATTATGTGTTATAAAGTTAGGGTCTACTTTTTTGGTTAGGCTAGAATCATTAGAAATAACCCACCTATCTAATTTATATCCTTTACTGCAAGTATGGAGAACTTTAACGTCTCTGTTTTTGTCAAACGACTGTTTGTTTTCTAATAGGTGGGACGCTCTCATTCGACAATTCATCTTCATCATTTCCCCAATTTGTAAAGTGTTCTTTTATGCGGGTTTTGAATGATCTACCAGTTTGTCCTATATAATGTGCTCATTTTTTTTTATTTTTGGTATTTAAATGTTATTGAAGTGACCGATTACTTGAATTTATTATCGTAATTTGATGAAAATACATAGTGCCTTTATATTTTACTTGATTACTTTGTGTATCGTGTGTATGTTTGTCTGAAAAATTATATCAACACGCTTTCTATGCCAGAAATGCTTTATGTACGTAATGCATATTATTATCGTCATTATATCAACGAAATACCATTTTGGTTACATAGTGTTGTAATTATTATTCCGCTCTTTCTGCAGAACGTTCGCATTATGACGGAGCACGGCAGCCGGCAGCTTGACCGAGGTACCCGGGTACACACGGCATGTATAGGAGCAGTTACCTACTGTAGGTGGTGAAATGTATGCAGCAGTGAGAGGCGGTCTATTTTTGGTTTAGCCCCGTGCCACCCCTAACCCCCACCTTCTCCATCTTTCCCTCATAACCACTAAGGGTTGCAGCCGCGCATACGCCAGAACTTTATCTCGTATCCATACTCCATATGTGACGAGGGTTTCGTGTATACATTTCCGGGTAAACTGTGTTGAGCCTCGTCCTATCAAAATATTTAAATTAAACAACGGCGTAATATTTGTTTTTAATTTCAATTCTCATCGTAAACAATAACATCTTAAAGGCCCGTATCCTGCGCCACAATACACATGAACACTAGCTTGAACAGCACCCAAAACATTGAAAATTTGAACACTTCGTGTTCAAAAACCCTGTGTTCAAGCTTTACCACAGCCGACGGAAAACATTCATCTCCCGGGCGAAGGGGGAAGGCTGGCGGGCGGAAATGTGTTCATATTTTTACAAGAGCCGCGCGATGCGGTCATGTATGGAGAATCAAACCGAACAAGTTTTTGAGGTTATGCGCAATGATTGAGCTTAATAATCACTACTTTAAAATATTATGATACCTAAATACAATATAATAAATATATTTGATAATAAAATTATAATATAATAACGAATATTAACAACATTAATATTAATATTATTTTTGAAGTGGGTGAAGCGGGAAGCCTGAAGGCAGGCGGGGCCGGCGGGGGGGAAATAAGTTCATATTTTTACAGGAGCCGTACGGAGCGGTTGGTACCGGAATAAATCGAATGACGTTTGGGGTTATGTCAACCGCGCGAGCCTAATACCTAATTATGACTTTAAATTGCAAATAAATACTGTCGTAATGGATGATTATATCTTTCGTGAACTCACTTGTAAATAAAGTCTATTAATTTATAAATCGATTTCAGAGACACGGAAGAAATTGACCAATTAAAATAGGTATTCTATTCTTTCCCTGATAAATAAATACCTAATAAAAATCTAGTTAGGTAGGTTAGGTCTAAGTTGAAATCTGCGTGTTCTCCTTTATATTTCGTCTACAATATCATCGCAAAATTTCTTAACAGAACTCGACTTTTGACGTTTGAATTTCGAATGCGTAATTAATTACGCATTCGAAATTCAAATACTAACTTTAGGTCATAATAATTGATATTAGTCGGAAATCTTTCCTGGTAAATAAACATCTATTAAAATATCTCTGTTTTCTCCCTGATGTAGCATCTCTTCTTCATCGGAACATATTTTAACATTTATTTAAACGTCAAACGTCAAGTGTTCAGTTGCGTACGCGTGGAAAGGCTACTAGCAAAATTGTCGGACCGCGCGAACTTCACACCTGTTCACACAAATCTTTCAAACCATGTTTCAAAAAACGCAGGAGACGGAAAACAAAGAACGTTTATAGTGGGGTTCAAGCTAGTATTCATGTGTATTGTGGCGCAGGAGTTCCGCCTTAAGATGAACATAATGTTTGGATCGTCCGCAACAAAATAGGCTCAATTTTTTTTAATTAACACTTTTTATAGCGGAATGATGCGGCGTTTAATTCACACTCCTTGTTTGCTTTTGTAATTTACGCAATTTGTATTTAAATTATAGATGTTTGCCTTCCATTAAAACTTAATTCATCTCGTTTTAGTGTTACACTTATTTTGTTGCCTTGTAATATTTGGAACGTGATTTCACATGATAGAATAAAAGATACCAACTTTAATGCAGCGTCACGGCTTATAACTGGGGTCTCTAAATATTCGCTCATTTCGGAACAGCTTCGTAATTAGTATTTGGGCTTGCGCTTAGGTTCTATCGTCTGCCTGTAAGTGATAATATTGCTGATCTGGGCTCTGAAAGAATCCAGTGCAAATTGTGCTGGATGGTGTTTAAATCCATCTATGAAATGGCCCACCTTATGTCTCTGAACTATGCGTCCCGAAAAGCATTCAACTCTTAGATCAACAACATCAGCTATAGGCAGATTGAACCTAAGCACAATACTAAGTTTGGAGATCGTGTTTTGGAGTATCTGGTCCCAATAATAATAATTGGATAATTTGTAGAGCGCCGCTTTTGTGAAAAAATCTCAAGGGCGCTGAAATAAACTCTCCCGGAACTAAGAGGCATAACAATCCCAACAGAATTTAAGTCTAAACTAAAAACTTTCCTTCTTAGGCTCTCGAACCCAAATTAAATATTCCTGCCTGAGAGAATCATTCTTGTATTTATTTATTTTTTACATGAACTCCACACAGGAGGCCCTGAGGAAAATAATTTCCCTCAGGGCCCATGTCATTTTTGAGGATGCTGTGTGGAGAGTTTTTTAAGGAAAGGAAGGAGAGGAGAGTTCTGGGAAGAAAAGGGTTTAAGAGGTGGGTAGGAATCTGGGGTTCAGTGTGTCCTAGTCATCCGCCTCCGAGACCTAGACATACCTCACCCCATGAACCCGGGCACCCCTGCTAAATCATCAAACGTAGCGAACCACTTGGGGTGACCTATGGCAGAGGTGCCTAGAGTTGCCTATAATAATATCTCCTAATAATACTTATTGGATTGACGTATTATATGCCTTACATCTCAATCTGTCTCTTACCAAGGGGCGAATCACATTGAGGAAAATAAAATCTGATCGAATCCTTATACCATTGGAACGTTCATCATAAAATTTTTCTTTTGTTTTTCTACGTTAATTAAAGAACATATTATTTAGTATTATTAAAACATATACCAAGATTAAATAATTGCATTTCCAAAAACATTATGTCCTGCGAGCGAACTGTCTCTAAATTTATCTAATCTAAAAAAAAGTGTTAATCTTAAGTGACTTCCTTGGTAAGTATGGTCGTGCCTGTACAGAATATAAATAAATATTAATATACTTAATATGTACAATTTAACTCAGAATCACGTTCGTTGATCAAATATATGCAATCTGTTAACCATAAGTTGTCGTAATAGTTTGTCTAGTCTGTAATTAGTAATAAGTAATAAGATAAAACACCGCAGAAATATATTATATATTTGTACAACGTCCTTGAGGTGATTTTTCACAAAAAAGGAGCTATACAAATATATAATGTAAATATTATCATTATTATTATCACTTGTGTAGGTTGTCTGTCAGTGATAAGCTGCATCCCGAATTTCTACCGATTTCTTACATATCTCCATTAAACATTTGAAGTTTTAAAGCTCTTTAAAAAATATTTTGTTATTTTTGAAGATAATATCTAAACGTTCCCCACGCCTAAACGCTAATTATATGAAATTCTCTCGATAGAAAAAAATCGCAAAGTATGCTCCGAAAATTATTATAAACACTTCTTTCGTTTCACTTATTTTAGAAGTTGTATGTATGAAAAAATTCAGTGTTTCTTTAAATGCTATTTTAGATGTTCCCCACGAGATATTTGCTCTATTTTAAACGAGTCATGTTTTATTAAACATTCTCACAATTCTCGCTTCAATTTTATCGTTTTAAATATTAGCGCGCTCTCTCCAACATTCGTAATTATATATCTCTCCATCTTCTTCTTTTTGAGCGGGTATACGGCGCCTTAATAAGCTTACCTTCTTGGTCATGATCATGCTTATTGTTTCCTTACTCCGATGTCGTCAAATAAAACCACCTATTGCTTTTCAACGTTTTTTGTTGTGGTTAGGTTTGATCCCTTTTTCTTTATTGTTTTCTTTTGAGATGGTTCACTCAAATTTTTGCTTTTTATTGGAATGCCATGTTATAATGCAGCTTATGCGTTATAGTAATATCGATGTGCCTTCCTATGCCTATTCAGTACTCACCAAACGGTAAACCCAAGACTCCTCCAATTTGCGTCTAGTCACTGTGAAAGGGATCTACTTCTTGCTCTCGAGTTCCACGAACGTGTTTCGGAGTCTCACGAGAAGTAAATCGCTCGCGTAGAACTTTCGAGACATCTTACTACCAATTTCTTGCATAATTTAAACTTATTCATTCACAACACACAATCAATAACTCGGAACTAAGAAAATTAATAAAAGGCAATACAAGCACATGCATCGCGACATAAATGACTAAATTATACACGGTTCCGTCGCGAACAATGTGCTACCAAGAAAATAATGCACACTGCATTGTTCCAATAATTGCCATATTCCTGTGACAAAATTGACAAAATCTATTTTTAATATTTGTATTGTCTTTCGTTTCTGATGTTTCAATTTGTTTTGGTTTCGAATACATCACAGAGCGCGCCTAATTCACAAGCTCTGTTTGAAGTCACATGGTGTGTTCTTTGTCGGTTGATTGCAAAAAGAAAGACCGGTAAATTCCCCGGGGGGCCTCCGTAATGGGACTCTTTTTTTTTCTAAATGATGTACTTCTGCTGCAACAATGGAAATGGGAAATTTTGGGATTATTTGTAAACAAAGCAAAATAAACAAGACAATCTCTCAAATTCAAGCTTGCTAAGGCAATTTCAGTTCGTTGTGTGTCAAGTTGTGCTTTAGGTACATTATACTAAAAAGGCACAGCAACAAAACGTCGTGCAATTTCTACATCAGTGTAGACATAATTCCCTATTAGGGTACCGTATAGATTGAAGATGATGCCTATTCTTTTATTTTTTTGTGCAAAAGTACTTCCTGATACTCGTCCTGGATGGATTATCGTCCTAGAATCATCTGTCTTTTTCGTTTTACAAACTTATTTATATAAATGGTTAGAAGTTACCCATTCTTGGATAGTTTTGACTGTTTTTCGGTAATAATAATAATATTTTGGATGATTTATATAGCGCCGTTTTTGTGAAAAATCATCTCAAGGGCGCTGTACAAACTTACAATAAATTTCTAAAATGTAGAAAAACTACAAACTAGACAAATAATAAAAAACAACTTATGGCTAAAAATTGCATCCACCGGTTTATACTGAAATATATGTACAATGTCTCGACCAATGAACGCGATGCTTCCTAAAAATGTATACAGGACCATACTTACCTGGGAGGTCGCTTGAAATTAACACTGTTTATTGTCTATTGAGAAATTTAGTTAGAGTTCGCACGCAGAGGACATTATTATGAACACTTGTTACATGTATTTAATTCTGGATATATGTATTTTAATATTAGTATATAATACAATCTTTATTGAGTCTATTTTGGAAATCAAAAGCAACATTTTATAGCCAACATTTTAGGTAAGGGGCCATACATAAGTTACGTCACACGAATTTCATGATTTTTTTTACCACCCCCGTTTCTGTCACACGCTGTCACATTTGTGAGACCCCTTCCCCCTAACGTGACACCACACGTTTTGCAATTTTACTAGAAGTGATAAAACTTGGTTTTAAATTAAGCTAATTAACTGCAAATGACGTCGCAAAGCTGACCCCCCCCCCCCGTACGCCTTGTCACACAATGTCACACTTCTCTACACCCCCCCCCCCCCCCTTAAGGTGTGACGTAATTTATGGATGGCCCCTAAAAGGCGTAAAAATAATAAAAAAAATTATACAAATGAGTAAAAAAAAACATATCTTTTTATGATACCTATCATTCCATACGTGTAATGATTCACAGGAAACATGTATTCTTATCTAATGTGCCAAAATTTAAAAAGAATATTTTACCAATTTGGGCTCTAGGCAAACATTGTATTGTACCTTGCCTTTGACCAAAACACAACTGATGTTTTTTTATGAAGTATTTACTAATACTACGTATACATGTTTATCCCATGGAATAAAGAATAACACCAAAATTGCCTTGGGCGTCTTTCGTAATCCAATAACTATAGGCCCAATTTGGGCAAAATTATAAAACTATGTTTCAGCGTGACTACGAAATTCAAATTGAATGGCGATGTACAATTTCAGGCAAGTGAAAGAGGGACAGACTGCGTACTAAACGGTCTAGAACCAAAAAGTACGAAGTCAGTGACATATTTGTTTCCATTCAAATGTGTATGGAAGGCACTTCTAATATGTTATTCTTATTTTATGATTTACTCTCTTCAACCCTCCCTAGGTCCCTAATGGCTTCCGCGACACATGCTTTTGGAATAACTGGCTGGAGGTGTCACTGTATCCGAGGTTCGCGTGCTATATGCCAGATTTCATATTGCCGACTCATTAACCAAAAGTTCCGATCCCATGCCATCATCACTTAACCTCGCCCTGTTTCAGAATTTGCCCTTTTTCAGCCCAAGGGACGAATGCAAATGCAGCTCGACTTTGGATTCCTTCTATCTATTGATGTATTTTTACATTTCGTCTGCGGTAACCGAGGTGGGCATGGGTAAGAAAAGAAACTTTTACAGTTTCATTGTGAAACATGTCAACGCACTTGGATATTTATATTTTACTCTACGAAACTGCTTTATTATACTTATGTGCATCATAACAAGATAATTTATAAAAACAATTACAGTTACGAACGAATACAGTTTATTGTAACTATTTATTTATTTATGTGATATTTAATTAAGACATTTATATACGAGTATGTGATACATTAAATCACCATGCTAGACAGCTGCCCGTTCCATGGTGACTAGCAGAATATAGTTATTTTGTGAAGTATTGTGTAAACATGTGGATTAAATATATAACTCAGAATCATGCAATTTCAACACCCCTTAGAAAAGTTGAAAAAAATAAAAATAGTCCATCACTCCTACCGTAATCTATTAAACTAATTTTTAATATAATTATTATATTACAAATTATTAATTAATATATTACATTTTTGTTATTGTTTTTGGGGTGTTATGCCGTGTTTCGCTACCTCCTTCTTTAGCCAACGTTTCGGACAGCGTTACAGTGTCCATCATCAGGGCAGATGAGTAGATCTCCCTGCCCTACTCATCGCCCTACTCATCTGCCCTGATGATGGACACTGTAACGCTGTCCGAAACGTTGGCTAAAGAAGGAGGTAGCGAAACACGGCATAACACCCCAAAAACAATAACAAAAATACTTTTTGGCCGTGAAAACCTAAAAACATACCAATATATTACATATTTTCATTTAGATTATAAGTGTTATCTTCTTCTTCAATGATATATTACGTTGATGGGAATAACCTTCAAAAGTTTTAAAAAGAGAGTTTTTCTCTTAAAAAATTTAATATAATTTTTCATTACTTTTAATTACTTTTCAACGACGGTGTTGAAGTTGCAAGATTCTGAGTTGTCCGGTCACCATACAATCATGGTGAAAATTGGAAACTTATAGTAGAAAAATTGTTATGAAAATTGGGAAAAAATGTAATAGAAAGTAGAAAATAGAAGAGAGAAAAAGACCTAATAAGGATTCGATCGTGTAAATATTTCTTCTTTCTAGTTTTATGTGTATGCATGCATTCATGCACGTGTAAATACGTGCACATATACACATATACGCATACACCCACACATATACACATATTTGCACACATATACATTCACGCATGTACATACATACATTTACATATTCACTGATATTTAAACAATGTATACACCTATATACGAGTACGAGACAAAGGCTACCAACACTATCACATTCACTCATCAAAAATTTCGTGTTTTTTACAGATTAACTAAACTAAATTGGTATTATGTTACGTTCAAATTGTCATTTCTCAGAAAAGCTCTTCTTATTTGTTTTGCACTGTAAACTTTAAATAAACATAGTTTTCGTAGCGTTTGCACAATTTTATGTCTTTGCGAATATCACCTTACTTTTCGTTTACCCCCCCCCCCCCCCCCCCTCCTTTTGCCATTATTTAGTTATGATCAAAGGGCTACTGGTACCTTGAAATTAAAAAATTCACGTATAAAGAGTACAAGTCAAAACAACAACTTTTCAGGATAGCGATTTTAAACCTATTAACTGCGATTTCTTTTATTGGGTGATTAAATAAAATACACAAAAATGACAAGCTGTTACACAAATAAAAAAAATTGGTGACCATACACATATTAAAATACCAATTAAAAATGTTTTTTTTTTATTATTTCGTTACCATGTGAAGCTTTTGTCCCAGAGTTTGATAAAATGAATTAAAGATTGATGCAATGAACTGAAATATAATTTTATTTTATTTATACTCTTCATACCTAGCACCTAGCTTATTAATTAATAATAATATTAGTAGAATACTAGCTGGGTTACCCGGCTTCGCTCAGGACAACATTCGAGAGTGTTCTCGAATGTTCCACAATTTATTTTATTTATTTATAGCGGACCCGACAGACGTTGTCCTGTACACAACTGTCGGGACAAACTAAAATTAAAATATAATAATATTGAATATTCGATACTGCGATGGTAGCGCAGTCTGCCGGATCCAATGTAAAACATTCCAAAATCAACAACTTAGAAATAAAAAAAAATAATTAAAATAACATTTTCCAGTGGACCAAATTGTGAATCTAAACCATTCTCGAATCCCCTTGAACCCACACAAAAAATTTCATCAAAATCGGTCCAGCCGTTTAGGAGGAGTTCAGTGACATACACACGGACAGAAGAAATATATATATTAAGATTTCCCGAGATATTCGATTTGTAACTACAGAAATATAATCAGCCCGCTACCTAGAAGTTATCATTACCGAGGAATGAACTACACCAATAATTATGCATGTTTATATCTTGTGTATGAAAACCCGTGCATGATTATTAGTTGCGCGATATTCCGCCGAGATTACTTCAACCTTTACATTACGATCTTCATCAGATTATGTCTATTCACCTTTATTCGTGTGTAAACCTTTAGCGTTTACAAAATGCCTCCGCGCAAATGTACGAACAAGATAGATACATCCATAACAAAATGTATTATTATGATCGCAACGCATGACGTTTATTATTGAACAAAATCTTGTTTTACTTTATATGCTATCTCAGTTTGTCAAGTGCGAAGAGCCAAATTGTCAAGGAAACAGCATAACAAATGTACCGGAGAGCCGCATATATGTAATGTACTTGTAAATTCGGTGTACACAATTGTTATTATTGTGAAATCGCGACCTTCAATGCTAGAAAGCATAAACTGACTACACACCGCCTGTGTGCGTCCTTTGCACTCACCCTCCACTTATTAAAATCAGGTCATTTGCATTCGATCTTCTAACTACTTTGTGATGGCATTATTAATGGCATTAAGTGATGATGAAGTCCCCGGCGTTACCTGGTTTTTACGCAGAGTTTTTAGAAATCTGAAGTAGACAGTGAACTTTCCTCTTGCTTTAGATGTCAAGTTTTCAAAATTTCATCGAACTCGGAATAAAACTAGATTTGTATAAAATTCAAATCCGTGCCACCCGCCCGGAGTCTCAGGCCGCCTCAGGGCTTTTTTTTTTTTTTTTACATTAACTCCACACAGGAGGCCTTGAGGAAAATAATTCCCCTCAGGGCCTATGTCATCTGGGATGCTGTGTGGAGGGTCTTTTTGAGGAGAGGAAGGAATGAACATTGGTCTTGAAGAGACCCATGTTGTAGGAGGGAGGAAACACAGATGCCGGCAAATCGTTCCATAGCCGAGCTGTTGAACTCAAGAACGAGTCGAAAAAACGACCCGTTCTCATGTGACAAATGTCAACCGTGTACATATGTTGGGCGCGCGTTTGGCGTGCACAGACGGTTCCATGACAATTCAGAATCATGCAATTTCAAGACCCCTCTGAAAAGTTTTGAAAAAAAAGAAACATGGCTCTTAACCTAACCTATTGTAACCCATTTGACCAATTTTTTAATTAATTTTAATCACCTTCACCGCACAGACACTATTCTTTATATAAATACTAGCTTTTACCCGCGGCTTCGCTCGCATAGAGTAAATTACTGTAGCGCTTGCACTCATCAATTATCCCCCCTCCCCTCCCCCACTCACCCTCCCGCATTCAATACATTCATTTCCGGTACATTCAGTTTTCCAACAGCTCGCTGTCACCTAACTTTCGTAATGCTAGAGCTGCTGCATCATCAAATTTGGTGCAGTCGTTCGGAAGATATACGCGGACAAATATTTCGGAAATTCATTTTTATTTATCTAGATAGATATATTAACTACGATTTCCCGTAAATATATCAACATCGTTTCCACGGCAACGATTTGTTTTCTGACGTTAGCAATAACTCGCTTTTGTTAACGACAGAAAACGTATAATAAATATAATATATTAATATTTATAATTTCATAATGCCAGAGCTTACCATTATATACAGCCTATATTACTGGCATATTGTAGCTTTCTGTTGGTGAAAGAATTTTTAAAATCGGTTTATTGGGTTATGCGTGAAAGCTAAACAAACAAACACACGCAGTTTCGCATTTATAATATTAGTACAGATATAGATAGACGTATAAGCAATAATTTATACCTATTCCTATCCTTATTATAAATAGTAATAGGTATTATATCCTATCGGCTAATTGATTTATTCCGCATGCATTGTCGCGAATTGTGTATTTCTATGCGTCTACTTCCTTGCCTACATTTTGTCACCGGTCACCGCCGCTGTCGGAAATCCGTTCGCATAACTTATCCGCCAGATGAATCTTAAAAGGAAATCCTGGCAATATAAATTAACGTGATTATAATTCTAAGCTTTGTTCTTCGACGTAATTACCTCTAAGAAACCAACAAAGCACGAGTATCGCCGTACAGAGGTTGTATTCATTTTATTAGCCAATAATTCACGCACTGTGGTGTAGGCGTTCAATTCTCTGTGAATTTGGTGATTGATACAGGCAGATGGGCGTATATTTGTTCGCATTTTGTTTATTGGAAATTAGAGCGCGTGATAGCAGAGAGTGCTGAGTGCTAAATGCTGAATATATTGAATTCGCTGTGATTTTGTGGTCTACAAACTAACGCCAACTCGGTAACATTCAGAGTTGATGATGTGTGAATACAATTAGGTACCACTATTATTCATATTTGACCAAAAAAAAACGAATTTCAACAAACACAAAATATCACTAACAGACCACTTAGACACAAGCGTACAAATAAAACAAACAAAAAACCGACGGTAAATACAAGTTTTGGACAAAGACACTATAAATATCATGCTATAAAAGCGTTCAACAGTCTTACACTTGAAAATAAAATTGAGGAAAATAAAAATAAATCCAGACACAAAATTACAAAATGGATTAAAGTACAAAAAAGACAATATTACCGAAATTTCATAACATGAAAGAATAAAACATATGAAAAGAATAACACGCAACACACAAAAACAATTTAAAACACATAATATATGCAGATTTTTTTTTGTTTTGAATTTTACTTTAATTACTTTTATCTTTAGTTTAAATTTATCATAGTTTTATAGTCACCAACATCATATTTTTTTCTTATCAAAATTTCATGTGTATAATTTTTTTTCTTGTATTATAAAATGGGGGCCTCAGTGGGGGTAAGCCACCCAGTGAGGCCAACATTACTGGATTACACTTTGAAATGTAAAATATTGCATCAAATAAATAAATAAATTGCCTCCTTGTTATCATAAAAAATTCTCCAATATGAATAGTTATTTTTACACTGTACCAAAATACTCCTTTTAGAAACATTTTAACGCTTCATACAACGTGGCATTCAAATTATTGTGAATAGAGATACACAAATAGCAACAAAATACCTACCGTCAGTATTAGTGTTATTTGCCACGTGTATTGTGTCCCTTCCTCGGTACCTATTTTATTTGTAACAGCAACAGTGGAAATAAACGCGGTAAGTACTAAATAGGTACCCAGTACCAAATTTCATTACTTTTCGTGTAGGGGAAGGAAGTTTATGGGGGCGCCGTTGTGGGAACGTAATTCCCTCATATATCGATCAGTTATGGCGGTGCGTGGAGCGGCTCCTTGCAGGCTGCCCCCTCCCTCCAGTCCCGCCCCTGGCGCTTCCGGGAAACAATGCCACCCCAATAAAAGCCTATAACACAACTGCATATATTTGTATTTAAATATAAATATAGACCGAGCGAACGACTTCTGCTGGTACTGGTAAATGCCGTTTTGTTTTTAAATTGCTACGGTCCAATTTCATTCCTCACTTTTGTTGAAACTGTAATTTTAACTTGTTTTGATTTGCATATTGTTATGTTGAATGTTTTGCATGTTCGACATTAATGTTATTCAAGTCGACCAGGGCGTTCATTATTCATAAAAATTGAAGAAAGTGGAACATAATGATAATAATATTGATCATGACGCTAAACTGTTGGGGCTGAGCTGAGGCCGAATGCACTGTTTGATATTTGAAGCATCATACGGTAGTCATATTTAATCTACAGAGATATCTAAATATGTATTTACAAAATTGAAACCAGTGTAATGAATGCCAGGCGAAAGCATTGTGGAGAACCTAATAATCTTATGTCGATGTTGAACTCAAATCCATGATAGTGCACGCATGTAATCTGGATATAGGGAATCGCCTTCGGCACCATCGGCACTTAAAAAAACATTCTGGTTGGTGGCAAATAGAGCGATGAAGTTAGTGTTTGCTTGGGAGTAATCAAACAAAACCAGGCTCCCTCATGCTTCCCAGCTGAAGCTCCTAGCTAGCCTTTGTCATGCGCCTTTTGACGTGATGAAATCCCACGGAATGGCTTATTGTTCTCACGCGGTGTTATGCCCTCTTCAACAGGCTTTGGTTTTCCCGTGTTTGTTTCTAGTTCCCCGGATCTCAATTTTTAACTACGCATCTTATTTTTCTGGCATTTCGGCTTGGTAAACATGCGGAAACTATTTGTTTCCTAAATAATACGGAGACCCGTGTAATAATAACCAAGGTCTGAATATAACTGAAAGGGTTTTTAACGAACCTATTCATGGCGTGTATTTCTTTTTGTATTACGTTATATCCATTTCCAGAGTATATTTATTATGGAGTAAGTCTTCTGCCCTCGTTAGAAAGAAATTTCCCAGCTTTACGGTCTAGTATATAATATATATTGTAATGTAAATTAAGTAGGTTCCTACTCTGCGTAATAAATGGAAAATTTTCAAGCTTGTTTAAATAACGATCTTTTCCAGCCAAGAAATTTTTAGCTTCCGATATAAAAATTTCCTCGCCCACTTGGGAGGGCATTAGAATATCTGAGTTCCTCGTCGCGTGGCCGCTGGATACGAATGTGCTTATTAGAGAAAAATAAAATAAGCATTAATTTTGGGAAGAACACGCCCTGGAGTCACCAGGCCACCAGGGGCGCAGTAGGCCAGCGGGGTTGGTCGACTATTGTGACCACGTGGGCACGTGGCTGCCACCAGACCTATCGATCCGCAGCGATTATTTCCGTCCCGGCTAAATTCGCCCCAACACTCACACGCCTCGGTAAATGTTTGAACGGAACTGTTCCATCGGATGCAGGGTTCAGTTCGAATCCAGGGAAATGCACATTTTTATTGGATGCGCTGTGTAATTGTTTCGTCGCAACAATACATAGGTCGTATAGTAGTATACACTGCATTCCGTATGTTGGTTTGTATTCCTGTACCGTGTACCATTTCCTCAGGCTATGGCGTGTGAATATAGCGTCACTAAAAACGTATGCAGTTCTTTTTTATATTACATTTTCTATGTATTACATATCTATATCTACTTAAAAAGATAATCACATTTTTTATCACGTTTAAAATAAAGAACTAAAGTTATGCAAGTAATGGTGAACTTCATATCGTGAGGTAATATTACTTTTGTCTGCCAAATAAGAGTAGAAAATATAAAAAAATGGAACTACATCATTTTTAGGCTGGCAGCACCAATTTACTTGTCAAATATTATTTTAAAGTGCAATGACACTAAAAATACAGAACACTGTATACACATTAAAAAAAACCTTTTTTGGTTCTTAAAAAAATAAATTTAATCGAAGAAGTACTGTTGACATAAATTTGATTAAATTGTGTTGTACAAAGTGATTGGCTTTCATTTAATTTAACATAAATTTGAATTTAACAGTAGGTAGAAAGGAAGAATCATTAATGGTGAGTTTAGTGACACTACTTTTATATCTGAATGAGTTAAATATATTCAGATCTAAAATTAGAGACATGATCTAAAGCCCGGGCAACGCTAGGTACTTAAGCTAATATTAAATAAACGAGAGCAATTTTTAAAGTGTTTTTTTATTTTATTACATGAGCTCCACACAGAAGGCCCCGAGGAAAATAATTTCCCTCAGGGCCTATGTCATCTTTGAGGATGCAAGTGTGCTTTATATGTATTTTATAACAATATCGATTCTTAATTAAGTTAACACAAAATTGCAAAGGTATAATAATAATATTACTATGTATATGCAATTCTAATTTTGAGATCAGTGGCTTCGTATATTGCAAAGAAAACATATTATTTCACATTTATGCCTTTTTAATTTTTAATAAAAAGTAGGTTAGATTATATATTTAGTATTGCCATTTGAACAACGGTGGCGCCCTCCTATGTTTTCTACTTTTATTTGACAAACTGTACAACTAGGTATGTTTTTAGGTTTTCACGGCCAAAAAGTATTTTTGTTATTGTTTTTGGGGTGTTATGCCGTGTTTCGCTACCTCCTTCTTTAGCCAACGTTTCGGACAGCGTTACAGTGTCCATCATCAGGGCAGATGAGTAAATGATATTGGTGAGAGTGTTTACTTATGTGTGTCGAATCGATACCGTGCTGCCAGCTCCATTTCTCTACGAGCTGGTGTCAACAGATGCTAGACAAAAGCAAAAGTTTGAGAGACTCAACCGAGACAAAAAAGGTGATCGAAAACAACTTGATCAGAATAAAGTTGTTATTAATATTTCGAACCTTGAGTTGAGCTCAAACGCGACTTCTGTGCTTGCAAAGGGGATGAATTATGCAGTTGCCCCTAAAAAGATACCTATAGAATCCATCGTATGTGGTGTAGAGACGGCATTACATACAATGATGAAAGTCCACAAAATGACAGAGACGCAAGCAGAGGACATACGTCAAGAGACTTGCCATATTTTGAAAAGGGCAGAAATACCCCGCCCAAACATCACAAAAGGAGAGTTTGCGGCCCTAAAAGAATTGCGCGCCAATGAGGAAATCTTGGTTCTGCCAGCCGACAAAGGCAATGCCACTGTCGTGATTAATACGGTAGACTACATCAAAAAGATGGAAGACCTCCTGTGCGATGCCGGCACCTATAAGAAAATAAAAAACAACCCCACAAACAAGATTGACTTGAAGACAAGGGAACTAGTTAAAGCTTCCAGTATTAGGAAAGAGGATCGATCTGGGCTTTTCGTAAAAGCCTCCAGAACTCCTGCCCTATACGGTCTTCCGAAAATCCACAAAAAGGATATCCCAATGCGACCGATTGTCAGTGCTATTGGTGCACCGACGTACAAACTTTCCCAATACCTATCGAGATTGTTGCAGATGCAAACTGGGAAAACTGAATCTTGGATCAAGGATTCCACAGATCTAATCAGTAAGCTCAAGAAGGTAAAGACTGATGAAAGAGATATCCTTGTCAGTTTTGATGTAGTGTCTCTTTTTACAAATGTTCCTCTAGAAGACTCCATGACTTTGCTCAGGGAGATTTATGAGGATGACATTTGCAAACTTTTTGAACACTGCCTCAAAACAGGTTATTTTGCTTTTCAGGGTGAACTTTTCGAGCAAGTGGAGGGAGTTGCGATGGGCAGTCCATTGTCGCCAGTTCTAGCCAACTTTTTTATGGAGAAGTTTGAAGAAGTGGCACTCGACACAGCTTCGGCTGTTCCTAAAGTATGGTGGCGCTATGTCGATGATGTCTTCGCCATCTGGCCTCACGGAACAGAGAAACTGAACGAATTCCTGGACCATCTCAACTCACTACACAGCAAAATAAAATTCACGATGGAGCTGGAAAATAACCAAAAAGTCCTGCCTTTTCTGGATGTGGAGGTGATGCGAAAACAGGATGGTAGCCTAGGACACACAGTTTATAGGAAACCAACACATACAAATAGGTATCTCCACGCTGATTCGCATCATCACCCCGCTCAGAAGAGAGGTCTCATCCATACTTTGGTAACCCGAGCGACCAGAATATGTGAGGAGCCAAAACTCGGATTAGAACTGACCAAACTCACCGATGCACTGGAGCGTAACGGCTACCCAGCAAAGCAGACAAGGCAAATCATAAGAGCCAAATCAGCACGAAACGAAGACAGGGGTGAACAAGAGTCAAAAGGCTGCGCTTTCCTGCCTTACGTCCATAATGTAACAGACAGAATTGCCAGGCTGTTGAGAAAAGAGAACATCAAGACGGTCTTCGGAACCACGACAAAAATCCAAGACCTACTGAGGTCGGCAAAGACTAAATTTCCTCTGGAAACAGATGGAGTATATAAACTCAGCTGTTCCGGATGTGACAAGGTCTATGTAGGCCAGACAGAGCGGACGATCTCCAAAAGGATTTCGGAACACTTTCGTGCTTGTAAACTTGGCCACCCTGACAAATCGGCAATCGCCGAGCACTTAATCGAAACCGGCCATTACTTTGGATTTGTTCCTGAAGTCCTGGGAAGACCCAAAACTTACAGAGCACGCCTAATTACGGAGGCAATTGAAATCCATAAAAACCCCATCAATATTAACAGAGACGACGGAGCTAAGCTCAATAGTTCTTGGTATCCAGTAATTGACGGCTACACCAAAGCTAAACACAAAAAAACCATGCTGAATGTTTTCTAACACCAGCTCGTAGAGAAATGGAGCTGGCAGCACGGTATCGATTCGACACACATAAGTAAACACTCTCACCAATATCATTTACTCATCTGCCCTGATGATGGACACTGTAACGCTGTCCGAAACGTTGGCTAAAGAAGGAGGTAGCGAAACACGGCATAACACCCCAAAAACAATAACAAAAATGTACAACTAGGTGTCTCCGAAATCAGCGTTTTTGAGTTCACACTAATAGCATAACTCTGTTTCCTCGTCTCGTCTATGAACGCTACGAAAAGAATGCATAGTCGTAAAGTATTAGACTCATCAAGTTAATTGAATATTGATAACGGAAATTTGAATGCTGTAAAGGACAATAAATCCAAAAATGAGTTAAATATATAATTTTCTCCGTTATTTTTCTCTTTCGATCTGCGTCGTCGAAATATTTCTAGGAAAATAAGTGCATCTTTAAAGATGTGTATTTTAAGAGGATTTCTTTTCTGAAAAATTAAAAATAAATTAAATACTGCTGTTAGAAATTTAAAAAAAGTTAAGTATTTTGTAAGGTCAATTCAATGTTATTTTATAATAAAATTTCATAATGGGGTATTTCCACAAACCAGGTATACCGCTAAAAACATGTGGAAGATTTAAAGATTATTTTTCTGAACATGATTATCGCATTCAAAATGTTTAATTTTGATATTTTCATTCATAATTATTGATTTCAAAATACGCGTAAACGGAACGAAACGTAAACGGCCCATAACTGCTCGTACGATTCATGACGTCGCAAGAGTCGCCGTTCCGAGGTTTATCACCGTGTTACTATCAAAAATCTAAACATCCTAGACTTGTTCGGGGTTATGGACGGTTTTATTTCATATTTAAGATGATTGTTTATGATTGTGTTATGTTTCTACAGTTTTATATAATATTGTTCAGTTGTAATGACTGACAGTAGTATTTTTAACGGCGTAATCCGACAACTTGCCTAAAATAGACGCTACAATGAATAACAATAATTTTCTAAGCCCTAAATTTCGGGATTCTAAGACGATATGGTAATGAAAACATTTTTTTTACACAAACTCTCATATTATATACGTTATATACTGGTTTCAATATTTTGACAAAATAGAATTAATTCCGGCCCTTTTCTTGTCTTGATTTAAAATAAATAAAAAATATATTTTTTAAACGTTTATTATAAAATTTATATATACAATTTATATATGCATACATATACATATTAACGCCGGGATTGCTAGTCGAGAGCCTTACCCCTCGACCACGGAGGCAGTCATTATTGTGTAGCTATCCATCTTACGACTGTATACAAAGGTGTTTCCACGTTTAAATTATGAATTTAAATAGTCAATAACGAAAGGTGTTTTTTGTAGCTTAAAATTTAAATCTGAAAAAAAGGCACGGGGGCTCCATCGAAGCCTCCTTCTTCTTCTTCATACTATACTATAGGGCCAATATATACTGCAGATAGTACACAACTGCTGACCCTGTACAAATCGCAAGTCCACCTGTTGAATTTGGCAGCCACCTTTGGTCTAGAGTCCCAAAATATTTGAAAATTCAGAAAGCATAAACGGGCGGTCCGTTCGATAGATTTCCCTCTCTAACAAACGGATTGCAATGTTTAGCGCGCAGGTTTCAGATGGGAATGGTGTCCTTGTTCTAGCGGTATTTCAATAGAAGATGCTCCGAGGACCTAGCGTCATTGAACCCTTCGGCGGTGGTGTCAAACACATTAAACGCACTCCCAACAATTGTACACAGTCGATATTTTTTGTTGCCTTAGAAATGGTCGTTTAAACATCTTATTTTGGGTTTTTCTTGTAGTATTGTAAACATGTCTACCAAACTATACATGTTTTGCAAGTGGGAAAATATAGGATAAATATAAAGATATAATTCGAGCAAACTTGAAGTCAATAAATAACACCAAGTACAACTTACGGACTCACTACAGGCGGCGATCGCATGATGAGAGGCGCCTGTGACGTCACAGAGTGACTGGTGGCAAAACCATCGTTTTGGTGGCATTTTAAAAAGGCGTATTTTAAAACGTTATAGAAAGTTAAATCGTCGTCATAAAAATAAAATAAAAATTCCGTTATCATCGTAATTTTTTGCTTAATTTTTTTCAATAATAAAAAAATAATGTGGAAATACCCCATTAAAGTTCTACAAAAACCGGAGATATGATTTTTGAAAAAATGATCTATTAACATTCTACAGCATTTCAAATTTCCTCGATCGATATGTTTTTTGTGGGTATCTCCGGTATATTCATATGTCTATGGTATCTCCAAAAAACGGTGTCGTTTAATTCTATAATTAAGTAACTCTAGTTACCACAAGTGCTTTTCCGTGTTTCAATTAGGCAACTAGATTTAGCTAGTTGTAACACTTTTAATTGCTTAAGTTTCTTTCATTCCATTTTTATAAATAAACTGGCGAGTTCCCGGCGTGCGTTGCAATGCCAATCCACCTTCCCCGCTTTCCCTCTCCCCTTTACCGCGAACCCCCCTCCCGCGATCCCCGCCCCTCCCTCGTTCATAATATTCAGTCCCGGTACATTCAGATTTTCAAACAGCTCGCAAGCCATCTATTGCAATTTTACAAAATTTCTTACACAAACATTCATTTTTGTTTATGTATTATAAGAAAAATCAATCAAATTTGTACCTAACATAGGTACCTATTCAAAATATTCGATTTTGGTTAGTACCATAAGTGAGTACTTCAATTTTTTTCCCTTCTTGGCTTTTCACTCCACAGGAGTGTTCTTTCTAGCCAGTGAATGATTTTGTAAATAATATTTGTTAATGTAATTTTGGGTTAATATTTACAAATTTGATGTTAAATTCATTAATTTAAAGAGTTGATTAAACAATCGATGGTTTGCATGTCATTCTCAAATAGTGAAAATTTTCACAGTTTCGTAAGAGTTTTTGTAATGATTAAAAAACTTCGGGAGGATGGAAATAAAGTATTTTGAAAGTTTCAAATATTTCCTAAGCTTGATGTAGCAATACATGACAACTCATATACGTATTTATATACCCCCAAGCATATTTTAATTTTTATATATATATATAGATACATTCACATTACCAAAGTATAATTTAAGGGTTCCCAGCACACAAATCTACGATTTAATCATACTTGTCAATATAAATATACAATAACCAATTTATCAGATTGATTACCATCTTATAATTCAATTTCCAAACAAAGCTGATTTCAGAGTTACCTAGTTGTAGCAATTACTCCGCGATATTATAAGTGAGAAGAGATTAAACTTATCCTATTCATTCATGCCTATGTTTACAAAGTGCGCTTGAAAGCAGTAAGTCTATATGTCTGAACGCCCTCATAATAAGATCGATGGGCATATTTCAAAGTTATTTGGTATTTATTTTTAACTTGCGCGAATAAAATAGAAAACGGTGTTTTATCATTTTGCGATAACAGTAGATATGGATTATAAAAAAAACATTCCTCCGCGTCGCGTCGTGAGATAAGAATATTTTTCAGACTAAATAAATAAATAATGTACACATGTCACAACTGTTATGATTGACAAACTGGGATGTTTACCTGCTTTCGGCATTACAAAACCCACCAAAATAATCTGGCCGGTAGCCGATTTAATTTTAAAAAAATCTTACAAAGCAATAATACTTCTGTGGTTTGACATTATTCTAATTCATGCGTCGCTTGCCGGTTTCGGTACCGATCCATAATAAATATAATAACTAGCTGGGTTACCCGGCTTCGCTCAGGACAACATTCAAGAGTGTTCTGGAATGTTCCACAATTTATTTTATTTATTTATAGCGGACCCTACAGACGTTGTCCTGTACACAACTGTCGGGACAAACTAAAATCAAAATAGAATAATATTGAATATTCGATACTGCGATGGTAGCGCAGTCTGCCGGATCCAATGTGAACATTCCAAAATCAACAACTCCTTAGAAATAAAAAATTAATTAAAAGAACATTTTCCAGTGGACCAAATTGTGAATCTAAACCATTCTCAAATCCCCTTGAACCCACACAAAAAATTTCATCAAAATCGGTCCAGCCGTTTAGGAAGAGTTCAGTGACATACACACGGACAGAAGAAACATATATATTAAGATAAACTTTCAAACGTAAATAAATTAGGTATATTTCTTGAATAAAACAAAAAATCAGAGTGTGCAATTCACATGCGGTTGAAATTAAACCTTCAGAAAACTAAAGTCGACAAGAGTAGGGAGACTACGAAGCACCGCACAAAGAGGAGACCGATTGTACTATCTCATTCTCTCGCAGGCTAAATCCTATAGATGTAAGTGTTTGTCTCTTTTTAGAGTGTGTCGCTATTTTTCGTTTCATCGAGTTTCAAATCACGACGGTGCTGAAGAAGTTATCACTTCAAAAATCATTTCATGCTTTCGACTAGATCACGAAAAAGTGTAGGTAAGTGTGTACCCCGTCCATTAAAAACCTCTTGAAAGTATTTACTTCAAGTTTGCTAAATGGAATTGCTTTTTTACGATAAATCATACTTTATATCTGGTTCTTCTAATGATGTTGTTATCGTGACAGCTTTCTTTTGAAAACGCCTCCAGCAGACGACAAAGTCAAGATAATAAAATATATATAATAACCAGATAAGTTGATTTATTGAAATTGAAAAGTAACCACAACAAAAAACTAGAATTTGTCGGTGGACTATTAGATTAAAGACCGTTACGAGTTTCTCGATAATTGAAAGGACAGACTCCATATCGCGTGCGGCTGAATTATATCTGCATCTGAATTATATCTGTTGGAAACCCTAAACAAACCCGCCTAGCGAGCTTCTCAGGAGCCCTTTATCATTATTGCTCTATGGCAGGGTTTCTCAAACTTTTACCCCAACGGAACTCTTCGCAAACCCGTAAATTTTAATGGAACACTTGGCTTCTTTTTAAAATGGACAATTTCTATTAATGTTATTGTTTTTGGGGTGTTATGCCGTGTTTCGCTACCTCCTTCTTGATGGAGGATGATGCTTGATTGCCCTGATGATGGACACTGTAACGCTGTCCGAAACGTTGGCTAAAGAAGGAGGTAGCGAAACACGGCATAACACCCCAAAAACAATAACAAAAATACTTTTTGGCCGTGAAAACCTAAAAACATACCCAATTTCTATTAATATCCATAAATTACGTCACACGAATTTCATGTTTTTTTAACCCCCGTTCCTGTCACATTTGTGAGACCCTCTCCCCCCTAGTGTGACGTCACATATTTTGCAATTTTACATCTAAAAATATTCAAAACACTAGTTAAAATTTTTGTTTTAATAATTTAGATTTTTACACGTGACGTTACAGAGCTGATGACCCCCCCCCCCCCACACCCCTTGTCACACTTCTCTACTCCCCTCCCCCCCTTAAGGTGTGTGTTTTTTGTTTAAATATAAATTCATTAGAATATTTATATTCCATTTTTTTTTGTTTATATATTTATAATACAAACGAAAAAATTAAATACAAGCAAACAAAAAAATGGAATAAATAAAGCACGTAATGACTTTGATGATTCCGAGTCCGTGAATTGCATTTCTTCTTGATATCGGGCACAATATTGGTAAGTTGGATTCTAATATCTGGTGTGGCGTCGAGCCTGTTCCTGCACTTTGATTCCGTTGCAGCATTATTGGAAAATCTCTCTTCGCAGGTTTCTCTCTTCAATAGGTTTTAGAAAACGGAAGTAAAACAATACTAACTTGTTTTGATAAATTGGGGTACTCTTTTGACAAACTCGCCCAGAAATCATTAAATCGTTGCTGGAAGGGTCTGCTACATAAATTAAGAACTACTGGAAAAAATTTATACAAATAATAATTGCTTGTGAATAAATCAGCAGTGTTGCAATATGAATGTGTACATGAAATTCTTCCGGAAATTGTCGCGGAAACCCTGTTCAGGTTCAGCGGAACACTTGGGTTCCGCGGAACACAGTTTGGGAAACCCTGCTCTATGGCAACCACTGAAAAGGCTGCTCTTGCGTGAGTTCACTCTAAGGATTCCAATACTATATATCTCTGTCTACTTGATTATTTTCCAGGAGTGTGACAGGCCACAGGACTACGAACTTAATAAAAACAAGTTCTTTAGACATCAAAAGTTTAATATGTATTTGACTTCTAGTATCTCTCCAAGCAAATTAGCAATTCCGTGATTAGATGTCAACGCTGTATGATTTGAATTGGTTATCTTTTAATACAGTGAGTGATTGATTGACTTGTGTCTTGGTGTACGATAATACCTACACTGGCACCGCCCGTATTGTATGCAATATTCACTTAAAAAGTCATGTCAGTAATTTACCGCGCATCAATCCCGCAACCTCCACGGGCATTGTACAGAGGTAAACCTATGTTTTTCTTTGTACTCGAAAGTTCCAATGGGAGTCAGAAGTCTCGTGATCGGTCAATCGAGAAAAAAGCCCGCATCGCGTTGCTCGTTGCTGCTAATAAAGTAGTTGGCCTGCTGGTTGGTTTGTTGGCTGGATTCAGAATAAAGTTGCGGTGGAGTGACGAACGGCTAGCGTGCTCACATCGAGGCGTTCCGCACGACAATTGAATGGGAAGTTAAGTGAACACTTTCGCAATAGAAAAACGGAAATGCCGTCGTCAAGAGAGTCGAGAGAGTGATGTTCTCTGCACGAAGAAAGGAGATGGCGAGCGGGAAAACGGGAAAACGGGCTCTCGAGCCTGGAACGACACGTTTGCTCTAAATTGCAGTCGTCTATATTTTTTCCATCACAGCAGCCGTACATCTTAATTAATTTACATATATTGTTTATTTATGATATATTGTTTACATCCAAACCCACAAAGAATTGGCAAAAATCATGAATGCAAGAATTCATGATTCAGAGTATGATGGTGGGTTTCCGGGAGGCATGGGTGGTCTCCTGGCATAATGATAATATACGCAATTATAATTGACTTCGAGGTTGCGGTTTTGATTCCCGCTGTAACGCAAAATTTATATTGACTCATTTTTTTCATTCATCGTTGCTACTTTGAGTTTAATGAACCTTTCAAAAATGACAAAAGCTTTTTTTTTACATCTGGGATGTGTGTGGAGAGTCTTTTTGAGGATAGGAAGGAATGAACATTGGTCTTGAAGAAACCCATGTTGTAGGAAGGAGAAAACACAGAGGCCGGCAAATCGTTCCACAGCCGAGCTGTTGAACATAAGTCGAAGAAGCGACCCGTTCTCACGTGACAAATGTCAACCATGTACATATGTTGGGTACGCGTTTGGCGTGTTTCCCAACTATGCACCGGTGCCGAAGGGATCAATGACGCTAGTTCCTCGGAGCATCTTTCATTGAAATACCGGTAGAACAAGGATAGCATTCCCACCCGACGCCTGTGCTCTAAAGATTGCAATCCGTTTGTTAAGTTAGGAGAATCTATCAAACGAACCGCCCGTTTATGCACAGAGTCAAGGGTTTTTTCAGGTATTTTGGAGCTCCAGACCAGAGGTGGCTGCCAAATTCAACCGTGGGGCGCACTTGTGATTTGTACAAGGTTAGCAGTTGTGTACTGTTAAAGTATCTACGGGCCCTGTACTACAGTACGCCCAGTTTTTGAGAGGCTAACTTAACTTAAGGTCTCGATGGAGCCCACATATTTGAGCTTGTCACTTTGAGTACAACACACATATTTGAATTACACCAAGCATGTCAATGGAGGATCTGTTCGGAAGATTGCTTCCGTTGAAGTAGACTAGATAGGCTACATTAGATAATTGATTAATAGTCCCGTTAAATGTGATCAAAGTCTGCCTAGCTAACTAAGGATGGGTTGTTTCAAAAAATTTGACGATTTCGTCAAATATTTGAAGTTAATTTTCACGTTCTGTGTAAGTTCAATTCAAGTTCTGTGATGATTTCACTTTTGTGAAGTAGCTGGTCTATGATGATAAAAAAACAGAACTCGAAAAGAACTTACACAGAACCCGAAAATCAACTTCAAATATTTGATGAACTCATCAAATTTTTTGAAACAACCCGTCCTAAGTCTTAACGTTGATTTCGGGCTTTTCAGTAAGTATCGCCAAAATATCATTAAGTTGCCACGGGAGTCTTCTTGTCATAATTGAGCCGCCATTAGTTGTAATATCTGTCATGACAGTACTTAGCCGAATCCAAGTTACCTGGTTTGGACCGCCCTTAAAAGCTAATTACGGGCTGTTGGCTGTCACGGTGTCACTTGTCATTGTCCGTGGGTACTGTCACAAACCATGTTGGTAGTCCATTAGTCTCAGCGCTTCATTCTTCGCCCAACAATAACTTATCTAACAATTTAATCATAGAAATTATAATACGTGCATCCCTATGATTAACTAATTATATTGTATGAAGCATGTAGATGCAGATAATTTCCTTGTATTGTGCACGCCTGTAAAATATTGTTAATATAATGTGGTAATATAATTATACAATCCACACAAATTATCACAATATAATTCAAATTGTAAATTAACTTATCTTGCCTTCCCGTATTGTGTGAGCAAAACAATAAACTCGATAAGGTACGTATTTACGAACTAATAACCGGATTGATAACCTGCATTTTATTAAAATTTAATGAAAAAGCGCATACCTAACGATTTTTTTTATGTCTCGAAGTCTTTAGTTCTGGTTATTACTTAACCCGTCTAATCACAGAAGCCCAAGTTGTCCCTAAACATCAAACGCCGCTATAATAACAGGAGACCCAGATTGTCCCAGAGTAACCGTGCATATCTCTCTTCCTGTCATGCAAACATTTGTGATTTCTTTTATGTTAGAAAGCGAAAGAAATAATGCTTCTAATTGGCTTAGAAAAATATGAGTTATGTTCAGATATTTTACAAACCCGATCATAAGTAACGGTTTTATTTTGCGCCAATTTGTGACGTAACACACATTTATTTTTAAAATAAAATTGTATGAATGTGATAAAAAGTGAAGTGACAGTTTTATTACAATTTTTTTTAAGAAAAGGAATCTGTTTTGAAAATTTTAAGTTTATTATTCTATTTTAAGTACTTTAAGTTGAATATTCATAGGTATGTATTTTTAAGCCAATTTACATTTCTTATATCAAAATTTTAATATTAAGAAACAAAAAATGTTGATTTCTGATAAACACGTAGGAAAGATTATTTTATCTAGATTTTAGAACAACTTTTGTTTTTGCAAAAGGGTTAAAAAATAACCAATAAAAAGGAACATTTAAAATGCATGGGAAGAACCGAGAATTTTTGCATGCAAACAACAACCTTGACAGGAAAAAGCTTACAGATATTATTTTCGTATTATTCGAAGGGTTAGATTATTTTGAAATGAAGAGTGACGTCGCGCATTTCCGGGTAGTACGAGAATAATTTCCTTCGTAACCACCTAATCGACATCTCAATTTCTAATCATTCTTCTGGAACACGTCAATCGTCGATTTCTCCACAATATTGATCCAAAGAAAGTAAACATTTTAAAGTAGGAGTACATAAAGGGCCGAGGGAGCGCCTAAAAGCAAACATGTGCCTCGCATAAACAACAAAAGTTATCATGAAAGTTTATGCAGTGCTGGCAGAAGAAAAACTTGTGTCCTAGTTAATGCCAGCTTTCTGAATAGCCCTACAAATAGCTGCGCCAGTGGGAGATCTTTACGGAACCCTTTTTTACGACATTTTTACGGTCTTCTACACATTTTCCTACTTTATTATAATGGTGCAGGATCATTTTGTATTAAAATTCTGATGTGTTACATGTTTATTATTCTACAAAATTTCATATTGAGTTCATGTTTATTTATACACCATTATTATGTTTAGTTTGTGGGTTATTCTAGAACAGAAAGCAGATTGTTTCCGATATTACAAGAAATTAATATCTTCTTAATGGTTCCATGCCGCCAACTCAGAATCAACTCAACAAAACTCTTTGAAAAATCATTAAAGCCTATGAAAAAAAAATAATTGAAAAATAATCCATGAACTAACTTAACGTAACCTATTTAACAATTGTGTTGATTTGAGTTCGTTCGAGTTGTCCGGTCATCCTACAGTACTTACTTTTTCTAACGACCAAGTACAAAATTATTTTTTTCTTTTGGTGTATCATTATTTCTGACCTCTTTCTTTTAATATCAGCGAATAATAACGGCATTTGTCAAACACATTATTATTTCACCAAAAAACAACAGTTTTGTGAAGAATGGTGGTCAGTCGTGACATGTGAACGTCGAGTTTATTCGAATGAAGAGCCGAGACATAATACGTCCAATTCAATTCTAAAAACCTGGGTATTATTGATCTACTCCAATGAAATTGAAACCTTACTGCATTTATTGTTTGTTCTTACATCATATTAATAATAAACGTTCCAATAAAATATTACAATATTGTACTGTCTTTTCTCGTGTGTTTGACTTTATTTATTGAATCGAACCCGCAACCACTGACTAGAAATCAAATGCGCAGGCTATGGAGGTAATAATAATAATATTTGGATGATTTGTATAGCGCCGTTTTTATGAAAAATCACCCTAAGGGCGCTAAAAGTAGTCAGTTTGCATACGAAATCGACACCGAGGGATCCGGGCGTCTGATTTCTTAGGTAATCGTAATGATTTATAAACCGATCTAACTTTTTAAATATGACGTTTTACCTTCCTACTGAATTTGTTTCACCAATTAATTTAATATTTATAGGTACTGTCAAGAGTGTCGATGTACGTTCCATCCAAATTAACAATAAATACCTTTCTATAATATAATCCGTACGTAGTTTTGTTCTGATGCAGAAAACAACTTTCACCTCGCTGCACAATCCAAAAATACATTCATGTTTTCTGAAAAATTTGTGCAAGGTTCGTGTTAAATCGAATAATTCTCATCTTATACAATGTCTAGTTAACCCACGACCGATCGTGTAATCATTAATAATTATTACAAGCGGGGTTCACGATGTTCGGCCAATGTATCAAATGAGTTTTTCAATGCGCTTTGAACCGTAAAAATTGATCGCTCTTAAATTTCTATGAAGTGAACAGTGAACAGCCATCTGCTGACATCAATCACTCCATTCATTCGGCATAAAGTAGACTATTCGTGGGAAAAGTTAAATGATATGTAAATTTATCCACGTCAATCAACCCAATGGTTGATTATTTATGATTAGTATTTCCATTTCCTTCAAAATAAAAACTAACCTGTTACTTTACCATAATTATATTATAAAATCTTTTTCCAAAAAAACGAGTTGACAGTATCTACACAGATTTTTCAAAAGCTTTCGACAAAATATCACATAAATTATTACTTAGTAAACTGTATGCATTAGGACTGAGAGGCAAGTTGTTGGATTGGTTCTCAAGTTACTTGTCTAACCGAATCTCATTTGTAAAAATTAAACATTCTAAATCTAAGTTATTTTATGCAACTAGTGGTCTACCGCAAGGGAGTCATCTCGGCCCCATTCTTTTCTTTATATTCATAAATGATATCATTAGTTGTTTCGACTATGTAGAAGTTCTGCTTTTTGCCGACGACATCAAATTATTATTATAAGAAATATCTAAGTGACTGGCCTAATCCTACAGTTAAACATCGACAAATTACACAATTGTTGTATCGCTAACAATTTATTCCTCAATATCGATAAATGTAAGTCACTAACATTTTGTCGAACAGACCCCGCTATCTTTCAAATACACAATAGATAACAAAATCTTAGAAAAAGTCAAAGAAATTAGGGTTCTTGGAGTTATGTTTGACACCCAATAAAATCCTATTAATCACATACAACAAATAACCAACGAAAGCATGAAGACACTAGGTTTTATAATCAGAACAAATTAAGTCTTTGATTCGTTGGAAGTTATAAAAATCGTATATTTGTCACTAATACGCAGCTTGCTGGAATACGATTCCATAGGGTAGTCCTCATATTATCAATTTAATATACGAAATATTGAACGAGTGCAGCACAAGTTTTACAATTTATTACAATTACAGTTTTTATAATTATTCAAGTTACACTTACCTATTCAACACATTAACTATACATTTTTATTAAATACACTTAAAATGCATTCCCTAGAATTTCTGTGCCACCTGCAATTTAAAATCTTTCTCTTTTCTTGTAATGCATTATTTTTACTTAAATTTATCATACCATTCGTATGATGTTTATTTCTTCAAGTTTATCTTCTTTTTTTTAAATTTAAAAACTACTGTGTCTCTGTATTATAAACTTGTCGTGTAGAAGCCCGTCAGGGCGTTGAAAATGAATAAATAATAAACGGGTAATTTATAATTTAAATTTACACCCGTCAAAATGATTTATATTATTAATTTAAATTTTAAATTTCATCATATTTTTGTAATAAATATGGTAAAATGTAATATTCATATGTCTATGGTAAAATATATTTTTTTTGTGTTTTATATTTACTCACAACGTTGCCTCTAAAATCATGAAACATGAAAATCTTTAATGGCCTATATTTTATAATTTAAAGCAAAAATAAATAAAATAAAAAAGTAGCTCTATATCCGTACTAGGTATTTGATAAAACTTTCATTACAAAAATGATTTTTCACTTTTGTTGGGTATTTTGATCTCAAATCCAAAATTAAGATTCGTATGAAACGGGCCGCGAGAACGTTCCTGTCAAACGCAGAATACAAGTAAAAGCCCCAAGTTCCCAGACGCAGTGAGACTACGGCATCCCTAATAAATTGACCATTTTCGTGAGGCAGACACGAAGTAGGAGAGCGGAATAGAATGGTTGAGAAGTACCTTGCTTTTCAGATCCGGCTACTAAACATACAGAACAAACTAACCAAATTCTATCTAAATCTGTTATAAGACAAGTTTCGATTCAGTCTCTTACCTGAAATTAATAATATGTAAAAGCACTTATAAATTAGAACGAGTAAATATTTATTTTAACTTCCCGGGGGTTTTAACCCGCAACATCTAAGACCAGATTAAATCTCTAGAACACATCAACAGCCGTAACTAATAATAACATCCTATTGTTTTAGTTGTGCAAAACAACAAAGAAATTTGCTTTCAATAAGATTTATCTATCCTCTCAAAAGTTTCCTAACAACAAGAGTGTTTAAAAATAGATTTCCTGAAAGTAACCTAGTTCAGAGATTCGACAAATGATAAGAACTCTAGAACCCACAAATTCTGAGAGTTTAAAATGTTTTAGCCTTATTTATAAATAAAGTCTATCACGAGGTCCGGATGAAGCATTGACATTCTAATAAGTAATAAGATAATATGTATTATGTGACCGTTATGAATAATAAATACTTCGCGGGTGACTGCAGCCATCACATTATCACCGCATACTTTCTCTTTTATGGGTTTATGTTTTTAATGTTAGGTTTTCCTTGCTCATTTTATTATTTTTAATTACAAACCATTATTATTTCTTTACAATCACTATTAAATTAACACATTGACATAAAACTTGTGTCAATATGATTGTAATTTCGATTGTATGCCATACTTGAGATGTTTAATTTCTTAATTAATTGCGGTATATTTTTTTTATCATAACGTTTTCAAATATGCAAATAGTATTTTATTTAAAAATCATTTCAGTAATATTTTTAGAATCATTTATTGATATTAAAATAGCTAAATTTAGAGGTCAGCGATACTTGCAGGCCACCCAGTGTGATAATATTAATTTGTACCATCTGTACGTTTATAAGTTTGCTATTTTAAACCGTTATGTGAAAACCTGGCTTGGAATAATGTTTGTTGTTGATTCACTAGCGAGCTCTAAGGAAGCTTTTCATGTAGTAATTGTATTTGGTTTACTAAAGTTATTTTGAGATTATAATTAACTATCTGTTTCTAACAGTAAAAACTCGAACGGGGAACCTAACTGGCTTCATCAATTAATGTGCACCGCTTTTTTCTATCTGTAGTTTCTTAAAACCTTTACCTTTCTTAAGTACGTAGGTAACTAGGAACATAAAAGCATTTTTTCGAGTGAAGCAATTTCTTTGGGGTGTGACATTATACATATATTAAACTAGCGATTTTCCGGCATGCCACATAATAAGGATATTGTTTCTCCCTGCATGTCCTTTCCTATTCCCCTCCATGTCCTGTTCCCTCTCCACTTTCCCCGCCTTCCCTCACCCCTCTCCCGCTCCCCCGTCCTGCCAGCCCAACACCCGCGTTCCCTATATTCAGTCCCACTACATTTAATTTTCAATTAGCTCGCATGCCAACTATTACAATTTTTTTTATTTAAATTTTAATTTTTCATATATTACAAATATTCATTTTTGTATATTATTGGAAGAACCAATCAAATTTGGAACCTAACACGGGTACCCATTTAAAAGGCCTATAATTCGCACTTACTTAGTACTTCCAGTAAATTCATTAATTTAAAGAGTTGATTAAACAATCGATGGTTTGGAAAATGTCATTCTCAAATCGTGACATTTTTGACAGTTTCGCAAGAGTTTTTGTAATGATTAAAAAACTTTTCAGATTTATGGTCATGTGGTTGTAATAATCCAGAAACCTTCGCGGGGGTGGAAAGAAAATATTTTGAAAGTTTCAAAAATTTCCTATGCTTAATATAGCAATACATATACAATACAACTCACTTATATACATGTTTATAAGTATGCATATTTTGATTTTTATATGTAATACACCACTTTTTATAAATTAATAGCCAACCAATTGCTCAAGCTTCGTCGGGGCTTATTATATCAGCTGTTAGTTAATATGAAACTAATAAACGATCATGTTCACGTGGTGCATTATAAAGTGTGTTTTTTCAGTTAACTTAAAACATTATTTTTTTTTTTTTCTTTTAAGTTTTCTTTATTCATTGAATTGTTGGTTACATAAATTTTAGATTTTTTCGACCACCATGCTAGGCACATGCTCGTGTTGTATAAATATAATATATTTATAAAGCATTTCGTCCATGAGGAGAAAATATGAAACCAATCACCGTATTTTTAACGGTTTTGTCTTCATTTCACAAAGAACAACTCGGGCGAAGCCGGGTTACTATTAGTTTTTAATAACCGCTCTATATGATATAACAGTAGTGACAATTCATGTCAAATTAAATAATACGAACGTCAAACAACTTTTAACTGAGTGCAAACATTGTTTACAAAGTGCTTCAGACAGCTTTCAGTTTTTATACCGCTGTAAAACAGAAGATTCCTGCCATTTTATCTGTAAATAATTAAATGTGTTTTTTTTCTTAATCCTGTACTTGTACCCACATATTATTTTCAAATTTAATTCGTTACTTTCTGTGATCAAAGTTGTTCGTCCGTACGTCTATGTATATTTGTATCAGTTCTAGGTAAATAATACAATGATTCCTTTACGAAACTGTAAATAATAAATATTAAGTTCCACGATAATGTACATATAATTTGATATATATAATCCTAGTTCACTATCTCAGCATTATTTCTGAAGCTTGACGTTTTCTAGGAGGCCGAATGGTCTGGCATGATTTATAACGAGATTATATTCCCGGGATGTACTTTCCCTCGGCAGACCCTTTCATCGTGACATGGGACGTGAACACGGTACCAGAATAGGGACAGACTAGGAACTAGACTAAACGTAGTGATCAGTCATGTTATATCACGCTTACACAATAATGGTTCACTGCATCAATCCATTCATTATCTAAATATATTTTTTATCTAAAAATATTTTTATCTAAATATATTTTTTTTTGAGAAATGAAACGTAAACCCATTTTAGTATGGTCTTCCAGTAAAATTGTGCTTATTTTATAATATGCACGACTTCACCCATTTAGATTTTTTTTAAATGTAATTGAACTTATATTTCATAGCTACGTAACTAATTTATTTATTTTATGGCTTTTACTTTTGCTTTACTATTTATTACGCAGTATATCGTTTTTCAAGATTACAATGAAAATAAAGAGTTGACAAAATTCATGTAACTTAAAATATAGGTTTTACACAAACTATAAGAGTTGACACATAATATAGAATGTAAGGACGGGTTGTTTCAAAAAATTTGATGGATTCATCAAATATTTGAAGTTAATTTTCACGTTCTGTGTAAGTTCTATTCAAGTTCTGTGATTATTTCAGTTTTGTGAAGCAACTGTCCTGTAATGAAATAATAACAGAACTTGAATAGAACTTACACAGAACGTGAAAATCAACTTCAAATATTTGATGAATCCATCAAATTTTTTGAAACAACCCGTCCTAAGTGAACTAAAGAAAAATAATTTGCCAATGTTCTTCAAATCAACAATAATATTAATAAAAAAATTTAAAATTGGTATACACAATAGTTTATGAAATATGTAGAAATACCTACATAGTTTGCACATACGGCATTAGAAGTTTGCCAAGTTCAAATTATTGTCAAATACATCCGTATTACCAAGACTATGTATTCAATGTATTGGGAATGCAAACTATATTTGGAATGAGATGTATGTATGTATGTATATAAAATGTTAATGTTTGTCTAGTTCGTGTAGGGTGTAGGTACAAGTTAATTTATTAATGCAGGAGTTTACAACAGTCCAATTTAGAGTTTAATAATTTTAATAAAAAGGTATGGTCGAATATTTTTCGTCTGCTTTTTAAAGTTGGAATAAAATATTCATTAATGATGGGTAATTTATGTCTTAAAGGGAAGTTTAAATTTACGAAAGGTAGGAATTTTTCTTTGAATTCTTTCAACATTATGAATACGAATTTTGTATAAGGGCGACTTGACTATAGAGTTGTGCTCTATTGTACTTCTAACAACGGATGTTTACAGCAGTTTTTACGATTTGTAACGATTCAAAGTTTTTAATTGTTATTAATATAAATCTTAATATTTTCATACCTACTCTTATTTACAGTTTGTTGAATGTGGGCCGTGAAGTCTAGTTTCTTAACCAGTATTATGTCAAGATCTCGAATTTCCGTTACTCTTCCTTTCTATTAATTATGACAATCAATGACACTTATGAAATTCAATTGATTAAATTTTATTTTTTTCAATATTTAATGCTTTATTTTATTTTTTACAGGTTCGCTGCAGCTGAATGAAACATTGGATGACGTTGATCGTACGCTGCATGCAGGTAAATACATAATATTTTAATACACGCAAACAAACGATAACAATCGTTACCTCATTGAAAAAAGCTAGTAGCTCTGCCAAGTGGCTAAAAAAGACGCGAAGGGAAGGAAAGGAAGGAAGCAAAGTGTCTAGTTATTCCCAAGTGTCTTTTCTTTTTTGGCTCTCGTTTGCTCCCAGACCCGTCTCGACAAGGCGTTGCCCTCCCAAGTCCCGAGTTACCAGATTTGCTTGCCCTTGAAAATCGACCCAAGTCGCGAGGAACCGCCACAGCAGAACGCGGCCTTATACGGAAAACGATATTGCCAAATACGTAACTGCGGCGTTTTATGATGACTACTACCACGGGCTTTCGCTCGCCTAATAATTTATGTGTTCCCGTCGTCGACGCCGCACTAAATTTGTTAACGTGGTGTAAACAACCGCGCCTCCAGCTTATCGAGTTCATAACACAATGACAGTGTTTATTGGCCATTCGTTTGAATATTTCATTGTTACGCTTTCACCCTAAATTATCTCAGGCCCAGTTGTTTAGCAAAAATTAAAATGTAACATTGTCATCAATCATGTTTCGCTACGTTTGGCGATTTAGCAGTGGTGCCCGGGTTCATGGGGTTTGAGGTTTGTCTAGGTCTTGGAGGCGGATGACCAGGACGCACTGAACCCACCTCAAACCCTTTTCCTTCCCAGAACTCTCCTCCCCTTCCCCTCCTTAAAAAAACCCTCCACACAGCATCCCCAAAGATGGCATAGGCCTTGAGGGAAATTATTTTCCTCAAGGCCTCCTGTGTGGAGCTCATGTAAAAAAAAATAGCTATTCAACGCCATTTAGGTTTTTTGACGATTGAATGAAACGTCCTCGTTAGATACCGATTCTAGGTGCGTTTCAGCTTTTTATCAAGTTGTAATAAGCTGACAAGTTTAACCCTTTGATTAGTGAGTTATTTTTTTGCCATTTACATCGTGGGAGTGAGTTATTTTTAAAAATTTTCTTAATTTTGCTACCAAGTAAATTAATTATCGTCCTACCTTTTTTTACTACAAAGTTAATTTCGGAGGTTTTTTTATTAACTATAACCTTTCTTGTTGCATTATAAATTATAGTTGGACAAATTCAGCGGTTCTCAACATTTTACATATAATTTTTTTTTAATAAAGTACGGCCGCACGTATGCGGCGATACTCTATCTGGATCGTCCGATTGCTCCTCAAAGGGTTAACAACATGATAACTGTCCTTTTTGCTGATCACAACTTTTTCAAAAGCTAAAACGGACTTAGAATTTGCATTTAACGGGAACCTGTCTACTGTCAAAAAAAATGGCGTTGAATGACCATTTGATGACTTTGTCATACACGAACACTTCAAAACAAATGAACCTAAGATTTTTCTTGTAGGTAAATAAATAAATGGTCAACTTTCTATAACGCCGCCGCGCATCGTTTACTGGTACAATCACCTCAAGGGCGCTAAAATTGGCTTAGGTATTAGGTAAATAAAATAATGCACAGGTTGGCCATAATTTTACTGTCACACTACGCTGTAAGCTCAAAGCGTTTTGGGCGTGGCCTTCATTGCTCGTCATGCAATCCCATACAGACCTGTCACACCAACACCTCTGCCATAGGTCACCCCAAGTGGTTCGCTACGTTTGGTGATTTAGCAGGGGTGCCCGGGTTCATGGGGTGAGGTTTGTCTAGGTCTTGGAGGCGGATGACCAGGACACACAGAACCCCAGATTCCTACCCACCCCTTAAACCCTTTTCCTTCTCAGAACTCTCCTCCACGTCCTTTCCTAAAAAAACCCTCCACACAGCATCCCCAAAGTTGACATTGGCCTTGAGGGAGATTATTTTTCTCAGGGCCTCCTGTGTGGAGCTCATGTAAAAAAAAATATATATATTATAAGTGTGTGCGTTGCGATGATGATACGCCGAGATCTGCTAGCCAAGCGATATTTGAAAATGATGCTCTTGCCGTAGGGAGAGGAAGATTGTAGCTTCGGGTGACACTACATAATATATAATCTGTGTAGGTCACGCCCAAAAAACGCTTGATGCATAGGTACGGTATGGCGTGGTCACGAAGCCGAACTTTAGGTCCCCACATCAAAAACTCTCGCAATTTGAGCTCTAGTGTCATAAAATTTGCATTGTTTTCTTTTTCATTTCTAGGTCTGCGAATTTATTTTAACATTTCTCAATTAGAAAAAAAGATTGTTGAAACTCAGACAAAAGCCGTGTATTAATCGCTAAGTCCAATAATAAATCATTGCTATCTTAACTCATAAAAATGAATGTTTCTTTGTTTGTCTTTTGTCCCTTTCTTTGTTTGCTCTAAACCGTTCATCCGATTGCGACGAAACTTTGGTGATTTGATGTGCACTTGCCCGCGATCGTATATATGCAATAGTGAGCTCTGGCGTTATGAAAGTATTTCCTATACTATTCATCCAATTGCGATGAAACTTTAGTGAGTTGTTATGCACACGTTCTTGAAAATTCTTATATATGTTGGTGAGCTCTGGCATTATTTATTTATTTATTTATTTATTTATTTAAAATTCAAAATTATGAAATTTGTAAAAAGAAATTACAATAGGTGGTGAGTTGTCTGAAAAATGCGTATATTTTTAAGGAGGGAGGGGGGCGGGAATCCGGAAGGGGCGGAGAGGAACGAAGGAGGAGGGGGTTTGCAAGAGGTTGGACGAGGAAAAGGGGAAGGTGGAGGGGGAACGAGCGAGGGGATATGGGAGGCGGAAGGGGAACTGGAACGAATGGGAAAGGACACACTGAGAGAAACAATTACTTTATTTAAGTGGCATTGCAACGTTTGCCGGGAACTCGCTAGTTGTAAATAATTATCAGATTTAAAATAATGCAGTTTGTATAAATCGGACAATTTAAGTACAAAAGTTACTGCAGGTGCTCTTGATTGGCATTTGCGGTAAAAAATATCGAAAGGAAAGAAATAGATTTCATAATTGGACACCAAAAGCAACGAAGGATAAGAGAATTATGTACCAAATTAATTTAATTTAATTAAATTGAACGACGGCTTACATTCCTTATTTAGTAATCCGTGGCAATAGTGCCCTATCCCCTACAATAATTTATTTTATGTGCCACATACCTAATTATTTTCCGGTATTTTTTAATGATGTGTAGTGTGTTTTGTTTGCAAACACGAAGACGCGATTCCATTATGGAGTACATATTTTCATTTTTTTATGTAATTCCGCACAAGGGTCCCAACTACCCTAAGTAGTTTATTTATTTACACATAAACGGCACAACATGTGCCATTAACATAATTGACAAATCATATATGTACAGCAACATGAAGAATAACATTATAAATGTAAGTTAAAAAGGGCAAAAGTAAGGAGTAAGTAAGGTACTTAAAAAATAAATCATAATAAAATTAAAGTTAAAGGTATAAAGTGTAAGTATAAAGTATAAAAGTAAACTTAAGAGGTTAAGAGGAAACCGGGCGGCGTTTTGTCCATACAAACGTATTTCCTGTTTTCCCCTTTTTTTGATACTATTTCAAATATTTTTTTATAACATAGATATCGATAGCGTGTCGATTTATTTGATAAGCTACTTCTTATAATTATTATTGTTTTGAACGCCATTAACAGACGTGCAATATACAAACTAGACAATGTTTTTTTTTAAAGCAAAACGTACAGAGGTAAAGTATTTTGTTCTTATACATTTAGTAAAAAAGATCTTAAAAATCAATTAATTTTTGGAGGAGTAAAATTGGGAATACAAAACCTCGATTTTGACGTTTTTATTTAGTTATTATCAGTCTCAGGTGCATTTGTACCTTACTCTCAGTACTCAGGGGAGTATGAGCGACAGTGACAGCAATTGTTTGGTAAAATACCTATTGTTCAAATTTCTCGGCGATCGGGTTTCATCTTAATGTCATACCCTATTTGAGGAATATTGTGAGATTGGAGAAATGAGGCAGATTTAGTAGATCTGATCTCTTAACATAACTAAAGCCATTTCATGCCACGTTTTTATAATGAAAACTTCCCACTTTGGTGCTAGTTGCAATTTAACATTTTAAAAATTGTGCGTATGAAATAATTCATTTTCCCACTCCGGGATTTCAACCCGCCACCTCTGACTCCAAAGTCAAGAATCTTGCCGCTCTTCCACGAAGGTCGTTGATTACGTTTAATTTAAAGTTTATACTAATTGTTTTGAACAATAATACTGGCCATTGCGCATCATTGGTTGGGTTGGTTGATGCGGCATTCTGTGCAAATGAACAACACAAGGCGCTTGGTGTCGTTTCTCTGCGCTTCAGCGGACCGGTAAATATGCAATCAATAAACCTCTCCGCTATTGAGTCATTGATCCGACTCAATTACCCATCGACACTTTTATGCCCGGTGCCAATAATGCCGATGCCGGTGCCACGGTTCGTTTGGATTCGCTCTGAGAAACCTTAATTAAACTTCTCTGAAGCTAAATATGTGACCAGACTTTCATATTTTCACATACAACCTACACTACAATAATTTTTACTAAAAACCAATAGTCGACCTCTCTAGAATAGAACGCATTTAGGAGGCGGGTACGGGTACCGCCGCCCCGGGAACGATTTATTGGATAACCAACACCTTTGCCATAGGTCATCCCAAGTGGTTCGTTACGTTTGGTGACTTAGAAGGGGTGCCCGGGTTCATAGGGTGAGGTTTGTCAAGGTCTTGGCGGCCGATGTGTCTGCCCACCTGCTGCGTAGCGGGCCGTATCGAGAGAATCCCTTGCCAGAATCCCCTGACCCATACGTCCGTCTCTCCTGGACACACTGACCCCCAGATTCCTGCCCACCCCTCATACCTATTTCCTTCCCAGAATTTCCTCTTCTTCCTTTCCTAAAAAACCCTCCACACAGCATCCCCAAAGATGACTCAGACCTTAAGGGGAATTATTCCTCAGGGCCTCCTGCGTGGAGCTAATGTTAAAAAAATGGCATTAGCCTGTTTAGTGATCAGACTTCCTACCGTCCTCTTTCCCGTTACACTTCCACTCCTCTTCTTTCAGTGTCACGAACATACCAATTTGGGATTCTGTAGTCCCACTTGCACTTATCTTGGGTAATCTTCACGTCAAACGTCGGTGTCATACTACCTCTGGCGATCAATTGTATCTTGACCAATGTCTGGAAAAAGTCCTCCGATCACGCGAGGCTATTTTCCAGCTAGGTAATGTTTTTTTTTAGAACGTCCAGTTTTTATAATTTCCCAGACATGCAAAAGTTTGTGAAGACACTAGGCATTTCGATTTTAATCCAGTCATTAACAAAGTTATCTACATAAAAAAGTTATGGCGCAAACATTTTTTTGTGAGTTTAATTTTATGTGGGAGATCAATCTTTAAGTGCGATTACTCCACAACATGTTTTATGGACTCACAAACTTTTGGCAGTTACCCCACGTTGTAATAACGTATTTCTGAATTCTACAAGATAGCTTTAGCTTTAACTTTGGTGATGTTTCTTATCATAAATTCTTTGTGCCAATAAAGGTGGAAAAAGGAAACGAAATGACATTCATAAAAATTACGAGTTGGAGTCTTACAAAATACAAATACTTGTTATTAACATAAGGCGTGGTTTTCACTCCAATATAAATTATTTATTTTATTATTTATTCGTTTTCTTCCAACTTCTTGAATGTAATGGAAAGCAATCGTGTTATATTTCCAAGTATTCCTTTCATTGGCTGCAACAAGCTAAGAAGCTAATGCCCCCGGATTGTATTTCAAATACCATCTTTACAGTAATATAATATGCGCCTTTGTAGATCTACAAAAAGCATACGACCGAGTCGACAGGAAAAAGCTATGGAAGGTATTGTCCAAGTATGGAGTGAATACAAATCTCATACAGGCAATTGCGTCTCTGTACGAGGGAAGCGTTGCGTGTGTTAGGGTGAACGGTGGTTTTACGGGGTGGTTTGACATCACAAAAGGTGTTAAGCAAGGCTGCGTAATGTCACCATGGTTATTCAATCAAGAATTGAAAGAGTTGGGATTGGGTGCGAAATTGAGTAATCTGAAAGTATGTTGTCTGTTGTACGCTGATGATGCGGTGCTGATTTCTAACACTATGGAAGATTTTAGATAGATTTTTTTATTTAAGTCTCTAGTGTCTAGGATGAACGAAGTATGTATGAAGAATGAGTTAATGATGAATGTAAGTAAGTCTAAAGTCATGGTGTTTGAAAGAGAAAGTACGAGAACAGTGTGTGATATAGTTGTGAACGATGAATACTTGGAGCAGGTGGATGAGTTTGTGTATCTGGGTAGTATGTTTACGAGAGATGGGAAGGCTGATAGAGATATCGAAAGAAGGGTAAATGCCGGTAACTCCGTTAATGGAGGACTGAATGCCGTTGGCGCTAATAAAAAACTGTTCAAAAATTGTGTGCAATTCATGAAAGTGACATCCTCAGAAAACTCGCAAATCCTATATACTCGTATGTATGTGTTTGTCTCTTTTTAGTGACTCTTTTTCTTTTCATCGAGTTTCAAATCACCAACGGGGCTAAAGAAGTTTTCACTTTAAAACAAATTGTGTGCAGTTCACACGCAGAAGAAGTGAAACCTTCAGAAAACTAAAGTAGACAAGAGTGGGGAGGCTACAAAGCAACGCACAAAGAGGAGACCGATTATTTTATCTCAATCTCCCGCAGGCTAAATCCTATAGATCAGATAGATATATGTGTTTGTCTTTTTTCAGGGTCGCCTTTTCGTTTCATCGAGTTTTAAATCACAACGGTGCTAAAGAAGTTTTCACTTCAAAAACACTTGCAACAAGAATAACGGAGTGTGTCTAAGAGACAAAATGGCACTGTAAAAGAATTCGGCGTATGATTTCGGTAAACTGCAAAACAGCAAGCGAATATTATCATCAAGCAAATATTATCAGCTGTCAGTAAAGACTTAAAGTGCCTGTTGTGCCAAGTTTGGTAATTAGTTGTTTACACAACAAACAGCTTAGCGCGTTTTGCCCCTGGATGCGACGCCCGCAGAGTGCAGAGAAAGCCCGCGCCGCGACGCCGACGCCTCGAGTGCCCTCTTGCCTAAACCGTTCCGTAAACTCCGAACCGTCCGTACTCCTTGCCCCCTAATGATCGATCTCCTCTCGCCGGGTAGCAGCGGGATTGAACGTTAAAACTCCTGAGGGGACTGGAGGTAATTAACCTGTTCTTGGAGAGGATTTACGGCCGAGGACCCCTCGAACAATCTTCAACTTAAATTGGGCAATACTTAATGTATCGCTCCTTTAATGTCAGTGTGGTACATTTTTAACTTTCATGGCTCTTTTATTAACTAACCATCCATTTTTCGAAATGGCAAGCTAGAGAGCTTGAAATGCCGCACAACTCTGTCCTGTCTCACTCTATGCCACATTTATTTTAAAATGACATCTGTAATAATTAATATAGTTTTGCGATGCAGAAAAAAATTGAACCTGCAACCCTCCTACACAGTCAAATGCGCTGACTATTGCGCTGTGGAGGCTTATTTGATTTTACACGAGTTGAGAGGTCCCCTTGGGAGGAACTTCTGCCATTTACTTCCGCGTCATAACATAACCTTAACACTCCCCTATCCTGTGCTCTTCATTATAATAAAGATTACTGCTATTCATTTGTGTTGGGTATACTGCAAATAAATATTTATTGTTTCGTCGTTTGTTAACGTTTTATAATTATAATAACTGACGCGCGATGATTAGAACCTTTTAAACCCTCAGAAAGGCTATTCCCTAAAATTTGTGATAAGCGATCGTTCTCCCGCGAGAAGTGCTGTCAGATTTGTGTGATTTTCTACGGCTGTTATTTGCTTTTTCTATCGGCCGATGTCAAAATTTCAGCTGTGAGCTGTCACGTATTTTAGTTTGGGTCGTTTTAAATACGAATCCCTGCAAGTATGCATGATTATTTATTCATTTAACAGCTGTAGAAAATCACACAAATCTGACAGCACTTCTCGCGGGAGAACGATCTCTTAACACAAATTTTAGGGAATAGCCTTTCAGGCCTCGACCATATTCTGTTGGTAGGCCATATTTCAGCTTTGCAATAAAATCCAAATAAATGGAATATTTGTTAACGCCTCCGAAAACTAATAACTGTTTTCATAAGGTGATGAAATACACTTCCAAATTTTATTACTAAAAATAACCATGTAATTTTTTAAATATAAATTTTTTGAATGCAAACTTCAAAATGTTAAAAAAATGCGCTCACCTTACGTTTTTTCCAATTAAAATTACTGGTAACGAAAATAAATTAAATACACTTTATCAGACAAATGTATTATAAACATTATCATCACCTCACTTTTTGTCGTTTCATGTAAAAATAAAATTTTATTATTAATCAAAGTTTAATTTTTCTTTCAAATTGCGATCGGAAACTTTGGTTTCATAGAGGTGTACATTTTAATTACATTGTGGTTAACTTTTAGATTTAAATAGGTGTACAGCGTGGTGCTTTCCCCTTCCAATACCATTTATATCGGATTTCCCACTATAAGTGAGACACAACGATTTATATGAGACCTATAATATGTAAATTTTTCGAAGAAAACTTCTTCATTAAGGGTTTTACTTTGTGATGGCATTATTATTTTTTATTTATTAAAACACAAATATCTTTGTACACATCAAGTACATCATGTACAAAGATATTTGTCTTTTAATAAATAAAAAAAACTATAATATGTGTTGTTCCTAAAAGCGAACGAATTAGCCTGAGGGGTTAACGAATGTATGAACAATGAACCCTACCGCTCATTCCTCACAATCTTCGTTTCGTTTGTGATCTTCATTCGTAAATAATACTGAGGAAGTTTAAAAATTTAATCATTTGATACATATTCAAATCACTTCGGAAATAGGGGTCCCATAAAAGGAAACAGGTCCACATACATTGTGTTGATAGGATTGTGAATAATACATGATGCAGAAGCTGTGTGGTCCACACGGAGCGGTCCGTGACTTTTCAGTGAGCTAGAGTGCCAAGATTGAAAAATACGACATTATTGATTTTGTTGTAGCTGAAAATGTTTTTTTTTTTTCAAAATTTCAATTTTTTGTATGAACGTTTTTCAGTTAGATGCGCGCTACCCCAAATGAAATAATTCTAAAATCTTCATACAAATAATTGAAATTTTGAAAAAACAACCATTTTCAGTTACAACAACATCAATAATGTTGTATTTTTCAATCTTAGCACTCTAGCTCACTGAAAAGTCACGGACCACTACTGGTCCATACCTCCATAACAAACCTGGCGTATGAACATATAGGTTTAATGACAACTCAACAAAGTGGCATCTCAATACCCCTTTTGATCATTAAAAGTGATGAATAAAAAATTATGAAAATAGTCCATAATCCAACCTAACGTAAACTATTTAACCATTTTTTTTAATTCTTTACTTTTAATGACTTTTCAAAGGAGTGATGAAGTTCCACATTATTCGGTTGTCCGTTCACCATATAGTATACTATATCTCCTGCTCTGTGTTCTCCAAGTTCTCTTCTCTACTACTACCGTGTCGCTGCCGTTTCTGACGTCTCTAAATAATAAATAACTCCAATGTCTAGGGTTCATTCATTTTACCGTATTTCGGAAATAACACGACGGCCATAAAACAACGCTGTTCGCATCCGACCAACCAACCACTTTGTCTACTCTACCCATTCATGTCATCCATATTTCTTGTTAACCGTTTATAAAACGAATAAATAATATTCTTGACTAACATTATTTTGTTTGCCCCATTTTTTTGGATATTTCGAATCAATATTTCAACGCGAGATATTCACTGGCACTTCTCACAAAACTTTTATTTTACTGTCAGAAATCATGATGTCGTTTATGTTTTCAATACAAAACTTCAAAACATTGGCAGTGGTGATAGGAAGAAAACCTTGCCAAACGGAACAAGGACGTTCTAGTTTCCTAGATGCGACCGTATCTTTTTCTCATTTTTCTATTTCAAATTTTCGTTTAACAGTCGCTAATATTGTCTTAAAATATTACATATTACAATTTGAGGTTTTACTCATTAAAGTTATTCTAAAAATAAATACAAGATCACAGACGTGTTACCTATAAAGTATCTTATAGTAACGGTTTGTTGTAACTGCTAACTGAGATGAATGTGTGTTATTTAAAGCTTGGTAACAAGTGTGTATGTAGTGGCAGCTAGTAGCTGGCAGCATCAGCCAGGAGCAAGTACCAGGCGACCAGCCCAGCACGATGGTGGCAGGCGGGTGGGCGAGCACTTTGGCCGCCAACCCACGCTAAAGCATTGCTTATCCCGTCCTTAGTCCTTATCGGACCTACCGTTTTACTCTTTTTTCTCCCATGGCCCGCTGAGTTTCGGAAGACACCCGTATTAATCTGAGCGATTAGAACAATCCGTGTGAAACTAAATTACACGAAAAAACATCCAAACTTGCTGATCCGCTTTTAGATACGCTTAGCATTCATAATTGAAACTAAATCTGCGCTTAAGAATCTCCGCGTTATTTATCTAATGCTTTTTAATCATTTGGACTTTCGTGTCAGCGCCCCTTTATCTACTTTAAAAATGTTTCCACGCAGTTAATCGGCTTAGCTAGGCGAATATTTACCGTTTACTCTTCTTACATTTTTGTTGTGAAATTCGCGATATGATTTTTTTTTTATTAGAAGCCGGCTAACTCGAATTAACTATTAATTTATTGAATGAATATTTGCTGTAAGTGAGCTCTCTCGCAATTTTGACCTAATCTAAGGTCTAAGCCTCCGGTTGTCTAGCATCAGTTAAATAATGATGGGATGCCGGTTGGAGTGGCCGAGCGCGTCTGACCTAGGCCGTAACAACTGACTGATAAAAGTAACGACAGAAATAATGGCATGTGTAAAACCTGTTATCGATATAGGTTATTGTACACTGATTGATGTTGTCAGTTGTCACCACACAATTATTATAACTCCGGTGTTATATTATGATAACATTATCTCTTTCTTCCCTCTCGAAACTCTGCCAGATGTTACTCCATTTTTTCTAGCGATATCCACGAAACTATTTGATTGACACAGTCATATTGCCCATTTCATAGTATTACTATGCAAAATCACCCGATAAACCTAATGGCTTAATAATGGATCTAAAAAAGTCCCGTTTTCATATTGGCAAACAGAATGGCCGAGCGAATCTCGACGATACCATTTTCTAATCGCTGTCATTTGTATTGATACGGTTTTATTATTACATCACCACAAATAATTTTGAAATTATTTTAAGCAGTGTTATTGTTTTTTTTTTGTGACAAATGCTTCGGTTTTAAATAAATTGATTTTTGAACAGATTTCAGTCGCTTCAACATTGCAGATATTTTTTTTATAGATGTTGATTTTGTGACAGAGATAAATTTGATCTTTCCGTGCGTGGCGAATTTATCTCACCTCAGGTCGCAAGGTAGTCTAGATAGCACATTATATCAAAAGTCTGTTATAATATTTAGATGTTAATTTTACGCTTTTGTAAATTGATTCGTCGGTACACAAAGGCAAGTAGGTTCCTGTAGATAAGGTTTTTTTTAGGAATTAACATTGTTCCAAGAAACCGCCCGCAAAAGAAACATTTCATTTCCTTCAAAGATTATATATTATCTTTGTCATTAGCTTGATTATATTATTATCTTATCATCGCCTTTTATTGTATATTTAATTGTGTACGGAAATAGCGAACAAATTGTTGCGAAATTTAATCAAATTTCCCAAAGAACTTATAATTTCCAAATCCTTGACGTCGCGCGTCGTACCAGTGAAAACTTTCAGATAAGGCGACAGATGATGCCTGTTCTAAAAATAATCGCAAATAATTAGCTTATGTTCTGATTATAATGACATTCTTGATAATCATAATAATGTTTTGTAAAAGCTTTCAGTAATCCACCTAATCCGTGACTAATAGCGATGTAAGTACTACAAAGCATCGTCGTCACACATTCTTATGGTCTTAGCAATTTTTGAAACAGTCGAGAATTTTAAACCAACATTTTGGATGCAAGGGATGACTGTAGGATCTGACAATCGTGTGTATTCTGAGAAGTTTACTATGAACACGAACCATGCGGCCGTGCGCCTTCCACCGCTCTTCGCACCCAGTTCTATCGCTTCATTAGTCGACTAGGTAGTCACTAGTCACTAGTCAGTCCGCCAACGTAACTCGACTGAGGTAGATGGACGCTGTTCGGTTCGTGTTCTTCGGTTGTTCGTTAGTCGGTGGTCGATGTGTATCTGTGTTCTGGCTCTGAAAGTATTTTTTTAATCCTGGTGAATTGTTTGCAGTCTCCCGAACATAAACGAATTTGTGAATTTAAATTTTCTAATGCTGTGTATTATTTGTGTTGCAGAACAATTTTGTGGTTCAGAAAATATATTTGGTGTGGTTTGACCAGTGCTGTGTTTCAAGTGTTTTAAAAAATATTACTAAATTCAAAGGAATATACACGTTTTGGAAATTAAATAGGCGTTTATCTCAAACAAGGTAATGTGAACTGTGTCTGTTATTTATCATTCTTATTAATATTTTCTTAACATATTTGTAATTTTTATGATCAGGTAATATAACGGTGACTGTGCGTACTGATTGCGCCGGAAATTGCGGATTTTTGCAGGAAAAAAACAACAAATTAGGTAAAATATTAAAAAATATTCTTCGTGACTAAAATATTTTGTATTCTCTTTCATTTAAAACGTTTGCATACTTATGAAATGCCATCCATGATGAACCCTTTGGAATGTTAAAGTTTTCAAATTGAAGACGGAAATTGAAAGTTTTCAAAGAAATTTATTCCGAAATGCGAGTCGCCGAGGAAAACTTCTCCATTCGACTGGGGAGGCTCATCAGTGTTAGCGATCTCACGTGTTTGTCCGTTTAACATCTTTAAAATAAATAAAATCGGTTTTAACAATATTGAAGACTAGCTGGTGTGGTTATGTTTGACCCGTAATTGTTAGCTCAATACGCTCGTGAAATCGATACATAAATATTTCAATAAATGTTCACACAAAGGCATCGCTCATACCATTTCACTTTTCACCTGGCCACATTACACTAGAAGCCGAAAAGAAAAGTGAAATGTGTTTCGTACCAACTAAGAACATGAACACGCGGTGTTCGTGGTTCTCCTTTGACAGACTGTTAATTACCCGAGGCCAGCAGTTCTTTCTGGCGGCGCTGAAACCAAAACCATGAACTTTGCTTTTATTTATAGACATGCATCGCATCTCACTGCTCTCATCCTCGGCCCTAGTCCCGAGTCCCGAGTCCCGAGTCCCGAGTCCTACAACTCCACAATGTATTGATTTAAAAGTAATCAATAATAAAGCAACAAAACACGCAATACTTGTTCGATGTTAGTGTAGGTGCTTTAATCAATGATTGGTCGCGATTGTTGCGTCTGACTTTGAGAGATTAAATGGTAACATGAACGATTTATTGCCAACAAATGACGTCACACTTTTCAATTTGATTAAAGTTTACTGCGAACTTTTACAATTTGAGCAAAATTAGACGTCGTTTTTTGTACAGCAATTTAAAATTTATGTTGAATCTTACGGAGCCAAATTCAACTGGGTTAATTCCTCCTGCCGCCCTCGGGTCGAATACATTTCAGAATGCATTTCCTCTAGCAACTTTATTATTTACCTATGTTTTCTTAGGGCTAAAATTTAATTTATTACTAATTTTTCTTACTTGTTTTCTTACAGGTTTTCTGATCACTTTATTTATTTTTATTTTTTATCTTTATGTCATAATTTTACTAGCCTGCTTATGTACTTCATAAGTAATAGTGACCGACCGAAGGTTCGGTTTCGGCGAGTTTCGGCAAAAAATCTAGTTTCGGCATCAGTTTCGGTTTCGGCAGAAAATCTGCCGAACCTTCGGCCGCACCAAAACTCTGCGTACGTGAATTATCGCGCGTCGTTCGGCTGACTTCGGGTGAGTTCGTGGCTCGTGTGTCACCCGCCATCATCAGCTGACTTTGCCGGCCGGTCCGTTGTGATTGTGTTTATGTGTTAGTTTATGCGTTATTTCTCGCGCATAGTGATTAAGTGTTTGATTTTGTTATTACATACTTCTGTCTCACATATTTTATAAGCATTTATTAAGCATTGAAGTTCTTTCTGTTGAGTTATTCACTCGGATTTATGAATGATAAGAATTATGTAAAAATAAAAGAGGTTGTATTTAATTCACACATTCATTCATTACTTACAGTACATTTTTTAAATTAAATTATTGTTCCAAGAAGTACCTAGTTAACATGTTTGTTAATTTTTATAATTTTTGTTTGTTTTATTGCAGTAGCATCAAAAAAAATGTTTTTTCACATACTTTAATTATTGTTTTTTTTTTTATTTTTTTTTTTTTTATTTCACTTAACACGTGTAATTAGAATGTTGTGATTGTAAACGCAATTAAAATTAAAATACTCAATGAAGTCCTTCATTTATAATGTAAGTGTTGATTATTGACAATTTTTGGTTCCAAAAAGTAATTAACATTTTTTGTTAATTTTTATAATTTTTGTTTGTTTTATAGCAGTATAAAAAAATAGCAAAAATAAAAAAAATTTCACATACTACGATTATTGTTTTTTATTTATTTCATTTAACACGCGTTGTCTGTATAAATGTAAAAATAAACCAAATTTCTGTAAACAACAGATTTTTAACTTGTCTAAAAAAGTTTCGGTTTCGGCCGAAATTGAGACAGATATCGATGATTCGGTTTCGGTAGAAAGTCCTGTTTCAATCGAACACTAATGTGTAGTATAAATCTAACATTTTTGTTTATTTTATTATGTATATACAGTGGGCACCCAAATTATTAGTTACACTAAAATAATTCTTATTATTTAAAAATTAACCGCTTTTAATGCACACGTAAATTTATTGCTAATTTCATTAATAAACTTGATAGAAAAATATCTACATTAAGTCAGAAAACCATAAAATTAGGAGTAAAGCGAATCACTACGCTCAAAATGAACGAAAAATTTGTTACATTTGCCTGGAAAACAGGGCAAAATATACTAAGAAGTTTCTCTAGTTAGGAGCACTCTAATGAGGAGTTTTCACGTATAATAAAATTATACTTGAAGCCAGAGTTACTATTTCCGCTAGATTGCATTTAGAGCACACCAAAAAACGTGCAAGCTTTAACTGACGCCAAGGGAAATTCTACTAAAAGAGATTTTGCGAAACATTTTGTGTTGTGCTTTTTCTCGTATAGGTATTATTTAAAATTAAAATATTTGTTTTCAATTGTGTAAGAAATGCTAATTTAACTAAGAAAACAAATAAAAGTATAAATTCCCACTATGTTGCACAGCTTAAACCTGATGACAGTGTAATTTTTTTTTACTTGTGTAACGAATAATTTGGACAACCACTGTACTTTAAGATTTTCTTTAACTTAAAAAAACGTAAACATTTTCGTAACGCCGCAGTGACCGCAGCATCTGTAAATATGTAAATAACAGTTTTCATTTACTTGTATCACCCTTTTTCGATGTTTGAGGGAATAACTAAGCATATTTATGGCAATTTAACTGTATTTAGTTAATAGTTTCGTAAAACGCCCTTGGCATGATAAAAAAAGCTATTTTTGAACTTCCTTCGTCAATTGGGATCTCGAAGTCGTCGAATTCGCTTTTAGAACGCTAATGATCGCAACAGCGACTTTGAACGGATGGCCAGCCATCGTGTACCACGTAAGTACTTAGTGCAATAATAATAATATATCTGTATAACATATTCTCCCTGTGGTCAAAGTTCCGAGTGATACCGTTATCTGAGGTACATTATACGTGCCCTGGCGAATGCGGCTTATTCCCTGTTCCTTATATGAACTTACATCGGACTGGCCTGCTTTTGCTCCTTGCATAGGTACATACTTTATAGGCACTATGCACACAGCAAACACTGGCTGTGTGCATAGTGCCTATACTGCACCGTGCACATTGCACGCTGCATGCTGCATATAGACATGTCTCACACTTGTACACGAGAAGATTGTAGTAATCTTAGCTCGTGTCGCCAGAAACTAGGTACTCCCCGCCTCCGCCTTACCGGCGAACACATATAAAAGGCGATTTACGCTTGTAAAATGTGTCTGGCCAGGAAATGCGTTTTCTTTACCCACGTCGCATTACACTAGTAATTCTACCCATTTTCATGACATTTGCTCACGCTTTGAGTGCCGCTAACATAAAACTAAAATTAATTTTAAGGACTTAATGGACCTACATTTTGTTAGCCAGCCATCCAGTGGCGGATTTGCCCTAAGGCCAAGTAGGCCCGGGCCTAGGGCCGCCAATCGTGACAAAAAAGTCACTGATGATAACAAGAAATAAACGATAGCGAAATGATAACAAAAGAACGGTCGCGAAAATTTCACTACTACTTTTTTGGTAATAATTGATACATTGTCAGAAGAACTCAAAAACGACAGGATGCTAATAAATTACTTTACAATAAATTTAATTTTATTACTAACTTGACGAAACTAAGCGCGTTTGAAGTCGAAGAAAAGGCCAAAGCATTGCAAATAGTTTATTCTACTGACTTAGAAGACAATTTTTCAAAAGAATGTCTCCATTTTCGTGCTCACTGCAGTGTAAAAAATGAGGATCGAAACAGTGCTATCAGTTTGTTGAAATGGTTACGAACTGAAGGTCCTCAAACCATTCACCCAAACGTGGATATTGCTCTTCGTATGTGTGTACTCCCGCCAGTAATTGTTCTGGAGAACGATTGTTTTCTTGTTTGCGACGAGTTAAAAATTATTTATTCACAACAATGACGGAGCAAAGGTTAAAAGATCTTGCTTTGCTTAAAATAGAAGCAGATTTTGAAGAAAATTGGATTGCGAAGATATAATTAATGATTTTGCTGCGCTCAAGTGCATTTAAAACATTGTGAAACACTTATTATTTATACATTGTATGAGAATACATCTGTAGTTAAACAAGTTTAATAAATAAAACCTAGGACGGTTTTAAATGTTTTATTTAAAAGTGCAATTATCCTTGAAACCTTAGAAAGTATTACAAACTAGCAGCTATTATAGTTAACTAATTTTCTGAATCGATTTCGATAAAGGTTGGCAATAAAGTAAGTTCATTATGTAGCCTATAGGTATGATGGGTGCTGAGAAAGGGGCGGCTGGTACTTACTACATGGCCTGGGCCTAGGGCGGCCAAGACTGCAATAATAATAATAATATTTGGCTAATTTATAAAGCGCCATTTTTATGAAAAATTATCCCAAGGGCGCTGTACATATAAACAAACATATAATAAAATAAAACTAATACGATAGACTTACAACTAAGATTGCAAATCCGCCACTGCAGCCATATCGTGTGACCCTTTTAGATTCGCTATCTTTAATTGAGGATCTGGTGGGCACACCTACCCAAAGGCCCATTGGCCACATCATTTGACTTCCCGTGAAATTAACTCGGTCAGTAAAGTGCGTAAATACCTAGCCACGGGCTTGCTTGAATTGGAATATTAGCTAATTCCCTTTTCCGCCTAAATTCATTATTCCATCCCTTCGCACGCCACTTGCCGCATAACAACCGAGAACAGCGAGGAATGAAAATCTATACCGCATTCTCTAATAAGAGCCATCTGATCGTGAGAAGTTTTATTGCCTCGCGCCTTTTCTCTCACCTTTTACGTGACTTGTGTGGAAAACACATAACTTACACTTTTTCTTTTACTCGTGTTTTTCCAATAAATCACCTTATCTTAAATCGACGTCATTTATTCTGCGTGTTGGAACTCTATTTACTATTTGCCTTTCCAATAATCTACTGTAGCTAACCCATTTAAGAGATTATGCCACTCGCAATAAAATAAAGTCAAACCAAATGACGTGTAAGCTTTGTTTGAATTGATCGAAGTGCGATTGAGTGCTGAAAATACCAGTCGAGCTTTTCATTGCTTCAATTATTTATTATTGTAAATGTTTTTTTTAATTTTTTTTTTAATTTAATATAGATATATAAGTTTACAGTGGGTTAATATAAATTACATATTGGTTCAGAAATTCTTTAAAATTGCAGTCTCACCAAAGAAGAAGCTAGTTCTTGTGCTTGATGAGCGAGTTACACTAATTATGACAGAAATAGAATAACATTATGCAATAGGTTATATAACATTATATAATGGGAACAATTGAAACTTCTGGATCATCTATATGTGAAGATGTACATACAATGGGATATGGTTACATACTAAAATATTGTGCACTTTAGAGAAATTCGAAAAATCTAAATTATATAGAAATAAATATAGATTGACAATAAATAGAAAGAAAGAGAAAAACAGGTAATTATTTAATTAATTATTCCTGATGAAGTGTTGCTTCAGTTTGAGTTTCAGTTTATTGATGTCTTTGATTTTTTTATTTCAATCGGAAGTTTGTTGAAATACTTTATTCCTAAATAGATGTAATTGTTTTGCATTAGTTTGGTATTAAATTTTGGTATTTTGATGTTGTCTTGATATCTTTTTGATTGGTGGGTTTCAAATTTTTTGATGATATTATCTTTGTACTTTATTATTTATTATTACTCCTTGTTTTATCCCGTTTGGCCTAGTTTGTTCAGTTGTTTCTGAAATATAGCTCTCTTGTTGCTTAGCTTGAGGTCAAAGTCAGCTTAAAACGGCCCCGGTCGTGCTCACTGCTCAACTGCTCAGTGTGCCGGACCGTTATGTTTGATTTGGCTTAATCTCCTGTTCCGATAGCTAGTCCGTTGTCTTGATACCAGTTTATTCGGGTGCGGCCTTGTCACGACACGTGGTAACATGCGACCCATTCGGCAGATGTTCAGCTGATATAGTTTCTGTATTAAAATGGTAATACGGGGTTTTCCGGTCCCTGGGTACTCACTGTACTCAGTCTGGACACAAGGCACAAGTCTTGCCATATGCTGTTGTTACTTGCGCACCTTGTCTTGGCGTGCTAGTGACAGTTGATAGTGCTGACTGAAAACCCTCTCAAGATTTACAATCCAACCAGCACAGCTGATCGCGTAAGTCTCGTGAGAACGTGCTGGTTTCCGTGTTTGGTTTCGTACAACTGTACATGTGTTTGGGTTTTCTCGCTCTGCATTCAAAATATTTTGTCTTATTATTGAGCCGACCCTTGGTTTTTTTTTATGTTTTATATATTCTTTAGGAAGGCATGAAAACCTGAACAGTAAACCAAGCATTGGCATTACAGAAACATTAGCACGTTTTGTAATGTAGATAATAATATGCACCCACCTACATAAAGAAGCATCCTCACAACTTTTCCATTCTGGTCTTCATTGATGTACCTATACAATAAAATTTGGTAGCATAAATGTGTGTTTTTTATTCTTTTTTTTTTAGTTAGTTATAATATTTTAAGGGGGGGGGGGGTAGGTAGGAGGATCATAGGATTAGGATTAAGAGACAAAGGATAGGAATATATTGGAGGGTAGATTGAATGATCTAGTTTTAGTCATGTTTGTTGAGTTTTCCTGTTATGTCCCTTAAAGTCAAAAAATGTGGTAATAATTTAAGTTAAATAAATGTGTGGATCTGTAGATAAATTAGTTCTGTTTAGAGTTATTAGTCGTCCCTAAGATTTTCAAACAAAGACACAATACTCCGTTGATGTTTCAGAGTGCAAAAATTTTACCTGTGAAGGCAATACTATGGTATAAAATTATAATTCAGCATATATTTACCCCGCAGCATAAAGATAAACTAGATCATAAATATAGCACTAGATTCACGCGTAACGACGGGTTAATAGTTCCGAAATTTAATAATAAGTACGGACAGAGAACGTTTGAATACAACATACCGAAGATATTTAATTTATTACCTGACAATATAAAGCAACATAATTCTATGAATAAGGTTAAATATATGGTGAAAAATTGGTTATTGGAAAAAGAATATTTATTTTGATACTTATGATAAAATTTATGAAAAAATGTTTAAATTGTAGATAAAAGATTTACATCTTTAAATGTTTATAATTTACATTATAACTTTAATAATTTACATTATAACTTTAAATATATTTGTAAGTTATTATAAGCACCTGCTGTCAAGCCAATTGCAATTGGCTTAGCGGGACTGGATTGTTGATTTATAAAATAAATAAATAAATTTAAAAAATAAAAAAAAAGTTAGTCTTGCAAGGAGGGAGACGAAAAGTAAGCGATTTGGAATATGGAATACCGAATCTGTAACATTTCTTCGGCAAGTAGTCTGTACATTGAAGAACTTTACAGAGTCTTCATTACTAACATGAGATCGAAAAGAGCGAAATATCAAAGGACGTAGTAAGGGGAAACGCCACACCTTATTCATTCGAAACTTTCGTGACTTGTACGAATGCAGTCCGCAGTCCGGATATTATCCCGTTGATATCGAACCTTCCACGGGAGAAGACACCAAAAAATAAAGCAGTTTTTATTAGGGCAGAGCTTGCAACAGCAGGACTATGCACTATTCAGTATGTGACACAACTTTTCATTATACAGTAGAATAAATTACTTGATACGTTTTAATTGATTTAAATTGGGTATGATTGATAATGGGACTGACAAGTATGATGGCTTGGTGTGGCAATAAAATAGTTCGCTCCACTGCCGATAAAATTGGGATATTTTCCCCGCGAGCGTTCCGCGGTAGAGAGTCGTCCACCGTCCACTTTATATCCGATCGGGCTTCACTAACCGCTCATACGGTTCCGTAAACAATGGATGGACATCCTGTGGAAGTCCGATTCTCGCGAAGGTAGAAGGTACTATCAGAGTGAGCTTCCCCCGCTGGCGCTGACCCGCGACCCGCGACCCGCGATCCGAGACTCCCCGGCTGGCTTCGGTTCGTTGAATCGTTGAACGCTGCCTCGCTATAGTGGCCATACGGCTAAACCAAACCTCTAGTCTAACGCATCATGCAGGGCTGAGAGGAACTTTTTTTATTCGACCGTGAGTTCGTTGCACCTCGCAACAATCGGCAATTGACGCGTTTGGTCATGGTTTTACAGTTATACCTGTTTGGTTTTTTCATAGGAAAATAAAAACAAACCGCGCTTTACGATGTAGTAGAAATAATAATGAATGTGTTGGTTTTTTATTCGTGTTATTTTCTTGCATACATTTTGATTGATTGTGCTATTTCTTATTTGTACGGTACATAATTTATTTTTTTTATTTGCTTTTTATTAATACACACATTTTATTGATTGACGAATTTCAACACTATTTGGCTTTAGCAAATACTTCCACCATTTACGAGTTGTTACTTTAGTTTCACAACTTCGAATTGCACCCAATTCTTCGTCTGCAATTCTATATGATTCCACGCCAACTGAGAATAAAGTCAACTCAACACCTCCTTGAAAAGTCAATAAAAGCTATGAAAAAAATAATTTTAAATTAGCCAATAGCCCTAACCTAACGTAACCTATTTAACCAATTTTTCAAATATTTTTTTATCACTCTAAATATCTGAGATGGTTCTGAGTTGGTTTCATTCCGAGTTGTCCTGGCACCCTGCAATGTATGCACAGTAATTAATAATTGCACTTTCGGGCAATAGTTTCTTGGTCGGGGTAGAATCTTTTTACACTAGTGAAGGTATAGGGGCCCTTCTTTATCTGTGTTCTGAAACGGTTACCTGTTAACTTTAACCTTCGTAAGCATTTTAAAAATAGCTTACGGCAATTCAGGCAGTTAATAGTCTCGATTAGCTATCCGGAGGTCGCGGGTTCAAATACCGGTGGGCGCAAATTTGATTGAATTGTGTATTTAACAATTTAATAAAATAATGTGTATTTGCGGGTACGTCGCAAAGTGGAAGATACTCTCGGAATCGCCCTGGTGTCCACCACCATTCAGAATTGAAAAGTTGCTTGAAATGGCTTGAGTAGTGTTTGGTGACCAGATCTGAATAGCTAGGTAATTCCCCCTCCTCTTCCCCATCTCCGTCCCCTCCCCAATCCCCTCAGCCCCACAATGGTATATCCCATTTGGGTATACCATAGTCTCACTGGCTCCAGGTGGTTGGGAGCAATTGGGCTCTTGTGGTAAAGTCGGTTTACGGACGATAATTTTACGTGATAACGTTGTATAATAACGATGGAGTGGAAGAGATAAAGATGCGTCACAAGCCGAACGCTTAGGCCGAACACTTGTTCCGCGCTCTCGCTTGCACGCTCGGCTCAGGTGGAACGTGACAATGAGTCATGCTTTTTCGTGAGTGCAGCCGGCGTTTATCGATTTATAAGACGTTGTCACGTCAAAAAAGTTAGGAACAAATATCGACTTCACAAACGGATCGTCTTAAACCATAGTGAACTAACTCACTTTGCAATTTTTGAGTTAGAGCTTGAATTGAGGGCCCCAAATCATAATCTAGCTCTGCCAGAAAAAAGAACCAAACAGAGAAAACTATCTATGATTGATCAAGACAGTATTTCTTTGATTGGTTCTCTCTGGCAGAGCTAGATTATGATTTGGAGCCCTCATTTCAAGCTCAACTCAGAAACTGCAAAAAGTGAGTTAGCTCACTGTCGTTTAAGACGATCCAAACATAATAACAAATGCACTCATTTTCATCCAGATTCAACGTAAGTTTAATTATTATTTACCTACTTTTATGTTTTTTACATTCGTCTTTGTAAAGCTGTTTAACCGTCTAATAAATAAAAATTGATCAGCTACCCTTATGCCACTCTTATTTTTTGTTGATAAAGACTTTGAAAAGTTCAATAGATTAATTCTAATAACTGCTCTATGCAACACGTTAGTAAATAATGTATGCACTTTGAACCTTGAATGATGTGATCATTGTTACCCTGCCTCTTGTTCGGGTAACGAGCAGGGCAGTCTCTCCATGGCCCTGCCACGGAGACTTCCGTTGTAACCACTCTTTCTGTTACGTGCGTCGTTTACATGAAAGAGGGAGAGGTTACAGCACGTCTTCCAGCGGTTTGCCTTTATATCGCGACAGACGGCCCATTATTATGACCAAATTACCACTAACGCGACACTTCCTCACTTTGTTTTCCCGTCTCGCGGGTATGTGCTTGAATTACTTCACATCCTGCGATCGCCCTTACGTACTCCCTTCGCCTCTTCAGGACCTTTTGTTGTCTTAAATCGTTGAACTTGCTGCTCTGTTCTCACGGCTATGAATAAAGCTTTAAAACAATATAATTATTTTTTCATCAAGCTCATCTTACGCTTAATTGAGTTTTTTGTATTATCAGCATACTTCGTGGGGTAAAAATTACTGCTTCTTATGAATATGTATATTAACCAAGTTATTTCCCAGCAACCCGTACCAGCATGATTGGTTCATTGATTCAGTTTAATTTTTTGTCATTGAGGCGACACGATACTCTAATAAAGGGGTTTAAGTTTGCTTAAGGCTCATATTTTAATTACTTCCGACGACTTCGTAACTATAATACCCTTTTTGGTCAAACCGATACCCGCGAATGTAAGTTAATGTATATTTAAGATTAATAAAAACAGTACTTAACCATTAAAATATTATAAATAAAACGGTTTGAAAATTTTATAAAACGTCATTCAACTATAAATTTAGCGGTAAGCACCAGATTTTATTTTTCTAGGAGATGAATTCATAACTTTTGGAGGGATTCGTTTAGAAACATCTGAAATTTTAGTCATAATTTGTCAGAATTAATTAAAATAAACCCCGCGGAGAGATCAAATTTCCAGGCCTGCTAGAGCGAAATCAACCGTAGGTCCGTTCAATACGAAAATTCGACAGTAGGTCCGTCCAATACACGGGATCGCGCATCACATATTTGTATCGCGTTCCCCCTCCTCTTTCCCCGCCTTCCCTCTCCCGCGATCCCCTCCCCTTTCCCGCGTTCAATATATTCAGTCCCGGAACATTCAGATTTTCAAACAGCTCGCGTGCCAACCATTGCATTTTTTTTTACAAAAAAACTTAACTGCTTTATATTATATTCACTAATGTACCTACACATAACTGTATGTTCCTAAATAATAATAATAATACAGGGTGTTTTTGTCACCGTTCTGTTTTGTCATGGAACCTCGACTGACCTCGAAGACCCGAAGACTTAGAAAAGCGCAAAACAAATACCTACGGCTCATAAAATATAATCCGCTTTAATGCGCATATTACGTTACCTGGTGATCGCGTCGGCGTCGCTTTTGGCTATTTCCCTCGTGCATCACTTTCCTTCCGGCGCAATGGTGAATGTACGCAGCGTATACCGAATACCAGGGGATCTCAACGCGGTGTCCGAGGCCACAAGTGCGCTCTTTTCAGATGCTGAAAATTTTCAAGAAGTTTTCTGCAACTGTAAGTGCATTCTGAGAGCCAGAATGATTTTTCTCCGGTGTGTTTTTGATACATTAGCCGCGGACTACCCAATGCGAAAAATATCACTCCTGAGATTACTGGGGCAAACTCAGTACTAATGTGGTAAAAATGTGTTTTTTTCCATTTTTTGATTGATTGCTGAAGTTAAAAAAGCTTTTATTACTGCTGCAAAGTGCATTCTAAGCATGAGAATAGTTCTTCTCGGGATTGGGTTCTAAAATGAGAAACCGATGCACTTTTGCTTCTGCATCTGTAAGTATATTCTTGAAAAAACAAAATGTTTCTCTCTAGTGTGGGTTTTATGTTATGAGAAACCTGTTAATTAGAATGGTTTCTTTCAAGTGTGGGTTCTAATCTTACGAGAAACTAGTTGAAAAGAATGCTTTCTCTCAAGAGTTGGTTCTCAAATGAAAATTCGAAGCAATTTTTCAATGGTTTAGCTCCGCACGTCGATGGTTCTAACGAAACCATTTCAATTTAAATACTGCTTCTGTAATAGCATCCTAAAGACAAACGTGGATTCTTTTGCTTGGGCTCTGATATGAGAAATCAAGTGTTCACCTTCAAGGTTTCAAAATTTTAGAAATCATCTAACTGTGTCTTCCCCAGTTAGTGCATTCTGAACACGTAAATGGTTTTTCTACAGTGCAAGTTTTACTATAAGACATTGATGCATTTTTATGGTGTATAATACCTATTATGTGGTGAATTAATTATTATGTATGCTCGTCCCTTTCTGCCTTTTTTTACATTATCTCCACACATCCTGTGGCCTGTGTCATCTTTGGGGATGGTGAAGAGGAAGTTGTGGGAAGGAAAAATGTACAAAGGATGGGTAGGAATCTGGGGATCAATGTATTCGGGAGTGACGAACGTATGAATCCATCCCTCTCCTTGCGGTGCAAGGCTATGGGTCGAGAGAGACCGACCAGAAAAGCCAAAAGGTCACCCTCAACCGGTCTCCTGATCCGGCACGCCATGCAGAAAAAAAACATCCGCCGCCAAGTCTCACCCCATGAATCCAGTCACCCCTGCTAAGTCACCAAACGTAGCGAACCACTTGGGGTGACTTACGGAAGGGGTTTTGGCTATCGAATAAATGGTTCCCGAGGTTTCGGTACCCGTATGTCAAATGTTCCCCGACCACAACACTGTTGAGAACTCCTGCCTAGGTAGGACTATATACCTACCATACTACTTGTTGGGGGAGGAACATTGATTTTCGTTTAACGCCCGCCGAAATAAAACGCAACACTGGCGCTGGTTAGGCCCCGTACAACCACCATGCGCTGTACTTCAGTACTTCCACCACAACACCATCCATAATGTACTATTCAGTATTCACCATTCACTATCAACAACAGCAGATGGCCGTTTCCCGATCGGCACCGTCCGATAAGATAATCCCACACCATGTACTAGGCACCTGCAAACACCCATATTAGGTATATTGATACCCATATCGGGTACTTCTTTCATTTATTTGCACAGGCTTTGCATTGTAGTGAATTATTTGATTTACCACAACGTTATCACGACGCATCCACCTGATTTATTATTATGCGAGCCGTATCTTTTATTTCATTCAATAGTTATTATGGCCAGTGCAATCAATATTCATTATTGCTGATAAAACTTTGTTTTATTGGAGCGGATGTACAGAGAAATCAGGAATATATGACGCGCAAACAATTGGAACACTTGAAAAAAATCGAATAAGTCAAACTGTGTGGATCGCTCGTCAAGAGTTTGATTACAGAATAAGTATGTGTGTGTATGGATGAAGCAATGAATGTGTGCAAAAACGGGCTATATATTGGATTCCATCCTCCCTTCGAACCCCTGCGGGTAGAAAGAAGGCTTATTCATTATTCACTAAACTTTACTTACAGCACCACTTTTTAAATTCATGCCCGTGCAACTAGTATTGGCTAGACACGGTTTCAAAAAGAGTTTTATGAGGTACTCAAATAATGGATCGAGGTGTTGAGGTATCCCGTCTCAAATGAGATGAGATGTGAAAGAGCCAAAAATGAGCTAAAATCTGGTAGAGCCAAAGAATTCAAACACCTCAAAACATTTGTAGTAAAAAAAGAGTTAGGACAAATATATTTTGTGAGGTGGTGGGACGTTTTTGTAAGCTATATTTGTAGTGCATCTTGTACGAGGTAGGTACTCAACACTACACACGTAACAGCTATGAAACATTATAATATTGATAAGGTCTTCAAACACTTCAATCAACCCCACTACACTCAGACCTGACAGAGCCCATTTAGATGGTATATAATATTACAATGAAAAGTTGTTTTTTTCGCTACGGAATCAAACCTGATATGTGCCTTTTCCAAGTCAAATTAGTAGATCAGTAGATCACTTCTTGGTAAATTTTCTTCCATTCAAACTTAACAATTATTCATCACGCACCAAATATCCCCTGTTATCCTTCAACACATCCGACATCCCATTTAACCTCTTGATCCCGCGTGATCTACCAAATAATAAACAAAAAAACAAACAAATAAACAAACAAAAATAAACAAAATAAAAAATAAACAAAAATAAATGAAACTTCGTCTTTTATTTTATTTTTGATTTTGACCCCTCACGCTATTTTTTTCTGTTTTCGAAACAACTCATATAGGTCTCATAGAAATCGTTGTGCCTCCCTTACTATCAAGGTTAGAAATATGATCTAGAGAGAATTTCTAATTTATATGAATTAGAAAGAGAAAACACCACGCTTTAAACTCAAATCTAAAAGTTGACCGCAAAATAATTAATATGTACACTTAAGTTTTTAGATTTTCACGGCCAAAAGTATTTTCGTTATTTGTTTTTGGGGTGTTATGCCGTGTTGCGCTATCTCCTTCTTTAGCCAACGTTTCGGACAGCGTTACAGTGTCCATCATCAGGGCAGATGTGTAATTACACATTATTCTTATATGGCTTATTCTTATTAGCTGAAATAGGCCAAGCTACATATTTTATAGCTGTGTGCGTAAACACGCTGTAACACAGTTTTTAATTTTCGGATGCGTTCAGAAATATTCCATTTATTTCGATTTTATTGCAAAGCGGAAATGTTTTGACCTTCCAACGAAATGGGCCCGAGGCCTAAGGGGTTATTATATTTTTATTATTATTAATTACTTATTTAGAGTTTAGGGTTATGACACCGTACATTCATGTCACACTTTAATGAACCAATATTTTTGTCATGGTTTCCAACTATAAATTATCAGTCAATCCTAAGCAAATATATAAATGATTAATTAAATAGGTGCATTATGCGTTTATTGATTTTAAAAACAATGTTTCTAGGGGTGATGGGCGTATGAATCCATCCCCCCCCCCTGCAGTGTAAGGCGATGGGTCGAGAAAGTCCGATTGGAGAGGTCAAAGTCTCCCTCAATCCATCAGTTCCCGATCGTAATAGGTGGGCAAATGTAGTAGACATACCCCACCTCATGAACCTGGGCAACCTTTGCCAAGACATCAAACATATCGACCTACGGCAGGGGTATTGGTTATCTAATAAATGGTTCCCGGGGCGGCGGTATCCCCGCCTCCCAAGTTGAGGACTTGCTGTCTTACGAGACGTATCTAAAGCTCCCGCCCCCTTGCACGCCCGTATCTACGCTACACCCGTTACGAAAATTAATTAAAATTTTCACACTTACTGCATCTCGTAAATTACCTAATTAGCAAATTATTTATTGCACCGCAGGTGAAAATTTTAGGCCCGTCATACGTCTTCAACTGAAGGTGGGTGACCTGACCCAGTTAGCCTCCCGAAATTATAATTATTATGAAATTATGGTTTTTGTGTATTATTTACTAATTTCAAACCTAAAATCGACTTCAAAAATACCTAATAATAAGTCAGTATGGATATCAAATGAATTTATATAGTCCAAATTTTTGTACTTATTTGCTGTTATGTGTAGTATCTATACGACAGGTAGTTTTTTTCCTTGATGCATTTGAATGAAAATATATTTTAAACTTTTGTTATTCGGCGGTACGTCTTCTCTGCACACTCCTTCGGGGACTTTTAGTTATGTTTTGTGTTTCTTTCTTTCTTTGTTTGTCCCTTGCGCGTTCCTAAACAATTCAACTGATTGCGATCAAACTTTGGTGATTTGTTGTATGCATGCCCGCGAAGGTTTCTGTATTTATAAAGGTGAGCTCTGGCGTTATGAAATTTGCGTAAAAAATTACAACAGGTGGCGCGCTGTTGTTTTAAAAATGTGTATTTCGTATAGTTTTGCGGCACAATGGCAAGGAGGGAGGGTATGAAGAATCCGGGAGGGCGAAGGGGAATACAACTCTCAACGATCCACCTGCTCACCCTATATTTTAACATTATTTTTTCTTATGAACAACACTGACAAACAAATACAACAAACAAAATGACGTGTGTCTTATTTTTAACAGTTAAATAGATAGTGACCGGACAACTCAGAATCATGCAACTTAAACCCCTTCTTTTGAAAAGTCTTTTTTTTTTTTAAATTTATGTGAATACCTCACAAGAGTCCCAGCTGCTCCCGCCTGGAGTCAGTGAGACTATGGCATTCCTAATTGGGGTTTGTTGTGAGACTGAAGGTCCTGGGGAGGAGAAGAAGATGGTGAAGAGGAAGGTGGGAAAGAAGGTGGGGAAGTACCTGGCTATTCAGATCTGGCCACTAACTCGCCTAAAGCCATTTAAAACAACGATTCATTTCAGTATGATGGTCTTACACCAGGGCGATTTATTTATTTATAGCTTCTTCACAAGTTTATTCATTTAAGCATGTAATTATTAACCCCACTAGGGTTCGCCTGTATCGGGGTTAATAATTTTACAAGTTATTCAAAATAACACATAAATATTGGTCATAAACAAACAGTTGAAAAAGCAAAATACTAAAATTAAAATTTTTAACCTCACTTGGATGTAGGTTAACAATTTTATAAAAATACACAAAATAATACAAGTATTGAAAGTATCTTCCGATTCTGAGAGGATCTTCCACTCTGGAACGTGCCGCAAATATACTTTATAATACTAATCATAATTAACACTAATTAATCAAATAAAATTTATTTGCCCACGCCGGGATTCGATCCCTCGACCTCCGGATTGTGAGTCAAGAGCCTTACTCCTCGACCACGCCGGCCGTCATTAAAAGTGATGAAAAAAAAATGGTTAAATAGTTTACGTTAGGTTAGGTTAAAGCCCATTTAAAAAAAAATCGTAACTATTAATGACTTAAAGGGTGTTGAAATTGCGTGATTCTGAGTTGTAATGGAACCAAATAGATCCAAGCTCCCCATGTTCATGAATGAAAAAGCTGTAGAAAATTCATCACGCCAGAGCTCACTATTCCAAGGTTTTTTTGGCTTCATACTAATGTTATAATATCGTGGGGTAATCACTATAACTAGGTAGGTAACTAGACTTAGCTGGTTGCAGCATTAAACTTTTTGGAATTGCTTAAGTTGATTTCGTTGCTTTTGTTTTAAGTGAAGTAGGACCGAAGGTAGCTTCTTTAGCACCGTTGTGATTTGAAACTCGATGAAACGAAAAAGAGAACACATACCTCTGTAGGATTTAGTCTGTGAGAAAATGAGATAGAATAAGTCTTCTCTTTGTGCGATGCTTTGTACCCTCCCCACTCTTGTCTACTTAAGGCCGCACTCTTGAAACGCACAGCGCTGAAAAAGAAGAAGATGGAGAGATATGTAATTACGAGTGTTGGACAGAGCGCACTAATATGTTTAGTCGTAGAATAGCAGCGAAAATTGCGAAAAAGCTTCATAAAACATAACTCGTTTAAAATAGAGCAAAAATCTCGTGGAACGTATCTTAAGTATCATTTAAAGAAACATTGTGAATTTTTTCACAAATAAATTTTGTAAAATAAAAGATTTACTTTGCGATTTTTTTCTATCGAGGGAATTTCATATAATTTGCGTTTCGGCGTGGAACGTATCTAGATATTATCTTCAAAAATAACATATATTTTTTTAAGAGCTTAAAAACTTCAAATGTTTAAGGGAGATATGTAAGAAATCGGTTGAAATACGAATAGTAGACCCTTAAGTTTTTCTGAAGGTTTCACTTCTACCGCGCGTGAACTGCACATTTGTATTTTTTTGTATGTAACAACTAGGTAAGTCATTCCATTTTTGTAAAAAAATTGTCATTTTCTTATTTCCAAAGCACAAATACATATTACGATTTAAATCATACTTCTGTGTATAAATGTACAACAACCGATTTATCAGATTGATTACCATCTTATAATTTAATTTCCAAACAAAGCTGATTTCAGAGTTACCTAGTTACAGTAATTACGATATTATGATTTCCCCCCTTTTGTAATGAACCGCATATGTATGTAACGGTGACCGGCCAACTCGGAATGAAACCAACTCAGAACCATCTCAGATAAGTCATTTAGAGTGATAAAAAAATATAAATAAAAAATTGGTTAAATAGGTTAAGTTAGGTTAGGGTTATCGGCTAATTTAAAATTATTTTTTTATCACTCTAAATGACTTATCTGAGATGGTTCTGAGTTGGTTTCATTCCGAGTTGGCATGGAACCGTACGTAACATAATGAGAGGTTATTAGGAATCTCAGCGATAGACCGATAATAGGCCCATACATCCCTTTCATTGGAACTTTGAACAATATAATATAATTTAATCCCTGTATGTTTATTGCTTCCATGCCAACTGAGAAGAAAGTAAACTCAACACCTCCTTGAAAAGTCATTAAAAGCTATGAAAAAAATAATTTTAAATAATTAGCCGATAACCCTAACCTAACGTAACCTATTTAACCAATTTTTTACGTATATTTTTTTATCACTCTAAATGACTTATCTGAGATGGTTCTGAGTTGGTTTCATTCCGAGTTGTCCGGTCACCATGTATTTTTTTATTATGTTTTTATATGAATACCGCACAAGAGTCCCAACTGCTCCCGTTCGGAGCCAGTGAGACTATGGCATCCCCAATTGGGGTGTGTTGTGAGGCTGAAGATAGCGGGGAGGGGGAGGAGATGGGGAAGAGGAAGGTGGGAAGTACCTGGCTATTCAGATCTGGTCACCAAACACGGCCAAAGCCATTTCAAGCAACTTTTCAATTTTGAATGGTGGTCTTACACCAGGGCGATACTGAGAGTATCTTCCACTCTGGAACGTGCCGCAAATATACTATATATCATCATCAATCATCATCATCATCATCATCATCAATATATTAATACGTGAAGCCAAAACTTTGTACCCCTTTTTACGAAAATTGCGCGGACGGAGGAGTATGAAATTTTGCACACTTATAGTTTATATAGAGGAGGAGTGCAGAATGCTAATATTTTTAAAAAATTATGCATAAAAATAGATTAAATCAATAACAAAAACATTACACACACTACCATGTATTTGACACACACTCACGTCTTTACTCTATTGTTTATTGTTAAAGTCTATGGTCAAATTGAGAATAGATTAATATTGTTAGTCTTTAATATTATTTGTCTATGGTCTTACTGAATGTCAAACATAAAAAAAAAAACATTACAATTATGGTCGAATTTCGACCATTGGACGACCACTAGTTATTTTGAATGAATAAATTGTGAAATAATACAAATTAATCAAATAAAATTTATTTGCCACGCCGGGATTCGATCCTGCGACCTTCGGAATGCTAGTCAAGAACTTTACCGCTGGACTACGCTGGCCGTATATTATGTAACGGTGCTCGGTTGATATCTTCCATTTGTCGATCATTTGAAGTTGAAGCCTTTTATGTTCATTGCGGTACTTAATATATTTAAAGAAAGTATATGTTTTGTACCTCAATGTTTATGGTTTCAGGCGTGCATATGTTTTCTGCAGTAACAGAATAAATGCATTTCGGTGAACGCAGTGCGACTGTGGATGTGTGGGCGGTTCCGGTTTGCGATGTGCGTTTTTATTCGTACCTGTTTCAAGCCTGAGAGTATGGCAATGTGGACACAGCACAACGATGAGTATACGACTGTTGTGCAAACGCAACACAAATCGGAAATAAAGTTTTGCATGGCGGTATAGTGTATAGACCTATCGATTGCATTGTGCATGCCTCTCTAACTTGCCAGCGTTACAATCGAAAGACCCTGGCATCCCCAAAGATGACAGACAGGCCCTGATGAAATTAATTTCTTTCTGGAGCATAAAAATAAAAATAACTGTACCCAGCGATACATGCAAGTGTTTGTGATGCTCTACTAAATAATGCAAAAGCATGTGATTTTGGTTTGAAAATAAGATCACTTAGAAATACTGCGAGTAGAACATATATTTACCTTTAAAATAATAAAGTATTTTTTTGATTTGTCGTTTTATAAACCCAGAAAAAATAAAGCATCAGGCCTATAAAAACTGCTTTAAAGATGAAAATCTCCAACTTACGAACCCCTTATCGGTTATGGTTTTATTTTATAATGTGGAAAATTAAATTCTTTATTTGTACCTGAGCTTCGCAAAATAAATTAAAACACTCTATTGGCGAGTTTTTTTTTTTGCGAATAAATCAAACTGGTATTAAAAGGAAATTTAAACCTTACTGCCATCTACATAAGAAGTGTTATTGTTAGCGGTCTGACCGCCATTTTTAATTGCCCGAACTTTGTAGTAACCGTATTTTTGTCACGGTGTTACATTTTTAATGGATTTTAGCGGTGATGTTTTGATTGCATTCAGATTCTTATATTTTTATTGTAATCACGGATGACCTGGATTGCTACCGTCTAAACACATGACCGTTACTGATATAATAATATACTTGATTGTTATTTTATTTAGTTTTATTGATGGTCCCATATTTTGTAAGACATCCTCTGTGGTTCTTTTTTATTGGTTTCAGATAGCGCAAGAATCACTCGAATAAAAATTAAATTAAATCAAGGTATCTTTTAACTGTTCCAATTGCGTCAAAAATATTTCAACGGACATTATATTTCGTCGCTTTTTGTACCTTCGAAAGGTAGGTCATAAATTTTATTGTCGACGATGCCGAACGAACTGAAGTCACGATTGGCCGGGGTGTCGATTAGAGTCTTAAGAAATTAAAATCCAGGGTGAATTGCCTAAAACCAAAAAAAAAAAAGAAATTAAAACAAACTACATAATATCAGAGTATCTGGTTTCTGTGAGAAGGTACTACTAAATCCAATATCTACCTATGCCAACACACCAAATAATAATAATATAGAGTCATTAATACTAAAAATTATAGGAAGTATATAATCAAAGATAGAAATCAAATTGATGATTTATGTAGAAAATGTTTGGCTTTTCCGGAAACTATAGAACATATTATATCGGGATGTTCTATATTAGCGCCTTCCGAATATACTTTTAGACACAATCAGGTTTTAAAAATAATTCATCAAAGTTTGGTAATTAAACATAAATTGATTGATTGCCGTAATGTAGTACCATATTATGAATACGAACCAAATTCGTTTTTAGAAAATGAATTTTATAAAATATATTATGATAAAACTATACTAACAGACAGAACGATTCGTCATAATAGACCCGATATAGTTTTACATAACAAAATTAAAAAAATAACTTATATCATTGATGTCGCTATTCCAAATTCCTGTAATATTCAAAAATCTGTTTCTGAAAAAATTAGAAAATATACAGATTTAGGAAATGAGATTAAAAGAATTTGGCATTCTCGGACTATAAAAATATTACCATTTGTTATTTCGGCTACTGGCATTATACCTAGCTCTCTAATTAAAAATTTAGGCTTATTAGATTTGTCAAAGAATCTTTATATAAAAATGCAAAAATCAGTCATATTAAATGCATGTAGGATTACGAAAGATTTTTTAAATATTTATATTGAGGGATCGGTAGGATTTATCGGTTCAGTTAGGAGTTCTATCGAGCCGAACCCTCTGATATGAAAATATCTGGAGTCGGTGAAGTATTTTCCCATATGGTCTCTGGTAGGTTGACGTGTTGTTCTTGTATAGTTTTGTATTTAGTATACTTATACAATGCAATTACATCGCGTGAATTGACTAGATTAGCATTTGTGGAAAAGTGTGTGGAAGGATTAAGTTTTTCCTGTGAGGAAGATTTAACCCGGACATAAAATCTAGAGAATAATAATTGGACAATTTATAGAGCGCCGTTTTTGTGAAAAATCACCTCAAGGGCGCTTTACAATATATATATATTTTTTAATATTCTTAGAATCTATCTAATTTTATTATTTACAAAAAGATACAGAAACATACTTACCTGGCAGGTCACTTCCGATAAATACACTTTTTTAGAAAGTTTATGCTTGGGGGTGATACGACTTTGAATGTGGAGGACATTATATTGAAAACACTGGACATTGCATGAATTTACCTTTGCTACCCCATCACTGTTGCTTTTACAATTTATAAGAAGATTAATGCCAAAATTGAATTAGTATTTATTTTGAAAGACTAGTGAATTTAGAGCTCTCTGGGACTGGAAATTTTCATAAAATGACCTTTACAAAAGATTAAAATAAGAATTTGGTTATATTTTACACAATTAGTTATTTACAACGTCGTGGGCCGTGAAGGCGAAGGTGAAAGGTTTTTTAACTTATGGATACGACTGTCTGAAAAAATGAGTTTTGAGTTTAGCTCTAAATTCCGCTGAATCTGTGATCATTCTTAACTCGTGTGGCAGTCCATTCCAGGCTTTAGGTCCTGACACTCCGAAAGCACGCTCACCGAATTTAGTATCTGGTGTGCGTTTTGGTTCCTTCAACCTGATGTTGCTGCTGACCTGAGGTTTAATTGTCGAGGATTGGAGTTTTCTGGAATACACATTTCCGATAAGTAAGCCGGAGCCATTCCGTTAAGGGACTTAAATATCATCCAGCAGAGCTTGAACTGGATTCTTTCGGGACACTTGAGCCAGTGAAGGTTTTTGAGATGCTCAGAAACATGGGAATATTTAGATACGCCGGTGATAAGTCTTGCCGCAGCGTTGAACACGGATTGTAATTTGTTAATATGATATTTTGGGAGACTAGCATATATTCCGTTGCAATAATCCAGACGTGAGACAAATAAATTTATAAATTCTTCAAATCTTGATTTTCTGGGTACTTGACTAATCTGAAAATTAAGGTTAGATTGAAGATCTCTAAATCGATGTGTGGGTGTTTTACGATTTTGTGAATTAAACTCATAAAATACCCAGCTCAGTTTTCGGCCGTTCATATCCTACTACCAAGAAATCAAGCTATTTTCTCCATCCATCTGTTCATTCAAATCACTTGCTTGAAGATTCTATAATAAATAATTCTTGATACCCCGTCTTATTCTCATCAGTATTATCATTTATCATCAAGAGTGTTTTCAAAGAATTCAAAGTTATTAAATCACCACCGAAAGCACACATTTTAACAAGTATTACATTCAAATTATTCGTAATATCGATCAGTGCATAAACCACTCTATAGGAGAGACGAAAAACTGAGAGCGATTTTACGCAAACGGGGGACGAGATGTGCAGGAGGAAACCCGGCGGCGTTTTGTCCGTACAAACGTTCTCCCAATTGCCTCTCTGGATTTTGACACTATTGCAAATATTTTTATTTAATATAGATATATCGACCACTGGCGTGTCGGTACGTTTTGCTTTTTTTTGATAATTTACTTCTTATAGGAGCTAGGATCCTCCAAAAATCATTAAAATTGCCTGGTTTGAACGCCATCAACAGACGTTCAGTATACAAACTAGACAATGTATTTTTTAAAAAAGCAAAACTTACAGACATAGAGTATTTTCTTCCAATACAGTTAGTAAAAAATCTTAAAAATCGGTCCAGTTTTGGAGGAGAAAAATGAGGAATACAAAACCTCGAATTTGATGATTTTATTTAGGTGTCAGCCTGAGGTGCAGTTTTCCCTTTCGTTCAGTATGCGGGGAAGTAAGAGTGATAGTAACAGCAACAATTTTGTAAAAATTTTTCGGTGACCAGGTTTCCTCTTAACTGTAATGATCTTACTCTTCTTATTGAAGTGAAAAAATCCTATTTTAATTCTACCATTGATTGTTTATTTTTATTATTTAGGTATTTACAAATGCGACACTTGCTTGCCTCCGAAGTTATGTCGTGTAAAGAGATAAACAAGTCCTTTTATTTATCCTAGAATTTATGTATAAGGTGCTGCATAATTTAATTTGAAAATTTCGCTTTGTTTGAACCGTGTTTTAAACGTGTGTTTATACACCACAGCATCTCCTTTGGGTACGTTTGGTATATATCAACAGAGTGCAAGTCATCCTCCCTGTGCTTGCTGCAAGTCGGTTGTTTGCTGCGTCAGCGTCAACGCACTCATTATGCGCTGAGAGCGTGTCATTAGATTTCGATTATAGGCAATCTTCGTGTTTCGAAATCAAATAACCCTTCATTATTCCGCCGCGCCTTTTTACACATTCATTCGTCCTGCGTCCGGAGACGTGAATGAAAAAGAACCAAAATGCCAAATCACAAGAGTAGCTTTTACACTCTTCACATTACTTTGAGAGTTTTCTTATCACGATTTTTATATTATTACTCATGGATGAATTTAGCATTTTTATTTGCTACAAATCATTAAAAAAATATGTTAATTTTTGTGAGTAAATTTTTAAAATAAAAATAAAAATTAGTCGTTATCTGAACTCTTTCTATAAATCGCCATAGATAGATAGTCAATTTGTGAATGTAAATTATGCACCGTAACGTATTGAAAATGTATATACACGTAATGGAGTAGTAAACTCATACATTTCAGAAAGGTATTCGTGATGATTTTGTTTCATCACCATACAGAATTTTTAAGGCCCATTAACCAGCGGCCGAGAATTCAAATTTCAGATGGTCTTGATTTGTTTTGTTTCATCACCATACAGAATTTTTAAGGCCCATTAACCAGCGGCCGAGAATTCAAATTTCAGGTGGTCTTGAGATCGTACCTTTGCAGTAGTAGGTACAGGGCGGTTCCGATGAGAAAGATTGATTATTCTCATTTATTCTGCAACTCAAAATCGATTTTATTTCATTCAAAATTGGCTTTAATACATATAAACCTACATTCAAGTTGCAATAAAAATGTGCGATGATAAAATTATTAATATTACGTACTATTTATAATTATTTTTTGATCATAAGTATTTATAATTTTTCAATGATGCCCAACCAACGTGTTGTTAGAAAGCTTTCGACACAATTTCACATAAAAAACTTTTCAAGAAGTTAAAAAACATTGGCATTAATGGAGTAGAATTCAATTTAATTAAAAGCTTCATATCTGACAGAACGCAACAAGTAAAAATTGACAACAAGACAAGTGAACCACTTTCAATTACGTACAGAGTCCCACAGGGGAGTGTACTTGGCCCTTTATTATTCCTCATTTATATAAATGAACTGTGCGACATTAAAATTGAAGGTAAAATCGTAACCTTCGCTGACGATACAGTTCTTCTCTGTCAAGCAGCCACATGGAAAGATGTATTTATAATAGCCGAAAAAAGTTTATCAATTGTCAAAAAATGGCTAAATAGTTATACTCTTACAGTTAATACAATCAAAACAAAATATATCACTCATAGTATTACACAAAGAGGTCAACCTCCATCAAACATAGGCTTGATTCTATATGACTGTACTTTATCCAACTGCCAGTGCGAACAAATAGAAAAGGTAAAACATACAAAATACCTGGGGGTTATTATTGATTCACACTTACGCTGGACTGACCACATTAATTTCATCACAAATAAACTGAAACGAGTCATGCACCTAATAAAGTACGTTAAAAACATCTTCCCACTAATAATACTAAGATCGATCTATTTTGCACTTTGTCAATCCATTGCCACATATGGAATACTAGCTTGGGGAAGTGCTACAAACATAGCAATTGACCCAATTCAAAAAATACAAAAAGCAATAATTAAACTCATCCTGCAAGTACCATTTCACACAGATTCTAGCGAAATCTACAAAGCATTAGAAGTCATGTCAATAAGACAACTTTATGCCAAATCTGCTATAATATACCTTGTCCAAAACAAACAACACATTCCAATTCAACCAAAAACCATAACAAAAACCAGGTCCTCAACAAATAAAACACTGAACATACCGATAACCCACACCACACATGGACAAAGACACTTTCAGTATTATGCAACCAAACTTTTTAATTGCATGCCCATTACTTTGAAACAAATACTATCTGCAAATACATCTACAAACATTCATAAAAAACATATCACTGACTGGATTAAAAATCAAGATATTAACTTTATACAAAACATTATTATTCCCAACCAAACGTAACAAAACTATAAAAAGTATAAAATTAAATAAACCTAAAAATTAAGTAGTTTTTCAAGTATCCAACAACTATACATACATTATTATTTATTATTTTAACTTTATGAGTAAAGCCTCAAACTGTAATATTTAATTAAATGAAGACATTATGAGCGAAACTCAATCGAAAATCTGGAAACAGAAAAACTCACTCATCTCACAAATGTGAAGATGTGTGACAGGGACGGGGGGGGGAGTAAAAAAATCATGAAATTCGTGTGACGTAATTTATGATATCAACTGATAATTTTTTTTAAATTGTCAATCGAATGAGCAGTTTCTCAGAATCACGCTTTTTTACTGAACCCGGTTTATGTTGATTCCTTACCAACCTGTGAAGCAGCGGGCTAAAAATAAGTGCAAGAAAATCGGTTGTACAGTACTCTCGTAGGTGATTTTCTTTGTATAATCTGGACCATAATGGCACTATATAAATTATCTTATTCATTATGATTCGGAATGTTTAAAATTTTAATGGAAAGAAAGCCAATAGGTCCAATTTTTTATCTTACCTTACTTTTATTGTGAATATTTTTTGGTTATCGTGACACAATAATATACTTTTGACTGTGAATATCTAACTTTATTTAGTAAAATTGAAAATAATTTAAATTATTCTCATTTTTAAACAATTTTTTTTTTATTCCAGGATAGCAAGAAGAGGATGGGTGCCGCTAGCAGGACAGATTCCCGGGGGCTATAGTGCCCTCTGTCCTCTGCCCGCTGCCCGCCCCCAGTGAGTCTGACTCCGCTGCGCTGGTGCCCGTGCTGCTAGTGCCGCCAACATGGGCAACAAGTGCTGCAGCAGGCGCCATGATGCCGACAGACCCTTGGGTGAGCAAATCTATATTTATATATTCATACAAGGGTTTAGGAATTCAGAAACCTGAATTCATAATTATTAGAATTCAGAAAAATGCCCCTGAATATCACTATTACCAAAATGTCTGTAAAAGGTGGAGGTTGAAAACCATTGAAGGCATTTTTGAACATTTACCTAAAATTCCTGCACATATTTCATATTCGTTTTGATGGCCTCCATCATTGGTTCAAATCTCGGGTGTTCAAGTAAATTTTATTTGATTTATTTGTGTTATTTTGCAATTTATTAATTTAAAATAATGTATTGCACATTTGCGGCTTGTTCCAGACTAGAAGATACTAATTGTACGCCCTAGTGTAAAACTGCCATTCAGAATTGAAATGGCTTTAGCCGTGTTTAGTGACCAGATCTGAATACCCAGGTACTTTCCCGCCTTCCTCTTCCCCGTCTCCTGCCTCTCCCCACTATAGCCCAGTCAATCTAGACAAAAAACAGGCCCTAACTGGAACATGCTAGGGGAGAGCTGAATTTTTGCAGGTGGATAGTACATCTTATGTGGAGTATTTTCCAAAAAAGTCCCTACCCCTCCCCCGCTTGCTTCCTCCCCTGTGCCCTCCCAAACATTAAAATGTGGGGTTCTACTAAAGCGATTATATCTCGTAAACTAAAAGATATATCAGAAAAAAAATTTCATCGTTGAATTTCTTATAAAATTGCCTAAAAATTCTATAATAAAACTTTTTTTAATATCTGCATTAGTTTGGCCAATAATAATGAGATTGTTGTTAAAAAAATTTTTTTTTTTGCAAAATTATTTTTTGAAGTTGAATATTTTTTTTGTCTGAGAAAATATGAAAAAATACTTTCGACAAATAAGTTGTCAAATTTAATAAGCTTTAAAACCATGCATAACAATGTTTACTTACATCTTTTATTTCTATCGAAAATAGTGGACAAACGCAACAGCGTGCGCGGGCTGGCCGTAACACGGAGTGGCGAGGCCAAGCGACATGTCGTTCTTGTCGCGTCGCTATTTACTGTTTTATCAAGTTGAAACAAACGAAAAAATAAATAAATATGGTCAGTTTGATCTCATATGTTAAAAAAAAAAGATATGTCTTAAGGTTAAGGTGTGTGTCGGTTTTGTGGTTATATTTTGACGTGGTTGCGCCAAGCCGTGTATCAAGTTTTTTGTGCGTTTTCCCTCCTTCATCAGGTTAAAATATTGAGAAAAAATTAATTAACAATTAATAAATAAAAAAAAAACCACTGAAAATGTCTGAAGAGAACTTATTGTGTATTTTATGTAAAAAAAATACCTTCCAGGAAATTTTGTTAAAGTAAAGAAAGGGTTACAAATGCTAATTAACGCTAGTATTGAAAGAGATAATAATTATGTTAAATTAACCACTTTAGGTAGCGTAACCAACTGTCCACGTAGATTGTAGAAAAATGTATAATAAGCCTAGCAGTATTAAAGCTTTTACAAATGTTAATTGTAGCCTATTGACCAGTAGGTACACCTCAGCCATTCCTAAGGCATTTAGAAAATACATTTAATTTCACGGAGAACTATTTGTGGGTATTATTTTTGATAATAAAAAACAGCGTTTGATTTTAAACTATCTCATAAATATCGTTAACAAAACATTTGGTGTTAAGACCAGAAATAGGGGAAACATTGTAATATAATAGATGACAAATGGGGTGCAAAAATAAAATCTAAACTTTTAGGTCTGTTTCATTTGGTCGTAGCAGAAGCTCGCTATCATGGCATTTGCTACAAGAAGTTCTGTAAAAGTAAACCAACTCAGTATATAGGAACACCTAAATATGATAATTCAGCTAAAAATTTTCTTAAACTCTGTAGTTTTTTAGAAAATACTGACGAATGTCAGTTTATATTAGAGAAATTAGGGAAAATAGTAAAAGACATTTGTGGCAGTGATCTTCCGTACTCATATACATTTCCTAAAAAACAAGTAATTGACTATTTTCAAGATTTTATGTATACATTGACTATTTTCAAGATTTTATGTATACATGCACATGACAGTTTTTCTGTCTCACTCAAGTTATAAGATACTAGGCGACTGGTACAGAAACAAAGAAAAGAATGCAAATCTGGAATGTTTAAGAATTGTACTTGCTGCCGCAGAAATAATCAGAAAAGAAGTTTAAAAAAATGCCACATGATTGTGAAAGCTATCCTGATGTTTCGGAAATCAGTCGTGGGGGTGATGATTTAGTTCCTCAAACTCTGAATCTGTTCACGTTAACTGTAACCAAGAAGAGATTGTATGATAATGGACCTGATGTTACGAGAAGACGTTTAGTAATTAACCACGCCATAATAGCATCTGCAAGGCCAAGGTCTTTTTGTCATCAATTCAGACAAGTTTGTGTTTTCTACAGAGAATGTACGGATCTAAGAATTTAATAGAAGTGTTGTCGTCATTGGGCATTTGTTCGTCGTGTCATGAAGGTGACAGATACCAAAGATCTGTAATAAGAGCTGGGCCTCCTACAATCGAAGATGATACATTCTAACAATTTGTGTTCGAAAATGCCATTGAAATGAAAAATTAAAAATGAAAAATTTGATGGCCTAAGCACATTTCATGCCGTGGGAAGAATAAAGTGCAATGTGCATCAATCCAGCCTCTAATTTTACAAGTCTAGATGTACTTCGTCTTCAGTGATGAAATGGAAATTACGTTAATCAAGAAAATATCCTTCAACCTTGTTACGCGAAGAGAAAAAAGAGCGGCTTGAAAGATGTAACCATCAAAGATGTCAGTGAATGTATATCTTTCAGAAAAGAGCATGCCGATTCATTATCTTTTGTATCTCCAACCAATTATTTGTGGTGAAGTGACATAAAATTAGCATTGTGCATTCAAAAGTTAGCTGGAACGGGTTTATGAACGATTGTGTGACATTGTAACTTCGACCAACCGCTTTTTCTCAAACCTATTGAAATGGTAGCGGGGGCTGGTGGATCATCTGAAATTTCAAAAATTATTGTATGACTAGGAAGTTTCATTTGTAAATATCATATTTGGGATGTATTGGATCACGGAAGAAAGTGGGCTCGAAGATTTATGGAAAACTGTGTACGGAGGTCCCACAGTGATACACGTGATAAAAGGACACGCTTATGCAAGAGCTGTAAGAGCCTATGTTCTTACAGGCGCTGCAATCGTCAAAATAATTTGCAATGACTCTCATGATACATTTTTTCCTCGTGAAATAAAAGAAATATTGTGAACAAGAAGATGCCACATGAATAAGCTTGTGAAGACGAATCAGTTGCAATAAATCTTAAACATTTCACCGACACTTAAAACACAATCAAAGCGACAAGTCGGACAGCAAAACTTACAATATGTTTTTACTTAACAACATGTTTTGCTCAGGAGTTTGGACTGATACATGCATTGACATGAACAATCCTTGATGAAGTCATTAAAAACAGTAGGAGCACTTACGCAAGGGTGTGGGATTTCTCAGTAAATGGATATTAGGAGCTCCATTATTCATTTCAATCAGTGAAGCTTTTCAAACAAGACTTAACAAAATTTATACTGGTGACACACAATACTTTTGCTCGAAAGTCTGGTGAATTAATTTGCATTTCTTCGAGATTAGTATCAGACTCAACTAAAACATATGACGATGCTTATGAGGTAAGGTTCAAAGCTATGAAGAAAATGGCAGGGCAAAGTTTTTCAGAAGTAAAACTACACAGATCGGATATGATTGATATTCAAGCCAGTAATAAATCTAACAAAGTTAGAAACAAAGAATTTATAATCAACCCTAATCAGATATTCAATAGAATATTATGCGTATGTGACAGTCCTGCAAAGCTCAAATCCTACTCTGAGTTTGAACTAGCTTCGCATCCACCTTTATTTTAAGACGTTTTTTTAAAGCAAGGTAAGAAAGCCTCCATTACTACTATTACTATACAGTTTAGTGTTAAAGCGTTTTTAAATCGTGAATCAATTAAAAAGTACTCGGTGTTTCAATTTAAAACTATAAATACCTACCTAAGCTCAAATCGGTCATCTGCAAGCACAGCGAGCTAGGCCCGACCGCCAAGCACGCCGTGCCGCCCTGCTATCGAATCGGATTTTGACCAGTATTAAGAATAAAGGTAAGCAATATTATACATCGTTTTAAAGCTTATTAAATTTGGCAAATAAATTATATGAAATATTTTTGCGTGTCCCCCCAGATAAAAAAAATATTCACCTTTAAATCAAAATTTTACGAAAAAAAAAAAAATTTTTGCGACAATGTCATTATTATTTGCCAAACCGTAATAGATAACAAAGACAAATAGACACCTTATTTTTAGACAGCTTTCTAAGAAGTTTAACGCAGAAATTTTTTTTCAGATGCATATAATAGTTTAAGAGATATAATGGATTTTGTAGAACTCTAAAATTGTAAAGTTTGGGAGGGGACAGGGGAGGAAGCAAGCGGGGGAGGGGTGGGGACTTTTTTGGAAAATACTCCACATAAGAAGTACTATCCACCTGCAAAAATTCAGCTTTCCTCTAGCATGTTCCAGTTCAATGCGTTCATTGACTGGGCTACTACCTTCAGCCTCACAACATACCTTAAGTCTAAGAACTTTTTTCTTTGGAAACCTATTATATTTTCTTCTACCTCTGTAGAGTAAACAGATACACCATTTGATAAGTTTTTAGATTTTCACGGCCAAAAGTATTTTCGTTATTTGTTTTTGGGGTGTTATGCCGTGTTGCGCTACCTCCTTCTTTAGCCAACGTTCCACACCGGATTACGGAGACAAGTGAAATCTACAATTATTCTAAAGTGTACTGTAATGCCAGCTCAAAGTGGAGTGGAGCTGGCAACACGGTATTGCTTCCAAGTACATAAGCACACGTTTCACCACTAACAAGTACACAATTACACATCTGCCCTGATGATGGACCCTGCAACGCTGTCCGAAACGTTGGCTAAAGAAGGAGGTAGCGCAACACGGCATAACACCCCAAAAACAAATAACGAAAAAAATATACCATTTATTAAATCTTGACACTAACTAACTTTAAATATATACCTGTATTATATTACATTACCATGAGATTGTTTATTCCTAAATTACAAACCTTCGCTGAATCAATTATTATTATTCTAATTGAGCCCTTGCCTGGAAAAATGTTTTATCCAATAATATTCTTGTTTCGAAAAAAATGGGAAAAACGAAACCAGTAGTTAAGTTTCATAACGTTTAGATCAATACAATAATCGTACAATTCTTAAGAATTTTAAATGAAAAGTCGCGAAGGCAATTAAATTAGAAGTTATGCTGAATTTGTGGAAAAATGTTGTAAGTATATAAAAATTTCACTTACAACCATTATTCAACAAAATGCTTTTATTTTACTCTTCAAAACGCAGGCTTAATAATATTTTTTCTGGACAAATACTACTTTCCTGCATCCTTCAGCTTCTTGGCTTTGAAATCTTTCTAATTGAAGCCATAAGACATTCGCTTTCTCCATTTATTCCCATGAAAAACCATGCATGCATTTAAATAAACGGCATTATACAATGTACTTCCACAAACCAACCTTTAAATGGTCAGGCCTAAATAAAATTTCATTACCATAATCACTCTCTTAAAAGAAACATATTAATAAATCCAACATTATTCCGTCAATAACTCAAAATTGATAATTTTTTTGAATACAACATTATTCCGGGCAAGGGCTCAATTATTTAATGCGTTAACAGATGAAAATTTTTGGTAATGCTTAGTTCACACTGAGCTATATATCTGCGAGCAGATATCTGTTGATTCGCGAGCGCTTATCTTTTGTCCTTTCACACGAGGCTATCAAATATTTCTTCCTGTGGTAGGAGAGGGGGTCAGTCGAATTAGGGAGCGGCAACGGAACGCATATTTTTTGTGCTGAAATCTGTCAACTTGACATCTGTCATCCACGGGTCTAGCCAGCTCCGTAATTACAATGACCCCCTCTCCTGTTTCAGTCGGAGAAGGGGAGAGTTATCTTCTGGGATATCGCGTCTGGAGCGGTTACGTCTGAGATGTGTATTGTCTATGATTGATCTGCGCTTAAAAACGCTAAGGTGTGAACGGTCTGAAGGGATTGTATGGAGAGCGTTATTTGGCGTGCTATGATCTTTTATATTTGATAGCATAGTGTGAACCTTCGCTCTAAACATTCGGCGTCTAGTACTAAAAATTGGTGCATATTTTTCATGCACTGCGTTAATAAGAACATCTGTTGTCTCGACTCTTGTTAAGGCTGCCTCCAGCATTTAATTTGCTTGATACTACCATGCTTTCATCAACTACGTTTCATTATCACATGGAGTCCCACATTATTAGTTGTCTACGCTATTATTCTAACAATCGTCCAATCTTTGTTCTAGTCTACCCCGCTTTCAAGAAGAATGAATCTGGTTTCGGAGGGGTGGGGCTGGGTGGGGGTGTTGGGGGCACCCTGGAGACCCGCTATACAGGGGAACCCAACAACAGGCTAGGCAACCGCAGAGGGGCGGACATTGTGCGGACTAGGACACCCTGTAAGTAACAAAATACTACATTCTTTGCTATTTTTTATCCAATCACAAATAAACAGATTTTACCTGTTCATCCATACTATCATAAACATTTGACATCCAATATGAAAGTCAATCTCCAAACTGATGCCTACTTATTGTAATTGCTTTTGCCATCACAAATTTAAAAGAAGTGTACTTCTATATTTTTTTACATAAAACATTTTTTAATTGACTGATTCTGGTTCAATGGTCAGTATGTTTCGAAAATAATAACAATAGGCAAATTGTAATTCTTGTTTATTTAAAAGCATTATATTTTTTGCATGAAGCATAATGTTTTCTAAGAACATTCTAAATTGTTATTTCACCTGTGTATTTTTTTATTCAACTGATTGTTATTAGTTTTTTAGTAAATCATATATTTTTTTAGTTTTATACTTTTTTGTATCAACACATGTTTATTTAATTAATCATTCCCCATAAAATATATGGGAATATACCACCCGAATGGTAATTTATAAAACAAGAAAATAAAATAACTATAAACAAAACAACTCGGTCTTGAATCTTATTAAATAATTTACCGATGAGTGGCTGAGTTGGCAAATAATGCTTTGGGTTTCCACCTAGGCGTCGTTGATTCAATTCTTCTGCCGGCTCCATCATTGCACAAGCAACATCTTTGACTCCTAATGATGAGAGTAGGAATTTTCAAATCTTGTCATTTTAGTCAAAACCTACGTTTGTCTTTGAAGTACCGAACTCATTATTAGTTTTTATAACTGATCGTGAATGAATATTGATAGATTTATATAGATGTTTTCAATTTGTTTACTTTATTATTATTATTTCAAGTATGTATGTAGTTACAATATGTATATTATGTATTACACCCAGCTCACGCTTCCAAAGGCTCACGGCGCGTGGTAAAGGCGTTATGCGGTTATGCAGCGCGCGCTGACACGGACATCTCTTTCCGCAAGGGCGACCGCATGGAGGTGCTCTCCGACACGGAGCCCGACTGGTGGCGGGTGCTCCACCTCACCTCGCGCCTGGAGGGACTCGTGCCAGTCAACTTTGTTGCCGAGGAGAGCTCCGTGGAGAGTGAAGAGTGAGTCAATTCTTTTAATTATTTATGCAGATTGTATCAGCCAATTAAACCAACCCCCTGCCCCTGCCTTTTCGTGTTTGTGCAGCCCATGATTTCTTTCGTAAGGCCAAATAACCCCAAGGCCAAAAATCAAAAATTCGCTAAAAATAGAAATTTGCTGATAAACCACCTCCTCCCTCTAAAAGTTATAAAATTATTTTGCCGTTTGTTAATGATAATAATTATTCACAAGCAGCTCCCTGAGTGCTCCACATTTCTTCGTTTTTCTTCGCTTGCACATCGTCTTTCTTGGAACTAAACAAAATTTGTTTTTTCCAGTTCTCTTGTAGCGTTCAAGTAAGACCTTTTTAATGAGTCCTTGAAGAAATTACGGTGATTCCTTATCAAATTCTCAAATTATGATCCGGTAAGATGACTCTCGACAACTCATTTATTGGTCACCTTTCTCCATTGGTCTCGTTATACCACTGACTGCGATGCTAATGAATCGTCCGTTCCATTCCAGCTGGTTCTTCCCCCTGGTGTCGCGCAAGGAGGCGGACAAGCTGCTGCTGGGCGCCGAGAATCCGCGCGGCACCTTCCTGGTGCGCCCCGCCGAGCACAACCCCCATGGCTACTCGCTCTCCGTCAAGGACTGGGAGGACGGCCGCGGCTATCACGTCAAGCACTACAAGATCAAGCCTCTGGACAGTGGGGGATTCTACATCGCCACCAATCAAACTTTCCCCAACCTGCCGGCTCTCGTGCTTTCTTATACCAGTGAGTAGATAGAGCTTACCTCATCATATCTTACTGTTGTATTGTCATTTAGGGTAAAACTTGGATATTACGTGACATTTAGAGTCAGTATTTTTGTTGGTTTTTAACAGGTCGCGTAGCCGAATAAAAAATAAAAAAAAATATTTTTTGATATGCAATTTTAAACCTTATGTATAAAGAAAATGTATGAAGAACAAGGTCAGAATCGCTTGGGGCATTCTTGTTCTTGACGTAACAGATATAAGGAACACTTCTAGCCACTCAATTGTCTTTGGACATTTCAATGACTTTGGAAATGAGCATTTCTACCACGATTCGAACTGTCAAACTTTGAGCGTCGCGTGTCATAAAAAGATCGATAAACCTATCAATTTGTCAAATAAACGCAAGTAAAAGTGTTTGTAGGTGTAGTTCGTTGTTCAAGGAACGTATTTCGGTAAATATTATATGCCATAGCATAAAATTAACCGACAAAATTTACGTCAAAAGTCAAAACATCGCGAAATTTTCGAGTTTCATCCGTAAAACCCCGAGGCATTCAACCAGTTAAGCTCCGTTTGATAGATATTTACATTCATCTGGTAGGAACCCTGACAAGATAAGCTGACTGATTTCCGGTGCGTACCGAAATAACGGCTCTAATGTATTCTGTGATATTTTAAACCTGTTCACCTGAAAGTCAGTGTTAAAAGTGGATGATATGTGTGTTTAATATTGTTAATTATTTCCTAGCTTCATATCCTGCCTGTCTTAACAATGTACAGCAAAAGAAAATATATGTGAGGTGTTCAGAACTATAAATACATTTGGGGTTACCATGTATAAATAATGAGCAAGTGAGAAGTTCAACCAAGAGATAAATAATAACCAAATAATTTAACAATAATTCTGATAAAATGTTCACACTATAAGATTAATAATTTAACTATTTTTTGCAGAAAATGCCCTGGGTCTGTGCCACGTCCTGGCCAGGCCGTGCCCCAAGCCCGAGCCCCAGATGTGGGACCTCGGCCCCGAGCTGAGGGACAAATGGGAGATTCCCCGCAGCGAGGTGCAGCTCATCCGCAAATTGGGCCAGGGTAACTTCGGGGAAGTCTACTACGGCAAGTGGAGGAACAATATAGAGGTGGGTTTAACAGAAGCAATCTTCAAATACATATTTATTTATTTCATATAAAAGTTTGCATATAAATGTGACAAGAGCAGAATGGGTAGTTTGTCACCGTACTTTACCAAAAAAGACACTGGCTCTTGTGTTTGATGTGGGACTTAAAATTCGATTGTCTTAAACCTTAGTGAACTAACTCACTTTGCAATTTTTGAGTTTGAGCTTGAAATGAGGGCTCCATATCACAATCTACATAGCTAGAAAGAAGAACCAATTAGAGAAAACTGTCTATGATTGGTCAAGACTGTATTTCTTTGATTGGTTCTCTCTGGCAGAGCTAGATTATGATTTGGAAACCTCATTTCAAGCTCTAACCCAGAAACTACAAAATGTGAGTTAGTTCAGTATGGTTTAATAGATACAATTGATTTGGTCATAATACTTTAATTACACGGTGTTATTTAAGAAAATTAATGAGTGAATGACAATTTGATAATAGCACAATCCTATGTTGATTGGAAATTATTTCTGTTAAAAATCAATCAGTTATTTTAAGTGCGATGACAGTGTAAAACTACATATTCATATTCAAGCCTTGTTTTAATTTCTGTAGACAGATTATTAAAATCTTGTTATTAAATTAGTTTCAAATTTTTGAATTCTATTTTCTTTGCCGATTTGGATAATTGAGATTTTTGTGTAGATATCTTCAACTTTTAGTGCTTTGAATGTTATAAAGAGTGTGGTTGGGAATTTGGAGGGTTTTCTTAAGATAACTTTAATAATTTATCGCTGAAATTCTTTGACCGAGTTAAGGATGTTGTCGTAAGATCCTTTCCAACAATTCCATAGTGTAGTAATGAGTGGACTAGTGCGTAATATGTATATCCTTTTTAAGTTTTCGAGTCTTATGTTGTTTCTAAGTCTGGTAAATATTTTCTTTGGATTCTTTTAACTAATTCATATAAGTATAGGTAATACAAATCAATTCATCTAATGGTGTGATACTGAACTTAATTTTACTGCAATTTTTTTACCAGATTAGAATCAGATCTTCGATTACTGGAACTTGTGCAATTTCTTGTTTACCAGTAATTTTTATAGTTAAAGTTTAATGATGTTTCCAATTCATTAAAATATTCAAATTAATTTCATAAGGTTAATTGTTGTTTTTTTTTTCCTTTTTCTCAGGTTGCTGTAAAGACCCTGCGTGAAGGCACCATGTCAACCCAAGCATTCCTTCAAGAAGCAGCCATCATGAAGAAGTTCAGACACAAGCGCCTAGTGGCTCTATACGCAGTCTGCTCTCAGCAGGAGCCCGTGTACATTGTCCAGGAGTACATGAGCAAGGGATCTCTGCTGGAATTTCTAAGGAACGGAGAGGGCAAATTCCTACAGTTTGAAGACTTGATCTACGTAGCGGCTCAAGTTGCTTCTGGAATGGAATACTTGGAATCTAAACTCTTAATACATCGAGATTTGGCTGCCCGAAACGTGTTGATCGGCGAGAACAATATCGCCAAAATATGCGACTTTGGTTTGGCCAGGGTCATAGAGGACAATGAGTACTGTCCCAAGCAAGGGTCCAGATTCCCCGTCAAGTGGACAGCTCCTGAGGCCATTGTCTACGGGAGATTCTCCATCAAGAGTGATGTCTGGTCATACGGTATACTGCTCATGGAACTGTTCACCTACGGGCAGATCCCCTACCCGGGCATGCACGGCAGGGAGGTCATTGAACAAGTGGAGAGAGGACATAGAATGCCCAAGCCATCGGGTCACCACCTACCGGATGACATCTACAGGTTGATGCTCCAGTGTTGGGACGCCGTGCCGGACAAGAGGCCAACCTTTGAATTCCTAAACCACTACTTTGAGAGCTTCACGGTCACTAGTGAAATCCCTTACCGGGAAGTTCAAGACTAAATTACGATGAATCAAATCATTTTTGGTGCTTGTATTACTTTAGTTTGTGATCAAAAGTAATTTCCATGACAATTTTTATAAATTTAGAACAAAGTGACATATGTGAGTTGAGTTAATGTGATGACATTATTGCAAAACTTGTTTTAGTTTTACAAGAATAACAACAACAAAACATTTTGATTATTATTGTGTTAATTTGTGCAAAGTTATAACAAAGATTTTAACTTTGAATGTGCCATTAACGTAGATAACATTGTGTATTAAAAAACTGTAATACGTAGAAGGTTTTATCCAGCAAACTGTATTGTACTTAATGTATAAGGAATGTTATCCACTTTTTGCAAATATTCAACACTTTTAATTTTTAAGCACAATTTGAATTGTCACTATTCTCTTTTCTGAAAGTGTAATCATTATTGCGCACCTTAATACACAAACATACTTTTATCAACAGAAACTCAGTCTCCGCAGCTAATTTATCGAATTCATTCCATATCGAAAGACTGAAATGAAAGATGAAAGTTTGCAAAGTTTTATTGGCTTAACCTTTTTGTTTTCAAATAATTTGTTGATTCTACATACCTGTTTTATTATAAACAATGACCACAGTGGTAAGAAAAAAAACTTTTAAATGTGTATGTCCAAAAATATAAATTTGGTTAAGGCGATGCACCACGTCGTGTAACATTCGGGATCAGACTGCTAACAATAGCACTCCTTCTGTAGATGGCGATATGGTTTAAATTCCCGTTTAACACCAGCCGCCTATTTTAATTTATTCAAGAAAAAAAACATAGCCAAAAAGCGTGTTTTATTTTATTTTGCGAAATTCAAGCACGAAAAATATTTAAGTGTTTTACGATTATTTTCTAAAGAATTTAATTCTCCACTTTATTCAATAAAACTGTGAGTAGGAAATTTTAAACTTTAAAGCAATTTTTGGAGGGCTCTTACGTTTTTTGGCTTATAAAAAGACTAATAAAAAACTATTTTTTTTCTAAAAACTGACTTGCAGTATTTAATTAAAGCACATAAAATATTTCTAATCAATCTAATTTTCAAAACAAAACAAATGATTTTGCATTATTTAGTAGTGCATCGCCTTAATTGCTTTTTTATAAATCCCCAAGTACATTTTAAATCATTCACCAAAACATTTAACATTATATTGACTTTCTCTTTGGATAATTTTGTTGTAGAAAATTCAGTTTAACTTCCAACAGAATTGAGACTAACAATAGTTTATGACGTTCCTATTATTATTCAATTCACCTTTGTATAAAGTTGTATATTATCTTTTAAGATGGAGGTGGTGTTGAATGTTCATTATTAATTATTATTATTGTAACTTTAAATACATTATGTTATTATTTTAGAAAAATTATAAAATGAAACCAAAGACAATTCAGATCAAGTTTATTACATTCCTGCCATGCATTTTTACTTATGAATATTAAGATGTTTGTATGTATCCAAATAACAATTTATACATTTAGTTTTGGACATTGCACATCAATGATAAATATATCATCTACAATACTAGTTTAGTAAAGCTGCTCTGTCCTTGTGAACAATTTCAAACCGAATGATCAAACGAAAACTTATCTCAAATACATTTTTTCGTAGATATAAAATTTTTTCATTTTAAAAATATTATTTTGTGATGCTCAGTGAACCTTTCAGGTGGCTGTTACACTCGTAAGTTAAATTACCGATGTAAATGACTTTGTATTTTACTTAACTGTATTTTATAGCAACTCGCAGAAGTTGTAAGTGGCATTTGTTTTTGACAGGACTAATTATTGTGTCTGTAAAGCCTTATCACAGCTTATGAAATCAGTTTTTCAAGTTGTGATGCTTACGGTAAGTTCGCAATCGCACCTAGACAGATTGATGCTAAAAATTAAATGGCGGATTTTCGTATGATAAACATATTCTCAAATTCATAAATACCGTTCGTTTTGTTATTTTCTAACTAAAATATGAGCTCGACTACTTAAAAAAAAGTTAAGAATGCGTAATTTTTCCTGAAAATATAAAAAAAAATAACATTAGATAAAACACAAATAAAGAGCCGTGTTGTATTGCAACACATTTACAAGATTGTTTAAATGCAGCCCTTAAATCTCCTATTGGGTCATGCACTCCATGCGGGTACATAAAATCAGGGAAAATTAGGAGATTTTGTGATAATTTTAGTAGTTAAATTTTTAACTGACAGAACAAAATGATCAAAATTAGCGGAAAGCCATTGATGCTGGCATGTGATGGGAAGCCATCTTACCGCAAATAAACTTATAAATTTGCAAAATTTGGCAGCCACCAGTTCGGAGCACCAAAATACTTGAAAAAAAAATTTGGCGATCTGTTTGATAGATTCTCCTCTCTTAAGAAACGAATTGCAATCTTTAGAGCACAGACATCAGGTAGGAATGCTGTTATTTTTTTTACCGGTATTTTGAAGATGCTCCGATGAACTAACGTTATTGATCTCTTCGCCATCAGTAAATAGTCAGGAACCATGCCAACATTTGCACATTGTTGATGTTTATCACATGAGAATGGACTACGACTCCGATCGGCCTCTGTGTCTCCTCCCCCCTGCAACTCTTTCCTCTCCTCAAAAAGTCCTTCCACACGGCTTCCTCATAGATGACATAGGCCCTAAGGGAAATTATTTTCCTGTAGAGTTAATATAAAAAATAAAATAAAAATTATACAGTTTGCTGTGAGCACTTACACAAGTAAAATTTCCGAACAACTTACGTGAGCATTATTTACCATAATTTGGACGAATTTGTATGTAAACGCACTTGTAAGTAACTTCTCAAAAACTGTAAATTTAACTTTTTTTATTGTTATCAAGTTTAATTTGTAGAACTCCATTTTAATTTTTTATTTCTTTTATATATTTAATAATATTATTATTCAATTTATAAAAACAGTTTATTTATAAACAAGTTCTGCTAGGTATTACCTAGCTGGCGAAGAGATCAATAACGTTAGTTCATCGGAGCATCTTCAAAATACCGGTAAAAAAAATAACAGCATTCCTACCTGATGTCTGTGCTCTCAATTCATTTGTTAAGAGAGGAGAATCTATCAAACAGATGGCCAAATTTTTTTTCAAGTATTTTGGTGCTTCAAACTGGTGGCTGCCAAATTTTGCAAACTTATAAGTTTATTTGCGGTAAGATGGCTTCCCTTCACATGCCAGCTAGGTATTACCTAGCAGAACTTGTTTATAAATAAACTGTTTTTATAAATTGAATAATAATATTATTAAATATATAAAAGAAATAAAAAAAATATGTAAATTTAACTCTCGAGTGTAAAGCTAGCCTTAAATAAACTGAGACTATGAATCCCCCAAAGCCATAGATGTAGAATACAATAGATGGACCTGTCACCTGTTTAGTATTGTAACAATAATTGCGTCCCGCAAATCCTTAATACAGACTTGTCTATTGTGTTCTGTACCGATGTCTGAGGCCTAAGCAGTGTTGCTCTATGAATAAATTGACTGATTTTCAGTTGATCTCTTTGTATCATTATTACTAAGTATTTAATTAGTATGAATGATTTGATCCAGACAGTTAAAATTGAAGGAGGGATCCGCCGCAAGAAGTTGCGGCACACTATTGATTTGTAGACTAAATAAGTTGTAACCAAGTGACTGTGCATTATAATTAGGAAATGCGGTATATCTTGACAAGCCAAGTATACGTAATATTTGACTAGGATTAAATAATTGTGAATACAAGTCCCTCGTAGCTTTGTGTATAAAGATAATTTTTCACGTGTTCTCTGTACAAAGTCTTGTGCTTTTTAAGTTTAAGTGGATTGCTAGGGGTATTTTAATGTGATCGTAAAATTTAAAAAAAAAGTTTGTATTGCAATTATTATTTTTATTGATACTATATTTCAACATATGTATTATATTATTACTTTAGGCTTCGGCAAAATCGGCAACATATGTATTATATTATTACTTTAGGCTTCGGCAAAATTTTTATTTATTGAAAATAGGATCATGTTTAGAATTACTGCGCATCGCTTTTTTGTGTATGCAAGTATAAGCAGAATTATTCATCTTCATTATTATTGGGTAATTTAAAATATAACCGTTTAGTAATTAAATCACCTTGAGGGTGCTTACTGTATTATTCTTCAAATAAAAATCGCTGTGCCATCTTTCTTCACTTACCATCAGTTTAAAATGTATTGCACATTATTTCATCTAGTAAACGAGCGTAGAATATAATTTAAAGACACGTAGTTTGTAAGTGTACATCTCTTCTGCTGATCTAAGGGCCATCTGTTTCAACGGTTGCTAGAGTAAAAGAAATTGCTATTGTTAAATATCACAAAAATGCGTTTTTCAATCAATTTAACCGCCCGTTTTACCGATAGTTACTCTTGAGTTACTCCGCCATTTTGACAGTTCGGTTGGAGGTATGGTACGAAATTGCGTGCTTCACCTTTGATTATTAATCATGATTAATATAGAAGATGATGTTAGTGACGATGAATTCCTCATTCAATACGTCTTGCAGCGAAAACCAAAAACATTTTGACCCCGTGTTAATAATATGATTATTGTCGATGATTGATCCCAAATTTTTGGCGGGAATCGTTTGTCAAAAGATCTCATAAAATTTATGACACATCAAATTCAAGGAACTACTGGAAAGTAAATTATATTGTTTTCCGTGAATATAGTATTTATTATGTGTTGTAATAGTTCATCATTTATTTTGAAATACTCTTTTAATTATAGAAACTCATTATAGAAACAAAGCTGTCGGATCCTAGAACGACGCAAAACATTATACAGATGGATATTTTGACAGTAGTTCTGGTTTTCAAATTTAATTTACGTTGTAGCCGCACCAAAAAATTACGCGGCGCTTTTTTTCATATAGTTTCGAGGAATATTCTGCTTTTTAGCCTGGCCACACTAACATTTATTACTTTAGGAGAAGTATACTTGAAACAGCGCGTGGTTCTGTAGAATCCTTATTACTTTAAATTACGGTTAAAATTTGAATTTACTATCTGTTAAAACAGATGGCCCTAATAATTATAATGCAATCCATTGCAAGAATGTTCTCATTGAATTTCTCTTCATAATCAATATAATAATATACTGATGTGCCTTATTACAATAGCTGTGTTGGTATTTGCAGAAGCGGAGTCGAAAGTCTGCCATAATATTAATTAAAATACAGCTTTCTACAGTACATTACTCATTCTAAATCGATTTTTCTACATTGAGAAAATTGGAACAGTATTTTCAGGAAAACTATATTTAAAGTGTCTTTACCCAAGTAAGCGGATTGATGTACATTTTCATATTTATCCAAATAACATTTGTATGTTCCATTCATTCTAAAATCCTCTTGTTGTGTGGTGTATTTATTATTTTATTTTTCATGTGTGTAATTCTAATAATTAGACCAGAAAACATTTTTCTCAGTTCAGGTAGCAAGTATGTGCAAAAACTACTACCGAATATTCTATTACATTACCAATTTTGTGGTGTTCAGGGAGACAAAAGGCCTTTTGATTATTAGAAAGATGTTGACTGTTCCAGTAAATATTCATATTGATTAATCATAATCTTAATTTTCCACTTTATGTGATAATAATTGAAACATTTTAATTTTTACGCTAGTATATCTGTACTGCGTCTGCGTCGTGTCCGGTGTCTTACGTCTAAAAGGGATCAAAATGATAATCTAGTCTCCTTCAACGGAAGCATTCTCCCGAACAGGCCTCCCATTGATATGCTTGGTGTAACTCTAAGTGACCAGCTCAGGTACGGGGGCTCCATCGAGGCCAGAGTTAAGTTAGCCTCTCAGAAACTGGGCATACTGTACAGGGCACACAGATACTTTAATAGTACACAACTGCTAACCCTGTACAAATCGCAAGTGCGCCCCACGGTTGAATTTGGCAGCCACCTCTGGTCTGGAGCCCCAAAATACCTGAAAAAAAACCCTTGACTCTGTGCAGAAACGGGCAGTCCGTTTGATAGACTCTCCTAACCTAACAAACGGATTGCAATCTTTAGAGCACAGGCGCCAGGTGGGAATGCTGTCCTTGTTCTACCGGTATTACAATGGAAGATGCTCCGAGGAACTAGCGTCATTGATCCCCTCGGCACCGGTGCGTAGTCGGGAAACACGCCAAACGCGCGCTCAACATTTGTACACGGTTGATATTAGTCACATGAGAACGGGTCGTTTCTACGACTCGTTCTTGAGTTCAACAGCTCGGCTGTGGAACGATTTGCCGGCCTCTGTGTTTCCTCCCTCCTACAACATGGGTCTCTTCAAGACCCATGTTCACTCCTTCCTCTCCTCAAAAACACCCTCCACATAGCATCCTCAAAGATGACATAGGCCCTGAGGGAAATTATTTTCCTCAGAGCCTCCTGTGTGGAGTTAATGTAAAAAAAAAAAAACTGCGTTATCTTACACAAAAGTGGCTTTTATTTAGTCTTCTGGAAAATGTATTATTATTCAATTCAATCCAAAGTATTGGTAAAATAATAATTTTTAATAGTAATGGTGAGCTACGGAAAGCGAAAGGTAAGGCTAGGCTTTGTTTAACGTTTAGCTTTACAGATGGTTAAAAGCTAAGTCTAGAAGAATTTGGTAGAAATCTGCGAGTTAAAGATTGGAAAGTATCATGTTCTCACTTGTTGTCTTGTATGTACATAACATATTATATTAATGTAGTTTTACATAGGACCTTTCACGGTAAACCTCCTTTGATCCATTGTGATTTTGCATTTACTCAATTCATACACCTGGAGAAATTATATTTATGCTTAACTTACTAGGACCAACTTTTGGCAATATAAAACCATAGTTTCAGCTAACAACTGATTCGGAAATTGTATTTTTGTAATTTATGATACTACGCCCTAAGCCCTAGGATGTTTGTAAAATTCCACTCTTTCCTCAGTGTGTGTTTATTTCCTCATACTTAACATTATTTTATATAACTTACGTAGGTTCTGAATCCACCTAAATTGGCAAGCTTCTTCTTTTATAGAAGAAAATATAAATATCCCTTTCCGACCGGCGAAAAATGTCCGAATTTTGATGGGCCTCACCAGTAAAGCTCGTAATTATGATTCCGTGGGGCTTAGCAACTTACTGGTTGAAACACAAGCGCGCGAAGGTATTCCGTGGGGCTTAGCAACTTACTGGTTGAAACACAAGCGCGCGAAGGTACACTGCACAAGCAGCACGATCCGCATGTTCGATCAAGACCGGTGTGGTTCCCAAAAACAGATTTATTTGCTGTCAAGATTTTTTTAAAGACAAACTCACGATTGTATGAAGCCGGTCGGAAAGGGATATAGCATAAACCATTGTAAAACTTTCAACACACATTTTTTTTTAATGTACATAAATTGAAGCATTCGTATTTTCGAATTCTGATTTAATAATTTGGGTTGATTTAAAAAATGATGGCCAGAAAATTTTAACAAAATCATGTCAATTACGGTGGAAATGGTCAAAATGATTTTTTATGTGTATTTTAGAAATTCTTGACATTTTCCTGAAAAATGCACAATTGCAAACTTTGGCATGCTTTGTTTTTGTGTCTTTTTTATTGTAACCCTTATTTAAATAATACATATCAACTAATTCCGATAACATCATCCAAGTTATTTTGCATTTATTTTTAAAATGTACCTTTTTACAGTACAAGGAGACTGACTTTCTTACTCAAGTCTCTCGGTGTAAAACTAAATAAAAACAAAAAACCTTGCAGGAAGTGCTAATGAAAATTATTTGATTTTGCTGAAGCAAACAGCAAACCCCCTCTAATCACTTTTGTTGAGATGGAATTTATGAAAGGTAAACAACGAAATGTTTCAACTGGTCAGATATCTCCGGCCTAAAAGATCTTCTCAATTATATTTTTCTTAGATTTAGGGTAATTGATTGGAAATATATTTCAGTGCCGAAGGACATTAATTAACATACAATTAGAGTTTGAGTCGGGATTGCTTTTGAATTCAAACTTCATATTCAAAAGGTTAAGTTAACATTGTGCGCAAATAATATTATTATTAGAGATTCAAACAATAGCAATTTCTTAAATATCAACAAAAATGCACCATTTTGAATTTCAAAACTATTATACATACATAATAGTATTATGACTTCATATTAAGCAATGTAAATTATATGTGTATGAGATCACTGGGATACATTTTGTAGTGAATATAAATATTATATTTTCTGGTCTTAGAGAATAGTTTACAGTGCTAGGTTTTGTGTGTTTTATGTGTATTTGACATAAGCAATGTACTCGAAATTATATTGGACAGAACATACAAAGGTATTTAATTTAATAATGGCAACAGGATTCAAAAATAATAAAACAAATTCAAAAATCAATAAAAATTTATTTTCATAATAAATAATGTTTTTAAGCACTTTTATTTTGTAATCACAGCGAGAATAGATGTGTAATTTTTCCTGTACAGCTACCATAAAATATGATTTTGTACCTTTTTAACATAAAAAATAATATGATAGCTTGCTGTATTAAGATATTATAATATACACTTTTTTGTAAATAAAGAAATTTTAAAATATAATTTTCCTTTTACTTGTTGATATAATGGAGATGTGACAACATTTTCTTGTAATTTCTGAAATCGAGAACAAAATAATATTACAGCAGTGATGATGTATTATATTGTATTTTCATCCAAGTTCTTGATAGGTACTTCCCAATAGTCACACTTTTATTATTATTTTTTATATTAACCCCACACAGGAGGCCCCGAGGGAAATTATTTCCCTCAGGGCCTATGTCATCTGAGATGCTGTGTGGAGGGTTGCTTGCTGCCATAAGTTAATTTTGACCAGCATTGCTCTAGAGCAGCGGTTTGCAACCTGTGGTATGCGTACCCCTTAGGGTATGCGAAACAAAAATTGGAGGTATGCAATATCATGACACAAATGTAGGTTTGTTCAATTTCGCATGCAGAATCATCATTGATTAAAAATGCCCTAAGTTGTGTTACACTCTGTATAAAATTGCATTAATTGTATTTGTGTGACCTGATTGTTAAATTCACGTAATAATGAGAGTGTTAAAAAAATTACAAATGAAACGTGTCTTTCATTATACTTGTACACAAGATACATAACGGAATACAACAAATCTCTAGTAAGGGTCAAGGGGAACGCAGGCTCTAAAGGGTTGACCGCCGCTCTAGAGTAAACTTGGTGCCCAAAAAATACAACAGAGAAACAAACATAGGTATGTAGTTATAATATCAGGTGAGTTTTTGGTTCTTAAAGTGGGTATTTTTGCTGTCCCCATTATTGGTCAATAAATCGATGAAAGGTTTTTTTAAAATGCTCATACCCAACAAAAACAAATTAATACGTGAAGAAGATAATATTAACAAATTTCAATGAAACAGAAAATAAAAAGGCAGTGGTCGGGACTAGGAACCGAACCCAGAACCTCTGACTTACCGGTTTCAATTTCATTGAGATTTTTTGTTAATATTATCTTCTTCAATGATTAATCATTACAATGCGGTTTACAGGATCTGAATGATTAAGCATTACAATGAGGTTTAGAGGATCTTCAATAAGTTAATCTAACAAATTAGGGGCAGTTCAAGTATTACGTAATGCAATTTGGGGGGAGGGGGGTCTTGTAAAACGTTACTGTGCGTTACCGGGGCGGGAGGGGGGGGTTCGAATAATGCGTTACGAAACATGTTCTTTTTTTATTTAAATAAACTAGGGAATTAAAATCTTCCAAGTTGGCAACCCTTTTCATTTATGTTTTACGGGGAATCCCTCGATTGTACTGTACGTCATTTTTATTTTGTTCTCCCAAGTTGGCAACCCTTTTCGTTTATGTTTTACGGGGAATCCCTCGATTGTATTGTACATAATTTTTATTTTATTTTCGTTGTCAGTATTCATTAGTGTTTTAAACACGAAATACGTGTAAACACAAATTGCTGTAGTCCGTGTTGTTAAAGTAAGTTTGTAGGTACTATAATGTTCTCAAAAGCAGGAGATTTACATCATCAGCTGTTCTCAGCCTATAAAGGCTCTCATGCTCTCATGCTGCCAGCGCAGCGATGCCAAAAAAATGCTAACAAAATTTGGAAAACAGCAAAAGAAAAATTTGTGGAACATATAAATGATGTTATACGAGAGTTCAAGGTGACGGCCACGAAGAAGAAAGCAACAATGCTTTTTAGTTATTATACAGGTAAGTTTACTGCTAAAATATAATAACATTACATATAGATAGACTTTCCAGTACTTTGCACAGCTTAATTGTGACTTTTAGGTAAAAAAGTCACTTGGGTGTTACGTAACGTTTAGGTAGGGGGAGGGGAGGTACAGAAAAACGTTATGGCGCGTTACATGGGGGGGAAGTAGGGTGAAAAAATCTTCAAAAATTGCGTTACGCAATACTTGAACGCCCCTTAAAAAGAAATTATATCAGTTGACATTACTGACTACAATGACACATCATCAAATACTATAATTTAGAATATGTTTGTGATATAAGATGTCAAATACTTCGTACAGGTGATGATTTTTTTAAATAATTCAATTTAAATTAATTTGTTTGACAGACCTTCAAAAATTCTAGATTTTCAAAATATATTTACAGTGAAACTCTCTTATAAGGTTTTTCAGGAAAAACTTCTTTATGTGTGGGATAATTTGAACCATTTTTGCATTTCAGTCTTTAAGGTACCGAAAAAAACAAAACTTCTTAACCCCTTCGGACCTGAATTAAAACTGGTAGAACATATTTGATGCTTGATAACAATTGGGAGTTATTTGAAAAAAAAATTGTTTTTGTTCACTAATTTAGAATTTATTGATACTTTCATCATTTTAAAGAAAGTTAGGTCTCAGAGGACGTGTTCCACATCAAAAATGTACTATTTTTATTAAACTTAAAAAAAAAAACATAAAAAAATTAAACACTGAAAACACACCTCCACAACTTACATTTAATTTTTTTTTTTAAGTTGAAAGACAGAAAATATAAAAATGGCAAAAAGCCAGACGTACCAGCAATGGAAAACGAAAACAGTCATTTTTTATTCGCTGTAGTGAGGAAAAAATTCTGAAATCTATGTATTTTCAAATATGTATACAAGGTCTGAAAGAGATGTAGTGTACTAAAGTCGTGAAATCTTAAAATATGGGAACTTTTTAAATGTTTTTCACTGTATTTTTAAAATAATCTTTGAAACTAGGTACCAAATTACACATGATTTCTAAATGTTGTGTTCAAGCTTGATTATAATAAGTTGATTAATAAACTAGAAAAATTATCCCTGGTAAATAAATTAAAATATTTGCACATTTTCTAACATAAAAAATATCAATTGTGGGTCTTAAGGGTAAAATAGTTTACATACAAAATCTACAGCTCAAACTTAAATTTAAGAATATCTAGGGTATAGAAGCAAAACTGCCGGCCTTTGTGTTTCCTCCTTCCTACAACATGGGTCTCTTCAAGACCAATGTTCATTCCTTCCTCTCCTTAAAAAGACCCTCCACTCAGATGACATAGGCCCTGAAGGAAATTATTTTCCTCAGGGCCTCCTGTGTGGAGTTAATGTAAAAAAAAATCCACCAAGGAACAATAGTCATTAAAAATATTCGATTTACATGTTTTCCTTATAATTTTTTGATGATTTTTTTTTTAATTGCAAGCTTATCCATGTTTCTTTAGATATGCATTTTCAAATCAATCATTTTTAGATCTCCTCTAAAAACAAATGTATTTTGAATGGTGGAGATTTGGAACCTGAACATTTGTTAGAGTGGCGGTTTTGCACTTCAACCAGCACGGCAGCCATATTGGATTTGCGAAGTTCTTATATTTTTTCTGGCTCGTGTTGGTGCATTTTGAAAGTGGTACTTTTGAACCTCACCAAAGGTGGAAGAGAGGTGCTTATGGATTTGACTTTTGTTTTTGAGTGACTTAGAGGCTTTTTGCTTTGGTTTGAAAATTGTGTGAGATGGAGAGTGATATATAGATTACTAATCGATCATTAGGTTAAAAATGAGCAAGGTGTGGATGATGGCGGTTTTGCTTTTACATCCCATATTGCAGTTCTTATCACAAGTTAATAGAGGACATAATATTTACACAAAAATAATAATAACTTGACAGCTTCACGGGTGGTTTTTTTTTTTTTCAAGGTTTAATTTATTTATTCTAAATAGAAAGTAATACAATATGACATAAAATATTACACAGAAAAAAGAAAAGTCCCAATAAACTACTTTTTAGCAGTTTGTCGATGGGTACTTTTAAGTTGGAGATATAAATAAACTTATTTTACATAATTAAATGCAGTTAGAATTTTTGTGTTAGTCTAATACAAATTATTTCTTTCGGCAAGCCAATTTCTCAACAAAATATTTGTTTTACCATTTGTACATTTTTTAATTTCGGCAGGTAACATATTTAAGCAATTAGGTATCATATAGTCCAGCTTTCTTTGTCCATATTTGTTTAAATGCTTAGGTACAATTAGTCCTTCATTTAACGTAAAACGAGTATTGTAAGTGTGGTCCAGTTTATTTATGTATATGGGGCTATTCATATACGGAAATATAATTTTATACCACAGAATTGTTCTTACTGAGAGAATTTTGAGATTTTGGTAAAAGTACGGAACATTATGCCTTTGTTCATATAAACTTTTATGAGCTAATAATTTAACTAATGAATTTTGAACTGATTGAACACGATTAACATTTGTTTTACAGGAAAGTCCCCAAGCTGTAATTCCATATCTTATAATAGATTCAGCTAATGATAAATAAATTATTCGAAGTGTGCAAATTGGAACATAGAATTTTAATTTATATAATCTGCTAACAACAGATCTGAGTCGTTCACAGACTTTATTTATTTGAAATAGGAAGTGCTGAAATAAAAATAATTTCAACAAAAATCTTATAATAATTTATTGAAGTCAAATACTTTGATAAAAATATAAATTATACTTAATAATATGAATATTACGTGGAATTGCTATTACCACATTAAATTCATTGTACATAAATATTACAATAACTGTTACTGAACTACATTACAATAACTGTTTTTAATCAATACTTACATTGTAATAGGCTTCTTGTTTTATACAATAAATTTTTCTAAAAGGTTTTCAAACGTGATAAATTGATCATAATATAAAAATTGTGATTCCATAAATTACGTAATAATAATAATAATAAACATGGTGTATATACAAAATATGGAAATATTTAAAAAACAAAAAATTACATAGAAATTACCACATGTTTACGTCAATCAAATAATTTATTTTTAATGTAAACATGTGTTGAGAAAAAAAAAATTATATTACTTAAGGGAATACTTAAAAAAAAAATCTGCTCTTTCAGAGATGGTTTTAATTTAATTATTTTAGGAAAAAACACTTTGCAAGTTATGCTTTAAGACAAATTATTTGTTTGCTTCCATACGGATAAATAGAATATGGATAAATGGATTGGTTCGTATACAAACTCAATTCTTTAATTACATATTGTATTTGTATGCCTTTCTAGAAAGAAATGAGTTTGTGTATGGATAAAATAATTTATTCTTATTAATACTGCGTGTGTACGGACGCAAACAAATAATTAATCTTAACATAATATTAAAGTACAACTTGCAAAATATTTTTTCATAAAATAATTAAATTAGTGCCACTATGAAAGAGCAGATTATGAATTCTTTACCCTTTGAGCAGTGAGTTATTTTTTTGCCATCTATATCGTGGGAGTGAGTTATTTTTCAAGTTTTTCTTAATTTTGTATTCAATTTTCAGATTTAATTAATTATCTTCTTACCTTTTTTACCACATAAGTTATTTTGGAGCTTTTTTATTGCTATATTTAATCTTTTATGTAAATTTAAATTGTAAATTTAGTCGGACAGATTCAGTGGTTCTCAACATTTTACATAAAAAGTTTTAAATTTTAATTTTTTCTTTTATGTAAAAAGAAATTGACAATAATAATGGGATAATACCAAAAATAAAAAGTGGACTAATTCAGTGGCTCTCAACATTTTACAAAGGTTTTCAAAAAATTATTTTTTTTATTTATAAAAAAAGAAATGTACAATAATAAAAAGATAATACTAAAAATAAAAAAAGGAAAATATTAGTAAGGACTTATAATAAGTTGGACAAATTCAGTGGTTCTCAACATTTTACAAATAGAAAGTTTAAAAAAAAAAAGAATATGTAAAAAGATAATATATGTAATAATAAAAAGATAATAAATACTAAAAATAAATTTTAAAAAGTCCAAGTAAAGTCTTATAATAACTTGCACAAATTCAGTGGCTCTCAACATTTAAAAAAAAAAAAAAAATGGATATATAAAAAGAAATGTACAGTAATAAAAAGATAATACTAAAAATAAAAATAAAGTATAAATTCAGTAGTTCTCAACATGCGAATAAGGTTAGATTTAGATTTTGTATTTATTTTGTCAAACTATTACTAGCTAAAATATTCCTTTCGTGTGGTATTCCTCAATTCACGGATACGTGCATAATGGAACATTAAATCCAACAAACATAAATTTTGTGTCCTTCCTTGTTCGTTATAACACGTAAAATATTTACGTAACAATATTTATATAACACTAGCTGGTACCCGGCATGCATCACAATGCCATTCAAAGAAATATATTGTTTCTCCCTGCATGTCCATTCCCATGCGTCCCCTTTCCCCTCCTGCGTCCCCTTCCCTTCCTACGTTCCCCTTCCACCTTCCCCGCCTTCCCCCTCTCTCGTCACCCTTCCCGCGATCCCTACCCCCTTCGTTACCCTCACCCTCCTGCCTTCAAATAAAAATACACACATTTTCAAACCTCTCGCGTAGTAATTTTTTTACGCAAATTTCATCACGCCAGAGCTTACCATTATACATAGAAATACTTTTCTTGTAAAATGCAATGTTCTGTAAAAATTTTGAGTCAACACTATTTGTTAAATATTGAGAGCCACTGAATTAGTAATACATATATTTTTTTATATTAGTAATAAAAAAATAAATAAAAAGTAATATATATTATATAGATACGTAACAACTTTTGTTAGAATACGTATAAATATTTGTTTTATCTAAAAATTATAATTTAATCAAAATTACGAGCCAAGGCATAGAAAAAACGGAATTAAGTCATACGGCCGCACGTATGCGGCGATACTCTATTTGGATCGTCCAAGTGCCGCCGCGTACGTGCGGCGATACTCCTCAAAGGGTTAAGTATACTATTAAGTAATAAAATTTAAAATTATTATAAAATTTGAAAGAATTGAAGTCATAAAAAATGCATAATAATTGGAATCATTGCGGTCATAAAATTAAACTACAGCTGAGAAGTGTTTAACCTGTGTTCTGCTCCAGAATCGATAGCTACAAGTTGAAGTTAAAATATTCATAAGAGAAAAGTTTGGATACTTCTTGCTGAATACATTGAGATAGATTCCTAAAAGAACTATTACACCGGACCATAAATACCTGCAAAAGAGAGAATAATAATTAATAAAAATAATGACATTGACATTGTTTGTTTACAGAATGTTTTCGAATATCGAATCAAACAGTATTAATAGGGTAGCGTCTGCGTGGTTGAATTTCAGAACCCAGCTTCAAGTGCATGTTGACGCCACGCCGTATGCGCTGCGCCATAAATAACATCTGTGTAAGTGAAATTTTAAACAAAACTACCATTGTAATTCAGTTTCGAATTCAAGAATTCGTCAAAAGATGTCGCCACTTCCGTCAACAGGTTGCATGGGGACGTGTCCTCTCTAGGTATAAGTTCTGCGAATTTGTGAATTTGTAATATCTCTCCGGATATGGAAAGATTGACGATAATACTCAGTTGTATCAAGCGGCTATATATTACATATGACGTCATTGCCTGTCCCGGTTACTTTGTCCCAGTGACTAGCTATTACTGAATGACAGTGGATTGGGCTAATTTTGAAACCAGTTCCTATTGGATTTATAAATGGTCACCAACACTAACTGGGCGAAACTGAGCCAAACGGCGCCCGCAGGGCCTAGCAGCAAAAGCTTGCAGAGCGGGTTTTTAACAGCTAGCATTTATATGAATATTGTACACCAATCTCTTTGTAAAGGTCCCAACTGTGTATGTATAAAACATATAAATATATATGTATATGTGTTACAAGAAAGGAAAATCTTCTTATCTCCTTGTCTTTTGTGTGGAAGAATATTTTATCAAAAATGAATAAAATATTAAGGAAACTTAAACTTTGGCAAGTGAAAACCAATTTTTTTGTAATGTAATAAAATAAATACATTACTAAATGGCCCAACACTGACTTAAACATTTGTTTATGAAGTTCTGTTAAAAGTATTCTATAATTTTGTACAACACTTTTAAAGTTGGGGTGTGGTGAGTAATGCATAAAAATTTTATTCAAATGTACATATTATTTTCAAAGATAATGCAGTTTAAAACAAATTCCGTTTTCTCGAAAGGGTTCCTTGTTTTTACCTGCCTGAAGTGTGTTAAGGTGGTTACATATATATTATTATGTATCATGTTACAGTATCAGATAACCGCACCGTATCAAGCCTCGTATCGACTCCCGTATACTTAAGAGCAGTGTATCACACCCGACCACACTAGCGATCATGGTGCGCGTTGATAATAGGGTAGAATGATATATATGTGGATACCGGATTACGAATAATCTGATAATATTTGCTCCTAAAAACTCCTACTACCATCATTAGAAGCGGAAGGTGTTGCTTCTGCAAATTATAAGCTGGAACGTCATTGATTAGAAAATAATTGTTGCCGAAACTAGTGATTGTAAAAACTTGTAATAAATTACGAGCGTGAAATTAAATAATGTTAACTTGTGGAACAAAAAGAAGAGAAAAGGAATATTATAATATTCGAAAACTAATCAGAATTTTGGTATAATTTACCTGCTTCAAAATATTGTTGACACTATACTACGGGGGATTAGAGACCACAACAACAAAGGTTTTGAGAGGAAACAAAACAAGCACCATCTTAAGTAACTTCTCCTAAAAGAGTAATTTTGATGAGTAAAAATTATTGTTTATTGAAATACAGTTGGCAGCATTGATTCCGCTTCTCCGCCATTATTATATTTGCTCCTAAAAACTCCTACTACCATCATTAGAAGCAGAAGGTGTTGCTTGTGCAATGAAGTAGGACTTAGCCACTTTTATTGATGGTAGTAGGACGATAGTAGATTCTAATGAACATTGTGAATGCTGTGAAGAGATTAAGACTTACTGGAAGACAAAGGGTTTATTGAAGAGCACAAAGGAGAAGAAGATGGTGACGGCTTTGCGGGTGGTGGTGACAGTGGCGGCGGTGGGGGCACCGCACGTCCTCACGAGGCACAGCACGGCCTGGATGCCCATGTAGCCCACAAGGCTGAACATGAAGCCATAGCCGTATGTCGGAACGGGGTGCTGAAATATAATTCATAACCACTATTCATTATTATTGAAAGTTACTTCGAAGTTTACCTTTGAATCCTAATAGATATTCCGCCTTACTCATAATCGCAGAATAAGATAATACCACGGTAATACAAACGGATAAGGTGAAATTTGTACTAAAATTTCACCTAACCCATTCGTATTACCATGGTATTATCTTATTCTGCGATTATGAGTAAGTCGAAATATGTATATATTAGTGCCTGAGAGAGATTTTATGTGACATCATCGTTCTAGTACCTTCCTGTCTTTTTCGTTTTCATACAAGACATGTAAGAAGGAAGAGGACAAACGTCGATGAAGTGCTTACCAGATCTCTTTGGGAATATTTATTAATTTAGATTACATAAAACAAATACTTTGATAAAAATGCTAAATTTATTTTCACTGCTGACTGATTTCAAAAGATCAAAATGAAAAATCTCTCTGTCAATCTCAGTTAGCATATGGCATCATAATTTGGGGCGGCTGTGCTCTTAATTTTATTGATCCTCTGCAAAAAGCCCAAAAACGATTTTACGTGCTATCAACAAGCGACCAACAAGATATTCCTCCAATAAACTCTTCACTGAATATAATGTCTTAAACATACGGCAACTTCATCTAAAATTTACACTAACACATTTCATGTTCAAATACAAGAAAAAAACTCTCTTACATCACAGTTACACCACCAGAACAATAACCAAACGACACTACAATGTTCCTACACTACGCACCACATCAGCTCAAAGACATTTCATGTACCTAGCTCCTAAAATGTTTAACCTTCTCCCCGAGAACCTAAAATCCGAAACCCAACCCCATATCTTTAAAAAAAAATTATCAAAATGGATCCTTACATTCAGTAACGATGATGTGTAAAACTTGCTTTTTTAATTGAATTGTAATATAATTAATACAACTTGTAACTTAAATTAATTGAATGTGTTACTTAAATTACTAACTTAATTTGTTACTAAATTTGTTACTTAAACTACTTAAATGAATTGCATAAGTTAATAACTGTACACTGAACCTACCCATTTGTAAACTTCATCCGCCATAACACAGGGACATCCCTAGCATGGCGGATGAATTAACACAATTTTTTTGTTCATTGTATAAACTTCTTTTAATAAATAAATAAACATATACTTTCATAATATTTAACAGTTGAGGCCCCTAGAAACAAAGACGGAAGTGTCCACCACACGTCGAAAATGAGTTGAATATGCAGTTTTATGGAGAAAAGTTCATTCTTTCTCGATAATATATCTGTTTGTAACATAAATGTCATTAAACCATAATATTTTGGCTTTAAAGTTTTGTTGTTGTAACAAATACGGAAGTGTCCACCTCCTTCTCAAACAAAAGCGGCAGTTTTTCAAAAGCCAATCAGGACACTCTATTCGTAATGGCCGCCATACTTTCTTCATACAAACTAGTGCGGAATCGACAATGAATCGTGCACTGACAAGTTAGTTTTTGGGTTGTAATAACCATTTATTATTATGGGACGTTACATATTCCAAGAATGGAAACATTCCCCGATATATTGCGACTGGAATCAGCAAGGAAACGCGTCAAACAACAACAAAAAAGGAAGGCAAACATTGCCAAGAAAAAACGGTAAGCCGCCATGTGTTGTAGGCAAATGCCAAAATATGACATTTTCTAGATATATCTGAATTTGTTGACAATTTTTTTAAGGATCTGGATCGAGTGGGCTAGGTCGTGTATTTTGACAACTAGACCTAAATAAATTATTTAATACAAATTATTAATGTAATATTTCAAATTAATAACAACTGATTATTTAAAAATATATATATTTGGAGTATTTTATCACTTTGGCGGTGACTGGAGAAATATTCCTGACTTGAATTTCTACTACGAATTTCCAAATACTTTGTCTGTACCTCAAGAAAAAGAAGATGATTATATCCATGTAGAATGTAATGGACGATCGGCAGAAATCGTGTCAAGATTTAGATTTATTATCACGAAAAGTAAGTATTTACGTCGGGGGAGACGAAAAAATATGCATAAAATATGGATGTTTCATTTAAATTTTGTTAAAATTATTTCACTCGCGCGGTATCCGCACATTTTTATTTTCATCACTTTTTGGTTTACATTTCATAGACAATCAATCATCAATCAATGCTGCCAATCATAGAAAAAATATTATTGCCATGTAAAACAAAATTTTATTCGGGTTATGAAGTGAATGCATTATTGACAAGTTTGAACCCGTATTTTTAACAGAAGATCACGGAAAGAAAGGTATTAGAATAATTAAACATACCCGTTAGACAAACCCTGCTTTGCCAAACAAAAGGCCGGCGTAGTCCAGCGGTAAGGCTCTTGACTCACATTCCGAAAGGTCGCGGGATCGAATCCCGGCGTGGCAAATAAATTTTATTTGATTAATTTGTTTTATTTCACAATTTATTAATTTAAAATAATATATAGTATATTTGCAGCACGTTCCAGAGTGGAAGATACTCTCAGTATTGCCCTGGTGTAAGACCACCGTTCAGAATGAAACGTTGCTTGAAATGGCTTTAGCCGTGTTTGGTGACCAGATCTGAACAGCCAGGTACTTCCCACCTTCTTCTTCCCCAATCCCTTCCCCTCCCCAGTACCGTTAGCCTCATTGGGGATGCCATAGTCTCACTGGCTCCAGACGGGAGCAGTTGGGACTCTTGTGCGGCACTTATATATAAAAAAAAAACATTCAAAACCTGGTATGTATATCTAAATTATGATGACATCCAGTTTTCGCAGCTTGAATCTCAACCCAGGAATAATTCAAAGTAGGTACTTTTCCGTTTTTATTTTGACGAGAATTTATTTTATAAGGTTGTTACTTCCGACAAATGTCATATTTGATTGTCTATTAGTTAAAAAAGGAATATTCTGTATTATCCGTGTATCGAACTTCAACAACTCGAACGTTGCGTATTATCCGTGAGGTGAGCTTATACAAATTTACCGAAAAATCTAATATCTATTTCTCGGAATTTATGAATATTTTAAACTTGATAAATTCATTAAGTGAACTTTAAGCTATTCATATTATTTCCATTTCGTATAATTATTTTAAAATTAAAAAATGTTCTTTTAAATATTGTTTTCTTACATTGACTGCAACATCTTCAAAATTATCATTTAAATCAAAACCGGCAGTGTCCAACTGTTTGTGAAACAAAACAACAAGTGTCCAAATGATTGAAACAAAAACGGAAGTGTCCATTAAAAAAATGTTTTTTCTAAAGAAACTGGGGCATTTAGGAACAAACATGATTTGAAATATTATTCTTAAACTGGTTTACTAACATAATATTAAATGTTACTTCTATATTTATGAATAACGGATTGATTAAACGTTTTTTTTAGTTAGGTATGTTTTAAGGTTTTCACGGCCAAAAAGTATTTTTGTTATTGTTTTTGGGGTGTTTTGCCGTGTTTCACTATCTCCTTCTTTAGCCAACGTTTCGGACAGCGTTACAGTGTCCATCATCAGGGCAGATGAGTGACTCATCTGCCCTGATGATGGACACTGTAACGCTGTCCGAAACGTTGGCTAAAGAAGGAGATAGCGAAACACGGCATAACACCCCAAAAACAATAACAAAAAAAAAAAAAAAAAAAAGTTTTTTTTAGTTTGCCAACAATTTAACAAAGTGGACACTTCCGTCTTTGTTTCTAGGGGCCTCAGTTTTAACTTTATATTTAAAGCACAATGCTTAACATTGTATGTCAGTATAACTTTCAGTCAAATTATAATGTTTATCAATATAACATTTGTCATGACGAACGAAACCAGTCAACAGTGGAAATAAATTGAAAGGTCCAAAAACAGTTTCTTCCGAAACTAGTCAACAGTGGAAATAAATTGAATGGTCCAAAAACAGTTTTTTTTTTGTCATTTGATACAATTAGAGTAAAAGCTGGTTCACATTACGCTATAAATCTGCGAGCAGATATCTGTTGATGCGCGAGCGCTTATCTTTTGTCCTTTCACACGAGGCTATCAAATATTTCTTCCTGTGGTAGGAGAGGGGGTCAGTCGAATTAGGGAGCGGCAACGGAACGCATATTTTTTGTACTGAAATCTGTCAACTTGACATCTGCCATCCACGGGTCTAGGCAGCTCCGTAATTACAATGACCCCCTCTCCTGTTTTAGTCGGAGAAGGGGAGAGTTATCTTCTGGGATATCGCATCTGGAGCGGTTACGTCTGAGATGTGTATTGTCTATGATTGATCTGCGCTTAAAAACGCTTAGGCGTGAACGGTCTGAAGGGATTGTACGGAGAGCGTTGATCTATTATATTTGATAGCGTAATGTGAACCAGCTTTAAACCACAATATTTCCTTTTATGAACATGTCATGTTAATTAGTTCAAATCCAATTTGTGAAGGTAACAAATAGTTAATGTAATATATTATAGAAGTCAATAAGAGAATGTGTATAAGAAGTCACAAAATTACATCATTTATAATCAGTGGCATGAAATAGTAGCCAATATATTTTGAAAGATGTGATTAGCATCAAAGGAAATGTTTCCCTCAATATTTGTAGGGGGATGCTTATCATTAGTGCAGATATCTTACCTCATAACAAAATTCAAAGCCTTTTACGAGGTTTCCGGTTAAAGTCATTATAATAAATAAGTAGACAAATCCAATTGAATACGAGTATAGGACCACTTCTGAATTGGGAGCATTAAATTGCTTCATGACTTTTTCTTGAATATTTCCAATCAATGCATCACAGAGCAGAGCCATACTGATCATAAATACTCCAAGGGTATCGAAAATGGGAGACATCTTTGAGTCAGCTGAAAAAGAAAAAAACACTAATTTAACAGTCAAAACATAGTACTAATGATCTATCTGCAAATTAGGAAAGTATATAAGGTTTTTTGTGAAAAAAGTCCACTGTAAATTATATATATACATCCTGGAATTTTAAGTAAAATGTTAGAAAATGCCTTTTCAGACACTTTGTCACTAAAAACCTTGGACACATTCCTAACTACCCATATAGAATTTAATCAATTCTGTTATTGCTTGAGTTAGCAGACTTTAAAGTGATGCTCGGGGCCATTTTTGAATGCTCAATCTAAAAATATATATAAAGAATAATAATAAAATATATAAATAACATTATTAATTTAACATATTATGTATACGTAGAATATTATCATACGATACGATTGTATCAGGAGAGACTGGTAACCAGGGGGCACTGATTTGTTAGGACTTAGAACACACGCTCTGAGGATGGGAGCTCTGAGCTTTGGTTTTGTTTCTTGCCTTTCGTTTATTTTTGTTTCGCGTTTCTTCTCGCTTTCAGCTTCCTGCTTCCATCTTCCCGCATATAATTTTTTTTGGTTGTTGTTTGCCACTGCTTCTTGCTTCTCGCTTCCCGTAATTTTATGCTTTCCGCTATGTGCTTCGAGCTTCCCTCTGCTTCTTCCTTCCCGTTTACCGTTGCTTCGTGCATTCCGCTTCCGTTGCTTCTTGCTTACTATTTCCTGCTTCTTACTTTTTGCTTATTACTACCTGCTTCCTACTTAAAGTTTTCAGCGTCACACTACTCTCACTTCATGTTTCTCGCTGCTTCTTGCTTCCTGATTTCCGCTCCTGCTGCTTCTCGTTTTCTGCTTTTTGCTTCTCGGTATTCACTTCTCGCCATATCCCGACAGGGAGAAAAGTTCAAGTCTACCGTGACTAGATACTCCCTGCCCCGCCATGTGTCCAAAGCATTTGATGTTCATATTAGTTTATAGCTGTTCCTTTATTTAATTTCCCAATTGAAGCGATTTTATGTGTTCGCTGGTAAGTGATTTCCTTCCCAGATAACAAGGTTTCTTCTTCCAGCGTTCCGTCAACCACCACAGCGCTTTCGTGAATTAACTTCCTAAATAAAAAAAACATAACCTAGAGTACACTTGAGACGTATTATGAAACCATAAGTTTAATATACATATTAATAGACTTATCTATGTACACATCTAACTCAATGGATTCATAATGTTTACCGGAGCTCAGTGCTCCGAAACCTTTCCTGAAATAGTAAAAATCAATCAACCAGAACCTGCATCATTGCAATACTTCTACCTTCACTAATGGTTATGAAACACCCATCTCAATATTATTATAATGAGTTTGTTTTATAAACAAAGGCTGAAAGAAATAGACATTTATTTAGTTAAAGAGTGAAAAATACTGAAATCAGAAACTTATCTCTTTTGCTTGAAGTAGTTTTATCCTTCGACACTAATAACTAATAACTAATAACATTAATTACAAGAGGCTTCACCCCTCAGTATTCAAAGATACAGTCCTTTTGGTGTCACTTAAAACTCTAATTACAAGAGGCTTCACCCCTCAGTATTCAAAGATACAGTCCTTTTGGTGTCACTTAAAACTCTAATTACAAGAGGCTTCACCCCTCAGTATTCAAAGATACAGTCCTTTTGGTGTCACTTAAAACTCTTTTTTAACTCCGATATTCAATTGAAATATTTTGACTAACTTTTAACCTGTATGAACGTAATCTAACATGGTTGTTCACAAAAACCCCAAGAGGTTGACAAAACACATCAAGCCGTGATTGTGATCTGGCACATCTTCTCTTATACGTAGAGAAGATGTGCCAAGAACATTATGATACTTACCTAAAATGAAGAATGTGAGTCCAACACACATGAAGATAGCTGCCAAGTAGTCGAGGACTCCATACTTCTTCCCTTGAATCAGAACACTCCCAATAAGCACCGGCACTAGTTTGCAGCACTTGAATATGACTTGTGTGGGGTAGTTAAGGTACCCCAGGGAGGCGTTAGAGAAACCCATTGTTCCGAGGGTCAGCACTGCCAGGATGAAGTAGCTCTTCAAAGGTATTCTAAAAATTATACAAATCATATATTTTAAGTTTATCGATTTCTTGGATTAAAAAATGCTGAATCCATTTTATGATTTCTGCATTAGATAAGCCACAATTTCACCAATCTAGAGCACCTAGCAATGGTCTGCGTATAATTCAAATAAGGAACATTTTAAAGTAATTTCTGGTACCTAAATCAAATTACCAAAAACTGACAGACTTCTAGCATCCCCCAGATATTAAGTTCCCAATATTTGCAGACATCGATTATGAGATATGGATGTTGGTTTTACAACTTGTTGTTTTAAATTATATTACAATTATGATAAGTAACATGGAATTTTTAAACTCTGAAACATAATCTCATATGTACAGTAAACAGTGAAAAATATTTGAATATGTAACAATTTTGGCGCGGGTATTGTGAGCCACCAGTAACCACCTGCATGGGCAGCTTGGTCTGCCCCTCTCTAACCCGCCATGGCAAGGCAGGTACGCGAACCTGGGTATCAGAACTTTTATTTAACACCCCGGCATCAGCATTATTAGTAAGGTAACATAAATCATAAATACCTTCGTGTGCTTATATTCCTTAATTTAGTTTCAATTAAACCAAATATTGTGTAAAAGAAAAACTGTACAAGAGTAAGATACCACCCAAAAGGTTTAAAACCTTCAAGTGTAAAAATCAGTTCTTGTAAATATCCGTAGATGAGATAAAAAATAAAAACAGCTACGCAACATATAAAAAATTGCACCGAACTGCTGAAAAACGTTAAGTCGAGACATAGTAGTTTTAATTGATTTTTTTCGCGTTCTTCATTGAAATTTTCAGATTCAATATCAATTGAAACCTTGTTCTGCATTATTGTGTTATTTCTCTACACTTTAGCAGATTTATTTCAACACTATGGACATCATTTATAGTTATTGCTGCGGTTAAAGTCTTTGCTGATTATTATTATAATCAACTAAAACCGCTTCCACTATGAAAACAAAAATTGACACATCATATCAAAATTTGAACATCTGACACATAATAAGCAAAGATGAAAACGTAAAAGCAAAGATAAGATATACGAAAATAGACTACAAATTTAACGACTGCAAACCGGAAATACAACTAAAAATTAAATCAGCTGTTTAAAATGACCAAATTTATATTATAAAAAATAAAAAAGAATTATTCATTCGGCATCGCAAAAGAACACGTTTTTGACAAAGAACACACAGATGTACGAATTAGGCAAGTAAATATTTATATTGTTTGTAGTTACGAGTCAACTTTTTTCATGGAACTGAAAGCCTCTCAGATTCAGTCAGTAGAGATTTACGTTAAAATACATCATATCACGAACTGAAACCTTTTAAAATGCCCAAATATTTTTTAATCGGTAATCGAAAAATTTCAAATTTGTCAGATATGATTTTAGATTTTCACGGCCAAAAGTATTTTCGGCGTAACCGCCGTGTGGCGCAAGCTCTTTAACCAACGTCTCGGACAGCGTTACAGCGTCCATCATCTGCACTTCTGCCCTGATGATGGACACTATAACACTGTCCAAAACGTTGGCTAAACACAACGGCGTAACACCCCAAAAATAAATAACAAAATATTTCAAATTTGTTAGAGTTTTATTCGTTTTTTTAAGATTTTTCAGCATTCAACTTCGATTGGAATGCTGACAAAGGGTGACGTTACTTATATTTTAGTAATTAAATACTCTCGATATCATAACCATTTTATCTTAATCATTTAGCGTTCTCGAAATTATAAGCTGGAACGTCATTGATTAGAAAATAATTGTTCCCGAAACTGGTGATTGTAAAAACTTGTAATAAATTACGAGCGTAAAATTAAATAATGTTAGCTTGTGGAACAATAAGAAGAGAAAAAGAATGTTATAATATTCGAAAACTAATCAGAATTTTGGTATTATTTACCTACTTCAAAATATTGTTGACACTACTACTGTGTTCTCTAATCCCACTACGGGGGAGACCACAATAACAAAGGTTTTGAGAGGAAACAAATAAGTACCATTTTAAGTAACTTCTCCTAAAAGAGTAATTTTGATGAGTAAAAATTATTATTTTTATTGAAATACGGTTGGCAGCATTGATTCCGCTTCTCCGCCATTATCGTTTTGTTCGCCGACTGGTTTGGATGTGGGGTAGCTCGTGAATGATCGGACTTTAGAAATACAACAATCTTCTCTCGCTTTCCCGAGAGGTTGGGACATATTATAGTTTTCTTAAAGTTTATTTAGTAAGCTTAGCAAGTTATCTAAAACTGTAGATTTTCGTTATTGTTGGTATTTAAATATTCTTTCTTTGTCACAGGTCGGAAGCCATTGGTGTTTTAACTTGTCGCTAGTCCGCTCGCACGATGCAGTACAACGGCGTACCAAACCACCAACAACAGATGTATGTTTCAGACTTTTATTAATATTATTGATAGTATAAAGTGACAAAAACTATATTTTTGACCCAGATAAGAATGCTTTTAAAATGGCAGCCATCTTGTTGATATATTACATTCGAATCTTATTTATGATGACGTGTCTAGGGAATGCATTAAGGTTTTCACAGGCTGAGCCCAGGAGCACAGGTGAAAGATACGGCTTTTCCGAAAAAAAAATCCTTCAATTCTTCGCTCAAACCGAATGTAAAAATGGTCGACAGGTCGCGAGGTGTCAACCATCTTGACATTTGCCGTGAGTTTTTTTCAACCCTTGCATGAAAAGACTTATTGCAAGACGGAGATAGCGGCTTATTTATGTTTTTCATTTAAAATGTTGTTTCTACCCAAAGTTTTATCAGATATTGATCTTGGAGTAAAATACTTAACCATACATTTTTCTTCTGACAAAGTGTTCCCCTATTTAAAAATGGTACTTACGGACTGAAGTAATAATTATTTGTACCTGCAAAATTTAAGTAGATCTTATCGGGCAATCGGTATTTAAAAAAATAATTTCTCTAATTTGTAGAATATTTCATTTCTACATTTGCTCTGCATTGTTTGTACTCAAGTATGTTGCATAAACATTGTTTATTTAAATTGGTACACAACAATAGGCTAATATTCAAAACATAGTAAAGGGTTGTTTTTTATTTTATTATTTTAAATTTTTTTTAAAATTACTATTTTAACAACCTAAAAAAAAAGTTTTTATTTATCAGTTGTTGGAACAAAACACTGAATCACTTAATCAATGAGCTTTGTTATTATTTTTATATTTTATTAATAATACTCTGCCTTATTTACAGTATTTTTTCCTAAAACCTTAATATTATTATGTGTATAATCAAGGTTCTTAGTTTTGCAGTATAATGAATTGTTGTACAATGATTTGTTTCAGGCCTCGCCCCGACCGTGGTGAACAATACGGTAAGCATAGTTGGGGAGGACCACCTCAAGGAAACGATGAATTTGGTGGTCCCAAAAATCATTTCGGGGGGCCGAGGAACAACTTCAGCGGACCCAAGATGGGCGGTCCCAAGAACAACTTCGGTGGACCCAAACCCAACTTCGGAGGACCCAAAAACAACTACATGCCACCTAACAACGGTTTTGGGGGTCCCAAGATGGGCATGGATGGAAACAAGATGCCCATGATGAAGACCGGCTACATGCCCAAGCCCTTTATCCCGAGGAACGAGTACACCGGCGCAAAGCTGCAGAGCATGAAGGCCAAGAACCCGGGTGAGAGTCTCCAGAAGCCCAACTGGGATGTGCTGGTGCAGACCCTGCAGCCCTTCCGCAAGGACTTCTACAAGCCCCACGCTAAAGTCCAGGCTCGTACCGAGGATGAAGTGAGGAGCTTCAGGGAGCTCAAAGAGATCACGGTGAGCGGCAATAGCGTGCCCCGACCCAACCAGGAGTTCGACGAAGGCAACTTCCCCGAACATGTTCTGGCTGAGATCCGTAAACAGGGATTCTCAGAGCCCACGAGCATTCAGGCTCAAGGCTGGCCCATCGCTCTCTCCGGTCGAGACATGGTTGGCATCGCTCAGACCGGCTCGGGAAAGACCCTGGCCTATATGCTGCCTGCCGCCGTGCACATCAACCATCAGGAGAAGCTCTCCCGAGGCGATGGACCCATCGTGCTCATCCTCGCTCCCACACGAGAATTGGCCCAGCAGATCCAAACCGTGGCCCGAGACTATGGTGCTACAAGCTGCATCCGCAATACCTGCATCTTTGGAGGAAGTCCCAAGGGCCCCCAGGCTCGGGACTTGGAGAGGGGTGTAGAGATTGTGATTGCCACTCCCGGCCGTCTCATCGACTTCTTGGAGAAGGGAACCACCAACCTGAAGCGTTGCACTTATCTGGTGTTGGATGAGGCCGACCGCATGTTGGACATGGGATTCGAGCCCCAGATTCGCAAGATCATCGAACAAATCCGGCCTGATAGGCAAGTGCTCATGTGGTCCGCTACCTGGCCCAAGGAGGTTCAGGCCCTGGCCGAGGACTTCCTCACCGACTACATCCAAGTGAACATCGGTTCCCTGAACCTGGCTGCCAACAATAACATCCGACAGATTGTGGAAGTCTGCCAAGACCACGAGAAGGAATCCAAGCTCTCCGCCTTGCTGAGGGATATTGCTTCGGAACGAGATAACAAGGTCATCATCTTCGTTGAAACAAAGAAAAAGGTAACTTTTCATCCTCTGCATTCATTTGTACTTGGGAGAGTTTCCCTGCGTTCTAATCTATTTCTCACAGAATTTACACTTTATTACATAACAGTATAAAGGTGGGCTTGTTGCCAGGTGACAATTTCTTTCAACCAACCAATCTCCACTCGTGGTCAAGTAGAAATGAAATAAAGTTTAGCATTTTCCATATAGTGTAAAAGTTACGGATGTTAATAAAAGCAGCAATTGAGGTTAACTATAATGTATTATTGTATTTTCTAAGGTGGACGACATAACCAAGAATATCAGGCGGGACGGATACCAGGCCATCTGTATCCATGGAGATAAGTCCCAGCCGGAGAGGGACTTTGTGCTCTCGGAGTTCCGCACCGGGAAGTCTTCTATCCTCGTGGCAACCGATGTGGCCGCCAGGGGACTCGACGTAGAAGATGTCAAATACGTTGTGAATTATGACTATCCTAATTCATCTGAGGATTACATACATCGAATTGGTAAGTTATCCAATTGTGAAGTGCTATTTAGTGACCTAAAAGTGATTAAAAACCCACTATGAATTTGATTCTCTACTTCAAGGTAAGAACATTAATGTGCTTCAGTATTTGAAACCACTGGATCATTTTTAAAAGTTCATTGCATTTGAAAAGTCCATTACATTAAGATGAAGTAAACTTTTGAATCACGAATAAGAATTTCAATAGAGAAACCAATATACTCAATGGATAGTTGCTTGAGGATTAGAGATAGTTTATTTTAAACTATGTAAACTTCTCTCTCACTAATGAAGTGTTTTAAATTTTATGCAACTGATAAACAATCATTAATCTAGGTTAGATGGCTATTTATCAGCTGTGTAAAATTTAAATGTAGGGCATTTGGTGTTTATATAAACATATCCAAATGTGCAAACAAATTATTACGGCCTCCGCTGTTGAGGGGCAAGGCTCTCGACCAGCGATCTGGAGGTTGCGAGTTCAAATCTCGCCGTGCGCAAGTAAATTTTATTTGTGTTTTCACAATTTAATCAAAAATAATAAAAGATATATTTTCGGCACGTTCCAGAGTGGAAGATACTCTCAGTATCGCCCTGTTGCAAGACCACCATACAGAATCGAAACATTGCTTGAAATGGCTTTAGCCGTGTTTGGTGACTAGATCTGAATAGCTAGGTACTACCCCACCTCTTCCCCATCATTTTACCTTCAGCCTCACAACATACCCCAATTGGGTATGTCATAGTCTCACTGAGTCCAGGCGGTTGGGAGCAGTTGGGAAAAATTAAAAATACGAAAGCATCCCAATGTGAATTATGCAACAATGCGAATATAAAAAATATATATATTTATTTATTTCTATGCTCGTACAGTTGTACGTATGTACTGTATAGTTTACAGATGATAAGTGCAAGTAACACATTTTTTATTAGACATATATTATAAATGTTATTGTTACCTCACTTTTGTTTCATAAAAATCATTAATAAAATATTCACAAAGTTTCATAAAAAAATTTTAACCCTTAACCCGTTGACACACGAAGCTGGCGAATCGCCGGTCAACTATACTAAGCCGGCGAAATGCCGGTCTGTCTTTGCGTAATCACTTTATGCATAAAAAAATCATTGACAACAACTTTATTCATGTAAATATCGCTGATAAAATAATTACGAATTATATTTTGATGAAAAATATAATTACTTTAGTTTTTTTTACATATTATTTTTAACTTGTATTTTGACAACCAAGTGTTTCCAAAATGGCCGCCAGCAGTAGTAAACGATCTTGTCGCGCTCGTAATATTTTATCAAATGAAGTTGAAATCGAACAATTGCTTCTGGAAAGTTGTAGTGAAAGTGAAATTGAAGAATGTGCTAGTGATTCTGAAGTGTCAAGTGACAGTTCAATAGAACAACACGTAGATCGCAAGTTACCTAGCAAAAATGAGGAATGGATTTGGAATACAGACTCAGTTCAGATATCCAAAATTCCTTTCACTGGAGTACCAGGCTTATGTCGCTTGGCAAAACTAAATTTAGGATGAAATCCTACCCCGTACGACACCTATAAAATAATTTTTGGCAACGATTTTTTCAAAGCAAAAGCACGCAACAAAACCTGATGACAAGCGGTTTGATGTATCTGCAGATGAAATAAAAGAATTTTTTGCGATCTGTATACTCCAAAGTCAGGTGAAGAAGAAAACATTGAGATCATATTTGAGTGGAAGAAAATCGACAGAAACACCTTTTTTAGAACAATTAATGTCTCTCAAGCGATTTGAAAAAATTCAGTTATTCGTTCAGTTTTCAGAACAACTCGAGTAGGTCTCATAGAAATTGTTTTATCATCTCCCTTACCATCATAGTGAGAATACGATATATACGGTGTTAGAAAGAAAAAAGACTCCGCTTTATAAAAGAAGTAAAATGTACACCTTTGTGAAACCAAAGTTTTGAATCGCATTTTGAAATAAATTTATTAAACTTTGGATTTTTTTTTTATTAATTATTTTTACATGAAACGACAGAAAAGTGAGGTGAAAATAAGGTTTATAATACATTTGTCTTATAAAATATGTATGTTTTTTTTTTTTTTCGTTAATCTGTAATTTAATTTAGAAAAAAATGTAAAGTGAACCATTTTTAAAACTTTTAAGTTTGCACGCAAAATTTTCAATATGTTTATTTCGATTTATAAAATTTGAAAGCGTGTTTTATCACCTTTCAAAAACAGTTTTTAGTTTTCGGACAAGTTCATATTCCATTTATTTTGATTTTATTGTAAACCAGAAATATTTTGACCCTCTGAAATAATGCGGTCGAGGACTGAGGTATTAAATTGCGGTCCGAAACCTTGGTTTCATAATGGTGCATATTTTAATGTTTCTGACGGTTAACTTCTAGATTCGATAAAACCTTCGACCAAGTATATCAAGACATGCCCTGTGAAATTAAAAATGACACCAGAAACCAAATAAAACTGGCTCAAGGCCCATTTATGAAAAAGTGCGAGCATTGTTTCGTACTATTTGGATCGCGTAGTGCTTTGTGTTTTACCTTTTATCGGTCCACACTGAAACTAATTGCTGTCCCAGCCGTCCTGACGGGATTAATTTTTTCAAACACAAAAATATCCTACTTCTGAATATTGTACAAGGTACAGTCCGCGGACTTTATTTTCAATAATGTAACCAGCTACCTGAATACATAAAAAGAATTATGCCTTACCGATAGCTTTAAGACAGCGTTTTAATAAATGTAATAATATTGACGTATTATTTTTTTGGCAAGCAAAGTTTCTGACGTCACTTAATCACCCAAATGCTTGTGACGTCACCACACACCGATACTAACACATAGACGAAAGGCTGGCATCACGATATGGCAGTGGTTTTTAAACTTTTTAAAAAGGCGACCCGGTTTGTATAAAACGGAAACCTTTAAAATACATTAAACGCAGATCTTAACAAAAAACCGCTGCACTATTCTTCAATTAAGGTCGAAAGTTAACCTATCTTAAGTCATAGCATTCCGAATTTCTACCGTTTTACAACATATTTCTCTAAAACACTTAAAGTTTTTAAGTTTCTAAAAAAATATATGTTGTTTTTGACGATAATATCTATACATTTGCCACGCCGAAACGGTAATTGAATGAAATTCTTCCGATAGAAGAAAATCGTATTATCGTATATTTCGAAAATTATTATAAGCACTTTATTTTTGTTACATCACAAGTTATATATATGAAAAAAATCAAAATTCATTTTTTTCTTTAAAGCTATGACATTTCCCGCGAGATTTTGGTTCTATTTTAAAATAGTTTAAACGAGTCATGTTTTATTAAACATTTTCACAATTTTCGCTTAAATATTATCGTTTTCGCGCTCCCTCTAACATTCGTATTTACATATCTCACCTTCCTCTTCTTTTTGAGCGCTTACTAACGGGCTTTAATTAACTACGAATTTCTGTCATTTTTTAATTATTACCTATACACAAAAAAAAAACTTAATGATTGAGCAGCTGATTCAAAACTTTTAAGAAAGATTATAGTTTTCGGCTAAGACATTTTGCAAAACAGAACAGAAGCCTTTGAATATTTTTTAGCGCAATTTTTTTGATATTTTTTGTAGTCAAAAGTCCGGAAAATAGTAAAAGGGCTTGCGGGCTGCTGGTTGCTCATCACTGTGTTAATGATAAGCGACCAACCTGGGCAGCCCACGGTGCGTGGGCGGTAAAAGGGTCAATTTTTCGTAATTATTTTCAAGCAAACGATGAATGGATTTTTTTTTATTTTAAAACTCATGATCAATATATACATATACGGGACTGTGTACAAGTTTTTGTACACGAATCTAAAGTATGGTTTGCAGTGTACACCGCTTTCAACAGGACACTTCGACGAAATTGCTGCTTGGTGGTTGACAACGAGCCATACGGTTCATCAGAAAAATAAAATTTAAAAATTATCAGACGCATCCGCCGCCAAGACCCGGACAAACCTCAATCCATGAACCCGGGCACCCCTGCATAGTCACCAAACGTAGCGAACCACTTGGGGTGACCTATGGCAAAGGCGTTGGTTACCAAAAAATGGTTCCCGAGGCGGCGGTACCCATACTCGCCTCCGAAATTGAATCGCTTGTCATAATAAAGTAAAAAAATATTTTTGTCTAATTAAATTTATGAACGTCTCGCGATCCCCACTTTGAAAACCATTTATATACAACACAGCATGTCGGAACGTCACGCATGCAAAACGTGAACACCTATGGAAGTGTTAGTTCGACAAATCACACAATGGGATTCGGCGGTGCCCAGTTTTATATTGCCGAGAGTTCGCATGCTAGACGGCGGAATTCGAAGGAGAGTTGTATTGCGAAATTACTGATACTTGGGGTTATTTTTTTCTGATTTTTACTATGAGACGGCTTGTCTAGAGTATACTAGGTCAATGGATAAAACGCATTGTGTTTTCTCTTTCTAAAACTGTTTTGATCATATTTCTTATCATGTTATTAAGGGAGATACAATGATTATTACTATGTGAGGTTTCCCAAAAGTTGTTATATATTTTTGATACACATGCTTACTTCGCGTTACACCGGGTAACTCATTTTACACAGGTTTTCAACATTAAAAATAGTATATCTTTGAAAAAAAAAGGGTCACCTAATATTTAGCGATCAGTTATTTGGAAAAGTAATTTTTTTTTTTCAATAAAAACGTATCTTTAGATATTTAAATGACATGCGGTGTAAAACACAAAAAAGGCTGAGAAATAATAAGGTATTCGTTATTATGCGAGAAATGTGTAATATTCTTTTCAACTTTCTTTTCAAATAGTAATGAGCATTTAAAAATTAAAATAACTTTGTATAAATATTTTCTGCTAATCATAAATCAATCGTTTTGTTACCATACTTCGTATAAAAGGAGCGATGATTGGTCAATACATTTGTTTGATGAACCATGGGGCATGCGCAGTATTAAAAGAAATTTGAAAATAAAAATTATTTTTTGAGATGTGCGATGTTATATTATAATGTGAGCAACTTAGTTCTTTCACTATATTTCACTTACTGGCCCACATCAAGTTACACATCTCCAGTGAATTGATTTATTACTTGTTGTACTGATTTAAAAATCCTTTCGCACATTTTTATATTCAGATATTATTTTAATATATCTACATATAGGTTTTCTCTTTCTAACCCCGTTTAGATCATATTTCTCACTATGATAGAAAGGGAGACACAAGAATTTCTACAAGACATATGAGTTGCTGAGAGGTTAAAATGAATATATAATAATATAAGGATGGAACAGGTTGAAATATGTTCTATGACAAACATTTTTTTTATACATTTTTCTTTTCATATAACATGTCAAATGACCACAGATGAAAAACATTTGGTGGTAGATTGACTATTCTTGAAAACTAATTTTTTTTAATGTTATTTTTAAACATTCAATTTTAACTTTTGGGATAGAAAATGCATGTATCTATAAAAATATAATGTAAAACATTTTTTCGAGGTGCTGTTATGGACACGGGTGACTTTGAAAATATACAAAAAATATTAAAATATCCCTAGTGGCCTCTTAACCACTCGGACCCATAAGCTTTGTTTCTATGACAGTGTAACATTACTGTAAGTATGATGTATGAGGCGTACCTGAGTTATTAAGTAAAATGTTATATTTAATATTCCAGGTCGTACGGGACGTTGCCAGCAGACCGGCACAGCCTACACCTTCTTCACTCCTGGTAATGGGCGCCAGGCACGCGAGCTGGTGGCTGTCATGATGGAGGGCGGTCAGACACCCACTCCCGCTCTCCTGGAGCTGGTGGGACGCAACGGAGTATACAACAACAAGGGTGAGTCATACCCATTAATTTCTTTTGCCAAGGAATAACTTTGAACAGTCAAGGTGTCCCCCAGGAATCTGGAATGTGAAGTGGTTGGTGTTATCTTTGAGGATGTTTGCAGAGGGCTTTTTAAGTAGAGAAACTAACTGGCTCTTCGTGAGACCTGTTTTGAAGGAGGTAATACAGAAGCTGGCACTTAGTTTTCCAATAATCATTTATTAGTAGATATATCCACAAAAAATCCTGAACCCCACTTATAGATTCATTCGGCAATTGGAAAAAAAATTTAATTCTTGTGTGGAAAAAAATCTTATAATTTCAATAAGTCTATTTTTTTTTTAATTTTCAATATACGACAAAAGAAAAGTCGTTATTTTAGGAGCCTTATTATAGGAGTGTTAACTTTTCCTGCTGCGCTCATTAGACATTGAAGTAAATATTTAGAATGTATGACAGGATACACAGGGCGCAACCGCTGGCAGCAGAAGAAGGAGGGCGGGTCCTCGGGCCAGATGCAGCAGCAACAGCAGCCGCGCTCCAACCAGTGGTCCAACCCACCCGGCCAGCAGCACTCTCCTCCCCCACCCTACCAGCGCCCCCAGGGTCCGCAGCCCCCGCGCTTTAACTCGCAGCCGCACCAGCAGCCCTATCGCCAGAACAACTACCACAAGCCTGGCGGCGGCTACCAGCAGGGCTACCAGCACCAGCACCAGCAGGGCCAACAGCCTTACCAGCAGCAGCCGTACCAACAGCCCCCCAACGCCTACCAGGGCGCATACCCCGCTCCCAACTACAACAACGGCCAGAGGAACTACAGTGAGTACACACCTCACCACACACCACCTCATTATCTCACTCACCCCACAACTCACCCCGGCAGTGCTCCTTATGGAACTTTCATTCTAATGAACAGTTGATATTACTTATTCGTGTTTCATTGTGTGCATACATAAATTAGAATGAATTAACATATTTTTCTAATAATTTTTGCAAACTTATAATGTTACCACTCTACATTAACAGTCTTCTGTAATATGCTTGCACATAGATGCACAAAAATGAACGCAAACTGAACTGGAAATTTCAGGAAAGGAAGGAAGCTACCGCAACCGGCGCAAAACGCCGCTTGTAGTTGCTTCGTTTCTTTCCCATATTCGCGGCTCAGTTTGCATTCATGTTCGTGCATTTATACGCAGAATTAGGTCCTGAAATGTATGGGCAACATAAATATAATGTCTATATGAATAGACTAAAGCGAGTTCCGTGATGAGCACTGCTCCTTTCAGAGGAATTAGTACTGCTTTGTGCTCGTTACGTAAATTACCTTAGACAGCAGCTAGCACCTGAGCACTCTTCTGGTCTTCCTCTTATTCGTGTCTTGACTAAATATTTACTGCAAAAGGTGCTATTATAAATAAAGCATAAGATTATAGATGCCAGAAACATTGGAGACTGGTTTTTAATTAAACAAAACATTTTTGATTATAATGATTATTTGAATGTGTGCCTGTCAGTCTCCAACCTGTTTCCACTATATTGCATGCTTATTATTTATGTATTTTTAAATCTCAATGTTTTGAAGCTTATCTTCATAGTGGGCAATCCACACATTTCATTTTCGCTTGCAAAATATTAAATTAGAAAATGATTTAGTGTAATGTTAAAGCCCCTCCTTTCATCTTGGACGAGTAGAATGGTTGTATTGCTTCATAAACTAATCTGTATCCAGCACTCTCTTTGCAGTGTAGATTTATATTATTATGTTTAGACATTACAGTGCGGCAAAATATTCTTCAAATTTAATGAAGTACGAGGGGGGGGGGTACCCAAAAGAAACCGAACTGATGTTGTGGTGGGCTGAGTTTTTGTAGTACCGCGTTCTGCCGCTAGGGGGCGTATAGAGCCACCATTCCTGAGTCAGTAAGCCAAACGTCATCGCTAAAGAAGGTTCCTTTCGGTTTGTGTGAATTTTTTAGTGACAGTTGTTTTGTGTGCTCGTCGTTTTTGCAATGACTGGTTCTCGTGAACATCGCGCGGCCGTAAAGTTTTGCTTCTTGCCCAGGAAAAAAAAATATTCCAAGGTCATCCAGGTGACGAATCATGATGCTACGTTTACGACCTTGAAACGAAGCAACAATCAAACCAGTGGAAGACTTCAAGTTCACCTCGATCCAAAAAAGCTTGTCAAGTGAAATCACTTGATTTTTTGCTCACACATTTAATTTTTTTTTAAATTTAATTTTTAAAAAGAAAGACAAAAATTCCCGGGTTACGAATAACCCAACAATGTTTGAAAATCTCCTACTACCACCACAGAATGCTGAAAATGTTGCTTGTGTTGTGACGGAGGACTTAGCCAGCCGAGGAATCAAACACGGGCTGCCCGGGTGGGACCCAAACACGATGTCCACTCAACCACTGACCGCTCATTCCACTGGCTTGATTGTTGCTTCGTTTCAGGGTTGTAACCGTAGCATCATGATTCGTCACCTGTGAAGATCTTGGGAAAAAAATCCCGAGCAAAAAGCAAAACTTTACGGCCGTGCGCTGCTCGTGAGAATCAGCCATTGCAAAAACGATGAGCACATAAAACAACTTCTACTAAAAAATTCACACAAACCGAACGGAACCTTCTTTAGCGATGACGTTTGGCTTACTGACTCAATGGTGGCTCTGTATGCCCCCTAGTGGCAGAATGCGGTACCACAAAAATTCGACCCACCACACAACATCAGTTCGGTTTCTTTTGGGTACCCCCTCGTAGAACAATTTTTTTATTTACTATGGCAACACCAAGCTACTCACTTTGTATCTTTGAAATTTGTTTTGTTGTCAGAAATCCACCTAGAAATATGACTAATTTTTAATTTATTTATTGAAGCATTGTTTCAATATATTTAAACTAAATAAATAGTGGGACGCGGAAAGTGACTTGCCGCGTATTTCAGCACTGTTAAGTAGAATTTCGAGTGAGGAAGCTCGGGCCTAACTTAAAAGACGTTTACAAATGAACTGTTGAAATGACTGATACATAGTCTGATAAACAAATATTATAATTTCGTACCTATTTGAACAATATTTTTGTGGATTTATGCCGATTTTGGAACATTTATAATTAATTCTTTAATTATAATTTTGATCTGTGAATTTTTTATTTTTAATGAATAGCTATTTTGATATATAAATTTTGGAAATACAAAATATTGTCTTTCCATCAAATTATCTTCCTGGCAAAGCATTGACTAATAATAAAAGTTTTAACAACATTGTCATAGAATATGATGTTGAATCGTCTTCTTTTGGAAAGTACCACTAATTTCTGAACACCGTTTGGTTTAACAGGTCGCGTGCCGTTGGCGCGCCGGTGCGCGCCCTATAGCCGAATAAAAAATTAAAAAAAAAAAACTTTTTGATATGCGATTTTAAACCTTATGTATAAAGAAAATGTATGAAGAACAAGGTCAGAATCGCTTGGAGCATTCTTGTTATTGTCGTAACAGATATAAGTAACGCACCTAGCCACTCAAATAATTGTCTTTGGACATTTTTATGACTTTGGAAATGGGCATTTCTGCCGCGATTCGAGCTGTCAAACTTTGAGCGTCGCGTGTCATATAAAGATCGATAAACCTATCAATTTGTCTAATAAACGCAAGTAAAGTTGTTTGTAGGCGTAGTTTGTTGTTCAAGGAACGTATTTCGGTAAATATTATATACCAAAGCATAAAATTAACCCACAAAATTTACGTCAAAACATCGCGAAATTTTCGAGTTTCATCCGTAAATACTGAGGCATTCAACCGGTTAAGTAAAAAATATGCATTTTTACAATTGAGCCCTTCTACCAAGTATCCTATTCTCGTGTTGTGTATTCACTATCGTCGCAGACAATTTGTTGCACATTGTTACAAAATGTCTGACACGAGTGACGATGACGAGACTATCGTATTTGCTGACTGGCGTCAACGATTAGTCAAAACGTCAGTAATATGTACCTGTGTAGGATCCTCAGTGAGGATGTGCGATGGTCGTCGCCAAGATACTTGAATCATCAAGTATCGGGAAAAGGGCCTTTTGTTAATTTTTCTTTGAGCCATTTTGGTGTTGCCATTAAAACCTTTTTAAGAAATGCAGCACTCTCAATATTATTTTGCTGACCTGTATATTGCTTGCTGGAGCATCAACCATATTAATACAAGTGGTGGAAAAATAAATTAGACTGTACGATATGGTTGAGGTTGTATATTTTTATTATTGGTCCCCTTTTATTTCTTGATATTTTCCTTTTTCACCGCTACTCTTTTTATTTCTTTAGCTTGATTTTATTCATTCAAATTCGTGTAATAAATAGTCTTTCATAGTTATCGATCGGCTAAAGAAATATCAAAGAATTGAAACAGAGCGTGGACGGAAAGAGTTCCCCCAGAATGGGTAAACCGGTAATAAAATAACTGGTCTTCAGATATCTACACAACCATCGGGAAATAGTCACCAAAATTTTTTACTTTTCCAATTTAATTCACAAAAAATTGTATCCATGAATAAGATTCTAACAAACAATTGGCAAATAGCATTGATGAACCAAAGAAGCGGTGGCAAAAACCGAACGAATTTATATATATATGAAAATGGCTTTCCAGACAACGGTATGAGATATAACAATCCGAACAACCGGTATAACGGTGCAAACGGGGGCGGGCGTTCATCCTACTGCAGCCCCCCACCGCCCCTGGGCTCGCCCCCGCAACCCCCGGCAGCCCACTCCGCCCACTACGCCCCGGCGCCGCACCCCTACAGTCACCACATGGTGCCGCACGACGCTCAGATGCAGTCCATCATCAGTGAGTCCAGTACTGAACACCCAACCAACCAACGCCATCTTTGCGATTCATCATTTATATTCCTGAAAGATTTTATTTTTCTTTTCAAATTACTAGTGCGCTTAAGATTCCACAATTCTTTTCCATATTATCAAATATCTTACCCGGGAATATAAGTGGCGAATCGCTAATATTGGTCTTTAAAGGTCACGGCGCGCTGCGTGAAGTTGATTGTCTCTCCCCTGTACTTGTAGTTTTATTACTCCCGCTTTATTATTACTTCACTCATCATTATTAGTGCACAACTGCTTACTGTTTTATATTTGCACCGTATCTTTGAATAATTTTAGCCTGTAGTGCTAGTGTGCCATAATGCATTTATTTGTGTGTTTGTGACCCGACATAATGTGCGTTTGTGTGTGTGTGTTGCAGACAACAAGTTCTTCCAGGCCAACCGAGGAGGCTGCGGTTACCAGGCCGCCCCTTTCCCGCACAGCTTCCTGGCCCCGCCCATGGTGGCCTACCCGGCGGCCACACCCGTACAGCAGTAGGCAGGTTCCGCCTCCACCCCCGCCCCCCAGACGGATGACCCTCGCCTAGTTCTCTTTTGCTGATAATATCCCCCGATGTACTAGATTGTATTAGTACTAAACGCTTGGAAGCTTCTATGTGACTACTTGAAGAGCCGAATGCCTAACTCCCGAACCTCTTCCCCCGCCGAGTGTCATTCCGTCGCGAGCTGGTTGGAATCTCCCTTAGTTTTAGTTATTTTCTTATCTTGTGTTTAATGGATGTGGAAAATGCACTGTTTTCTCGTTATTTTATGGTTTGGTATTATGTCACGTGCGTTGTTCTGATGGCCGGTTTGGAAGAGATGCTGCTACAGGTCTAGGTAGTAACCTGGAGAGTTAAGTCTATGTAGTAGTGAACCTAACTGTAATACAGAATACTGTTGATATGTACTGTAGCGTAGTTTATGTGGTACCCTATATATTCCCAGGGTGCCTTTTTTGTCTGTATGCTGTTTGAAATGCACGAAACATATAGAAGAAGTATTTTTACGGGGTTTCTATAATATTTTAAAATATTTATTGGATATTTGCTGCCGTGATGCCGGAGTGCAAATAAAACTAAAACGGCTCTTGACGTCTAATTAAGAAGTGCAATGTGAAAATATGTTAATTATAAGAAAGTTGAGTCAATGCTGTAAAATGTTTGTTTAGTTAACTATTTAAAGAAATGAATATCTTGTTTGGAAATGAATATATGTTGGTTGACTTGTGAGTGCGTGGTTGTTGGCTAATTAGCTAAGTTAGCTAATTACTGTCGAGTGAAGGTCCCAATTTATCTTGTGTCCCATCACTGTAGCAGAGTATTATGTGTGCTTGGAGACAGAGCTCTAGTGAAGTATCAAAGGCCCGAGAAAGTACAATAATAATATCCTGAATAGTCCAAAGAATAAAAGTATTTGGAAATGAAAATGTCTGTGATATAAGATGCGATTGCAGCATTCTATGGGTCAATTTGTGAGTAGTTTGTACGCTTTGTAATTCCAGTGAACTCTGGGGAAACTAACATTTCGCAAGCAAATATCGGTGAACCATATACATATATTTTTTCACTAATTAATTGAAGTGATTCAGAATGTTTGTTGCAAATATAAAATGATTTAAGAATACCTTGAGCCATTTTGGAAATTGAGTATATTATCTCGATAGTTTTTAAGGTTTAATCACTCGCATTTCACCAGTTTTCACACGTCGCTGTAAGCTCATCTTAAGAAGTGACCATTACAAATTATTGTTTCCTTATGTTGTGTTTATTTGTAAGTATAATGAAGTAAACGGCCTGTATACTGAATGAAGTATGGTGGCCGTGTATTGTCAGAGTCAAATACAATGATCTGTTAACTGTATCTAACCCTTGAGGGTCCTGTACATAAACATAATATGTTGTTAGTGTAATGTGGAAATACATATTTACGTTGTAGAGAGTTTGATATAGTGGAGTACGCAGTACGACTAGGGCTAGGGCTAGGGAGCAGAAGGCGTGGTTCTGTGGTACGGTACTTGCTATAGACTGTAGACCATCACCCCTTGCTATAGATCCACACCCACACCCACCTCGGTAACTATCTGTGATATAACGCTAAGTAGGTAGCAGGAGCAGGCGGCAAGCAAACAAGCAAGCAAACATATGTCCAGGGGAAAGGTTGACACCATATCTTACTTATATATTTAAGTAAACTATTGTGTGAGTGCGTGTGTGCAAGTGTGCAAACAAACAAACAAAACAAACAAAACAAACAAACGTGGTATGTGATATTCATTATTTCTCTGTACAAAAAGACTGATTTTTTTTATTGAAGCATTTTACTAAACTCGGTAAAAGAGTTTTCAAAGCTATTATAATATTCTTATTAAAAGAATCGAGCAGATTATAAACAGTCAATGTGCAGATTAAATATTTATTAGGATTACATCAAAAATTTTAATATATATTTTATTAATTTTTATAATAATATTTAAACATGCCAAACAAAACACACAACAAGATCAGGGATTGTGGCTTTTGCCGATTCTTGAATGTTTGATGATATGACGTGTCACCCTTGCGCCTTTCTCTCGGTCATGGGCCCGCCTGAGTGCCGGGCCGCACTCCGCCGTAACCGGCCATACCGGTGATATCGGCGATAGCGGCCCGGTGACCCAACAGGCGGCCTCCAGCCACCCGCAGTGGAACAGACTATTGCTATGTATGATCTTCCCTTTATTTGCAAAACAAACTATTGTTTTCTTACTTGTCTAATAATTTATTGTCTGTCATATAAATAACACTAAACAAACTTCATTTCATTTTTTTTTTAATTGCTTCTTTGACCTTATTTAGTTGTATTTCATTTATAATGACAATTTTAAAATGACATGACTTAAATTATTTATATGTAGTACCAATTTTAGTAAAACAAACTATTTAAATATAATGTCTGTTACTCCTTATGATTTATAATGAAAGCTAATCCCTATCAGCTATCAGCCGGGGATTCCATTTGTCCTATATTAATTATTAATGTTCAATGTTCAATTCATCCCCAAGTCTTTAAATGAATTTTTTATCGGTAAATAATATTTAATCACAATGCAATGACACCCTACTCGGAAATTTAACCTTGAGACCCTGAATGCTAACACATACACGGGGAGTTGTCGTTAGTATGGTTTAAAACATTGAATTAGCGTGACTCGAGTGTCGAGCGTCGAGCATCGACAGATAGTTGTGTAAACCAGTTCTATTTTTCAACGGCTGAATATGTAATTAGATTGAATAAACACCCTAAAGTGAGATACGAAGAAGCATTCCTTGTAGTGCCGTGCGCAGCTATATATTAATGCAACCAATGTAATATGTAACTACATTATTAAGGCAGTGGAATAATGTGATACGACTAATGGACTCGTGTTAAAGAAGCAACTATTGTTTAGTGTGATGAATCCAAGATTAAATTTATGTGACAGTTTCCTTACATCGTAACGAGTGTAGGTCATGACTCTAGCCATTTTGTAAGCACAAGACAGAAGAATAAGGCTCTCCAATTTGTATATACATATATATATTTTGAAACAAATCGCCTTAGTTTGATTAAAATGAAAAAAATAATATTTTTATGTGGATATATGTCCCAGTAACAAATCTTAACCTTTGAGTGTTAAGAAAATAGATGAAATTAATGATATAGTTTATAAATATGAAACACAGTGACCCTTGTTGTACGAATACTAAATTATTATCACTTCCTTACAAGCAAACTCTTCTGTAAGTTTCCAACTAGTGCATTTCTTGTAAGTATTACAGTATTAATCATTATAATTAATAAAATAATACACTCAACTATTTTGTTTTATTATCTCTGGCAAAAAACTACATACATAAATACTGTTCTTTTCAGTTGCGCCCCTCGCACTATGGCAAAAATTCACACTATGGATTTCGCACCTCGCGGCATAAAACAATAAGGTTGTTGGGGTTTTGACGAGGTACCCGCAAAGCAGGAGGACCGACGATAGTCGAGGAATGCTGGCTTACCCTGGTTTTCTTCCTTTGCTTAATTCTGCTGGTTCATCACATTCACAACTGAACTCGCGAGCTTGCGATGGTTCTTATCTGTTTCGACATGGTTGAACAAAGGCTCTGTATTCAACACTCACAATATGTGTTGACAGGACAATATTTAACTTTCAACTGCACACTCTGACACATGATTGTATTTAGTTAGCATAAGGTGGATAGAGAAAAAAGTAATTTGTGGGTAGGAATTATAATTTTAGAAAAACGGTATGATGAATGCTAGTTACCAACAATGGTTATTTGTTGGCTTCACACTGGTCATGGTTTTTTGCTGTGAGCTTGAATGGGTAGAGCTGCTGTATGACTTAAAACCATGTAATGCGTTTCCTGTTTCCTTGGCAACTTTAGCTCTTTTCACTTGAAAGTCTGCCATCCCCTGGCCTAGACCATCGACTCGATTCACGGCATGGCAATCATTGACTGCTACATGCCATGACCGTGATTGAGTGGGACCAAGCCAAGTTATGTAAATGGTTTGTAGAATGAAACAAGTTCTTTGTTTAAAACCACTTTATTTATATTTGTCGACCGGTTTCGGTCGAACGCAACCTTCTTCAGGACACTAAACATATCGACCCATAAAAGGCAGAACAGCGTAACCGCCGAAAAGTAAATTGTTCAGGAGAAGGTTTTTTTTAAATAACTTTCTTCGTTGATTCCAAAGGGAATTTTGGTTAATTTGGATTATTAATCTTTGGTTGCTGCCTATATAACGCTGATAAAACAAATATCTAAATGCCTTCAGTTTTTGAGATAGTGGCGGTAACGCTGTTTTGCCTATGACCCTGACAGATTTTTTTCCTTAGGAAATGTCGCATAGGCTGTTTGGACCACAAAATTATTTTTGAAATATTTATCACGAAATCATGATGGGTAAACAAATAACTAAATAAAATGGTTCCATGACAGTTGATCCTAAAGTTGACTAAATACAATGATTTGCAAGTAAGTATGCAAAAAGGATATACGGCCGTATAACCAAAGTCGATATACTTGTATCTAAAGGCATCTTGATTGAAAATCCGCTGTAAAAATATTTTAACTAACAATAATTTCGACTCTCCGAAGGTGCCTGCGGTAATAACAAAATACGATATACGTGCAGTTGGCTTAGCAAAAAACCGTTGTACAACATTTTTAATCTGAATACAACACCAGAGGCCCAACTTCTCCCAACCGTCTGGAGCCAGTGAGACTATGGCATCCCCAATTTAAGTATGTTATGAGGCTGAAGTTAGTGGAGAGGGGAAGGAGATATGGAAAATGTACTTGGGTATTCAGATCCAGTTACCAAATACGGGTACATTTTCCACAACTCCTTCTCCTCCTCACTACCTTTAGCCTCACAAAATACTTAAATTGGGGATGGCGTGGTCTCACTGGCTCCAGACGGTTGAGAGAAGTTGGGCCTCTTGCGTAGTATTCGGATAAAAAGTTATATTATTTTGTAATTTTGCGCTGGTGTAAAGTGTATAATTAGACTTATTACTTGAAATGGCTTTAGCTGTGTTTGGTGACTAGATCTGAACAGCCAGTTACATTTTTCACACCCCTTCCCCTCCCCAATACCTTCAGCCTCACAACATACCAAAATTTTTATAATCATAGTTTCACTGGCTCTAGACGGTTGGGAAAAATGCAATAATTTAAGGAGGCTAAAAGTCTTGCAGTTTTTCGTAGATTATGTATCAATGTTGTGAAGTTCAAATTTCAATATTATAGTAGTTTAAGATTAGATTATATTAGATATAAAATGTTAAGTTTTACAGCTAAATAAATTATAATTAAAAAAAAAAGATTGGACGCAAACTGACTAAACTGAAACATTCTCGACCGACAGCGTAAACACCGTAACCGACCATACTCGCTTACGCTAAAAACTACAGCTTCATAAAAAGGGTCAGGCGTATAAGATAGAGGTGCAATATTTTTGTCACTATGTATTAGGCTGCACTGAACAGTTTTCGTTAAAAATCGTAATTTGACAAAAATGTCGTTTACGCTGTTCTGCCTATTATGGGTCGATATAAACTAAATTACAGTACAAAGTTAAGCCGCCGCTATCCGAATTTCGACCGATTTCTTACATATCTCCCTTGAACGTTTGAAGTTTTTAAGTTCTTAAAAAAATATATGTTATTTTTGAAGATAATATCTAGATACGTTAAAACAAGTCTATTTCTATTATTTTACAAGTTATAGTTGTGAAAAAATTCACAATGTTTCTTTAAATGATACTTAAGATACGTTCCACGAGATTTTTGCTCTATTTTAAACGAGTCATGTTTTATTAAGCATTTTCCCAATTTTCACATCAATTTGGTCATTGAAAATATTGGCGCGCTCTGTCCAACATTCGTAATTACATATCTCTCCATCTTCTTCTTTTTGGGCCGGCAAGCATCGCCTTAAGATAATGAGGTGAACACAAAAGAAAAGGAGAGCATATAAGAGAGGGAGAGAACCTGACTCAAAACTGAAATCATCACAGAACTTGAATAGAACTTACGCAGAACGTGAAAATTAACTTCAAATATTTAATGAATCCATCAAATTTTTTGAAACAACCCATCCTAAGGACGGGTTCATCAGATTCATCAAATATTTGAAGTTGATTTTCACGTTCTGTGTAAGTTCTTTTCAAGTTCTGTTATTATATAGTTACAGGACAGTTGCTTCACAATACTGAAATAATCACAGAACTTGAATAGAACTTACACAAAACGTAAAAATTAACTTCAAATATTTGATGAATCCATCAAATTTTTTGAAACAACCCATCCTTAGGATGGGTTGTTATAGTCTGGTTGCGGAAAGAAAAACATGCAAAAAATCCAAATTATTGTTGAGGAAATTTAAAACTTTCATAATATTATCTTTAAATATAGAAATTATTGTTTCTTTGTTTGTCCCTACATGTTTGTGCTATCCTTTACCTTTTTTAAACTTTATATGTTTGTGCTATCCTATACCTTTTTTAAACTTTGGTGATTTGTTGTGCGCTAGCACGCGAAGATTTCTATATGCATAATAGTGAGCTCTGGCATTACGAAATTAATTGCTATAAAATTCATTCAATTGAGATGAAACTTTAGTGATTTGTTGTGCACACGCCTGCCAAAGGTTTCTGTATATAATGGTGAGATAGTGAAATTTGTGTACGAAGAGTATATAAACACCGCGAAGTGACGAGGCGTTTTGTGTATTGGAACAGCATTACTACATTTCGTGTATGCAATGTTTTTGTATTAGAGCTGTGAGATGGTTAGTGTAGTACAGCACGGGGACTTAAAATATATGGAACTTCAAATACTTCTTTTTTTTTGTGCATTACAGATTTATGTAATCCTTTTACAATCCTTTTGCATGACATTTACATAGCTTTAAATGAAAAAAATTTACAATAATCGATATTTTAGAGTTACCCTGGCGGTAGTTGTTCAGTACGAATAATTTATAGCATTCCAAGAGGTATGGGCTGTCAATGTGATAATTTATGATTTTAAAAGCTGTTACTGTAATGGTCCCATTCCTCCTAGATTGGAGACTTTCGTAGCGCTTAATTTACCTACTTAATTTTTTGTTTTTTCTTAATTTTTTTACCTACTACTATTGTAATGTTTGTTTGTTTGTAGATACTTATTTGTCTATTCTTGTATGTGTATTCTCAAAAAAATATAAATTCAAGCAAAAAACTATATGCTTGTGACAAGCCGCTTGATAGTGCCCAAAGCTATTAAGGCTTGTTCACATTGGGTAAGTAGTTAGTCGAGTAACGAGTATACTCGCTACTTGACTGACCAAAATGCTACTACTAACTACTAAATTTATGTTGTTCGGACATGTTTAGTTACTAAAATACTCTACTCAACTAAACTACTAGCCTAGTATGTACGGGCCTTTAAAGCGGAATCTCAACTTATACCATTCTTGACACCAAATTCTCTTTTTTTTCTTTTTATTCAAACTCAAAGCTGACGCAAGAACTAAGAAAGCTTTGTCTCTTGTCTGATTCTAGCCGCCCAAAATCCACTTTCAACTATCGAAAATCACACGAAGACATAAACAAATGCTTGCCAAATCGCTTGGAGATTATCAAGCGGCTCGATGGCAAGCACGTAAATTTATTGTCTATGGATGCTTGACGCGCGCTTCAAGCCGTTGTGACAAGCCTTTGTCTATGGCATTGAACTAGAGGCATTTCAAATATTACTCCTTTGTCTATGCCTTCCTGTCATTTTCGGTAGTTGAAAGTGATTTTTGTGCGAAATGGAATCTAGTAAAGAAAAAGTATTATTTATCACGTTATAATAAATGTTGTATATTATAATATAACTTTTAAAAATTATATTTACATTAATTTTAAAGAAAAATCAAATGGATTTCTCCAAATTAAACACAAGAACAATTAAAACCTACTTTATAATAATTTTATCTAATTATTATAAACGTTTTACATGATACGTAATATCTAAAATCACCACTCAGGTACTTATTTGTCTGTGATTTGTTGTATACGCACAAAAAATATAAATTCGCATCAAGCTTGCTACCAGCACGTAGATTATTGGGCAATGCTTGAGTCAAGCCACAAGCATCCTCCGGAGACGGTCAAAATGCTAGCCATAGACAAAAACTACGTGCTTGTGACAAGCCGCTTGAAAGTATCGCTAGCCCTTTACTCATGAGCATTCGCAAAATGTATTTCAGGCTACAGCCTACAGCACCAACATTTTCTACAAAAGGAAGACCGTACTTGCGAAGCATTGTTGGAGATGGTTGGACCTCTTATAAAAACCGATACTCACGTATTAACTGTCTCACATGAGACAAGCTATCCCAGTTAATCAAAGATTGTCTATAACATTGAGGTTTTTGGCCAGAGGAATGGATTTGCAAGAACTAAAATAAACGTGCTGTATTCATCCTCGCAGTCTCGAATTAATAATAAAGAATAAGTGTTATAATTAGTAAAATAATATAACATTAATTAATAAATTAAGGAAAAATATTTATTCCCCATTTCTCAGATTTTCACAATACCTAAACAATAAAACACATTTAAGTCAGTCAAAAGCAGTTACATTATTTAAGAATAAGAAAACAAAAAATAAAATACTTGCAGAACTTAATAATAACATAATTATATTTTATTTACCTTAATTTAAAAGAAAAATCTGATGGATCTATACAAATTAAACCCAAAAACAATTAATACTTATTTTATAATTATTTTAACAAATTTATACAAGCATGATACGTAAAAAATGTAACTAAATTTGAAAAAATCTGTTCTCTATTAAATGGCTCACTATTAATATACATAGATCCTATGTTATAATTATGTGATTTTTTCTTGAAAGTAATTCCAAAAAAATGTAACTAATTTGAAGAAACTGAAAATGTAACAAATTTCAAAAAATCGCCATGATCATCCTCAATGGGTTTAATCCAAACAAATAATTAAAAAGATATATATCTAAAATCACCACTCAATGTAATGTGTTTTGTCTACAGGTTGTCTACGCCCAAAAAATATTATTCGCATCAAGCTCGCCGCCAGCACGTAGATTATTGCGCAATGCTTGAGTTAAGCCACAAGCTTCCTCTGTAGACGGTCAAAAAGCTTGCCTCAAACAAAAACCTACGTGCTTGCGACAAGCCACTTGATAGTGTCGGAATCTCTTTAAACGGTCAAAATGTTTGGCTCAAGCAAAAACTGCACCTTTGACAACACGCTTGAGAGTGTCCGAGGCTCTTTAACGGTCAAAATGCTTGGCTCGAGCAAAAACTACGTGCTTGGTTCAAACCGCTTGATCTTCTCCGAAATGTTTTGCGATAACGATGATGAATGCGCATAAACAAAATTTTATATTTCCAGTTCTTGACATTTCAACGATTATTTGTCAGACAATTTTCATACTGGCAACATTTAAAAAAAATGGAAATGAAGCTTGTTTTCATATGTTTTTGACGAATTACAAGAGTTTTCTACAAATTATCAATTTTTATCCTAGATAAGAGGTATTTATACAGTTTGTAACGATCGGATTGATAGTAACAATAGGGCAAGTTTTTTAGTGTAAAAAACTGCGCGTAATTTCTCATGGCCTTTTCTCTTTCCAGGTCAAACAGTCTAACGAGCCATTCCAGGCTCTCGCCACCATGGACCCGGATTCGGCGGGGGCCGATATATGTAGAGTATGTCGATCAGAAAACACGGCCGACCGGCCGCTGTTTCACCCCTGCATTTGCGCCGGATCGATAAAGTTTATCCACCAAGAGTGTCTAGTGCAATGGATGAGGTACTCCAGGAAGGAGTTCTGCGAATTATGCGGCCACCGATTCTCTTTTATGCCAATCTACTCTCCGGACATGCCTCGGCGATTACCGCTGCGAGATGTAGCCGGCGGCCTGCTGAGCTCCGTGGCCACGGCCGTGAAGGACTGGCTACATTACACTTTGGTGGCTCTCGCCTGGCTGGGCATCGTGCCTCTCACGGCGTGCCGCATCTACCGCGCGCTCTTCTCCACAAACCTCGACTCCTTCGTCACCCTACTCCTCGACATGTTATCCACAGAGAACCTGGCTAAGGATGTCTTCTCTGGTTGCTTTGTCGTAACTTGCACTCTCTTCGCATTCATCGGCCTTGTGTGGTTGCGGGAGCAGATAATGCATGGCGGGGGGCCCGAATGGCTCGAGAGGGAGAACCCAGGTCCTGCCAACGCGCTCCCTGAGGGACGTGAGCCCCCGCAAGCTGCGGATAATAACAATCTGCCTGCAGAAGAGGCTGTGGAAGAGCCTTTAGCGCAGCAAGAGCCCGAAGGTGCGGGGGCGCGTGCAGACGCAGCGGATGATGGGCCCGGGGCTGAGGAGGCCAACTGGAATCCCATGGAATGGGATCGCGCACCCGAAGAGCTGACCTGGGAAAGGTTGCTTGGCCTGGATGGGTCAATGGTGTTCCTCGAACATGTTTTCTGGGTGGTGTCATTAAATACATTATTCATCTTGGTGTTTGCGTTCTGTCCGTACCATATGGGTGCAGCGGGTGTGGCTGCTCTGGGGCTGGGGGAGCGTGTGGAGGCTTCCCACTTCCGGGGGTTGTTAACCACGCTGGCGGGCTACGAAGTGATTGGGGTTCTGCTGGCAGCACTACATGCCCTGGCGGGGCTGCTGGGACTGCGCCGGCCCCGTCGCGCTCTAGGCTTGTGCTACGTGGTAGTGAAGGTGTCCTTGCTGTCTGTGGTAGAGATCGGTGTCCTTCCCCTGGTGTGTGGCTGGTGGCTGGACATTTGCTCGCTGGCCTTGTTCGACGCCACTCTGAAGGACCGCGAGGCAGGCCTGGCAGCCGCTCCCTGGACCTCCATGTTCATCCACTGGCTGGTGGGAATGGTGTATGTCTACTACTTCGCATCCTTTATCCTCCTGCTAAGAGAAGTTCTGAGACCGGGGGTGCTCTGGTTTTTGAAGAATTTGAATGATCCAGACTTTAGTCCGATCCAGGTTAGTGTCCTAAATGCTTATCAAGTTAGCTGAATGTAGTTTGGGTGATAATGTGGGTAATATGATATAGGAAATGATTGTTTCAGGAAATGATCCATCTGCCCATAGTGCGGCACTTGCACAGTCTGGTGGCATCGGCCGTGATATTTGGCACGGCTGTGCTGCTAATGCTGTGGGTGCCGGCCCGCCTGCTGCGCTCCATGTTCCCGGGCTTCCTGCCCTATGTGGTGGCCACACATGCAGACGCCCCCGTCAATGAGCTTAGCCTGGAACTGCTGCTCCTTCAAGTAAGCCTCTAGTAGTTTTTGGCGCTTTATTATATCTGGGCTAGAGAGATGGATATTTTTAAATTATACAATTTCTTTTAAACCTTTACTTTCCTAAAGATAAAAATCACCTGAATCATCGTCCCTCATATATTGTAGAGCGATCATCTCTTAACCTTCCTTATACTAACCATCCAAAAATTCGACACAATATTTCCACGTTAACCCTAAAGTAGCCGAAATTTTATTTTGATTTTTTTTTTTTAAATTTTAAATGTAAAAATGCTTAAATTGAAAATCTTTATGTTTATTTGAGTTCTCTGTGTGATGTGGATTCACCAGTTTTCCGCTTGTACTACAAGTTTTCAGACACCTTAATAATACCTATAATCTCTACAATCTCTAAGATGAAGCTATACGTGAAATCCTATTTAGATACTATTTAGATTCAGCTTTACAACGAATCGGTTTACTGAACATCAAAAAATATGCTTCGGATAAATTAAAGCTTCTACTAGCTTTTCTGTGTAATGAATTAAAATAAAATTATTATTTACATGACAAAAAATGTAAGCGTTAAACCACTAAAAAAAAATGTTTTTTCATGACTTTACTATGAAGAAATTTAAGAAACAATTTTAAAAAAATACTCCTTTATGGCTAAGACTATTTTTAAGGTTTTGTATGTTCTAACTTTTTTTCATTCTTATAAAATTATACGATATACGATGCGCAATTTTAAATTTTGTATGGCATGAGAATGGAAATATTTCTAGCATTTATATTCCTCTTAAACTAGAAAATTTAAAGAGTACTTCAATTTCGTGGTAGAATGTATATAGGTGTCGCTTTCATGCTTCTCAATTTACTCCTCAAAACACTCGACGCATTATAACTATCACCTGGTTGGAAAAAAAATTCCAAGAAAAATATCACTAAATTGTCTATCATTATTATCATTAGCTTGCGCATATTGTATCACTCGTAAAATATCACTTGTCATAAACCTAACTAGCTTACGGGATTGCTATTGATTTTCGGCTGTAAAATTTTACTCATCTCAAACTGGTGGTGCACAGCATGCATTTTCGCGTGGCCCACTTAGCTTAGCTGTAGAGAAAAATGTAAATGTTTGCTATAATTCTTGAAAAACCTGGCTGAGAACATTTTTTATAGAATATTAGTTTAACTCACACTGCTTGTCTTAAATGGAACTAAGTTTGAAGAAACGGTTTACCGGTAATGCTGCGGCGAGAATGATTTTTAATGAAGCTAAGTATTGTCGTACAACCCCGCTTTTAAAGGATCATCTTCATTGGCTCTGATGCCCCAAAAGAATAGAGTTCAAGATGTGCTTAATTACCTTCAAAGCATTGCAAGGAATGGCGCCAGTCTATACAGCGGAACCTCTTATAACGAGACCAATTCTTTCCAGAATCTTACTCGTTATGTGAAACACTCATTAAGCAAAACAATTATTCCTTTACAAAACAACATAAATGACAATAATCTGTTTCCTGTCAAAACAAAAACAACTTATTTTTTTATCATTTATTGTAATTAAATTATATACCTATAAATTGTTAAGGATCGTAACAATCTCAAATGCAATTTCGATTTGCAAAAAACAATTAAAAAATCGAAATAACTAGTTTATTCTTTATGACAAATAATAATAAGTTTTTTGTCCAGAGACATTTGTTTTCGCCGACCCTTGAAAATGTGGAACGCCATTATCATTGAATAAATTTGTAGAACGCATAGCCACCTCTCCCTGAGGCTTCTCAATGTATGATGCAACAGTTTTCCGTGCTTTCAGCATTTCTCTTATTGTGCCAGAAGATTGTTGCTCTGATTCTCCCTCCTCCTCCACTGACAAACTCTCCTCCAACACCCTTCTTGCTGTGAAACATAATGCAACTCCATAAGCTCTTCGTTGGTCAGCTCTTGACTGTGCTCTTCCACCAGTTCCTCAATATCTTTGTTATCCACCTCCAGTCCCATGATTGGCCAAAGACACAATCTCGTTGACTGTAGAATCCACAGGCACTGTTTCAAATCCTTCAAAACCACACTGGCCAAAGCTTCTTCCAAGCAGAAGTGAGGGTCCTCTTGGTAACCCCTTCCCACACCAATCATCTTGAGGCAAGCAACGATGTGAAGGTGATCTTTCCAAAACTCTTTGAGAGTGAGACTTCAGTCGTCTCACCTGGCTTTTTCTTCGGGAACATTTTTGCAAGGTTTATTAAACTTTGCACAAAAAAAAATTACAAATAATGTCTGAATGTTTGGAAAAATGCCTGAACACATGCGACACTAACGTGCTAATGGAACTAGTGCTGACCAGAGACTGACGCACTGGCGTGGAAGTGAGTGATCTGAAAATGCGAAACGAAGCTCGTTAAGTGGGTAATTTTTTTACTATTTGTTTCGCTCATTTTTTTACAATTTGTTTCGGGGTCAATCTCTCCATGAGAATGGCTCAACAGTGCGGCGAAGAAAAAATGCCCAGAAGATTATGGCCACATCATCGCGTCTGCTGCTATAATTCAAACGCTGTAATATTTAATGAAAATATTTGACTTAAAATAGTATCTATGTGTCATAGTCAAAGGTCGATATGCAGTCTCTTTGCGGAATGAATGGTTTATCCTAGGTTTGACCTGATAAACCTAAGTAAGACTTCAAGTCAGACCTGAGGATTGACTAGTCAAACCTAGGAGCGCCGGAGCTTCGAGGATTGACTATAACATATGGACAACTCTGCAAGTAGTTTGCTGAAATTTTGGAACTCTTACCTACAATACTGACTTCACAGTTTTAGTTTCAAAATTCTTTTTCATTCAGCAGTCGTCAGAGGAAGGAAACAGTTTTTTCACGTGCACATATTGTTTCTCGATGTTGGTTTATTTGCGTGAATTGATGACGATGATGTTTTTATTCAAAATGTAAGATTATTATTAGTAAATCTATGATAATATATAAAAAAATATTTTAAAAACTAATTAAAAAAAATCACTCTCCACAAACAATTATGTTCACCAAAACTCACTAGCGGAGAGGTTACGGAGCACTGTAGGGGTAATCTTAAGAATACTACCACTTACTAAATTATTATTTTTAAGTTTATTATGGTTAAGCGCACACGAAGTGAAATAGTAAAAAACTGCGCTGTACAAATGTTACATTATTATTACAGAAGGAGACTTCTGAGGTGGCACTGTCTAGTCAATTCATTATTACTATTATAGTACTAACTATAACTAACCTCAATAACAATAACATATGCTTTAAAAATGACAGGTGATCCTTCCTGCTTTGCTGGAACAGTCCCACACACGCACATGGCTCAAGTGGCTCGTCCACTGGTGGTGCGGAGTGGCGGCAGGAGCCCTGGGGCTGCGCTCCTACTTGCTGGGCTCTGGACCCGGCCCCAGTGCGGGCCCGGAACCCGGCCCGGCGGGACCCGGAGGAGGACTGGGAGCGGCCCACCAAGCCCTGTTGCAGAGGGAGGGCCCCACGGGGTGGCAGCCCTACGAGCGGCCGTCGGCCTTCCCGGCTCGATTGGCCGCCTTACTAGTTTTAGTATGCTTCTCCCTGGTGATTGCGAGCTCGGTTGCTTTGGTGAGTTGCTTGCTTCATTACTTTTATATTTTGTTGTGGAGAAAATTTTGCGGAATCAAAACAAATTCTCGGAAGAGACTGAAAAGATTTCTGCAAATTTCTGAGATTAAATGTAATGGATGGAAACTGTAATTATTATATGGACGCTGGAAAGTATAAATGGCTAAAGTGCCGTGCAGCTGGAAAGGTAGAGTGGCTGAAGCGATGTACAGCTGTATGGTGCTTGAGCCATTTTTCCTTTGTATGGCTCTTTATGGCCTTTTATCCTTTCCAGCGTTTAGCATTTTTTGATCTGTTCAAGGTGAAAAGTTTCAATGTAAGCAATCAGTGCCTACGTACATGACGCTACTTACAAGCTACTTGAGCCTCATGCGCGTAGCACGCGCGCCGCTCGTGAGTACCCACCCTACGATTTTGCTAGTGTTCGTACACAGCGCTACGCGGCGGCTGTCGGTTTGAAATTAGTTTCACGCTACCGACGGTGCTAGTAGCACGCTACGCGTTGCATCATTTGTGTTTACTACTATTCGTTTGACAGAAATGGCTGTGTCTGAACATGAAAGTAATATTAGATTGGTTCTGGAAGTGGAAAAAATGGGTGTTTGTATAACTATACTTTACCAGAATACGTAAGAAAGCATTTAGTGGAGAAGGTATGAACAAAAAAATCATTTGACATCGCTTGACACTGTGTTAACTCCACGGCTACACGTGAAAAATGATCAAGTTCAGTATATTTCGGGTAGCGCCGTAGGTGTACGGAACCTAGTATTAAATGGTAAATCTGCAGGGTACTTGTGGTTGCGTCACAATCATGTAATTTGTAAGTATCTCCATGAACGGAGGGCCTCATTGTATGTATCACTCGTCTAAGGAGGCCGTCACACTTAGCTATAAAAGCGCCGGCGATATTTGGCTTGGCCTATTTCAGTATATCACTCAACATATTTTCCCATTGGGAATGTACCGCGAGCGATATGCCGAAATATGCTAAGTCAAATAACGCTGGCGCTTTTATAGCTGAGTCTGTACGACACTTTATACAATGAAACCCACATAAGAAGTTTTCATGTTTAACCTATATGCCTCTACATGCGTATATGCGCAAATAAACTATGCCCCCAACATAATGTGCATATTTCTATGCAAACAAAAACATGAGCGTAGTCCTGGGGACATTGATTATTTGTGCATATATGATGCATGTTTTCATTTTTATGCCAAAAGTATGAATGTCACAAAAAGTGCCACGCACCCTCCTCTATTCATCAGGAATACGGTGAAAATGTAAAAGTTTTGTTTTTTAGTGCCTCAAAAATTTATATTGAAAGCAACCTAATTTATCACACATTTGTGAATACAGAAGTGCATCAGGGTTTGGAGTAAATAGTTGTGTTAGAAAATAAAAATATTTTTTTAAATTAAAAAAAATATCCAACAACAAAATGGCAAATACATGTTTAACTCCAAATAAGCTCAGGAATCGCTGGTTAAAATCCTTAGGATACTTGCTGAAACACCTGTGTATAGGTTTTCCCAATAAGAATTTATTTTTCGGGTCCAAAAAAAATCTTATAAGAAAGTTTCACTGTAAGTAATGCGGTTCCATGACAACTCAGAATCAACTCAACTCAACATCTTTTTGAAAAGTCATTAACCTCTCAAATGCCAGCCGTATTTCGAAAAACCGCTCGGAAATTACCCTTCTGATTTTTGGTGAAATATCCATATAAAACAAAGGAATTGTTTTCTGTTTACCAGATAATGTATCTTATTATTCATGTATATTGCGTGAGTATTGTAAGAGGTTTTTTCAGAACAGCTAATTAACAAAAAAAAGATTAAAAAAAATTCCCATTTTGGTAATATGTAATATGTCAAAAAATATAATGACACAAATATAAACTGTTTTTATTATTTCTACACTATCTGAATATGAAAAAACACAATAAAAAGGAGTTAGCATATAAATAAAGACCTTTAGAAGCATTTCGAAACATGAATCTTATTTTTCGCTTTTGACAGTTGGAAAAGTCGATCTGCTAGTCATAGATAATGCATTTAAAAATATTCTAATGTGAACGAAACCATAGGCTACATCAAGAATGGTATCGGCGCAAGTGATTCTGACCTTGTCCTTCATACAGTTTCTTTATACACAGGGGTTAAAATAGCATTTAAAAAAAAAAAATTGTTTTTGGGTGTACGCCGGCGCACATCTGGCCAATGCGAGGTTAAACCTAACATTACCTATTTAACCAATTTCTTTTATCACTTTTAATGACTTCAAAGGAGGTGTTGAGTTGAATTCATTCTGAGTTCGGTCACCGTGTAATACTATGTCTAACATCACAGGTTTTTTTTCTTCTGATCCCTTGAAAAAGTTTAGAAAAGATTTTAAGTGTTGCTGTTAAGTATAATATCATAGGCCAAGTCAACGACACGTAATCTGTATCAAATGTTTCCAGGTGGTTCCTGTGTGGTTGGGTCGCAGAGTGATGGCTTTATGGCTTCCCAAAGTATCCGAAGGAGTTCACGAATTGTACACGGCGGCTTGTGGTGAGTAAACCATATTTAAATGATAAACACTCAATTTAAAAAAGAAAAACAAAGATTCCATGTTGAGGCATTTGTTCCAGATTTCTTATATGTGGAAGGTGATAGAGAATGAAGATATGCTTTCAGTACTGAAAGAAGATAACAATAATAATCTAAACGAAAATATGCAAGAGAACAAAACACAGAAAAATAGAAAAAGACAATGGTCACAACTGGGACACAAACCCAGACCTCTCGTCTAACTAGGATGTGCGCTTTAACCAATTTCGCTATTGCTACCTTCTGCCAAACCATCATATTTGTCAATCTCGTATTTCAAATTTTAGAATTAACAATATTATCTTCAAAATTAATAATATACTTAGTTTTTACCACTTTTATTGTTTACAAAACAAATATGTTTTGTGAGCTAAGCTCACTTCTTCAGAGTTAACTAATTATAAATAATAGATAAAAACAAAGGTCATAGACATAGACAACATAATTATAAATAAAAGACCTAGTCAATGGAAAGGTGAGAATGGGTAGAGGAAAGAGGGGTATGGGGAAAAATTTACAAAGGGAACAGGTTTAATATTGGATCATTTAAAAACAATTTTTGGTTATTAATAATATTCAAATTCGCATTCACGCTCTTTCTGATCTCTAATATTTCTAATTTATCCAACTGAATGCCATTTAAAATTACAATGCAGCAATTCAATTCCACTATTGAAGTCAAAAGTGTGACTAGTCTCCAACAAATGATTGGCGAACTCTGAAAAACTGTTATTGTTTAAAGATTTCATATGTTATTTAATCCTTATTTCGCAGTTTTACCAATATAAAAGAAACCACAATCATTACACTTTAACCACTCAGGTCTTTCATGGTCGGACACATTAATTGTCTTAAACGAAATGTCAAAATTATAAAAATATAGTGTAATTTCCACTTTGCAATTAAAGCTCAATAAAACAAACATTTCTTAACGTAGCCGATCACTAAAAACTGTTTTTGAAAGGTTATGAAGTTAGCTTTCTAATTATATTATTTAAAATTAATATAAACATTTGTAAATATTACAATTTAGAATGCAAACATAAAAAAAGTTGTAAAAATGACTCACCTGTGTTTTTTTATATAAAAACTATACTAAAATCACAGATGACGTTAAAAAAACACTTATTTTATCATAAAAATGTATAATTAACATTTTTGTCACCTCACTTTTCTATCATTTCATACAAAAATATTTTATTAAAAATTAATTAATTCCAATAAAATTTTCACACATTTTGAAATTTGTTGAACATGTGAAATATTTTACAAACTTATTTTTCATTGTTATATTCCGCAATTACTATGGGAATAGTTATAAATAGCTCCATTATGGTTTTATATATTCAAAGCACTTAGTTTATCTGGTTTGAAACGATTGAAACACATTTATTTTCTAAAATTACCGAATTTAACCTCAAAACACACTTTGTTTAGTTTTATAAAGTTACAATACAAAAACAATAGATACGGATGTTTTAATCACTGGTAACTATCATGCACATTTCAAATTGTTTATATTTGATGAAATCCGGACAATATTTGCATAATTACACCTACAAACAATGAATATAAAAACACAAATAAACAACGAATCGCGCGCGAATCAGTGACAAGTCGGCCATTGTTAGATCTGTTTAGTGATGTGCGTGCAAACTGTTTCGAATAAGTAAATACCGAGTTCGAAATTCTGTTGAAATAAATAATATGTAATACATTGTGTGTAAATAAAAACCCGTGATAGTTTTTTTTATAAATACTATATTTATTTATATGTTAGAAAGAACAACGAAAGTAAACAAAAATAATAAATGTAACATTGGAGGTTATCTACCACATACCCGCCCTGGTATAAGTAACAGATGGTAACTCCTTCAGGGCTCTCGCAAGGACTCTAATTTTTTTTGAAAGAATGAAGCTACATTTAGTTTAGAACGAATCTAGACCTCCAGTGTCCCTGCATACGTTGTTAGTAAGCAGTATGCAAGTGCTTGGCGGGAAAAACAAGATACAATATGCGTTAGTATGATAAGATATAGACAAGACAATGGGACAGGTTGGTGACAGTTCACGAGGCGGCAAGTGCTGGGTGATTGCATCCAGCATAAGCATCCACCGCGAGCCGCACGGGCGGCTTGTGACCGAAAAGCCAGTAGCTGGGGAGGGAGCTGGTCATCGGAGCCAAACACCAGTGTTAGGTTCTGTCCCAAAGTCCAGGCCGCTCCCACTCCGACAGCACGCCGTCCCCTCACTCCGATGCGCCCTCCGCGTCGCCCTCCGCGGCGTCGGCTCCCGCGTACGGCCAATGAAACGGGTAGCGGCTGCAGAAACTGGAAATCTGAAAATATAACAAATTAAAATAAATTCAAATTTAAGAACAGGAAACCCTAGTGAGGACTATGAAAAAATTTGAATTTACACTTATATTGTATGTTATGCCAACATGATGTAGGTAAAAACTTTGCAATTGAAGGCAAATACTGTGTTGTATATAAAATGATGAAAAATAACTGCATAATATGACGAAAAGGCTGCAAAATATAATTAAAAATTTATACAAGTATACAAATGTATACATACATATATTATAATGTATATACCTTCTACGCGGCTGAAGCTTGCTTGGTCAGTTTCTTCAACACTGGCACTATTCGTTTCAACAGCACTGTAGTCCATCGATTCTGAAAATATAAGATTCGAAATAATAAGAATGGAAATAAATAACTATTACACAACTCTTACCTACTTATGTAATATGACGAAAGTAACTACATAAAATGATGAAAAAGGCTGCAAAATATAATTTTTTTACATATATACATATATTATAATGAAGGTATATGAAAAAGGCTTCAAAATATAAAAAAAATTATATGTATATATATATATATTATAATGAAGGTATATACCTTCTACGGCTCTGCCGCTCGTTTCGGGAGATCCTCTCATCATCGTCTCTCCACCGACCCCTTCGGTAGCATCAGCAACCACCGGATCCGACTCCGCAGAGTCCATGAGGTTTTCTCCGCTCATAAAAAACGAAGAAGCCTGAAAATAAATCGATATCCATTTTTTTATTGATGGCATAAAAAATTAACGTAAACGAAACATTGATTTTAATTACATAAAATGGGCTTCACCTCATGAAACGTCTCCGTTGTATCTTCTTCGATGTCGGATTCGATGGTGTCATCTGCGGCAATGCTGCCACCGCTGCTACCGTAATCAGATTCAGTGAAGCTCTGCTCCAGCTCTGCTATGATTTCTTCCGTGGTGCATGATTTTCTTTACGTAGAACAATAATAAAGGTTTACTCAAATGTTCATCACTTCACAACAAAATATTTTTGATTTTCAAGTATAAGAATTCTCAATATAAACGAATTATATTAGCTTGCACAGTGCGAGTGTAAACTTTGCGCCCTAAAAAGTTTTAACTAATAAAATTCAATTCTTCGTTTGTGTGAAATCACTACGAAACAATAATAATAATTGGACAATTTGTAGAGCGCCGTTTTTGTGAAAAATCACCTCAAGGGCGCTTTACAGTTTTTTTTTTTATTTATACATGATAATTTCAATAGCGAAAGTCAGAGTCGAATTTTCGAAAATGATCGACCCCATCCCTAGCCATTTTAAAATGTCAAAATTCTCGTAACTGTTCTAAAAGACTAGAAGTTGGAAAAACGTTAAAAAATCACTATTTTTTCATGAAATTGTTACATGTTTTTGCTAAATATAGCAAAAGAATGTATGCTTTTAAGAATTTTCATCATAATATGCCCCAATAACTGACATATTAGTTCCAAAGCGTCTCTTTAAAATGACAAAAGAATTCGGTGAACATGACGCGCAGTTTAAAAACACTTAATTATTCAAGAAAAACACTTCAAACAAAGAAAAAATATCACAAGAGCGTAGCAAATATATATAACTATAATAAACAAATACTTACTTGGCCATTTTTGAAGAAATTTCTTGAAAAAAACTCATAAATGTAGGAGGCGAATCGGTACGAAAAAGTTGCGTTTTACAATTTGGCGGGTAAAATCTGTATCTACAGAAGAAGTATTTTTATGTATTTCTATGGACAACTTTGAATAGAGATGTGAAGCTTGATTTATTATGGACCTTCAATTTTTCGTTTTAGGGTTGTCACTAGAGCAATAACGGAGTTATAACGATTTCTGTAGGAACACGCGCGTTGACGTGAAAACACGCTTATTGTACTTGACTGTTATCGTTATTTTAACGTGTATATCCGCTTACGGGTCGGACTGGTTAATTTATAAATTCCAGATTTTTTTTTTTCAGATTTTTTCATTTTTGAAACTCTATCCTTATTATTTAAAATGTAATTATTAAGTTTGTTATTTTCATAAAATACAGGAATAATTTCATTTGGTACGTTCTTTGTTGAATAATTAGAATTTTTTTTATTAAAATACATAATTCCTCCATTTTTCTCTTCCTGATATTTTTGTACAGGGTAAATGTATGATTTGAGAAATTTGTTCTTGTATTTTTTATTTAGAATGTTTCAATTAAATTGGCGTTATATTCGTTATTGATTGCAATTTGTTAAATATTATCTTCAACTAATTCTTTTTTTTCCATATTATGGGAAACTACCAACTAATACTTTTTATTGGAAACAATCATTCTAAGAATTGGTTTGTAACCTGGATAGCGTCTCGGATAAATATATCCGAATTTATTCATATGGAACTATTGACTTTATAAAAGTCTAAAAGCTCGTTCACACACATCTATAAATCTGCGAGCAGATATCTGTTGAACCGCGAGCGCTTATCTTTTGTACTTTCACACAACGCTATAAAATATTTCTTCCTGTGGTAGGAGAGGGAGTCAGTTGAATTAGGGAGCGGCAACGGAATGCACATTTTTTGTACTGAAATCTGTCAACTTGACATCTGTCATCCACCGGTCTAGGCAGCTCCGTAATTACAAAGACCTCCTCTCCTGTTTTCGTCGGAGAGGGGGAGGCTTATCTTTTGACATATCGCCTCTGGAGTGGTTCCATCGTAAGAAGTGTATTGTCTATGATTGATCTGCGCTTAAAACCGCTTAGGTGTGAACGGTCTGAAGGGATTGTATAAAGAGCGTCATTTGGCATGCGATGATCTTTTATAGCTGTGTGTGAACCAGCTCTTAATGAATATTCCTTTTTTTAGAAGAAAAACTCTTTTTAATAACTTTTGAAGTTTATTTCCATCAATGTAATTTATCATTGAAGAAGAAGATAACAATAGTCCCAGTTGCGACTATTGTATTGTCTTTCTATTTTTCTGTGTCTTGTTCTCTTTCATATTTTCGTTTAGATTATTATCTTTATCTTCTTCAATGACATATTGCATTTTAGCACTAGAAATATATAATAGTCCCAGAGAGGTTGTGTATGATGTAATCATTCTAGTAACTTCTGTATTTTTCGTTTTCTTGCAAGAGTGCAAGAAGGACTAGGATGATGGTCAATGATGTACGTATAACCTCTCTCTGGGACTTCTATATCTCTGCTATTTTGATTGTTTGTAAGTCGAAAACCAGTATTCTGAAGTTATCTTCAAGATTGTGATTGATAACAGCTTTATCACACTGAAAACACCGCATACTCTATATTTAATGTGTAATTTTTATACAGGTGTAATAAATAGCACTTACCCAAAGGATTTTAACCAGTAATTCCTGAACATATTTGGAGTTACAAACATAGCTGTCATTTTGTCCAATCATATTTATTTTCAATTAAAAAACAAAAAAAAATTCCATCCCACTTCGCCACTGGGTAGTTGGGTTTAGCCCAGCAGGTCGCATGATGCACACAGCATCTCGTATCACATGATCCATCTCGACGTATAGCTGTGAGATCAGTGGCGACGTATGATAGAAAAAATATTTTTTGTTTTTAATTGAAACAAAATATCATCTGACAGTAAAATGACCTCTAAATTTTTTACTCCAAATATGCTGAGGAGTCCCAGAGCCCAATAAACGGGTCCATTATTTTGAGCCTAGATGATTCAGGAATATTTTTGTAAAATATGGTTTATCCATAAGTACAAATAAGGTGGCGCAAAAGTCCTCACTCAATTACCTAAACGTTGTTTATAAATAAAAAGAATTGGTTTGACACAATTATTCTACGTTCATATAACAGCGATACAATGGTTTGCAACATATGTTCTGCTTTCGTTCTACTCCACAAATCGGCCCTTTGGAATAAGGTTCCGTGTATTGTGGTAACGTCATGCGACAATTAATTCTAAAGTAGATCCCATTATCGCTTGACGTTACAACGATAGTCTATCGCTTCCTACCACGGAGTCTTTAAACCCCCCAGAGATTGGTTATCATGACATCCTGGGGGAGACAATGAAACTTGAGAGTATCTTTCGTCCTCTAAGGTATATCCTCCACAGGGATATGCAAGTATCCGATACAAATGGTGTAATTACTTCGCAAACAACTAGTCGTGCACAGTCTGTACAAGTTGCTACTCAAAACACGAGACCCGCGTCGCCACAACCTCTCGAAACATCCAAACTAGCTTTCAAAATGTCTCTCACAAAAGCTGTAACCGCCATTTCTTTGTTGACTGTTTTGTTCCTAGAATCGTTGATTGATAGTACATGCATTGTTACAAAATGTCTGACAAAAGTGACAATGAGCCTTTCTTATTTAATAATTGCTCCGCCATGTTTTGTGTCGACGACGATGTGAGTGGTAACGACTTTGACTGGATGAATGCAGGGGAATGGCGTCACCGAAGAGTTTACAGAATATCGGCAACCTGTGCCTACGTACGAACCTCTGCACAGATGTATGACGATAGTCCGAAAGATACTTGACTCTTAATGTTTTTCATTTACTCACAAATAATTGCCCAAGTTGCCTCTAAAATCATGAAACACTAAAATCTTTAATGGCCTATGGGGCTATTTCACCAATCTCTTAAAATGTTGATGTTAACTACGGGTCACATTAATTTACAGGCAGGAGAATCATGCTCATAAACCGCGCAATAAACATGCGCATTTCACCACAGAAAATCCGATCCCCAGTAGCTATCAGTGTCTACAGCCACGCCTGTCTGTCTAAAATGCCATTTTTTTCTAAGGAATCACAAACATCAACACCATAAATAAAACAATACACAGTATTTGATTTAGTTCGTACAATCATTCGTTTATTATTGTTGTTATTATTATTCGTTTATTATGATTGTACCAACAAAATCCCCGGCAGTCATCAGGTAGGACCCAGTTGCGAAGTATCGCAAGGTCAATAATAATTGTTGGTACAGCATTATTCCTGGAAACAATGAAATATTATTATGGTACATCTGGTTGGTTTTAAGTTGGAAAATGTCATTTTGTATGGGTGTGTACAATGACCTCAAAAACGCAAAACACTTGTTAAAATATGATGCAAGTACAACAATTCTGTATTATCCTTCAATATCTATATTAAAATAACATACCATATTTAAGTTAGATAACTCCATCTCCGCAAGATGTCGCTAGTATCTCTTTTCAACGGGACCGCTTGTTCACCATTCATTCATTCGTTTTCGCTCTCGTATAAAATTAACTTTTTTGACTTATGACACTTTTTTACCGTTGGTCCTTTGAGCGGTTTTGTCGTTAACCTGGTCATGGATTACATTTACAAATGATTACATTTACCTGGTCATAGATTACATTTCAAAATCTTCAATCAAATCCATAATTAAAACTGAATTCGTGAAAAATTTGGATCTCCGAAACATCAACTGTCAGATGATTGTGTTGACATATTGGTAGAAAACTTTGCTGATCAATCATGAAAAACAAAGTTTTCTACCAAATTTTGGTAAAAACTTTGTTATCATGTACCCGATAAACGTTACTGGCTGGTCAGAGTACCCATTAGTAAAGATAAACTTTATCTACCCACATAAGCGTTTTTGAGGGATGGTGAAATCGAAAAAATACTTTATCTTATGGGTAGTGCTGTTGGCAGCTTGTGAGCAAGATGGTGAAATACCCCCTATATCTTATAATTTAAAGCAAAAATAAATAAAGTAGCTCACATCCGTACTAGATATTTGATATACCTTTTGATTACAAAAATAATTTTTCAGTTTGTTGGGTATTTTGATCTCAAATCCAAATTTAAGATTTGTATGAAACTTGCCAAAATGGGCCGCGCATACGTTCCTCTTAAGCTTCCTATCAAATGTTACTCCCAAAATTTTTACTTCAGAAGTGTTGGGGATTGGAGAGTTTTTAACCCCTCAAATGCCAGACGAAAACGAAAAAACGTCAACTTTAACGTAATATTTTGCAGGTTAATTTTATGCTATCTAATGTAATTTTTACTGAAACACATTCCTTGAATACTAAACTATACATAAGAGCAATATTACTTGCGTTTATTCAATGAATTTATACTTTTTACTACGTTTCAAATAACACGGAAAAAACGAAAAAATTTCGCGATGTTTTGACTTTTACGTAATATTTTGCAGGTTAATTTGATTCTATCTTATGTAATCTTTACTGAAACACATTCCTTGAATACTAAACTATACATAAGAACAATATTACTTGCGTTTATTACGTTTTACGATCATTTCGTCGCCCGCGACGCGAGACTTGACAGCCGCCATTTTGTCAGCCGAGCGGCGCGAAAAAGTTCCAAGCCGTGTCATAAACAATTTCAAAGAAATTATATCGCTGCTCTAGGTGGGTTCACGGTATCTTATACCTTATGAACAAGAATGCCCCAAGCGATTCTGACCTTCTTCTTCACACGTTTTCTTTATACATAAGGGTTAAAATCGCATAACAAAATTATTTTTTAGTGATTATTTTGGCTTGCGCCGATGGTACGAACGGCAAGGGGCGGGTTGAATAAAATTTGAACAGGGGGGGTTTTTATGAGAGTTCGAGAAGGTGAAAACACTGGCTCTTTTGGACTGAAAGTTCAAGACCATTTAAAGTGAGCCATGAGCAAAGAGCATCCATGGCTTCATTAAGATATTTGACGGCGGGTGGGACGATTTTGGATGATAGAAGAAAGCTATGTCATCTGCGAGCTCAATAACTTTTACTTGAGGGGGAATTTTTTTTTTATTTTTTTTTATATGAAATACCGCACAAGAGTCCCAACTGCTCCCGTCTGGAGCCAGTGAGACTATGGCATCCCCAATTGGGGTATGTTGTGAGGCTGAAGGTAGTGGGGAGGGGAAGGAGATAGGGAAGAGGAAGGTGGGGAAGTACCTGGCTATTCAGATCTGGTCACTAAACACGGCTAAAGCCATTTCAAGCAACGTTTCAATTCTGAATGGTGGTCTTACACCAGGGCGATACTGATAGTATCTTCCACTCTGGAACGTGCCGCAAATATACTATATATTATTTTAAATGAATAAATTGTGAAATAACACAAATTAATCAAATAAAATTTATTTACGCACGCCGGGTTCGAACCCGCGACCTTCGGATTGTGAGTCGAGAGTCTTGCCTCGGGACCACGGAGGCCGTCAAATAGTGACATGCGTATTGTAACGTGTGTATATTATACAGTAAGAGGGATAATACATTGCCTTGGGGTAAACCCTTCCAACCCTTGATCTACTCTGAGGAGTAACGTCTGGTAGCTCAATGAAAAATTTTCTGTCAAGAAATAGATTAACCGGTTGAATGCCTCGGTTTTTACGGATGAAACTCGAAAATTTCGCGATGTTTTGACTTTTGACGTAAATTTTGTGGGTTAATTTTATGCTCTGGTATGTAATATTTACCGAAATACGTTCCTTGAACAACAAACTACACCTACAAACAACTTAACTTGCGTTTATTTGACAAATTGATAGGTTTATCGATCTTTTTATTGCCCGCGGCGCACCCAGTTTGACAGTTGAAAATTGCGGGAGAAGTGACATTTAGAAAGTCAGAGAAACCGTTGTAAATAATAATTCGAGAGGCTAGGTGTGTTTCTTATATCTGTTACGTCAAGAACAAGAATGCCCCAAGCGATTCTGACCTTGTTCTTCATACATTTTCTTTATACGTAAGGTTTAAAATCGCATATCAAAAAGTTTTTTTTTTATTTTTTTATTCGGCTATAGGGCGCGCCAACGGCACGCGACCTGTTAATAATAGATTGGACCTTTAGAATATAAAGAAAGGAGGGCTTAGTTGATGGACAATTTGCAACCAAGCATGCTTATTGAAGTGCGCTGTTGGGGGAATATGGACTGAAACAAAAGATGTGTCCTTTATTTTAGCTGCAACCATTTGAAAGTCAGCATTGGGGGGTTTGATATTATTTATTGGGAAAAATGGTAGGGATTTTTTATATAAAAATGGCAGCACCGCCGCCCGTACCTTCCGGGCGATCATCACGGCGGAGACGGGAGTACCCGTAAGTAAACCCCATGTCTCCGAGATAGTAGCCACAGAAACGAGGTTTGAATTTAATAGATTAAGGCGGTTTGATTTTGTTTTTTGAAGAGTTTTATTAAATGTACATTTGTTACTTAAATTTAATTTTTCCGCGACCGGTTTCCATACAACCGTATCATTCACGAGCAGGATTAAAACTAACGATGTTCGAGGAGACTAAAACTAACGAGGTTCGATTTGTTAAAAATAGCACTTTGGCTATTCCACTAAAGAATTCTGACATCTTGAAGTCATTTTGAATGAATGATTTTAATGTGGAAATAATAGAAGCAGCGTTGGACGGTAAATTAGATTGAGAAGAAATTAGGTCAATTAGAAGCATAATAAGAGTTTGAATAAATGAAGAATTATCTTGGGAGAGTTGTTCAGAAAGCTTATGATAGTTTGTTGATGACGAATTATAATTGTTTGCGCCCCCATTTGTGGCATTTGAAAGAGGTGAACCATTGGGATTTAAGAGTAGTGAGTTCTGTTGTTGCTGGTAGTATCCAGGAGCCGGTTTAGAGATAGGGTTTTTATATGTGAATTTAGTTGAACGAGAAGATGTTGAGGAGGAGGGGAGAGGGTTGGATGAAGAGTTGCTGGATAAAGCCTCGGCAAATGATTTTTTGACAGGTGGGAATAGTTTAGAAGCCTGCAGAAAAGACAAGTTCTGAGAGGCCATACAAATTTTAATATTTTTTTGGCGAGATTGTTCCGGGCAAGAAGAGTTGATGGCGGAATGAGCACCTGGGCAGTTGAAACATTTAGGTGAAGAAAGAGAAAAACAGTGGTCAGCCAAGGGGTTTTCTCCACATTTGAAACATCTAGGAGGGAATCTGCATGCAGCTTTGGTATGACCAAAACAGCAGCAATTGTAACATTGAGTGGTGGGGTAAGTATACATTTCAACTGGTAAAGAGTTGAAGAATAAATATATATGGGAGGGGAGAGATTTTCCTTCGAAGGTGATGACGACAGATTGGGAGGGCTTCCAGGAAATGATATCCTCAGAGATGTCCTTGTAATTTATGGGATTTTATGGCTTCTGGCTTTTATGGGATTGCCGATATGTTAGGGGGTTGAAAGGGAAGACAGGATTTCTGGAATGGACAGATCGGTCGAGATTCCCCTGACCAGGCCCATTCAAGTGACATTGAAAGTTGGGATGTATGCCTTGAATTTAGAATTTGATAAAATAAATATGTTATTGATAAAGTTGTTGGCGGCTGACTCTAAGAGGAATTCAACAGAGATTCGGAAGCGACCCTCGGCTTTTACACCTCCAGGCTTAATCGAAAGGTTCTTGCTATTTGATAGGAATTTACCAAATTCAAGAGGGTGAATGGTTTTTACCTTGCTCAGTTTTTTGCGGTTATACAATGTAGGGGCCACGGGAATGAGGAGAATAAAAGTTTGTTGGAGGAGGATGAGGAAGAGCTTGTGGGGACTGAGAAGTCGAAGGCGAGTCAAGTTTTTTTGGGGAAGAGGGACTAAACTTTCTTTTTTTAATTGAACTTAGAATGATAGATTCACTGTCTGGAATGTTTGTATGTTCTGAAATGTTTCCATCTGGAGGGTCAGGAGGGGGATCTGGGGGCTTTGTAGGAGGTCCAGGACGGAAATCCTCCTCTATTGTTCAATAAATTACAGCAAGTATAAAAAGTGACAAGTAAAAAAAGTTTATAAATATCTGAAAACAGCAGCGAAAAATTACTCCTGGAAGATCAGGGGGGAGAAGAGTTCTCAGGAAACAACACACTACACTTTTTCCGGCCAAAAAACAATAAAAAGATTGGATTTAGATTATTTTTTGAAGGAGCAAAACAAAACAACTGATGACAGTCAATTGTTTTGTTTTATTGTTGTGAGTCTACATTTTACTACTTTTGTTGTTAATTTTTATATTTCAAAATAAAGCGTGGTATTTTCTCTAACACTGATTAAATCATATTTCTCACTATGATAGTAAGGGAGACACAATGATTGACCGAAAACCGAACAAATAGACTTTAACGGATAAATTCATTGTCTTGTTTATAATTTTGTGCAATCAATCAATCGGGCGCAACAATGGCAACTTTTCACTTTATTAGCACAACTGTTACTCTCCATTGCATCCCACTAGGTTTGTTGTTGATTTGATTGTACTGGCTAAATTTAGTTTGAATGAATCTACAGGCGCTGCTTTGATGTTTGCAGGCACGTACCTATGCTGGGTATTGGCACGAGCTCTCTCTCTGCTGTGCACCTGGCTGCCGCTGGGTCGTGCTCTGGTGGCGCGCCGCCTCGTACTGTGGGGCAGCGTGGCGCTCCGCTCTGCAGTGGCGTGTGCTGCCCTGCTGGGCGCGGTCCCGCTGCTGTTTGGGCTGCTGCTAGAGCTAGTGCTGGTGGTGCCGCTGCGAGTGCCGCTGGACCAGACCCCCGTCCTGTTTGTGTGGCAGGACTGGGCGCTTGGCGTGCTGTACACCAAGATAGCGTGCGCCGTCGCCATGATGGGCCCCGAGACGCCGGTGCGCGCAGCTATCGAAAAGGCATACAGAGATGGCATTGTGCAGATGGACCTCAAGTGAGAATTCAATTTAATATACATATATGACACCAATTATGTGAAGTTTTGAAACCTAAAAAGAAAACCCCACAAAAGAAATAATATATGCACAAATGGATAGGCATTTTAAAAAGAAAATAACAAGTTACTATTACGGCTTATCAAATCAAAAAGTAGAAAACTCAAGGCTTCCTGTAAATGTGTTCCTGTAAAATAAAAAAATAAAAACTTGGATATATTTTGATAATACGTAAAAAAAATTGTGTAACACAAAATTTTTTTACCGACTTGTCTAAAAGTTATTTGTAAACTTTTATTTAAAGACATTGTGCACTTCTCTCATTTTTCAATATGTAAAATATTTTCTTATACCTTTTTCTGTTCAAATTTATATGTAAAAAATGTTTTACAGGGTGTTAAGGGACATACTTGACTTATTTCCAGTGATTCCTGACATTATTTGTTTACAAATGTGAATTAAATTTTTGTCTCCGGTGACTTTTTTGATGATTTTTTACAAATATTTTTCTTCAAAATCAAACAAAAAAAATTTCTTCCGCATGTTGTCACTGGTCACTCAGCCGAATAACCGCCTAACCTCTTACCCCTCCCCCAACTGTTCAACTTTTACTATTTTTTTGTAGAAAAAACATCAAAGATGTCACCGGAGACCAAAATTTCATCTACATTTTTCACTCTAAATAATGTTAGGAATCACTGGTTAAAAACAACATTTTTCCAGTGGTATTCAATTATGCATTACTATCCAATTACTCGGAAGCTCTTTCACAACCTCTCAGTAAGCTATTCATTAGCGCTACTTGCTGAATAATGTGATGGTGGTGTAGAGTTTGTTAAATAGTATTGAGGGGTAAGAAATCCATGATGAACAACAGGGGCAAGAAATCCATGATGAACATGTTGCGTACTCTGATCTTCAATGTGAAAATGATAACTTTGGTTGCAGGTTCATCTTGTGCGAGCTGGCAGCGCCAGTGATCACCTGCTTCGGGCTGGCTCTGGCCATCCCGTATGTGCTGGCCCACGGCGTGGCGCCTCTGCTGGTGAGCAGCGCGCCGCTGCGCAACCTCATTGCACGCCGCATCTACCCCTTCCTGCTGCTCAGCGCGCTGGTCACTGGCGTGGTGGTGCTGCAGATCCGACAGTTCCGCAAGCTCTATGAGCACATCAAGAATGACAAGTACCTGGTCGGACAGCGCCTGGTCAACTACGACCACCGCCGCCCCCGGCCCCCGGCTGTCTCCGTCTCACCGCAGAACCCCACAATCTGAGATATCCTAAATTATAAAACTCATTGTTAAATCTATTATTGTTAAAAACATGGTGGTATTGTATGTTATTAAATTGAACATAAGTGACCATTATCCTATAATTATTGTGGGGTCCGTACTTGCGATAGCAGAAGTAATGTCGCCACTCTGTGAATGATTAACTTACGGTATAATGCACGCTGTAATGTTTCAAATATTTGAAGAATTTCAAAGCCTTTCAAGAAACGTTACTGGAACATAGTGCTTTGCTACCACAAATCGGTGCCCCATTAATTTAGCATCTTCTCAAACATAGTCAAAATTACAAAAATATGTTGCAATATCATGAAACGTGTGGGGGGGGGGGGGGAATTTACGGTATTTTATTCTTATCTGTGTAACAATGCATCCACTTATTTTAAAAATAAATTTAATGTTCCCGGTGTACGGCGAATGAAATGTTGAATTTTGAAACATTGGGACTGACATATAATAATTATCTTTGTACATAGTGAGCTAGTTCACTGTTTTCCAGAGTTTTTAGTACGTATTCAAGATTATAATATGAAGTAGTCCCTATTATTATGTACTTCTTGGTCGGTAGACTGTCCATCATAATCAGCCATCAAGCGTTTTTTTTATTCATTTAAGGCTAGTTTCACATCGGTGACTCAGCAGCACTATTCAGCCGCACACACATTGTTTTGAATGCAAAATGATCTGGTGGAATGCGTTGCTGATGCGTATAGTTCAGCAATTTACATACAAAATGATAAATGCGGCAAATTTGTGCTGCTAAGTCGCCAATGTGAAACTGGCCTAACTGTTTTTACTTTAACATATTTTATTTTCCATGTTTTTCTGCACCCTTACGATGTATTCAGTGACTACGTAAATAAACAGTGTTAATAATCCTTACGTGACATTTGGTTAAACGCACCAATGGTAAAAAAGACAAACGTTTAAAGTATGTAAATAATGTAAAAGTGAATAATAATAAAGCGTAATCATTGCCGCTGCCTTTAATATTTGAAATCTGGATATCATTATGAAGTATTCAGAGTTAGCGGTATTGGCTTTTTGCAATCGTGGCCTCGAATCAGGATGAGCATTCAAATAATTTAATCTATCCAACTTAAAAATATGTAATTTTATTCAAATGATAAAAGTTTTGTACCTACACAAAGGGATTCTTGTAAAATATTAGATAATAAATTAGTTTAAAATTATATACATCTTTTTTATTTCCGCCTCATGGAAGATAAGCAAACTCTATATGGAAGATAATCCTTCCGTCTTCAGATAAAATATTAAATAGATTGATCATTAAAATGTATGTATTTATGATTAAAATATATATTTTATCACAGCCTTAATAAAACTTTTGTTGTTTACTGGAGGACTTTCATTTCACGCAAAAGATTTAATAATATCACCAAAGATATTAATAATTACACTAAAAAACCTGTTAGGAATGTCTGTGATATGTACGCGACAATTTCTACATTTAGCATTCTTCAAAGACTGATAGCAAACTCGGGACGTTTTAATCATTTGAACCCAAGGGAACTGTGAATGGTAGAAGTCAGGGACGCCCGAGGAAGACGTGGCACTATCAAATACTTGAGGATGGTCTGCCTCCATCAAAACAACATGAAGTTTTGCTATTCTAAAATAATATTATAAAGTCCAGATTATTAGAAGAAACGCAAGAGAATGTTTGAGATGATGTATGGATGTTAATGAAGCGTGTGGTGAGACAGTTTTGTGGCACTCAATCCTCTTGCAGAAATGGCGGGATGGTCAGTTATTTCAAAAGTTTGAAATAATATTATGCAACATTTCACCAGTTAAAAATAATATGATGCAATAGGCATGTTTCACAAGTTTAAAATAATGTTGTGCAATATATATTTCAAACGTTTGAAAAATATTATGTATTCTTGATTAGAGCATTAATATATTATACATATCTATGACTGAATAGATAGTACACACTAGAAATGCTTTTAGCCTGCTCGAAAACTATATCGCCCCTGACTCAGTACCTTTTGGTTCTAGCCCGTTTAGCATACACTGTCTCTCTTACGACTCACCTGGCATCAATTTGATTGAAATGAAAATTACATAAAGATGATGGAAACACAGTTTTGTATTTGAAATTAACGGTCAGACTTTTAGATCACAAAATTGCCCACAGCGCATTTTCTTCTTTATTATATTTAGACAACCAAAAAGTATGTAAGTTCATAAAAAAAAACAACACAACGAATAAAATACTAATTGACAGATTTTTTGTATTTTTTAAACAAATTTAGAAAAATGACAAGAATTGGGCCAGAATCTTGATGATGGGGAAAGTTGATAAAAGATGAGTTGAATGTACAAAATAAATTGAAAAATAATGAACAGTGAATGTTCAAAATCTTTACATACTTATAAATGTTCTTATAGAGCTTTTGTCAAGGTCCATATAAAACATCATAACACTCGGGGCCAGTTGATTCACAGAATTTGAACAATTCATCAAATTTTCAAGTTCTATTCAAGTTGATGCTGTTACTTTCTCAGTTTTGTGAAATAACTGGCCCATATTGGAATAATAACAGAACTCGAAAGTTAACTTTGAAATTTGATGAATTGTTCTGAACTGGCCCAAACTAAACAAAAAACAGTCAATATATGGATCCACAATCTGCCGACAAGATTAATATTTAAATCGTTGATTTTATTATAGAAAGGCGACTTTGGAACAAGGCATTAGACCCAATATTATAATTATGAAAGGTTGTTTATACATATAAAACAATGTAGAAAACTGGCAAATCAATGCCGTTATTGAAAGATTCAATAAAGATAAACTTTCTCTAAAACTAATTTTTAGACGGGTGCCCACACGCGAAGATAAAAGATCATCGCACGCACAATAACGCTCTCCATATAATCCCATCAGACCTGTCACACCTAAGCAGTTGATGTGCAGATAAACTATAGACAATATAAGCCGTAATCGCTCCTGAGACGATATGTGAAAAGTTATGCGACCCCCCTCTCCGCCGTAAACAGGTGGTCATTTTAATTACTGAGCTGCCTAAACGGGCGGAAGACAGCAGTCAAATTGATAGATTCAGTACATAGAAAAGTGGCAGCTCTTCAATTCATCTGACCCCCTCTTCTACCATAGGAAGAAATATTTGATAGCATTGTGTGACGGTACAACACATAAGCGCTCGCGGTTCAACAGATATCTGCTCGCGCTTTTATCTCTGCGTGTGGCACCTACATAAATCAAATTATAAATTCATTTTGTGTTTTATGAATCATTTATCTAGGCAATTCTGGCACAACCTGTTTACAAGTAATACAACTCGCTTGGTGAGGATTGGTTTGTACTATGTCCACAAAAACTCGTATTGAAAAATAAAAGTTTTAGAGTTTCAAAAAACTATATTTTTGTTTCCTTTATTTCAAACTAATTGTTATAAATATTTTTTAAAAATACAAGGATTAATCTATCTGTATTTAAAAGAACAACATATTTGGTTGAATTTTGAATAAACTAACGTATACTTCAATTCACACCTTAAAAAAAAACCTAAAAATACAGGAGTACAAACCAATCCTCAGCAAGCGAACTTTATCCATTAACAATTTGTGGTGAAAAAACACCAATATCTACATAAAAATAAGTCAAAATTATAAAAATTTGATAAATAATTTCAAAACAAAGGAGTGTCATCACTGAAACCCTGTTTAGACAAAAATCACCTCAAGTCAAGCTGGGATGCTGAATCAAGTCAGCCTCTTTACTTCTATTTCACTGGGACACTACGGTGGCACAACCAGATGGGCTACCTTGGTGTCCTAGTGAGTGAGCCGCAATTCAGCGCTATACCGCCATTACTGGCACGTGTCAATGCTGGTGTCAGCCACCAAATTGTGCTGACATTTACAGAAGTTAAGAAGCCGATTTCATTTAGATAGCAAGTAAATAATGGTCAAAGAGGTACACAATCAAATAGATGGCGATGGTTTAACAACCCTCGCATTGACAGTCATGATGTCATTGGTCTTAGTGAGGGTCACCTGCAGGAGGGAGAAGATCTGCAAGGACTGTGGGACGGCCACCCCTTGCCACAGCACAGACACCTTGTTGGGAACACCATCCTTTTCGCTTTTCACAAATGTCACTTTGACACTGTCGTCAGAAAAATTCTACAACAATCAATAAACAAACATTGCGTTTTAGTGTATCCAGGATAGTGCGGGTGGATTACACATAATACTTCAAATATAATGGTTACAACTTTTTAATAGATTTAAAATTGTTAATTCTTATTTGAACTATTCTGAATACAAAAGTCTAGATATTAACAAAGAAAATATTTACTTACATCAAAGAAAATTCTTTTGACAAGTCCCATTGAAATGATGATAACGTCTAATGAGCTTTCGGTTACGTCCACAACTGCTGCAGTTTCTACAAGTGGCGATCGGAGTGAAATATATTTCATCAGGTACAATTCAGAAGACATGTCTCCGGCTCTTTTCGCGCTGTACTTCTGCTTGTTGCAGTTGTTAGCGGTCTTTTGCACGTAATCTGGTGTCCATTGTGGTCGCGGAGAGTATTCCAGGGAAGCCGAGAGCAATCTGAAAATGAAATCTATATTACAGATCAACAGTTTATAATACTATATAAGACATCTCGCCCTCTAAAAACATTTTCAAACTAGGGCGTAATGAATGGCACACAAACTACTATTGGAAAACCACCACCACTTTTATTGTGATTCATTTTAGGGTTATTATGCCAAGTTGTGCTTCCTCCTTTAGCCAACACTTCAGAAAGCGTTACAGTAATAATGAGGAAGCGCAACACGCCATAACCCTTTGCAACTGGAAAAAATTTCTGAATTTTGATGGACCACAATAGTACAGCTCTTACTTATGATCCCATAGGGCTGGGTGACTTACTGGTTGAAACATGTGCGCACGAAGGCACCCCACATAAGCAGCTCCTGCACATTTGACCGACACTGGTTCCCTTCCCAAAAACAGATTTACTTTCTCTCGGGCTTTTTTTCAAAGACAAACTCACGCTCGTACGAAGCCGGTTGTAAAGGGATGATAACCCGAAAATCATATCCAGCACAACTTTGATTAAACAAAAATATCAGAAATAGTGGATTCAATTTGTATGTACCTGTGCACCATGACATCAGCATATCTCCGGATTGGACTGGTGAAGTGGGTGTAGAGTGGAATGTTCAGCGAATAATGACGCATTTCATTTTGATCATGGCCTTCTGCACAGAAATAAAGCGCTCTAGCTAATGTCTTGATGAGATGCGTGTGCAACACCATGGCTTTAGCTTGACCTTCCAGATCTCCTGCGGCGAATGTAGCCAACGAAGATTGCAGTTGACCAGCAGAGGATATATCGAGGTCAATACCAATTTTATGGAAATTTTCCGCTACAGCTTCTAATGTGTTCTTTGGTGGGGGGTGTAACCTGAGAAAAGCCAGAGAGGGAAAGTCGTGGTAGATACGAGCCGCTACAGTACAGTTTGCCAGTAACATGAACTCTTCAATGAGGCTGTGGCTCTCATTGTGCTCCTCAATTCTATAGCTCATTGGAAAACCATTGTCGGCATCCAATCTGAACATCAGTTTCGGCTGGTCAATTCGAAGAGCACCACCTTCAAACCTCTTGGACCGAAAAATGACTGACAGTTTAAATAATATGTTAACAATATCTTTAATATTGGATAGAGTCCACGGCCCTTCTATCTTCGGGAAGTCTTCTGGATTCAAATCTTTATCGGGGTTTTCCAACATAACTTGTGCGTGTTCGTAAGCTAATTGTACGCAATTATTGATAATACTTCTTGTGAAACGGTGATTAAGAATTTTTCCATCCTTGGAGATCTCCCAAATAACAGAGAAAGTTAACTTGTCACTTCCGGGCAGGAGAGAGCAGTGGAAGCACAAATCTCTGGGCAGCATGTGGTAGGTGCCATCCACTAGATATACTGTGGTAGCTTTGTTGGCCACCAGGTCATCGAGATCCGTGTCTTCTTTTAGATAATAAGCAACGTCTGAAATGTGCACGCCGATTTCATAATTTCCATTGTCCATAAGTCTACAAGAAACTGCATCATCCAGATCCCTGGCGGTGAGAGGGTCTATGGTAAACACACAGCAGTTGCGGAAATCTTCCCTGTACTTAAATTCTTCTTCCGGAATAGTAAAGTCAGAATTGGGGTAAAGGTGTTTGAATTCTGGCCCAAAAGGTATGACATCCAAATCATTCTCCAGTAAAATTGCTTTGGTTTGAGTTTTTAAGTCATGCGACTGGCCAACATTGGCCAGTAATGTTCCGATGGAGAATTTAGGATTCAACCAATTTACAATTTTCGCTAGGAAGAGAGTGTTTTCAAACCGTTTATGTTCTCTTTCAAATGCAGGAGGACAGTCAATCAGAGGGATACTCATTATGGGCATTCGTTTATCTCTGGGATAAAAGTAGGCCTCATTCTTATTACCAAAATTCATTTTGACATTTCCAATACACGTCCGAGTATTTTTATACTCTTTAATGTAAACTACTTTCCCCGTCAGCTTCTCCCCTCCCCCGGGAGGGTCAATTGTCTCTATAACAACCACGTCATCATCTAAAGCTCGGTTTCTGTCTTTTATACCATTAATAATGATATCTCTCTTCTTTTTATCTGGGTTGCCAATATAGGCTTGTTGGTAACATTTAGGATTAATCCTTAGAGAACCTTCAAACAAACTCTTATTTTTGAGTCCTTCCAAAACATCTTCTTTCGTTAAATAATTTTCAAAGCAAACATTTTCAGCATTTTTCGAATTTGACGCAGTTCTTCTCCTTCCACTGGATTTATTTAAAGAGTCATTTCCTCCTTTAGATTTATTTAAAGAGTCATTTCCTCCTCTAGATTTATTCAAAGATACATTCACTTTCTTCCGTTCTTTTGAAACTGGCGTAATTGGTTGAATTCCATTTATTCCTGAGTTGGTTAGAGAGTTATTTAAGTAATTAGGCTCTCGTGTAACTGCTTCATCTGGTGAATCGGGTTTACTTTCGTTCAGCTCGACTCCATTGTGTGTTAAGTATAATGTCTGAAGTTTCAGAATATCAGGATTAGTATCGAGCGCATAATTGTTTATTTTCTTTATTGGCGTACTGGTAGACTTACTGCTGCTAGCTCTCTCATCCGCTTTACAAGGTTCTTTGGGTTCCTTGGGTTTCCTTAAACGTCGTCTAGCCCGCTTTTTCTGCTTGTCGGCCAGAATATCGCCATCTTCACAAATTCCATGTTCAAGGAAGTCATTGACCAATTTTAAGTTTTTGGCAGCTTGGCTTGTCGGCATCGGTGAGCCGTCGCTAGATATGCGAACATCAAGATCTTTTCGCAAAGATTTCTTCTTAAAATTTTTGGATGGTTTTTCACTGTCAACGACAGGTTCGATGATATTATTGTCCGAAGTGGCATCCATTTTATTTAAAAGATAAATCGTTATACTCGAATGATTTAGAATCTGTTTATATCACATCGTCAAAAAACAAATTTAGCGGACGCAGGCACTTGTCACATGCGGAAACTCGGCGTTGCTTAGAAATTCAGAAACGAGAATGACAGAAATGTCAGAAATGCTCACGCCAGTTCATCTCATTAGCACCCCCCACGGAGACTCCGGAGACTCCGCGCAGAAAAAAAGTGTCACAGTGAACTGCGCTGTAAACCGTTATCTTACTTTCGGTCTTTACTTTTCTGCGCGGCGGCCTGAAGTGGCGCGTGGCCGCTCCAAAGCATAAATAAACCAATCCCTCCGAAGGGGGAATCCGTCCGTGTGTGGAGTGCTATTGCTCAGAAACTGGAAATCTATGCTGGAAATCGTTGGTGCCGTGTCCAAAAAGTAAAAAAACCATGTTTCAGGGGTAAAAACCATGTTTTACGCAAGCCTTTTATTGAGAATTTGAATAAGAAAACAACGATGCCTAAGTAAATGATCTTTAATGCTTTATTAAAAACAATTATTTTATTATGTTCCTCGGAGTAACAGGAAAAAATATGTTTTGAAAATAAAACATCAGGCAAATAAACACTTAAAAAAAGTTTTTTTTACCGTCGTTAAGTTTAATTTATGAATCTTCATTTTAATTAAATTATAAATAATTATTCTTAAAAAAATGAGGGTGAAGAAATTCTCGCACAGCTCCTATAATATTTTTTCTACATTTTACAATAGGTACCTAGTTAGTGTGAGTACGTAATTAAAGTTATACGATATATTCATTTCATTTTATTAATATTACTATGTATTCATATACTTATTATTTATTGATAAAAATAATAATTGGATAAGAGTTGTGAACCCGTAGTCCCGCACTGAAATTCAAGAACTAATTTATTCTGGATTTCACGCGACCCGTAAAAAAATTGTACTGTTGGCGACCGCTAAAAAAACACATCTTGTTCCGCATGGTTTTGTAAAAAACCATGGCTGTATAAATGACTCAAAAAACCACAAAAACATGGAAAAAACCAAGCATCTGGCAACAGCGCTGGAAATAGTGGAAATGTCAACAGAAATGTAGAACGTTGTAGGTTCATGTTCATGGTAATTTTTGACATTGTAAATATCTATGGTACGCGATGTTGCCATTAGCTGAGTACCCATAACATGGGTGAATTGCCAAAAAACCTTTTTATCAACCGTCCTACGGATTTTCCCAACTTTGCCGTTAATTCGGTGGTAAAAATTAGTCATCCCATGTCATCTAATTATGATAAATCGAACAGATTTATCCGTTTTCGTGAAAAATCACCCCAAGCGCGCTGACTCTCTCTAGATAAGTTAACAAAAGACCTATACATAGGACAACTCATTTTTTTTATCTAACCGTCGCGCACCGCTCGACAACGCTGCACTTACCCCAAGATAAAAAAAGAGGATGCCGAAGCATCTCTTACTACCCAGCATCGTTATAAATATTCATCGTATATTATATGGCGGACCCGTGAACTACTGGTCGGAATACAGATTCGTCGCCCCAAGATTGCTACTTTTCCGTTACCGTCTCATGCAGTCACATTTTCCGCTCTCCACGCTGCCGGCTGACCACGCTCTACGCCACGCCACGCTGTCAGTCAGCCGCTTTCATAATTTCATCTCAAAGGAGTGTTCTAGCCAGTGTCAAGTGGTTGAATTTGTGAGCAATGTTTGTAAGTGTAATCTTGGGATAATATAAACAAATTTTAGAAATATAAATCAAAAACGTATCTACATTACATAATAATGAAAATACAAAAAAAAACGCTAAACTCTCACAAAACAAGGTGTCAGGTTTTAATAATTGAGGGGTTAAATTTGGTAAAATTACTATTATTTAGAAAATCTCAAAAATTTTTATCAGCATGGAAGCAAAAGAATAATTAAGTAGGTACTTATTTAAAAAAAAAGAGTGGGCGGCAACAATAATAAAGCAAATATTTTTTTCCAATGGAGATAGGTACATAAACAATACTACGTTTATGCTACTTGGCGTTAGATGGCGGTAATATATTTAGAAGTGATCCACCACAATAAATTATTAATTATGACGAAAATATTAAACGACATTATTAAATTTATTTGTAAACATTCACCCCTTTGTTTCTGAATTCAATAAATTTTATTTTATTATTTCAAAAACTTTACAAAAGTACCAATTTTAGCGTTATTGAATAAGTTTTCAAAGCAATTTAATGTGTAGGTAAATATAATTATATGTTGCAGAAGTAACATAAATGTGTATGTGTATACAAATGTAGGTATCAACTGTACCTGCAGCAACAAAGATTGCTGTTTAAAAGCGACTTCATTGATGCTAAAAATATCGAGATCCGAATAGTTCAACATAAGATAGCCTTCCTCACTGGCATGACCATCGGCAAGTTAGTCCTGCAGGCTGGGAGGTAAAACAGTCTGTGCTCTTGGTGATAGAGATGACTACCGGGAGCATAGAAATAAATGCTCTCCGTGATAGCCGATTATTGAAACCATCCAAGAATCAGTTTGAAGAAATGTGCACTCCAGCATGATCTGTAGATGGTTCATTCTGAGCATAACCAAGAGAAAGTTAGTAGGATAGAGCCACGGGTAGTAGCCATACTCCCTTAAGTAGAGAAATTGCTTCTGATCCTTCTCCAACATAAGGGAATACTTCACCTGGTGCGGGCTCCAAACCACCGACCCACTCTCAAGCCTACTCCTAACCAATGCATTGAACAATATTATAAGAACTCGGATCTCTAAAATTCCTTAAAATGCATAGGACTAAACCTAGCATTCTCAATGAAGTACTATTTACAGGGTGCTTCAATGTGATCGTGATATGTCAGCCTATTATCAAATACATTGTTTCAACAATTCACAACTGGATTGACTGGGACTTCCCAAACTTAATGCTTTCATATCAATACGGTGGTCTCCTTCAGGGAAGACGATTATGAACAGGACTCTCCCAGTACCCAGCTTCTTCAGCACTTCGGCCATGTGCAGCCCATTGATTTTGCTTACCATTCCATCGCAGATTCATTATTTTTATTGTTTGTTTACTTCTCTGAACTGCACTAGTTTATTTTTTTAATCATATAAATCAATACACACAGAATTTGGAAAACTATTTATTTTTCATATTCTAAGCACAACACACATGTGGTAGTTAAAAATATGTTTAATGATTTCTTAAGTGGTCTACATTTAAAATAGATAATAATATTGTTTAAAAAAACATTTGCATTCTTGCATCTAAATATGAGTCGTCGACTTGTAAAACCCGCTATGGAATTTTGCAGAAATCTGTAGATGTCACGAAAAACCGTTTGAATCACTCCGAATATAAAAAGAATGTAATCTTTATGCGAACATAATTATACGTTATTCTTTTAAAGTTATAATTTAGCTAGAAATATTAATAATTTAATAAAATAAAATACTTTTTTGTTTAAAACCACGAGATTTATTAATTTTTGAACCGACCGGTTTCGCTTAACTTAAGCATCATCAGGGTACAAATTAATACTAAACAAGAAGTACATAATGTGTGCTTATATATAACAAAATATAGAGGGAGACAACGTGATACAAATATTACAAACAAATAAACGGTCATAAAATACATTAACATAAGTACTCAAGTAATGGGAAAAACAGAAAGATAATTATGTAGACTAATGGGTTATAATAATAAATTTGGAGAAACAAAGCATTAACTGGCATGGTGATAAGGAGCGCTGGGAATTTTTATTTTTAAGGGTTTATTGGAAACAGACCTAATATAGGACTGCTTGATATGTCTAATTGATTATTAAGTATATGACTTTTGGTTTTTACAGCTTTTTTTATTTCTAGCGCCTCTAGATTGTTTAGTCTGTTACCATGCCCGTTTTTATGTAAGATGTTAGCACCGGTGCTATGACAGAACGTATGATCTTTATCGATCAAGTGATTTGCGAATTCTGAAAAACCGTTATTATTGAGGCAACGGAGATGTTCCTTTATCCTAATATTGACACTACGTGTTGTCTTACCGATATAGAAAGCCGAACAATTATTGCAATTTAATTTATAAATTCCCGAATGATTTAATTTGTCGTCCTTATCTTTCGAATTAATTAGAAATTTACCTAGATTGTTATTAGTATAAAAGGCCGGTCTGACTTCAGAAGGGAGGTTTTTTACACTTAAGGTAGAAAAATTATTAATGAATAAAATTCGCCGCCATTGATGATTAATATTATTATCATTGATTTGAGGACAAGGACTAGCAAATAAGAAGCGATTAACGGCTATTTGTTTTAGTTTTTTATTTAAGATTAAATCTATAAATTGTGATTCATAGCCATTATTTACCGCTATTTTTTTAATTATTTTTAGTTCATTAGCAAAATTATTATCGGACATTGGAATTGTGACCAAACGATGGACCATTGAATGGAATGCGGAGTGCTTATGTGAAATAGGGTGATTGGAGGTGCTGTGTATGACAATGTCAGTATAAGAGGGTTTACGAAATATGTTAAAATCAATTTTGTTATTAACGATCGATAAGGTAAGGTCTAAATAATTTAAGGTTGAATTGTTGCCTATCTCTAACGTGAATTTAATCTGATTATGAAAAGAGTTTATAAGATTGAGGAAGGAATTAAGTTGACGTTCCGTCCCTGACCATATACACAAAACATCATCAACATATCTTTTCCAGTACAGAACGTTTTTAATAAGAGGTGAGGTACTAGATAAAATTTTATTCTCTAGGCTATCCATGAATATATCAGCAATCAGAGGACTGGTAGGGCTGCCCATAGCCAGGCCGTCCCGTTGCTGATATATAACATTATTAAATTGAAAATAATTTTGATTCAGGCACATATTAAACAAGGAAGTTAAATCTTTTATTAAATCTGTAGAGAGATCAGAGCTATTTAGCAAATCAGAAATTAAACATTTACTCTCTTCTATGGGAACATTGGGAAACAAATTTACAACGTCAAAAGAAATTAGTTTAGAATTACTAGGGAGAATCATATCTTTTAATTCTTCTACCAATGAAAAAGAGTTTTTAAGGGTATGTTTAGGTGAAAAAACATTGGTATTTTGAAACACATTAGTAATAACTGATGATATTTTAAAATTTGGGGCATTACAACACGAAACTACAGGTCTGATGGGGCAATGATTCTTATGTATTTTGAGGAACCCATATAATTTAGGAGTTTTGGGATTTTTATTTAAAAATTTTACTTTGTGATACGATTCATCTTGAAATATTTTAGTTTTACATGCTTGAAGAGTTTGTTTCACATTTTCTTGGAACTTAATGGTTGGATCTTTCGTCAGTATTGTGAAATTGTCAGTGTCGATGAAGTCCGCCACTTTTGTATTGTATTCAGTTCGAGGAATTATAATTACTGTATTCCCCTTGTCCGCTTTCGTGAGGATTAAATCTTCATCAGCTAGTTTGGCACGAATATTCTTCATTATTTTCAACTCAGGATTTGGGTTAGGTTTAAATTTTGGTATTATTTTTTGTAAAGTTTCAGCACTTTTGTAACAGAATTTTTTTGGTTTATTACATAGAGCTGTGTCTATATCCACTGCAACCTCTTCTATTGCAGCATTAAAATTATTATTAGAATATTTAAGGTTATATTTTAATCCCTTTGCCAATAGGGACGTCTCTTCTGGAAGAAAATGTACAGAAGACAGGTTCTGTACACGGTCAAAAAATGTATGGACCGGCTCTGGGTTACTATTATTAATAATATCCGGATTATTTACATGGCACAAGTTCTTCAGTTTTTTATTTACTGTGTTAAGTTTATTAAAAGATTTAACAGAAGCTAAGTGTCTCACTTTATCGTCAAATAGGTCCCATTCGACAGGGTGCAATTCATACACTAGTTCAGTATGTAATAGTTTTAAATTCGTCCGAAGAGACGTCCCTATTGGCAAAGGGATTAAAATATAACCTTAAATATTCTAATAATAATTTTAATGCTGCAATAGAAGAGGTTGCAGTGGATATAGACACAGCTCTATGTAATAAACCAAAAAAATTCTGTTACAAAAGTGCTGAAACTTTACAAAAAATAATACCAAAATTTAAACCTAACCCAAATCCTGAGTTGAAAATAATGAAGAATATTCGTGCCAAACTAGCTGATGAAGATTTAATCCTCACGAAAGCGGACAAGGGGAATACAGTAATTATAATTCCTCGAACTGAATACAATACAAAAGTGGCGGACTTCATCGACACTGACAATTTCACAATACTGACGAAAGATCCAACCATTAAGTTCCAAGAAAATGTGAAACAAACTCTTCAAGCATGTAAAACTAAAATATTTCAAGATGAATCGTATCACAAAGTAAAATTTTTAAATAAAAATCCCAAAACTCCTAAATTATATGGGTTCCTCAAAATACATAAGAATCATTGCCCCATCAGACCTGTAGTTTCGTGTTGTAATGCCCCAAATTTTAAAATATCATCAGTTATTACTAATGTGTTTCAAAATACCAATGTTTTTTCACCTAAACATACCCTTAAAAACTCTTTTTCATTGGTAGAAGAATTAAAAGATATGATTCTCCCTAGTAATTCTAAACTAATTTCTTTTGACGTTGTAAATTTGTTTCCCAATGTTCCCATAGAAGAGAGTAAATGTTTAATTTCTGATTTGCTAAATAGCTCTGATCTCTCTACAGATTTAATAAAAGATTTAACTTCCTTGTTTAATATGTGCCTGAATCAAAATTATTTTCAATTTAATAATGTTATATATCAGCAACGGGACGGCCTGGCTATGGGCAGCCCTACCAGTCCTCTGATTGCTGATATATTCATGGATAGCCTAGAGAATAAAATTTTATCTAGTACCTCACCTCTTATTAAAAACGTTCTGTACTGGAAAAGATATGTTGATGATGTTTTGTGTATATGGTCAGGGACGGAACGTCAACTTAATTCCTTCCTCAATCTTATAAACTCTTTTCATAATCAGATTAAATTCACGTTAGAGATAGGCAACAATTCAACCTTAAATTATTTAGACCTTACCTTATCGATCGTTAATAACAAAATTGATTTTAACATATTTCGTAAACCCTCTTATACTGACATTGTCATACACAGCACCTCCAATCACCCTATTTCACATAAGCACTCCGCATTCCATTCAATGGTCCATCGTTTGGTCACAATTCCAATGTCCGATAATAATTTTGCTAATGAACTAAAAATAATTAAAAAAAATAGCGGTAAATAATGGCTATGAATCACAATTTATAGATTTAATCTTAAATAAAAAACTAAAACAAATAGCCGTTAATCGCTTCTTATTTGCTAGTCCTTGTCCTCAAATCAATGATAATAATATTAATCATCAATGGCGGCGAATTTTATTCATTAATAATTTTTCTACCTTAAGTGTAAAAAACCTCCCTTCTGAAGTCAGACCGGCCTTTTATACTAATAACAATCTAGGTAAATTTCTAATTAATTCGAAAGATAAGGACGACAAATTAAATCATTCGGGAATTTATAAATTAAATTGCAATAATTGTTCGGCTTTCTATATCGGTAAGACAACACGTAGTGTCAATATTAGGATAAAGGAACATCTCCGTTGCCTCAATAATAACGGTTTTTCAGAATTCGCAAATCACTTGATCGATAAAGATCATACGTTCTGTCATAGCACCGGTGCTAACATCTTACATAAAAACGGGCATGGTAACAGACTAAACAATCTAGAGGCGCTAGAAATAAAAAAAGCTGTAAAAACCAAAAGTCATATACTTAATAATCAATTAGACATATCAAGCAGTCCTATATTAGGTCTGTTTCCAATAAACCCTTAAAAATAAAAATTCCCAGCGCTCCTTATCACCATGCCAGTTAATGCTTTGTTTCTCCAAATTTATTATTATAACCCATTAGTCTACATAATTATCTTTCTGTTTTTCCCATTACTTGAGTACTTATGTTAATGTATTTTATGACCGTTTATTTGTTTGTAATATTTGTATCACGTTGTCTCCCTCTATATTTTGTTATATATAAGCACACATTATGTACTTCTTGTTTAGTATTAATTTGTACCCTGATGATGCTTAAGTTAAGCGAAACCGGTCGGTTCAAAAATTAATAAATCTCGTGGTTTTAAACAAAAAAGTATTTTATTTTATTAAATATGTCAAACCACAAAGTGATTGCTTTCTACAATAATATTAATAATTTATTGATTTTGTGAATGTACCAGCAGAAATTTCCAGAGCGGGTTTTGCAAGTCGATGACTCATATAATAAACAGATATAACAATTTTTAACATCTGCATTATACATTCTCACATGTTTTTTACTCATCATCTTAAAAATAATTTTTATATAGCTCAGTAAAGCACACATAAACTAACCAACACCAATAGCGGGTGCAGACGTTTATGTAGAAAACTAGAGTTAATAATATTGGTGTTACACAGATAAAATAAAGATCTCTGTTATAAGGTTTTTTCAAAAGGTAATAATATAACCTTAGGTAGAAAAACAACCTGGTCATCAATCACAAGATTTGGAAAAGCCATTTCACAACAACTAGCATTTGTCCGTGGCACTGCCAAAAATGCAAAATAAGGTATCACACAAGATTTAAATAAATATCACATAATACAGAGCTACAGTCAAATAGCTACCATTTATAATCACTAAAATCATCTAAAGATTTGGTTGAATTCAGACCTCGGAAATTTGTTTAAATAAATGAAAAAATAGTAATACATAATGACCTCAACAGGTGATGCATTATTCTTATTATTTTTTAAACAAATTAAATATAATTAACAAGTCTAGATTAACTTAAATTAAATTAGTGAAAAGGTTAAATGCATACAACTAAAAATGATGAAATGTTATGATGGCTGTCAATCAATACATTAAAAAAAATTTATTTCAGTACATTTCGTACCTCTACATTCTGACAATAATTAGTTATTGGTGATCTACATTCATAATGTCTAAAGGTCATATTCACAATAAGTCTCTTGTGAACTCCGCCATTAACTTTTGCTTTGACATTCCCTTAAACATATAAAAATTTAATTGGCCATTGACATTGTCACACCACTATAAACATTGACAATTCTTGTTGTATTTCGAGCTTTCCATTAGCAATGGAAAACATTCCCATCCCGGGTGAAGCGGGGAGGCAGGCGGTGGGGGATTAGTTAATTTTTTTACAGCTACTCCGCCAAGCGGTTGGTAACAGAGAATAAATCGAATGAGATTTGGGGTTATGTCAACCGCGCGAGCCTAATACCTAATTATGATTTTAAATTGTAAATAAATACTGTTGTAATGGATGATTATTTCTTTTGTGAACTCACTTGTAAATAAAGTCTATTAATTTATAAATCGGTTTCAGAGACACGGAAGAAATTAACCAATTAAAATCAGTATTCTATTCTTAATTCCTGATAAATAAATACCTAATAAAAATTTGAGGTAGGTAGTAAGGTCTAACTTGAAATCTGCGTTTTCGTCTACAATCTTATCGCTAAATTTCACATCAGAACTCGACGTTTGACATCAACATAATTAATTACCACTCAAAATGCTTATATAGTAACTTTAGGTCGTGCAATAATCGATATTAGTTGGAAATCTTTCCTGATAAATAAATATTTGTGTTTTCTCCTTGATGCAGCAACTCTTCTTCATGAGAACGCATTTTAACATTCATGTAAACGCCAAACGTCAAGTGTTTAGAGCGTATGCGTGGACAGATCCTTACCACAGACCACTAGCCAAATTGTGTGTGCCGTGTGAACTTCACCCCAATATTTCAACTATGTTTCAAGAAACGGAAGAGACGGAAAACAAAAAATGTTTATAGTAATGTCAAAGCGTTTGTTTAAGTTAACAGTCGGAAGAGGTCCGCCTATAGAATGTCACAGAAAGTTTTTTTTCACAGTTGTTGGTGATCTGCAATCATAATGTCACAAATGTCCATATTCAAATTAGAATGTCACAGAAAGTTTTTTTAAAATTTTGGTGCTGCTTTTAGTTTACATATAAGGCTTGAGGATTTCTTTCTAGAAACTATCAAAATATTTTTAGCACAGGCTTCTTTTTGAATTATTAACATGATATCTCATACAAAATTCTTTGATCTGCATGCCAACACGTAAAAAAATATATAATTTATGAAAGACAAATAGTGAAATTTTCTGCAATTTATGTATTAATCTAAATATCTGCAAAATTTTTACTTTTTTGATGTTCTATTAATGAGATAATTTCTAAATATGGTGAAATAAAATAAAATTATAGAAATGTTAAAAATACAAATCAATTAACAAATGAGAAGTCATTATTTTTTATTTCGGCAATTTTAAGATCTGAGATTTTGCACGCATTTTCTGAAAATGTTGCATACATTATTCTACAGTATTAACTAGTTCCGTTTCATTTTTAATATTGGTTAAGTATTTTCTGATTCCTGAAATACAATAATTAGTGGATCAGGGATGTCGAGTCGCAATTTCGACTTTCCACCCAATTCAGTGAATTATACCACTTAGGAGGAAAAGTTTTTGGAAAGTTAATGGAGGTTTATCAGAAAGTAATTTCAAATCTCTTTGGATGTTCAGAATAATAATCCCAGTGTTGTTGGCTGAACCTAATAGTGATTAGGTAGCCTGGTAGGCTATTAATACTTAACGAGTTAATCGTAAAGGCGGCATTTTAAAAATTAATTTGTCCCCTTTAACGCTACCATTATACAACATACACAGCTAAATGCGAGAGATTTCATAAATAAATCTATAAATGGGAAAGGTAACTATTTTTTAAAGTTATAAGGTCCCTAACACTTGGTCTAAAAAAGAACATTAAAATTAAATGACAAATAACAATTTTAGACGGAGAGAAAGATTTAGAATAGGTCAATGCTTTTCAATATGGTATTTACAATAAGTATAGCTCAAGAAAATACGTAAATATATCTCTTAAAAATATTAATATTTGCTATGGATTTAAAGAGAAAAGAACTTCAAGAAGTCGGCAGGAGGAATAGGGTGGGGGGCGAGGGGGCCCCCGGCTTCCTTCACTCGCTCCCTGTACTCCGGACACTGCAACAACACACATTTAAAATGCACAATGATCCGAGGGTTTACATATAAAATCACATCATCGGTGAGTTGGCTTATACATTTAAAATGCACAATGATCTGTCGGATTACATATAATCATATCATCGGTGAGTTGGCCTATATATTTAAAATGCACAATGATCCGAGAGATTACATACAATCACGTAATCGCTGAGTTGGCCTATACATTTAAAATGCACAATGATCCGAGAGATTACATACAATCACGTAATCGCTGAGTTGGCCTATACATTTAAAATGCACAATGATCCGAGGGATTACATATAATCACATCATCGGTGAGTTGGCCTATACATTTAAAATGCACAACGATCCGAGGGATTCGATATAATCAATCACATCATCGGTGAGTTGGCCTATACATTTAAAATGCACAATGGTCTGTCGGATTACATACAATCACGTAATTGGTGAGTTGGCCTATACATTTAAAATGCACAATGATCCGAGAGATTACATACAATCACGTAATCGCTGAGTTGGCCTATACATTTAAAATGCACAATGATCCGAGGGATTACATATAATCACATCATCGGTGAGTTGGCCTATACATTTAAAATGCACAACGATCCGAGGGATTCGATATAATCAATCACATCATCGGTGAGTTGGCCTATACATTTAAAATGCACAATGATCCGAGGGATTACATATAATCACATCATCGGTGAGTTGGCCTATACATTTAAAATGCACAACGATCCGAGGGATTAGATATAATCACATCATCGGTGAGTTGGCCTATACATTTAAAATGCACAACGATCCGAGGGATTATATATAATCACATCATCGGTGAGTTTGCCTGTACATGGCCTATAAAATGCACAATGATCCGAGGGATTATATCGTCGGTCCAATGCCAAAGTCGCGAATACGCATTTTTCACATTTTGAGTGTGCTCTGTTTAAAATTTTTCATTTTAAACAGAGCATATCCTTCTATTTATTTTTTAAAAACAGTATTATGTATAAACTAGAGATTTATTTAAGCTGGTTTAGTAATAATGTAAATCGATTTATGATATTAATTCTAAACTTCAAACCTCAATATCTTCGAATGATGTTTTTTCAGATTGGCGACTTTGTCATTTACCCGATGATATATAATCACATCATCGGTGAGTTGACCTATTCTACAAATGCTGTCACCAGCTATGATCCCTAGCTGTTTTTCTTTAGTCTAAGGGGGTATTTCATCAACTTCTTGATAGGTTATAGACAACGAATATTAATAATAAACAATAATAATACTCGCATAGGTAGAAAAATTGGCTAACTTATCCGATGTATAGCCACTATTCATGGTTTCGAGAACCGAACAGTAAACTTGGACTTTATAGACAAATAAATTTATAGACAAGTGAATGGTTCCATGATAACTAAGAATCATACAATTTCAACACTCCTTTGAAAGTCATTAAAAGTAATGAAAAAAAATAATTGTAAAATAGCCCATAACCTAACCTAGCGTAACCTATTTAAACAAATTTTTTTCCATAAAAAAAACGACCGGACAACTCAACAACATACAACTTCAACACCTCCTTACGTAGGTTCTATTTTCCGGGGAAGGTTCAAAGCAATTAGTTAAATTTTGTAGGCAGACAGTTAGGTATTGTTGACAGCCAGCTGGACTTACCTCATCCGCAATACACGGGTGGCCGAGTGATCGCCAAAACAGACTCTTGCAGTGCCGGCATAAAGATAATGTTTCAGCATATTGCACATCCTCCCGCAACCCAAAAGATCTGCCAAACAAATAAAAGTAAATGTATTTTTTAAATTTACAATCAGGTAGAGATAAAGATACATTAGGAAGAAGTCATAAAAATTAATGTTATGGAAAATAAGTTTTATAGATTTATCTACGACATTTTTATTTTGGTGAAAACACTACACTCATATTTCAGCTGTACAATAAAGCACTTTATACATTTTTTTTGCTGTTATGATAATTTAGATTAAAACCAAAATTTGATTTAAGGCTCCACATTTTTAATACAATCTGGCCAGCATAAAAATACATAAATCAGGAATAAAACAGACTCCAAATACGTAAAAAAAAAAACAAATAAAACAAATGATTTGTAGTAAGGAAATACAACATGTATTGGGTAGGTACGTATTTACGAGGGTCATCCAAAAAGTAAGGTTACAACATTTAAGCAGGACCGAAAAATGCTTGTATTTAATTGAAATTCACAGGATACTTTTCAAATACATTAAACTATTTTTCAACGTAATTGCCATCGAGATAGAGACATTTCTGTGGCTGCAGCACCAGCTTTTGTTTGCCAGTGTCATGGACCTCTGCCGCCAGCTCTTTCAGCCACTTCCTCGACCTGATTATGATCGTGATCACCCGTTAACTACTTTAGTTTAATGAAAAGGTAATAGTTCGAAGGCTCCAAGTCGGGTGAATAGTTGGGTGGGTGACAATATCCCATCCAAATGATGTCAGCAGCTCCTGTGAAAATGGCGCAGTGTAGGGCCTGGTGTTGTCATGCAGGAGGTTGACTCCCCTTAACTCAGTATTCCCCTTCTGCGGTTCTGGATGGTTCTTCTGAGTATTTTTAGGGTATTGCAGTAAGCCACTGTATTAGTGGCGGTCCCTTTAGGTAAACCGTAAAGGGGTCCCTTACGGTCCCAAAAACATATGACTTTTCCGGCTGAATGTGTTGTCTTGAACTTTTTGGTGGCTTGGGAGGACGAATGACACTACTGAAGTGATTGCCTTTTGGATTCTGGGGTGGATGCTCACACTCATGTCTCATACCCCGTCACAATAGAATCCAGAAAAACTTCTCCCTCTGTGCAAAATGATCCAAAAATTAACGCGCGGCGGTCATGCAATTTTGACGGTGCTCCGGTGTGAGCGTAGTGGGCACCCACCTCACAAACAACTTCATGTAACCAAATTATTCCAACACAATATCACCAAGGAGACTTCGAGAAATATCAGGAAATTCTTTGCGAAAGTCCTCAAGCATCACACGGCGGTCATTTCATACTTATTCTTCAATTTTTTGCACAAGTCTGTCAGAAATCTCTGATGGCCTCCCACTCCGTCTCATCGTTATTATTTATTGTACTATAGTAAAATGTTAAGTAGGTATATAGTAAGTTACATGTATTTCTAGTTCTGTCTTTCATAGATACCTACGTTATTTCATACTTAAAAGTTCAACTACATAAGCTTGGGCTTTTCATAGTTGGGGAGAAAATAAACACAGTCAATTCCGCTTAATTGGTTCACTGGTTTATTGGAATAGCCAGTTATTTGGGTCAAAACCCAAGAAACTTTTTCTAACTAAAAAAACGTAAGGCGAGCCCTTAAAAATATAAAAACGAAAAACAATAAAAACACATGCGCATTTTATTAGAAGAATGTATTATAATTGTTATTGTCACCTCACTTTTTTTGTTGTTCGGTGTAAAAATAATAAATTAAAAATTCCCAATAAATTTTCCTCAAACTTTTAGATTTGGATATAAAATGTGATATTTTCTCTTTGTAACACTGTTTATAGAGACGAGAATTTCTATGAGACCTATACAAGTTGTTCAGAAAAGAAAACAAATTAAGCCTGAGGGGTTAACAAAGTTTAAAAACACAACCCAGAGAACTCAAATAAATCTAACACGTATACATATAAAAAAAGGCAAATAAGTAATTTATTTATTTTTTGTACCTACGTCAATATGTCAGGTATGCATGTTATTTATTTATTTATTTAAGGAACATTAACAGTCTTAGTAATACAATAAACATAAGAGGATGATAAAAAAAACAGACCAATTATTAATGTTCACAGATAGGTATTTAGAAACAAGACTAACTGAATATAAACTAGAATATTTAAAAAAATAATAAGAGTACAAATGTGAATTCAACAAATGGTAAACTAATACACAACATTAAAATAAGTGTGATTATAACTGAAATAGACTTCAAAATAGGGATTTGGGTTGGGAAGGGTAAGGGGAGGAGAGGGATAAGGGAAAGTTGCCACGCAAGTAATATAAAAATATTAGATACAATTAATTCATGTGTTATTCGCACCTAGAATGTTATACAGTGAAGTTCTGTAGCGACAGTAACTAGCAGTAAATACGTCAGCACGTGTGTCTATATTTGCAAATTTGTTGTTATAGTAGTTACATGTCCTTTGTATAAATTCATTTTGATTGGAATTGGTGTTGCATCTATCAATATAGAAAAGGGTATTTTGTCTACTATATCGAATGGACGTGTGAAAATTTATTTTGTTTAGCAAATCCGGGCAGTCAACTTTTGAGTTAATAATTTTGTACAGGAGCATCTGATCAGCGACAAGCCTCCTGTTGAGTAGTTTTGTGATTCGAAAATGTTTCTCGATTTTGTCGTAAGAGTTGTATGTGTTGAATGATTTAAAATTGAGGAATTTGAGAAATCGCTCCTGAACTCTTTCTAACCTGTTAACATAAACAATATAGCGCGGGTTCCAAACCTGTGAACAGTATTCCAGAAAATCATGAAAACAAGCTTATGGGTCCGAGTGGTTAAACTCTGCATATTTTGAACAAAATAATTGGGCCTGATGTATCCCAATTGATCGGAATCGACTGTATACATATAACTTTTACAAGTTGCTAAATATTGGTAAAGTAATAATAATAATGAAATATTTTTACTTTCTAAGCGAATGATAGACAGTCTTCCAATCCACTTTGTCCTCGGGTTGGATGTTGAGTTTGGTAAAAGCACAGTCTACTTGTGATGGAGTGAAGTGGAACACTACCAGCTCCCTCCAGATCCTCTGTTCAGAACACACGGAGGCCATCACCCCCCATGCTTCAGCACTAGCCTGGAAACATCAATATATAATACTAATTATTATATTATATCACAAACGCTAGAAATTTTATAGTCATCTTATGTCCATTACTACATTTACATAAATTTCACATTTTATTGCCATTGTCTTTGAAAAAATTTATATTCCTAAAGTAAAAATTTATCATTGTTGTAATGACATGTTAAAGAAAATGCTGTTAAGTCTTTTGGGGAAAATGGGGCAATTGAGTCGATTCAATTTAAACTTTACAATAATAATAAAAATCCAATCTTCCATACAACACACCTGATGAAGCTTTTTACAATTATTTTGTAGATTAAACTAGCAAGTACACAACATGCGTTGCAATGTCACTTAAATAAAGCAATTATTTCTCTCTGCCTGCGTGTCCTTTCCCATTCACCCTTTCCCCTTTCCCTGCCTTTCCCCTCCCTCGTCTCCTTCCTCTCAACCCCCCTCCCCCCTCTCGGATTTCCCTCCCCTCCCTCCTTTCCTCTATGCCGTTATACTACAATGGGATGAATGGTCAAGGAAAGTGTAAGGGACAAACAAAGAAACATTCTTTTTTATACATTAAGATGAAAATGCTTGAATCGGCGCAATTATTCAATGGGATACATTTACTCCAATTAACTATTCAACCGATCATTCAGAGTGTAAGTATCGCCCTGGTGTAAGACCACAATTCAGAATTTAAACATTGCTTGAAATGGCTTTAGCCGTGTTTGGAGACCAGATATGAATAGCCAGGTACTTCCCCACCTTCCTCTTCCCTCTCTACTTCCCCTCCCACTACCTTCAGCCTCACAAAATATCCCAATTGGGGATGCCATAGTCTCACTGGCTCCAGTCGGGAGCAGCTGGGACTCTTGTGAGGTATTCACATTAAAAAAAAGGTTCTCAATGAAATTAAAAAATATATTAGTTAAGGGCAAAAAATATATTATTTTAAAAATCATACCTCTAAATCTTTGTGATCCGATATCCGTAGGAGTACTTCTCGTATACATTCTATAGGTAACTCATTTAACTTGGGATCTGTTTCTGGACCAGGCTGAAATAATAAAGAATAGAATAATTATAAACATGTAAAAATCTCTTTCTACTTAGACTGTTAGAGAACCTTGTCAAGGATTGAACCCGGAACGATTGGCAACAAACCAGTCATGCATAGACAAAAAAAAACTATTAAATCATGGAAAAAATACAACCTTGCTGATAATTCGACACAACTTAATAATCAATTAAGAGATTTGTTTTTAATGAAAAGGAAATGCAGTAAATACTGTATTTACGAGGTTGTTTTTTTTACACAATTTTGATATAATGGCATCCATTGATGACAAAATCTGTCTGTGAATGTGAAAATCCTATGCCATTTGTGTGGAGCAGTCGGTCGGATTGAATATCCGACCGCGCTAAAATCCAAGCAACTTCAACTTTCCATCGCTCAATGCCTACCGTGAATGTGAATATTCTCAGCCGCACCGAACGCTCCACGCCAATATCTCTTTGTGAATGTTGAAATCACGCTCCAAATATATGCCAGTGGCTCGCGTGGTCTCGGAGAGGTTGGATGTGTCATTGTTTACTAATTTCGCATTTTATTGAGATAATATTAAATTTTTTTATAGTAAGAGCAACTACCACGCTATGTAAACGAATAAAAAAAAGTTGTATTTTTTGGATTGTCATTTAAACCCGCTGACTAATACAAAATTAATCCAAATTAGTTCAGAAGTTTTGAAGTACCTTGTTTTTTTTTACAATAGGCTAATAATTTTTTATTAATTATTATTACATTAATTTCCTCTTGGGTTTCTTTTTCTTAACCGTTTGAATGCTAATCGTCGATATTTCGATGAACGAATGTCTATCATAAATTGGGTGTCATTGATATATCGACGATATGACGCGCAGTATATCTCTGGTATTCAGATGATGCGCTGAGTCCGCGGTGTGTTGCTTTTTGCTTCTTTCAATAAATAGCAACAAAAAAATGACCAGGTTGCAATTTACCTCAGCCATAATAGAAGCACTCGAAGAAGAGTGGACGGCGAAAAAAAAATCTTCAGATTCACCATCCACTTCAACAAAAATTTTTGATCTTGAATAACTTCCGGGGACCAAATTGCGCTGCTGCGTCGTGTGCAGCAATAAAGGTGGTTCTTCTTTGATTTGTTCGGGTTGCAAGAGTTTGCACGGGGTTTGCTTCGACAAACATATTTGTGGACAGCAGTAATTTTATTTTTCAACATTTGATTGTATTTTTTTCCTGGTCTTGTTTTTATTTTGTGCTTATGTACATTTTTATATCATAATGCTCAGTTTCCTAAACAAATAAAAAAAAAAATAATAAAATATCTCAATATTTGACCAAGTTATGATTTTTTATTTAGCATACCAATTTTTCATTTTTTTTCCCCCTGTTTTTTAACACGCAATTTTAGTACATATTATGAAAAAAGGCCCAGCACACAAACGGTTAACATAAATACAGAAAGCTACTGCTGCGAGTAAAAGTTCAACTTCTGAATTAATTTTCCACTTCAAACACACAATCTCCCTGCAATATCACTGCGCTCCACTGACTGGTGTGGAGCGGCCGTGAACGGTGAAACTTTGGAAAATTGTGGAATGTATATTTCTGTGTAAAACCAGAATTAGGTGTAAACAAAAATTTAAATTAACACGAACGAAATTGGTTCATAATAGTGTGAACTCTAGGTTATTGACTTTAGCTTATGACACTGAAAATGAAAGAGATTTAAAATCTCTGAACAAAACAAAGAAAGAGATCAAGAACAAGATTCAGGAAAAATAAAATAGCTTAATTTGATTGTACCTCCCGAGTGCGTATGCGCTCCGCTATGTTGTGTATCCTGTGAATGGTGTTACGGTGGTGACCCCACAGGGCCCTGCTGCCAAGGGGGCGGCCCCAGCAGGAGCGCCTCTCCTGCTCGCACACGGAGCCCAGGGCTCCCAGCAGGGCCCGCAGCACTCGGGGATTCTGCTGGGATTCGTGGACTGAAAATTTCAAGTAGTTATTGTTAATTCAGTTTGACCAAAAATAAAAGATCGTTCCCTGGCATCATCTGGAATTAAGCGCGAGCGCAGCATGACAAGTCACTAATGAATGCTGGTGAACTAATAATAAATCTACAATGGCAGGAGACTTGCTTCTGCTCACTTTCTTTTGCTTGCAGTCTTGCAGTGCCGAAAAGGATTGGAGTAAAACGGTAGGTGTGGACAGGGACCCTGGAATCAGTCGAGAACATTTGTGGTGGAGGCTGATTCCCACCCTGGGATGTGGTGCCATGAAGATGATGTTCCTTCATCATGAGCTATTCTTATTAAATACTTCCCCACATAGTTAGAAAATTCACCTTATATAAATGTCCAAAATCAATACTTTTGACAAACATATTAAAATTACTTTAGTATTGTTTTGTTACACAAGTATGTATGTCATATTATACAGAATATTGGGTGGTGCAATACTGTATAATTTAACAATCATAATATATTATTATATGCCCACAGCGCTGGATGGAGGGTGGTTATTTATGAATTTCCATATTTTTCAAGACATGCTTAAATTTCCATATTTTCCAACAAGTAGAAATGCTTTTAGAAAGATGATTAATGAACAAAAGCTTAGCTAAGCACCTGGCCAATGTGTGAACTTTACAGATTATTATGAAACAGAATATCGATCCCCATTTACAAAGGAATACATAACACCGAAATGTCAAAGTCAAGCAAGTACCTGACCTTTTGTTGGCTCCGTAGTGACTGTTACAAATAGCAAACTCATACTGCAACCAGCGTTAATATTACTACTTAGACTACATACGGACTCGTACTTGCCAGAGCAGAGTTGTCATGAAAGGAGTATAGCACGTTGCATTTGTGTGCATTATTCACTTCAGAATTTAAGGCGTATGTGACTATGTGTATACATAATTATGTGTTTAATCCCGAATCCGTGACTCTAGTACTAAGCTCATAAATATATAAGTACTTACATTAGTTTTACAAGAAAATGTATGACTATCGAAAAAGAGCTCAGAACGAGAAGGTTATTCTTTATGAACACATTTAACATACACTAGCAGAGTGATGAAAAGGTTAAGAGGTACTAAAAAAAACTCTTTGTAAATTAAGAAAAAAAAATCCAGATTTCAACTGAATACAGGTTCATGACACTATCGAAACGTTCTTATTTTTAATAATAATAATAGGTTCTTATTAATTTGATTCGGTTAAGATTACATACCATTCATTATAATGTCAAGAAATAAATGTTGGTGTCCTGTCTATTTTGGTTCACTTTGTCAATGTAAATATTGTGAGGGTAAGCATCCCTAAAGTATATTTAGAAATGCTTAGTGGAGCGGATGAATATCACTGAACATTTCTAAAAATGGACGTTTTAATGGCTTTATGAAGTATCTAGGAGTCAAAAACTTTTTCTTCAGAGGTTCACAACCTTTCATTTCCGTATAAAAAATAATTCAAAGTAAAAATAATGCACAATGAGCTCTTGAGAAATGCAATTACTCCGCCTGTCACTCCTGGACTACCTCAGATTCCACCCCTCATACCTTTTTCCTTCCCAGAATTTTCCTTCACAAAAATACCCTCCACACAGCATTCCCAAAGATGACATAGGCCCCGAGGGAAATTGTTTTCCTCAGGGCCTCCTGTGTGGAGCTAATGTTAAAAAAATATATACATCGACCATCTATGCCTAGTCTGAAGAGCAATTCTATGTATTTTGTGAGATCGAGATAGATATCGGGCGAGATCTCCCGTCAGATTTGTGTGATTTTCTACGGCTGTTAAACGAATAAATAATCATGCGTACTTGCAGGAATTCGTGTTTAAAACGACCTAAACTAAAATACGTGACAGCTCACAGCTGAAATTCTGACATCGGCCTGTAGTAAAAGCAAAAAACAGCCATAGAAAATCACACATATCTGACAGGAGATCTCGCCCGATATCTATCTCGGATCTCAAAAAAGATATAGAATCGCTCTTCTGGTGGTCGTTAGTTCCAAACATACCTTTAATAAATTGTATGAATATATTTGTTGGGATATGTGAATGATATTAGTAGCCTGGTGTACAAATGTGTTGATTTCCCACCCTGGTATCGCTGGTTCAATCCTCTGTTAGCTAAGTCCTTCATCATTTCACAAGAAATAATGTTGGAAGGATGAGAAATTCAAATATTGTGACGTCATTCTTAACCCGGGAATGCTTAACAATACATTACCTTGCATGGCAACCTCCTCGATCATGGCCAACAGCACTTTCTGGGCGGCTCCGGGCAGCGCCGTCAGCTTCTGTCCCGCCATCAGTAGCTGCAGCAGAGCGCAGATGTAGTTGAAGCGCCGCACGTCCTTCACGGCGCTGGTGAAGTCCAAGCGACGCACTGCCTCCGAGAGGCCGTTAAAGCCGGCGATCTACCAAACAAAACACTTTTATGTAGAGAAGATTATTATGATTCCCGATATTAAATGGTGCCTACTAATGATATCAGGGGAATAAGGTTTAGACATTTTTTTTGAAGAGTTTTACATTCGATGTACATTTGTTACTTAAATTTTAATTTATCTGTTACCGGTTTAATTACACCAGTTAATGCCCAAGAAATGCAAAAAAAAAGAAAATACTAATAATACTCTTGTTAGAAAGCTGATCACCATAAAAATGTAGATAAAAGGTAGCTCCTAACTTAAAAAACATTGGGAGACAACAGACGTGCCATTATTAAATCAGAAATTAGTGCCATCTTGAATGTTTTACATTTGAGTGCCCTGGTTCACAGGGTGAAGTCTAGGTCTTGGCGGCATATGTGTTTGCACACCTACTGCACGGCGGACCGGATCGGGAGACCTTTTTATCACTCCAGCCGGACTCTTTCGATCCATCGCCTTGTACCGCAGTGGGAGGAATGCATTTATACGTCTGTCACTCCTGGACACATTGACCCTCAGATTTCTACCCACCCCTCATACTTTTTCCTTCCCAGAACTTCCTCTCCTTCCTTTCCCTAAAAAGACCCTCCACTCAGCATCCCAAAAAATGAAGTGGCCCTAAGGGAAATTGTTTTCTTCAGGGCCTCCTTTGTGGAGCTAATGCAAACTTATCGATTTTTTTCTATTGAGGGAATCAATCATCATCATCATCATCACACAGTATTAACAAGGTCTCATTATCCCTATTTTCAAAACAGGCTCCAAACTTGATATTAGTAATTATCGTCCTATTACGTTGCTTAATTCCCTGTCCAAAGTATTTGAAAAGATCGTCAATAATAATAATCTGATGGAATACCTGGAAACCAACAACCTACTATCGCCGCGGCAATTTGGATTCAGAAACCATAAAAGCACCAACGATGCCATAGCCACGGTCATTGACCATATCTCTGGCCACCTGGACAAGGGTTCGAAATGTTTATCGGTATTTCTCGACCTATGCAAAGCATTTGATACAATTTCACACATCAAATTAGAACGCAAAATGTTCAATATAGGTATTAGGAATAATGAATTAGGCCTCCTCTCCAGCTTTTTATCTAACAGATCCCAATGCGTTAAACTCAGATCAACAAAGAGTCAATTTTTGCCTATTAGTTACGGGGTCCCTCAAGGCAGTGTCATAGGTCCAACGCTCTTCCTTATATACATTAACGAGTTGTGTAACCTAGACATCGATGCCACTATTGTCAGTTTCGCCGATGACACTGTCCTCCTCTTCCAGGCGAAAGACTGGCCTACCGCATATTCCAAAGCAGAGGAAGGAATTCAAAAGGTAAAATTTTGGCTTGACTCGAACACATTAACGCTAAATGTACAGAAAACAAATTACTTACTGTCTAGTCTCTCCAATATTCCTAAGTCAAACCTAATCCCTCCATTAAAAATACACAAATGTAAAAATACATCTTTAAACCGGAATTGTGACTGCCCATGCCTAGAACAAGTAAACACTATCAAATATTTAGGATTAACCTTTGATACACACCTAAATTGGAAGCAACATATACATAACACTACAAACAAAATCCGCAAATCTATATACTTTTTCAAACAAACACGCAACTTCCTTGACTTAAAACTTTTAAAAACAGTGTACTTCTCACTATGCCAATCTCACATCGAATACGGAATTTTAGCTTGGGGTAATGCTTATTCCAGTGCCCTCGACTCCATCATTAAAGCACAAAAACTTATCATAAAAATTATTCTTAAACTGCCTCTTACTACCAGCACTGATACGATCTTCAATACTTTCAACATTATGGACATTAAACAACTCTACGCAAGATCCATATTAGTTAATTTACACAAAAACAACAAAACATCATACAAAACAACACAAACAACGCACAATACCCGAGCCAAAAACAAAGAACTTCTCCAAACTCCTTTTTCCAAAACTACCTTTGGACAAAGACACTTCAAATACATAGCTTGCAAACTATACAATACACTACCAGCTACAATCAGACATACTGAATCCTTGACTAAATTCAAACAAGACGTAAAGAAATGGATTGTTAGTATTGGACGCCACACTACTGCAAACATCTGTAAAGTAAATCATTAATAGACAGTAAACAATTTGCATACGACCTAATCCATGTAAAATAACTTAAAAATAGAATCATGTCAAATTAATTAATCAATCCCATAAATAGATTTGACAGGATTTACTATACATCATCATTTACTGTACATCATCTCTTCCTACATTTACATAACTCTCTTTAAAGTGAACCCACACTTCCAATCACCTTTCCATTTTTATAGTATTCAATTGAATTTGTATGTTACTTAAAATATTCTTGTAATTTTAAATATGTACCTCTAAGCCTGTCTCAACACAGGTAAATCCTAGTGAGACAGGCATCAATTAAACCCTATGTAAAACCCTATGTTTATAGATTAATAAAAAAATAAAATAAATAAAAAAAAAAAAAAAACAGGCTAGAGACTGTACGGTTGAAATTAAAGAAACCGGCTGAGAATGCAACTCTGACGCCGCGCCGTACGCAAAACCGTTTTCGTAGTTGGAGTTTGTATACAAATTTACTTTTGTAATAGAATTAAAGCAATGCCAAAAGATGGCGCCACTTGCGTTAACAGATCGCGTGATTAGCATCCCCAGGCGTACTACGGATTTGTAATTATTAATGTAACTGGCAGTTGTAAATAATAACACCACGCGACTATATATTACAAATGACATATGACGTCATTGCCTGTCCCGGTGACTAGCTATTACTTTGTCCCGGTGACTAGCTGTCACTGGATCACAGTGGATCTGAGGAACAGGCTATTTTTGGAACCAATTCCAATCGGATTTATAAAATGATCACCAACACTCAAACTGGACGAAGTCGAACCAAAAGCCGCCCGCAGGGCCTAGCAGCTAATAAGTTTCATATAATTACGGTTTAAAGTTTTTTAAGGAATTGCAATAAAATTGATCGTTTCACTTCCAAACTTCACTAGTACACTTTCACTAAGTATCTACCTAAAAAGAATCGGCCTTACAAATGTATAGATATTATCTTCAAAAAAATGAAATATTTTTTTAAGGAACTTAAAAACTGAAAGTTTTCAAGAGAAATATGTTATAAATCGGTAGAAATGCGGAATGCGAGGCTTATAGATATAAAGTTTATATAGGAGTTCATGATCAACACGATGATCAATGATTACCCCAATTAATCGAATTTAAAACGCGCTCAACAATAACAATTCTAGCCTATTACACACGAAAAAAACAAACATTACAATCACAAGCTGTTGACAAACAACTTAAGTTAAGATAAAAACATTATTATGATATGACAACTAAGTACAAAGACAACAAATAAAATGATTGTTTGATACGAATTTATTTTTCCTCGAATAAATGATTACATGATTGTCGAAAACAATGTTTTATTAGTGCTTCATATTTCCTACGCAATTCCATCGCATGTTGGGAATATTAAAAAAGAGAAAGAAAACGCAACTTCTTTAAAACAATACAATTACGCCGCTTATATAAAACACACGTGTCGTGCCGTAATGCATCCATTCTGTTTGCATAACTTTAATAAAAATAATATATCGCTCCGTTTTAATTATTCAACCGATTGTCAGACTTGAAACAGTCAACTACTTTCTAAATAAAACACGACACAAAATCCAACAGAACTCTCGATGATTGTTATATTTTTGTAAATAATCGGATCAATCACATTATAATAATTAAAGAATTAATCAAATTAGGGGGAAAACTTGAAATATATTTTTATCAATGTCACTGAATTGAATTGAATCTTTGATTGGCAATGTATCGAACGAGTCCGCAAAAGCAAATGAGATAACTAAAAAAGACAATATTGGAATTTACGCTCCCACACAGTACCGTACCGCCAGCACCCACAATTACACAGTACCATGCCGCCAGCACCATTTCGCCTCACACCACAACCCCCAAGCAATTAGAGAGCTGCTATTGGCTAACGAGACGAGGGGCGTTTCACGCATCCTCCAAAACGATGTCTAATTGCTATTTTATTCTTCAAAATTAATTTAGCACTTAAAAATACAAACACAATTGATAATGAACACACGCAGCATGAAAATCAAACTCAAAAATACATCTCACACCTCTACAAAAGACTACAGACAGCAATGAACCCTGCCACGAGAATAGCTGCCTATTTACGTCACCCCCACCATACAACCACGGGAGCTGTGATTGGCTAATGATGAACAAAGGAAAATCTAAATCGGGAATATTTACGTCAATGAATTCATGTTCTCAAAAATTTGGAGCTAAATTTTGAGAAATTGGTGATAATTACGAGCTAAAAATAAATATCCTCGCAGACAAATGGGCACAAGCAAGTACAATCACTTGAAAACTGACGCCTACCATTGATTCTTGCACTTTAATAAAAATGTTTAATCCTTGAAATTCTACTTTGTACCACAAATGTAACATTGTATCTTTTTTTGTAAAAACAATAAAAATCATGTGAGATTTTGGTTTCGGGGATCGGGACTCTCTTGGTACTGGCTATAATATACAAATTTTACAAATCTTCTCAAAAATCGTAGCAAACAGGGAAAAAGGATAAAAGGACCAACCTACACAAAGAATAGGAAGTGCTATACCCTCACAATCCAACCCAGTTTTGCCCTATAAATACAGACCACACATCGGTCACAAATCAGTTAAAAATTACCAGACAAGAAGAAACAATCTCGAAGAAACCAAAGTCTCCAAGTTCAAACTCTTTTCAAGTGTTTTATTTAAAAGTAATAGCTTCAGTTCTACCTTCTTCCCAGTATCCCAGTAATCCCAGTCTCCAAAAGTCTCCAAAGTCTTCAAGCCTTTACAAGTGTTTAATCAGTTATAATAGATTCAGTTTTGCCAATTTTACTTAGAATCATTCAAAAGTATTAAATTCGCGAAAGTCCATTGGCGTACGCCAAAAATCCCTTGGCGCATAAAGATTCCATTGGCGTGCTATTTGTGTCCAGCTCCCTATTTTTATACAGTATATGTACAAACGTCCCGTACATTTGGTCCTTCGAGCCGGATCTGAACCAGCGGCCTATGGATTTACAGTCCACATCTCTGCCAGCACAATAAGCAACCTCAACCTGCCAGAACAACAGATCCAAGGAAGGTCTGTCGTTCCGAAGCTGCTAATAGGCCAAGACAACGCTCACCTGATTGTGTCGAGAGAAGTGCGAGAATGCAATGTTACTACGCGAATAGTATCACGCACCGCACTAGGATGGATCGCTCATGGGGGAATCAACCCCGGAGATAAAAACACGACCCCCACTTTGGCACTACAACCAGAAACGACCGCAGACAAGCAGTTGAGGGAACTGGTAAAAACAAACTTCGCCATTGACTCCCTTGGAGTAATATCAGCTACCAGAGTCAATGCAAGCGAACAACAAGCAATCACACTTATGAATGCAACTACCCGTCCTCTTCATATAGGAAGATGGGAAACGGGTCTACTATGGCGCAATCCAGAAGCCACGCTACCTGGCAATCGGCAGTGTGCACTAAAACAGCTTCTGGGCCTGGAGAAAAAGCTAGCAAAAGACACAAATCTAGCAGTGGCCTGCGATGACAAATTAAGTCAACTTATCACCAAAGCAACTGCCAGAACTGTGGTGATCCTCAGCGGTGCAGCCAAGGTCAGCGAGCCCGGTCCCAGCATTGCCACTGCCAGAACTGCGGTGATCCTCAGCAGTGCAGCCAAGGTTAGCTAGCCCTGCCCCAGCAGTGCAACTGCCAGAACTGTGGTGATCCTCAGCGGTGCAGCCAAGGTCAGCGAGCCCGGTCCCAGCATTGCCACTGCCAGAACTGCGGTGATCCTCAGCGGTGCAGCCAAGGTCAGCAAGCCCTGCCCCAGCAGTGCAACTGCCAGAACTGTGGTGATCCTCAGCGGTGCAGCCAAGGTCAGCGAGCCCCGTCCCAGCAGTGGAACTGCCAGAACTGTGGTGATCCTCAGCGGTGCAGCCAAGGTCAGCGAGCCCTGCCCCAGCAGTGCGAGTGCCAGAACTGTGGTGATCCTCAGCGGCGCAGCCAAGGTCAGCGAGCCCTGCCCCAGCATTGCTACTGCCAGAACTGCGGTGATCCTCAGCGGTGCAGCCAAGGTCAGCGAGCCCTGCGCCAGCATTGCCACTGCCAGAACTGCGGTGATCCTCAGCAGTGCAGCCAAGGTCAGCGAGCCCTGCCCCAGCAGTGCAACTGCCAGAACTGTGGTGATCCTCAGCGGTGCAGCCAAGGTCAGCGAGCCCTGTCCCAGCAGTGGAACTGCCAGAACTGTGGTGATCCTCAGCAGTGCAGCCAAGGTCAGCGAACCTTGCCCCAGCAGTGCCACTGCCAGAACTGTGGTGATCCACAGCGGTGCAGCCAAGGTCAGCGAGCCCTGCCCCAGCAGTGCGAGTGCCAGAACTGTGGTGATCCTCAGCGGCGCAGCCAAGGTCAGCGAGCCCTGCCCCAGCATTGCTACTGCCAGAACTGCGGTGATCCTCAGCGGTGCAGCCAAGGTCAGCGAGCCCTGCGCCAGCATTGCCACTGCCAGAACTGTGGTGATCCACAGCGGTGCAGCCAAGGTCAGCGAGCCCTGCCCCAGCAGTGCGAGTGCCAGAACTGTGGTGAGCCTCAGCGGTGCAGCCAAGGTCAGCGAGCCCTGCCCCAGCAGTGCAACTGCCAGAACTGTGGTGCTCCTCAGCGGTGCAGCCAAGGTCAGCGAGCCCTGTCCCAGCAGTGGAACTGCCAGAACTGTGGTGATCCTCTGCAGTGCAGCCAAGGCGAGCCAGCCCTGCTCCAGCAGTGCCCCAACTCAAGCGCTGGCACCAGCTGACCCGCATCCCAACTTGTTTGCGACGAGATACGCAGCTCAAGTGCCGGCACCAGCTGGGCCACCTCCCAACTTGTTTGCGACGAGATACGCAACTCAACTACTGACACCAGCTGGCCCGCATACCAACTTGTTTGCGACAAGATACGCAACTCAAGTACCGGTGCCAGCTGACTCACCTTCGAACGAGTTGCGACAAGATACGCGACTCGACCGAAGGCAAGCAAGCCTAGTTCTAATTATACATTATAATTTTAAATTCCAGCCCGGCTTTGCAAGCCCTGCCCCAGCAGTGTCAATATAAGAACTGTGGTGCTCCTCATCAGCGCAGCCAAGGCGAGCCAGCCATACCCCTGCCAGAACAGTGGTGCTGCTCGTCAGCGCAGCTAAGGTGCGCCAGCCATGCCCCAGCAGTACCCCTGCCAAACAGTGGTGCTCCTCATCAGTGCAGCCAAGGCGAGCCGGCCTTGCCCTACCAGTGCCCCTGCCCAGAACATTGGTGCTCCTCATCAGCGCAGCCAAGGCGAGCCAGCCTTGCCCCAGCAGCGCCCCTGCCCAGAACAGAGGTGCTCCTCATCAGCGCAGCCAAGGCGAGCCAGCCTTGCACCAGCAGTGCCCCCGCCAGCACAGTGGTGCTCCTCATCAGTGCAGCCAACGTGAGTCAGCCAGATCCAATATCTCCTCACACGGGGGGAGCTTGGGAAAGATTAGTACAATCAGTTAAGAAAGCCCTAAGCGCCACACTTAAGGAAAGAGCACCAAAAGAAGAAACGCTGCGCACCGCCCTTGCAGAAGCCGAGTTTACGGTTAATAATCGACCACTCACTCACATTTCGGTGGACCCACGCGATGAAGAATTAATCTAATCTAACACCCAACCACCTTTTACTAGGGTCGGCTGGGAAACGCCCCCAACTATCCTTCTACGAAAAGAAAGAAGAGAAAGTATGCCTCCGCCGCCAGTGGCGCATCGGGCAACAACTTGCAGACACCTTCTGGAGACGATGGCTGCGCGAATACCTACCTACCCAACGACACCAATTAAAAAAGATGATCTGGTAATCATTATGGACCCAGCACTGCCCCGGAACAGTTGGCCGCGCGGTCGAATCTTAGAAGCCACACCTGCAGCTGATGGACAAGTCAGAACTGCCCGAATTCAAACCAGCACAGGAATATACATAAGGCCGGCAGTCAAAATCATCCTGCCTACTCCACCAACCCCTGATGAAACTACAACCCTGGCAAAGGCCCCCGATTCAGAACACAAACATCGGGAAAGGACTCGCCCGACGAAGTAGCTGAGTACAGACGAGACTGCACGGGGGGAGTGTATCGAACGAGTCCGCAAAAGCAAATGAGATAACTAAAAAAGACAATATTGGAATTTACGCTCCCACACAGTACCGTACCGCCAGCACCCACAATTACACAGTACCATGCCGCCAGCACCATTTCGCCTCACACCACAACCCCCAAGCAATTAGAGAGCTGCTATTGGCTAACGAGACGAGGGGCGTTTCACGCATCCTCCAAAACGATGTCTAATTGCTATTTTATTCTTCAAAATTAATTTAGCACTTAAAAATACAAACACAATTGATAATGAACACACGCAGCATGAAAATCAAACTCAAAAATACATCTCACACCTCTACAAAAGACTACAGACAGCAATGAACCCTGCCACGAGAATAGCTGCCTATTTACGTCACCCCCACCATACAACCACGGGAGCTGTGATTGGCTAATGATGAACAAAGGAAAATCTAAATCGGGAATATTTACGTCAATGAATTCATGTTCTCAAAAATTTGGAGCTAAATTTTGAGAAATTGGTGATAATTACGAGCTAAAAATAAATATCCTCGCAGACAAATGGGCACAAGCAAGTACAATCACTTGAAAACTGACGCCTACCATTGATTCTTGCACTTTAATAAAAATGTTTAATCCTTGAAATTCTACTTTGTACCACAAATGTAACATTGTATCTTTTTTTGTAAAAACAATAAAAATCATGTGAGATTTTGGTTTCGGGGATCGGGACTCTCTTGGTACTGGCTATAATATACAAATTTTACAAATCTTCTCAAAAATCGTAGCAAACAGGGAAAAAGGATAAAAGGACCAACCTACACAAAGAATAGGAAGTGCTATACCCTCACAATCCAACCCAGTTTTGCCCTATAAATACAGACCACACATCGGTCACAAATCAGTTAAAAATTACCAGACAAGAAGAAACAATCTCGAAGAAACCAAAGTCTCCAAGTTCAAACTCTTTTCAAGTGTTTTATTTAAAAGTAATAGCTTCAGTTCTACCTTCTTCCCAGTATCCCAGTAATCCCAGTCTCCAAAAGTCTCCAAAGTCTTCAAGCCTTTACAAGTGTTTAATCAGTTATAATAGATTCAGTTTTGCCAATTTTACTTAGAATCATTCAAAAGTATTAAATTCGCGAAAGTCCATTGGCGTACGCCAAAAATCCCTTGGCGCATAAAGATTCCATTGGCGTGCTATTTGTGTCCAGCTCCCTATTTTTATACAGTATATGTACAAACGTCCCGTACAGGCAAAATAAAGTTGATTCAATATTTAAGTAATAAAAGGTCGAGAAATTTCAACCTTGATCACATTTGATCCATTACAATCAAATCTAAGGTCATCGAAATTTTGATTTTTTATATTATTTTTTGATTCTCGGCCCTTTGATCGAATTTCGATTAACGGGCTTGTCGGCTGATCACCATATTGACATGATTGCAGATGGATGCTGGGGAAAATGGTGAAAAGCTGAAAAGGGCAAGGGGAAACCCGGTCACTGAAAAATTTGAACAATAAGTATTTTACTAAAATGTTGCTGTCACTGTCGCTCTTACTCCCCCGATTACCGAGCAATAGGAACAACTGTACTCCCCTTTTCCTCCTCCAAAACTGTAGCGATTTTTAAGATGTTTTTTACTAGCTGCGTTGTAAAAAAATACTCCGTGTTTGTACGTTTCGCCTTTAAAAAAAAATTACATTGTCTAGTTTGTATACTGAACGTCTCTTGATAGCGTTCAAACCAGGCAATTTTAACGGTTTTTGGAGGGTCCTAACTTCTGTAAGAATTAACTTATCACAAAAAGCAAATGTGCTCGATATCTTTATTACATTAAAAAAAAAAAATGCAGTAGTGTCAAAATCCAGAGGAAATTGGGGAATACGCTTGCATGGACAAAACGCCGCCTGGTTTCCTCTTAAGGCAAAAATTTGTGATAAATCTAATCTAAGTACTAAAAAAAATATTTTTCATTAGAAATATGTTATAAACTACTTTTATGTTAGATAGTATGTTATTAAGTATGTTAGAAACTACTTTTATGTTAGATAGTATGTTATTAAGTATGTTAGAAACTACTTTTATGTTAGATAGTATGTTATTAAGTATGTTAGAAACTACTTTTATGTTAGATAGTATGTTATTAAGTATGTTATAAACTACTTTTTAAAAATCAGATTTATAGCTAAAACTGTCATGTCAGTTTACATCGATTAATTTTAACTTTCTTATAAAATTATTCACAAAATAAATAAAAATTACTTTTGCGCTTGAAATCATGATATCTCGACTCCGTTTTCCAAGCGATTGGGGGAACCGGTGGTCCAGCCCCCGTAAATTCGACGAGTTTTTAGGATTTTTTTTTAAAACGAAAACAGTGAACAATGCTATTCAAACTTTATAAATATATTAAATGACTTTAATTGTAAATAAAAATATTGTTATTAAAAAAAATTAAAATTCTAAGTAGTTTAACGTAAAATCTTTTTTTTTTAGTTCCTGCGATAGGTACTGGTGTACGGAATAACATAGTAAAATTTGAGACGAATCGGCCGAGTAGTTTTTTTTTTGCCTCGCACCATGCAGAAAAAAAATAGTTTTGAAATAAATGAGTTCGAAGTTTCGCCCGGCCCTTTCACCTGCTTCTGCGCTGACCTGCTAAATGGGCTGCAGAACTTTAAATATCGTCAATACCATAACAAAAATGTTAGAGTATATTCCTAAAGGATTATACTTTCGAAATATTGAATTTTTTTTTTTTTAATTCTAGCCCACCGGCTCTCTTTAACGGCTATTATCTACAATCGTGGCGATACAAGGCAAGCTAAGAACATACATTTCTAGCCTGTGGCTTACTCTTAAACGAAGACAGTTCAAATGCAAAAAAAATTGAAATTTGTTATTTTATCTGTTTGTCGATTTCGCCGTCAGTCAAATGAAGATTGATTCATCAAAATTAAAACATTCACCGCAGATTTTCCCAATAAATAAAAGTATTTTAGTTAAAATATTGTTGTAGATCAATAATAATAATAAATAATTGATGTGCAAACGTCAAAATCTGTGTGTAAAAATCTAGATCACTCTTGCCATTAGCAACTACCAATTGCATAACAAAAAGCTGTTACGTTAATTTACTTTCACGTAAATGTATGTACGTTTGGCGCGGGCAGATTGTTTGAAATACTTTGTGTTGCATCAGTTATAATAATCTAGCTAAAAAATAATACCGCAGATGGGAGAAGGCACCAGCCATCAGTCATCAGCCAAAGACAGAATACACACAGAGAAAGAATAAGAAAAGGAAAGTGATCATTTCCCCGGACTTACCTCTCGCGTACATTTGATGGTGATGCGGCAGTGCGGCGCAACATTAGGACACGTGTTCTCGGAATTTGCCTCGTCTGAAAGATCTCCATCCCTTTAAAAACAAGAAACATAAGTAAAATAACAAAAGAAATGCAATAAGAAGTGTTTAAATGAGAATGTTACATCGTGTGCCAGTCAAAACCGTGTAGTTTATTTACAACACGTTGAAAATACACACAAAGAAGATGGTTTGAGAAAGAGATATGCATATAGGTATGAACGTTAGAGCTGGCTAATGTAAAAAAACGATTATAATTAATTTGCGTCAGCGAAAATCCCAACTAATATTAATAAATGAATAAGTGTGTTTGTTAGCCTATTTGTTTGTTTGTTCTTCTTTCACGTCGCAACGGAGCGACCGATCGATGCGACATTTTACATGTGTATAATTAGAGGATTGGAAGTGGCTACTTTTCATTCCCGTGGGAAAATTCTTTCTACAGTGATTTCTCCCTAAAACCACGCGAGCGGGTAAAATCTAGTTTTTATTAGGTACTGAACACAGCAAAAAATCTTTCGACACATCATAAAGAAACACTGAAATTTTTCATACCTGTGTGAACCAGATGTGTTTTTTTATAATTTTAGGAGCGTACTTTGAGACTTTTCTACCGAGGAAATTTCATCCTTCAATACCATAATTTTCTTTGTTATAACGTAGAATCAAGTCAACTCAACACTTCTTTGAAAACTCATTAAAAGCTATGAAACCTAAAGCAACCAACTTTTTATACATATTTTTTTCACTTTTTTGACTTTTCAAAGGAGGTGTTGAGTTGATTTCATTCTGAGCTGTACAGTCACCATTATGTACACACAGTGGTTGATTTTTAGAGACGCAATTTCAATGAGTTTTCCATAATCACTGAGACAAGGGAAGTGTAATTAGAAGCAATAATGCCTGTTGACGCAACTATGCACATCCCCCCTTCTACCTACTTTCCATGTACACGGAGAGAAATCGATTTGTGCCCTAACTATAATTTAACAAGTCTAATTCATAAAATATTAATCTAAGGATATATTATCGATCTGTTATAATAATATATCATGACGCTCCCAAAAAATCAACGTCATAACAATATAATATAAGTACATAATTTGTAGTTTAATAATTTATCAGGTCATTTTCCTGATAAGGTATTCGTCAACGTCTTAATAAGTTAACTTTATTCGGATATTTTGTTTATATAACAAGACGTCATGATATTTACGTAGTTACAAAACGTACCTATTTTTTATTCGGTGAAGTGACTCATGAAAAGTCATTACTGTACGAATAAATTCTTAACATTTCCTGTTAAATTATTGGTCAAGCGTGATACAATATTTCCTGATAAAATATTGTGACGTGTCCGAATACCACTTCAGGCCGCCGCGCAGAAAAGTCCGACCGATAGTAAGATAACGGTTTACAGCGCGGTTCGCCGCGAGACTTTTCTGCGCGGAAGCGAACCCTGTTCTTGTAGGCAACTTCACGGCGGTCAGTCGGTAAGTCAAGATGGCGGTTCTGCTCTCTGCAGCGGTCGCTATCGGTTTAGTTTTGTTCACGTACTTTGGTTTATTTATGGATCACATGTGCTCTAATGTATGTTAATTCATTCGTTTATTTTCATTATAAAGCCATAATCTCCTAAATTGGATTGACACTCCCAAGATTTGTCAGCAAAGTGTGGAATTCTGAAATATAACGAAGTTTTTGGTAAGTTTTTTTCATTGCCGTTATTTCAAAAAATTTATCATGTTTTAGCACTATTTGGCTGTATTTACGTCAGTGAAGGCTCATATATATATTTAGATATTATTAAATAACGTTTCTATAAGTTTTTTATTTTAAAATTACTATAATGTTCGTACATTCTATTTGTTTTATACGGAAGACAAATAATTATTTTTATAAATGGCCGCCAACTGTCACGAAGAAGCGCTAGCGTGTTGCAAAGAAAACAGTCTTCTTCGGTTTTTGCTTTGTTAATTTATTTTGCTTTGCATGTATTGATACCTATATAGGTATATTCATCTTAACGAAAGGAAAACCATACCGAGTTTTAATATTTCTGAATTTATTTTGTTCACAGTACTCCCGACCAGTTGTCAAATACCATTGTTGGATCTGTTCGTGATTTCTGCATCCAGACAAAAAAAGAAATAGTTGTAATACATGATGGCAATAATTATGTAAGTTAAAATGCATATGTTAGAATATCTTGTACCTACTCTTTACTGGTTGTCCAATAACATTGTTGATGCTGCACGTGAAATTTCTTCTGCGTCCAGACAATTTAAAGAAATAGTTATAATACATGATGGCAATAATTATGTAAGTTATAATGCATATGTTAGAATATCATTTGGTCAGACACTTTTCAAAGTAAAAGTGTAATAAATTCATTGCAATGATTAAATGATTAAGCCCTTTTCAATTGACATTTTAATGTATTTGGCTAAATTATGGAATAAAACCATACCGAGTATTAATATTTCTGAATTTATTTTGTTCACAGAGTACCTAATCCTGACCGGTTGTCAAATATCATTGTTGATGCTGTACGTGAAATTACTTCTGCATCAGTAATCAGTGATGAAGTGCAAACTGCTGAATTGCCCTTGAGGTGGCGGAACTCTATAAATCATCCAAGTATTATTATCATTGAAAGTCATCCTTTTACACATTTTGCTTTAGGTTTTGTACTTTTTTATGGTGTTATAATCTGTAATTATTTTATCCATGTATATTCATTAATTTGAGAATCGACGTTCATTGAAATTAATAATTTACACAATAGGTACCTATGTCGTTTATGATGAGTAATTAAATATAAATTATATAAAACTTCATTCTTCATGAATTATTATCAAACAAACCTTCATCTACCCTATCTCCTTCCCGCTTCTCAACCCCTTCAGCCTCGCAATGTACTCCAAATAGGACGCTGTGATCTAACTGGCTCATTGGAATGTATTATATAAGATTGTAAGTATTTTTAATTTGTTTCATTTTTACGATTATTTTTGTATACTGCCATGTTAATTACCATCACGATAGAATTATATGACTTCTTACTTGCATTTTTAATGATTACGCTGACATTCCATTATTCCGGTCCTAGTACAGTTTGGACTGGAATAATTTAATGTCAGTGTAATCCTTAAAAATGCAAGCAAGAAGTCATATAATTCTATCAGTACGTAAAGAGCAATTAACATGACAGTATGCATGGCATTAGTACAAGAACCTAATAAAATATCAGTAAACCTGATAAAGTATTCGTTCAAGAACGAACTAGTTATCAGTATTTTACTTGCAGAATAACAATAAGACCGTATAGAGTATTCGTACAAGAACGAATGAATGGTTAGTTATCAGTATTTTACTTGCAGAATAACAGTAAGACCGTATAGAGTATTCGTACAAGAACGAATGAATAGTGAGTAAATACTGATAAAATATCAGAACTGTCATTTTTTTCATAGAAGAACTAATAAAATATCAGTACGAGCGTATAGAATATTCGTATAAGAACGTATGAATAGTTGGTAAATACTGATAAAATATCAGGACAACTGTCATTTTTTTCGTATGAACTAATACAATATTAGTATCTACTGGTAAAATATCAGTAACACCTTATAGATTATCTGTGTAAGAACGAATGAATAGTGAGTAAATACTGATAAAATATCAGGAGAACTGTCAATTTTTTCGTTTAAGAACTTAAAATATCATGAAGACTCTTAAGATATTCGTAATTGGAATGCAAACATATTAGTATTGTCATGCAGACAGCTTAGATATTGCGAGCAATCATGATAATATATTCGTAATTTAATAAAAGATTATCCGGAAATGTTAACAGTCCTCGTCCGAATATTTATTATGCCACCCCTTCCTGTTATTTCATTCGTAAGAACTGCAATCCCGTTTTTAACAGTAAATACGAATAAAATGAAGAGAATTCCGAATAAATTTGCAAAACATTTCTCTCCGTGTACCTATCCTATCTAACAATGTGTGGCCATTTTACCTACTTTTGACAGTTGGAACAATAAATCGAGTAACAATCAGTCAAAATAAGAAACCGGTAGAGTGAACATTCAATTGATGCCGTATTATTCGAATTTATTACGGAAACTTGTGCAGTGATTAACCCAGTGCCATAATATCGAATCCCCCTAATACCGTATTATAATAAAGATGTAGGTCACTCCTTTACAAATATCCAATGTTTTCCATCTCCCACAGTTGTGTCAACTTTTCAAAAAGGTTTATTTAAAAATCATTGATTACAAGTCCATTGTTCGGAACGGGATATATCGATATCTGCGGCTACAAGGACAGTGAGACAATGTCAATTTTTAATTGGCTTAGAAAAGTTCGTGTAAACAGATTCTTTCTACTCAGAACACGGAAATGATTATTGTAATGTATCTCCATAATGAAGTTACAAATTTGAAACTTTTGGAAGATTTAATATCAACACGTTTGAAGTAAGTTAATATATTTGTAATGGTCAGAATTAGAGCTTCCATGACAATTGATCCTGCGATAGTCGGTCCGCCGACAGTTGGTCCGGCCGACGGTTGATCCTTCCGACAGTTGATCCTTTAGAAGATTTTTTTCTTCAAGTTAGTATGCAAAGAGGATATACGGCAGTACAACCAAACTCAATATACTTATATCTGAAGGCATTTTAGTGAAAATCAGCTGAAAAATATTTTTACTAACAATAATTTCGACTCTCCGAAGAAGCATGCGGCAGTCGGCTTAGAAAAAAAACGCTAAAGATTCCTACTTGCTAACACACGAGTCCCAACTGCTCCCGTCTTGAGCCGGTGAGACAATGGCATCCCCAATTTTGGATGGTGTGATGCTGAAGGTAGTGAGGAGGGGAAGAGATGAGGAAAATGTACCTGGCTATTCAGATTTAGTCACCAAACATGGCTCAAGCCATTTCAAGTAATAATACCAAACCTACATACACTGTAGACCAACGTAAAAATTCAATTCGGTTTGTTATTATTCTACATTAAATGGAAATATTCTATCATTAAACACTGCTTGTAGATGATGGTTGCGATAAGAAGCGAGTGCACTAAAATTATTACAAAAACTATACAGTTTATAAGATAAGTACCAGAAACAGATAGGCCCCTCGAGACGACATTTAACTAAAAATGTCGCTATAAATAAGCCAAGTATTATTAATTACCAGTATTATAGGAGAAGGAATGACTCTTCAAATGCAATTGAATTTTATTCACAGAACGGTGAACTCGTAATTTGGTCGACTGGAAAGCTTATCACCGGCGATCAACGGTATAAAAGCATTCTGAAATGCGCTTTGGAGTTGAAATTATTCCTGAAACTATGATGAAAAGCGCTGCAAACAAGAATTTACTTGCCAGTTGCCACATCGATGACTCAATGGTTTGTTTGCTTCTGAAATTAATGATGATATCGCGTTTCAGTCTGATGAATTCTGCTAAATTTATTCAAAGGTATTTTATTTTAGTCCGATTTGCACCTATGTGAACACTTATATTATTTAAATATTGGGTAATAATCTTCGACCAAGTATATCAAGACATGCCCTGTGAAATTAAAAATGACGCCAGAAACCAAATAAAACTGGCTCAAGGCCCATTTATGAAAAAGTGCGAGCATTGTTTCGTACTATTTGGATCGCATAGTGCTTTGTGTTTTACCTTTTATCGGTCCACACTGAAACTAATTGCTGTCCCAGCCGTCCTGACGGAATTAATTTTTTCAAACACAAAAATATCCTACTTCCGAATATTGTACAAGGTACAGTCCGCGGACTTTACTTTCGATAATGTAACCAGCTATCTGAATACATAAAAAAAATTATGCTTACCGATAGCTTTAAGGCAGCGTTTTAATAAATGTAATAATATTGACGTATTATTTTTTTGGCAAGCAAAGTTTCTGACGTCACTTAATCACCCAAATGCTTGTGACGTCACCACACACCGATACTAACACATAGACGAAAGGCTGGCATCACGAAATGGCAGTGGTTTTTAAACTTTTTAAAAACGCGACCCGGTTTGTATAAAACGGAAAACTTTAAAATACATTAAACGCAGATCTTAACAAAAAACCGCTGCACTATTCTTCAATTAAGGTCGAAAGTTAACCTATCTTAAGCCATAGCATTCCGAATTTCTACCGTTTTACAACATATTTCTCTAAAACACTTTAAGTTTTTAAGTTTCTAAAAAAATATATTTTGTTTTTCACGATTATATCTATACATTTGCCACGCCGAAACGGTAATTGAATGAAATTATTCCGATAGAAGAAAATCGTATAATTCGAAAATTATTATAAGCACTTTATTTTTGTTACATTACAAGTTATATGTATGAAAAAAATCATAATTCATTTTTTTCTTTAAAGCTATGACATTTCCCGCGAGATTTTGGTTCTATTTTAAAATAGTTTAAACGAGTCATGTTTTATTAAACACTTTCACAATTTTCGCTTAAATATTATCGTTTTCGCGCTCCCTCTAACATTCGTATTTACATATCTCACCTTCCTCTTCTTTTTGAGCGCTTACTAACGGGCTTTAATTAACTACGAATTTCTGTCATTTTTCAATTATTACCTATACACAAAAAAAACTTAATGATTGAGCAGCTGATTCAAAACTTTTAAGAAAGATTATAGTTTTCGGCTAAGACATTTTGCAAAACAGAACAGAAGCCTTTGAATATTTTTTAGCGCAATTTTTTTGATATTTTTTGTAGTCAAAAGTCCGGAAAGCAGTAAAAGGGCTTGCGGGCTGCTGTTTGCTCATCACTGTGTTAATGATAAGCGACCAACCTGGGCAGCCCACGGTGCGTGGGCGGTAAAAGGGTCAATTTTTCGTAATTATTTTTAAGCAAACGATGAATGGATTTTTTTTATTTAAAACTCATGATCAATATATACATATACGGGACTGTGTACAAGTTTTTGTACACGAATCTAAAGTATGGTTAATCTAAAGAGTGTACACCGCTTTCAACAGGACACTTCGACGTAATTGCTGCTTGGTGGTTGACAACGAGCCATACGGTTCATCAGAAAAATAAAATTAAAAAATTATCAGACGCATCCGCTGCCAAGATCCGGACAAACCTCAATCCATGAACCCGGGCACCCCTGCATAGTCACCAAACGTAGCGAACCACTTGGGGTGACCTATGGCAGAGGCGTTGGTTATCCAATAAATGGTTCCCGAGGCGGCGGTACCCATACTCGCCTCCGAAATTGAATCGCTTGTCATAATAAAGTAAAAAAATATTTTTGTCTAATTAAATTTATGAATGTCTCGCGATCCCCACTTTGAAAACCATTTATATACAACACAGCTTGTCGAAACATCACGCATGCAACACGTGTTCACCTTTTGAAGTGTTAGTTCGACAAATCACACAATGGAATCAGACGGTGCTCAGTTTTATATTGCCGAGAATTCGCATGCAAGACGGCGGAATTCGAAGGAGAGTTGTATTGCGAAATTACTGATACTTGGGGTTATTTTTTTCTGATTTTTACTATGAGACGGCTTGTCTAGGGTATACTAGGTCAATGGTAATAATGTTACATTAGTTTCTAACTCGAAAACTTTTCTGCAAAAGTACCTAATCAAAACATATTTTGTTGTTGTTACAACAAATTGTTGTTGGTATTAATAGCGAGTACCCGGCACGCGTTGCAATTCCAATCAAAGAGAGTGTTCATGCTTTAATTCTGTTTGTTGAAGCCCTTTTGGATATAAATTATTTTTTTGTTTTTCCACGCCTCCCGCGTTTCCTGCGTTCCCCTTCCACCTCCCGCCCCCCGTTCCTCCCCCCCTTCGTTCCCCTTCCGCCTCCCGAATTTCTCCTCCTCCCTGCAGCTTAACTATATGAAATAGGTACATTTTTCAAACAACTCGTGCGCCACTTATTGTTAGATTTTTATACAAATTTAATAATGCTAGAGCTCACTATTACACATAGAAACATTCGCGGATATGCGCTTAACAAGTCACCAAAGATTCATCGCAATCGGATGAATGGTATATGAAATAACTTCATAATGCCAGAGCTCCCCAATATATAAAGAAATCTTCGCGGAAGTGCGGCGCACATCAAATCGACATAGTTTCACCGCAATTGGATGAATGGTATGTAGGAACGCATACAGGACAAACAAATAAACGTTAATTTTATATAAAGATTATAGTGAGTCCAACACACCGTGTTGCCAAAGTGCAGAGGAGATTATTGAATGATTTAAAAATCTTAAATAGCAATAAAGGCAGGTACCTATATTTTTTTAGTTTGTCGAAAAAATGTTTCTTTAGCCCTCCAGACCGCGGTTTGGAATGAAAAAAAAATCGGCCTGTGTCAATCGGACCTATGGCATAGTACGTAGACGTTAGAAAAAACAACTATTTTACATGGATTTTCGTGAATACATTAATGCCCCTCGAAGTTTCGGAGAATCAGCGTGAAACACATTTAGATATTATGTCCAAACACCGAACGAGTTTGAAGTGCAGCAATTTCTTGCTGCACTTTTCAAACACATTAAAACATGACGATGAACTGGGTTTGTATTCTACTTTTAAAAATATCTCCGGGACTGTTAAAGCCGCACTTCCAGCCTCCGGTGGTAGATGCGGCTTCAGTCATTAATGCGCCGGAGTGGGGGGTATTTATAGATGTCGCTATCAAAGACAAAGGATACAACATTTACATCCACAGCCATACACCAAGCCAACATTGCCAACGGAGTATTAGAAGTGCAGAGCGGGTAGGGTTACCAGATCAACACATTTATGCATACAATATATGTGAATGGAGGACATCAAGGTATAATAATTTTATTTTATTTTATTTTTTTATTTTATTTATTCATACACGCCTTGAGGGCTTTTACAGAATCACATTATTAAAGTTACACATGTTATTCAGGAGTATAATTGTAAGCAAGTATATAACATTATAAACTGTAATTTAAGGATACAAACAGGTATAATATGAACATAGGTATGTAGTTTCGTTATCGTTAAAATTGTACAAAGGAGTTAAAAAGTTACATAGTGTAATAATGGTAAAACAGAAGAGTGCTTAAGATACTTTAAAAGTAGTTATTGAGGAACGTGTAGGTATTTACTATGTTGATTTTATTATTAACTTGATCATGAATAAATTGTTCGAAAGCAAGTTTTTCAAGAATTCAGCAAAATTAACGCAGCGATAAATAGTACCTACACATAGAAAAAAATAAATAAAAAATACATGAGTTGTAATATCTTGAAAAGTTATACAGATGAGTTCAACAAGTGTATAGTGTGATAGTAAAAAATAGTACAAATTATGGTACAAAAAGTACAAGATAATATTAATACAAAAGAGAGAGAGGATAAAAAGGTAAGTACTTAGGTAATCTTTGCATACATAAGTATTAAATTTTGTTTTTATTGTGAACATGAAGAGACCATCGATTTTAATTTAATCATTAATATATTATTATTGCTAGGGCACCAAGATTTAAATAGAAATATAAGTAAAATGTGAGTTAGTAATACGAGAGGATTGTTGTTAAATGTGTTCTTATTTAGCTACCTTTATTATTCACATATTTCATGTTTTGCGATAATTAATAATTTGATAAAGGTGCAATTGATTGATTGATATTTATGGCTTTATTTTAAATATTCTAATATACTGAGTTTGAATTTAGACACAGATTGGTGACGATAAATGTCGATTGAGTTGTATTTATTTCCGAGTAAATGGAGTCTTTGGATAGGAGAGTTTATAAAATAATTATTAGCGGAATTGGTAACAGAATACAATGCATTCGACCGAGTTTCGCGAGTAGGTACTCGCAAATTAATAAAATTTGTCAAATCGAGGGCGTCCAGTCTGCCATTCGCTATTTTGAAGAGACAAACTAAATCACTTTTTATGCGCCTTGATGTCAAATCGGTTATGTTAAGTAATTCCATTAGGTATATATAATTAAGTTCTTCAATCGGTATACCCAGTTTGTAGTTAATAAATCTTAAAAACTTATGCTGAACTCTTTCAATTTTTTGTTGGTGGGTTTTGTATAATGGAGCCCAGATAGTAGAATTATATTCTAAGTTGCTTCTCACCAACCCAGTGTACAATAATTTAAAGGAATTAATTGATTGAAATTCTTTAACTGTTCTCAGAATAAACCCCAGACATTTCATGGCCTTATTGGTTATTTCATTTATATGAGGAACAAAAGTTAATTTATTGTCAAACATAATACCGAGATCTTTAATTTGTTTTACTCTTTTAAGAAAAATGTTGTTGATGCTATAATTAAATTTAATGGGATTTTTTATTCGGGCAAAAGTAATTGTTTGACATTTTTCAATATTGAGAAACAGTTCATTTAGGGTGCACCACTCTTGTAGTCTCACAAGATTTGATTGTAATATACAACAGTCATTCGGATTAGTTATTGTTTTGTAAATTTTAAGGTCATCTGCAAATAATAGAATCATAACTCCATCGAATATGGTGGTTATGTCGTTGATAAATAATGAAAACAACACTGGACCCAGATGTGACCCCTGTGGAACACCGGTATAATAATTGGATACTTGTGTAGCTCCGATTTTGTTAAAAATTACGCCAAGGGAGAAAATGAAATGAAAAACATTTTAGGAAATCATACGAGATATTAAATTAGTTGGACCAGAAGTATTGGGAAAACAGAGGCTTTTGGTTCGGCTTCGCCCAGTTAGAGTTGGTGACCATTTTATAAATCCTCTAGGAACTCGTTCCAAAAATAGCCCGTTCCTCGGATCCACTCTCATCCAGTGATGGCTAGTCACCGGGACAAAGTAACCGGGACAGGCAATGACCTCATACGTAATATATAGCCGCGCGATACAACTCAGTGTTTCCGTCAATCTTACCGTATCGGAAGATAAAGGTAATTAAATTTACAAAATCGTAATACTTATACCTAGGGGGGGAATGTTCTCAAGCTAACGGAAGTGGCGCCATCCTTACAAACCGAATTACAACGGTAGCTTTGTTTGAAACTTCACGTACTCGGATGTTTATATGGCGTGGCGCGTACGGCGTGGCGTCAGATGCACTCGAAGCCGGGTTCTTGAATTTCAACCACGCCGACGCTAACGTATTAATACTATCAGATTCTTCAAAAAGTGTCTTCCAATAAGAGATCTAGGAATCTAAATTCATATTTGATGTACACATTAATGACATTATCTGCAAATAACTTACAACGAAGGGATTTATTTACAGAATCGCCTTTCGAAAATCCCAATCAATTCCAACCCTTTACTATGCCTTAATTAGAAGTAAATTTGAATATTGAAGCACTATTTGGAATTCACATTACTGCAATACTTTATTTTGAGCGTGCTGAAGTAGATATTTTCGTCGATAAACTATAATATGGATAAAGAAAAATTGTTCGGAGATTGTTAAAAAACATGTTGTGCTAATTGTATTATTTATCTTTTGTATCTCTAATTTTGTCTCTTGTGTCTCTTGCTTCCCCTTGCATTATTTGTCATTTGAGTGAACTTTGTTATTTTTATAATTTTCTATTTAATTGTTTTCTTACTTAATCTTTATTTAGAAACAATTTCAAGATTTACAAATGAATAAGTTGTCTGATTATATTTATGTAATTGTTAACGTATTAACTGAGTTTTTAAACCCAGTATAATAAGCAAATCAATAAATTAATGTTAATGGAGGACACAATTGACCTAGAATGGTGTACATTATGGTATTTGATGTACTTGAAATGAAAAAAGCAATTTACGAAACCAATTCTTGTTCATTTTCAAATAAGATATTTTTAACGTGCATAATATTGCTTGCGTTGTAAGCGGAAAATATTGCTTGTGTTGTGATGGAGGACTTAGCCGGCCGAGGAATCGAACACGCGATGGGGGATCTGACACGACATTGCATCACATGTTTTAAATTGTATTGTGTTAAATAATTTATATTACAGATCCCACCGACAACATATTTCTTGGTTCATTAGCGTTGTAAATGAAAATACTCTTTCCACTATGCCATTGTAGGGAGAAAGATCAAATTGGCCTATTTTTAGCAATTATTAAAAACATTATAATACGTTGATGTTTGAGCACAAACTAACTAACTAATCATCACGACGTTTCCCCGCAGGGGTAGGCAGAGAGGACGGACAGCCAAACAACTCGGTCTTGGCCATACACTCTTTGCCTCACTCACTTTCATACATCGTCTCATACATACTCTTTTATTATTCTGACTTTTGACTTGGCCCGACTCAAGTATCTGATTCACTTGCTTGTTTTATGTCTTCCTCGGGCGTCCCCGACTTCTTCCATTCACATTTGCGTCATATATTCTTCTCACACTATTTGCTTTTTTCATTCGCCCTAAATGCCCAAACCATCTGAGGGTCCCGTTCTTAATCTTACTCATTATGTTTACATCAGCCTTACATTCTTTGCGGATCTCCACATTTCTCACACGATCGTACATGGTTTTACCACACATACGTCTCAGGGATCTCATTTCTACAGCATTCAGTCTACTTTCATCCTTTCTCTGCTAGTTCCATGCCTCACTGGCATAAATCAGGGTAGGTACCAGCACTCCATTATGGATGGCTAGCTTCGCTTCTTTTGACAGTTTTTATTAGCGCCAACGGCGTTCAGTCCTCCATTAATGGAGTTACCTGCATTTACCCTTCGTTCAATATCTCCATCAGCCTTCCCATCTCTCGTAAACATACTATCCAGGTACACAAACACAAAAAATGCAATAATTAGTCGATAATTGATAATGGCGTTACTTACTAATTTAAAACGGAGAACAAAAGAGATCCGTTCTAAAATGGAGGAGGACATAATTTTTAAGTGAAAAAGGAGGACGTATTTTATCCAATTTTTGGATACCATCTGGTAACCCTGGGAGCAGGGGAAGCGACTTCGGAAGTGCACTGGGAATCCATTTAAATGAGTTTAGATAAGTTATACAAAGCATTGTTCTCGTGGCTTGTACCCAGACTGAGTACAGTGAATATTGTGCAATGGTATCTACATCACGCTGAGACACAAGAGCTATTTGCTATTCAGATTTCAGACACCAACATAGATAATAACATAATAACAGTAATAACAACTATGCTAGATTCGAACAGAAAACTGTGTAACACAACGTTGTGTCGAAACTTAACCAATATAAACTTTGAGAATTATATTTAAATAGTAAAATCGAATGGGTGTTCCAGGCTTGATATTTATTTATTATCGATGGTCATTTTTATTATTTACTAGCTGAAGTCCCCGGCGATGCACGGGCTTGCACAGAATTTTCGAAAATGTAGACAGTGACCTTCCTCTTGTTGTGATACGCACAGTTTCGTGTTTTACCTTGCGGCTGGAACGAGACGCAATGCTTAACAAGTGACCCGCTAGGGCTATAAACGCGCTACTACTCTTGATTACTCAGTAGCGACGTGTGATGAAAAAATATTTTCAATGTTTTTAATTGAAAAAAAAAATCATCTAAAAGCAAAATGACATCTACATTTTTTATTCCCTCTAGTGCGTGCTGTTACACCTGTATACTGGTAAACTTTAAACGACAATAAGTACGTCGATATTTGAGGTGAATTTGTTTCCAAGTGTGTGAAAGCAAGGAATAGGTGCATGCACAAGTACCTACCTAGTTATAGATAAACAATCATGCACAAGTACCTACCCGTTATAGATATACAATTTATTTTTATGATGAAGACGAAATCAGCATAATCAGCATAATCAGAAATCATAGTGTTGGAATAACTTTTTTGTATTGTGATTTTCGTAGACTGATGAGAAAACAGAATAGAAGAAGCCATATCAATGTAACAAAGTGAAGATTACATACAGAAATAGAAACAATATTATGGGCCCGTATAAAACATAACAATCTGTATCTGCAGCATGCGAAAAGAAGGGGACATAATATGACACATTCATCGAGTTTAATAAATCAATAATGGCGGAGAGTTGGAGGGCAGTGGTGTAAGGCCACTCTACGGATGGACGGTTGCATTTCGCCTTGTGTTGATTGATTCAACTCCTTGAAACTGTAGATCTACACAGTAGGTACGTACTCGTACTTAACACAGTACAACACAGTTACAAAGTAGACAGTATACACGGTATACTGTCTACTTTGTAATTGGGCTATCTACAGTGCTGACACTGCTGCAATGTCAAATTCTCAACTATGAACTAGAAAATTTACAAACTTCGGACCAAAGATCGGACCATCAAAATCCCACTAACGAGTAACGAATAATTTAAATTTCGGCAAATAGACGGCCAAAAGTAAAAATATGGATTATTCAAACACAACTTATTTTGTGGCACCATTTTAATTCAAAATTAAAATGGTTAGTTTTAAGTTAATCCTGATGAAGTAAGCATTGATTAGGAACCATTTGGTTTAAAAAAAAAATAAAAGTGGTTACAACTAAGTATTTTATTAATTTGAAAAAATATGGGTGTTCTGCACGTATCAATTTTACATGGATACTGCAATATTTAAACAAACTTTTTAAAATTTTAGCCTCGAAGTCTGCTAAACCGCAACAGTTGACAGTAATTTAGCGTCGAAGTCTGCTAAACCGCTACAGTTGACAGTAATTTAGCGTCGAAGTCTGCTAAACCGCAACAGTTGACAGTAATTTAGCGTCGAAGTCTGCTAAACCGCTACAGTTGACAGTAAGTAATTTAGCGTCGAAGTCTGCTAAACCGCTACAGTTGACAGTAATTTAGCGTCGAAGTCTGCTAAACCGCTACGGTTGACAGTAATTTAGCGTCGAAGTCTGCTAAACCGCTACAGTTGACAGTAATTTAGGGTCGAAGTCTGCTAATCCGCTACAGTTGACAGTAATTTAGCTTCGAAGTCTGCTAAACCGCTACAGTTGACAGTAATTTAGCGTCGAAGTCTGCTAAACCGCTATAGTTGACAGTAATTTAGCGTAGAAGTCTGCTAAACCGCTACAGTTGACAGTAATTTAGCGTCGAAGTCTGCTAAACCGCTACAGTTGACAGTAATTTAGCGTCGAAGTCTGCTAAACCACAACGGTTATCAGTAGATTCGAGTTCTGAACTACACACAGCGATTGGCGTAACCTTATAATTCATATTTTCAAATTGAAATACAAACCTATACATATTAAAAATCGTGTTAATTAGATAAATCACTAAAGACGTGGATAAACTAATTTTCAAGAACTGGCTAGCACCCAAAGAAATGTTCATTTTGGGAATTGGTATCTCCGCCCTAGGAACCATTTATTGGATAACCAACACCCGTGCCATAGTTCACCCAAATGTTTCAATACGTTTGGTGACTTAGCAGGAATGCCCGATTTCATGGGGTGAGGTTTATCTTCCCGGAACTTCCTCTCATTCCTTTCTCTAAAAAGACCCTCCACACAGCATAGGCCCCGAGGGAAATTGTTTTCCTCAGAGCCTCCTGTGTGGAGCTAACGCAAAAAAATAAAAGATGGGCACTAGAAGTATGTTTGTAAATAGGCAGAGAATGAAATGTCTGGATGTGAGTTAGAGAAGGCGGATGCAATAGGCGCATTCATTTTAGGGGCTCCGAGATAATATCATTGCCTCTTATGAGAATCTGGTTCTTGTTTATAATGTCTTCATGAGACGTCGGCAAACACAATGGTCGCTTGTATAACGTATCTAAAAAGAAGAATTATCCACATAAACTGGAATATTTTATCATAATATTAAAATAAATAAGAATGAATTCTTTGATTTTATTTTTATAAGTTTATGAGTAAAACCTCAAATTGTTATATTTAATTAAATGAAGACAATATTAGCGAAAACCAATCAAAAATCTGGAAATAGAAAAATCAGAAAAAGATATTTGCACCTCTGGAACTCGAACCCAGGACCTTTCGCTTTCCGGGCAAATCCGTTGACCACTGCGCCAAGGTGTCGATATCCGATTTGATCATTTTTAACTGTATCATAATTCGACTAAGAATAGTCGAAGTACAGTTATCAAATAGACTTATTTCTAGTTTGAATCTTGCAATTGTACGTAAAGCCAATAAAATATGCGTAAAGAAAATGAAGATAATGTGAGTAGTTCTTAGTCGAAGTATAAGTTGAAAACTGAATTTACCGGGAATGAGTACATGGAACGCGGGAGGGGGGTCGCAGGATGGGGGAAGCGGCAGAGCGGAGAAGGAAGGCTGAGAAGGCGGAGGGGGAGCGAGTGAGGGGAATTGGACGCGGGAGGGGAAGGAGAACGGGACGAATGGGAAAGGACACGCAACGACTTATTTATTAAGTGGCATCGCATCGCATGCTGGTAATAAATAAATAAACAAATATTTAGGCATCGGGTTATATGCATTTTCGTATTTCACTGACGAGTCTACGAAGAGAATTGCGATAATTGAATAATTTATATACATATATAAAAATCAATTGCTGTTCGTTTGTCTGGCTAAAACTCGAGAACGGCTAAGTCGATTTACCTGATTTTGGTTTCGAAATGTTTGTCGTAGTCCAGGGAAGGTTTAAACGGTGAGAAAATATGGAAAAATTGCGAGGAAGATAGTAAAAACAACAATTTTTCCAATATTAGTTTAAAAACTAAATTTACCGGGGTTGAATGTATGGAATGCGTGAGGGGGGAGGGGGGAGGGAAACTCGTGTAGGGGCTCGCGGGAGGGGGGGAGGGGAACCAGGGAGGGAAATTTGGGAGGGGGGAGGGGAACTCAGGAGGAGGGTTCGTGGGACTGGGGAAGGGGGGAGTGGAGTGGGGAGAGGGAAGGTGGAGGAGACGGAGTGGGAACGCGAGAGGGGAAGGGGACGCGGGAGAAGAAGGGGAGGCGGAAGGGGCATGGGACGAATGGGAAAGGACATGCTGGGAGAAACAATTTTTTTTAAATGGCATAGCAACGCATGCCGAGTACCAGCTAGTACGTTATATTATCACCAATTTAATTATTGGAAAATTAACTGTTAATATCCGAATGGGAATTCAGCGGTCACAAATGTCGTAGTCTCGTGAAGTAAACATGAAAGTGCGTATAATCCAATGTGTAATTTATCACGAGTGAATGCTTTATTGTTACGTATATAAGCTTCAATAGTGAAGTAAACACGAATCATTTGATGAATTTTCCGAGCTCAATCTGACAACATTATGGTTTGCAAAGATTCAACAAAGAACAGCTACCAAGTGCAGAAGGTGCATCATGCACTTAATGAATATAAATACGACTAAGTGTTTTTAAAATTAAAATCAAATGCTAAACCGTTTAGTGAGTTCAGTCATTAGAGTTCTGTTCTGGAATCTGGACACCTGGTTATCTGTGCAAGGTGAAATAACGGTTCGAGTGGGTACCAATCTGTCATAAAATAAATACGATGTATTGTGGTGTACCTTCAGTGGTATCAGTGAAATGCAATGTATGATTCAGTCGCTCAATGACGTTTTGATTAATAATAAGGTAAATATGCCAAATTACGCCAATATTGTTAACCCCTCAGCCCACGGGCCTCTTTTGTCGGAAGGTCAAAATATTTCCGCTTTGCAATAAAATCCAAATAAATTGAATATTCCTTAACGCATCCGAAATTTGAAAGTGCAATTCGAAAGTGCAATTATTATAAATAATAAAAATTTAGCCGGTAGCTGGGAAATGTTAACTTTTATCTTGAAATTCCATAAAACTAAGTTGGTACCTATCTACCTACTACAGTAATACACAAAGAATGAAGGAAAAAAAATATTAAATAAAAAAATTGATAACATAAATTATAAACATATTTTTAATGAATAATATTTCAAGGCAAATACTTGCGCAACAAAACTATATTTTTTTGTTATATTAGAATAATTAGATTAATTAAATAGGACATAGAAGGACACTTAGATGCGATAGCGAGCCAGTGCGGTAGGTAGGTATAGGCACTGGCGAAAAACTAGGGCGCGTTCCGATTCTCCTTCTGAGGCAAGGCACTGAGTTAAATTTGGCAAATCTACTATAAGATATATCCATTGTCTAGGTATTAATGTTGCGAATAAACCAAATAGAATTTATGGAAAGCGGTATTGTGAGCTTACATGCACAAACAAATAAACACAGCTCTACAAGGTGACTGGTATTTAATGATTATTGAAGTATGTTAATCATAGTTATAACTTATAAGTATGTAATAATATTGATTAGCTTAAAAAGTTCATATGAAAACACTATCAATTGTTAACCATAAATGATATCAAAAGTAGGAACTAGATTTTTATTGAGTTTTTTCGTTGGCTTATTTTTAAAAAAAAAAATTTTTATATATTGGATTCGTACTAAATTATGTCGTTATATTATTATTATTATTAATTATTCGTAAATTATGTCTGTGCTCGAATGCGAATTTACAAAACCAACCCAATAAAAACTACTGTGTTTACAGAATAAAAGGGTGGATTTTATTTAATTACCACCGGCGCTTTAAGTTATTGTAAGTAGAGGTCCCAAAAAACTTTCTAATAAATTTTCCAACCTCACCCCCTCCGCTTCTCTCCTTTGCCCACCCCAGGATCGACCCCCCCCCACTTATGGGCGATTCCCCCATGAAAATTCTACAGCTACTCCCTTGTGTTTATTTATGCTTATACCTCTTAACTACGATTATATTTCAAACTGCAAAGCTGATTTTATTAGTTTGACATAGTAGGTACGGCTTAAAAGTTGTGGAGTGTAGTGTGTTGTTCATTCGCTTCAACGAAATTCAATAATTATTTTGTTTACCTAATATAATATTTCTCTGCAAGGTAGGGAGAATTTTCGAGTCAAAGCGCCCTCGAGTTGATTTTCTCACGAAAATGGCGCTATAGAAATCATCCAAAAATTATTATTAAATTAAAACGCGATAAATCCCCTTCGTCTTTTGGCACACAGATATAACAAAATAACTATTCAACTCATTTGGGATGTCAGTGGCGGTTTGCGGGATTGAAAAGTGGGGAGGCACAAACATTTTTTAAAGTAAGTGTTATGTATACCTACACTACCTACTATACGATATTCATTTCGATTCCATGTGACTTCCCCTCTCCCCTCCGTTTACATAAAATCAGCGGCTCTCGGAGGCGGGCCTTACCTCTGCCTCCCTAGCGTATTATTGTACTGCGTTGTGCAGTAGCCGGGCGCGGCGAGTGGAAATCCGCGTGTGGCCGGTCGCGTTGCACCGAGTTACATAATACAAGGACAAAGAGAGCTAGTCAAATACGAAACTATTCAAATGTAATATTTAAGCTGAATTATACAATTTATTAATTGGTACATTTAAAATAAAGTTTTAGTTCATTTTGGATATATGGATACAGGTTGTCTTGTATTTTTTACCCATTTTCTTTTCTATTTTTTTGGGGAGGCACAGTCTCCCCTGACTCGTAGTACGAACCGCCACTGGCGGGGGTACACGGCGCGAGTAAAATTTTGGAGCCCCTTGTCAAAGCCAGTAGACTTTTAGGTAGGTGATCACTGTAAACAATAATATTGGAATGATTTGTATGTTTGCGTAGCCCCGTTTTATAAAAATAATCACAAGAGCGATGTGTTAGGTGTTAGTAATTATCAGCGACTTGGCAATTCGGCGCCCGGAGAGGAGCGCTCCAATTGCGCCCGCGTAGGGCCGGCCCTGGCGGAGGAGGCGGAAAATGGTCGGTGGGACCACCTCCGCTTTTTCCTTGACCCCCTACAGGTCAGCGAGTAAGTATGTATATTGTTAGTGTACCGTAAATCGTACTAATTCCTACTATTGTCAAATGCTAATAATATTAGTAGATAGGTAACGTAATATGTACATGTTAATGTAGATAATGTCTCAAAGTATTCATGTACAAAATATTTCAAACGAGCTTTTTGACTGTAAATTTCTCCTTACGTCCTTCAATATTATGTCACATCAAGTAGGTATTAGGTAGTCACCATGTGTATATATTATCATCATAAGGTGAGAACCGAAATAGCTATTTGTTAAATAAAATGGTGTGATCCTAATTAAAAAATTGAGACAATTTGTAAACAACATTATATTGCCGAAAATGCCTAAAAAGCTAGTCAAGTACTGACACATTTCCAAGAATAATATTTACACAAGTACCCACCTACCTAACACCTAAATGTTTTTGTTTTTGTCATCAGAAATATCTGTAGTTTATCTAGGTATTAGATAATCCTCCGGGAAATATTAGAAATACGATAATATTAATTGTTCGGAAAATAATTTTATCAAAATGATGCATACATTATCTTACCATCGGTACAAAAAATATTATGCATAAATGCAGTGCAAAACGAAGGTAAAACATTTGTATCTTGTCATATTGCACAAAGCCTTTCTAAATGCGATGTAATTTGAATAAAGTACTTACCTACTTGTAACACATTTTTTGCAAGTGAATTTCATGAAAGTGATATACAACGGGATTGGTTTATTTATGCATACAACCCTGATGTCAAACACAACAACGCACAAATTGGAGCGCTATTTTATAAAGGATTTTCCCCGTTACATAGTCATGTTTTGTACTTACAGGTAATTACACAATTTATTAAACGGTAAATATTCATGTTCACTTTCCGCTATAAGTAACGTACTCAAAATAAAATATAAGTACAGAGCATAATAATTTATTTATAGGGACTCAATCACAATAAATATTAAATAATAAACACATATTGCGATAGAACGGTGTGTCATTGTATCAATAGGTAAAAGTGAAAAAGATCATAGCTTTACAATATCGTAACAAGTACAATGAAGGCATAACGAGAGAAAAACAAGAAAATATTGTTTACGGAAGGTAACAGAAGTGGATTTGCGAACAAAGAAACAGCTAAAGTGCATTGATCCGTTTTAGTGGAAAATGTATGCCTTCTGACCTTTGGTTGTCGAGCTGCGCCGTACATTCTAATACTTTTTTCTTCTCCCAGCCTTCTTGAGTTTTTACCCATTCCTCTCCTGGCGATCTCCAGTCTTTGGAAATAAATGGCATCTCAAAATATAAACAGTAAACAAACGACTACCGTCAATCGTCAACACTCCGGACCGCTCGCAAATGCGACGCAAGACGCAGCAACACTGCGCGGCTCGATCCAATCCCAATCAACACAATACTCTGTCTCTGTACGTTGAAGAGAGAGGGAAAATGCGCATGCCTTTTTGTTTTTCTACTCAAACGTCACGAACAGCTGACGCAGAATGTCAGATTGAAACAAACGTTGAACAAACAGAATGCCACTGCCATCTTGTGGCACTTATCAAAGTGTTATTTACGCGTGTGAAGATTTCTGTTTTGCCGGTATCGACTTTAAGGTATCTACTCAAAAGAAGATTTCTACCCATTAAAAATTGCGTAACGATACATTTCATCATTTACAACAGACCTGTCATTTTCTTTGAGGTTAAGTGTACTCGCCGTTTATTTACGGCGCAAAAATATATTTCGACGATGGATAGCGCAGATCAAAAGGGAAAAATTGTTTCCACCAGCAAGCCCGCTTTCAGCAAAAGTCAAATTGACTACATGAAAGTTGTCGAAAACCTGAACTTGGAACGAGTTCAAAAGCTGAAGCGAATTAAAAGGAACAATTTCATCACTGGTTCGGTGCTTGGCGGTTTCGTCCTCGGTATTTATGCTTATTCCATTTTTTCCGTCAAACAAGAGCATTTCTTAGACGACTTCATCGAACCTACCACAGTGCACAAGGAAACATAATATTAAAACATTGTTCTAGCAAAAATTAGTTATTTTAGATTTTCAAGATGGCTTTTCTTCCGAAGCTGTCTCATCTTCGTCTGCCGCCTCTCCCGACAATTCGCGATATCGTAAGAATGTATAAATTAAGAGCAGTCAAACAACTTTCCCAGAATTTTTTAATGGATGAAAAAGTTACAAACAGAATAGTGCGTGCTGCTGGTAACCTGGATGGAAGCCACGTCTGTGAAGTAGGCCCGGGCCCCGGAGGAATAACCCGCTCTATAATTCGCCAAAATCCCTCACAATTTGTTGTGGTTGAAAAGGATCCCAGATTTATACCATCGCTGGAAATGCTATCAGACGCGACACAAGGCCACATTGATTTTAAGGTTCTGTGCGGTGATATTCTCCAAACAGATTTACAAAACATTTTCACAAACGTCCAGGCAGAACCGTGGGATGGACCCACTCCCAAAGTGCATTTGATTGGTAATTTACCGTTTAACGTTTCCACAATTCTTCTGATCCGATGGCTCGACATGATATCTCAGCAGACGGGGGCGTGGACCTACGGCAGGACTAGAATGACGCTCACATTTCAGAAAGAAGTGGCGGAGAGGATGGTTGCCCCCATATTGACCAAAGAGCGCTGCCGACTGTCCATCATGTGCCAGAACTGGTGTAGGGTGGATTATAAATTTGAAATATCCGGTAAAGCGTTTGTTCCGAAGCCGGATGTGGATGTAGGAGTTGTCACCCTCACTCCTCTGAAGAGACCTACTATAATGCTGAGATTTGGTTTGGTAGAAAAAGTTGTACGGCAGATATTCCATTTGCGGCAAAAATATTCAATCCGTGGAGCCGAGTCACTTTTTCCCAAAGAGTGCCGACAAGAACTAGCTTTGGAAATGTATAAACTGGCAGATCTTAACCCGCAGACACGACCATTCCAGATTACCCTTCAAGAGTTCAACCGCCTTTGTCACGCATACCAGCACATTATTACCTTGCACCCCGAGGTTGCCAACTATGATCTAAGGGCTCCCAAAAATCCCATAATTGACAAAGACATTCAAAATTTAAAGACAGAAATAGATGATTATGCCACAAATCCTTAATTTAATATGATTTACAGATTGAAAATATTGTAAAAATGATATTACGTAGTTGAAGAACTTAAATAAAATTGATATAAATTTGGTTTGTATTTAATTATTATTCGTAAATAATTCCCAATAGAGTTTTTCAGAATATAATATGAAAAATAATAAAACAAAGGAATTGACTTACATAAAAATTATTTCTTAATGTTTTTGTAGGAAGTAAAGATAAGGTGTAGCTATGTTTAAATATTATGAGAAGAAAATTACAAAGCAATATCTAGAAGAAAACACAATACGAGCTATATTCTTCATTAGGTTGCAAAATTGTATCTATATTCTTCCTTCCCGTGTCCATACTCCATGTCTTAATGCTTCTTTTGAAGTCGGTTATTTTAGTACTTTAAAACGTGAAGTACATTTTCTACGTATGTATGTGCCGGTGACCAGATAACTTCATCACTTCTTTAAAAGGTCATTAAAACTGATGAAGAAAAAACTGGGTTGAATAGGTTACGTTAGGTTGGGAGGGCTATTTTTAAATTTTTTTTTCAGCACACCCCTGCTGAATCATTCGTCAAGTGTTGCCATCTTGATGGATTTCCCGTTATATCTGACGGATTGGTGTGCCCTCGAAAAAGGAGGGTTTGGTTTCTTACAGAATGACGGATCTCCTATGGAATCAAATTAAAGAAAAAAGTACATCATTTTAGCAAATATAGCCCATATCACCCCCAGGACACAAAGCCTACTCTAGCCTCCCCCTCCCAGTGGCTAGAGAATATGAACAACTATAAAATGTCAACAATTTGGTAATGATTGTAGGTTTTATATTCATATATGTTTGATGTGATACTGTAAGGAATTGTCATCCTCTAGCTGTAGTTTTAGATTTCTCAGTCCTGCAGATAACAGGTTAAAAGGTTTGAAATGGTATCTAAGAAAATGTATCATGCAACAATCCCACAATAAAAATAATTTTGTCATTGGCTCTAAAATCAATTCGCTACAGGGCAAGAATTCACTACATATGTGTTAGATTTGTATGGGAAATCCAAGTTGTATGAAGTACATAATAATATGAAAAAAGTAAAAACAATATGTAATGAAATCATTTTACTTTATTTAATAAAAAATAGCAAAATGCTGCACAACTAGGTCCACAAATAATCAAGAGAAGAAATACCAAGATGGCAGATTCTACCCTGCATTGGGTAGATTGGCAGAAGGCTAAAAGAGAATAATAATAAGATGAAAAGAAATATATGGCACAAAATCCTATTAACAAAAGACTTCACAGTTTTATAAACTGCTACTTTCGTCGTCTTTAGTGATAGGTTTGTCACTGCCATCGGGGTTGGGATCCTTACTAGTATTTTTTTTTGCCCTACTCAATTGCTTCCTATGCCTCTTGGATCGCATATGAATGTTGAACTGATGATCCCCGATGAACACCCTCTGACAGGTTTCACAAAAGTTAGATGAATTAGGATTAATGCCTCCAATATAGGCCAGACCAGTGGCCAATGGTTCTGGTTCTATGGGACAATCTGTACCGTTGACAAAGTGTTCAATTATTTGTGTGGCCTTCTCCAACACATTTTCGTTCCACAGGGAAACATCACTTGTGTCTAACTTGTAGAGCGGTGGAATCTGAAACAAAATCAAGTAAGAATGTTACGTTATAACATTTATTGGTTTTTACACCTTGAAAAAAAAAAATTTCTTTATGGAAAGTGGACCTGGCAGACAGCAAATTTTAAATTTTATAATAATACAATGCAATATGTACCTATACTTAAAAATAAAATGACTGATTAATTTCACAATTTATTTTAACCATGAACTATTTGTGCAACAAAATCCACAAAACGTATTAACGTCTCGGGCTAATTTGTCCGGTTTTCAGAACAACTCATATGGATTTGACCGGTCGGTGGCTGAATTGGCATCGCGTTTGGGCTCCACCCGGGTGTCGCGTGTTTGCTTTCTCGGCTGGCTAAGCCCTCCATCACGACACAAGCATTGTTTTCCGCATACTGTGGTGGTAGTAGGAGATTTTCAAATATTGTTGGGTTATTCGTAACCTGGGAATATTTGTCTTTCTTTAAAAAAAAGAAAAAAAAAATACTGTAGAAATCATTGTGTCTCCCTTACTATCACGGTTAGAAATATAAACACTATCTTTTATGTATATTAAAATCTAAAAGTTATCTACAAAATAATTAAAAAGTTCACCCTTATGAAACCAAAGTTTCCGACAGAAATTTAAAAAAAAAAATTATGTAACTTTGGGAATATTTTATAAATTATTTTTACATGAAATGACAAAAAAGTAAGTTTACGATAACGTTTATAATACATTTGACTAATAAAATATGTGTTTTTTTTCATTGTCAATAAATTGTAATTGTAATTAACTCGTGTGGCAGTCCATTCCAGGCTTTAGGTCCTGACCCTCCGAAAGCACGCTCACCGAACTTAGTATCTGGTGTGCGCTTTGATTCCTTCAACCTTCTGAAAGCTGACTATGCTGCAGAACGAAGGTTGATAGTCGAGAATTGGAATTTTCTGGAATACACATTTCCGATAAATTAGTCGGAGCCATTCCGTTAAGGGACTTGACATCCAGCAGAGCTTAATTACTTGCAATCCCAAAAATTCTGTAAATCATGCCTTTGTCTGGAAAAACTCAATACGGTACGGTACCTAAACAGTTCAGTTGCACGAGCTAATGCTTTCTATTTTATTTGTGATGATCCTATTTTGAATGGCAATTTTAATTGCCCGCATTGTAGTAAAACACATAATAATAATAAAATTAATTACCTGTCTTGTAGGATGTCCAAGAAAGCGATTCTTAATTGTTTTATTTTGTTTTCTGGCGTATCGCCGTGTTGCCAGCTTCAAATTATCTAAGCTCTCTATGAATTTCTTCTGTCCACTTTCAGTGGAGCGTTCTTCTTCGCTCAGAATCAGGTATTCGTGAAATTCCTTGAATCCAATTGATTGAAAAATACCTCTTGTGTAGTCAGTAGGCCTAAATAATAAAGTAAATAGATTATTACAACAAACAACATTATGCATACTATTTATTTGAGTTTAAGGTGATAATTAATAGAATTCATAGTCTGCTCTTTTATAGATGATGGCGTGAGTTTTATTATTTTAGGAAAAAACACTTTTTGAAAGTTATGCTTTAAAATATTAAGATGAATTAATTGTTTGTGCCCGAACATACAAACTATGAATATGAATACATAGTTTTGTCCATAGAAAACTCAAATCTTTCAAGAAAGGCGACATTGGATACAATATTGGATTGAATCACCGATGCAATAGATTACAACTATTTATTTATATTCGTATTACGTATGTACGGGCGCAAACAATAATTAATTCAACTTAATGTTTTGAAGCATAACTTGCAAAAAAGGTATTTTCCTAAAATAATTAAACTCGCGCCATCTATGAAAGAACAGATTAAGAATTATTTTAAACGTCAAGTCAAAGAAAAAAACGTGAATTTCCGAATGAAATTGTTAAAAAGTGTTCAAAGAATTCAATAGATGGCAGTAAAAAAATAAGAAAAGTATTTTTATTTTAATAATTTTTATGATGAAACAAGACAATTTATTATTATTAGAATTTGTAAAATAATGTGTAATAATGTTTGGCCAATATTCTAGTAGTCAATCTGACTGAATATTTTTTAATGAACAGGTAACCAAAACACTAGCAAATCACTGAACGTGTGGTAACACAGATACCCTAGTACGGCGTGTATGTGCTTTTCATATTATAGAAATTTGATCCATGCTAAGTACCTAGTTCCTTGGTACCTATATGTGTAAGCATGTTGAGAGTGAGTGTGTGTGTGTGTAAAGGCGTGACTCCTGCGACCCCCGCCATGAAAATGAACTTTTGCTCGAACATTACTATAAACTTTGTCAATGGGGGCGTGGCTTTGAGCAATTCTTGTTGTGTTCAAGCTTTCCATGGGCGATGGAAAATATTGACCTCCCGGGTAAAGCGAGAGGCAGGCGGGGGGGATTGATTCATTTTTTTTTACAGCAGCCGCGCGAAGCGATCAGCAACGGAAAATAAATCGAAGGAGTTTTTGGGGTTATGTCAACTGCGCGAGACTAATAATTACGAGTTTAAATTTTAAATAAATACTGACGTAATGGATGATTATTTCTATCGTGAACACACTTGTAAATAAAGTCTATTAATTTATATGTAGAGTGCCCATAAACCTATGTAACAATTTATGATAAAATTGTTGTTTTTAAATTCTTAAATGGTACATTTATTTTATTTACGAATGTTAGGTTATTTACGAATGCTAGTAGCCAAAAATATTAATGTAATTCCAATTCGTCTTTCTGATGAAATTTTTCTTGCACATGTAGTATAATTTAATTAAATCCAGTTCTTCAAAATCGGTTTCAGAGACACGGAAGGAATTGACCAATTCAAATCGGTATTATATTCTTGGTGACCGGACAACTCGGAATGAAACCAACTCAGAACCATCTCAGATAAGTCATTTAAAGTAATTAAAAAAAATTATAAAAAAAATTTGGTTAAATAGGTTATGTTAGGGTTATCGGCTAATTTAAAATAATTTTTTTCATAGCTTTTAATGACTTTTAAAGAAGGTGTTGAGCTGAATTTATTCTCAGTTGGCATAGAACCTATATTCTTAATTCCCGATAAATAAATACCTAATAAAATTTCGAGGTAGGTAGTAGGGTCCAACTTGAAATATGCGTTTTCTCTTTTGACCCTACATCTACAATCTTATCGCTAAAATCGTGAGAATCTCTTACGCATCGGAACTCGACATTTTTTTGACTTCTACGTAATTATTTACGCGGACGAAATTCTTTAATGGCAAATTAAGGTAGTGCAATAATCGACATTAGTCGGAAATCTTTCCTGATAAATAAATATCTTCTAAAATATCTATGAAATCTGTGTTTTCTCCCTGATGTAGCATCTCTTCTTCATCAGAACTCATTTTAACATTTATGTAAACGCCAAACGTCAAGTGTTCAGTGCGTACGCGTGGATACGTCCTTACCACAGACATCTAGCCAAATTGTGTGTGACCGCGCCCACTTCGGCCCGATCTTTCAACCATGTTTCAACAAGTGGAGGAGACGGAAAACAAAAAATGTTTATAGTAATATTCAAGCAAATGTTCAAGCAGACATTCAAGTTCACGGTCGGAGGAGATCCGGCTTAGTATAAACAAGCAAGCAACGCTTCACATAACAACAAAACTGCAGCAGTAGCCCGAACCGGTGGGAAGTCCCACAATTATTAGCACAGCTCAGGGGGGAATTTAATTAATAAAATAACACATTATATTTCAAAATGTTCTTTTTTAAAATTTAAAATTTTTTTAAATTTCAGGGTTCCATCGAAAACTTTCTATTTATGCCTAAACACTGAGTGCACCCAGAAGTTCACAGAGCCGTACTTTTATTATTATTTGATGCACCTTGTTTTTCATTATTTGTGTTTTTTTTCACAAAAATTATTATTTTTCAGATATATTTAACTGCTATATTATTAGGGAGAAAATAAAACTTCCACCATGTAAGAATTTAGTTTTAACAATATAGGCGGTCAGCTTGCCTTTTCTGGTATTTATACAGGAAGGTTTTGATATTAAGGCGGCGCTATTCGGCTGAAAAAGAAGAAGATGGAGAGATGTGTAATTACGAATGTTGGACAGAGCGCGTTAATATTTTAAGTGATGAAATCGCAGCGAAAATGGCGAAAAAGCTTAATAAAACATGACTCGTTTAAAATAGAGCAAAAATCTCGTGGATCGTATCTTAAGTATCATTTAAAGAAACATTGTGAATTTTTTCACAAATATAACTTGTAAAATAATAGACATAGACTTGTTTTAAATAATTTTCGGAGCATACTTTGCGATTTTTTTCTTTCGAGGTAATTTCATATAATTTACGTTTCGGCGTGGAACGTATCTAGATATCTTCAAAAATAACATATTTTTTAAGAGCTTTTTTTTTTTTTTACAGTTAATACCGCACAAGAGTCCCAACTGCTCCATTTGGAGCCAGTGGGACTATGGCATCCCCAATTGGGGTATGTTGTGAGACTGAAGGTAGTAGGGAGGGGAAGGAGATAGGGAAGAGGAAGGTGGGCAAGTACCTGGCTATTCAGATCTGGTCACTAAACACGGCTAAAGCCATTTCAAGCAACGTTTCAATTCTGAATGGTGGTCTTACACCAGGGCGATACTGATAGTATCTTCCACTCTGGAACGTGCCGCAAATAAACTATATGTATTATTTTAAATGAATAAATTGTGAAATAACACAAATTAATCAAATAAAATTTATTTGCGCACGCCGGGTTCGAACCCGCGACCTTCGGATTGTGAGTCGAGAGTCTTGCCTCGGGACCACGGAGGCCGTCCCTTAAAAACTTCAAATGTGGAGATATGTAAGAAATCGGTCGAAATTCGAATAGTGGATCCTTAACCCGGACCAAGGGCGTAGCTACAACATTCACGTAGGGGAGGGTTCGACAGTAAGCGGGGGGGGAGTGTCGATCCTGCAGGAGGAAAGGGAGAATGGGGGGAAAGGTTGAAAAAATTATTAGAAAGTTTTTTGGAATCTCTACTTACAACAAATTAATATTAAAATCACATTAATTACAGAGATGGTTAAAAAAAAACACTACCCCCCCCCCGTTATGTACGCCCTTGCCCCTGGCAATTATTATATGCCTGGATCACACGTACCGAGTAGATGGGCGAGACAGTGCTCTCGGCCGAGGACCGATACGTGTAAACGGTGACCGGACAAATCGGAATGAAACCAACTCGGAACCATCTCAGATAAGCCATTTAGAGTGATAAAAAATTGTTTAAATAGGTTACGTTAGGTTAGGGTTATCGGCTGATTTAAAATTATTTTTTTCATAGCTTTTAATGACTTTTCAAAGAGTTGTTGAGTTGAATTTATTCTCCGTTGGCGTGGAAGAAGAGTAACGCCAGCTGCTGGAAGGAAGATGCACAACGCAATCATGGGCATGTCGGTATTGCCACGCAAAAACTTGCAGATTTGTTTCGATTTTATTTAGAGTCGGTTTAAAGTAAACCCAGGAACCATTTATTGGATAACCAACACCTCTGCCATTGGTCGTCCCAAGTGGTTTGCTACGTTTAGTTACTTAGCAGGGGTGTCCGGGTGTGTTCAGGCCTTGGTGCCACCAGCTGCATGGCAGGCTGGATCGTGAAGGTGGATCAGCTGGATCAGTTACCTCTCCAGCTGGTCTCTCTTGACCCTTCGTCTAAAACCGCAGCGGGAGAGATGGATACATACGCCCGTCACTCCTGGACACAATGACCCCTAGATTACTACCCACCCCTCCTACCTATTCTCCCCAGAATTTCCTCTCCTTCCTTTTATTAAAAAAATTAAAAATACTCTCCACAGAGCATCCTCAAAAATGATATGAAATGGAATTAACGTAAAAAAGGGACCTACGTGGTGTACTATTTTAATTACAAACTGGGAAGGTACTTTAATATTCCAAATAAAGATTGGTTTGTATATTCGTCGCAAGAAAGCAATACTGCTGTAACAGCCAAAAACCAAATTGTTCAATTATTGTTGATTTTGAGGTGTGTACATCAGTTAAAAAAAGCGTGTAATTCACACCAGGTAGAAATGAAACTAGAAAGTCGCTAGATGTCGCTTTCTTTTCTTTTGCCCGTTTATTTTAAAGTGTTTTGAAGATTGGATATTTATTTAAAAAAAAAAAAGTTCATTTTTTTGGATTTCGTAGGATTCGAACTCCGTTCGCTCGATGTCTGTCTCTCGCCACTTGGATTTGTCCGGTGCCTTAGCCGTTGCGCTAATAACCCGTTCGCATTGGTAGAGTATTTTAGTCGAGTGGAGAGTATAGTAGTAACTAAACGCGTCCGAACACCATAATTTTAGTAGAGTGGGTTAGTCAGCTCTTTAGTCGATTCAATCCCTTTCGTTCTAATTTTTCGGCGAGTAGCGCTCCCCCCCTCGCGTCCCTGCGCACTAACATGCGCAAACCCGCCGTTTTAGCAGAGTTCATTTGTAGACGCGCGGAAATGTCGTGGCATTGGAGCGAAGACGCAACTCTAAAATTATTTATTAATGCTGCTATTAATCTCTTTTCGTGTCTATAGTTTATTTACATTCATTTTACTAATTTATTCTTCCACCTTTTCTAAAATTTCACCTCTTCTAAGCATTACTATATTTTTAATTAGCGTATTTATTTTGCTTTATAGCAGCAGCCCGTCAACCGCCGTCATCTTGCAACGAGCGACGGGGACAAATGTACTCTACTTGAAAGTAATGCGAACGATTTTCGGCGAGTCAAGAGGCGAATTACTCGCCACTTGACTAAACTACTGGCTTAGTCTGAACAAGCCTTAAGGGAGGGTCGAGCCGAGGTGCGAATTTAGCTCATTATATTCCGCGACGACCCGTCATATAATAAATTTTAGTGACGTTTTTCCGTTCCATCCGAAATTCTAATCACTAACGACGCTAAAGAAGTTTCTTCAAAAGAAGAAGACTTCAAAAACGTATTACTGACAAAACGACTAGTTTTTCCAACGTCGAACAGTTCTTATTTATCGTTGTAGTCACAGGACCCAGATAGATCGACGCAGAAAAAAGAACTATGTATTTCCTTCTTGTGTCTTCCTTCACATTAATAATAATAATACAAGTCTGTTTCATCCATCTGGACAATTCATCATATCAGCAGTCGGCAGTAGTTGGCGACACGAAATGAGACACTCAATGAGTCAATGGCTTGGTCTGATGACTTCAGTCGTTCAGTGTTCAGTCCCGTCAATGAAATAAAAGTGATGAATGGGAAAGGAATTCATTGGGATGTCGGTTGTTTAACAATCCATTCACATTATATTATCACGGAAGAGGATTAAGTTGTCAAATGTTTAATGGAATACACGCCAAACTTTAATGCCGGCCTGATGTTGATTTACAAATAGTCGTAACAGGCGAGTTTAAGGTAAAAGGTGTCAGTACTGCGTCAGAATGGATCGTACAATGTTTAGGGGGTTACATACAGTTTGAATTTTCAAGAAATCGATTTTTTAAAATTCATTTTCGTAATGTAAATATATTCAAGTACACGAACAGAAAATTTCAAGTCAATCCGGCGATTATTTTACAAACTTATGAGCGATACTAACCGCAGCAAATCTCAAGTCCACTGGACAGAGTTCAGTGACTAGGTTATCAATCTTCCCTTTTTAATTCATCTAAGGGAACATCTCAAAATAATATATTTACTTATTTATTAAAATAATGTATTTACTCATTTCTTTGAAATATCGGTTTTCATCAGAAATGTTAAGGTGTTCATTATTATAAGGTGCAGCATATAGAAGTTAAAATATGGTAATCTAAATATAAACCTACAAATATGTTTTTTCTGGTGACCCGACAATTGATCCAGTGACAATTGGCCCGCCGACAGTTGATCCTCCTGACAGTTGAGGTCGACAGTCGAGGATTATACGGCCGTACAACCAAAGTCTATATATACGTACAACCAAAGTCTAGATAAACTTACATCTGCAGACGTCTTGAGTGAAAATCCACTATACAAATATTTTTACTCACAATAATTCCGACTCCCCAAAGGAGCACGCGGAGACGCTATACGCCCGAATAATAAAATACAACATACTTATACACGTGCAGTCGGCTTAGCTAAAAACCGCTAAAGGTTCCTTTTTGCATAAAATATAACTTATTTTATCTGAATACCACACAATGTATTGTGCTACTCCTAACGCTGCACCAAACCGCCAGGAGCCAGTGAGACTAAGGCATTCCCAATTTTAGTATGTTGTGGGGCTGAAGGGAGGGGAAGCAGTCGTGGAAAGTGTACTTAGCTACTCAAATGTAGTCACCAAATACGACTAAAGCCGTTTCAAGTACATATTATACTCAGGGGGTATTTCACCATCCTCCTCATAGATTATTCATACGGTAACGAACATTTTAGATTAATTATACAGGATTTATTTATTTCAAAAGTCGGAGTTTGCTATTCGGCACTTGAACACATGAATAATGGCTACATATAGGATATGTTAGCCGAGTTTTTTACCAGTTGCAAGTATTTGTTTGTTTATTTATTAATATTCGTTATGTGTATGGATAAGCTACAGGGAGGATGGTGAAATACCCCCTCGTTACAAGAATTTGCACACTAGCGTGAAGGGCCGTCGTTCTATGAATTAGGTCTTTATAGAAAATGCTTCAAAAGCAAAAATGTTTTAATAATAACTGCCATCATCATCTGTAATTAATACGTGAATCAAAAACTCTGTACCCCTTTTTACGAAAATTGCGCGGACGGAGGAGTATGAAATTTCGCACACTTATAATTTATATAGAGAAGGAGTGCAGAATGCTAATATTTTTTTTTAATTATGCATAAAAAATAAATAAAAAACATTACAATTATGGTCGAATTTCGATCATTGGGCGACCACTAGTTATTTTAATTGTACATGTGCAAACGACATAATAAAATATAAATTACAGTCGTAATACGCTCCTGGAAGTTCAAAGCAAGTTCATTGTGTTCGGTATTAAATTACGAAGGTAGAAAGTAAAAAAAGAAACCATAACACATTTAATTCCCGTAAAGTTGTATCGACCGAGCGGGGTGGCGAGGATTATGACTCATTGTTCATCTTCCCCAAGGGTCAGAATCGCGCGCACTGCTCGGAGTCGAGGTCACAAGGCCTGCCGAGAACACAAGAATATGACCTGGGGTAATAACTTACAGTTTGCTACAGGTCCAACTGACCGCAGCCATTGTCGTTGGATTGTTATTTTTTAAAGAACTTCGTAAAACAATGCCGCTTTGTTACATCAACGAGTTGACAAAAACTTGTAATTAGGTTGGCTTAGGTCCCTAACTAATACTTCAACATCATGCAAGTACTTTCGTGAAATTTAATACGACACAATTTTATCTTCCCATTCTGCCATTTTAGGTTTATTCAGAAAAAGATATGGGTATGTCCGAAACTAGTTTGTTTTAGCTTTACTCGAATTTTGTTGTGTATACAAAGATAGATACAATTATTATTATTTTTTTTATTTAAGTATTATTTTTTTAAATAATTAACAGAATATAATGGCTTAACAAAATAGTTAAAAAACAAATTTTTACACCAATGAAGAGAACTAGTTCTTGAGATTGGTGTAGGAGTTAAAAATAATATAATAGAGGGTAAAGCAATATTTCTGTACTAGGATAAAGTAACATTGAAAATTTTAAATGCTATTGATGATTTTTTGTTGATGATGGGTGTTCAGTTAAAAAAAATAATTTGACTTTTTTGAATACCTTTTTTATTTTTATTTTTTTTTATTTTAGTGACGTACATAATGGTGAATTTAAGTAAGATATTGTGTTTCTTAGTTCTCCTCACCAGGGGCCCCTATGCCGAGGTGGACTAAAGTTATTTAAATGTAGTTTATTTGTGTTCTATGTCGTTTTTAGTGTCTTCATTAGGATTTTTTCATTGACCTCTTTCAGCCATATTTTTGTTCTTGATTTGTACTCATTACAATTTTTTATTAGTTTTATGTTTTGGGGAAGGATGTTACAGAGTTTTATTGCAAAGTATGTGTGGTTTCTTTGTCCGAATGTGGTTTTATAACTTGGAATATTTTTTATGTCATTTTTATTCGATCTAGTGTTATGCATACACGGTCTAGTATAGTATTCAGTATTTTTGACTAGCTTCAATAATATATTTTTGGCATATATTTGTTGTACATTTGGTAGGTACGTCAAAGTTATTGAAGATTTCAATTGAAGGCATTCTAATGGGTACTTTCAGTATGGTCTTTATGATTCCTTTTTGAATTGTATTCAGGTTATGTATGTACTTATGTGTAGCAGATCCCCATCCTATGATTCCATATTCAATTCGAGAATGACATAACGCGTAGTAGACCTTTTTCATATCCTTTTTATTTACCATGTTTCTTAGATTTATAAAGAAATATATAAGGCTTTGAATTTTTCCGTAATACCTTTGATGTGTGGGTCCCATCTAAAATTTTCATCAATTATTACTCCGAGATATTTTATGTTTTGTGTTTTTTCTATAACTGGGCAGTGACATTGAACATTATTTCTATGGCATTCGTGTAATTTTAGTTCTAGTGATTTTACTGGTTGGGTCTTTGCGTTCATTGAAAATGTTATATATTTAGTTTTGCTTATATTGAGGGTAAGCGAATTGATTTTAAGCCAGTTTTGAAGTGCACTAAGCCCCTGTTCAGCCACATTAAATGTGTCCGTCCAATTTTCTTCCTGAAGTAATAATACAGCATCATCAGCAAAACAAATTATGTTTCCTTTAATGGCAAGGTTACATAAATCGTTTATATAGATAAAATTGGTCCCAGTACACTTCCTTGAGGGACGCCATAGTTTAAAGGTAATAGTGCTCTTTCATTTGCCAATCTGTATTTCTTGTTCTCGCCCTGTTGTATATGAATTCAATTTCTTTTTGTTCAACTTTCATATCTATTTTTTTTAGCTTAGATACTAATATTTATGGTCTATTTTGTCAAATGCTTTCCGGAGATCTTTGAATAATGCAAAAAAAAAATTCCCTGGTCTATGTTTTTTATGGCTATGCTTGTTGGATTTATAAATAAAATAAAACTGCAAGTTTTTCTTGACTGCATCGATTTAAATCGATTTCGTAACTAATGTTTGATTTTTAATTCTTTGTAGCCTTTTGTGATGTGATTGTCACTTCGTGTTACACGGGACAGAAAGACACTTATATTAGAAATTATAGAAATATTTTTTTGTATATATGATTATGAACAGATACACTCGGTTCTAAGAATTTGAATATCGAGAGGTAATTGAATCGAATAACGTGACTTATCTGACAAAGCAAATGAGGACTAGCTCCATGGGAATAACAGCGTAATAAGTAATAACTGTTTCATAATTTATGAATTAACAATGTCATCTTGCGGCCATTAAAGCATCGCATGTGAATACGTACATCTAAGGGCTAATCATTTTCCGAAAATTTGAAGACATCAAATAATCATTGGTCATATCCTTTAAATAGATGTGAGCTGAAAAGCTTTTTAATGGCTAGTTCATTGTAGATTATACTACTTGAATTCAAGAACGTATTATTTTTCTGCATCATTGTGCTAATTCGGATCTTCTGTCTTTCACTTTTTTCGCAGTTTATGTCAGAAGTCCCAATTTTTTCACAGTCAACAACATTTTAAAATTAATTTGCGACAAAGCACAATGCATACATTTAATTGCTTGTTAATAAACTTAGGTATTTAACTTATATTTTTAAACGTTTAAAATACATAGTTGACATTAAAAGAATAAAATTGGTATATCATTCATTGGTGCAATAATCATTTTGACGGCCTCCGTGGTCCCGAGGCAAGACTCTCGACTCACAATCCGAAGGTCGCGGGTTCGAACCCGGCGTGCGCAAATAAATTTTATTTGATTAATTTGTGTTATTTCACAATTTATTCATTTAAAATAATATATAGTATATTTGCTGCACGTTCCAGAGTGGAAGATACTATCAGTATCGCCCTGGTGTAAGACCACCATTCAGAGTTGAAACGTTGCTTAAAATGGTTTTAGCCGTGTTTAGTGACCAGATCTGAATAGCCAGGTACTTCCCAACCTTCCTCTTCCCTATCTCCTTCCCCTCCCCACTACCTTCAACCTCACAACATACTCCGATTGGGGATGCCATAGTCTCACTGGCTCCAGACGGGAGCAGTTGGGACTCTTGTGCGGTATTAACTGTAAAAAAAAAAAAAAAAATCATCAGTATCTTATGGAATAATTGGATGGGGGGTGTGTATAATACACACATTAAGCCACTAGAAATAACTCAAAAATTAATACTAAAAATAATGTTGCATAAAGATATAAACTACCTCTTCGTGCAATTGTTTCATGAGGCTGAATTGTTAGATATAAGAAAAATTTACTGTAAACAAAATTTAAAATATATATTTACACGAAATGTTATTTTTACAAAAAATGAAAAGCGTTTTAGTAATAGGTTAAATAATGTATTTGAAGTTCCACGGTGTAACACTAGGCTTGCGCAAAAACATGCATATTTTATTAAACCAAAAATATATAATGCTTTCTATAAGGCTACATAAATTGATTGTAAAAATATATCCACCTACAGCAAGTATAAAAATGTATTAAAGTCTAGGATAAATACCATCGACACAAACATTTACTTGCTGTAACATCTGACCTGCTGTAACTTAACAAAATTTTTATTAATCTTTATGAACATGTCGTTTGAATATGTATTTCAGTAAACACTGAACCTATTTTTTATGCATTTAATTTAATTTTTTTTTTAAACTTCTACAAGATATTTATTGTGTGTTTATGAGTAATAATTATCTGTCTTAAAAACACTCAAGTATACCCACGAACTGGCGATGCCTATGTGGGATTTTTTTGGTTAATCTGCTAATCTTTTTATGTTATTCTCTACTTTTTTAAAACTGTTAATATAAAAAGTTTGCATTACAAAATTTTACCAACTGTACGAAAAAATTTGTTAATAAATAAAAAAATAAAAAAATTCACTGGCCATTAGACAGAACACCAATTAGGTATGATTTTAGGTTTTCACGGCCAAAAGTATTTTTGTAATATATTTTTGGGGTATTATGCCGTGTTGCGCTACCTCCTTATTCTTTAGCCAACGTTTCGGACAGCGTTACAGTGTCCATCATCAGCGTTACAGTGTCCGTTGGCTAAAGAAGAAGGAGGTAGCGCAACACGGCATAATACCCCAAAAATATATTACAAAAAAAAGAACGCCAATTATTTGAAATTTAAACCAGTCATGGATCATCAGCCGAAACAGATCAAATATCAACGATTTTATTATTTTTTTTGTATTTCTTGGGCACTATGTAACAATTTCTAGAAATTTTATCGAGTTTTATTTCACATGTACGTTTGTTACTTAATTTTTATTTACATGCTAACGGTTTTGACACATCAGTATTTATAAAAAAAACATGCCCCACGATCAATGCCTTTCAAAAGAAGAAATTTGTCTTTCGAATTATTAATTAATAAAATAAATTTGGTACCTACTTTATCGCTTGTCTGATATGACTTAATGCGTATCAGTTTCAATATTGAAAAATAAAAGTTTTCCACCTTAACCTAATTATTTTCTGAAAATGCATATACATTAATAAGGTTCAAGTTTCATTTCTTTCTTTTGGTCTTCATTTGAAAAATATTAGAATCAATGAGATGAAACATGAACGAGCGCTAAAATTAGCCTGGCTAGAAATGTCTCATTTGACGGCATGATTAGTCAGAAGTATAACATTAATTTATGGACAACACGTTACTTAGATCTTGACACGAGTGACGCCATGAAACGCTTCTAAAATATGGTCGTAATTCATCCTTTTTTTAATCACAGATATTTATATATTGCGTAAAATAACTTTTTCTCAAACGTGGAATTCCAAGTAAAAAATCTCTTTTCCGAACTAGCCCCATAATTTTCAATTTCAAAGAAAAATAATGATTAGTATCAGCATCAATAGAAAACATTTGTTGTGATTCACAAAGACGTACAGACTCACAGATTTTTTATGGGCTTGAAATTATTCAGGCGAAATTATATTACATTTTTTTATCTCCACACAGGCGGCCATGAGGTAAATAATTTACCCCAGTCTACATCATCTATGGGGTTGCTGTGTGGAGGGTCTTTTTGAGGAGTGAACATGGTACTTGAACAGACCCATGTTGTAAAAGGGAGGAAACACACCGGAAAATCGGTCCACAATCGAGCTGATGAACTCAACAACGGTCGTAGAAACGACCTGCTATTATCCGACAAATGTCAAGCGTATACAAATGTTGGGCGTGATTCCGACTATGCACCGGTGCCGAAGGCAGCAATGACGCTAGTTTCTGGAAATACCGGTAAAACAAGGACAACATTCCCAGCCGACGCCTGTGCTCTAAAGATCGCAATCCGTTCGTTAAGATGGGGGAATCCATCAAACCGATCGTCCGTTTCTGCAAGTCAAGTCTTTTGTTTTAAGAATTTTGGGGCTCCAGACCAGATGCGGCTGCCAAATTCAACAGTGGGGCGCACTTGCGATTTGTACAGGATCCGCAGTTGTATACTATAAAAGTATTTGAGGACCCTTTACAGTACGCCCAGCTAAATGTCCCCAAAAATTCATTCTTACAGTTTTATACAATATCAATTATACTCTAAAATACTAATAAAGTCTTGATCAGTATTCTCTATGAAGTGTCATACACCTTTACAGTACCTACTTACTCTATATTTTAAGTAAAAAGTTGAAAATTTTTTCCGAAACAGGGAATAAATTCATTACTGGAAAAAAAACATTTTTTCTTTTGGCTATTCAACCATCACATCATACCAAACATAGGTTTTGTTTATAAGACAAAATAGTGAGATTTCGATGATTAAAAAAAATAAATTTTAATGGTGTAATTGTGGGTGGAAGGAAATCTAAAACGCCATGCAAATTCTTGTAGGAACGATTTCACAATACGACGTTAGTACCGCTTCTAAAGAACGAACATTGTTGGGAAGGTAGGTTTCTGAAGCCTACGGGTATTAGGTAACCTACCTTTGGGTAATAACTGTCGATTGTCAGACGTATTGTATTGTACTATAACCATTCGCCATAACTTCACGAGCCACCGTTTGTTCGGCGCCACCCACCGATGATTCGCCATAATTAAATGTTCACTTATTGTTTAAGGTTAGGCAATGGACACAGCCCATCCTGGACATGTGTCTGACGGTATCATCGTCAATTCCCACTACCTACCAGTTGTGAGTGGTGACTAAGTACATAAATATCTGAATAGGTCAAGGTAACCATAAAACGCACACGCACACAACAGACCGGGAGCCAACAATACATAACCCTACACTGCATACTTTAAAATAAAAATAATAAAATAATTTGAACTTCGCATAAGAGCTTAAGGGTCTACTATTCGTGAACACAGCGCTGAAAAAGAAGAAGATGGAGAGATATGTAATTACGAGTGTTGGACAGAGCGCGCTAATATGGTTAGTCGTAGAATAGCAGCGAAAATTGCGAAAAAGCTTAATAAAACATGACTCGTTTAAAATAGAGCAAAAATCTCGTGGAACATATCTTAAGTATCGTTCAAAGAAACATTGAGAATTTTTTCACAAATATAACTTGTAAAATAAAAGAAATAGACTTGTTTAAAATAATTTTCGGAGCATACTTTGCGATTTTTTTCTATCGAGGGAATTTCATATAATTTGCGTTTCGGCGTGGAACGTATCTAGATATTATCTTCAAAAATAACATATTTTTTAAGAGCTTAAAAACTTCAAATGTTTAATATATATCTCCCATATGTAAGAAATCAGTCGAAATACGAATAGTAGACCCTTAAGAGGAACAGCTCAGCCTTTTTCATACAAAAACTTAATTTTGGATTAAAGGCCAAAATTTCCAACCAAATTGAATAATTATTAATTTCAACAAAATATATAGCAACTGTCTAGTACGTATAACGTACTACTTTACTTATTTATGATTAAAATTATGTAATATAAAATATATTTAAAAATTCAATTTTGCATGATTTTAGTGGCAACTTTGGCATTTTATTGTCAGTTAATTATAATTACAAAAAAAAACTTACCCTATCTACTGTGTAAAATATCTTTAAAAATAAATAAATCCTTAAAAAGCTTTTTCTTGTGTAGAAATTTTAATTTATATACGAAAAATTTGTATTCCTACGTAAATCGGTCATGTTTAATTTTAATTTATATACGACAAATTTGTATTCCTACGTAAATCGGTCATGTTTAATTTTAATTTATATACGACAAATTTGTATTCCTACGTAAATCGGTCATGTTTAATTTTAATTTACGCCCACAAATTGCCTTTTTTAAGTTTAAGTTGTATATTTCATTTTGTTTCTATAATAAATAGAAGAAAATTATTTTTTTACAATCAGAAAAAAATGCCGAAATTGCCTCTAAAATCATGAAATAGATTTCTTTAATAACCTAAATTTTATAATTTAAAACATAAATTAATAAAGTAGTACATACCTGTATTAGACATTTACTATACCTTTTGATTAAAAAAAATAATTTGCTGGGTATTTTGGCCTCAAATCCAAAATTAAGTTATGTATGAAAAAGGTTGCGGGAAAAAGTGAAAAACAAGAGTCAGTGGGAATATGGCATTTTCAACATTATTATTTTTTTACAACAGCTCCACACAGGAGGCCCTGAAGAAAATATTTTCCCTCAGGGGCTACGTCATCTTTGGGGACGTTGTGTAGAGGGTCTTTTAAAGGAAATGAATGAGAGGATGTTTTGGGAAGGAAAAGGGTATGAGGTGTGGGTAGGAATCCTGGGGTCAGTTGGTCCAGCATTGACAAACATATGAATCCTTCCCTCCCACTGCGATGCAAGGCGATGGATCGAGAGAATCCTGCAGGGGAGGCCCAATGGTTTCCCTCAACCGGTTCCTCCAGATCCGGCCTGCCACGCAGTAAGTTGGCGGACGCGTCCACCGCCGAGACCTAGACAAACCTCACCCCATGAACCCGGGCACTCCTGCTAAGTCACCAAACGTAGCGAACCATTTAAGGAGATCTATAGAAGAGGTGTTACTCAATAAATGGTACCCAGGACCCACCTACCAATTGAAGAAGAATATTTTTGGTATGTTGGGAGGATAATGGGAATGGCCAAGATGAAGGTGGGAAAGTATCTGTGCCATTCAGAACTGGTCACCAAACGGGGCTAATACCATTTAAAGCAGCGCAAGGTTTCGATTCTTAATGTTGTGTGTGACCAGGGCAATTCTGAGAGTATTTACCACAGATAACCGCACGTCATCGGATATACAGAGGAAAAATAAATAAGCAAAAAAAAACCGGTCTGTAAGTGCGCAAACCTGGATGGCTTCGTACAGTTTGGGAAATTGTGAACCAATTTATTGGCTAAATTACATCATAAGATACACGTACGTGTATTGCCATATTGTTTCGGAATGGACAGGTTGTGCTGCAACAGGGGTCGATAAGTATAACAGTAGAAAAAACTGGTCTGCCGAACATCATCCGATGAATTTTGTGTCATTGAGTAAATTAATGAAAACAACGAATTTCTGTACCCTAAACTAGATCACCACTAGGTCAGCCGACAAATTCCTGCCTGGTAATCTTTTGTGAACGATTTTTTAAAATATTTTTTTATTTATTAATTTTAAATTTTTTTCAGCCCAGCCGTTCCCCTTAAGGGGGTATTCTAGGCAAGAAAAAAAAAATCTTCATATTTCAGGATTTTTCAAAATTCGAATTATTTTAAAAGTTGGAGCCATTTTAGTTCGGCCGGTTTAGATTGAACCTAACTAAAATCTAAATAGAGCAAAACTTTAAACGTGTTTCTCAAAACTACTTTTTTCGAGACGGTTGACACGATATCTCAAGTTCTACAGAACCAATTTACTTGAAATTTAGTGGGAGCTTTCTCTATACCTTACTCTATCGCGCTTACTGAAACTATAACAAAATTTAAATTTTTACTATTTTTGAAAAAATTGGAAAGTCAAAAAAAACTGGTAAAAAAATTTTTTTTTTTTAATTTCAGACAGCCGCCATTTTGCGATTTTTTTTTTACTTTCCTTTGTTCAGGCCATAGCCGGATTTGTTTGGATTAAGAATTAATTTAGTTTTTTTTTTTAGATTACTTGGAGGGTTGAAATCGTTTCAGTGCCTTTTTTTGAGACCCCCCACTTCAACACTCGGTAACTTTCTGAATTTTGAATTTTTTCGTTTGTTTTTTTTTTGTTCACGTATTCTTTAATGTTTAATCAATATTCAGTAAAATAACGGCTTGTAAACATATTATTGTTTTTTTTATTGCACTTGAAAAAATAACTACAATTCATGCTTCCAGACTAGAATACCCCCTTAACCCTTACAGCGCCCTTGAGGTGATTTTTCACAAAAACGGCGCTCTACAAATTATCCAACTATTATTATTATTATTAAGGAGTTAAATAATTAGTTTACTAATCGTCCATTCTCGCTATTTGAAGGAAGTCCGATGATGTAGGTTTACGTGTTGTGGGCTCCTGACTCACTATGTACATTCACAAAGCCGTACGCACTTTTATGGGAGAGTTATCACTCTATTATTATTATTTTATCAAATGTCGGGACGCCTGGGAATTGGGAACAGTCTCTGTTGAGTTCATCACTAAAATGTTCAATTGAACGGCCCAGAGTCTTTGATAGACAAGATAATTATTGCCATTATAGTTTCATTCAAGTGAAGGGTTGACATCTCACGTGGGAAGACGGTCTTCCCGTCAAATTTATCTCAGCCTCATTGACTTTACTGGCTTGATTAATTAATTGGCAATTTTAATCGAACCATTATATTATTTAAAAATTCGTTTATCCAGTACATTTTTATTATATTATAGAGATAGAGTAATAATTCTGATAATTAAGCCGCCGCTATCCGAATTTCTACCGATTTCTTGCACATCTCCCTTGAACATTTGAAGTTTTTAAGCTCTTAAATATATGTTATTTTTGAAGATAATATCTATACAACCCCCATACCGAAACGCAAATTATATGAAATTCCCTCGATAGAAAAAAATCGCAAAGTATGCTCCGAAAATTTTTATTTTCAAGCCTGTCTCTATTGTTTAACAAGTTTTATGTATGAAAAAAATGCCCAGTGTTTCTTTGAACGTTGTTTTAGACAACCCCCGCGAGATTTTTGCTCTATTCTAAACGAGTGGTGTTTTGTTAAACATTTTCACAATTTTCGCTTCACTTTTATCGTTTGAAATATTAGCGCGCACTCTCCAACATTAGTACTTACATATCTCTCCATCTTCTTCTTTTCGTGCTCGGGTACGGGGCCTTAAGATGTACTTAATAAAACAACGTTGCTGAATTGTGAAAAATAAATGTTTCCCTCAATGATGTTACCTTCATCTGAATAAGAGGCTATTAATTTTAAGCTTAAAAATTCAAATCGGAATGCCATGCCTCACAAGTTAAATATCTGGGACATATCCTAAACGAAGACATGAAGAATATAGAATATATGGAAAGACAAAGAAGAGCAATTAACATACGGGTCGAAATGTTCCCAAGGTGGTTCTACCATTGTAGCGACGATGTCGGAAAATAACTCTTCAAGACTGCCCTGTACACATCTGAACTGTGGACGCAATACCCAGTAGCGGACAAACCGAGGGTATGCTACAATAATGCATACAGGCATCTTATGCAACTACCGACGTTCTGCAGTGCTTCCACGATGTTCACCGAAGGGAAGGTGCATTCATTCCCAGCCTTACTTCGCCACCGACTAGCCAGCTTCTGGAGCAGGACACGGAAATCAACCAACATCATTGTCGTGGCTGCATCCGAGTGGCTCGGTTCCCCACTAAATGAGCGATGGATGCAGATGATGAGGCGACCTCCCTGATGGACGATCCTATTTTTTTTTCTCTATTTAATTTTCGGTTAATTTAATTTTAATTTTGGGCTTATATTTTATTATTAATGAAACGAATTTTATTTTCATTTTATGTATTAATTACTACCTAATATGTAATCACACTATGTTTCTTTTTTTTTCTTTTAGATTTTTAGTTTACTCTTTTATATTATTATGTATAAAATTTTTAATTTAAAAATTTAAAAGAAAGACAAACATTCCCGCGTTACGAATAACCCAACAATGTTAGAAAATCTCCTACTACCCCCACAGATAGCCGAAAATGTTGCTTGTGTTGTGCTGGAGGACTTAGCCAGCCGAGGAATCGAACACGGGACGCCCGGGTGGGCGTCCCACGCGATGCGATCAAATGCGATGCCCACTCAACCACTGACCGGTCATATTATAGTTGTTTATGTAATATGGCAGACTGGGATTGCACTACCCTCCCAGTCCTTCTGGAATAAAAACTTAAATAAATAAAAAAATAATCCAACTGGCTTCGCTATTCACATATTATAAAATGATTGCTTAAATTCTTTCCTCTAGACCAGTGGTTTTCAACCTGTGGTACGCGTACCAAAAAATTTTTTTTAGAGCTGTGCAAAGAGAGACGTACATATTTGTCACATTAAACTTAAATGATTATTATTAGAATTATTATGCCATGGGGTACTCAGGAAAAACTAAATGGGAACCACTGCTCTAGACTCTAGACGTTTAAGTGACACAGGCTTGGCTTTTATTCTTTTTGGGTGAGGAAATTTCTAGATTTATTTAAGGAAAGCAAAAAGTAGTTTTTCGATTCTGATTTTTCCCGGACATATGGAATTTCCACACGTTTGAAAGTGGAAATAAAAAGAAACGTTTGATATGACTACGTATCTACAATTCGAATGGTTACCGGCTTTTCTTTTGAAGATCCACTAAAATAGTTCAGAATGCAAAGGTTAATTGATATTTATTGCGTATTCAAGAATTTAAACAAATAAATCTGAGAGGATGCATCGAATTTCGGTGGCGCTCGGGCGTAGATTAAAAGACAAAGTTTGACGGCAGGTAATTGAACGCGAAGATCTTTGAGCGGTAAATATTCAAAATGGTGGCATAATCCATTTTGAAAGTGGATGGCGGATGGCGGATGGCGGGAAGGGAAATGATCCGTAAGCGGTGCAGGTCCGCTTCCGGGAAGGCGCGCGCTGCGGCTAAATAATGAACTAATCAACGGACGGGAACGCGCCTTTACTCAAATAATGTGACATCCGTCCTGCCTCCTAAATGCTAAACAAACGTCTTCCATAAGAGATGGCCGCAAAACTAGAAAGTTTAGTTCTTGCATAAGTATGCTTTTTAATTTTTCATTTGATAACACATTATAAATATATGGTTCCATGACAAAACCAAACGCTGACAAAACAGGATAGGGATCGTCTATTAATCACGTGATGTTTTTTGACGTGATAACGTCTTATAAATCGATGAACGCCGGCTGGATGCCCGAAAAAGCATGACTCATTGTCACGTTCCGCCTGACCCGAGCGTGCGAACAAGCGATAGAGAGGCACGATCGGCCTAAGCGATCGGCTTATGACGCATGATAGATGCATCACAAGCCGATCGCTCTTCCACTTCATTGTTATTATATGACGTTATCACGTAAAATTATCGTCCGTAAACCGACTTTGCAGACAACCATTTTTAGCAACTTATTAACCCCCTCCCCCCTGGTGAGGTTTTAGACTACCCCCCCATACCCAAAATTACGTGTATTTTTTTAGTACAAAGTGTATTGAAATTTTCAGAATATTATCTTTAAATAATAATAAGAAAATTAAGCATCGTGATAAAAATGTCCAGACAGACATTAAGGTTGCAGTTTGTTTTTGACTGGAAAACAAATAATAAAGGAAGGTGTAAAAAAATATAAATATATATATATATATATATATTTGTACAAGAATATATTTAATGGACATTGTCCTCGGACCACGGACTAGCGATACTTTCTTCAACACTAACAAGTGGATAAGCATCTTGAATGAAAGTCAGCTGTTGGCACTGTGCTTTGTTGAAGATCAACGTCGGTTTCATCAAGCCACTTGGCGTCATCATTTTCACGCACTACACAGAGGATCGTATTAGGCGTCAAAATCACAGAATTACTGGCGACTGGTGAGCCGAGCAGTTGTCGCAACGCGCGGGGAAATCGTTGCCTGGCAACGGTGAGTCAAGGCCACGCGCCGCTGTTTGGTTTAGAAATCGTACGAAAATATATCAACGAAAAATAAATACACGTTATATCTCATTATTTCCCCCCCACCCCCCTCCTTGTGATATTTCGTGATTTTTTCCGAACCCCTCCCCCCTTTCGAGCCTCGCGTGATTAATGGACGACCCCATAAGGAATAAAAGTGAACGAAATTAATGATTTTGACATTCCATTCTACGTCCATTCGTTCAACATTGGTTCAACATGTCCAAACAATCCCAAATGACTGTCCAAAAACGGGAAAATCTTCCTAGTTGGGCGGTCAAGTACCTACTTATTTTTTTTCTCTTAAAAGAAAAACGAACATTCCCGGGTTACAAATAACCTGACAATATTTGAAAATCTCCTCCCACCACCAAAATAACCGGAAAATGTTGCTTGTGTCGTGATGGAGTCAGCCGAGGAATTGAACATACGACGTCTGGGTGAGACCAAAACGCGATGCCAACTCGGCCATTGACCTTACTAATATATTTTCTGTAAATCGAAGGGTTTTTACAGTTCAAGCACTCCGATAAAAAAAAAAAAACATTTTTTGTGCTGGAAAATCACGAAAAAAACCTCGACCGGTTCCTGGCTGATATACCTACCTTCATATATTATTACGTAGGTAGGCACTATTCAATGAATGAATTAGTATTTGAAAACGTCATCCATCCCACCATGTTTGCCCATATAAACATGCAGAGAGAATAAAACTATCTTGCTATTTATTTATCTATGGGTCCAGGAATAACGAACTGATGAATCCGTCTCCGTTGCGGTGCAAGGTTGCAGTGCAAGATGATGGAACCAGTTGGAGAGGTCAAAGGGTCTCCCCAAACCGGCCTCTCCCAACTCGGCCCGCCACGTAGCTGGTGGGCAGACGCTTCCGCCGCCAAGTCTTGAACACACCGATGAACCCGTGGTAAGTCACCAAATGTAGCGAGCCACTTGAGGTGACCTATGGCAGAGGTGTTGATAATCCAAAAAATGGTTCCCGGGCGGCGGTATCCATACCCTCCCCCCAAATTGACAGTTTTATTTTTGTGAAGAAAAAACTTAGAAGAATGGTTAAAGTATTTTTTTAGTTAATTTACTAAATAAATCACTAACATTAAGAGATTTAAAAAAATTCAATGAGCTGAATTGAATAAAAATAACGTACCTAGGTTAGGTTAGGTTAGATTAGGTTAGGTTAGTACCTACTAAAATGAGCTTTAGTCAATTAATTTTCGCGTAGCAATTAGATTCAACAGTTGCGTGTATCAAACCATGTCTAATTAGTGGGTATCTTTTAATAATATATATGTATCTTTTAATCATATATACACAAGCTAAAATTAAAAGATTTCGTTGTACCACTTTTAATATCATAAAACCGTAAAAGTTTATGTTTGTCTGGTATGTTTAAACAAAAATAGTTTGCCAATCATTTCAGAGACGACGATTCATACTTTTGACTTTAGTGGATTCGATATCTTATATAGTAATTTTATTGGCGTTCAGTTGGATAAATTGGAAATATTAGAAACAAGAAAAAGCGTAAATTCAAATCTAAATATTGTAAACAATAAGAAAATATTTTTTAATGACCCACTATTGAACGTGTTCCTTTTGTAAATTGTAAATTGTAAATTCCCACTCCTACCTTTACATTTCCATTGACACCATTAAGTTTATTTATAATAAGTTTTTAGTAAGCCCTGAAGAAGAGAGCATTGCTCTTGAAACATGCCGGTTTCATAGACATTAAAAGTGGTTAAAACAAAAAAATCTTTAAATTTTGAATTAAATATGGTGCCGCAAAATAAATTTGCTGTATTTGAAGAAGTGATATGTATAAGCATTCTTCATTTATAATTTATCATTAAATAGGTTATAAAATTTGACGTAATTTTACTTACTGTCCATCAATGACCCTTTGCTTATTGTACTTGTCATGAAAATCAGTCAATTCCTGAAGAAGTCCCTCCTTCATCATTTTATCAACACGTTCCGTCAACCTGGCGTCTAGGATATCCTGGAACAAAATAAACAAGAACATTCAGTAATTCAGTTAAAACAATAAAATATACAAGACAATATTAATTGTTTTGTAGCAATATATATGTTTATTTTTTTTACATTTTCATATCCCCAATTGGAATATGTTGTGAGGGTGAAAGTACTGGAGTGGGGATGGAGATGGGGTATAGAAAGATGAGGAAGTTTCTGGCAATTCATATCTGGTCACCAAACACGCCTAAAACCACTTCAAGCAACTTTTCAATTGTGTGTGGTGGCCTTACACCAGGGCGATACTTAGAGTATATTCCATTCTGAATGCCGCAAATATACCTTATATTATTTTAAATCATTATATTGTGAAATAACACAAGTTGAAAATAACTATTACTAAAACATAAAATACTAAAAACATATTATATAGGTATCAGAAATTTTGTTTACGTTTAAAAAGCAATATATTTGTAAAATAACTTTCATCGCCCTCTGTGGAGTAAAAAGCATTAGGTTCGGAACTTATCTAAAACCTACTGTCAATTAGGTTAATTACTTACCATATTATCAAACAGTCGTTAATGAAGTTGTTATGATCTTTTTGTAAAACGCTGACATTTGGTTTTTGTTTTATTGTTAGTTTTTTAAACCCTTTGTTTATAAATATGGACCAAAGGATTCCTTGAATCCTCCTCTTTTCTAACTCGCAACCGGAACAGGCAGTTCCTTCAGAAAATCAGAGGGGCCGAGCCTGTGTTTATCTGGGTAGAATAAAATGTTCAAATCTTGTAAAATTGTAAAATAAATTCAGAATACTTGTCTAATCGGAGTGGGTTCACTGATGTGACCTGAAGCCTGATGGCCGACAAGGCAAATTTTTGCAAAAGAAGTAGGCACGCATATAAAACAGAACCCCCTTTGGGATTTGAAATCAGACCGCAAGAATGAAAATTCAAATCTTCAACCGATGGACTACCGATCACTTCATTCATTTGTTAAAGATCAGAATCATACTGATTTACTGATGTAACGCCTTATGTAGGTAAGTTAAGAAAAGATGAATATATTAATTCAGACGTCACTTTCGTAGGTAAATAAATAAAATGCCAATCATCTACCAATAGAAAATATTACTTGCATTGATAGGCTAAAAGCTAACATGAAAAATTTGGACACTACCCAAATACAAAATAATAAAATATTACAAAGAGTCAGCAACTATTTTTAAACGCATATCAAATATCTAATACCAAAAATGCACGGAAAATTGTGTCGTTGAAGATGACTATCTTGATGCAGTGCAAAAGGAATACATTATCACGTCTTGGTCCGTGTAAGGCTTTCAAGTAACTTTTATGCCCGAAGGTTCCGTGTCAGTAATAAACAACCAGCAGTTCAATTGCCTAAATAAAACACTAAAAGATTGTGGTAATTCCGGTGAAAAAAGAATAGAACTTCAAAAATTCTAGACCAGTGGTTCTCGCCCCCTTTTGGGCGTTTGAGACCTTCAAGGGGGCGGTAGAAGACCCATAGAAAATTGGGGGGCGTTGAGATGGCCCAGGGGGGCGTAGGCAGGTAAAAAAATATGGTCTAAATAGATATACAAAATAGGCTAATCACTTACTAATAAAGCAAGGTAAACTTTAATATTGGTTAATTTTTTTATTGTGTGTATTGTAGTCAATTTATCACGTGTGCGAAAATTTACGTATTTTGACGATTCGGATTTTTGTATTGGAATTAAAAAAGTTTAAACTTCCAATTTCACGTAAAATGTCTCATATATAAATTCAGGTGAAGTTCATAAAATAATCGAGCCTAATATAAACAAACTTCCTAAAAGCGCATCAAATTCAACTTTCTCATTAGATAAGTTATAAATTCAGTCTTTTCAATCAATGTTAATAAAAATACTTCTCTATATAATTAAGTATGCGTTTTGTTGTTCTCACTGAAACCATCTTCTTCTTAGAAATAGGATAAGAGTCATATCCTATTTTACGATTTTGTAATATTACAGTGTAATTACACCCCCCCCCCCGTTGTGGTAAGTATAATATCGTGACAATACCTGTTTCAGATTCACAACGACAGATGGTATGTAAAAGCAGTTGGGGGGCGCTAGAAAAATAAATATTCTCAAAGGGGGCGGTGGGCAAAAAAGGTTGAGAATCTATGTTCTAGACCAATAAAAAATATTTTTTGAATAAGAACGATATGCAGAGCGGGTTTTTAACTGCTAGTCTCAAATAATGTTGAACTCTCCCTAGTTGATAGAAAACTGATGTCGAAAATTGACCTTACTTTGGGCATATACTTCCACCGTTTTATCTCTTCGATTGTTTTATCTCAATGTCTAGAGATGGCCCTGGTGACTGGGAGAGGAGTGGGGTTTCGACCCCTACTATTGTAATTCGGTTACCGTTGTAATTCGGTTTCGAATTCAGGAATTCGTCACAAGATGTAGCCACTTTCGTCGGCAGGTCGGATGGGGACGTGTTCCCCCTAGGTATAACTGCTACGAATTTGTGAATATGAAGTATCTCTCCGGATACGGAAAGATTAACGGTAATACATAGTTGTGTCAAGCGGCTATATATTACATATGAAGTCATTGCCTGTCTCGGTTACTTTGTCCCGGTGACTAGCTATACTAGATGACAGCGGATCTGAGGAAAGGGTAATTTTTGGAACCAGTTCCTATTTGATTTATAAAATGGTCACCAACACTAACTGAGCGAAGCCGAACCAAAAGACGCCCACAGGGCCTAGCAGCAAGAACCTGCGGAGCTGCTTTATAACGGCTGTAATATATTACCATCATATCCGCAAAACTTGTACTCTTGCGGCCTGCGAACATTTGGAAAACAGTTATATTGGCCCTTCTGTTAAAAAGGTTAAGCATCACTGCTCTGTACTGACCAGAGTACCACCACGCAGTCCAGGTGACTAATATCCCAAAAATGGAAAGGAATCGTGATTGAAAAAACTTGGAGAGATATAATCGGATTTTTAAGATATCTCTTTTATGTGGGTTTTGCTTGTTAAATAGACAGATTGCTTTTTACGAGTCGGAAAAACTATAAAAAGTTATATCCCGAGTTAAATGTAATCATTTCTTACAATGCTGAAATTATTATTTGAGATCTTTCAATTTCCAAAGATTTAATAAACTTTTTAATTCAACACAAAGAGGAGAGGGGAAATACCATGGGAGGAGAGCAGCTGGTTTTTCAGATCTAGTCACTAAACACAGATAAAAATATTTCGAACAGCTTTTCTTATTTTTGAAGATATAAAAACAAAAACCATTTTAGAAACTAGATAAAGTTACTCTTGAGATTTTTGTTTTTGATTTATACTTAAGTGTTTGAAAATTGCAGTATTTTAAGCTTCAACATGAAAAAAGTTGAGAAAAAAGCTTACCCCTTCCTTTACAGTCCTTTTTTTTTTAAAAATGAAGCAAAACCATCTTCTTTTGTATCTTGTTCATACAAATAAAAATTATAAAAAGGTATAATAATAATTCCCCAAGAATAACTGAAAAAATATGTCATTTTCGATTCTTTATTGGTTGATTTCTCGAATTTGTGTTCATTACACTTGCTTAAGGCATTTATATTATTAAATAATATTATTTTCATGGAAGTTTTATCAAACTCATGCGGAAAAGTCCATTAAAAATAATGGTTCAGAATAACCTATCTTAACTGTTAGCAAAACCGAATTAACAACAGGACATTATTTAAGGATTAAAACTGACGAAAAATAACACAAATAAAAGTAATTATATTGAATTACAATTATAATAGTGAATTGGTAATTAATGGAAATCATGTTCAAAACATTATACTCGTATGATCTTGCGTAAAACATCACATGTAAGAACCGTAATTTCCCGTAAACCGTAAAAAAAATATGGCAGATCCACGCATGCGCAGATTTACTGAAGTGCAATGTTGCCAAAATAAAAATGATATATTTTTATTAGTAACGTTCCGAAAAATGAAATGCGCGGACTTTACACAATGTGAAAAAAAACCGTTTAATGATTGTGAAGCGTTTTTTAGAAGTAAAGCTGTAAAAGTTTATATTTAAAAAAAATGTAGGTGCTTACACTTATGAGATGACTAATTTCAATTAGCTCCTTCGGGTTTCGACGTCTGAGTTCACGGCGAAAGCTTTTATCGTAAAACATAAAAAATCAGTAGGTATTTGACAGTTAGGGGCGGGGTGAGGGGTTGGCCGATTACTCGGCTGAGTGACCAATGACGACGTGTTGAAGAATTGTTTTTTTGTTCGATTCGAAGACAAAAACTTAAAAAAAAGACATCTGAAAAGTCCGGAAACCAAAAATTTCATATTTTTTTTTACATGAGCTCCACACAGGAGACCCCGAGGAAAATAATTTTCCTCAGGGCCTATGTCATCGAGAAAGGAGAGTTCTGGGAAGGAAAAGGGTTTAAGGGTGGATAGAAATCTGGGGTTCAGTATGTCCTGGTCATCCGCCTCCAAGATCTAGACAAACCTCACCCCATGAACCCGGGCACCCCTGCTAAATCACCAAACGTGGCGAACCACTTGGGGTAGTTCGCTACGTATGCACGTAGCGAACAACATATACACGTTTTACTCCGAATAATGTCAGGAATCTCTGGTTAAAGAAAGTTAAGTACATTGAACTAGCTCTCGAATAGCAATCCGAAGGTCGCGGATTCAAATCCCCTCGCACGGTAATAAATTTTATTTGATTAATTGTTTCATTTCAAAACTCATTCATTTAAAATAATACAGAGCCGCATTTTCCAGAGTGGAAGATACTCTCGGTATGGCCCTGGTGTAAGACCACCATTCAGAATTGAAACGTTGCTTGAAATGGCTTTAGCCGTGTTTGGTGGGCAGATCTGAATAGCCAGATACTTTCCACCTTCCTCTTCCCCATCTCCTTCCCCTCTCCAGGATCAGAGCTTGTAACTTTATCAATGTTAAATACGTAAACAATGTTAAATATGAAAATACATATAATCAGTTTATGGCATCTGCAATAAATTATCAATTACACCAAACAGACTTGCCATGGTATTATATATAGGAGAGGAGCTTAAAATTACGGAAAAAGCTATAATATTATGGTGCTTTATGGGCTGTAACCAAGGCTTTAACATTGGACTAATAATTGATGATATAAAAAAAGCAAAAACAAACATTAATTCTTCAATTATGTACATGTATAATGTGACAGGAGTAATAATTATTAATGGGATTCTAACGGATACGAAGAAGTGTTTGTTGGTATAATAAGTAACATTATCTCCTAGCCTAAAGTAAACACACACCTGTAATAACAGGTGTAGGTACTTTAATAGAAGAATATGAATAATATAATAATTTGGATCTCGATAATAACGGGATAAGGGTTAGCTAATCGATTCTATTAAGGGGTTACATGGTTTTGAAAAATTAAAAAAAAAATCCTTTATCTAATACGACAATATGTCTAGAATATTCTCCTAAATTTTTAAGTCAATCGGAGTTTAAGTCTAGGAGAGATTGCGAATCCCCGCCCCGTCGGGAAAAGACCTTGAAACTTGAAGCTTCAATCGCGTTTTTCTCGAAACACCATTTATTAAGTGGGTAGGCAAGATTTCTCAGAAACCAATGCATCGATCTCATTGAAATTTGGCACACTTCTTCAAAATAGCATTCATTGTAATTCAACATAATTACAATTATTTGTGTTATTGTGTTGTATTAATTATTTTAATAAGTCAGTTTTAAGTATTTTAATAACGTCCTGCTATTAATTGAGTTTTGCTAACAGTTAAAGAATTTCTGAACCATTATTTTTTAATGGACTTTTCCGCGTGAGTTTAATAAAACTTCCATGAAAGTAATGTTATTTAATAATATAAATGCCTTAAGCGTGTATAAGGATTACAAATTCGAGAAATCATTAATTAGGTCTTAAAATTTTACATACGGGTTATAAGGCATCATAGATAAATTTTTTTTTGAAATCTTAGAAATAAGGAAAAATGTAAATACCAAAACTGACTTAAGGGGGTATTCTAGTCTAGAAAAAAAAGAAAACAATATTTTTTTTCTTCATATTTCCAAAGTTTAAATATTGAAAAATATCTCCTTTCAAGGATTTTTTGAAATTCGCATTATTCTAAAAGTTATAACCATTTTCATATCGCGGTTTGGACGAAATCTAACCAAAATCTGAGTAGAACAAAATTTTAAGCCCATTTTTCTCCAAACCATTTTTTCCGAGGCGGTTGACACGATATCTCAAGTTCTACTTAACCAATTTACTTGAAATTCGGTGTGAGCTTTCTCTATACATTACTTTATGGCATGAACCAGAATTATAACAAAATTTTAATTTTTACTATTCTAAAAAAATTTGGAAAGTCAAAAAAACTGATAAAAATGACAGCCGCCATTTTGCGAAAAAAAAAATTATGACTTCTCCGAGGTTCATGCCGTAGCAGCATTTATTGGAATTAAAAATAAATTTGGTTTTTTTTTCGGATAACTAGGAGGGTTGCAATCGTGTCAACCAGGGCGCGCCATATTTTTGAGACCCCCCACTTCAACACCCTGTAACTTTTAAATTTTTTAATATTTTCTTTTGATTTTTAATTCATGTGTTCTTTAATGTTCAATAAATATTTGGTAAAATAATGGTTTCAATAATATTATTGGTTTTTTTTATTGCACCTGAAAAAAACACATACAATTCATGCTTCTAGACTAGAATACCCCCTTAACTCGCAAAAACTTGCCAAATTTTCCTCTAAAATCATGAAACAATAATTTCTTTAATGATCAATATTTTATAATTTAAAACACAAATAAATAAAGTAGCAACCCGTACTAGATATTTGCTATACCTTTTGATTAAAAAAATAATTATTCAATCTGGTTGGATATTTTGGCCTCAAATCCAAAATTAAGTTTTGTATGAAAAATGCCGCGCAGCCGTTGCTCTTAATAATTATCTTATAAAATAAGGATTGATTAATTACTGTATAGGTAGGTATACGTACGTTTAATTTAGTTTCGGTTAATTTTGTTAATTTTATCGAATGTTGGGTTATTATGCATAAATTTAAAACCCATGATACGTCTACTGCGAAGGTTTGAGTTATTTTAAATTAAATCAAAAATAATACGTCTAACGATAACAACGCCTACATATTATACTGGTTAAACTGAGTTTCACGTTCATACAGCGAAACTTCGGAAGAAAGTTAAAATTCACGAATGAAAGGTTAAAAAAAAGAAAATTTTCGGCGATCGGTTTACAAAGAATTCGTAGGCATAAATGTCATACGTATTATTTATTATACGGGTATCTGGGTACATCTTTTGGAAAAATTAAGATTTTCACTCTTTATCTTCAAAGATATCCTCCATGCAGCATCCGCAAAGATGACATAATTATTTTCCTCAAGGCCTCCTGTTTGGAGTTATTACAGTCAAATAAAAAAAATTACAAAAAACATCCCCTACAAAAAAAAATATATTCTACGGACAAAACATCCCCCAACAAAATATGTACTAAAACCTAACCTAACCTAACTTTATGGGATGTCTGTATTATTTTCGTGCCATTATTTTTGAATAATAATTTATTGTCTTTATAGGATGTATGTATTATTTTTGTCCCATTTTGTTGTTAGGTTAGGTTAGGTTGGGTTTTAGTGGATATTTTATTGGGGGATGTTTTGTCCTTAGGATATTTTGTCGGGGATATTTCGTCGCGGGATAAAAAGTCGCGGAACCGATATTAGCTGTGAAATCCCCAGGTAGTAATAAGTTTTTATGTTTGGAAATATGGAATATCCTTAATCGGCTAAATAGTTTATTAATATCAGATAATATATTAAAACATTGCACTGAAGCCTCATTATTTCGTTTATTTCAAAGAGTGCAAAATGTTGTCAAGGCGTGAAGAACTAGAGCTTTTACGAAAAATATACTTCACTGTGGAATCAGCACAGCAAATATCCAAAATCAGTTGTTATTTTTCTGAGACCAAAAAATATTTTTTTGTTGTGCTGTGAGCTGTGAATCAATCACACCTCACACCCCTGAAGTTTCGGTGCAAGCGTGAAATACGATATTTTTTTCACGAGTTTTGAAAGTAAGAAGTCTTATTTTAGAAAAAAAAAACAAATAGCAACTAATAACGGTTATTCCACTACATTAATAGACCAAATATTAAATTAAAAAATGAAACAGAATCTCTTTAGGCGGTACATCTACCCTTTTGCTAAAAATACAAATAAACAATGGCGTAGAATTACCTCCTTCTTTAGCCAACGTTTCGGACAGCGTTACAGTGTCCATCATCAGGGCAGATGAGAATCCTCAGACCTCATCTGCCTGATGATGGACACTGTAACGCTGTCCGAAACGTTGGCTAAAGAAGGAGGTAGCGAAACACGGCATAACAACCCAAAAACAATAACAAAAATACTTTTTGGCCGTGAAAACCTAAAAACATAAATGGCGTAGAATCCTATTTGTTACCGCAAAAATGATAAATAAGAACATGCCCGGTAATATTCAACCGGCATTTTATCCGAATAATAAAATGAAGAAATACATTCTTAATAACAAGGAAAGCGACATTAAAATAAAAAAAAATTGTTGTTTTTACATAGGTAAAACTACCCGAAATATTGAGGTACGGGTAAAAGAACACCTTAGAGCTTTGAAAGGTAATAGCGAATCTGAGTTCGCAGATCATTTATTGAGTAATGATCATACATTTGATGTAAACTTAGGTCTTAAAATTTTACATACGGGTTATAAGGCATCACAGATAAATGGTTTTGAAATCTTAGAAATAAGGAAAAATGTAAATACCAAAACTGACTTAATTAATAAGCAAATAATTTTTATGAACCCACTTTTGAATATTTTCCCACTTAACCGGTCTTTCCCTTCTAATGATAATAATAATATTGTAATCCAAAATTCCAATAAACTTCCCCCGCTCTTACCCCTCCCCCACCCTTCTACCCCTAGCCCTGTATTTAATCCATGATCTATATAAAATTATGAAACTTCAGTATACTTTAACTCCTGATGAGGTGAACATCGTTCACGAAACATGTTGAGTGTGTATTAAATAAAAGTGATGTGTACAAAGATATGTGTCCATTAATAAAATAAATAATGTCATCACAAAGTGAAAACCTTAATGAAGAAGTTTTCTTCGAAAAATTAAAAAAAAAAAACAATTACACTCTTCCTTGCATGATTATGAAGAATTAGGGTGACTTTCTTCCGGGTCATAAAAAATAAAAATATGCAAGTCAACATTATGCTGACTACATATTTATTATGAGCATAACAAAACAACAGCTTATATTAAAATTTTTAGGGGATGGAAACGAGAAACGACCCATAAAGCGTTTTAATGAAGTATTATGTAAAAACGTGGATGGGAAATGAAAACCTTGTTCTTAAGATCCTGATAAAAAAGAACATGAGAAACAAGAGAAAATAATAAATACAGAGTAATCGAATTTTGGTGGTTATTAACGAACACTCTTCGAATCATTTGAATGAATTAATTGTTAAAAATATACATAGAATAGACAAGCAAAAACTTAGAAAAGAGATGTTAACCTTAAGATGTTGCTTTTGGTAGTTGTGCGTATTGATTTAGTAATCCCTGATAATATCCACCACTGAAAACAAATTATTGATGCTTGTAAGAAAGAAAAAAAAATAGAAGTAATCTTTAACGTTGTCATTACACTCAACTGTTTTTATAAAAAATCTTTTTACTGCTGAACAATAATTTGAAAATTGAAGAAGAACTTTTATTTATTTATTATTCAATATTACCATGAAATTTAAACTTCAATAAGTTATCTTCTTCTTATATGTATATAAAAATCAAAATATGCTTGCTTGGGGATACACGAGTTAAGAATTGTCTATGTATTGCTATATTAAGCATAGGAAATGTTTGAAACTTTCAAAATACCTTCTCTATTTATTATAACAACCACATCACAATACATCTGAAAAGTTCTTTCAATCATTACAAAAACTCTTACAAAACTCTAAAAAATGTCACAATTTGTGAATGACATTTTGCAAGCCACCGATTTTCAAACAAAATTCAATTTTCGAAACTCTTTAAATTAATGAATCTATTTAAAGTACTCGCTTATGGTACCTACTGACCAAAATCGAATACTTTGAATTTAATCAAAAATTATTATTTTAAATTGGTACCAAATTTGATTGATTGTTCTTATAATTTACAAAAATGAATGTTTATAATAGAAAATTTGTACGAAAATTCCAATAATGGAGCACGCGAGCTCTTTGAAAATCTGAATATACCGGGATTGAATATATTGAACGCTGGAGAGGGAAGGGGATCGCGGGAGAGGGGTTTGCTGGAGAGGGGAGAAGGGGACGAAAGGCAGGGAAGGTGGAGGGGGAACGCCTGAGGGGAAGGGGACATGGAAAGGGAAGGGGAACAAAACGAATGGGAAAAGACACGCAGGGAGAAACAATTTCTTTATTAGCGGCTTTCAACGCATGCCAGGAACTCGCTAATCACTAATAAAATTGCATATTAAAATAGCATAATAAAATAGATGACAAAGGCCCTGAGGGAAATTGTTTTCCTCAGGGCCTCCTGTGTGGAGCTCGTGTAAAAAAATAAATTATTTATTAGTTTACAGACAAATTTTTAATTTAAATTTTATTTGATTAATTTGTGTTATTTCACAATTTAATCTTTTTAAATTATATATAGTATATTTGCGGCACGTTCCAGAGTGGAAGATACTATCAGTATCGCCCTGGTGTAAGACCACCATTCAGAATTGAAACGTTGCTTGAAATAGCTTTAGCCGTGTTTAGTGACCAGATCTGAATAGCCAGGTACTTTCCCACCTTCCTCTTCCCTATCTCCTTCCCCTCCCCACTACCTTCAGCCTCACAACATACCCCGATTGGAGATGCCATAGTCTCACTGGCTCCAGACGGGAGCAGTTGGGACTCTTGTGCGGTATTAACTGTAAAAAAAAAAAAGACAAAACAAATTAAAGCTCCGTAGATCATGATGGAAGTGGCAATCTAAAAATAATTGCGTTGGCCTACATATACCAGAATTAAAAGCTGAGCGAATTTCACGATACCATAACTCACTGTCAGGGAATTATTGGTGGAACATAAAAAAAAATTCTGCTTCATATTTATCATTTTGCTTTACCGTTGCGTAAAGTAAACTGTTTATAATATTGTTTTACTAAAATAACTTCAGGTGAGTGAGATAATGCGAATCAAAATAAGGCTCCATGACTCAAATAGAAATCGAGATCGCTCGCAATAATTCTACGCAACAACGTGCGTAAGCGACAATTCCACAAAACGATAGTAACCTAATTAATTATAAATTCAAACAGTGTAGCACTTATCGGCAGGTTTTTATAACATTACCTTAATGGGTGACTTATGATAAATCCTTCAGCGCGGTTCATCGTCGCTGCGAGGGTTCAACACTCCCGTGCTCAGCGGACCGACAAAAGAAACATCGCGAGTACTTACATACGTAGTTATATTACGCTAGAAAAAAAAGCTATATCTTCTGCTCCCGCCGAGAAGCCCGTCGAGATCTCCAGCCCGTCTAGCAGAGCTGATTCTGCTTAGAGCCCGGTATTGAAATCGACAGAAAGTTAGTGTAGATGATAGTACGTCTGTTACCTACCTTTTTGGCCTTTAGTACCCTTGATTTAAATATACCTATCCGAGAGTATATCGATCCATAATCGGCAGAACAGCGTAAGCGTAAATTGTTCAGGAGAAGGTTTTTTTTTAATTAACTTTCTTAATTTTCTTTTTTTACATTGACTCCACACAGGAGGCCCTGAGGAAAATAATTTCCCTCAGGGCCTATGTCATCTTTGGAGATGCTGTGTGGAGGGTGTTTTTGAGGAGATGAAGGAGTGAACATAGGTCTTGAAGAGACCCATGTTGTAGGAGGGAGGAAACACAGAGGCCGGCAAATCGTTCATTGATTCCAAAAATGATTTTGGTTAATTAGGATTATTAATCTTTGGTTGCTGCCTATATAAAGCTGATAATACAAATATCTAAATGCCTTCAGTCATTGAGATAGTGGCGGTAACTCTGTTTTGCCTATGACTTGACAGATTTTTTCCCTAGGAAATGTCGCATACGCTGTTTGGAGTAAGTAGATAATTATTTTTAAAATATTTATCACGCAATAATGATAGGTAAACAAATAACTGAATAAAATAGTTCCATGACAGTTGATCCTAAAGTTGACTAAATACAATGATTTGCAAGTAAGTATGCAAAGAGGATATACGACCGTATAACCAAAGTCGATATACTTGTATCTGCAGGCATCTTGATTGAAAATCTGTTGTAAAAATATTTTTACTAACAATAATTTCGACTCTCCGAAGGAGCATGCGGTAATAACAAAATACCAAATACTTATACGTGGAGTCAGTCGGCTTAGCAAAAAACCGCTATACAACTTTTTTATCTGAATACAACCCCAGAGTCCCAACTACTCCCAACCGTCTAGAACCAGTGAGACTATGGAATCCCCAATGTTAGTATGTTGTAAGGCTGAAGGTAGTGGGGAGGGGAAGGAGATGTAGAAAATGTAACTGGATTTTCAGATCTAGTCACCGTATTTAGCCGTATTTGGTGACTAGTTGACCCCCCCACCCCCCTAGATCCGAGGCTGCCTAAAAGAAGATAATGTTGAAAAAATAAATAAAAATTGTGAAAAAATTGCATCTTAATTCTTAACACAGGTTCTTTTTTATTGATCGACCCTCGTACATTACAAAAATACGCTTTATTGTAGTTCATAAAATTCGAAAGTAACTAGAAAACATTCTAGAAAAAAAAAACAACTTATTTCGCTTAAACATTTAATTTCCATAGCAATCTTCCTGAAGATAAAACGTGATGTTAGCCCCGTCTACTTTTATAGTTCCCCGATAAAATGTTATCAAACGTATCAAAATAAATCCATCAACCTTCCGAAAACTAGAGCTAAATGTTTAAAGCACATATTCAATAATTAGGCATAAAAAGATATAAAACCAGTTTTTTTGTTCGTTAAAATGTCTGGCGCCAAACATAAAGCACCAGAAATCCGGGAAAGCGCTCTACCAAAACGCCACAGAAATAAATCAAGTTGTCTTAAATTATCTGAAGGTATGGTGAATAAATGGCGTACGTATCAACACTTAGAGCAATGAGAATCTTACATTTATTTTTAATTGGATTAGAAAAATATATATGAATCTACACAGGCCGTTAAGTAACGTACTTCACTTAATTTAAACCAATGATTCCTGCATTATTTGGAGTAAAAAAATGTAATTGAAATTTTGGCCTCCGGTGACATTTTTGATGTTTTTTTTCTTTAATCAAACATTTAAAATCAGAAGGTATTGGATAGGCATGGTCGGGGTAAGGGGTTGGATGGTTACTCAGCTGAGTGACCAGTGGACCAGACCAATAGATTTTTCAACTAAGAAAAACGGTTAAACTAGAAAGTTTTTGTTTTTTTTTTTTAATTAAACAAATGCGCGTGTTTTTAGCTTTTGCCGTCATACAAAAAAATCTGTTTTTAATGGCTCATTTTAAAAAATTGATATTGCAATTGACGATTAATAGCTAGGGCACATTTTGATGAAATTATAAACTATTATTCGATATTTTTGTTATTGTTTTTGGGGCGTTATGCCGTGTTTCGCTACCTCCTTCTTTAGCCAACGTTTAGGACAGCGTTAAAGTGTCCATCATCAGGGCAGATGAGCTGGCTCATCAAACACGGCATAACACCCCAAAAACAATAACAAAAATACTTTTTGGCCGTGAAAACCTAAAAACATACCTATTATTCGATAAATGATTAATTTCTTCGATTATGAACCCCATAAAAATTGGTTAAATCCATAATTAAAATATAACATAACTCCAATTAAGTTGCGTAATCAGAGAACTAGTACTTACAGCAAAAAAGAGTAGGCCATGAGACCCGATTTAAAAAGAATATAGAAGGTTGTTATGTCGATAAACCACTTTACAAAAATGGTCCAACCCATTAACTAGTATGTGATATTCAGAAAAAAAAATTTATTCGAAAAAAGGGTTTAAAAAGTTCAAAAAAATACTAAATGATTTGAAAAAAAAAAAACCTTGCTTAACCGAAAAAAACATGATACAAGTTGCTCATTATGGAAATAAGCACTATTTACTTATTTCGGGAGCAAGCGAAACATCACATAATGAACATTTTATTCATGAACTAATTATAAAAAATGCCGAAAACGCATCCCGGCTTTTTAACAAGGGGTTAATACTTGACCCGGCGGGGCACTGAGCTACGTGTGCAGAACTTTTAGTGCGCAATTACAAAAATGCGAATTTCGCGGACGGTTAATTGCTAATTGAACAACTCGTTGTGCCGGGAGGGGGGGGGGGGGGGGGGGGGGGGGGGGCGGCAGTGGCAAGCCGGCCATTAGGGGCACTGGGCCCACATTTATCCAGGCAAGCTAATCAGAGAAACTGCGTGGAGCTGAATAATTATTGGATTTAATCATCTTCAACAGAACAAGTTGATGTTAAATAGGTGTTCAACAGTTTGTTTGTAATGAGAGCCCATGTAATAATTATAATTGTAAAGCGCCATATAATAAAGAAGAACATAAGAAAAGCCTTGTGGACGTGTTTCGTGATTTAAATATTTGGCCAATCAGGCTTTAATTTCCAATTCAAAACTGTGTTTCACCAGTTATAAATTTATTTATTTAATATAAACGATTATAAATTTATTCATTTAATATAAACGGTATACATATACCATAAACACGGATTACCTAACACAAAATCATAGTTAATAAGAAATAATAAAAAGATTACAACAGTTAATTGTGGCTTTTGATTAAGAAATGACAACGTAAACCATATTCCCCTATCTGATATTTTTTCCATCATCAAAGATAGATCCCGCAATGCTTGGGCAGAGTATTGGAACATTGCTAGTAAACCCAAGGGAGCCTGCTATGCCTCAATACAAAGGACTATCCCATCAAAACCATAGTTTCAAAATTCCCCCATTTTTCCAAAAAATAAATTTCCTCTCTTATTCAAATGAGAATCGGACATTGTTCCGTTCCTTCTCACTTGTTTAAAATTCACGTCCTTGACTCCCGATTGTACCTTCTGTGGTCTAGATGTGGGAACTTTAGATCACATATTTTTTGGTTGTCCCTCTCTAAATAAATATCCTCTCTTTTATCAAGCGTTATCTAAAATTACTTCCCCTCCATACAACATCTCATCTCTTCTAAGTCTAAACTCGACTCCAATCTTCCATATAATTCTGAAATTTGCACATTTAAATAATATTAATATATAAATTTACTTCTTCATTTATATATAAATTTACTTTTCCTTTCTCTACAATTTGAAATGATGGCCTAGAACACCCTTGAAGGGCGAAAGCCAGAAATAATTGAAAAAAAAAATTGACAACAGAGATACAATAACATAAATATAAAATTCTATAGTGCAAATAAAGTTAATACTGATTGAACATATTTGATAGTATAGCCTTCCGTGCAGTTAACTAGATCTGCCACATCAGCATATCTATTAGTAACTTCATGTAATCTAGGTACGAGCGAGTGTTACGTATACTCAGTCCGGTTATTGTAGCATTTAAACAGGATTTTAGAACGAATGGCTCTCGCGGGTATATGAAATTCAAAGAGCTTAGTTAAATCAGGACTGTCTATTCTACCATTTACAATTTTGAACATAAATATTAAGTCGGATATAATTCTTCAATCTGAGAGTCTTAATAAATTTAATGTTTTCATCAAGTAATTATAGTTTATGTTTTAAATGGGAATGCCGAGTTTAAAATTAATGTGTGTTAGAAATTTATGTTGAATTTTCTCGATTGAATCTGAATGTATTTTAAAATGGGGGGACCAGATCAAAGAGTTATATTCGACTTGACTACGTACTAAGGATGTATACAAAATTGAAATATTCCTAAAATCTCTGGAATTTCGAAGAATGAGGCCAATTTCAAATAGGATTAGAATGAGATGATGATGATGTAAAATAAAACGAAAAATATTTTTAAAGACGTTATTAAGTATCGACGGTCTCTAATGTCGGATCTGCTAAAAATTGGTTGGCTTTTTTCCTTTGATTTTAACGACTGTGTTTGTTAACGTCTTGTGGAAAATTTTAATGAAATGCAAAAAAAAACACTACTTTTCTTGATCTCAAAAACAGTAAAAATGAAGAAATGAAACTTTAAACAGCTCTACTTCAAAATGCCACATCCAAAATTGTTCTACGTGACCGTCGATTTGTTACCTTTGTAAATTATGCCCTATTTAAACAGAAATTATCTAAGGATGGGTTGTTTCAAAAAATTTGACGAATTCGTCAAATATTTGACGTTAATTTTCACGTTCTGTGTAAGTTTTATTCAAGCTCTGTGATGATTTCAGTTTTGTGAAGCAGCTGGCCTATGATGATAAAAAAACAGAACTCGAAAAGAACTTACACAGAACCTGAAAATCAACTTCAAATATTTGATGAACTCATCAAATTTTTTGAAACAACCCGTCCTAAGCATTAGATTGGAAACAGCTGTTTTGCGAGAGGTGTGTATAATTGCTCTTACGTGCAAATTGCAACCATCGCACATTGAACAGAAGACATCATGAAAAGTCTGCTTAGCTAAATCTATATAAACCATATCTATTATGAATTCTTGCTATGTTGCGGTTTTTTCGAGTCCACATTTCACTCCCGCATTTGTTTACAATGCTTCATTTAAAAGGAAAAGAAAATAATTATGAACGTGCCGTGGATGCAGGTGATTTTTGCATCACACGAGACAGAGACAGATATAGCGGTAGTAACTGCACATTACGGTACAGTACCTGTTTGTGTACACATACATTGTTGTTATGTCTTTTGTATTCTCTCCAGAGCTTATCTTCATATGATGAGTACGGGGACCTGTATTCTTTAGTACTTGTTATCCTTAAAAACTATAGAATGCTTGATTGAAACACTTAGGTTCTTAATAACACAGTGACTGTTGATTGTCGAATTGTAAGAAAAGCGTCTTTCCAGGCTGAAGACCACATTGGAAAAGTATGTACTAGATCGTAGACTATTATGATTTATTACAATTATGTAAGTAATAGCGGAAAAAATCATAATTGAACGACATGTGAATAATAAAAAGGGAATAGGATTCAAAAGGATAAAATGTACATGTCTTCATACATATCTTTTTTACTAAATACAAAATGTTATTTACTCGCCTCGGAACAGACTTTGTCTAGTGAGATGGGTAAAAGAAATCTTTTTTTTTTCTCCACACAGGAGGCCCTGAGAAAAAAAAATCTCTCAGGGCCTATGTCATCTTTGTGGGGTTTTTTTTAAGGAAAGGGAGAAGAGGAGAGTTCTGGGAAGGAAAAGGGCTTAAGGGGTGGGTAGGAATCTGGGGTTCAGTGTGTCCTGGTCATCCGCCTCCAAGACCTAAATAAACCTCACCCCATGAACCAGGGAACCCCTGCTAAATCACCAAACGTAGCGAACCACTTGGCAGAGGTGTTGGTTATCCAATAAAGGTTCCCGAGGCGGCGGTACCCATTCCCGCCTCCCAAATTGATATCAATGTAAATTATTGAAAATAAAATAAACGCCCGGATTGCCGGCACTGAAACTGAACTGAAATAGTGTTGCAAAATATTCAATTTTGGAAACAAGCACGAACTTTTGTTTACCCGATTTGGGATTTGTAGTTTATTTGCCGCACTGTAAAAATGACTGGCTGGCTGCAATTTGCGCGCACTGTAAAAATGACTAGTAATTCGTAAGCAGATTTTATTTTCGATGACTAAATATTGATATTACAATGAGAATTGCTAGTGTATTGATCACCTAAGAATAAAGCGGCCCCTTAGAGTCAAAGAAACGTATCTCGATTTTTATCGATTTTGAGTTAAGGATGGTACTAGTCACAAAATAACATTACGTTAATGGACAAAAACACGTATCTGTAGGTTCTATGGATAAGAAAATACATCGATACGTATCTGCAGAAAATCATTTGTAGTTAATATAAGTAGAGTATATCTTTACTTGCGTCTTTTAAAATTGAATAAAAATATATTTGTTTGCGAGTCAAAGAAACGCATCTTTAGTTACGTTCGATTCACCCGCATATCATTATAGACCAGTTGCTTCGTAAAACTGAAATGATTCTCTCTCAATATCACACATTTTACAAACCTTTGAAAGAAGGAATTATTATTACTGATAATCAAGTTGAGGAAGACATCATTGAACAATTTGTTGATGAATAATTATAAAATTAATGTTTAATATTATTTATAATATTTGCCTAATAAGTATTTTTTTTTGGTACGAGTTACGTATTTATAAGAAGGCAGGTACCTACATCAATATTCATAATGTGGGTACAAGATTCCAGTTTTTTAAGCAAGTTACAATATAATGTAGCATATTAAGCTTTCTTTTGAAAATGGTATCGGTTGGTAAATATTTTCTTGGTTTTTCTGTTTTAAAAATGCTTTTCAATAAATATTTCTAGACTTGATATATTTTTATTACTGTTCCACCACTATCCTTATTCCTATTCATCATCTCTACTAATATTCGGATGTAAAAAAAGTCAAATACCGATGCACGTTTTTCGTAACTCGAGTTCAGTGATTGCAATTTTTATTTTGGTTAGGATCAAAGAAACGTAACTGAGATAGAGCTGAACTAAAATCGAAAAAAACGTATGAAAATGAATAACTTTTTATATTTAAAAGATGGTTCAGAAGCACAAAATACCATCCTTTAACTAAATGAGAAAAATATATGAATATGTTTCACTTGTTTGACAGTAGACAACATTGATTGATTAAGAACTATGTGTTTTTGCTCTCCTGTAAAGTAGAGAAAAATGAGAAACGTTTTTCTGACCCTAAGGGGCCGAAAGGCAAATGCGTAAAACTGAAAGCTTTACTAAAAATAAGCACGTTTTACTAAAATGGTACATTCTACGAAAAAGGTGAATCGATCGACAAAACATGTTCACTTCACTACATAAATAAATACGCGTCAAGACCTACCACAATTTAAATAGCATTACTACTGCACATGCACGTACATTTATACATGTATACTATTTATATTCACATTTATAAGAAATGATAGTATTCTTTTTTGGATGTCTGGGAAAGCACCATGTTCATAAAAGTTTGGTAGGTACTGCTTTATAATGGTATTGGCAATAGCCTGAACTTGGAAAGGTGTACTCAATCATTGTGGCTCAAAATATGACACCATTTTATCCCAGCTTTATATTCGTTGAAATTCATTTTAAGGCTGCATCTCTGCATTTCTGCACTATACAGTAACAGCTAACGAGATTTCACATTTTCTCTCAAAATAAAAAAAAAAAAACTGCTTGTTTAATACACAAACGTAACACAGGGTACTGAAACTTATTTAAATCGATCTCATTTTATCTCATAACTTCGTAATTTTATTAGACATATAATAGATATTCATTAAAAAATCTTAACCCTTCAGGCTAATTTGTGCGCTTTTCGGAATAACTCATATAGGTCTCTTAGAAATAGTTGGAATTTGTTTATTCCTTACTATAACAGTGAGAAATATGATATAAACGGTAAAAAAGAGAAAACAACATGCTTTATATTCAGATCTAAAAGTTTATCACAAAAGAAGTAAAATGTACACCTCTATGGAACCAAAATTTCTGATTGCAATTTGAAAAAAAATTGTTCCACTTTACAAAAATGGGATGAAAATACTGTTTTTAATACATTTGTCTAATTTATTTATTTATTTCATTTTTATTTAGTAAAATATTTACACATTTATGTACATTATTTATAAAATGTTTTGACTGTCCAACTAGGATGATTCCCGTTTTAGGAGAGTCAAATTAGGATAAGTGTGAATATATATGGACCATGATTTATACAAAAAGAGGGAAAATTGAGGAAATGAAAAGAAGAGAAAGAATAAAACATAAAATTGGAAAGTTAAAAGCGTATTTACATATTACTTAAAAAAAAAGGTTTATATGTATAGGTTCTTGAAAAAAAAGGGCTTAAACATATAGTTCACTTGTGTATGCATGGCATACAACAGTTATTAAAATGATAATAATAATAAATAAAAGGAATAAAAATATTTTTACACTTAAACATAAAGGGAACTGGTGTTTGCATTTCACAATAATATGATAATTAAATATGCATTTAATTTTTTTCGTCATCAGTAATTTTAATTAAAAAAAGCGTAACGTGAACAATTTTTAAAACATTTTTATGTTTGCTTGCAAAATTTTTATACTTCAAAAAGTATATGTTTATTTATTTATTTTTTTATTCTTCACTTTAAGCACCCGCAATTTATAAAAATTGAAATCGTACTTTATCACCTTTCGAAAACACTTTTTAGTTTTCGGATATGTTGCGAAATATTAATTTATTTGGATTTTATTGCAAAGCAGAAAAAGTTTGACCCTCTGACAAAATGTGGTCGAGGCCTGAGGGGTTAAATGAGAAGACTTTCATTTGCGTAAGTCGTATCGAGTGAAAATAAACCAAAATGCAAAACTATGATAGAATGATGAGTAAATAAAAGTATTCTTATAATTGTATAAAATCATAATATCAAGTCATTAACAATGTTGTAGTCAAATGGGTAAGTGTACCATATGTTAACATTTGAATACATTTTTATTTTAATAAGTTTAGAAAACAAATACATTTTTAAATGCTTTGATTCAATCGAAAATGTATCGCTCGAAGTAATCACTTAGGTACATAAAACCATGAACATTTTGAAGATAATAAGACATAAGCTGACATATCCATGACAGCTTTTCGTTTGACAAGCCCCCAAAGGGCACACAAGCTCCAACGGCTCGGAGGGCTTTGAAGCAAAGAATGGATGGTTACCTCAAGAGTGTTTTCTCTTGGGGTAAGAATAACCTCGTCGAATTCTATGTTTCAAAGACCCAATCATGTCTGATTACGTCTAAAAGGGATCGAAATGAAAATCTAGACTCTTTCAACGGAAGCAATCTTCCGAACAGACCTTCCATTGATATGTTTGGTGTAACTATAAGTGACCAGCTCAGGTATGGGGGCTCCATCGAAGCCAGAGTAAAGTTAGCTTCTCAAAAACTGGGCGTACTGTACAGGGCCCGCAGATACTTTAATAGTACACAACTGCTTACCCTGTACAAATCGCAAGTGCACCCCACGGTTGAATTTGGCAGCCACCTCTGGTCTGGAGCTCCAAAATACTTGAAAAATACCCTCGACTCTGTGCAGAAACGGGCGGTCCGTTTGATAGATTCTCCCATCTTAACGAACAGGTTGCAATCTTTAGAGCACAGGCGTCGGGTGGGAATGCTATCCATGTTCTACCGGTATTTCAATGGAAGATGCTCTGAGGAACTAGCGTCATTGATCCCTTCGGCACCGGTGCATAGTCGGGAGACACGCCAAACGCGCGCCCAACATATGTACACGGTTGAAGTTTGTCACATGAGAACGGGTCGTTTTTTCGACACGTTCTTGAGTTCAACAGCTCGGCTATGGAACGATTTTCCTGCATCTGTGTTTCCTCCCTCCTACAACATGGGTCTCTTCAAGGCCAATGTTCATTCCTTCCTGTCCTCAAAAAGACCCTCCACACAGCATCCCAGATGACATAGGCCCTGAGGGGAATTATTTTCCTCAGGGCCTCCTGTGTGGAGTTAATGTAAAAAAAAAAGATAACAGAACACAGAATTAAGAATGCACCTTAGAATAATTTGTTTATTTGTTTATTTATTTAAGGAACATAAACAGTCTTAGTAATATAATATACATAAGAGAATAATAAAAAACAGACCAATTATTAATGTTCACAGATAGGTATTTATAAAGACTAACTGAATGTAAACTAAAATATTTAAGAAAGATGAAAAAAAAAAAAAACAGAACTAAGCAGCAATTTAAAAAAATAATAATAATACAAATCCAAATTCAACAAATAATAAACCAATACACAACAATAAAATAAGTATGATTATAACTGTAATAGACTGCAAATTAGGTATTTGGGTTGGGAAGGGTAGGAGGAGGAGAGGGTTAAAGGAAAGTTAAGGGAAAGTTGCCACGCAAGTAATATAAAAATAATCGTTTCATAATGCTGTAAAAAACACAGGTTAAGGATTATTTAATTTGGAGTGTTGATGTCTATGGCTCCTGCTGGGGAGATGCTCAACCGCCCATAACTAACAGCCGTAGTAACGAAAGCTGCTTTCGAAACAGCATCTAATTATTATTTTGGTGAATACTCACTACGCAGGTTTCAAGCACATAACCCTGCCATGTTAACCTCCAGAGACCGACACGAATTTTCGGTTACTGCCCTCCTGGAAAGGGGTAAATTTTCGGACAATCGCGACACTTCCAGTAAACAATTAATTATGGCTAAAGATATGTCATTTCATTGAAAAAAAATGATGATGAATAAAACTAGCGTTTGTTATTATCTATACTAATATTATAAAGAGGAAAGATTTGATTGTTTGTTTGTTTGTTTGTTTGATTGTTTTATGGGCATCACTTACATGCATTTTTACGTGTGGTATCATTGCCACCTCTCCAAAAAATATCTCGGCACCGCTCCGAGAATGACCGTGCAAATCATTCCGTTCCGAGCACTCGATCCAACCGCCCGTTCGCGTTTTGTACCTCTCTACCCGTTTCATACGTGAACACTAATTGTGTAAATTATTAAATCTTAAATAAATGTTAAATCACTCAAATAAGAGTGCAGTGTTATCAATCATCATCCAGTATAATCATTGAACACAGGGCGCGGCCTGAAAGTACCGCGACCCCCAGGAGCCTGACTATTCCTCATAGTTAAATATTAATATTTTTATTTATTTATTTATTGTATCTTTACATTGCAGGTAAAAATGTTTACAAAATAATTTGCAACCTCACTAGGACAAGCCTGTGTTGAGGTTAACAATTCTACAATTAACAAAATAACACAAAATTATACAGATATTGAAAGAACAATATTGTTGCATTTCTTACAGGTTGAGATTATTACTAAACTGCTGGCGCTAGGTAGTACATTCATGTAAACATGTAGACTTTTGTAGGGTGACCATTTTTTTGAGGACGATTTAAAGTAAAAAATAAAAGTTTTTTTTTTTGTTTTAACGATGAAGTTGTAAATAATAAATATATGTATATAATATAATATGCTTTAAATTTGGCAGAAGAATGCTAATACTAATTTGGCTTATTATTACTATAAACATAATCATTTAGCTAATAATTTAGAAAGGACAAAGTTGAAAAAATCAATTGGCAATCCTCGGCTAACATAAATAATTTGACAATCTTTTTAAAAGTGCTCAAGGAATTAGATGACTTGATATTTTCTGGAAGGCTGTTAAAAATAATACATTGTTAATATACACTCGTCTGATGAGAAGACGGAGCACAGGTAAAACATCCTCCACCAGCTCCTCAGCCTCTGGAACCAATTCTTTCAACATTGGTAATCCCGACGCTCAAAAACTACTTTCCACAGTTTGTTTGAATTGAATAGGCTCCGAAACTACTGAACCGATTTAAAAATTCTTTCACCGATAGAAACCTACATTATCAGCGAGTAATATAGGCTGTATATAATGGTAAGTTCTGGCGTTATGAAATTTGTATAAATGAAAATGTGTGTATTTCATATATTTTTGTAGGAAGGAGGAAAGGTAGGGGGAAGGTGGGGTTTGTGGAAAGGGAAGAGACGATGGAGGGGGAAGGCGGGGAAGATGGAAGGGAACGGGGACGCACGGGAAAGGATAAGAAGGGAAGAGTCAATTTATTTTTTTGAATGGCATAGCAACGCACGCCGTGAACCAGCTAGTTAAAATACATATTTAGTTTTATAAACTAGGTTTAAGAGCATTAATAAACAAAAATATTCTCTTTATTTTGCAGCGTCCACAAAGGAATCGTTTACAGTTTGTAACTAACTATTGTAACTAACTATTGTTCTTTCTAACTAACTAATTAACCATCACGCCGTTTCTTCGCAGAGGTAGGCGGAGAGGATGGACAGCCAAACAACTCAGCCATGGCACACACTCTGTTCCTCATTCACATTCATACATCTTCTCGTACATACTCTTCTATTATTATGACTCTTGACAAGGTCTGAATCAAGTATCTGATTCATTTGATCATGCCATGTGTTCCTCGGGCGTCTCCGACTTACCGTTCACATTGCTTCATATATTTTCCTTTCTCTCCTTTCTTCGTTCATACGCACTACACGCCCAAACCATTTGAGGGGCATTTATTTATCTTACTCATCAATCACCACGCTTACATTAGCCTTGCATTCTTTGCGGATCTAAATATTTCTCACACGACAATACTTGGTTTTACCACACATTCGCAATTCTTTCACACCGAGCAAAGGCATTTTTGTATGGTTTGGGAACCATTCAGTAGAAGACTAAAGTTTCGTGGTTTTCAAATGTGAAGACCATAATAATATATACAACATAATAATATATACAAATTATGATATGTGTACAATTGAAGTGAAAAAATAAGAATTTCCATGTATGGAAATATCCGTTTTAAGGTGGCCTTCCCCCTTCCTTCAAATACAATATTCACCAAATAGGGATCCAATAGATTCATTAACTACGTGCATGTGGAGCTCTTGGCCAGTATCACAAAAATATTCATCATTTAACGGGTTCGCTGCCGGTGACTCCGGTCGGAGCCATTCGGTGTCTTGCACTGGGTGCCAGCGGCTCCGGCCGGAACCATGAGTAGTATGTCTGCACAAACATCAGTTTCCTGCCGGCACTCCCGGCGAATGGTTGTTTTTGTAGCTGGCGTCGTTGTTGATAATTGTGCCAACATTTTACAAGAATTGGTTTTCAAAAAAAAAAAAAATTTATTGTTGTAAAGGGCCATTGAAAAAAGTACACGATAAGTTTGTGTTTTTTTTTAAATTTTTTCTTAAAGGATAAAGTGTAAGAGATGCCGATTATACACGAAAAACGGAAGAGGAAGAAGGATTTGATTTGACCATTGCATTGATTGCACAGATAAACCTGGTTTGTGCGTTGAGTGCTTCAATGAGAACCACCAAATTTTATAAATATTTTTTCTTTATTCATGAGATGTATATTACTTTCTTTATTTTATTTTATGTGATTTGCTACTTGTATTTTAGTTATTATTTGTACGAAAGACAAAAAAAAATTGGTCCATTTTTGTTTGCTTTTTTTATCAAAATAAAAAAAGTAGAAAGTAAAAAGAGTGCGACTTTTTTTTACATTAACTCCACACAGGAGGCCCCGAGGAAAATAATTTTCCTCAGGACCTATGTCATTGAGATGCTGTGTGGAGGGTCTTTTTGAGGATAGGAAGGTACGAACATTGGTCTTGAAGAGACCCATGTTGTAGGAAGGAGGAAACAGAGGCCGGCAAATCGTTCCCTAGCCGGGCTGTTGAACATAAGAACGAGTCGAAGGAAGTGACCCATGTGACAAATGTGACATACGAGACATGTGACAAATGTGATATGTGACAAATGTCAACCTTGAACATATGTTGGGCGACTAAACGGACAAAACCGCCGGCACCTGCTTAGTGATTTTCAACCGTGGTGCCGCCGACTCCGACCGGAGTCGTGAATTTTTTTTTTTTTTACATTTCCACTGAAAAAAAAAACTTTTGCAACGATGTATTATTCTTGTAAGTATATTTAAAAACTAAAAAAAATAAAATAATAGTTGGCACCTAGGATCAGTTATATTGTGCAAAGGCGGTAGCGAACCTGTTAATAAAATCAGTCGCTACGCTTACATTTGTAAATATGAAAATCGGAAAACGTCGTTTAGATTCATTGTATGTAATTCGTAATAATTATGCAAATAACTAATATAAAAAAATCTTCTTAGCGTACAACAATAGGTGTCCATCTAATTATTATTCCTGTGAAATAATAGAAGATTGGTAGTGCCGAGTACCTATGAACCCGGAAATCAATTGGAATCAATAATGAATATCGTGAAAAGAATTCTTTGACGATGGAAGTCATTATTATTTCACATCCTTTCCGGTCTGTGTACTCTATGTAGATATTGTTCCTCCACTTATAAATATGGATTTTTAACGTTCCATTTCTCGGGCCACATGACAAAGCGAAGATATAGTAAGCCGCATCCGCCGATGGAAACTGATTATGTGATGAGGTCATTGAGATTGGATCCGATGAATCTTCCGCAGATGACTCTCCGTGCGCAATTTCTCGGTCAGTCATATTTGATTGAAATTGACGTGTACCGTACTTCAGGCGAAAACAAGAAACCCATTCGAGAAAACGGAATCTGCTTAAAACCGATATATGTTTGAAAATAATATATACATTTGAATTAATGTCTTTGTATAGTACTCATCACACCCCGACTATAAATGTTTTGTCCAAAATTTTAACCTACTTTGTAATAGGACTTCAAAAACAGAAGATAAAGTCAGTGTTGAGCCATTTAGTGACGTTTTATGTGTTAAAAATTAACGCGCGTATTTTATTACGTTGCAAAAAAAATGGTTTTCAATTTGGTTCAAATCATAACAAAAAAAGAATAATTTTCGCATCGCCAGTGTCAAAGTTTAAGTTTCCTTTTGATAAAATATTCTTTCACACAAAACACAAGGAGATAAGAAGATTTCCCCATCTTTTATCACATCTACATATATATTTATATGTTTTATACACATATTAATATAGTTGGGATCCTTACGAAGAGATTGGTGTACAATATTCATATAAAAATAATTAACAGCAGTGTCTTTTCAGGTATTCAAGTAGGATCGACGTAAAAGGTCCTTCTCGCCTAAAATGATACTATGAAAATGTCTTTTGAATTCTAACTTGAATATTTGGATTTTGCTGCTTGAGATTTTAGAATGATCTTTGTCAGGATTTTAAGATTTGGAGTAATCTTTGCCGGTTCTCCGATTCAGGATTTGGAATAATTTTTGTCCCAAAAAAAATTTAAAATTGCCTATTTTTAACTTTCAGTCTTTCTCATCATGTATTCCTTTTCTGCGGCAGACTGTTGGTTGTTGTGTTTGTGTTGTACTTTGTTGTCTTTGTAATGTTTATAATTTCCTTATTGTCATGTTTAAGTAAACATATATTTATGTTTATGCGTTTTTAAACTATTTGTTTCCTTGGAATTTTTAAGCAGTTGGAAATATTTGGAAGGGCTTTATATAATTTTGTAGCACGAATTTATGTTTTTTTTGGGTAAAATATGTATTTGGTTTTGGTATGGTGAGTAGATTTGGATCACGGCCTCCGTGGTCCCGAGGCAAGACTCTCGACTCACAATCCGAAGGTCGCGGGATCGAATCCCGGCGTGGCAAATAAATTTTATTTGATTAATTTGTGTTATTTCACAACTAATTAATTTAAAATAATATATAGTATATTTGCGGCACGTTCCAGAGTGGAAGATACTATCAGTATCGCCCTGGTGCAAGACCTCCATTCAGAATTGAAATGTTGCTTGAAATGGCTTTAGCCGTGTTTAGTGACCAGATCTGAATAGCCAGGTACTTCCCCACCTTCCTCTTCCCTATCTCCTTCCCCTCCCCACTACCTTCAGCCTCACAACATACCCCAATTGGGGATGCCATAGTCTCACTGGCTCCAGACGGGAGCAGTTGGGACTCTTGTGCGGTATTCACATAAAAAATAAAAAAAAAGATTTGAGGTTATGGTCTAGTAGTGTAAAGTATAAAAAACACTAATTGTACACATAATCCAACTGGGAAACTAGGGACTTAATAATAAAAAAAACAGTATTATGTATAAGTATTTGTATGAGGGTCGGCGTAGTCCAGCGGTAAGGCTCTTGACTCGCATTCCGAAGGTCGCGGAATCGAATCCGATTTTTTTTTTTTTTTTAAAGAAAGACAAACATTCCCGGGTTACGAATAACCCAACAATGTTTGAAAATCTCCTACTACCACCACAGAAAGCCGACAATGTTGCTTGTGTTGTGATGGAGGACTTAGCCGGCCGAGGAATCGAACACGGGACGCCCGGGTGGGAGCCAAACGCGATGCCCACTCAACCACCGACCAGTCGTAATAAATTTTATTTGATTAATTTGTGTTATTTCACAATTTATTCATTTAAAATAATATATAGTATATTTGCGGCACGGTCTAGAGAGGAAGATACTCTCAGTATCGCCCTGGTGTAAGACCACCATTCAGAATTGAAACGTTGCTTGAAATGGCTTTAGCCGTGTTTAGTGACCAGATCTGAATAGCCAGGTACTTCCCCACCTTCCTCTTCCCTATCTCCTTCCCCTCCCCACTACCTTCAGCCTCACAACATACCCCAATTGGGGATGCCATAGTCTCACTGGCTCCAGACGGGAGCAGTTGGGACTCTTGTGCGGTATTCATATAAAAAAGTATAAAGGTGGACCTTTGACAAGCGCCTGGTGAAAATTTCTGCCAATCCAAACCAGATTGACATTGAGAATAAAGTACGTTGGGCATTTAACAACAACTAGGATGATAATATGCATTTGCACGGTTCCTGCAGTTATTATTGAGAAATTAATTATATGGGGGTATGTATACGGGTTCTGTGTTTGACATGGCCAAGTTTAACGATAAGACAAGCACCTTTTATTACAAGTAGTGTGTTCTGTGTGTTATAAATACACGGGTACAAATAATATGGAATACGTGTATCGGTATAATATTGAATAAGTATGTTTACTTTCCAATTCGTACGTAGTGAAAAAGGTATGCGATAAAAGTAAGTTTTTATGGGCGATGTAGCTGTGCACATATCTGGAAAATTTATTAAAACATAACTAGGTTAGTTAGCTAGGTATGCTTTTAGTGCCTCGGGGAAATGTTTTTAAAACTATTTATGTGGGTATTTAATTATTTAACTAGATCTGTAGGTACGTGTAACAGAAATGCAACATTCTATAAAAGACTTTTCCTATGACGTATAACCAATTACGAGAAGTTTGCATGTAGGTATGTGCATACAAAATAACCAGTAATGGACTGATTTACGACCAACACAACGCTCTCATAAAATACTTTTTTAGGTAGGTCGGTACTTCAGCATTAAAAAATGCGTCAATGTCGTTTTCCAAGATCAGGCATCACTTGATGTGCGTAATAAAAATTTGGCATGATTTAGTGAGTCAAATACTTAAAAAGGGTCGCGTCAAGAGTGGGAATAATAATATCAGATTAGTAGGTATGCACAAATATCCCTCTCTCCACAGAGCGCTCCTAGCGTCCGAGGTAGAATAGCTGGGTCGGTCGATCATTTTACACGGCCCAAATCTTTGATTGAGTACTTTTCACGTAGAAAAAATGTCGTAGAGTAGAGAAGAGATATCGACGCGCGCGCCGTACATAAAAAACTAATGTAATCGTGTAAATCGAATGCAATGTACCCGTCGTACCCGAGACCAAGAGACCAAGATCCGTCACCCGATCTTTGATTGCTTGATACTTGCTTAGGTCATACACCACGTGCTTCGGAATCAGGATCAGAGCTAATTTAGGAAGATGAATATTCTGATCAAATCATTGTACTATTGTACCATCCATCATAAAATGTTGCTTTTGTTTTCAAAATCCGCTCATTAAAGAACATATTATATGTTATAGTTCCCAATTATTTCCTCTGCGTGCGAAATCTACCTAAATTTCTGTAAATAAACAGTAACAGTGTTAATCTCTAGTGACCTCCCAGGTAAGTATGGTGCTGTATATATTTTCTGCATAGAGTACATTTTTACAGCAGCATCGCTTTCATTGTACATTGTACAAATCGTTTCGTATCGGTGATCGATGAACCGGTGGATGTAATTTTTAGCTATAAGTTGTTATGGTGGTTTGTCTAGTTTGTAGTTAGAAGTAAGATTGTAAAAATGTATTATAAGTTTGTACAGCGCCCTTGAGGTGATTTTTCACAAAAACGGCGCTATACAAGTCATCCAAATATTAATATTTTATAATTATTATTAATGTTAATAGTATGTCAAGAAAGAGTTATTTGGCGTTCCATCCCATCTGCTTGCACCTTGCTAAAAACGTTAAAAAAGGCTTTTGAAGATTTTTCACAAATGCATGCTTTGTAATTTTTTTTTTTGATAAATTGTTTAGAAATGAATGTCGTCTTTATGAGAAAATATTCAAAATATTACATAGGTGTATGTACCTAATATTTTGAGACATTGGTCATACCTCATACCATGCCAAACGAGGCAATTTATGGACACATTTTCATGGGGGATTCCAAGATTCCTGCTTATAAAGGTTCTGTGAGACTTCACATAATAATAATAATAATAATTGGACAATTTATAGAGCGCCGTTTTTGTGAAAAATCACCTCAAGGGCACTTCTGTAAGACGAGAACTTCCACACCTTTCGTGAACTTCCATCTCAAAGTAATTCGGAAACTTTTTGATCTCCTAAGGCTAACATGATGACTTTATTTTTAAATATTTTTATCTTTTTAAATAGCATTCGGTATTGAGTAGGTATGTTATGTTAGTGATGCAAAACCTTTTTAAAATTTAATTTAACGATCAATTAATATTTTTTTTATTGTTCGCGGCTGACTATAAATACACCAAGCGGTTCGCTACGTTTGGTGACTTAGCAGAGGTGCCCGGGTTCAAGGTTTCAATTTGGATGGCGGGTGTGGGTACCGCTGCCCCTGGAACCATTTATTGAATAACTAACGCCCCTGCCATAGGGTTACCCCAAGTGATTCACTACTTTTGGTTACTTATCAGGGGTGCCTAGGTTCATGGGATGAGGTTTGTCTAGGTAATGCGTTTACCCACTTTCTGCGTGGCGGGCAGGATTGGGAGAGACTGGTTGAGGGACACCTTTTTATCTTTCCAGCCGAACTCTCTCGACCAACCGATCACCTTGTACCACAGTGGGAGGGACGGATTCATACGGCCGTTACTCCTGGACACACTGACCACCACCTCTCATACCCTTTTCCTTCCCAGAACTTCCTCTCCTCATTATTTCCCTAAAAATACCCTCCGTACAGCCTCCCAAAAGATAGCGTAAGCTCTGAGGAATTTTTTTTCCTTATGATCTCCTATGTGGACCTAGAAGTACAAAAAAAAATTGGTTGTCTGTAAAGTCGATTTACGGACGATAATTTTACGTGATGACGTCATATAATAACGATAGAGTGGAAGAGAGATAGATGCGTCACAAGCCGAAGGCTTGTTCCTGCTTGCACGCTCGGCTCAGGCGGAACGTGACAATGAGTCATGCTTTTTCGTGAGTGCAGTCGGCGTTCATCGATTTATAAGACGTTATCACGTCAAAAAAAAACAAAAGATTGTTAGGATAAAATACGTAAACAACATTCTTTTATGCGTCACAGCACGATTTTTTCTTTCTTTCTTTGGAAAATGATTATAATAATAATAAATTTTGGATGATTTCTATAGCGCCATCTTTGTGAGAAAATCACCCCAAGGGCGCTTATCTTTACTTTGAAAGTTTATTTATGTAAAAATTAATATAAAAGTCTCACGTGGTGCAACAAATATTACCAAGAGCCCGGGTTTCATTAATGACTTGCAAACTAGAAGTAGGTATCTATAGGTAGGTATTATTAAAGGGACTTTTATTTAAGTAGTATTGTTTTTATGGCGAGGGCGAACCCATAAAGTAGGCAATTCGCAGTTAGGTAGATTCGATAGGTTAGTTCACGTCAAGTCAGCAAGATTCGTCACGTCAGTTTGGTAAGGTTAAGTTAAATCAGGTTAAGTCAGCAAGGTATATTCGTTAAGTCAGTTCGGTAAGGTTAGGTTAAGTCACATAGGTAGATCCGTTAGTCAGTTAGTTAGATTTGTTAGGTTAGGTTAATTCGTTAAAAGCCAACGTACCTAGTCTACGTATGATAATATTATGTAGGTTGTACGGCGCACATCGCACCAGACATACGAGAATTCGGGCGTGTTAATAGACCCAGAGAACAGGCCGGGCCCTTGAGCCGCGCATACTTTATATTGTAATTTATTACGGAATCAAGTCACGGTTTGGATGTACCACGACATTATTACACATAGTTTGTGGTCAAGGACGACAATCTGGCCAGTGTATTGCACCCTGACACGGACGACATCATACATAATTACTTACTTATGGCCAAATATCAAAATTACATATCTCTATGATCTTATTCAAATTTATATGCCACATTTCATTATCAGACCATACCGGTTTCAGCTTGTCATACAGTCTTCGCTGGACTGGTAGGATTTAGTTAAACATATAATATTATGACATAGATAGAACAAAGGATATGGTGTCTGTCTTATTTTTTGTTACTTCAATGAATTTTAATATCTTCAAAAATTTTTGGAAATGAAAAGACATTATATAAATGACATTGCATGGCGTTCTGCAGATGGGCTTCGGACACGATCAAGCAGCTTGAACCAAGAACTTAGTTTTTTGCTTGAGTCAAGCATTTTGATCGATTACAACGTTTGCTTGCGGCGTGAGCCAAGCATTACGTCATAATCTACGTGCTTGTCCCAGGCTTGATGCCATTTTATATTTTTTTGAGAATAGACAAATAAGTATTCTTAGACAAAAACATTAATGATTGGTTATTAATTAAATTTTACGTATCTTATTATTTTTTATTGTTCTCTAGACTTTATGTCCGGGTTAAATCTTTCCCACAGGAATAATTTAACCCTTCCACACACTTTTCCACAAATGATCATCTAGTCAATCCACGCGATGTAATTGCATTGTATAAGTATAATAAATTCAAAACTATACAAGAACAACACGTCAACCTACCAGAGACCATATGGGAAAATACTTCACCGACTCCAGATATTTTCATATCATAGGGTTTGGCTCAATAGAACTCCTAACTGAACCGATAAATCCTACTGATCCCTCAATATAAATATTTAAAAAATCTTTCGTAATCCTACATGTGTTTAATATGACTGATTTTTGCATCTTTATATAGAGATTCTTTGATAAATCTAATAAGCCTAAATTTTTAATTAAAGAGCTAGGTATAATGCCAGTAGCCGAAATAACAAATGGTAATATTTTTATAGTTCGAGAATGCCAAATTCTTTTAATCTCATTTCCTAAATCTGTATATTTTCTAATTTTTTCAGAAACAGATTTTTGAATATTACAGGAATTTGGAATAGCGACATCAATGATATAAGTTATTTTTTTAAATTTGTCATGTAAAACTATATCGGGTCTATTATGACGAATCGTTCTGTCTGTTAGTATAGTTTTATCATAATATATTTTATAAAATTCATTTTCTAAAAACGAATTTGGTTCGTATTCATAATATGGTACTACATTACGGCAGTCAATCAATTTATGTTTAGTTACCAAACTTTGATGAATTATTTTTAAAACCTGATTGTGTCTAAAAGTATATTCGGAAGGCGCTAATATAGAACATCCCGATATAATATGTTCTATAGTTTCCGGAAAAGCCAAACATTTTCTACATAAATCATCAATTTGATTTCTATCTTTGATTACATACTTCCTATAATTTTTAGTATTAATGACTCTATCCTGAATGGCAAGCATAAATCCTTCTATTTCGGCGCTCAATTCTCCAATACTCAACCATTTGTTTGACGAAAGTTTGTCAACATACGTTTGGTTGAGATAATTGAAGTGTTTGGCGTGAATAATTTTATTTGACCAGGAATCTAATAATTCCTGGTTGGTATTTAAAAGAATGTTGGCATTATCGTCGTATAAATTTAAAGGTGTAATGTTTCTATCTGCCTTGCAAATTATTTTGTGCATTTCTGAACTATTAGCTTTCCTGTGGAAAAAATTTCTTAGCATTTCTACTGGATTGTATTTCAAAGAAGTTATTTTAAATTAATGATATTATTATAAAGTAGGTAATTATTGCATTTATGTATATATTAATTTTTTTTATAAAGTAATCGAAAATAGTAAAAGAGTAACCAAGATGTATAAATAACAAAAAATAAATTATTTTCGATTAATGTGAGAATCAATTTACGAGATGGCTATTTACAAAAAAAATATTTAGTTAACCATAATATTTAACTGACTATTAACACTTTTTTTACTTTCTAAAATGTATGTGTTTGTGCATTTGTATGTGTGCATGTACAAGTTAAATCTATATTTATAAAAAATAATGTATATTTGCTTGCTTGTGTGTATGTGTGTTCCTTATGCGTTCCTAAACCATTCATCCGATTGCGATGAAACTTTGGGGATTTGATTTGCGCATGCCCGCGATAGTTTCTATATACATATATTCTACCGTTAACGGAAAATATGTTATAATATACGCATTCGCAGATGGCGCCAATCAAATTATTTTAGGAAAAACCAATTTTACAAGTTATGCTTTAAAATATTAAAACGAATTATTTGTTTGCGCCCGTACATACGCAATATTAATATGAATAAAGAGTTTTGTCCATATACAAACGCAATTCATTCAAGAAAGGCTAACAAATACAAAATTGTATCGGTGATCATCCAATATTGTATTTGTTAGCGTTTCTTGAAAGATTTGAGTTTTTTTATGGACAAAACTATGAATAAATATTCATATTGCTTATGTACGGCCGCCAACAATTAATAAATTTATCTTAATATTTTAACGCTCAACTTGTAAAAAACATTTTTCCCTAAAATAATTAAACTCGCGCCATCTATGAAAGAGGAGATTGTGAATTGTTTCGAGGGCAAATAATTTACGACGTTAGAGACAATATTAGTAAATTATGAAGAGAAATAAAAAAAAATTCCAAAAGGACAAAGTAAGGCGAAATATAATTATTGCATAATTCGAAACCTTTGAAGGATTAAGGTTTCCAAAGTATTTTTTTTATAAATGATTATTATTATTAAAAAGGATAAACTATAATGTGCAAGACCTATAGAAAACACTTAACGCGCATAAAACTAGCTGGTGTTGCAGCAAACTACTAGGCATCAACTAATCATACGTGCATAATTGCAGTTAAAAATAGACATATTAATGCAGTATTTGCAACTCTATTTACTGAACTGCATCCGTATCTATCTCATAACAAACTACTTCCATTATTCCCGCATGGTTCCGCAACCGGCTTTTCCCATTATACAATAACGGTGTCCCGCTTTTCGCACTTGGTTTGGAATTTCCTACAGTGTGTACCTCTACTACATCAAATAGCTAAGTGGCTCACTCACTCACACTGCGTGGTATTATATCTAAGGTAGGTTTGTGAAGGATTAATCTAGATTAGTACTTTATGTATTGAAATCGATATGTGGCTTTTAAAATCTAAAATGTAAGTTACCTCCCTTCTTAGAACAGGGGGTACGTTGGTCTATATTTCGATTTTCTAGAACAAAAAGATTTGACATTTTTAAAGTTCAAAAGATTTACCATTCTCAGTTTCTTCCTGAAAAGATTTCAGAATTTCTAGAATGCTTGTGCAGATTGTCAAAACAACAACCAAAAACAATGATTCTGTAGAATCGCAAAAAAATGATAATTTCAATCACGCTGTTAAAATTTAAAAGGTTTATAAAGATAAAAATCAAGGGTTTTTAGTATTAACTTAAATTTTGTCAAGGTTTTGTATGAGGTTTGTCTAATTACTACCAATAATATTGTGTTACAATACGATACGATTGTATCCCCCAGCCAGGAGCACTCCTGTCCCGGCGAGACCGGTACACGGAGAGGCACTGATTTGTTAGGACTTGGAACACATGCTCTGAGGATGGGAAGGAGGTTGGAGTTTAATCGACGTACATACAAGGCAACCTAATAAGCCATTATTGGAATTTAGGATGGGTAGGGATAAAGGAATGGATTGAGCGTTATGATTTTTCCCCCTTTTCTTTATCCCTTCCTTCTTCTTGCCTCTTCTCGGCTTTTCTTGTCTCTTCTTGCTTCTTCTCGTCTCTTCTTGGTTCTTCTCGCCTCTGCTTGGTTCGTCTTGTTTCTTCGTGCCAATTCTTGAATCTTCTCCTCTCTTGTTGGCTCTCTGTGGTTTTTCTTGTCTCTTTTTACTTCTTCCTGTCTCTTCTAGGATTTTACAGTCTCTTCTTGGCTCTTCTAATTTCTTCTTGGATCTAGCCCCTTTTTGGTTTGGCTTGTCTCTTCTTACCTCTTCTTGAATCTTCTCGTCTCTTCTTGAATCCTCTTGTCTCATCTCGACTCTTCCTTGGCTCTTCTTGCTTCTTCTCGTCTCTACTTGCCTCTCTTGGCTCTTCTTGTCTCTTCGTGCTTCTTCTTGGATCTTCTTGGACCAAATCATCTCTTCTTGGCCCTTCATGCTTCTTGCCTTTTCTTGCATCTTCTCGCCCTTTCTTGGCTCCTCTTGTTTCCTCTTTGCTCTTCTCGAATATTCTAATCGAAAATTCTTGTCTATTCTTGTCTCTTCTAGTCTCTTATGTAGTATATCGATATTAGATTTAGATAGTTACCTTACTTTTGTTTTGAAGGTCCATTTTGTAAAATGTTACCGATCTCGAAATAAAACTGTAGATTTGTATAAAAATTAAACAAAGCCGCCCGCCAGGTTTCCGCCTGCCCGCCGCCCGCCAAAGATAATGTTTTTTGTATAAATAGAAGATAGATAGATTTTTCTTTTAATAATATGACCATAAACTTCTTTTCGGTGCCTACTTGATACTGAGCCACCTGTAGCATATTATAAACACAACACAGTTTAATTACATTCTTATCTCCAAAAAGTACACGACACTCCAAAATTTGTAGCCATATAAAGAGGAACAATGGAAAATAGTTCAATAAAATTAAAGAAAACGAAATGTTAGAAGACTAGGAATGAATTGGCTGGAGAAAATCAGAGAATAGTGCGTTTGTTGTTGGTAATACATGTAGATTGTAGAGCGACTGTTTCCAAAGGAAACTTAGCTACGATGCTGTCCACCCTCCTAAAGGAGAATTAAAAGAATTAGAATAATCAGAATTTAAGAGCTCGTATTCTTTTTTTTAGTATAGTAAAACTAGTTTAGTAACATTTTATAGTATCCTTTACCTAAATACTAGCTTTTATCATAAACACTTTGCTAAATGTACAGTCTTATTTTGTTATAATTGTAATACTGATACCCTCCTGTGTACCACTGTGTAATCTCATGTATCACTTGAATGGAAAAGCCATTTTATGGCGTTTAAACAAATAAATAATTCAACTAAGATGCGACCAATTTATTCCGTCCGATCTTTGAGAATCGAAAGTTGTTGAAATGTGACTTAAGACCTCATTATTAACTAAATCCCATTTAGTGTCAAAAAGTAAATGCCGACTGCCAAATCATATTTAGGTTAGTATTTCGATTCAACTTAGCCAATTTATTAATATTTTTACGTAATTATTTTGCGTTCGACACATCGGAGTTTCATTTCATAGAAACTTCCTTCAGTGTTGCCAACGAGTATCGATTTCTTTTTATTCCCTGTCAATATCAGTTCGGCTTTCAATGCTGAAACCGTGTTCGGGGCATCGATATAAAATCATCGGAAGTTACGCCATCGATCCGATATTGTAAAGTTATCAATTTCACTATGGTAGACCTCCTGATGACGTACTGTTAGTGTAATAATTTGCAATGCGAAATCGGTATAATCTGATTATCAATAAGGAACTCCAGTCCAATTTTTTAAATTTTTTTAAATGAATAATAACATTCTAACTTAAATAACTGCATATTTATTTTTATTTTTATAGTTAGTTTTAATAGTTAAAATAAATGTCAAAGTTTTAATTTTTCAAGATCCCCCGAAAACCACCGAATCTAGTGTGATGTCATCATGACCAACCGAAGTATGAATTTTGTAGGCAACTGGAATCAGCTGATCATCGTCGGCCATTTTGAATTTCAGCATTGGAGCGTTTTATGGACGCGGTGACGTCACGCCTCACAAATTCAATAATACCAACTTGACAGGGTGTTTTAATGAACTGTTTTAAAATGGACTTTTTAATATATTTTTTAAAACTCTACGTTAAATATTATTTAATACAACTAATATATTCAGAATCAGCGTTTATTGGTCTATATGAACATATTTTTTTAAAGCCATAATACTTTTCACTGGAGTTCCTTATTGCAGAACAAGCCCTCTTGTTATTGTCTTGTGATTATTTTTAGAAGCAAATTGAATGGCTAAATTGTAGTTCGAAGTACTATTAATCATTTTCCCGTTATAGTGTTAAACAGTAAAGATGATGCAATAACGGAATTTCCTAGCGAAATATCACGTGTATCCAAATGCGATGTACCACGTACCAAGTTATTTACATAAAAACCGACAGAATTAATACTAAAAAAACAGAAATTAATAGTGGGTTCAAATGAAGGTGAATTATGCTATCGAGCAAAGTCAACAACATATTGTTATTTACCAACAGACCTACTAACTAGCAACATAATAACAATAACATAACGGGAACTGTAGCAAAAAAACATCAGGTGGCAGTTCTACTTATTGGTCTTGTTTACAATGGAAAGGTTTTTGTATAATTATACGCATTACCACTTTTTGTCTTGGGTAGCTACGCGTAACTGCGGAAACGTGGGTAGCAGACACGTACAGATATGAAAATATTATGTATGAACGGAAAGAACCAGCTATGTGTTGTGCCACATTCGCTATGCAAAATAGTATTAATATTTTGTTCACACGTGAGCAATATACGTAAACAAGAAAGCATAATAAAAACGAAAGGTTCTAGAACCCAAATTTGCGACGTAGAACATATTTTTTGGCCCCACCATACCTACGTTGAAATAGAAGGTGCGCAGTACAATAATAACGACAAGGGCCACCTTCTTGCTTAATGTGTGTTGACAAAACTGGCTTCGTCTTGTGATAATCAGTTTAAGTCAGATTGCTTATTCAATAATTAGTATGCAATCTGACTCAATGGCAAACATTTTTGCGTTTTCCTGACCTAACGTAACATAATTTAACCTATCCCAAACCTTAACCCGACAAGACCTAACTTAACCAAACGTCATATTTTCTTGAATGGGATATTAACTAAGTCAGAGGTGCCCAACCCAAATCGTTTGTTTACCGTTAATTTTTACCGGTAGTTCGGCTTCAAAATTGCTATTATTGTGAAACTGCGACCTTCGATGCTAGAAGACATAAACTGACTATACACGGGCCTATGTGTCCTTTGCACTCACCCTCCACTTATTAAAATCAGGTCAGTTGTTATCATTCGATCTTCCAAGACGGTACGGCAAAATATACTACTTGGAATTGATTGCTAAAATAAATTCCTAGTGCGGCCATGGGCCTGGCACTTTTCAAGCAATAAATCAAAACCCCCATCGAGAGTCCGAGGTCAATAACAAGAAAGTTCTAATTTCACAAAATATATTACATAACTGAGATAAACCTAAGATAAACGAGATAAACCTAAGATAAACCTGAGATAAACGAGAACATTTTTTTTTTGTATGAAAAGCAAAATTCAAAACACTGAAAGCTGAAAACTTCATTTTGGGCCACAAAAAATCTTCAATTGGGCCGCATGGGCCTGTGGACCACAGGTGGGGCTTGCCAAGTTTCAAATTAGAAAATTCGGGCGTAGTGGCGTTATTACTACACTCGAGTTCAAACAACGTATTGATGGCGTCTTCGTCTTCATTCGTCAGATTTTTTTTGTCCAATGCGCAATTTTAAGTCGTTTACATATTAATCGACGATACGGTAATGACCACTATACATATATTGTAGAATTTGACTAGCGGTTTCACTATTCAGTCTATTGTCATTGTTTTAACTTTGCTAAAAGGTTTTGTTAAAGTCGTAATAATATTAGGAATAATTTACTTGACTTGTGATTTTGATATCCGAAATATTAGTATCCTATGTTTGATCACAAAAATGAGAAGGCTCATCAAACATACATCTCATCAAATAGTCTCATAAAAATCCAAATAATGGTTTTCTTAGAAATACATTTCAATATTCCCCGAGCACAGCATCACATTATCACCTGTAGAAACATTAGTCAGTTGCGTTGCTGGTATATTTGTGCGAGTTAGTACTTAGTACTAGCCACGAAGACTAAAAGTAAAAAACAAAACAAACAGTCGCAAGTAAACGTCTTGGAATGTGTTTCTATATTATATTATGTGCACAGCGCCGTGTCAATCAATCACCACTTCGGTACATCTCTGTACGATACACGACCAAAGACCGCATTACATGGAACATGAAATGCTTCAAAATGATCGCTGGAAGATTTTTTCAACACACATAAAATTGTTGATAATATAGTTTTTAAAATTAAAACAATGACTGAATTAGATAAGGTAAAGAAATCTTCGCAAAAATACCAACAACTTAAAGGACTTAATAGAGGAGATAAGTATAAGAAAAAATTCATTCGACAGTAAAAATTAATCACTGAGAAAGGGCTTGTCTGGGCCGGGGTCTTCAGCAAAATAATATTAAAATTTGATTTATTTCAAATAATAAAAAAAATAAATTGAGTTCCACAAATTACACACAATAACAACACACTAATTTCGCTTGTCGGTGCATGCATGCGTGATGTCAAATATTCCTAATCAGGTTCAACTAAATTTTAATCCCCCTTCCCACACCACCCCCTCCCCCCTCACGCATTCCAAACATTCATTCACGGCACATTCAGGTTTTAAACAGCTCACATGTCACAATTTCATAATGCCAGAGCTAACCAGTAGTAAAAAAAGAATTATCCAATTTGAGATTCATTTTTATTTATATAGATAGCTAGATATTAACTACGATTTCCCGCAAATATAACAACATCATTTCCACGGCAACGATTTGTTGTCTGACGTTAGAAATAATTCACCTTTGTTAGCGACAGAAAACGTATAATAAATACAATATATTAATATTTTTATTTTCATAACGCAAGAGCTTACCATTTTATACAGTCTATATTACTCGCATATAATGTAGCTTTCTATTGGTGAAAGATTTTTTAAATTCGGTTTATTGGTTTATACGTGAAAGCGTAACAAACAAACACAAGCAGTTTCGCATTTATAATATTAGTATAGATGTCGCACTAGTATCTTTACAATATATTGGCAAATGAGGCGAGTTGGGAGTGCCTTTCTTTAATATTTAAGCAAGATTTGTAGATGCAAAAATTAATAATATTTGCAAGGAATAAGTTCGCTTACCATTCGCCTCAATGGATTATACATTGTATATCGTATTGGTAAAATTTATTTTGATGACGCATCATAATATAGTCCCAAAAACCCGGAGCCAGTGGGGTTATTTTATCCACAATCTTAGAGGAAAGTTTTCGAAGCTCTTCGAGGAGTGGATGAAATAGGAAGAGAAATGAAATGGCCACTTCAGAATTTAAACGTCTGAAATCAATTCATTTCCCCTTTCCTTTGGCCTTACCGTCTTCCCCAATATGGCAGTGCCATCGTTTCACTCGTTCCAGACAACTGGTACGTTGGAGTGGTCTTCGCACAAAAAAGTACAAGACGCCAAGCAATTTATTGGCCCATGTAATTTGGAATCGGTATGTATTTTGCGCTCAATGTGTACATGTGTGTTTACCTTTGGTCTGTATTGGTAATAGTAATAAATGTTTGGCAGTGACCTCGCCAATCGGCACAGGGCATTGCCCGGCCGCCCGGCCCACCTGTGCGAATACCACCGACACACGTGGGCACACGTGCCTCGATGGTGGCCACACCAACACCACACCACGCCACGCAACACCACATCACACGACATCATACCACACAATCATAATTGTGTTGGTAGTACCGCAAACAAGTGTCGAGCGCAAACCTTTTAATGGCACTTAAGGTTCTAATGATATATTGGCCTGCGTTACTATTGCTGATAATGCGTAAATTTAAAACTCCGGGGCAATGAAAGTTAGGTGGGAAGGTGTTTTAACTGTTTAAACGTCAAATTCATTATGTTTATTTTATTATGTTAAACACGCGATTATATTTTTACTTTCAAATTAGAATTTTTGCTAATTTGATGATTTTTAACAAATGTTTTATAAATTAATTTGGAACTAGAGGATTACAACTAGATATCAAGAAGACTCCTGGGGGCGGCGGCAGAGGATTCTGAGAACCAACCAATTCTACACGCAAACGAATATTTTGATGTTATTTTATTACTAACCCTTGTGTAATTTTTTTAAATCCAATCATTGGATACATGTAATTATCCAATTGAAGTATTAAAATAGTACAAACAAATTATTTTATTTGATTGTGTTTAGGAATCAAAGAGTTATAAGATAATTATAATATGAATGTATGATAAATCAATTAAATTCCATTAATTATAATAGTATTTGGATGATTGTAAAGCGTCGTTTATTTGCGAAAAATCACCTCACAGGCGCTGTTAATTATCTTACGCCGAATGTCGCCGAGTAATAATAATTTGTTTATATTCCATATAATATATAAACAAATTGTTATTACTCGGCGACATTTGGTCGTTGTATGCTTACTACAATCTAAACAACAAAAAAAAACAGAACAAATAAACAATAAGAATAGTGAAAACAGTAGATATAAGTACCTCTCTATAATTTTTGCGTCGAGAGAAATCAGCCAGTTTGATTTTATATGTTTTCAAGGTACTTACAGTTTAAAATGTCTGCATCTTGTAGGGTGTTGAATGTCAAGCATAAACATTAGGTATATAATTTAATGAATTGAAATATTTTTTAATTAAGAATTAAATAAAATAGGATTTTAGGTTCTGGACCCTACTAATGCTATAAGAATGGTTGAAATTTGGAATTTTATACAACACAAGCTGAACTCCCCGGCGTTGCTCGGGTTTTAACCAGAGTTTTTCAAAGTCAGATTTAGACAGTGGCGATCATCTTGTTTTGAAGGTCAAGTGTGCAAAATTTCGCCAATCTCGGAATATATCTCGGAAAAATAGATTTTTTTTTTATAAAAATCAAATAAACGTCGGCCGCCACAGATAATCTTCTTTTTATAAATAGCTGATGTGAACCCGGCGTTGCTCGGGTGAATGATTTGGAGTAAAGTTATGATTCAGTTCATCGTGCTATATCTTCGTGGAGAGTCGGAACTTAATTACGAAAAAAAATTTTGCAGCATGAATTATGAAGTAGCTATATGATAAACTGGGTATTTGACAACCAACCTATCCAGTAGAAATAAACAAAATCTGTTATTTGATAATGTTATTATTAAAAGGGCTTTAGTTTACCCCGAGAACCGTTTGTTTTCCGCCCCTTTCAGGAAGAGTAGTGTCCAAATGGTTACACATATCTCCATCAGCTACATTACATCAGCTCCAGCATCAGCGGCGGTAAGGCGCGATGTTCACTGACCGATTAATAAGGATATCCGCCCAAGTCGGCATTCCAATAATTCACTTCATATTTCATATTGAGCAAACCACGAGCGGGTATTGAGGAACACATCCCTACGTGACTGACCGTCGCATCCGTCTCCTGAGATTAATTATTATTTGCAGATTCAGGTGTCCCGCTGTCTCCTTGCGAACAGGGCAATTAATGAGGCAGGTCATCACTTCGTATTGAGCAGACCATGAGTGAGCACAGAGTCAAACATCACAAACCCACCTGCCTGACCTCGCGCCACGTTTTCCGGAATTGATTATTCATCGGTTCGGGTCTCCGTTTTTTCCACGCGAACTGTGTAATAATTAATGAGGCAGGTAATCACTTCGTACTAAGCAGAATATGAGTGAACACAGAGTCAAACTTCACAACCCTATTGGTCTGACCTCGCGTCATGTCTCCCGGAATTGATTATTCATCGGTTGGGGTCTCCGTTTTTTCCACGCGAACTGCGTAATAATTAATGAGGCAGGTAATCACTTCGTATAGAAAAGACCATGAGTGAACACAGAGTCAAACATCACAACCCTATTGGTCTGACCTCGCGTCATGTCTCCCGGAATTGATTATTCATCGGTTCGGGTCTCCGTTTTTCCACGCGAACTGCGTAATAATTAATGAGGCAGGTAATCACTTCGGATTGAACAGACCATGAGTGAACACAGAGTCAAACTTCACAACCCTATTGGTCTGACCTCGCGTCATGTCTCCCGGAATTGATTGTTGGTCGGTTGGAGTCTCCGTTTTTTCCTCGCGAACTGCGTAATAATTGATGAGGCAGGTAATCATTTCGTATTGAGCAGACCACAGTCAAACATCACAACCCTATATGTCTGACCTCGCGTTACGTCTCCTGGAATTGATTATTCATAAGTCCGAGTCTCCGCTCGTTCCTCGCGAGCTGCGTAATAATTACTAATTAATGAGGCATTTGATATCACTTCAAAATATATTATTAAATATTATTAAATATATTTATTTGTTGAATTTGGATTTGTATTATTATTATTTTTTTAAATTGCTGCTTAGTTCTGTTTTTTTTTATTTTCATCTTTCTTAAATATTTTAGTTTACATTCAGTTAGTCTTTATAAATACCTATCTGTGAACATTAATAATTGGTCTGTTTTTTATTATTCTCTTATGTATATTATATTACTAAGACTGTTTATGTTCCTTGAATAAATAAATAAATAAAATATTAGCAGACGAACATGAACGAGCATCGAGCTTCGAGCATCACAACCCTACATGACTTGCGTGACCTGCTCGGCCTCGCATCATGTCTCCTGAGATTGAATGTTCATGTTTCTTTGCGAACTGGGCTATTGATGAGGAGCAGACCATGGGCGAGCTTCGAGCATCACACTGACTGTGTCTGACCTGCTCGCGTCACGTCTCCTGGTATTTAATATTAATGGGTTTGGGTCTCCGCTGTATCTTCGCGAACCAACCGCAGATGACAGACTCAAAGCTAAGCTAATTGAATAATTTTCGCCAGTCGTTATGCAAAAAATATAACATTTTCTTTAAATAAGACTCAATTATTGAACTTTATCAAAACCTTTTTCAGGCGTTCACTAAAATAATTATCTTCCTTACGTACATTTTTGCTTTAGGTACCTACATATTTAATATTGCTTTACTCATGTGAACTGTGCCCTCTTTTCAAATTGAACTCTGTTTTTTTCCATTCGTGTGATGTTTTGTCCGGAAAATAATAAATAAATAAATCACCTCGTACATATCTATACAGGGGACTTCCTTGACTTACTTAAACCAGTGATTACTGACATTATTTGGAGTAAAAAATGTAATTAAAATTTTGGTTCCTTAACACCCTGTATACATAATATTGTGAACGTGATCTGATTTAGAATTGGAAGAAGGTTGCGGGTTCGAGGCTTGGAATGCGAGCTTGTCATTATCAAGTCCAGAACTCGTCATAGCTGCGAGTCGAATGGCGCCTGGATAAGTCATGAAAATTGGCACCTTTTGAAATCTAAATTTTTTAAAATGATATTTGCTATTTTCTGCAAAGTTTTATATCTTTCTAAATATTCTTGTGTTTTCCGCATTGATTCATACTGCTGTTTTTTTCGCGTAACTTGTATAGTATAACATAGTGGTACAAGCATTGGAACTTGACTCGGGTTCGATTTAAGAATTTCGATCGTCTAATTGATTAGTAAGACATCTCCAAATACAAAGTTTTGAGATAATGAAGAAAGCAGTTCTCGAATGCACATCACAATCAAATATTTTTTAGACATGTCCGCGTTTTACATATTAAATATGCTATAAAATAATACCGGAAGGCATAACGGTCCGGCAAGATATTGAAATATCCTACTAGTGACCCAGAAAACATCAGAATTTAGTTGAATTCCCTACAAGTTTTTCTGCATTATAATTGATTAGGGGTCGTCCATTAATCACGTGATGTTTTTTAGCAACTTTTTAACCCCCCCCCCCTGGTGATATGTGGTGAGGTTTTAGACTCCCCACCCCCCATACCCAAAATCACGTGTATTTTTTTAGTACAAAGTATATTGAAATTTTCAGAATATTATCTTTAAATACAGGTATAATCTGATTAAATTTTGCAAAATTAAGCATTTTTATAAAAATGTCCAGACAGACATTAAGGTTACAGGTTGTTTTTGACTGGCTTAAAAATAATAAAGGAAGGTGTAAAAAAACGCGCGGGGAAATCGTTGCCTGGCAACGGTGAGTCAAGGCCAATATTATAATTTGTAATATTTTCAATTTGGGAGGCGGGAATGGGTACCGCCGCCCCGGGAACCTTTATTGTATAACCAACACCTCTGCCACAGGTTACCCCAAGTGGTTCGCTACGTTTGGTGATTTAGCAGGGGTGCCCGGGTTCATGGGGTGAAGTTTGTCTAGGTCTTGGAGGCGGATGACCAGGACACACTGAAACCCAGATTCCTACCCACCCCTTAAACCTTTTTCCTTCCCAGAACTCTCCTTCCCTTCCTTTCCTTAAAAAACCCTCCACACAGCATCGCAAAGATGACAGGCCCTGGGGGAAATTATTTTCCTCAGGGCCTCCTGTGTGGAGCTCATGTAAAAAAAAAAGCGCTGCTGTTTGGTTTAGAAATCGTGCGTTCAACGAAAAATAAATGCACGTGATACCTCATTATATCCCCCCCCCCCAACTTGTGATATTTCATGATTTTTTTCCGAACCCCTCCCCCCCCCCTTACGAGCCTCACGTGAGTAATGGACGACCCCATAGGTGGTGATAAGACTGATGAGTAATCTAAGACAAATCCCAAGATATGGGTTTTACTTTTGCATATAACTGCATATTAAACTCAAATTTCAATTTTTCGGAGATGTCTGATCAAATGGACGATCGATTTCCTAACAAGATTTTTTCCATTTATTATGGGGCTGGGCTAGTGAACGGGTGCAAGGTAGGCGAGCAGCTCGGTCAGTAGACTTGAGAAATACGGCATCCCAGCAACAGGACACCCGGAGCGGCTTGCACAAATTGCGCCTGTTCATTGCTAAAGTAAGTACCGTGGAAGAATGATCTGCAGTTCCACCCAATTTCTTAATGACAATTAAGTGAATGGAATGACGTTTAAGCAATATCAATTAAGTAGGTTCATTGGTCAACTTGGGAATGGTTTCACCATGAGTGCGTGAATGCTGAATGGGGTTACATTGGTACACATATAGGCATGGGCGAAAGCACGGTGGGGCAAGGTGGGGCGCTTGCCCCACCCTGGCTGGCCGATGTATGACCACTGGGATTGTCGACCGAGTCGCGATTTCAAATTTACAGCACTTCATAGGGATGGTTTTTCCTTCTTCCGTTCACATTTTTGGAATTCATAGAGCCTAAAGCATGAATATGTTGTAGAAGCCTACTTTTTTCGGTACCTACTCAGTCCATGCATTTAAGGTGTCTGCTTTTTGAAGTGAAAGCTTCGTTAGCACCGTTGTGATTTCAAATGCGATGAAACGAAAAATAACGACACCAAAAAGTACTAAAAAACGCATACATCTGTAGGATTTAGCAAGCGAGAGGATAAGATAGACTAATCGGTCTCCTCTTTGTGCGGTGCTTCGTAGTCCCCTTTAGTCTTAGTCTTAGTCTTCATAGTCCCCCCTAGTCTTGTCTACTTTAGTTTTCTGGAGGTTTCGCTTCTATCGCGTGTGAACATATATTTTTTTAATTTTTAATTATTACTATTTTTTTATCTAGTAATTTTTAGTATCTACTCAAAAGATACAGTAGAATGAATACAAATATTCATAAGATATATAGGTAATGACATTCCAAGATAAGTAGGTAAGATAAAACTTGTAAAATTAATTTGAGAGTACCCACGCGTGATACCCGTTCTAATGCACTTTACTTTGTTACCAATTCTACTAATAATTATTTTGAAAACTCTCCAATACAAAGACTTCATATACTCGGAAATAAATATACTTCAATTGACGTTTATCGACATCAATCGATTTCTAAATTTAAACTCAGTATATCAGAACATTTAAAATAAAGCTATAAATATCATGCACTATATAGCACCTTTTTCGATATATTATTGTAGCTATGTTTCGATAAACACGTACCAAATATGTATAACAAAGATTGCTAATTATAAACATAAATAATGACAATCTTATCTTATTTCTCTTTATAATTAAAATAACTATCTCACATTAATTTACGTGACCATATATTCTATTTTACCTGCTTTGTGTCATATCTAGTGTTATCTATGTTTTGTTTCTTATATCTTATGTTATCTTTATTTTTTTTCTTACAGTTATATTATGTTTATATTATATTTTGTTATTTCCTATACTTTACCAAAAACGTGTACTGCACTTTATGTAAAAGCCCTATAGGCGTTTAAATAAATAAATAAAAAAATCGATATCTATGGCATAGAAGCAGTGTGCTTGTTTTTTTTGGTTCGAATTAGCGTTGAAGTATTTCTGAACGTATGACGATTTTTTACGAATGGGATAATTCATTATGTACAATAAATTTTGATTAACAAAATTACCTTACCCATTTACCTAACTGAAGGAAAATTGTCATTTTCTACTCGAACAAAGAATCTTTCTTCCCACTCTTAAAACCCCCACCCAGCACTCCATATTATTTACACATTTTTTCGCAGTTAAATGCGATTTTTATTTACGGGTGTTCCTCTCAAATCAATTTCAATAAATAATAATAATGTTAGTTAAATATTTATATCGATGTATCAGTAGGATTAATCGGTCCAGTTAGGTGTTCTATCGAGCCGAACCCTCTGATATGAAAATATCTGGAATCGGTGAAGTATTTTCCCATGTTGTCTCTGGTAGGTTGACGTGTTGTTCTTGTATAGTTTTGTATTTATTATACTTATACGATGCAATTACATCGCGTGGATTGACTAGATCAGAGGTTCCCAAACTTTTTTCTCGTGGACCACTTTCAAAATTTTACTGGTTTCGGTGGACCCCCTGCTGCAACTTTTTTATGAGTTATTGGCACGAGATGGGATATGGGCACGGGATGGGATATGGGCACGGGATGGGTCTCAATATGACATTTTTTCACCGAAATACTAGTGTACTATCTGCCACTTTGACATGTAAAGCCAAGCCAACATTTTTGTTCTTTACTATCGAAATTAGATAAATTTTCGTGGACCCCCGCTTACAACTTGTGGACCCCCATTTTTTTATCACGCCTATGTGGACCCCCGTCGAGTCTCCCGTGGACCCCTGGGGGTCCACCTGGACCACTTTGGGAATCACTGGACTAGATGATCATTTGTGGAAAAGTGTGTGGAAGGGTTAAGTTTTTCCTGGGGGGAAGATTTAACCCGGACATAAAGTCTAGAGATAATAAAAATTTCAGAATGTACGCAAGGGCAGGGAAATATATTAGAAAAATAATAAGAAAAAGTAAATAACAATAAATACATAAAATAAATAAAAATTACAAGTGCGCAGTTCACACGAAGTAGAAGTGAAACCTTCAGAAAACTAAACTTCGAGGGAATGAGATGAATGCAGAGTATCAGGAGTGGGATAATTGTAGTTTACCAAGTGCAAAAACTATTTTACAATTTATTCTAAGATGCACCGCATAAAGAGGAGGCCGATAGGCCGCACCGCACAAAGAGGACAACGATTAGTCTACCCCATTCTCTCTCAGGCTAAACCCTATAGATGTATGTGTTTGTGTCTTTTTAGTGTCGCTCGTTTCGGTTTCATCGTGTTTAAAATCATAACAGTGCTAAAGTTTTCACTTCTAAAACGAATAAGCATGAAAAATGTGAAAAATAAAACTTGAAAAAATTTTAAACACAGAAATGAATGCAAGCAGCCGTTTACGGAGGATATTTGACCGACTCCCGTCTCTGAGGGCCATCAGGGGGACGCCATCCAGGCAACATGGCAGCGAGTGATGATTGTATTCTTCGACTGGCGTAGTCTGCGCCATAAGCTTCCCATGCATGTAATGTTAAAATTTTATGTTCATTCCCAATATATTGTGCCCAAATTCTTCGCTCTAAGACAATTATTTATTACAATAATTTAAATTTTATTGCAGACACATTCACAATAATGCGGAAAACGCTACATCAACTATTTAATTCCATTAAGAATCTGGGTTGGTCGGAAGAAATTGCCACCTGGCCCACCTTTGTACCACTATAAAGATGTTAATTTATTAAATTGAATTTCAAAATAATCGGGCCCCCTATAGGCATTATTACTATAGAAAACATCCTAGTAACGTTAAATTAAATACAGAAAGCTAAAATAATACAAGAAAGGGTAAAGGCTTACTTCTAAAAACGATGGCAATATGGTCCATCCACCATCTTACCTTTTGTTTATGTAGGTACGTCTCATACTCATATTCTCGAAAAATAAGTTCATTTTAGAATAGAACCTTCGACATTATGGGATGTTTAAATGGATGATTTCGTTTATAGCTAAAATATTCAAATTCGGCGACAAAATCGTGTGAACACTTCAAACACGAATTTCATGTTTTTAGGATATCACTTCAGAAATTATCTATTTACATAATGCTGTGAAGATAATATTCAGGTACTTATTATTATATTGTACTAGTGCAGGACTGTGAATTCATGGAATATTATAATTGACGGGTTTGTGAAACCGAAATAATTAATAAAAAAATATCTTTTTAAGCATTTGTAAAAATGTCACTTATCAGTTCCAATTTTTGAAATTAAAAGTCTATTGAAATACAAAATAATTCGACGCACTACGCAGGAAATCACGCATGCACCCATGCACAGAAAGACGAAATTAGTACGACTAGTAGTTAATTAATACCCGGTTATGGGAAAGATATAAACGAAACTTTTTAAATTTTTTTATTAGAATAACTTTCTTATAATAAATTTTGAAGGTTTAATATTCCCATCAATGAAATATATCATTGAAGAAGACAATACTAACCAACCTACTTTAAAAATAAATAACTAAGTTTCGTTGAAGAAGAAGATACTACGAAACTGGGATACGAATCCAGAACCTCTCGTCTTACCGGGTCGAACATCTTTAGCAACTCGGCCACTGAGACCTTTTAGTTTTAAGTCATTTTGTCGATCTCATATTTCTAATTCAGAATTAACAATATTATCTTCAACTATTTTTTTCTTCTTTTTTTCATAAAAGTAATTTTAAAAAAAAGTCTGTGTCTTGTTCTTTTTCATATTTCGTTTAAGTTTGTTAGCATTACCTTTTTCAACGAAATTTTTTTATTATTTATTTTTAAATATTCGAAACATTTCTGAGTCTAATAGGAATAATATGACAATATAACATTAACTTCCTGATTGGTAAAATGATGGAGAACTTAGCTAGCAGAGTATTCAACCCGCAGAGTCTGGGTAGGAACCCGACCCTTTGGAATACCGACTACTCACCGGCATTAAACCAAGCATTATGAGTTTTATTTTTGTACCATGATGTGCTGACCTAGAAATTTCACAGAGAAAAATTGTTTGCTTCAATCACGTTACGTCGTATACATAATTTTCATTCAATTCTGACTATTGAGAAGATGCCACTTGCGCGCAATAAGCCATTATCTCGTGTCGGGTGCACGTATGTATTTTTGAGTAAAATATTTTTGGTCTTTCTGAAACGTATAAATTATAAAAATACAAAATCACTCAAAATACATAATGCTTGAGCCAACAATCAAGTGACATTTCGGGCGGGCTATTGCGTTGTCAGCGGGCGATGTTCACAGGCACGGATTTGGGATGCTTGAGGTCATTTCCTAACAAAATAAATGCATTCCGATCGTAAACTGCTAATATCTCAGGCACGGATTTAGGATAATTGTGACTGTTGACGCAAATATACTTACCTCCATACCTACATAAACTTTCCCGAGCTGACGAAAATACCCGGACTAGTGACGAAATGACAATAATAATTGACGGTGACAATAATAATTGGTGTGCTGTGACCTTGCTCCCTCAGTTCTTAATTATATCAACCACTATAGGAAACTTGTGCAAGAATTCTCTTGTTTTCTCAAATGCTTGTGCAGTGATAAACGCTAGTGACGTCTCTCAGGACCGCGAGATCGACCAAGACGAAGGATTTATCATCCCAGAGAGCAACGTTTGGTGAGCCAGATCCTGCCCAATTTCATATTACTATTCCGTATATTGTGTCAGCATCAAAGTGCACAAAACAAATATAAATACAGTTCAGTCTTTGTCGTTAGTCGTAGTCGTTAAATCTAAACTACAATATTTATTTGTGATTACAGTGACCAAACCCGTAGTAATTAATGCACATCGAGGGCAAACTGTTAATATATCTTCTCCTTCTTTGAGATCACATTATAGCCATATTTGGAATACACCATCTGTCAAAATATCGCAAATCGTCTATAATTAGTTCATCAAGCCAACACGATATTCGTTTACACCTGTAAAATGTTAATTTATGTAGATAAAAGATGTTGGTGTTATTGACAGTTCATGGTCGAAATTGGGTTCATCGAATACTTATAAAACAAGCTACAGAGTTTTTAAAACTTTCAGTTGGCTAAAAAATATTTATGTTAAAATTTGTATTTTTTCGAATCAAATTTTTTAATTTTAAGTAAGGGTTAAATTACCGTTGAAGGAACGTGTCATTAAACGCTGTAGCTAAAACAAAAAAGATTTAAAATAGCTGAAACAAATCGCGTTTTAAGCATATAATGTAAAATAATTTTGTTGACAATTCTGTTGATTCCTTCACAAGGGAAAATCTATAATAAATTGGTTTTATTCATCGTAAAATGTAAAGGTACGAAAATATTGATAATGATAATATTCAACTGTTGATTTCCCAAAGGTTAATACATAAATACGAGGGTGGGTTTTTAAGTTCGCGGAATGGGTAGGTAGGTGATTAGTGAGGGTGTCGCTGAATTAGGTACTAATTGAACAACTCATTATGAGTATAAACACCGGGTTTTATCGTAATTAGGTCATTAGTCTTTGAGCTATCGTCGATCAAACAAGTCAATCGGGAAGACATTGTGGAATACGAAGAAAATCGAGTTCCGCGCTGTTATAAATTTCCTTACGAAGCAAGGAAAATCAGTTCAGACCATATTAAAAGAGATGTCATTCGTTTATGGGGACTCTTGTTCAAGTAAAACTATGATTTACAAGTGGCATACCCTCTTTAAACAAGGCAGGGGGTCACTTGAAGACGACCCACGGCCAGGGAGGCCGATCGAGGTGACCACTCCGGAAATTATTCAAAAAGTCGAAAAATAAATATTAGAAGATGCCCGACTAAAGAAGAAACAGCTCGCAAAAATGGTTGGAGTATCAGATACAACCATTTTCAAAATTCTTCACGACCATCTTGGCATGACTAAAATCAGCGCAAGATGGGTGCCGGGAATGCTCACGCCGCGAAAAACAAAAGCGTGTGGAGTGTTCTAGTGCATTTTTGGACCTCTGTAGGGAAGACAAAGATGGAGTGTTTGCTCAAATTGTTACTGGTGATGAAACTTGGGTTTATCATTATGAACCTGAGTCTAAACTGGTCTCAATGCAGTGGTACAGAAAGGCACACCACCACCAAGAAGTTTAAGGTGTCACAATCGGCTGGGAAAATCATGGCGACAGTCTTTTGGGACTCAGAAGGAATCCTGTCGATCGATTACAAAGATAAAGGTGTCTTCATAACCGGAGATCACTTTGCTTTAATTCTAGACCAATTAAAGGAAGCCATCAAGGAGAAAAGAATGGGAAAATTGACCAAAGAAGTCCTCCTTCTGCACGACAACGCGCCTGTTCTCAAGAGCCCTGTTGCGAAGGCTGCCCTGCAGAAGGTGGGCTTCAAAATTTTGCCACACCCACTCTACAGTACTGACCTGGCTCCCAGTGATTATTACCTATTTCCAAACATGAAAAGAAAAACCTCGTGGGAAAAAGTTTTCAAGTAATGAAAAAGTGAAGGATGCTATTTCGGCGTATTTTTTAGACAAAGACAAATCTTTTTTTTTTTGAGGGTATACATAGGTTAATTGAAAGATCCGAAAAATGTATTAGGGTAGCAGGTAAATATATTGAAAAGGAAAAATAATTTTGGATTTTTATTTCCACTCCTTACCCCCCATTCCGCGAACTTAAAAACCCACCCTCGTAAACACAGCAGGCTTCAAGCGATTTAACTTTTGATAATTAAAAATGTCCCTAAAATCTCCATACCTATCGTATTATTATTTAATATTTTGATAGTAACGTCGGATAATTCAAAAGGTCAAAAAATTTAAGGTAGTATAATTGAAAATAATATAATAGAGTCTTACTGTAAAGTGCCTAGTGATGAAACCGAATAAAACACTTTCATTCATGAAGAATTTGGGGAAAGGAAAGAATTAAATTTATTCTGCGTGTTCATTGAGCACATGATCCTAAGGGGCTCTGGACACAGGTATTCGACAACAATTTGAAGCCGCGGAGTGAAATTTGAAGATGTATGAAAACTTTTACCCACTTTTTTTATCATGACATGACCCATTCCCGGTCTCATCAAATACCTACAAAAATACGGCGATTTATGCATTAAAAATATAAAAATAAAAATTAATTTTGTGTCACTTTTCATACAAATCATTTCAAAAGTTCGTCAGCTTTCAGTAGCACTAATGCTCTGACCAGAAGAGCTATTCTCTATCTTTTGTGAGATCAAGATAGATCCCAGACGAGATCTCCTATCAGATTTGTGTAATTTTCTATGGCTGTTATTTGCTTTTCTATGGGCCGACGTCAGAATTTCAGCTGTGAGCTGTCACGTATTTTAGTTTGGGTCGTTTTAAACACGAATTCCTGCAAATACGCATGATTATTTATTCATTTAACAGTCGTAGAAAATCACACAAATCTGACAGGAATCTCGCCTGAGATCCATCTGGACCTAACAAAAGATAGAGAATAGCTCTTCAGGACTTTTTAGGTTCGTGATTGTGCACCGCGTAGTAAGTGTCTATTCGTCTAGTGCTAGTGTCTAGTGTGGTCCGACTCTGTCCGTGCACTAATGGAAGTGTTCCGTGAAGGACGTTTTTTGGCAGCCATTGAACCTGGTGGTCAACAGTCACCGGTTCCCGGTCACATTCTGTCACCAGCCGCGGAATACACCGATTGCATACGAATCATCGCGAAAATAGTCCCATTTGGGCGCACTTCGGCGGCTCCACAAACCGCCGACCGCCTGGTCAACGGATTTTCCTCGCATTGTAAATAATATTAGGCATTATTTATCATTGTGATAATGATCTAAGAAAGATAAGAATTTTTTTTTGCTAAATTTAGTGATGTTCTATCAAATGCGTTTTAGTCTAAATGGCTAAGACAGTGGAGCCCAACCTGCGGTATAAATATTTATAAACATAATTCATAAAAAGATTAAATCTCAAAACTCGAAGCTTAAAGCTCTTTTCAACGTGTTTTAAGCTTAAAGCTCTTTTTAAGCGTCCCTTTCTTAAACTTACTCGTTAAATTTTTTTTTAACATTAACTCCATACAGGAGGCCCCGAGGAAAAAACCTCTCAGGGCCTTTGTCATCTTTGGGATGCTGTGTGGAGGGTCTTTTAATGGAAAAAAAGGAGAGGAAGTTTTGGAAAGGAAAAAGGTGTGAGGACTGAATACGACTTTGGAGGCCAATGTGACCAGGAGTGACGGACGTATGGATCCATTTCTCCCACTGCGGTGCAAGGCGATGGGTCGAGAGGGTCCTGCTGGAGAGGTCAAAAGATCTCCCTCAATCATCTCCCGATCCGGCCCGCCAGACAGTAAGTGAACAAATGCATACGCCGCTACGATCCAGACAAACCTCACCCCATGAACCCGGGCATCCCTGCTAAGTAACCAAACATCAGCCTGGCAATCTTTGCGAATCCCTACATTTCTCACACGATCATACATGGTTTTACCACACATACGCCTCTGGGATCTCATATCTACAGCTCTCATTCAGTCTACTTCCATCCTTCCTCTGCCTGTTCCATGCCTCGCTGCCACACATCCGTGTTTTACCACGACTCCATTAGAGACTGCCAGCTTCGCTTCTTTGAACAAAATAAAATAAAGTTAAAAAATACTTCTTAAAAGAAAACGGAAGCTAAACTTATCATGACACTCAACTTTGCATTTACGCAAATAAAAAAGCTTTTTTTAAATCATTTTTACTTCATATTTTATCATATTTGTATTGTAAATAAAGTTAAATAATTTTCAAGTAATTTTCATTAATTTACAAGAAATGAAAAAAATGTCTAAAAAATCATGAAAAATTGATCTCTTTAACTGAGTATATTTTATAATTTAAAAAATAAATAAATAAAGTAGTACATAATCTGTACTAGATCATATTTGCTATACAGTTTGCTTAAAAAAATAATTTCATAGTTTGGTTAAGTATTTTGGCCTCAAATCAAAATTCAAGTTTAGTATGAAAGTACATAATATCAGCCTTACATTTAGAAGCCCGCTATGGTGATATTGATGCATATTACAAGAATTATTTAAAACTTGGACATGGATAACGTTCATCGCACATTTATGCTAATACACATCCTCGTCTCTCCGACTTTTCTAAAGAAATACGAAAGCCGTGAATATTGAATATGATGTGAATACTTACGTCTTTAATTTTGTAAGGAGCGCTGAGAATGTGAACATCCTAGTCACCTGAAGATTTATTATTTTATTCTTTTATACATACCTTTTTTCTTGCTTTAGAGTTAGAGGAATCCCGATCAGAAGTGCTATTCTTTAAGAGATCGTTCTCCCGCGAGATGTCCTGTCAGATTTGTGTGATTTTCTACAGCTGTTAAATGAATAAATAATCATGCATACTTGCAGAAATTCGTGTTTAAAACGACCCAAACTAAAATACGTGACAGCTCACAGCTAAAATTTTGACATCGGCCGATAGAAAAAGCAAATAACAGCAGTAGAAAATCAAACAAATCTGACAGCACTTCTCGCGGGAGAACGATCTCTTATCACAAATTTTAGGGAATAGCCTTTCAGTTATAAAACTCATTTTGGGACGGGAGGAATTTATAATACATAACTAATATGTAATACAATATTATTTAGGTATTTTAACATTAACCAAGATTAGACAAAACGAATACGCAGAACAGTTTACTATACAAAGGGATGAAGTTATACAACACTCTACCAGAAACTTTAAAGGCCGCACCAATTGGAAAGTTCAAAATTTATTGTAGGAGATACATAGAACAAGAAAAAATATAGTTTGAAATATGAAATGATATAATTAATTAGGAAATTGTAAACTTAAATGTACAATTTACTAAAATAAAACAAATAAATAAAAAATAAAATAAATAAATAAATTTTAAATACAAAACAGAACAATTTTCAATTTGGGAGGCGGTTATGGGTATCGCCGCCCCGGGAACCATCCATTATATAACCAACTGCTCTACCATAGCAGTTGGTTATATAATGCAAAGCAAGGGTGGCCGTGTTCACATGATGAGAGTCAGATCTGGGCGACGGATGCGTCTGCCAACCTTCTGTGAGGAAGGCCGGATCTGGAGAGATTGGATAAGGGAGACCTTTTTACCTCTCCAGCAGAACTATCTCGACCCTCTCACCCAGTGAGGGGATGTATTCACACGTCCGTCACCCTTAGATACACTGACCTCCAGATTCCTACTCACCCCTCACATCTTTTCCTTCCTTTGCTTAAAAAAATCCACCACACAGCATCCCCAGAGATGAAACATCATCAAAGATGATTCCCCTCAGGGCCTCATGTAAATATATATATATATATATATATATGTATTTATTTTTTTAAATACTTTCAAATTTACAATTAAAAAAAAAGTTTCAAATTTTTTTTAATCCTCCATCTTTCTTTAATTAAATACGACGAAACAATTGTTCAATGAGGAAAATGCACGTGTAGGTAAAATTATTGTTACTTGAGTTCCCAATAGTAACATTAACGTATTTTCATACCAAGTTTAAACAGAAACTCATATTTTCATATCGCATTATTTATTCACCGGCAGTTTTCCTGGTAGAATATTAATGACACATAACCTCTCAGAAACTGGGCATACTGTACAGGGCACGCAGATACTTTAATAGTACACAACTGCTAGCCCTGTACAAATCGCAAGTGCGCCCCACGGTTGAATTTTGCAGCCACCTCTGGTCTGGAGCCCCAAAATACCTGAAAAAAACCCTTGACTCTGTGCAGAAACGGGCGGTCCGTTTGATAGATTCTCCTAATTTAACTAACGGATTGCAATCTTTAGAGCACAGGCGCCAGGTGGGAATGCTGTCCTTGTTCTACCGGTATTACAATGGAAGATGCTCCGAGGAACTAGCGTCATTGATCCCCTCGGCACCGGTGCATAGTCGGGAAACACGCCAAACGCGCGCTCAACATTTGTACACGGTTGACATTAGTCTTGTTAGTTCTTGAGTTCAACAGCTCGGCTGTGGAACGATTTGCCGGCCTCTGTGTTTCCTCCCTCCTACAATATGGGTCTCTTCAAGACCCATGTTCACTCCTTCCTCTCCTCAAAAACACCCTCCACACAGCATCCTCAAAGATGACATAGGCCCTGAGGGAAATTATTTTTTCCTCAGGGCCTCCTGTGTGGAGTAAATGTAAAAAAAAAAAAAAATATAAGACGTGTTCCTTTTGAAGAAAAACATTTCAAAATTTGAGGTAAAAGGTATTCCTTTTAAGAAAAAAAACATGTATTTTCAGGAACGAAAATGAAGAAAAACACTTATTTTCAGGAACGAAAACGTAAGAGAGCGAAATTAAAAGAAGTAAAAACATAAAAGAGTAGGAATAAGTATTTATGTTAAGGTAGCAGAGATGCATTTTCGATTTTGGTTAATTTTTATTATAGAAGATTTCGATTGTATCTTAGAACGAATCAAACTGAGTTTGATTTGCCGTCAGTTTCAACGGTTGCTAGAGTAAAAGTAGGAGTAAAAGAAATTGCTACAGTTAAACGAAATCACAAAAATGCGTTTTTTCAATCAATTTAACTGTCTATTTTATGTCACTTTTAAGTTTTGCTTTTACTTTCCGAAAACTGATAATTACTCTAGAGTTACTCCGCCATTTTGACATATTTTGTTCCGTTAGAGGTCTCTGTGGTCGAAGGATCGAATACCGGAAAATAAATTTTATTTGATTACTTTGTGTTATTCCACAATTAATTACTTTTAAATAATATACAGAATATTTGCGGCATGTTCCAGAAAGGAAGATACTCTCGGTATCATCCTGGTGTTCGACCACCATTCAGAATTGAACAGTTGTTTGAAATGGCTTTAGTCGTGTTGGTGACCAGATCTGAATAGCCAAGTACTGCACCACCTTCCTCTTACCCATCTCCTTTTCCTCCCCACTACCTTCAGCCTCTCAACATATGCCATAATTTCACTGGCTCCAGACGGTAGCAGCTGGAAATCTTGTGAGGTATTCACATAAAAGGTAAACTACGAAATTGCGCGCTTTATTATTAATCACTCTTAATATTATAGATGATAATAGTGACGATGAATTCCTCATCCAATATTTGTCTTGAGCGAAATCAAAAAGATTTTGATCCCGTGTTGATAAAATGATTGTTTGGGACGATGCCGAATTTTTTGCGCGGTATCGCATGTCGAAAAATTTCGTAAAATTTTTCACATCAAATTTAAGGAGAAATCACCACCACTGGAAAGCAATTTTTTCCGTGTAATATCGTTTGTATTTTAATAGGTCGTCATTTATTTTTAAATATTGTTTCAAATATTTTTATAGGAACAAAACTGCCATTATCTGACTAAAAAACAAAAATATACAGCGGATATTTTGTTAGTTGTCTGGTTTATAGATATAATTTATTTTATTTATTTACCACAAAATGATGCGGTGCGTTTTTTCACATATATCGAGGAGTATTCTACGTTTTAGACTGGCTACACTAACAATTATTACACTTGAAACAGCAAACATCCTTGTTACCTACTTAACTAACGGTTAAAATTTAAATTTAGTTCATGATTTAGCTTTCTGTTGAAATAGACGGCCCATAGAAACTATAATTCGCTAGTTAAACGTAGTATAATCTACATGAAAGAGTATTGGGTATCTACTTAAAATTCATCTGACAGTATGACCACCGCGCGTCATACTCGTACATTACCGGCATTATTCTTATCCAGGAATTGGTGAGTTTGATAGGCTAAATACACGTAACTAGCCACATAACAACCATAAGGAAATTGAGGAGCAGCCAGCCATTTGTCAGCGATGCTATCACGGGACTATCGAAATACTTATATCAGTTTTACGTGATGGTATGTGCTGGCGTCAAATGGTGTGGGCATGTTATAATGCGTGGGAAATTGAAAGTAATGAATTCGATCTTCTCTGTGGCTTAAGTTCAAGGCAGTGGTTTCTAGTCCTTAACCAAGGAATTCTTTGAATGAATTTCCATACAAATTATATTTCCTGGTTTTCTAACACTAATGTATGTTTTCCTTCAAGTGAAAAGTGGCGATGTTGACAAGCAATAAAACTAGTTATTTTATTGATGTCTCGGGTCTAAGAGGTGTGTTATAAATGAAGGACTTACTGTCAGATATTGAGAGACCTAAAACCACAATGAAAATAAATCAACAGGACAGGTGTCTTCTGACAAAGGAATTACGCTATTTTTATGTTGTTGTTTTTTGTGTCAGTTTTTCTGTTCCATCTAACATAACCAAATCAAATCGAGGAGTTAGATTCTTTAAATCAATCTGAGCTGGTAAATAGCTTCTTGCATGTCAATAAGGAATAATTTATTTATTAATTGACGCTTTTTTTCGAGGCTTTTACATAAACATAGTAAGAAATAAACAGTATTTATTGTACATAACTGAACTGCCTCAGTAACAATATTTTATATTTGTTTAAAGATAAATTGAAGATGTCCACTGACCTGGTATAATTGTTTCACTCCATTAGTATTCTGGACAAAGAGGAATATACTAGGATTAGTCCCAGAATTTCTGCGCTGAAATACATCCTGACTTCTAGTATTACGTATTAGAATCCGGAAGCTTATCAATCCAAGCAATACCGGACTATCAACTAAATCATTTAGAATTTTATATAGAAAGACCGAGTCAGTGAAAATTTTTCTGTCCGACAATTGGAGCATATACATATCATTTAAAATAGTATTGTAGTTCAACATAATTGCTGGAATACCCATTTTAAAATTTAGAAAACGTAAGAATTTGTTTTTCATTCTTTCAACAGCTTGTACACGGATATTATAATGTGGGTTCCAGGCGGAAGAATTATACTCAAGTTGACTTCTAACGTAGGCAAAAAATTACTTTATATTGTTAAAATTTCTAGTTAGCCTGGTTATAAATCCCAACATTTTTAAGCCCTTATTAGAGATTTCGGTTATGTGGTTAACAAATGAAAGATATGATTGAAAAGCGACGCCTAAATCTTTAATTTGCGTTAATGCCTCAACATCGTTGTTATCAATGATGTAATTAAAGATCACTTGATTTATTATTCGAGAAAATCAAACATTTTGAGATATTTAAGTAAAGTCTATTTTCATTACACCAAATTAACAATTTGTTGGTATTATCTTGAAGAATGTTGAAATGGTAAATATTTTGAATAATTCTAAAAATTTTGAGGTCATCAGCAAACATATAATGACTGAAATATCAATAAATTTGTACAGAGCAAATAAATTTAAACAATTAAACAATTTTACCGTTTGCACGTGTTGTTAAACACTATATCCGTCCATGGTGATTTGGCAATAGAGACTGAAAAAATGACAGCCAATTTGACAGATGTCGGAAAGTTGAAAGCTCGGAAGTCCCTATTGGAAGATCCTATTCTGATTCTGTGAAATGATAGGAAAGGCTTAAATTAATCTAAAACATATTTTAGATATTCATAATGTAAACCGATTCGCAGTAAAGATTAATTTAACAGTGATTTCACTGATAGCTTCACCTTGAATAATTCGCCTTACTAAAAGCAACATTTCAATATTGTCATTAGATTAAGATAATGCGAATAATTTAAAAGATAAAGCCAAGGAAATAAGTATTAACAATTGAGTAGGAATTATCTACTGACAAATTATTTTCAAGTTTAGCGTAATTTTAACAAAATCGATGTTGATTGAAAAATAAAGTTTTCCCACGATCGACCATAAGCAAATCCGAATTAATTGGCTAATTTCTATGCCTGTCTGTAAACCAATGTTGAGAAGGTCAGGAATTACCATTAAAATATAATATGAAGATATATCTTTAACATAATGAAAAAATAAAGATGATAAAATCGGTGACCGCACAACTCGGAATGAATTCAACTCAACAAACATTTCCTTTGAAAAGTCATTAAAAGTAATGAAAAAAGTTGGTTGTCTGTAAAGTCGGTTTACGGAAGATAATTTTACGTCATAACGTCATAAGACAACTTTTACGTAGAATTTTACAGTCACAAGCAGAACGCTTAGGCCGATCGTGCCTCTCTATCGCTTGTTCCGCGCTCTCGCCTGCACGCTCGGCTCAGGCAGGAACGTGACAATGAGTCGTGCTTTTTCGTGAGTGCAGCCGGCGTTCATCGATTTATAAGACGTTATCACGTCAAAAAAATGGTTAAATAGGTTACTTAAGGTTATTTAAGCATTACAGTGTCCATCATCAGGGCAGATGTGTGATTTGTGATGATGAACACTTACTTAATACTATCCGAAAAGTTGGCTAACGAAGGAGGTAGCGCAACACGGCATAACACAAAAAAATAACGAAAACACTTTTGGCCGTGAAAATCTAAAATCATATCCTATGTTAGGTTAGTTTATGGGCTATATAAAAAAAATCTTAAGTTTTCAATGACTTTTCAAAGAGGTGTCGAATTGAGTTGATTCTGAGTTGTCATGGAACCGATAAAATCAACACGACACAATCGATAAACACAGAGCAATACAAATTAGAACTTTGTAAAAAAAATATTATGGAGTTTTTTTTTTGTCGAGTATGGACATTATTAATTTTCATTAACCACTTTTTTTAGAAAACTGAAAATCAAATAAACTTCTTCAAATAAATTATCAGTTTCAAAAATAGAAATGCATACTAATATTATAAATGCGAAACTGCTCGAGTTTGTTTATGACCTTTTCACGCATAACACAATATAAAGACTTCAATAATGCTTTCACCAATATAAAGCTAAATTATATGCGCAGACTATAGGTTGTATATGATGGTAAGCTCTGGCGTTATGAAATTATAAATATTAATATATTATATTTGTTATACGTTTTCTGTCGCTAACAAAAGCGAGTTTTTGCTAATGTCAGAAAAAAATCTTTTCTATGGAAACAATGTTGATATATTTTGGGCTCTATGCTGGTAGGTACTCAGTCTTCTGGTCAGCTACTACTGCAGAAAATTCAAATATTAGAATTCGTTTTTTTTTTGGACAAGCTTGGAATTTCAAATATTTAAATAAAAATAAACATCTGAAATGTTTGTGAGCGCATAAATTCCGAACGAATGAACAAAATTGGATAAGTAATTCTTTTTTTCTTTGAGCTATAGCATTATAAAATTTAGGTGGTAGGCGAGATGTTTTAAAACTGAATGCAAGGGAATGAATATATGGAATGCGAGAGGGGATGGGGGTGGGGTGGGGAGGGGAGATAATTGATAAGTGCAAGCGCTACAGTAATTTCCAGTAATACCATGCGAGCGAAGCCGCGGGGAAAAGCTAGTATTAAATAAACTGAAGTTGCGAAATTTTATTGACTGAATGAAAATTTACAATATTTTTATCCGTTCCGGCCTCCCGACCAGGTTTTGAAGACAGGATCTTTGCCCCCAGAATCAAGGTCCAACAAACTGTTATACCACTAATAATGTCAACTGATCTAAATCCTCACACGGTTGAAATACATTATATTAGCATAATGTAATGTTTTTACAAGCGTGTTGTATTCAGTTATCTATTCTAAGGCGTAAATTTCACGCTAGAATTTTCATAAAAAAATGTAATCAAACAGTTTTTCCTCAATAAAATGGTGAAAGTTGACGGCCAAGGTTCTCTTCTGTAGTCCACAGCTAATATTTGAATACTAACCAGCTTAAAACATTTATTATCCGGGTTCAGAGTGAGCGGCACGATCTGTAGGCACTATTGCAGACAAAACAAATACAGAAAACGCAGCCCAACTGTGGAAGAATGTTAGATTTCCAATGAAAATTATTCTAAAAATCTACACATGATATAGAGGGCACACAAGTATATATGTTAGTTTATAAAAATGTCTAAATAATTTAGAAGCATTCGAAATAAAGAAAGCTTTTAAAACAAAAACCAAAATCCTCAATAATCAGGTAAATGTGTCTAATAGCCACACATTAGGGATATTTCCCATAAATTAGTAAAAACCCTTAATCACCAAAACCCTTAATCACCTATTCAAGTGACGTTTTGTCCCTGTAGTATTGTAACTCGTTAGATATCACCCCTCTTTCTCTCTATCACCACGTGCATAAGATGTTGATTTCACTCTCTCACTCTTTCCTTATATTATGTTTTGTCTTTTTCTATATGTATATAAGCGCACACAATGTATATTTTTGATCAGATTATTTTTTATACCCTGAAGATGCTTGTGTTAAGCGAAACCGGTTGGTAGTAAAAAATTGAATAAACAAATCGTGGTTACAAGCAAAGTTATTGTGTTATTTCAATTAATTATAAAAATGCATTTGTCTTAAAAAATTGTAGTGAAAATTAGAATAAATGTGAAAATTTATTTATTTTTGGGAGATTAATAATTGAATTTTACATTTTTTTCTCTAATGCCTCCGGTGACATTTTTGGTTGATGTTTTTTTTTTCTTCATTTATTTAATTCAAAAACAACGAAAAAAATATCTTTCAGATGTCGTCACTGGTCTAGGGTTGAGTACCTCATACAAGAGGCACCTCAAATGTCCCATACAAAAACGTAAAATGTTCCCCCACCTCACAAAATGTATCTATACCAACTCTTTTTCTTTGTATTACTACAAACGTCATGTCACGTTGTCACGTATGGAACAAATACGAAGTGAGGTGGTTGGTGTATTGGATTACATGTCATGTCATATAAGTGGTGTACCTATATGTCGCAGGCCAATTGTAAAATCAGGCAAAATGTATGAGGGGTGGGTAGGAAACTAAGGGTTAGTGTTTTCAGGAGTGATGGACATATGAATCCATCGCTCTTTTTGCGGTGCAAGGCAATGGGTAGAGAGAGTCTTGCTGGAGAATTCTAAAGGTCTCCTTCAACTGGTCTCTATCGATCCGGTTCGCCACGCAAGAGGTGGGGAAACTCATCCGCCGCCAGGACCTAAAAACGCCTTCCGTGGAAATGAATGCTGTGTTGAACTATTAAATTGGTAGAGAATGCTGTCAAAAAGAAGTTTCAACACTCCTGAGAGTTTTTGGGGGCACACAAATATATATTCTGCCAAAAAGCGCCTCATGCACATTACGATTTGCCGCCATTTCACGATGCGCCAAATCATGATATGGCTAGGCGCATCATGATCTGCCTGATTTAACGATATATATAAAGTGATTTTTTCATTTAATTAATATTATGTAGTGGTCGCCCAATGGTCGAAATTCGACCATAATTAATTTAATCTGTAATGTTTTTTTATTGATTTAATGTATTTTTTATGCGTAATTTAAAAAAAATATTAGCATTCTGCACTCATTTTCTACATAAGTGTGCGAAATTTTATACTCCTCCGTCTGCGCAATTTTCGTAAAAAGGGGTTCAAAGTTTTTGCTTCACGTATTAATATACTGATGATGATGATGATAACGCCACAAAGTGAATTTGCGATTATTGAAGAAATATATATATTTAAAATCCATAGATCACATCCACAACCTCGGTTTTTCTTTCATCATAGATAACATTAAAAGATCTTATATGAACAATTACTATTATCGTGCGTTTATTAGAAATGAATTTCAATTAAACCCTTTATGTAAAAGGCCGTCGCTATAAACCCGAAGTATTAAATATTAAACCCTTCTTATTCGTCCATTGCCCAACAGTATAATCATATTAAAGAACAATTATTCCGTGACGTGTAATTACGAATTTTGTTACTTGTGTGGGTTGTAATTATTATTGTGATCATGTGAGCGCTCTATTTCATGGATAGAAAATCTCGAACATTGAACTCCCAAAGTTGGATGATTTAGTAGGCTTCAGTAAACAAGTAAAAGTTCAAGGAGAGAAGGTTTTGTTTAGAAGAGGGGGAGCCATTCCATCTGTCAAGAGCAATGTAATCTATACTAATATTATAAATGCGAAACTGCGTGTGTTTGTTTGTTACGCTTTCACGCATAAAACAATAAAACGATTTTAAAAACTCTTTCACAAATAGAAAGCTAAATTATATGCGAGTACTACAGGCTGTTTATAATGGCAAGTTTTGGCGTTATGAAATTATAAATATTAATATATAATATTTATTATACGTTTTTTGTCCCTAAAAAAAGCGAATTATTGCTGAGCAAAACAAATAGTTGTCGTGGAAAACAAATCGTTGCCGTGGAAACGATGTTGATATATTTGCTGGAAATTTTAAAGGGAGAAACAATTTCTTTATTAAATGGCATAGCAAAGCACGCCGGGAACCAGCTAGTACTAAAATAAATGCGAAAGTGAGTGTGTTGTTTGTTACGCTTTCACGCCTAAACCACTAAACCGATTTTATAAATTCTTTCACCAATAGAAAGCTACATTATCAGCGAGTAAAATAGGCTGAATATATAGTGGTAAACTCCGGCGTTATGAAATTTGTATAAATGAGAATGTGCATATTAAAGTTAATATTTCAATTTGGTATTGTGAATTTGTCTTTTAACGTTTAGGTATGTTGAACAGGCAATACCCACAAGGGATGCCATGATTGTAAAACGATTCCCTAATTATTTCGGCAATATCGGTTTGGCTGTTGACAACACAACCGTGCTCAGGATATCGATATAAAATTGTCAGAAGTTAAGTATATCGATCCGATATTGTTAATTTATCAATTTGAGCGTTCTAGACCCCTGGTAATTTTTTTACACGGCTAGCTAGTAGAATTTAGAGAGTATCGTCGCCGCCGATCATTTAGTTCAAGATCAGACTGTTCCTCAGCTTAACACCGAAGAAAGGTCGTGTACTAGTCAATTGTGACTAATTTTTCTATTATGAGAATACGCGGAGGTATTCCGATGAAAATATAAATAAAGACGGCCTCCGTGGTCGAGGGACTAAGATCTGAAGGTCGCGGGCTCAAATCCCGGCATGCGCAAGTAAATTTTATTTATTGAATTGTGTTTTTTCACAATTTTATCATTAAAAATAATGTAATGCCGCGATCTGATATCGTTCCAGAGGGGAATATACTATCAGTAGTCTGGTGTGAGACCACCATTCAGAATTAAAACATTGCTTGAAATAGTATTAGACGTGTTTGGTGACCAGATCTGAATAGCCAGATACTTCCCCACCTCCCTCTTCCCCATCTCCTTCCCCTCCTCTCTTCAGCTTCACAACATACCCCAATTGGGGATGCCTTGGTCTAACTGGTTCCAGGCGGTTGGGACTCTTGGGTGGTATTCACATAAAAAAATGATTGCAAGTAACGGTACTTCAGCATTTTATAAACAGAAGACTTTGGAAAAAACTTACAAATCCACTCCATACGAGCAAGAAAATAAATATCGTTTTTTTTATAAGCTGAAGTCAATAAACTTTATATTTTCATAAATTATCAATAAGAGCTGTTTAGTTTGGAGTGAACATACTATGTACCTATGTTTAAAGTCAGGTTGTTTACGTTTTTTTCAATAACAAACATCCGTTTAGGAGTTCATTCTACATTACAAATTACTTCATTAATAAATACGTTGTTTTGGCACTCGTTCGTGCAGAAATAATTAAGTCACATTTTTCACTATCAATGCTTCGAAATCGTTTGAGTTTTGACGTTTTTGCAAGTACTGGAACTTATTTGATTGTAAACCATAAATTATTTGCACAAATATCATCTTGTATTCAAAACAAAGAAAGAATTCTTAAACTAGTTTACCGAACTTAAGCTCCTGCTGCCCGAAACCGTCTGGAGTCATTGAGACTAAGGAATCCCCAATTGGGTATGTTGTAAGGCTGAAAGTAATGGGAAAGGTAAGGAGTTGTAAAAACGAAGGTGGAAAAGTACATGGCTAAAGCCATTTCAAACAACGTTTCGATTCTGAATGGTAGTCTTACACCAGGGCGACACCGAAAGTATCTATCACTCTGGAACGTGCCGCAAATATGGGTGCTATATATATATAATTTTTAATGAATTAATTGTGAAATAACACAAAATTAATTAAATAAAAATTACTTGCGCACGCCGGAATTTAAATTTGAGACAAGGATCGTAGCAATTGAACAGCGTAGGCCGTCACTTCCACATCAGTTCCACTTCATCAGCAGGTAAGCTGGAGTCGTTTTTAAAATGTGAAACAGCAAAATAGTCCAAACTGACCGGAGCCTGAGGGATTATGACATTCCGCAATGTCCTGAGTTGTGAGGCAGAAGGAAGGAGATGGCAAGAGACGAAGAAGAGGAATTTTGGGACGTTTTAGTCAAAATACTGCAAATATATCTTCTCCCGTCAAGTCGGTAGAAACCTTCACGAAACTTAATAAGCGTTTAAAAGCGATTTAGTTTGTCTTTTCAAAATAGCGAATGGCAGACTGGACGCCCTCGATTTGACAAATTTTATTAATTTGCGAGTACCTACTCGCGAAACTCGGTCGAATGCATTGTATTCTGTTACCAATTCCGCTAATAATTATTTTATAAACTCTCCTATCCAAAGACTCCATTTACTCGGAAATAAATACAACTCAATCGACATTTATCGTCACCAATCTGTGTCTAAATTCAAACTCAGTATATTAGAATATTTAAAATAAAGCCATAAATATCGATCAATCAATTGCACCTTTATCAAATTATTAATTATCGCAAAACATGAAATATGTGAATAATAAAGGTAGCTAAATAAGAACACAATTAACAACAATCCTCTCGTATTTATTGTTATAAATATAATAACTAACTCACATTGACTTATATTTCTATTTAAATCTTGGTGCCCTAGCAATAATAATATATTAATGATTAAATTAAAATCGATGGTCTCTTCATGTTCACAATAAAAACAAAATTTAATACTTATGTATACAAAGATTACCTTAGTACTTACCTTTTTATCCTCTCTCTCTCTTTTGTATTAATATTATCTTGTACTTTTTGTACCATAATTTGTACTATTTTTTACTTTTTACTATCACAATATACACTTGTTGAACTCATCTGTATAACTTTTCAAGATATTACAACTAATGTATTTTTTATTTATTTTTTTCTATGTGTAGGTACTATTTATCGCTGCGTTAATTTTGCTGAATTCTTGAAAAACTTGCTTTCGAACAATTTATTCATGATCAAGTTAATAATAAAATCAACATAGTAAATACCTACACGTTCCTCAATAACTACTTTTAAAGTATCTCAAGCACTCTTCTGTTTTACCATTATTACACTATGTAAACTTTTTAACTCCTTTGTACAATTTTAATGATAACGAAACTACATACCTATGTTCATATTAAACCTGTTTGTATCCTTAAATTACAGTTTATAATGTTATATACTTGCTTACAATTATACTCCTGAATAACATGTGTAACTTTAATAATGTGATTCTGTAAAAGCCTTCAAGGCGTGTATGAATAAATAAATAAATTAATGTTCACAATTTCATTAAAAACATAAATTTCCATAATTAGGCATTTGGCAAAGAAGTCTATAAACAGTACAGCAATAATGAAATGTTTCGGTCATAGTGTCATGTTCAAACGTAGGAGGGTTAAAAGTTCCGTTTGATTTAGTTTTCTAATCAGTCTTATTAACTGGATTGCACTCGTAAGCAAGGTGAAGATTACCCTGACTAGTTAATCTCCGATAGGAGAGGGTAAGGTAATGACAGACCTGTTGGCAGTGCAGCCAGAATATGATGGCATTGGGGTAGCGGAGCGGCCCGCCCAGCCCGCATCCGCCCACCTCGGTCCTCTGGTCGCGCAGCACGTCACTGTGGGGCCGTCCTGTCTCCGCCCACACCTGCAGGGACCTAGAGAACAGAAAGGATATATTTTAACTATTTTTATATTTATTATTTATTTATTATTGGACGACTAGATCACTCTGGATTAATGATACAATTAAATGGTTGCAATGTCGAAAAGGTGGCAAGATTTAGATACGTCGGCAGCATTCTCACGGAGACTCTGACCCAGATGTAGAGGTCAAGTGTAGAACTGAGGCGGCAAGAACTGCTTTCAGTAAAATCAAATCCGTCTTCTGCAATGACAACCTCAATTTAAAACTAAGGCAGAGAATGTTATGTGTGGTCAGTCTTGCTGTATGGATGTGAGACATGGACCTTGAAAATAAATACCATGAACAGGTTAGAGGCTTTTGAAATGTGGCTTCACCGGAGAATGCTCAAGATTACATGTACCGACATGATCACCAACACAGAAATTCTCAGGCGGGCTAGAGCAGATAGAGAACTGCTCACATTAATAAAAGTCAGGAAAATTTCATATCCGGATCACATACATCGAGGGGAGAAGTATCACTTGCGCCAATTAATATTGAAAGGCAAAATAGAGGGTCGACGAGCGCATGCAAAGAGGCAAATGTCTTGGCTGCGAAATATACGAGAGTGGACCGGCATTACAAATGCGGAGGAGCTATTATGGGCAGCGCAAGATAGGGATACATTTCCAGAGTTATCGCCAATGTCGGGGGGATCTGATAGGGCACGCGAAGAAGAAGATAACAAAAAGGAAAATATTGTATTGATGAAAAAGAAGTAGACAGTGTACGTAAGGGAAAATTAAACGTACTGTTATGAACATATGGGTATATTGTGCGAGGAAATCCAAAGGAGAGTCGAAGAAGACAGAAGAAAAGGTCATCCAAATTTCAGGTTTTTATTATTTTTATATTAGCTCCTCAAGAGGCCACGTGGAAAATATATTCCCTCACGGCCGTTGTATGTCATCTTTGGGAATGCTGTGTCAAGGGTATTTCAAATAAATAAAGCAGCGGAGGTTCTGGGAAGGAAAAGGGTATGAGGGGTGACAGAAGTACAAATCCATCCCGGCATCTGCGGTGCAGGCTGGGTCGAGAGAGTACACATCGTAGGGTTTCCTTCAACCGCCCTCTACCAATCTGACCCGCCACGAGCTGGTGGGCAAACGCATCCGCCGCCCAGACCTGGACAAACCTCATCCCATGAACCCAGGTACATCTATTAAGATATCGCTCTGGCGAGATACAAAACATAGTTCAGCTATCTTCTGTGACAGAAATGATTCAATTTCTTAAGCCCAGCTGTATTTCCCAAACAAATGGTAATGCAATAGTTCTTGTAGTTTCGGGCATTTGGGACTCTTGCGAGTTTCACAAAGAAGAAAAAATAATTCACAGAACCGTGCGGAAGTCAGGTACATCTAGATAGGTACGGAACTCACACCCTCAATTACATAATAAAAATTAGACGTAATAAATATATAATATAAACGGTAATATATTAGGCATAATAACAAAGCATTTGGATACTTGCACCATCGGGAAATCCAATAATAAGATAAGTACCTACCCAACCAAAATAATTTCTATTGGCATTGTAGAAATGCAAAAGATAAAATAAAATATTTCCATAGACATAAGAAAAATCATATTACGTATTCTGTAGATCAATCTTCAACGGCAGATCCAGTAATTCATCTTTGTTTGGGGAGATTTGATATTCTTTTGAAGGATCATTTGTGTTGTGTACAGTACAATATCAAGATATTCCGTATAAAATATTAGATATTCGAAAATATTATCATCTGAATGATGAAATAAATTCGATAAAAATCAAATGTCAGGGGAAGGAGATTTCATGACGAATTCTGGTGAAAAATATTTCGACTTATTCATATGTTAACAAATAAATGTTGATTCTGAATACAATATTATTGTAGTTTTATATTATACTAGCTTGTACCCGCGGCTTCGCTCGCTGGAGATTAGGGGGAAATTAGTTAAGTTACATACATTCATTCCCGGTACATTCAGTTTTCAAACAGCTCGCGTTCCACCTAAATCTCATAATGTCAGAGCTCACCAGTAGTAAAAAAAATAATTATCCAATTTGGTGCAGTCGTTCGGAAGTTATGCGCGTACAAACATTTCGGAGATTCATTTTTATCTGTATAGTTAGATAGACATTAACTACGATTTCCCGCAAATTTATCAACATCGTTTCCACGGCAACGATTTGTTTTCTGACGTTAGCAATAACTAGCTTTTGTTAGCGACAGAAAACGCATAATAAATACAATATTTATAATTTCATAACGCCAGAGCTTACCATTATATACATCCCATATAACTTGCTAAAAGTGGTTCGCTACGTTTGATGACTTAGCAGAAGTGCCCGGATTCATAGGGATCGGGTAAGACAGGTTGAGGGGATCTTTGATTTCTCCAGCCGGACTCTCTCGACCCATCGATTCGAGGATTGGATTCAATCCTGAAAAGATTCCTATCCAAGCCTCGAACCATTTTTCTTCCCAGAACTTCCTCTCTTTAAAAAGATCCTCCACACAGCATACCCAAAGATGACATAGGCCCAAGGGAAAATGTTTTCCTCAGGGCCTCCTGTGCAGAGCTATTGTAAAAAAATACACCTTACTAACTGTCTAAATATTATTATAATAAATAATTTCACTGGTAAAAATGTAGGGCGGTTCGTCAATTTAATTTCAAAGTTAACCAATTCATCTAAAGCTGCCATTGTTCATGCTTTTGCAGCTACCATTTGCAGTTAAAGTAATTGAGATAAAAATAATCTCCCGGCAGGATATTCTTTATAGCCCCTTAAAAATCAGGCGCTAAAAAAATAATCGTATAAATCAGTAATAAGTATTTCGAAGAATTATCTCCAAGTGTTTATTTAACTGCAGAATTTTTTTGGAGGCGCTTACAGATTAAAAGCTCGTAAAATCTTAATGGCCTCATTGTTACGTCGGCTTACGAACCTGTAATATTATTATTATCCGTAACCTTTTCAAAGTGGATGAAAAGGCTAAGTATATAATATTAACAATGTTGTGTTAAGTAGCTTTCGGTAGAAATTGTATCCCTGAGGCGTAAACTAACTAACTAAACATCACGCCGTTTCCCCGCAGGGGTAGGCAGAGAGGACGGACCGCCAAACAACTCGATTTTGGCACACACGCCTTGCTTCGTTCACATTCATACATCGTCCCATACATGCTCTTCTGTTATTCTGACTCTTGACATCGCCCGACTCAAGTATCTGATTCACTTGGTCGTGCCATGTCTTCCTCGGGCGTCCCCGACTTCGTCTACCATTCACATTTGCGTCATATATTCTCCTAATACTCCTTTCCTCATTCATTCGCTCTACATGCCCAAACCATCTGAGCGTCCCTTTCTTAATCTTATTCATTACGCTTACATCAGCCTTGCATTCTTTGCGGATTTCCACATTTCTCACACGGTCATACATGGTTTTACCACACATACGTCTCAGGGATCTCATTTCTACAGCATTCAGTCTACTTTCATCCAGTTCCATGCCTCACTGCCATACATCAGGGTAGGTACCAGCACGCCATTATGGACGGCTAGCTTCGCTTCTTTTGACAATTTTTTGTTGCTGCCAACGGCGTTCAGTCCTCCATTAATGGAGTTACCGGCATTTACCCTTCTTTCGATATGTCTTCCCATCTCTCGTAAACATACTTCCCAAATACACAAACTCATCCACCTACTCCAAATATTCGTCATTCACAACTATGTTGCACATTGTTTTCGCACTCTCTCTTTCAAATACCATTACTTTAGACTTAACTTCATCATTAACTCATTCTTCATACATACTTCGTTCATCCTAGACACGAGCGACTGTAGATCTTCCATACTGTTAGAAATCAGCACCGCGTCATCAGCATACAACAGGCAACATACTTCTAGATCACTCAATTTCGCGCCCAATCCCATCTCTTTCAATTCTTGCATACAATTATCCATGTTAGATTGAATAACCACGGTGACATTACGCATCCTTGCTTAACACCTTTTGTTATGTCAAACCACCCCGTAAAATCGCCGTTCACCCTAATACATGCAACGCTTCCCTCATACAGAGACGCAATTGCGTGTATGAGATTCGTATTCACTCCGTACTTGGACAACACCTTCCACAGCTTTTTCCTGTCAACTCGGTCATATGCTTTTTGTAAATCTACAAAGGCACAGAAGAGTTTCTGGTTTTTTGCAAGAAACTTGAGGCGTATGTTTCCTAAAAACACTTACGAGTACTCGAGCGTATTATACGAGATATCCGAAAATAGTGCAAAATCGGTGTAATAAACAACATTACTTAAGGCGACGCTTCCCGGCCCAAAAAGAAGAAGATGGAGAGATATGTAATTACGAATGTTGGACAGAGCGCGCCAATATTTTCAATGACAAAATTGATGCGAAAATTGGGAAAATGCTTAATAAAACATGATTCGTTTAAAATAGAGCAAAAATCTCGTAGAAAGTATCTTAAGTATCATTTAAAGAAACATTGTGAATTTTTTCACAAATATGACTTGTAAAATAATAGAAATAGACTTGTTTTAAATAATTTTCGGAGCATACTTTGCGATTTTTTTCTATCGAGGGAATTTCATATAATTTGCGTTTCGGTGTGGGACGTATCTAGATATTATCTTCATAAATAACATATTTTTTAAGAGCTTAAAAAATTTAAACGTTTAAGGGAGATATGTAAGAAATCGGTAGAAATTCGGTTAGCGGGGGCTTAAGAGGAACGTTTGCGCGGCCCGTTTATGTGGCTCCCGGCTAAACTAGACATAAATAAAGAAGCACATAGCCGTACTAGATTTAATAATTTTTAAATAAAAAAATATCAAGTTTGGCGGGATATTTTGATCTCAAATCCAAAATTAAAATTTGAATGAAACGCGCCGGGCAAACGTTCCTCTTAAGAGGAACTAACCAGCAGAGGATTATTAACCAGCGACCGAGAATTAAATTTCGTCGAACGATGGTCTTGCGATAGTACCCTTGCAAGCTCTCTTATGTTTTTCGAACTCTAAGAAATATACTTACTCCTATAACACTAAAAACGGTTTACTATGCTCTCTGCCAATCCCAGTTAGCATATGGCATCATAATTTGGGGCGGCTGTGCTCTTAATTTTATTGATCCTCTGCAAAAAGCCCAAAAAACGATTTTACGTGCTATCAACAAGCGACCAACAAGATATTCCTCCAATAGACTCTTCACAGAATATAATGTCTTAAACATACGGCAACTTCATCTAAAATTTACACTAACACATTTCATGTTCAAATACAAGAAAAAAACTCTTTTACATCACAGTTACACCACCAGAACAATAACCAAACGACACTACAATGTTCCTACACTACGCACCACATCAGCTCAAAGACATTTCATGTACCTAGCTCCTAAAATGTTTAACCTTCTCCCCGAGAACCTAAAATCCGAAACCCAACCCCATATCTTTAAAAAAAAATTATCAAAATGGATCCTTACATTCAGTAACGATGATGAGTAAAAATTTGCTATTTTAATTGAATTGTAATATAATTGATAAAACTTGTAACATAAATTAATTTAATGTGTTAATTAAATTACTAACTTAATTTGTTACTAAATATGTTACTTAAACTACTTAAATGAATTGCATAAGTTAATAGCTGTACACTGTACCTACGCAATCTGTAATCTTCATCCGCCATAACACAGGGACATCCCTAGCATGGCGGATGAATTAACACAATTTTTTGTTCATTGTATAAACTTCTTTTAATAAATAAATAAATAAATAAAAATAAAACTGTACATGGCGGTTCCGATAAGAAAGATTAATTATTCTCCATACCAGCCTTTTAACAAAATAACTCCATATAAAACATGGCTCAAACACGTGATGATAAAAAAATTAAAATTATGTATTTTTTGTAATTATTTTTTTATCATAAGTATTTATAATTTTTCAATAACATCTAAGCAAAATTTTTTAATGATTTTTTTGAACTAAAATTAAAATTCTGAAAAGTAGCTTTCCCAAATAATTTATTTATTTATTTTACTGCGTGATTATATGATTTCAAATTTATGTTGTATAATACAAAATTTAGTTTAGAAAATTTAACAAATCTGCCAACGACCTACGGTAAAAGCTTATTGTACTAAAATGAACATATTTTCTCAAAATTTAAAAAAACTAGATAAAATAAAAGAGTCTTTCGAAATCAATTTATAATTTTTTATGGAAAGAGTCAAAACGTCTAAAATTTGATTTAAAAATGACATATTTCCGATTGTGTCTGGTTATTTCCTCTTAAGGACGATTTAATGATTTTAACATGACTACGTACCTAAGAAGACGTGACACTAAGAGTGGTAAGAATCATATAAGAGTAACAGACAATGTTTTAATGTAGTAAAAAGAAAGAATTGTGTTACGTTCCAACCTATTTGCTTACCCCTGCGAGAAATTAGTGCGATGTTAGTCAAGTATTTTTTAATAAAAATAGAAACTAATTAAATTATAAATATATTATAATGAATGATGAACATCTTGCAAAATAAAATGATTTATAACAAATAAAATACTCTTTAATTCTCAGTAATAATTAATATCTAACAATAAAGCATTTACAAAACTACTTCGAATGGCACACACCGTTCAAAGATAAAAGCCGGCGAAGAATTCTACATTCTACACACGAGAGGATAGAAAACACATGACAAGGCAAGATAAATCACACCGCGGATTTTCTTACTAATTAGAAATGGCTTTTGATATCCCGGCATTATAATCCATAATTCCAAATTATCATAAGCAGTGTTCAGTGAACTTTTCATTAGTAAGTTAGCATCCGGCAGTTGTTGGGGCAGGCAGTAAGATTGCATGCGCTGGAATGGTCAACCGGCCATTGTTTGTGTAAAATACAATAATTACTTAAAACTTTATAATGAGTGCCTTTATGCGCATAAAAAGAGCAGTGCATTAATATTCACGCTGCACAGCTTAATTTATCACGGTCTATGGACTGTTAACAGGTTTATTGCATTGAATAGTCCTGGGGAGCCCTTGGATGCAGACCGCTTCTCAAACCTCACACTAAATGTTCCAATAATCGAATTTAATATTATTATTAGAAACTAATTGATAATAATCATGTTAAGATTCGGTCGGTTGGAAACTTGCAAGAATGGGGTATTTTCACAAACCATGAATAACGTTAAAAATGTGTGAAAGATTTATAGTTCATTTTTCTGATTATTGTTATTGTACTAAAATATGTAATTTTAATATTTTCATTCACGATTATGGATTTAAAAAATTATTTAAAACCGCACATTGCGAAACGGTTCCAACTGGCTACAACGTCATTATGACATAGGAACCGACACTGACATACTGTAAGACAGCTGGCACCGACGCGACGCGACGTTGCCCGGCGTGACGTCAACAACGCCATATTCATGAATGAAAACGAAAATGTCGTTTTGGAGGCAGATCGTAAAATGGCAAATTTTAAATCGTTATAGCAAATTAATCCGTCTACATAAAAATAAAATACCTTCTTTACATTGTTATTTTGGTGCACTTATAGAAGCACATGTGGATGTGCATTCAAGAAATAAGAAAAATATAGAACACCCAATGATTCTTGGCGAATCTAAGTATTGCCGGACAACCCCGCTTCTAAAAGAACGCCTTCATTAGATTCAATGTCCCGAAAGAATAGAGTTCAAGATCTGCTTAATGACCTTCAAAGTATAGCAAGGAATTGCGCTAGCCTACATATCGGGAACTACGTGTCCGATAAAACTTGAGCGATAGACTCTAAGGATAGCAAATTTAAAATGTTACCAATTTTCTACGTCAAATCGAGCCGTTTACTACGATCTCTTTTTATGTAACTGGCCCGCTCATTTCTCACTAACTCTTACTAATAACCAGAATTTGGCTGAATTTAAACGGATTTTAAAAACAAAATTATTTAAAGAATCCTACCATTCATAAATCTTAACTTTTTTTCAATAAACTGTAATAAGCCATATTCTCAAGTTTCCGGTAAATGTTGCGGTTTCGGTTTCCTCCTTTTTGAACTTTTATTTTTAATATCCACTCGGAATGTTCTTACGAGTATTTCTGAACAGAAGCTGCCTCATTTTTAGATTATATTTTAGTTTTAAAGCTCTTACTTTGTCCTGTGCTATAATAAATATCTATATTATTGTTTTTTTTTAATTATTGTCCTGTGCTACAACAGCTTTGTTGTTATTATTTTTTGTACTTTGTCATTGTTTTGTAAATAATGTATATTCTTTGCTTCATGTTATTTGATCAATATTTTTTAAGAATTCGTAAGGAGTATTATAGGAGTAATTTTAATTAAAAATACGACAACTGAGTACTAAATAATTATTAAATTTAATATAGTAAAGCGCACTTGATGTGAAATGACACAAAACTGCGCAAATTTTACATTATTACTATCACTACATGCTTGGTCGATGTTCACATGAGGTTAAAAGGGAATATTTATAAAAAAAAAAACAACGCCTATATCGTTTTGGTTATGATACCTAATTTATTGGTGAATTAATCAGCCATAAACATAATGATAACAGTGATAACTGACTACTGTACGCATACACGCATATGAAATTCAGTAATATAATTTAACTTTTCTGTTCAATTACATTCAATTTGATGGGCCGTATGAATCAATTTTGAACACATTTGTACCTCTATTTACAAAACACTTCTTCTTCCCCTTATTCTATTCGGGTCGGGAACCAATTGCTACGACAAGGCTCCTCCATACGTCCCTGTCTTGTGCTGATTGTTCGGCCTCCGTCCATGGCAATCCCATCCTCTCCTCACACAGTTTTTGGAGCTGCCTCGCCCAACTGTGTCTGGGGCGGTCTACTGGACGTCTACCCTCTGGAATCGCACTCAGTATTTTCTTCGGAATTCGGTCATCAGACATTCTTAGTACGTGTTCAAGACATCTCAGTTGTGATTTTTCTATGAAGAGTAGCAGTTGTTTAATGTTTAGATCGTCTCGGATCGTTGTGTTTCTTATGTGATCCCATTTCGTAACCCCTGCCACTCCTCTCAAGTACCTCATTTCGGCAGCTTGTACTCTAGAGCGTGTTCGTTCATTTAGCATCCGTATCTGGTGGCTGTAAGTGAACGTCGGGCGGTATACCGTTTTGAACACTGCCATCTTTGTCTTGATGCTGAGCTCGGCTTTGCTTATCACTGAGCTGTACAAAACACAACAAATATAATGGTCAAAAGCAAATAAAAGTTATTAAAAAAACAAGGATCTCTTTCGATTGATTCTGATATATCTATGGTGACCGGACAACTCGGAATGAAACCAACTCAGAACCATCTCAGATAAGTCATTTAAAGTGATAAAAAAATATATATAAAAAAAATTATTAAATAGGTTAGGTTAGGTTAGAGTTATCGGCTAATTTAAAATTATTTTTTTCATAGCTTTTAATGACTTTTCGAAGAGGTGTTGAGTTGACTTTATTCTCAATCTATATACCTACTTCTAGATTTTGAATTCGATAATTTAGGACTAGCAGAAAATACTAAAATTGAACAAGTCTGGATCCATCAATCCGGTCCCGTCAGCCCAAAGGTTGAGAGCCCCTGACTTACTATAGCTGGCACGCGACAGATGCACCTTGCACTTGCATTAGTTATTTTTGCTTCTCCCACATACGTGTATTTATAGCATCCCCGCACGAGACACGCGATCTCCGGCAGAGGTATTCAAGGTAGGGACTAAGGACGCCACTTGCCGAAACATTCAATTATAAATTACAATAATATTCCCGGTGAAATGCAGCTATTAGAGATACCTGTTTTGATCTCACCTGGTTTATGAACCAGTTAAAAATAATTGATCAATTTAAAAGTAACAGTTTTAATGGTTAAATAAAATTGTCGGTGTCAAAAGCACGTACGAAATAATAAGAAGCTTTCATTAATTTTAAATACAGGAAATTGGATGGACACAAGATAACAGTATTGTATTGAGTATGACGAATCTGATAAATATGTTTAAAAAAATATAGATCTGGTTACGGCACCACATGACAAATGCATCGTGTGAGTTTCACGCAGAAAAACCTTCTTTAATAAATACTTACAACATTTTGAAATAATTTCACACTGATATTTTAAACGGTATTTTAAGCAATTTTTTTACAAGAAAAACTCTCTTTTTATAACTTTTGAAGGTTATTCCCATCAACGTAATATATCATTGAAGAAGAAGATAACACTTATAATTTAAATGAAAATATGAAAGAGAAAGACATATAAAAATAGAAAAAGACAATGGTCGCAACTGGGACCCGAACCCAGACCTCTCGTCTAACCGGGACGTGCGCGTTATCCAAATTCGCTATATTGCCACCTTCTGGAAAAAAAAATAACAAGTTGAAGATAATATTGTTGATTCTAAATATTTGAAATATGAGATTGACAAATATGACGGTTTGACAAGAGGGTGGCAATAGAGTCCCAGTTGCGACCATTGTCTTTTTCTATTTTTCTGTGTCTTGTTCTCTTTCATATTTTCATTTAGATTATAAGTGTTATCTTCTTCTTCAATGGTATTTTAAGCATTTAATTTTACAACTTGTATGTTTTTGAAGTGAAACTTCTTTAGCCCAGTTGTGATTTGAAACTCGGATGAAATGGAATGATGCATAACAGTATCTACGAAGCGTCAAACTGCGCTCATTGGCCGCTTTGATTCTGATCTCACTTTTCAAGGCGCCTATTGGTTGCGATATGAAACGGAAATGACGCATTATAGTCCCTGCGAAGCGTCAAACTGCACTCATTGACCGCTTTGATTATGATTTCACTTTTTAAGGCTCCTATTGGTTGAGACATGAAACGGAAATGACGCGTTACAGTACTTAAAAGCGTCAAACTGCGCTCATTGGCTGCTTTGATTATGATTTCACTTTTCAAGGCTACTATTGGTTGAGACATGAAACGGAAATGACGCATTACAGTACTTAAAAGCGTCAAACTGCGCTCGTTGGCCGCTTTGATTATGATTTCACTTTTCAAGGCTCCTATCGGTTGAGATATCACCAAACACGTCTAAAACCATTTAAAGCAGCGTTTCAATTATGAATGGTGTTATCACAGGGCGATACTGAGAGTATCTTCCACTCCGGAACATGCCGCAAATATACTACATATTATACTACAAATTTACCACAAATTAACGACATAAAATTTATTTGCGCACGCCGGGTTCGAACCCGCGATCTTCGGTTTGTGAGTCGAGAGTCTTATCCCTCGACCACGGAGGCCTTGACTAGGGGGAGTATAACTGGAGGAATCAATAAAGTTATAAAATAATACTTAACGTAAACAACAACATTTTCTAGATGTAAACAACTAGCCGATCAACAACAAAAAAGTAAAAGGTTAAAATTACTAGTAGTTATGGGAACAGTAGATCTCGCGTAGAAAAATAATAATAATAAGCCTGAACTTCTGTTAGGTATGAATTTTGGCATGTTCTTATTTTTTTATAATATATCCCGAAGTTCAGTTTGCCTCTTGGCATAGGCCTCCTCTAACATTTTCCACTGGGACCTGTCACGCGCTACTCTTCTCCAATGATGTCCAGCCGTGAGTTTTAGGTCTTCTTCCCATCTTATTTGTTGGCGTCCTCTACTTCTCTTGCCTTCTCTGGGATACCAATGACATTTTTGCACCATTTCTCTTGTGGATCGCGGATCATGTGACCTGTCCATCTCCACTTTTGTTGGTCTATTCGGGTAACTATATCAGCAACTTTAGTTTTCTATCTTATTATGCTACATCTCACTCTGTCCTGTTTCCTTATTCCTGTCAAACTTCTCTCCATGGCTCTCTGGCAGCGTTCCAACTTTTCTCTGTGGCGTTTGGTGAGTGACCAAGTTTCACATCCATAAGTGATGACTGGAAGTATACATGTGTTGAAGACTTTCCTTTTTATTTGCATACTTAGCTCCTTGGATTTCAAGACTTCTTTCAAAGACCAGTATTTCTTCCATCCATTTGCTATTCTTCGCTCGATTTCTTTGGTGGTTTGATCTTTGTGAGATATTATCTGTCCTAAATAGATGTAATCTGACACATATTCGAGTGGTTGGTTGTCAATTTTTTTGGGGACTGGTTCAGAGTTTGTAAGCAATTGTCTTATTTAATTAATCAAAAACAAAATCTCCTCCAAAATCATAAGATTTATAAGTGTGAATAGGTACTTAAAAACATACCCACTCAATTATAAACCAAACATTTATGTTACTTTATTTTGAAATTTCAAATAAGGAATTATACAATTTATCCAAAGAAACGTTACTATCTCAAAGAAAATTCTTTTTTCAAACTATCTTCTGGAAGATACCATATATTGAAAAAGTGCGACCAAGAAAGTCCAAATAAACACGACGATATCACATTTGAAAAAATAATCTTTAATACGGCCACCATCTTGAACCGGAAACGGAACGTACAAACTCGTTTACAGATAAACGAAATGTAAAGCGGTTGAGTTAAAACATCACGTTACGCTGGCGCACAGTCAATTATACACCTAATATCATGATTCTAACTAAATGGGTAGGTACTAAAAGTTCGTAAATGAATAAAAAGAGGAGAATCCATAATAATTAAAATAGATTCAATGTGTACAGTACGCGTCAAACTTAAATGCCGACCTGAACTTGATACTATTCATTCTCGCGCAGATAGTCTTCTTGCAATGATCATAAGCGAAAGATAAAGATGTGTAAAAACATGCGTGCAACAGAGAAAGGCGTGAGAGGGTAGGATGCCACTTTTCGGACCTTAAACTCGCCTATTGCGATGATTTTTTTATCAACGTCAGGTCGGTATTAAAGTTTGGAGTGTACTATAGCTTTGAAATAGCTACATTTGATTTTTTTTACAAAACGTGAGTGAAACACATATTCCTGACACAACTTTACCCTTCGCAGTAGCAACAGGTGAGAAATGATTGTAAATTGATATACCTGATGGATCTGAATCATAAAATGTCATTTGCTGAACAAAAAGTAACGCCGTAGTAAAGTTCGGTTCATTCTTTCTTTTACGACTCGGAGGCGTGCACTAAAAGGTTGGGGCATCGACCAACTGATATAAGGATGGGTTGGGGCCATTAATGTGTAAGATTTTACAAGGGGTTTTTGTCGCATTGGAAGTTGGACGCCTCAAAGTCGACGTTATCCGCCAAACAGGTGCGCGTCACTCCCTTTTTTTCCCGACGCGCATCGTCCGCCAAATAAATACAAATAATAAAAAAAAACACATGATTGAGAAACACCGACCCGATTTTAAAGCGAGGACGAGGATTTGAAAATAATTAAAGCTCATTTAGTGTTATTTTGAATTACTTTTTAATTTGCAGTTCAGAGTGGTAGATTTTTTTTTATATACATTAATCCACACACGAGGTCCCGAGGAATATAATTCTGCTCAGGGCCTATGACACCTTTGGGGATGCTGTGTGGAGGGTTTTTTTTAGGAAAGCGAGAGGAAGTTCTGGAAAGGGAAAAGGTACGAGGGGTGTGGAGGAATCTGAGGATCAATATGTCCAGGAGTGACGGACGTACGAATCCATCCCTCCCACTGCGATGAAAGTGAAAAATGATGTGGGTTGAGTGTCCCAGGTAAGGTTAGGTTAGGAGAGGTCTAGGTTAGGTGTCATTTAAACAGTCTCTCTCGAATCGGCCTACCACGCACTATGTGGGCAGAAGCATCCGTCGCTAAGATCACACCTCATCCCATAAACCCGGGCACCCGTGCTAAGTCACCAAAAGCAGCTAACCACTTGTGGTAACCCAGCGCAGAGGTGTTGGGGCGGCTTTACCAACATCTGTCTCCCAAATTGAACTCTCATTTTATTGCCAATGTGATAGAACAACGTTCAGTATCGAAACGCTGCTAGAAATGGCTTTATGGCGTGTTTGATGACCAGATCTGAATAACCAAGTAGGCACTTCCCAACCTTCATATGTAATTGTAAACATGTAATTGTTTGGTTTATAATGTTTGTATTTTTTGGTTAGCTGGAAGAAATAGAATTCATCTATAAGCTACACCTTTTGTACTTGTGTTTTTTTTTGTGCAATAAATGGTTTTTTGAATTTTGAATTTTCCTCTACTCCATTTCGTTCCCTTTTTATCCCACTTACACGGGGAGAAGTTTCGATATTTAGCGGCACTTTTCAATGAGATTATTTCTGAATATTATGTGCTAAAAATAATCAAACTCGTTGATTTTGAGAGTGTTGAATATCGTATGTAATATACTTAGATTGTTTAGAGTGTTTTTCAGTAAACAAACAACATGTTATTGATAAAATCTTGAAGAGGTCGCTAACACGATATTAAGGAGATTTTATTGAAGGTCTAACTAATATTGACTGAAGAATTACGACTTCGTAGACCGTGAAAATACGTGGACCATATTTGCTCCAGTCACATATTATGAGGCGTGCTGTCAAAATTTCAAATATGATAAGAATAATATGTTGTCCCAAAAAACTCGAGAAGCTTTTTGATATCTGTTGTAATGGATAAAGAAAATATATCGTTAAGAAGAAACCACTACTAATAAATCTAAACTAAACGCGAAGCAGAACAGGCGCTGTGTTCCGGTAAGACAAGAGATCCTGAGTTCGGGTCCCAGTTACGACAGTTACCTTTATACAGGGTGCGGCAGCATAAGTTCCTTTTTTAAAATGCGCGCCATTCAGCCGGTTGATGTCGTAGCGGAGTGCTAGTGATCTCGTTCGCGAGGCGGAACTATAATGATTTGTCTCGACACAGTTTAGTCGCCATCATGCGTTGGAACAGTGAGGAGCGTGCGTTTGCCGTTGAGGCCTACTTTTCGAACGGATGTTTTGTGATCGCAACCCAGCGCGCCTACGTCGTGCGCCTAGGACGTCACCTAACTGATTTGATCTTCAAAAACTAAGTAAAACAAAACTTTAGATATGTGCCTACATTATACAAAACAAATAAAAAATTTCTAATTCATACAATGGGTTTTATTAAGTTTTGAAAAAAAGGAAGTTATGCTGCCGCACCCTAAAGGCGCGCTGGGTTGCGATCACAGAATATCCGTTCGAAAAGTAGGCCTCAACGGCAAACGCACGCTCCTCACTGTTCCAACGCAAGATGGCGACTAAACTGTGTCGGAAGTCGGAACAAAACTTTATAGTTCCGCCTCTCTAATGAGATCGCTAGCGCTTCGCCACGACATCAACTGACTGAATGGTTCGCATTTAAAAAAAGGGAGTTATGCTGCCGCAACCTGTATTTTTCTGTGTCTGTTCTATTTCGTGTTTCGTTTAGAATGATTTTCTTCTTCAAATAATATAAAATTTTGGGTATAAACTTAAAACTGAAAAAAAAGTTATTTCAATAAAAATCGATGATTAAATAGCATATAATAATAAATTTAACCCCAACAGAAGGCCCTTAAGAAAAAAATTTGGGGATGCTATGTGGAGTATGTGGAGGGTCTTTTTAAGGAAAGGAAGGAGGGGAAGTTCTGGGAAGAAAAAAGTATGGGGGTTGGGTAGGATTCTAGGGGTTAGTGTGTCCAGGAGTGAAGGTCGTGTGAAACCATCCCTCCCACTGAGGTGCATGACGATAGAACCAGATCCGACCCGCCATGCAGCTGATGGGCAGGCGCATCCGCCACCTCAACCCTACTAAGTCACCGAACGTAGCGAATCACTTGGGGTGATCTATGGCAGAGGTGTTGGTTATCCAATAAACGGTTCCCGGGGAGGCGGTACCCATACCCGGCTACCAAATTGAAAATAGGAAAAATAAAGGGAATACGTGCTCCAATCATGTTGGTCAAAGTTGTTTACTAGAAACCGTCTGTATATCCTATATGCTATTCGACTGTCGCTATAGAGTTAGACAAAAATGGAACAAATCAATTTTTAAACGATTGTTGTACAGAAAAATACAAAAAACAGTATTAATAGAAAAATCTAAATGTTGTCTGAAATAGTTGTTGGTTGAAGAGTAATTTGGATCTGAAGCTTCGGAATCGATCAAAAGGAAGGTCGACAAATCAGTAGCCCGGGAAATAAATCTTGCTAAAAAGTAAGTAGGCGTTGATCTCAAACGACGCAAAAGCGGTAAAGGCTGCGATGAAATTAAGTACCAAACGATGTTACAATCTTATTATAAATCTTCAGTATTATTAGGTAATTAAAATAAACGATTCCAAACCAAATACATAAAATAAACTTCCGACAAGGTATGTATAATACAGAAAAGCACCTGCTAAAATATTTAAGGAGTACCATCTAATCACTAAATAATAATTGAAATAATGAACATTGAAAATTTGCCCACAAATTACTATAAAATAGTTACCCAAAAGCAATACAATCAATTTAAAAACAGCTTTATGATGAGGCAAGTCATCAACGGGGTGTAATTTAATTACGATAGTTAAATTATTGATAGCTGTGCACCGACCGGCTTACAGTGTTCAGAGTAATAAATAATTTTAATACAGTGGCATTTGGTCAGGCACAATAATACAAAATGTACCTAATCCCCTACCGGCCAGGACTCACGGAAGGTAGAAAGGTGATTCTGTCATTACGATATAATGAGTGGAAGGCGTATGTTTGGTAAGACATTTGGCATGTGAGTGTGGATTGTCGGTGTGGGGAGGGAATTTGGGTCAACCACGTTTGAAAAAAACCAAAACAGAGGGTTGAGACTTAATTCGAATCGTTTTTTTTTTTATCAAACTCGTTTGTAAAATATGACAGGTGGCAATAATTTATTATCGAAGGTAGCGCTTTAGCGGATTAAAACACAATAAATATTTAAAAATTTTAACAAAAAAACTTACACATGTGTCTGATATTATGCTTACGCGTTTTAGGAGAGAAATAATACGTAATCTTGAACGTACCTACCTACGTTTATTTATTTATGTCCTTAGAGCTTTTACACAATACGAGTCTTAATAAATTACATTAGTGCATTAATATCATACGTATTTAATCCCAGCTACATGAATGGGATACGAAATTCAATTTGTCCGTATTGGCACTAAAACAAATAATAGAATAGATACAAAATTAATACTTTTAATTACAACATAAAAAAGAGAGAAAGAGAAAAAAACAAGTGTGCTTTAGACACACGACTGAAGTAAAACTTCTTTATGCTTCATTCGCCTCGCCCGATCACACTTTTCGTAACGCTCTCGTCACGAATCCACCAGCTTACTCCCCAAGTCAAGCGTGCGAAAAGGTTTTACTTAAAAAAATATTGATACCTGCCTAAAGTACATAGCAAAAATTAACATTAAAAGAAAAACAGAGTGTGCAATTCACCTGCAGTAGAAGTGAAACCTTCAGAAAATTAATGTAGACAAGAGTGGGGAGGGTATGTTTTTAGGTTTTCACGGCCAAAAAGTATTTTTGTTATTGTTTTTGGGTGTTATGCCGTGTTTTGCTACCTCCTTCTTTAGCCAACGTTTAGGACAGCGTTACAGTGTCCATCATCAGGGCAGATGAGCTCATCTGCCCTGATGATGGACAGTGTCCGAAACGTTGGCTAAAGAAGGAGGTAGCGAAACACGGCATAACACCCCAAAAACAATAACAAAAAAGAGTGGGGAGGCTACGAAGCATCGCACAAAGAAGATACCGATTATACTAGGCTAAATCGTATGGATGTATGTAATTGTCTTTTTTAGTGTCGCTATTTTTTGTTTCATCGAGATTCAAATCACAACGGTGCTATAGAAGTTTTCACTTTAATAATGTTAACGAAACAAAATATTAGTAAATACTTATTTAAATTTTCTAAAATACCTGAACTTATTTCCAGGAAAATTTTCTAAAATACTTGAACTTATTTCCAGGCCGGTGTAGCCTTTGGACCGGAGAATGAGTAAAATAGCTTGTTTTCGACGAATAAATGAAGAACAACTCTGGAAGTCTAGTGTTAAAATTTGGAACATTACTAGCTTTGTCAAGTCTGGTGCATCCTTTGAGCCATTAACTAATTTGTTTAAAAGTAAAAAAAAATCGTTTATATTTCTCCTGCAAGTTGGTTAATCAAGCAAATAATTAAATTAACACAATTCATTTATTCAATGGGTCAATATATCAAAGATATTTTTATGGATAGTTTAAAACTGATTAGCCTGAAAAATGTGTCTTAAACTTTCTCAATTCTTATACGATCTTCTTTATAGTATAGTGACCACATAGTGGAATTGTATTCTAAATTACTTCTTACTAAGGCAGTGAAGAAAATATTGAAAGAATAGAGCCGCGTAAAATCTTTTAATTAAAAAAAAATCAAATGTGAGACAAAATGTTAGATGTTTAGGCATACCGATAGTTGTAACTCCGCATAATTTCAAAATAAAGACAATATCTTACAGAAATAGTCGTTAAAACCGACATCTCAGAGGTTGGGCAAAGCGAAATATAAATTTTAAATGTAAGGAAAGGTTTCAAAGACGATAATTATAATATTCATGAATGGATTACAGTGACGAAACTTATTAGAAACATATTTTATAAGCATCGTGTTCAAAGAAGTATTTCTCTTGAGTTAAGAAATCATTATTTGATGATAATATAAACTTGCTGGTTTCTGAAGCTGGTTAATACGTTTAAGCGTCAGGCGAGATTAAAGGGATTTATTAGATAAACACTTCCATAGCCAAAGGTCTACGTGTTAAACTATAACTTACACTAATATTTTTGTCATAAAAACTATTCTCAAACGTCTAGCACAGAAAATGTTACACGCAGATTAAATAATGACGTCAAAATTTATGAGACAGTTTCTATTTGTGCGTGTCGTTGGTGGGAACTTTGTAGGTTTTTTCCCAGACAAATAATAAATATAAACATACATAAAAAAAGCTTACATTTAGCATCATCAACAGACTGGTCCCAAAATACAAAATATTTGACTAGAACCATCGCAAAAAGGTTTTCAAAGTATTTCACGAGCACTTGCAAAATAGTTGTTCAGAGAGTGATATTAATATTACAGGAATCAAAATGATGTACTATCGTGATTTATTTTTGGGGTATTTGGCCGTATTGCGCTATCTCCTTCTTTACGTTGCTTTACAGTGTCCATAATCGGGGCAGATGAAGTGAATTTTTTAAAATGTGCTTGACAAATCTTTAAGATGTTTTGAAAGTAACACAAGGAAGTTATTTGATTACCACTAAATACTTTTGAGTTTCCCGACACTTTTTTGGAAACTTGTGTTTTATAATTTCAGAAAGGCGCTTGGGATCTTTTTGATGAGTGAATGTGATAGTGTTAGTAGCCTGTTTCTTGTACTTAGACAAAGGTGTATATTTTGTTTATATTTGTGAGAATGTGGTTATATGTGTGTGTGTGTATATATATGTATAGATGTGAGCACCTATATATGCATGTGTGCTTGCAGGCACACATACTAAAAAAAATAAAAAATAGTTATGAACATTTTTATAATCTAAGGCTGATTTACTTCTTTCCTTCTCTCTATTTTCTACTTTTTATTATAATTTCTACTTTTTATTTCAATTTTTCCAATTTTTAGCATCATTTATACTAAATTCATATGTTTACACTAGACTTCACATTTCATACAAATGTCATCATGAAACAGGCAGCCGCTTAGTACGGTGATTTAATATACCTACTTTATGTAAATGTCACAATTATGTAATATGTGTTGTATAAATAAATAAATAAATAATACAGGAAATCTATAAAATGTAAGGTAATGAATGATAAGGGTCGTTCTGGACTCAGTTGAATGAACTAATACCCGTTATGCGCGCATGGAGCTATTAGCTTTGATGTTTAAGTACGAAGTTGGAATGAGTACTTATGTACAGCCATTATTTTCTCCACAAGCGTCGTGTTATCACTCGTTGGTCCACAAATAGCACTTGTCCGTTTGTTGATAGTGACGTGCATTTCCTGAACTTTGTAAAACCCTTCGTACAAACACTTTGAACTTGCTAATTTCCTCTTAGTGTAAACACGTCCCTTATCATTCCACCCTTCCCAGTTGCCACTCCCTACTACAAGGCCATCGCCCCTTATTCTCCGGAAGTCAGAACGGATTGGAGGGAAGATTGCTGAATAACACCGAAGCACATTCGGTCAATGTGCGGATCTCGGATTAAGATTAGAAGGGTTAATAGGTAGATGAGTAGGCCAGAATTATAATAATACGACAAAACGCCTAAATGGCCTCACCACGTATCCATTTTGTGAGAATGTTGATGTTTGTGTTTAATAGTAATAACAAACATGACGTACTTATTTCAAATGATTATTAGACTTTGTCACGTGTGAGAACTATATATATGAATGATGCTAAGAATTTATTTTCAAAATGATGATTAATATAAGAGGAACAACTGCGCTGCCCGTTTCATAAAACACTTAATTAATTTTGGATTTGAGGCCAAAATACCCAATTAAAACTAAATAATAATGTTTTAATCAAAAGTTGTGTTAAATATCTAGTACGGATGTGCAATTTTTTATTATTTTTTTTAATTTGATAAATAGATTATTTAAGTATTATATTTAGCTTCATTTTGGAGGCAACCGGAATTTTTTTGTGAATTTATACCTTTTCTACTGAGTTACTACAATGAAAAATAAAATTTAAAAAAAACACCCTAAAAATCGTGTTTTTTAAATTTTTATAATAAATATAATAAAATTATTTTTGTAAATGTTTATCATTAACTCACAAATAATTGCCCAAGTTGCCTTTTTTACATTAGCTCCACACAGGAGGTCCCGAGGAAAATAATTCCCCTTCGGGCCTGTCTTCTTTGGGGATGCTGTGTGGAAGGTGTTTTTAGGAAAGTAAGGAGAGGAAGTTCTAGGAAGGAAAAGAGTTTTAGTGGTGGGTAGGAATCTGCGTGTCAGTGTGCTCAGGAGTGACGTATGAAGCCATCCCACCCACTGCGGTGCAAGGCGATGTTCCGAGAGAGTACGCCTGGAGAAATCGAAGGGACTCATATTTCATATTACAAAGCCTGTGGCGTATTACTCCATGCTTAACACTGCTAAATGCTAAATCATACCCCTAGAGAACAAAGTATAGAATAATTACATTATCAATACTGGTTGAAAAAAAAAATAAGAAGGATATGGAAGAAAAACATGACGTTTATGAAATCAAGAATCGGAAGAAAATAACTACTTGCAATTGAATAAAAATGAAAAAAAAAATAGGATCCCAAGCTTTAAGTCTAGGTCTATGCAAGGATAACACAATAAATTCAAAGTAATAAACCATAGAAAAATAAAGCTTCCTTTTCATAATGCCACAAATGTCCGTACGATGACGTCCCTGATATGTGTACAATCGACTTGATCCTCTTGGCCTAACTATGTCTGAAAAGGTAGTGTTGGCTAGAAAATAAAAATCAAACAAAAAAGGACATGATTACAGACGGGGATAATTTTTTATTGTTTAACCTACCTTTCTGTCATAAAAACGCACAACACAGCTGTGCTAAAACGAGCTTTTCTTCGTCTAAGAATGCGTAACAGGTGAAAAGGCGCCTTCGGCCTTACACCTGCCAAACAAAGGAACTTCCTTTTAGATTCTTATTGGATCGCCCCGGCTCGGATCGAGTGGAGGTTCATTTGTGACCGGAATATTAGACAATACGACAGGTTAAAATGTGCGCGTGGATTTGTTGTGTCATAACCGGAGTGCGACCATGTGTCATTCAATTTGAAATAAAAATTTAAAAGCGAAAGTTTTTTTTTTCAAAATCAAGACGTTTGAAAAAAAAAACAACTTAGATTACTGAAGATCGAAATTTTGTTTCTTATAACTATTTTTGAATAATAATTTATTGTCTTTACAGGATGTCTGTATTTATCCAAATTTAAAAAAGAATTCATTCATCTTTATTAATTAAATTACATTGGTGGTGTATTGTGCCTTTCTCACTAGGACCTCCTGTGTTGTGAGCAGGCGCAGTTTAACATAAGTAGTTTGTAGAGAAATAAAAATAACAACAACAATATTTGATTTGAAATAAAAGACAAAAAACCATCATCGTCGTATTATTGGGAACACAGACTTATTAATAGGTTTTAATAAAATCCCTGAAACTTGATCTGTCTTGAAAAGATGATTTTGATGATCCAAGCCATTGTATCTGACTTGTATTTCAAATAAAAAAGTCCACCTTCGAGTGGGATGTTCCCTCAATTGTTCAGGGACAATATTTTAAATTGTCCCCCGATATTTAATGATTCCCCTTGGCCGGGAGACCTGTTGGTCTTCGGCCCCTTACGTAGCAGCATAATTTGTAGTCGGAGGCCCTCTTAATGTTGGGTGCTGCATCACCACTGAGATACATTCTGGGTTCTCATTGCCTCGCAAACTCTGGTCCGCCATCAATCGGATAAGGTGCTCCCATATCCGTTGTGCCCGTATGATGTATAGATGGGGCCTTAAAGAGTCGGAGATGTGTGAATGCGGTGCAGACCACCGAACATGTGGTCAACGAACGCCCACTCCATTCGTTCCCCGGCGGGATTGATGAGGTCCACAGGGCAACGCCTGAGGCCCTAGACTGGCTCGCAGACCTAGATGTCCCCCTCTGACCCCCTGCATTTTACAGCTTTGTTGCTAAGTATCTAAATTTTCTTTGTGCCAAAAGTGAATAAAAATATTCATATTTTAAAATACATGTATAATTCTTGAACGAGAACAGGAAATACTAATGCCTACAATTTGCTGAAACATCATGACAATAATTCAATTAATACAATAAGTCTAGAAACGGATGTTTCGTACAATGACAAGTAAGTTTCCGTGGAATCACATAATTATGGTGTGATCTGATTCTCCGAATGTGAGGGAAGCCTCTTTTATAATCTACAACCGATGGTCACCGCAATAAGTGACAGGTGGTTTCATCCACCGCGCCTCAGACGCTCACCCCCTTATCGCGGGTCCCAGAGAATCAAGACGCTGTTTCATCAATTGGACAGGAGGTAAAAAAAATCTTATCAATCGGTCTAAATACAGCGCAGAATGAAGAGATGATTCGAACCTTTTATAAGGGAGACTTTCTTTAAACCAAACATATTATTATCATTAAGGACTCAGGTATCGAGAAACAATGTACCGGACATTTAACGTCAGACTTCGGAGCAAACACTAGAGATGTATAAACAGTAGGGTGGGCCGTCAATGTACGGAGGGTTATATCGGTTATTTTATTTTATTTTTTATTTATTCATTGCTTTGAAGGTTGTCACCATAGGTAGGTCACCATGCTAAGCCCATGCCCGTGTTATAGTGGTCAAATTATTTTTCAGATTATTACCTTATTTTTAATTCTCGGATAAAATAGCACACTTGATCTTAAACCAAGGCTAAGATTTTAAGGCTGCGATCTGGCGAGCTAATAACAATTGTTAAAAAAGGAATGTTGTTCTCACTACTGTATAAGTATGAAGAAATATAAAATAAAAATGATTAATTTACGCCGGAACACGAATTCGTCGTGAGTAGGTATTTACATTTTAATTTCGACCCAAAAATGCTATATTTACGATGTTTTATTTTTTATTTATAATTACCAAACTCATAAAAAAAGTCAAAATTGTTTCTAAAATTACAAACTATTTATTTAATGCCCTATATTTTATAATTTAAACCATAAATAAATAAAATAGCTGAGACCCGTACGCCTTTTTTACGTTTTTTTATTTAATTATATATCCGCAGTACCTAGGTTGGAAGATTATATATTTAATCATTTCCAAACTCACAAAAAAATGTCGACGTTGCCTTTAAAATTATGAACAATCTATAAAATAGCAAATATTTCATAATTTAAAAAATATATAAAAACAAAATTCTCAGACCCAAACAATTTTTTTAATTCACTTTGTATCCACAGAACCTTTGTTGGAAAATTATTTTTTTTAATAATTACTAAACTCACAAAAAAATTTCAAAATTGCCTTTAAAATCATAAAAAATCAAATTATTTAATGGCTTATATTTATTATATATATTTTATAATCTAAACACAAATAAATAAATAGCTCACACCAGTGCAACTTATTTTGATTTAAAAAATATCACGGTTGTTTGGGTTATTTTGACCTCGAATTAAAAATTAAGTTTTGTATGAAAAATGGCCTCTCTTCCGTCGTCCAGTGCGATATATGACAGAGTTTTTGTACATAAAATAAAAATAAAATTCCACAAGGCGAAAATTGGTGTGGAATATTTTTAAAGTTATCACTGTTAGCAATATTCTTAGGCGCATTTATTGAGACAACTGACAAACCTAAATTTAAAAAAAAAATGGTTTGGCGGCCCACCCTACCCGTCCCACCAATTACAAGCTACAAGCTAGGAAGCCTCGTCTTCGTACTAAAACCAGGCTGGAAGTTATAGAGAAAAGTAGATCACCATTTGGAAAGGATTAGAGACCGAAATAGTCCTGAGGATTTTAATCATGGCTATTATTATTACCGGGAACGGTGCCAGACTGCTTTAATGTGATCTTAGAGGATACAATTAGAAACTTCTGTCTATTTTGTGTTTACAAACCAAGTCTGAGAGTTTTGTTACATAAAATTCCTCTTCTGGCATTTATAAAATGTTTGAGTTAAGAAGAATGTATGCGCGGCCCATTACGGCCAGTTTCATAGAAATCTTAAGTTTGGATTTAAGATCAAAATACCCAACCAAACTGAAAAATTATTTTTGTAATCAAAATTGTATATTAAATATCTAGTACGGATGTGAGCTACTTTTTTTTTATTTTTGCTTTAAATTGTAAGTATAGGCAATTAACGTATTTAATGTTTCATGATTTTGCATTTCGGACAATTATTTGTGAGTAAATGAAAAACAATAAAAAAATTATTTTACATTATTTATAATGAAATATAAAATTTAAAAAAAACTTTAAAAAAATCATTTTGATGGGCGTAAATTTAAAAAACAAAATAACCTATTACGGCGGAATAAAATTTTGTCAATTATATATTAAAATTACTATCCAACAAATTCATTTTTAACCATGTTTAATTTTTTTATTTTATTTTTCATTGTATTTGTAAAATAAACATGGTAAAATTTTTTTTTAATGTTTTTCATTTACTCACAAAAAATTGTCCAAGTTGCCTCTAAAATCATGAAACACTAAAATCTTTAATGGCCTATAATATCTTATAATTTAAAGCAAAAATAAATAAAGTAGCTCACATCCATAGATATTAAATATACCTTTTGAAAACAAAACTATCAGTTTGGTTGGGTATTTTGATCTCAAATCGAAATTTAAGATTTGTGTGAAACTGGCCGAAATGGGCCGCGTATACGTTCCTCTTAATTGAGAATAACTGACATTGATAATCTTTTGTACTATTAAACTATAAAATTTTAAATTTATCGAATTCATTTGTATAACTTTTTACGATAATTTAACTCATGAATTTTTATTTTTCCATGTGAACTACTCATCGCTCTTTTAATTAAGCTACGTTATTTAAAACTTGCTTTAGAACAAACTATTTATGTTTAAGTTTATAATTATATGTTGTATAGTTTATATTATGTTACATACTAAACGCTTTTCATTATAACTTATACTCGTATATCTATAATAACTAACACTCCTGAATAACTTATACTCGTATATCTATAATAACTTACACTCCTGAATAACTTATACTCGTATATCTATAATAACACACTCCTGAATGACTTATACTCGTATATCTATAATAACTTACACCCCTGAATAACTTATACTCGTATATCTATAATAACTTACACTCCTGAATAACTTATACTCGTATATCTATAATAACTTACACTCCTGAATAACTTATACTCGTATATCTATAATAACTTACACTCCTGAATAACTTATACTCGTATATCTATAATAACTTACACTCCTGAATAACTTATACTCGTATATTTATAATAACGTGTACATGTAAACGCCTTCAAGGCGTGAATAAATAAATAATACTTGATAGAATGACACTAGAGATAACACTCAGGCCTCGGCCATATTTCGTCAGAGGGTTAAAATTTTTCCGCTTTGCAATAAAATCCAAATAAATTAAATATTTCTGAACGTATCCGAAAACTAGACTATTTTTGAAAGGTGATATAATACGCTATACATTATAAAAGAAATTCCAAAAAACGCGCGTACCGCAAAAATTCAGAAACGAGTCCCGGTACGATCAAGGGAGTTATATGGTGTGGTACATCTTTATCCCCCCTCCAGGATGACGGTTCCCGTTTTTACCTAAAGCGTGTGCTTTCGAAGATATAAGGGCTGGAAGTTTCGCCATCTTGAAATTTCTAGAACAGTCTTCCGGAAAGTTCTAAAAGGTTCGATAGAGCTCTAGAGAGTTCTGGAAGGAGTGTCGGAGTATGTCGTGGAATGTTTGGGAATAAGAAATTGGGAACATCATTGTGGAACATTTCAGAACACTCTCAAATATTGTCCTGAGCGAAGCCGAGTAACTCAGCTAGTTCTAAATAAATACATAATTTCTGAAATATCAAAAATTTTGCATGCAATCATAAATTTTTTTAAAAAATGGTTCACTTTATGTTTTTTCTAACTAAAATTGCTGATAAAGAAAAAAAAAAACAAATGCAGAAAATAATAAATACATTAATCATTAATTAAATAATGTTTATTAGATTAAATAATGTTTATTAGATTAATGTATTATAAACGTTATTTTCAACTCACTTTTTTTTCGTTCCTTGTAAAAATAATTTAAAAAAATTCCCAAAGTTTCATAATTTTTTTTCTAATTGCTTTCTGAAGCTTTGGTTTCATGAAGGTACATTTTACTTTTTTTGTGGTTACCTATCATATTTTAATATAAAACGTGGTGTTTTCTCTTTCTAACACCGTTTAGATCATATTTTGCACTATGATAGTAAGGGAGACACAACTATTTTTATGAGACTTATACGAGTTGTTCCGGAAAGCGAACAAATTAGCCTGAGGGGTTAAGGCGGCACTCTTGAAACGCACGGCGCTGAAAAAGAAGAAGATGGAGAGATATATGTAATTACGAATGTTGGACAGAGCGCGCTAATATTGTAAGTCGTGTAATAGCAGCGAAAACTGCGAAAAAGCTTAATAAAACATGACTCGTTTAAAATAGAGCAAAAATCTCGTGGAACGTATCTTAACTATCATTTAAAGAAACATTGTGAATTTTTTCACAAATATAACTAGTAAAATAAAAGAAATATACTTGTTTCAAATAATTTTCGGAGCATACTTTGCGATTTTTTTCTATCGAGGGAAATTCATATAATTTGCGTTTCGGCGTGGAACGTATCTAGATATTATCTTCAAAACTAACATATATTTTTTTAAGAGCTTAAAACTTCAAATGTTTAAGGGAGATATGTAAGAAATCGGTCGAAATACGAATAGTAGACCCTTAATCATAGTTTCTTTTTTACAGATCGGAATTCGGAATATCTTCAGCAGGAAAAGCAGATATCTACAGTATCCACTCCTTTAACAAACCACAAACAAATTGTATAATGTAGGTAAAAAAAACATTAAGAGAACCGGAACTTTTAGCACTCTGAAATTGTGTGGGAGTGAAATTATTTGGTTATATTGTTTCTTGAAGAGGCAGAAGTAAGGTAGCCAATCTACCGACTATAGTCTAGCCACCCTTAAAATAGAACAGCCGACTGCCGACCCCTATTAGTTTATGTTGCCACACAATTACCTACCGCTTCCCCAACTAACTCGAAGAATAACGGCGTAAATTGTTAAGCGCCTCCTACAGATTTCACATTTTCTTGAGTGGGTAAATTTATACAAAACATTTATTAATTTAAATATCTTTTGATTAGATAAAATAACTTTTAGGTAATGGAGCTATCCAGCAAATTAAGATAAATATAGTTATATTATTCAATTTAGTACTAATGGAACCATTTACGGGATAACCAACACCTCTGCCATAGGTCACCCAAAGTGGTTCACTACGTTTGGTGACTTAGCAGGGGTGCCCAGGTTCGTGGAGTGAGGTTTGTTCGATTTTTGACGGCGGTTGAGGTTGCCCACCAATTGCGTGGCAGGCCGGATCGGGAGAGACTAGGCGACGGAGAATTTTTGACCTCTGCAGCAGGACTCTCTTGGAACATCGCTTGTCCGTCACTCCTGGACATATTGACCTCCAGATTCCTACCCACCCCTCATACTTTTTTCTTCCCAACACTACTTCTCCTGCCTTTTTTAAGAAGACCACCAAACAGCATCCCTAAAGATGACATAGATCCCGAGGGGAATTATTTTCCTCCATGTGGAGCTACTAAGCCCATGAAGGCCTCCATGGGCTTAGTAGCTGAAAAAAACCTGCTACTGAAAAAAAGAAACAGAGCGCAATTCACACGCGGAAGAAGTGAAATCTTCAAAAAACAAAAGAAGTCAAGAATGGGGAGGCTACGAAGCATCGCACAAAGAAGAAACCGATTACACTATCTCATTCTCTCGCGGGCTAAATCCTATAGATGTATGTGTTTGTCTCTTTTTAGTTCCGCTATTTTTCGTTTCATCGAGTTTCAAATTACAACGGCGCTAAAGAAGTTTTCACTTTAAAAATATATAATTTGTCACCAAAAACTTGTTTTAGAGTAAAACAAAATTCCTTTTTATAATTAAAAATTAATCAAGAAACAAAATGCAACAACCTATCTTAATATGACTATCCTAACTCGAGAAAAAATATTCTAGTTGGACAGTGAAGACTTAAGCCGCCGCTACCCGAATTTCTACCGATTTCTTACATATGGGAGATATTAAATTTAAAAAAAAAGTTATTTTTGAAGATAATACCTAGACGCGTTCCACGCCGAAATAATGAAATCCACGCAAATATATGAAATTCCCTCGATAGAAAAAAATCGAAAAGTATGCTCCGAAAATTATTAAAAACACTGTTTCTATTATTTTACAAGTTATAGTTGTGAAAAAATTCACAATGTTTCTTTTAATGATACTTAAGACGCCTTCCACGAGATTTTTGCTCTATTTTAAACGAGTCATGTATTATTAAGCATTTTCCCAATTTTCGCATCAATTTTGTCATTGAAAATATTGGCGCGCTCTGTCCAACATTCGTAATTACATATCTCTCCATCTTCTTCTTTTTGGGCCGGGAAGCGTCGCCTTAAGTAATGTTGTTTATTACACCGATTTTGCACTATTTTCGGATATATCGTATAATACGCTCAAGTACTCGTAAGTGTTTTTAGAAAACATACGCCTCAGGGATACAATTTCTGCAGAAAGCTAACATTGTTAATAATATATACTGAGCCTTTTCATCCACTTTGAAAAGGTTACGGATAATAATATTACAGGTTCGTAAGCCGACGTAACAATGAGGCCATTAAGATTTTACGAGCTTTTAATCTGTAAGCGCCTCCAAAAAAAATTCTGCAGTTAAATAAACACTTGGTGATTATTCTTCGAAATACTTATTACTGATTTATTAAACATTTTCACTATTTTCGCTTCAATTTTATCATTTAAATTATTAGCGCGCTCTGTCCAACATTCGTAATTCCATATCTCTCCATCTTCTTCTTTTTGAGAGGGGAAGCGGCGCCTTAAAGTTATAATACATTATGTAATGCTTTTCTGTACTAAAAGAATAATTCAATTAATTATTAAAAAAATATTTTTAATAACATTAAGTTTTATCTTTTTCTGAAAATCTTCCTTCATTTCCAATTTCTACAGAAATTAAAAAAAAAACCTTGTCCACATAATATGTACTTTCATCAAAATAAATAATAAATATTTTATTCTTAATAATAATATTGTTAAAATACCAAGTTTAATAAAGCTGTCAAGTTACAAGTTATCGTTTTAATCACAATAAATATCATAAATAAACAATGTTAAAGGTGTTCCTAAATAGATACTCATGGCATTTAACTAATTCTTTCGAACCCATAAATCGACATTACAAAATGGGGCTAGCAATAATAATTTATTAAGACATTTCAGGAAATCGTTTAAGTGGTTGCAAAACACCTCCATTCGTTATCGATGGTCCTTAAAAAGATATACAACGTGATATCCACTGTCACTACTGACTTTTGAAAAGCCTTCGGGTGACACCTGTTTCAATAAAAAAGCCTTTTGTTGATAATTTGGAACACAACTTTGATTGGTATTTCCGGTGGCAGGAATTGTGGGCAATTACCTCTACTGCATTTTATATGCTCTGACACGTACCCACCAAGGAAGAGATGACAGTTGTGATTGCACTTTACACCTTTTTCTTGTAATTGGAATATTATTGTTCATAATGTTTTATTTATTAGTTTACTAGCTTTTCCCCTCGGCTTCGCTGTAATGGTATTAGGGGAAATTACTGTAGCGCTTGCACTCATCAATTATCCCCCCTCTCCCCCCACCCTCTCCCGCATTTCATACTTTCATTCCCGGTACATTCAATTTTCAAACAGCTCGTGTGCCACCTAAATTTCATAATGCTAGAGCTATAGAAAAAAGCTACAGCCATAGAAATAAAAGTTGTAGAAAAAAATAATTATTCAATTTGGTGCAGTCATTCGGAATTTATGCGCTTACAAACATTTAGGAGATTTATTTTTATTTAAATATGTGGAAGTTTGTAAATATTAAAAAAAACACTATTTATTATACAGTCTTTAAAATCGTTACGAATTATATTTTTAATGTAGGAACTCTCATCTGACAATTATTCCAAAACATAAGCTTGTCCGAAAAAAAAAAAACATATTCTAATATTTGAATTTTCTGGAGCAGCAGCCGACCAGTAGGTAGGGGGTTGAGTACCTACCAGCATAGAGCCCACAAATATATCAACATCGTATCCATGGCAACGATTTGTTTTCTTACGTTAGCAATAACTCGCCTTTGTTAGCGACAGAAAACGTATAAAAAATATAATATATTAATATTTATAATTTCATAACGCCAGAGCTTATCATTATATACAGTCTATAGTCCTCGTATATAATTTAGCTTTCTATTGGTGAAAGATTTTTAAAATAGTTTTATTGTTTTATGCTTGAAAGCGAAACAAACAAACTCGAGCAGTTTCGCATTTATAATATTAGTATGGATGTGGATACTGACTTTTCAGTTTTGTTAAGAAGATAAGAGAAACGGACACTTTGCTATGCAAAAGTAGTAAAGATGTTAATTTTATGCATGTGTTCAAACAGAGCCGGACCTAGACTTTTGCGGCTCCCAGTTTTTTAGATTTTTATATACGAATAAATACCTCACAAGAGTTGCACCTGCTCACGTCTGGAGCTAGTGAGACAATGAAATCCCTAATTGGGGTATGTTGTGTTGTGGGGCTGAAGGTAGTGGGGAGGGGAGAGGGAGATGGGGGAGAAGAAGTTCTGGTCACCAAACACGACCTTCGGATTGCGAGTTAAGAGTCTTACTTCTCGATCACGGCGACCGTCAAAATCTCTGATTACAAATATTAGAATCTATTCGGATTTGACTTGATTTCTGGATCGATTCAGTTTTATCCGCAATGCATAATAATTCTTTTTTTAATAAACCTTTTGTAAGCTCTAGCAACCAGGTAATAAGTAGCTATTAAAGAATTTTGCGCCTGTGCAAATGTTTCTTTGTGATTCTTCCTCCTAAAGTTTTGAAGCTTTTGTAATTTTGTAACAATCGACTTCAAAGGTTCGGTATAATCTTGAAAATCATGTTAGCTTTTCACGAATCTTGTCGTAACATTTATAAGGCAGCATATCATCGAAGATATATCAAAAACCAACGATTTGATTAAAGCCTGTTTATAAGTAGTCAATTTAATATTTTTTGTTATTTTTATCACAAAATGTTTATGTTTTAAACTGCGTTTGCTCTCAACAGAGGATTGCCTAGTGAGACAGGCACTTTACATCATCAATGTAATGCAATTAATAAAGTTAAATAAATAAAAATAAAATTCATAAACACAATTCATACGTTGTTTTTGTACTTTGAAAGTGGGTTTGAGTATTTATTAAATTAAACAACAAAATTATGTACAGTTACAGTAGGTAAGGAAATGTTCGAAGTTGTTAAGTAACACATTGTTCTGGGATCATTGATCATCCTTGATGTTGAGAAATTTAAGTAAAATAAATATTAAACGTATCAAACAGATATCTACAGTATCCAAATAAAGGATCTGATAATACAAAATTTGGCGCCTCCTAAATGTCTGCACCCGCGGCAGTCGCTCTGTTCGTCTTGTCGAGTGACCGGCCCTGAGATATATGGAAGGCCATTGTAGCACCCAAATAAAGGATATAAAATTAATATTACTATGGAATAATAATTTTGAAGGACACATAGTAAATAATTTATTTATTCAGTGTTTGAATGACTTCATACGTTTAAGGCTTTATTCTAATTAGCGGCATCAGGAGAGTGACCACGCGTTCGACATCGAATAAAGTTACATTGTAAGGTAAATAATTAATGATATTATCGTATTTACATTCCATGCTTCATTTAGTTGATGTTAATGTCCAAGAAGACCTGATTTTATCATTCAGTTATGGGAATAAAATTATGCAGATTTTAGCTTGAGCTTAAAAGGTCAGTATTTCAATATAAACACCATGAAATTTATGGGAGTTTAGTAGGTGAGGATGAAAATAAAGTATGTTTTTTTATGAACTGACATTTACATACCTACAATGTAGCATATTTACCAACTCGCAAATCTATAATGTGTTTAGTTAATACAAAACTTATTATACATACGAACGTAAAGTGTACGCAGTGACCGTTTATCCAGTTTCCCAGACAAAAATGGTTCTGGTTTATCAAATCGAAAAGTATTTAAAATTATTGTTTAAAAAAATTGAAAGAAATGTTTCCTTCTGTTCTTTCAATATAAGTATTCGACATTTAAAATAAAAAAAAACTGCATGACTTGAAAAGCCAAAAAATTGTAAAGGAAACCCCCTTTACCTCGTAAGTAAACATTAGTGTAGCAGTAAGATAAAAAAACAAAGAATCAATCAAATCGGTAATAATTACCAATGAAAAACCAGTCGTTAGAGAAATAATTATTGTAATTAACTTTTTATGGGCCATCCGCGCGATAACACACTATTCCGAATTAAAGTTCCACTTCGTAAAATCCAAATCGTTCATTTTAAGGGGTGAAACGAGATATGCGAGAGTGCAGTGAGTTTGATCACTTCGACAATCCAACGCCAAGTTTAATTGGCTTTTAAAAATATTGATCGCACAGCTGCCGCGAATCACGCAAAAGGCTGAACGCTGCATAAGGTGGTCATAAACCAAATCTTATACGGAACCAAGAAAAAAATGTTAAAAGGAAGTGGCAAGTGGGTCGAGTATGACTAAAGATTTGCCCCGTTAAATCGTACATTACTTAGGTATCTTTTTTAATTCTCCACCAGAGGTGAGGGACAGTGAATGGCCGTGGAACCCGGGGCTCTTTAATAACATCTCACTCTTCGTCATGAACAACGCATGCAACACAAAAAGGTTACAGTGGATGAGTGGAGATCTCAGCGGGAGGACCATACAACAGACGCCCCGTGCATAAAATTATTCTTCGCCTTTTCAGCCACTTCTTGATGACAAGCAATGAGCAACGGTCAAATCACTTGTCACACTTGGTGTACTTTGTCACTGAGAGCTCCGCTGTTACTTCTCCTCCTGCTCACGCGTGGTTGAAGAGAAAGAGGGAGAGGTATAAGCGGATCTATCAGCGGCATGCCTTTAAGGAGGCGACGCTCGTGACGCGTAATGTCTTCCTCAGTGGCTATTTCCGCGCGGCTAGGATCCCTATTAATAGACAGTATCCCAAGACCCGAGAGAGGAGAGAGGCTGGCTCACTAAGCTGGAAGTTATGCGGGAGGCATTCTACTTTCAGTCACAGTCACCGGGAAGCATAGATTAGGAGCGGTCCACATCACCGAACTATTTTAACCCGCAGAATGCGTTTACAGCATTTATTCCAAGATTCGAAGAGTCATCACGCGAGAAACGCAACCGGGTAATAATAGAATTAAGATGGGCATACGCGGCGTTTACCTACTTCCCACATCTCTCCATTATGTGAGCTTTACGTAACGTCTCCGGTCTCAGTTACACGCCACATTGTAGATTCCTTCTCGTACACCTCGCTGCTAAATGCACTCCACTCGCTTTACAATTCGGACAGTAATTGGTCATACATTAGTGGAATGTTTCACGGCTTTGATGATGTGGTGTTTATGAGGATTCTTTCACAATACATTTCCTTTAATATGCATGTGTTTGACATTCTTCGCGCCAGCGTTAAATACTTTCAAATATAAATGATTTTTGGCTTTGAACCCTTTTTGGAGTCTAAATTTGACTTCAAAACTTTATGCACTTTGCCAAAGTAAAGAAATTTAACGTGATTTACCGAAACCACGATGATAAAATTTAGGAGACGCTTTAAAAGAAATGTATAAGGGAAATATTTATGAATGAATAACTAAAATAAACACTGACGTGTTTTAAATTTTACATAACTGATAAACAACCGTTTACGATGCACACATGATTTGTTATGGGTTGTATAAAATTAAGGGGATAATATTCTAATAAGAGAAAGAGCTAACAAATTATTCTCAATGAGAACAAAATTACAAATTAAAATTAAAACCACTTCGGACAGGTTAACCACTCGGACCCATAAGCTTGTTTTCACGATAATACAACATTACCAGACATGTGTATTACGTATGAGGCATACCTGACTTATTTATAGTTTTTTTTTTTTTTAATATGAACACCGCACAAGAATCCCAGAGTCAGTGAGACTGGGATCCCCAATTAGGGTAAGTTGTGAGGCTGAATGTGATGGAGAGGGGAAGGAGATGAGGACGAAAAAGATGGGGAAATACTTGACTATTCAGATCTGGTCACTAAACACGGCTAAACGAAATAATTAGGTGAATACGAAAGAAAATAACACAAATAGAGATTTACAAGCTTACTCTACAACTCCACATCATCTTTACAGGCTCAATTGGGCAATTATATTTATTGCAGAAAACAGTGTTTAATACTTGGATTCTCGATTATTTTATTCTCTGGCTATTTTACCATATAAACAGGAATAAATAATAACAGGCATAACAACATTATAGTTAAATTGCGTGTTCCATAGAAAAAAGATTTTATCACAGCTATTTAGTTCTTGTCCCGTATTAGAAAGTGTCGAGTTGTTCAGGAAAAAAACCAAACACGATAAGGCCAGTAAAAAAACAATTAGAAACACAAGAAACAAGGAGGAGGACATTCAGGATGTCGTGTCCCATAGAAAGATCGTATCGCGCAGCAATAATTATTACGCTGCCGCAAGTTGAAGTATATACGCGTCGTTTACAAGTCAAAAAGCGTGCATTCTTGCAATGCCGCCAAATAAAACCTAGGAATGGACAGGATAGGATAAATAAATAAAATCTAGTTTTTTTTTACATGAGCTCCACACAGGAGGTCCTGAGGAAAATATTTTCCTCAGGGCCTATGTCGTCTTTGGGGATGCTGTGTGGAGGGTTTTTTTAGGAAAAGGAGGAGAGGAGAGTTCTGGGAAGGAAAAGGGTTTAAGGGGTGGGTAGGAATCTGGGGTTCAGTGTGTCCTGGTCATCCGCCTCCAAGACCCAGACAAACCTCACCCCATGAACCCGGGCACCCCTGCTAAATCACCAAACGTAGCGAACCACTTGGGGTGACCTATGGCAGAGGTGTTGGTTTTCCAATAAAGGTTCCCGGGGCGGCGGTACCCATTCCCGCCTCCCAAACTGTCTGTCTGTGTATTTTAAGCCTTTGTATTGTAGTTACTTAAAAGTTATTCTTTTGTAACTATTTCGCTATTGTGGTTTCTTGTAATATTTTGTGCTTTAGTGTTTTATTACTATTGTTAAATTGATCTCCTGACAAACTGCTTTGGCAGTTTAGCGGGTGTTTAAAATGAAGAATAAATAAAAAAAATGTTGTTTTTACACACTTACGAAATAAAACATATTGTTCTACCAAAGAGATCGGCGAAATAAAAACACCAAAGACATTTAACATTTATTGAATCATGATGCGCATGTGCCAAAATGACGATTAGATACAACTTATATTTCAATATTTTTGGATACAACCTAGTTAGGTACTTGAAACCAGGGGCGTGCACTCCATATAGGCACATAAGCACTGCCTACCCTACCGTATTTGTAAAACATAAGCACGTAAATAATATGATAATTTATAAATTATTTCTAAAAAAAAAATACATTCAAGAAGCTAAGCAACCGAAACAACGCGAGCGCCATATCAAACGACATACCACAAACATGACATAAACTGTAACTAGAAACTTCACGCGCGCCATCCGACTGCCTCAATAAAATGCGGCCTAAGCAGGAATTATTTCTGCGTGGAGCTAACTTCATACAAAATATAATATCAATTTTTACGAAATGCACAGAGCATAGATTAGAACTGTCGTTTTGAATTTGCTTCCAAGATTTTTTTTTGTTAGTATTAAGCAGTGCTTTCTGAAACAAAATTACCAAATAGCAATCAGTGACGACAGTGATATATGTTGTTAGATATCTATTTCTATCAAATAGTTGTCTTTCATAAATGCAAATTGTCTCTTCAAAAACGTTTGCCGTACTTTAATTGTGAATTATCTGGTAAAATAAGAAAATTTTAATCTGTGAAAATTGTTGTAGTGAAGGAAATAGTGTGTTTAAGTAACTTAAAAAACAATGGTTATCTCGGTTATCTAATATGAATATATTCATTTTATCATAAGTTTTCCTACTGCCTACCCTGATCAAAAGCTCTGTGCACGCCACTGCTTGAAACAAACACAATAGTAAATAAAATGTTAATGGTTTCGAATACAAGTTCAGCACCAAGAAGAATCAAATTTAGCACCATTCAGCGAAAGAGGTCACCTGCATAAAACTGTCCTGTTCCAGTAATTTAGTCACTGTGAGTTGATAACGCGCACGTGCCAAGAAGATCATTTGATGATAGGTAAGTACTGTGGCAGGTAGGCAGTACGTGTGTAGTTGGTAGTGTGTGTAGTGACGCGTGCGCGGTAGCCTCCCGCCGGGGCCGTCACTTCCTGCGGCGAAGACCAATTAGAACACAGCGGCCCTGCACTGCACCTGTTGTTGCTGGCCGACACTCGCCTCTACCTGTGTCTCTATATCTCTATACCTCTCTACTCTGCTTCGCTACCTTCTGCCTTCTGCATAGGTGGAGGTAGGTAGCCCACGGCTAAGACTCAAATCTTCCAATTAGACTAAAACAACAGAAATGTGTGTAGAGTCAACAGAATATCAACAAGCTCATGTATGACAGGGATGTTCCATGACACCAAAAATAAAAAAAAACCAAAAATTAGTGACTGAGGCTTTTATCCTGAAAAATTTGGAATTGAAAAGAATATATATGGTATTATTTATTATTTTAACTTTATGAGTAAAACCTCAAACTGTAATATTTAATTAAATGAAGACATTATGAGCGAAACTCAATCGAAAATCTGGAAACAGAAAATCTATCTTTTTCTGATTTTTCTGTTTCCAGATTTTCGATTGAGTTTCGCTCATAATGTCTTCATTTAATTAAATATATATAGTTTTAGTACATACGTATTTTCCACGGAAGACCATGAGGAAAAATTGATGGATGTAAAATCCCTGATGAAAACTTGGAGATGCTGCGTGGGGGGTCTTTTGAGGAAAGGAAAGAGAGAAAATTCTGGAAAGGAAAAAGGTATGAGGGGTGGGTAAGAACCTGGGGGGTCTCCAAAATTGATGGATGTATGAATCCATCCCTCCTGCTGTGATGCAAGACAATGTTTCGATGGAGAGGTCAAAAGGTCTCCCTCAACCAGTCTCTCCCGATCCGGCCTGTCACGCAGCTGGCCGGCAGATGCATCCACCGCCAAGACCCGGACAAACTTCACCCCATGAACCCGGGTACTGCTAAGTCATCAAACGTAGCTAACCACTAGGGGTGACCTACGGCAGAGGTGTTGTTTATCCAACAAATGATTCCCGGGGCGGCGGTACCCATACCCACCTACCAAAATTAATGATTTTGGTTTATGATTTCAGTCGAATTAATGATTTTGCTTTTTATTCGAGAGTTTACCAATAAAAGGAAAACAAAACATAAATGAATAATCATTTTTTTTTACATGAGCTCCACACCACAGGAGGCCCCGAGGAAAATAATTTCCCCCGGGGCCTATGTCATCTTTGGGGATGCTGTGTGGAGGAAAGGAAGGAAAGGAGAGTTCTGGGAAGTAAAAGGGTATAAGGGGTGAGTAGGAATCTGGGGTTCAGTGTGTCCTGGTCATCCACCTTCAAGACCTAGACAAACCTCACCCCATGAACCCGGGCACCCCTGCTAAATCACCAAACGTAGCGAACCATTATACAAGTTACGCAAAGTAAAGTTAATTTGCATAAATTAGGACATCGCAATCCGATAAAAGAATAGTATTAGTATTGACGGGCAAAACGCGTTAAGAGGATCCCCTAGTACTGGACCCATTCGAAATTGGGCGGAGCAAGCGACTTTAGCGTTGACCAATCAATAGCCAACAACGGTGTTTTGTTATTTCGCTTGTACATTTTTTTAGAACAAAGCGACGCAGACAGCAAGGCACGTCCGTACGGCCCAAATTTCGGGAGGCTACTGACTCTGACTGGGACAACACAACGCGCTTTCGTTCCTTCTGTGGATCGCAGAAGGGTGAAATTTGCAGTTGAGTGACGCCTCTTTCAATTTCCTGTAAAAGAACATCGCCAAAGTTCATGTTTTATTTATTTTTGTGAAGTTCATGCAATTTTTTTGCGATTATCATAGAATAAACTGAATTTGCCACATTATACAATAAAATTACATCCGAAAAAGGCTTTAAAAGTAGGAGAGTTTGCACTTGAAAGTGTTTTTTATAGATCTAATACTTTATTTTTTTCTAGGCTTATTAAAAGACTTACAAAAAAAATGACCAATATTTTTAAGGGCCAAGATATGTTCTACACGCAGTATTTAATTGAAGGATCTATAATACTTCTAAGCCATCAAATTTTCAAAACAAAAATACAGACGGCCTCCGTGGTCCCGAGGCAAGACTCTCGACTCACAATCCGAAGGTCGCGGGTTCGAACCCGGTGTGCGCAAATAAATTTTATTTGATTAATTTGTGTTATTTCACAATTTATTCATTTAAAATAATATATAGTATATTTGCGGCACGTTCCAGAGTGGAAGATACTATCAGTATCGCCCTGGTGTAAGACCACCGTGGGCTTTCGCCGTGTTTAGTGACCAGATCTGAATAGCCAGGTACTTCCCCACCTTTCTCTTCCCTATCTCCTTCCAGTCCCGACTACCTTCAGCCTCACAACATACCCCGATTGGGGATGCCATAGTCTCACTGGCTCCAGACGGGAGCAGTTGGGACTCTTGTGCGGTATTAACTATAAAAAAAAAAAAACATGATTTTGTATGAGTTTGCAATATTTCGCATGGCTTCATCTTAATAATACTTATTCGGTGGCTTTAAGTAATCAAGGAAACCATGTGCATAATACGGTGTTCTTGTTTATTGGAAGATTGGCACGATGAAATACAACTGCTTGTATGCCAAAGCAATTATATATCTTTATGTACATTTAATTAAAATTTTAATTGCGGAATTGATACTGAAATAAGCTCAGAAGCAGGTCTCTGGTCGAGTCCAACTGGGCGCTGAGCCGTCCATAGGTATAATACATACACGAAGTATTCGGTTTCATGAAAACTCAACAAAGTGGCATTTCAACACTCCTTTGAAAAGTCATTAAAAGTGATGAAAAAACCCATAACCGCTGTATATAATGGTAAGCGCTGGCGTTATGAAATTATAAATATTAATATATTATATTTATTATACGTTTTCTGTCGCTAACAAAAGCGAGTTATTGCTGCTCACGTCAGAAAACAAATCGTTGCCGTGGAAACAATGTTGAAATATTTAAATAAAAATGGAAATTGGATAATTCTTTATTTCTTTCAGTTCTGGCATAATGAAATTTGAATGTATGTACGGGATGCGGGATAATTGATAAGTGCAGCGCTATAGTAATTTCCCACTAACACCATGCGAGCGAAGCCGCGGGTTAAAGTTGTATTTTAAAATCTAGAAAACAAATAAACAGACCTTCCATTGATATGCTTGGTGTAACTAAAAGTGACCAGCTCAGGTATGGGGGCTCCATCGAAGCCAGAGTAAAGTTAGCTTCTCAAAAACTGGGCGTACTGTACAGGGCCCGCAGATACTTTAACAGTACACAACTGCTTACCCTGTACAAATCGCAAGTGCGCCCCACGGTTGAATTTGGCAGCCACCTCTGGTCTGGAGCTCCAAAATACTTGAAAAATACCCTCGATTCTGTGCAGAAACGGGCGGTCCGTTTGATAGATTCTCCCATCTTAACGAACGGGTTGCAATCTTTAGAGCACAGGCGTCGGGTGGGAATGCTATCCATGTTCTACCGGTATTTCAATAGAAGATGCTCTGAGGAACTAGCGTCATTAATCCCTTCGACACCGGTGCATAGTCGGGAGACACGCCAAACGCGCGCCCAACATATGTACACGGTTGACATTTGTCACATGAGAACGGGTCGTTTTTTCGACTCGTTCTTAAGTTCAACAGCTCGGCTATGGAACGATTTGCCGGCATCTGTGTTTCCTACCTCCTACAACATGGGTCTCTTCAAGACCAATGTTCATTCCTTCCTCTCCTCAAAAAGACCCTCCACACAGCATCCCAGATGACATAGGCCCTGAGGGGAATTATTTTCCTCAAGGCCTCCTGTGTGGAGTTAATGTAAAAAAATAAAATAAAATAAAATAGCATATTTCCATACTAGTTAGCTATTCCTTTTGATTTAAAAAAAAAGTTTGGTTGGGTACTTTGGTCTCAAATCCAAATTTAAATTATGTAAGTATGAAATACCCGCGCGGCCGTTCCACTTAATACAAAAATTGCAAAGATAATAAATAAAATAAAAAATATATTAGTGGTGTCCTTCGATCACGGTACGCGTGTGACGTCACATCAATTAAGCGCGTCCTACAGCGAATATGCGAGATATCGGGGGGTAGGTGCAGGTAGTATGAAGGTAGTACCTTGTCCAGGGGCAGGTGAAACCCCCAGCGACAGGTGCCCCACTCACAGGTGCCTCTTGCCCGCTTTAACTATAGCGGCAATCTGGAACGTAACCTTACTACGATGCAGCCTGTACACAATACAGTCGAACGAATACATATTACTAAAATATGTAGATTGCTAGGCCCCAATGCACGGATAGGTGGGTGCCCGATTTCGGTCGAGATTTTTTGGGAAGCGCATTTAAATATTTTGTATTAATCTGATCTTATCGCTCTAAAAAGGTGAAGCGGGCTTCAACGTAATGCGCCAACATTTTGAAAGGTGCATTAAAATTCTATTTTTAAAGTGATCCATGTAAGAATTAGAAGTTGGGACGAGTGCACATCAAAAACGAAATACAAAAAAGTAAATTAATACCAAAAGCTATTGGTATAATTCAGATTTATTGCGCAAACCACAAAGAACGTACGTATGGCAAAATAAATCATTATAACGCTTGTTACATATCCTGAATTTTTGTGTCTTGAAAATATTTTTACGATTTTTTTACAAATTGGTTGGTCTCTTTTAATATTCAATATGCAATAAACATTCATCCGGGTTCATGGGGTGAAGTTTGTCTAGGTCTCGAAGGTGGATGACCAGGACACACTGAACCCCAGATTCCTACCCACCCCTTAAACTCCTTTCCCCTTCCTTTACTTAAAAAAACCCTCAACACAGCATCCCCAAAGATGACATAGGCCCTGTGGGAAATTATTTTCCTCAGGGCCTCCTGTGTGGAGCTCATGTAAAAAAAAAAAACATACGTTCCTTAACACAATAATGCTGCAGCTCTTTCTTACACATTAAATAATGGTAAGACAACAGATAACACACAATGCACTTATGTCTAATTCCTCCAAAGGAAAAAAATAGCACTTTGGAGAAAATAGACGTACGTACATTGTGTATCTCATCTTTTGTTTCACCAATATAATATGTATTTTTATGTATGTGAAAATTGAAGTGAAAACTTCTTTAGCACCGTTGTGATTTGAAACTCAATGAAACGAAAAATTGCGACACTAAAAAGAGACAAACATATATCTGTAGGATTTAGCCTGCGAGAGAATGAAATAGTATAATCGGTCTCTTTTTTCAGCGGTGCTTCGTAGACCATCGGTCTCTTGTCTGCTTTAGTTTTCTGAAGGTTTCATTTCTACCGAATTGCACCCTCTGTTTTTGTGATAAGGAACGTATGTTTATCGTATTTTTTTAATCGATGCCGTTCCCTAAATGCTGGAATACTAAAAGCGTCTATTTGCTCATTTCCAAATTTTATCGTGTCTTTCATTAAAAATGTAAGTCTCCACTTTGCGTTCATCAGGAATTTGTTTATTCAGATCAACGCCATTTTACTCTGACAGAATATGTGACTGAAATAAAATTGTATGTTTCGCGATAGCTGATAAAATCTAAAATAATTATTTAAATTTTGCTTTCATTTGGAAAAAAAACACACAGACGACATCACATCGCTAAGCGTAAACTATAACACAAATATTTCAAGTCGATCCGATACAAAAGACAAGGGACCATGGCAGATATCTAAATATCAAATGAGAATTAATTCATTTCAAAATTCTTTTCGACATCGTTGCGTGTTTATATCGAAAGAATATTTCGATTAAAATAATAAAGTGACGTAGTCTCTTTCTCGTTTCTCACCTGTTTAATAATCTCAAATTACACCTGCTTTTCATTATATCCGATACATTAATCCAGCCTTCGATCAATCGCTAACCTTTCACTAACCCCACCAATTAAGCATTAAATTTTTTCGCAAGGAACTGCATAAAACAAACTAATCAAATTTTAATTATTTAAACAAAATTACTGGTATAAAAATCATTAAAAATAAATAAAACCAATTTAATAAATAAATAGTAAGATTTGTCACACAGCCCTATTTTTAACATTTTTCCCTTTCCCACGCTTACTTTTACCCCCTCTCTTTAGGTACCTCCCCCTCGCCCCCCACCAAAGTTGATGTTCTCTCTCCCTCTTCTACTTTTCATTTATATACTCTGTAATCCTATATTTTCTTTGATAGATTTTTATTCACCCTGAGGAAGGTTCAGGTCGAACCGAAACCGGTTGATTTAAAAAATGTAATAAAGTGGGATTGTACAAAATTATTTCATTGTCAGTTTAAAATTAATAGTATTTAAACAAAAATGAACCAGAAGACACAGAAAAGAAAAAGGTTGCTTTTTTAGCTCCACACAGGAGGCCTTGAGGAAAAAATCCCTCAGGGCCTATGTCGTCTTTGGGGATGTTGTGTGGAGGGTCTGTTTAGGGAAAGGAAGTTCTGGGAAGGAAAAGGTATGAGGGGTGGGTAGAAATCTGGGGCTCAATGTGTCTAGGAGTGACGGAGAATCCATTCCTCCCACTGCTGTGCAAGAAGGTGGGTCGAGAGATCTATATCGGAGAGGTCTATATAAGGTCTCAACTGATCTCTCCCGATACGGCTCGCCACGCAGTAGGTGGGCAAACTCTTTGGCCGCCAAGACCTCACCCCATGAACCCGGGCATCCCTGCTAAGTCTCCAAAAGTAGCGAACCACTTGGGGTGACTTACTTGGGGTGACCTACTTGGGGTGGCATTGGTGTTGGTTATCTAATAAATGGCACCCGGCACCCGTACCCGCCTGCCAAATTCTGTTGTGTACTATTGGACAAAGTTTGTACTTTTAAATATTTTGAAAAAATTAGCTCTTTCAACGGAACCTCTTTTCTTAGTGGAAAATTGAAAATATATAACGCAGAATATGGAAATCGGCTTATTTAGTATCACAATCAAATATTAATTTAAAAACTACATAAATCGTGATGGAAATGATATTACAATGTCACTGTAGTTGCGTTGACCCAAGATTATGGATTTTTTTTGTACAGTTTTGTACCTACACCAAGTTTAGTAATAAAAATCATCTCAGGGACGCAATAGAAATCGCGTGTAATATGTGGTCTCTTCCATAACCAATTCATAATTTAAAAACAGTTTTTCCATAAAAGACACTCTGTCCAAGAAGGAACTATTTCATCTGCAGCAGATGGCCGGGAGGGGCGGGTAGGAGTAGACAGTGGTAGGAAGGGAAAGGGGGGAGGGGAGGGGGAAGAAGAGAAAAGGAAACATTGCAAAGCTTTTAACTGCCAACGTCCCGATACTAAATAGAGATCTCCTCGCACAAAGAAGATCTTCCGATACGTATAAAATCTTCAAGGGAAACAAACATATATATTTTAATGAGCAAATAATATTACACAATTTACAAATAATTTTATACGGCTTACTAATAATTTACACGATTACAAATATCCTTACATGATTTATAAAAAATCTTTAACGGTTTATAAATAATCTTAGATGTTTTACAAATTTAAGAGGGAATAATCAGACACAACCGGAAATATGTCATTTTTAAAACAAATTCTAGATATATCGGCTCTTTTCTAAAAAAAAAATAGATATTGATTTCGAAAGATTGTTATTTTATCCAGTAAAGTTATGTTTTAATTTTTTTTTATACGTTTATTTTTATTACAATAGTCATTAAACCGTTGGTCTTTGTAGATTTCTTACGTTTTCAAACAATATGTTGCATTATCCATACTAATATTATAAATGCGAAACTGCTAGAGTTCGTTTATGACGCTTTCACGCATTAACCAAAAAAAAAACTTTGAAAATTCATTCACCAATAGGAAGCTAAATTATATGCGAAGACTATAGTCTGTATATGATGGCAAGCTCTGGCGTTATGAAATTATAAATATTAATATATTATATTTGTTATACGTTTTCTGTCGCTAACAAAAGCGAGTTATTTCTAACGTCAGAAAAAAATCGTTTCCATAGAAACGTTGGAATTGAAAAGAATAACTGTTTTCGAAAATTTTTGTTATTTATTTTTGGGGTGTTATGCCGTGTTTCGCTACCTCCTTCTTTAGCCAACGTTTCGGACAGCGTTACAGTGTCAATCATCAGGGCAGATGAGCCATCTGCCCTGATGATGGAGCTCATCTGCTCTGATGATGGACACTGTAACGCTGTCCGAAACGTTGGCTAAAGAAGAAGGTAGCGAAACACGGCATAACACCCCAAAAATAAATAACAAAAATACTTTTGGCCGCGAAAACCTAAAAACATACCTGATTTCGAAAATGTTTGAAAACAAAGAAAAATTTTAATGCTTATTTTGTAACTGTATTTCTAGAAGGTTTCGACCGAACTTCAAAAACAGAAGAACAGCACTTACACTCAAATTGAGGTTTCAAAGCTCAGAGATTAGAGATAGTAAAAACAACTCGAATTTCCGTTTTTTTTTTCAGATATAAAATTACGACACTAAGAACTCTGTTCTTGGATTTTATTTCAAACCATTAGTCGACGAAAAATTACCAATAGTTAAACGAAAATATTTAAATTAAATGTTTTTTTTTAATTTACCTTTCGCATAAAGTTATAAAAACGAAAATTCAGGGTGTCACTACCAACGTTACCATTATTATTATTACTCGTATTATTCTTTGAACCCGGATGTACCCGGGCCATAAGCCCGTGGGCCTTTGTGCTATCATCCATGTTTCTTCTCCTTATCCCTTCAATAACAGCCATTTTCCCTTTGATCAAGTTCAGCAGGGTTATTATCGGGAGTCTGGCGATGTCTCCATGTTGTAAATGAAACATATTTCACGAGACATGAAGCCACCGTCGTAATAAATTGTTTAATTTATTAATTAAATATTCCAGGTTGCAGGTAAAATTAAACACCTACATATTATGGGATTTAAAAATATTTTTTTATGAAACTTGGTAAATGTGTTGACAATGTGCCAATAAAAAGTTATCTTACAATGTATTGTATTAAATGAAAAATTACACTAGTAGTTCTGTGAACAATAGATTTCGTGTAATGTTGATCACTCACTGACAGCTCGCAACAGTCACAACGCTCGTGAATTACGGCAGAATAAAAAAACACTATCAAACACGGCTATCATCATATTGACAGGATTTATAGAAGACGGAACACACAAATAAATTAACAGAACTTCGCAACGCTCAGTCAATGAATGAAAACAAAAATATGTTTACTGGAAAATTTCTTCTGTGAGTTAATTTTTTTATATTATACACACACTAACGAAATACAATTATACTGTACACTAACGAAATACAACGCCATCTACTGGATGGTTGCCCAACCTTTATCACACCGCCATCTGTTAATTTGACTACAAATCAAATCCACACCGCCCGCTTGCCAGCCCCCTCGGCCATCAGATACAAACATATTCCTTTAATAATATATTTTTACCAATTTACACAAAACCTTGACAAATTACATACCGAAACCTTCTTTATGAATCACTCTAAATATTGGTGAAAACCACATGAAAATCCGTTCAGTAGTTTTTGAGTTTATTAGACGCACGTAGGTCTTTAATTTTAAAAAAGTAGAGATAACGTGTTTTTTTATAAACTAGTTCAACACAGCCATTTCGCCTTCTGAATTCTTCTCAATTCGGTACCTCATTGATGGAGATCGTGACCCCTCCTACAATTGTGGACAAGGCTCACCATTCCATGGTGGACAAGGCTCCTCTACTCCTCGCGGTCCTGCGCTGCGTGAAGAGCTGCGGACACCGATGTACCAGGAGATCGCCAGTGATACTTGGTTACTCCAACGCATTGGTGACCTTCCTTCCTCTGCCCTTCTGCCTTCCACTTTGCCAGTGAAAAGTTTTTCGAAGTTCTAGTCCTCAGTTTGGCGAGGAACTTGTGACTTGTGCAAATATGACTTCGAAATAATGCCTTCCGAAGGCTCAACAACTGTCAAGCGTGAAAGTATGTATTTAAAAAATTAAAGATTTTACAGTACATAAACATGAAAATGAACTTGTGTTATCTGTTATTAAAAATTCAATTGAACATAACAAAATAGTCTATATTGTGTAATGTAATACACCCGAACGAGGAAAATAACAAAGTGAGACGGCGGAGAGCGGTGTCTTCAGTCTTCAGTCTAGACAAAAACAATTTATTTATTATACGTCCTAAAATAGAATTAATCAAAGAACAGTTACCGCGGATGGGCTTCATGAATGGGAAGCAATCTAGTATTTCTGAAATCGGGAAAACCACACACAGAATATTGCTAAAAGCAGAGCAGAGAGGACAACGCCCTCGAATGGCCATGCTCGACTGAAAATCAATCTAAAGTAAATTTAATTGAAGATGTGTCTAGTATCAAATGCACCACTCTTCTCTGCCCTTGTCTAAAGGAATGACCCAATAAATAATAACACGTCTGTTCTGCTCCGTGCACTGAATAAATCAATGTTGATTAATAAAAATAATAATTAACATCTAATTCAGATAGAACTTTTGGCAGGGGAACTTACACCTATGTTTAGTGATTTTATTCATGTAAATAATAATAATAATATAATAATAAGGTCTTTATTCCAGGATGTGGGGAGGGGAGTGCAATCCCACACATCCCATATAGGGTATAATTACATATGTTATTATATATGAATATTAATTACATATGAATAAATAAAAAGATAAAAATTAACAAAATAAAAAAATTAAAAAAGAGAAGCATCATTAGATACACTATTCATAAAAAATATAGTTAAGTCTTTAAATCAGGTACTTGTTGTTCCATCGGATCTCAGATTGTAGGAGCCAGTGTTTTTCTCCAATATTCATCTATGCTCGATCTACGGGGGCTTCAGATGAATTCTCCACGTTTGGTGAAGAGGCGCGCCCTGCCACTGGGCCACGGCCAGGACGAGAGTGTTCTCCGATCTTTGGTAGCGCTGTCTCACCCCGGCTATTCTGTGGCGCATCAAAGCGGCGAACCCATGTACCCTTCCTTCTGCGAACATCTGCGAGGCACTGCATCGCCAAGGTAGGCCGAATAGCGCCCTATATGCGTTATTGTATTGTACTCGAAGTGTGTTCATGACGCCTTGTGAGTATCTTGTCCATAGTTCGCCGGTGTAAAAGCTCATGCAGTAGCTCTGGAATATTTGCTTCTTCACCGGAGAACTGCACCTGTTGAATCTCCTGGCGAGCATGTTGGCTCGCACGCTTAGTACTCTTAAAAAAAAATATATTATGTTTTTAACGTTTATACTCGGGAAAAGAGGCACCCTCACGGGACCTGGAAAGAAACTCAAAGGAATGAAGTGAAAAGGGAGACAACACAATGGGCCCATGGCCTGAGCGCTCACAGAACTTTACGTATATCATATACCATCTCTTGTATTCTAAAAAAAAATAAAATAATTTCTTCTTCAAACTTCGCAAATACACTTTAAGGCGTCATTCTCGATTTAATGAAAACAAATAACTTTGTTTACACCACTACATAATTAACATTATCGGCATGTTTCAAAAACTATGTTTTCTTCGTTAGGATAATAAATTAATACGTGAAAAGTGATGAAAAAAATTTCACTGGTCGATATAATCTTTTATAAATAACAATATTAATATATTATTCTGACAAGAAAACATGGTTTTTGAAACATGTCATAGTGGAGTATAGAAAGTTATTTGCTTCAATTAAATTAAATTAAATAATTTCTTCAATCTTTGCAAATTGACGTTATTTTTTATTTCATGAAAACAAATCAAGTTGTAAAACACTTGTTAATCTTATCCTGACGAAGAAAACTATGGTTTTGAAACGTGTAGATAATTTTGATTAAATAAGTGGTGTTTTGCAAAGTGAAGTGATTAAAAGAATAAGTCATGAATACCGCACAAGAGTCCTGAGGGTCGATTTGGGTTCAACTAAAAGAAAATTAATAGTCCTTAACCTTAACTCAAACTGAACAACTTTCTCATTTACAAGGATAACGATTGTCTTTAACCTAACGAACGACAATTCCTTATCCTTGTGTAGAACCGGAATCGCCTCTCAAAGCCCAACTAAAAATTCAACAATTTCGACGGCAAGCTTTGTTGCTGATGGTCTAATTGTGCTCCATTGAAGTTTAAATTGCTTAAATCTGCTTATCTAATCTTAATATTTTCTCTCTTTTAAAAAAGCGTTGAAATTAAAATTTTGTAACATTTTTTGAAAACAATAAATTGAATTGAATTAAAACTCCTCCGGCAACAGTTCAACTGTAAAACTTTGTCATCCATCAATTGGGAAATGTTTTAAGACTAATGGTAATGTGGAGGGGAAGGAGTTGGAGAAGAGGAAGGTGTGAAAGTTTCTGGCTATTCAGATCTTGTCACCAAAAAGTGCTACAGCCATTTCAAGTAATGTTTCGATTCTGAATGGTGGTCTTTCACCAGGACGATATTGAAAGCAATCATCAATCTGATGTTGATTTTGGGATTGAGTTGTAGATAAGCAAAGAAAACAACAGCGAAACCCAATTTGGATGTGGCAGGAACAAATCCAACAATTTATCGATTTCTTTCTATAAAGAGCATCAAATATTTTCCATTATCTTAACCAGATTTCGTTATCTATCTATTTTTGTTGTTGTCGTTTCTTTCTTATATTATCCTTTGCATCTTACGTATTTATGGGAGGGATCGTATTGCAATAAAGCAAACCTTCTGGATTAAATTATTACTTTTTTTTATATAAAGGAATGAATTTTTAAGGTTATACCCGTCAATGTAAAATTTAATCAATGTAAAGAAGAAGATAGTACTAATAAATTAAAAAGAAAAATGAAACAGAACAAGACACAGAAAATAAAAAAAGGTAACGGTCGCAACTGGAAATCAACGGCCACCGTGTCAGGGGGTAAAGCTCTTGACTCGCAATCTGAAGGTCGCGGGATCGAATTCCGGCGTTGGCAATAAATAAATTTAATTTGAACAATTTGTGTTGTTTCACAATTAATTCATTTAAAGTAATATAAAGTATATTTGCGGCACATTCCAAAGTGGAAGATACTCTTAGCATCGTCCTGGTGTAAAACCACCATTCAGAATTGAAACAATGCTTGAAATGGATTCAGCTGTGTTTGGTGACCAGATCTGAATAGAGAGGTATTCCCCCACCCCTTCCCCACGTCCCTCCCCTCTCCACTACCTTTGGCCTCACAACAAACCCCAATTGGGGATGCCGTGGTCTCACTGGCTCCAGACGATTGGGAGCAGCTGGAATTTTGGTGCGTTATCACATAAAAAAGAAGGTATTTAAGAAATAAAATAAAAATTATCATTTACATTTGGCCGTTAGAGCAAATAATATGGCGATAAGATTTAAACTTAAGTTAATATCTAAATAAAAGAAACAATGTGTAATTTTGTAAAAGTGAAATTATGTACGTAGTTGAGAGTGCCTGAAGATCATCGCATTTGCAAGACCAATGCCCCGGATTTGCGAAAACGCTAAGCCGGAAGCGGTCTGCTTGCGCTGCCGAAATTTAATAAAGGTAAAACATGAAAATGCTTCCATAATTGGACTCATTGAAGTTTACGAGCGCAGACTGATTCTGGGGCTTGATACGGCGGAAGGAAGGCACTGCCGAGATAGGCAGTAGATAATACAAGATACAGACAAGTTACAAGCAGAGGCGGCCCGTGATAAAATTTGCCAGCAGTGCATTTCACAAAAAAAATGGTAGCATTAAAACGGGAAAACATAATTGTTTGATTCAGAGATTTGCGAAAACCAACATCAAGTTGTAATCGTATATTAACTTGACAAAAAACTAAATTGCAATACGGTATGTTTTTAGGTTTTCACGGCCAAAAAGTATTTTTGTTATTGTTTTTGGGGTGTTATGCCGTGTTTCGCTACCTCCTTCTTTAGCCAACGTTTCGGACAGCGTTACAGTGTCCATCATCAGAGCAGATGAGCTCCATCATCAGGGCAGATGGCTCATCTGCCCTGATGATTGACACTGTAACGCTGTCCGAAACGTTGGCTAAAGAAGGAGGTAGCGAAACACGGCATAACACCCCAAAAACAATAACAAAAATAAATTGCAATACGTTCTTTATATGTGCTTGTTCTTTATATGTGCTTGGGACTACGCAAAAACTAGAAAACAAAAAAAAATTATTCAAACGATCACATTCACAAAGCCAAGATGCTTTCGAATATTAAATACTGTTTTAAAAACTCTATTCACAGTTTTTTTCCTTAATATTACAAACTTGTATTAGGTATATTCAGCAATGGTTTTGGAGGGCCATTATTTTTCAAAAACAATTTATTCTCCAATGAAATTCGGTTACTTTTGAAAAAAATCGACGTTAATCGCAATGTTTTCATTACTTATCATTTTTAAATAAGTTTTTTACAGAGCAAAACTAGCGAAAACCATTAAAATGATGTCAATATTGATCACTATCAGTATCAGTGATCTGCCAAAAGCTTGCGCACTGGTAGCGCTAATACATAACATTGTTAATTCGTTAACCCTAACTAATTCATTCTAAACGTTCGGTACCGAATAACGCATGTTTAAGGTTTTATTATAAATCAGAATGCCTCTCCGATAGTGCACGCGTGTGTCATATATCTTCACTACTCTAACACGTCAATTTCCGATATGGGTCTCTACCTGTCTTGTTCATTTCACGGGCCCAGCCTCTGAAGACAGTCCCAGTAGAAATATCACTTCATGTGACGTCACGTCTCGGCATAACGAAAGATGCACGGTGCACGCATTGCTTCTTCGTACGCACGGGAGTCTAGGTAGTATGAATGTGTTAATTGGTAAGAATATTATAACAAATTGGCGGGAATTCTTCGTGAGTGGATGTACGAATTTACACTTCTGACGTTTGTCGATGTTTGGCAGTGCATTGCACAAATGCACTGAGGCAGGAGCCGCCTCTGGTTACAAGTTTAGTATAAAGACATACCGCATACCGCTCCTTTTTTGTATCTCTTTCCTCGAACTACCGACCAATATCAGTATTATCAAATATCTCAAAAAAACTTGAAAAGGTTGCTAAAAACCAAATACAACATTTTGTTCGAATAAATAATCCATTGAGTGACCAACAATTTGGATTTCGCGCAAAAATAACCACACAGGACGCAATCATAGATTTATCAACAAAAATATATCAAGCACTAGACAAAGGAAAAAAATCTCATGCAATATTCATCGACCTAAAGAAAGCTTTTGACAGCATAAGTCACAAAAAATTACTTTACAAGCTTAACGAAATCGGAATTATAGATAACGCTAAAACATGGACAGAAAGTTTCCTGAACTCTAGAAATCATTGTATAAAAAAAAAACACTCTTTGTGAACCGAGCACAAGCGACTTTAGAATACCACAAGGCACGATTTTGGGTCCTCTTCTATTCACCTGTATGTTAATAATATCTTTGAATTACCAATAATAGGAAAACTTATTTCATATGCAGACGATACTGCAATTATATTCCAAGCAAATTCATGGAATGAACTTGGAATAACTGCTAATCATGATAACAATACCTTAAAAGAATGGTTCGACAAAAAATTATTAACATTAACCATCGAAAAAACCTATTTATAAACTTTTTAGAATAAATAACAAAAAATTACCTTCTATCACCATAAATCTTAAAATTCATTAAAAAAATATTAACATACCAAAATAATGACTGTCTATGCATAGCAAATAAAAAAGAAATAAAATATTTGGGTGTAATAATAGATAGTTACCTTAAGTGGAAGACTCAAATTACCAATATTATAAAATAGATTCTTTCTCACGAATGGCTCATGTAATAGAAAGAGACGTTACAACGTAGCTCTCAGTGGCAAAGCAGCGGGCGGCTCAGAGAGGGGAAGCCGAGCGGGGGCGGCGTCAGATATGGAAATAATACTCTCTGAAAGGAAGTCATACGACCCGCGAATCCAAGATGACGCTTGCCATATGCAATAACTAATGGACCGGCAAAACTTCAAAATACGTGTAATTTTTAATACACCCACGAAAAAAGCGAGTTCATTGAATCAAGTCCTTCGGAATTTGTACGCTAGACGCGGTTGCACATGTCATGCATATTAACATTCCTCGCAGATTAGCAAAGCATTTGGTCTTTGTACCTTTTCATTAGCCACACAGTGCCGCGGTCCGAAAAATTATTTCAATACATCTTGTAAAAAATGGCGAAACCAACCGCTAAGAGGGAATTAACAGACACAGGGAATAACCGGAAATGTGTAATTTTTAAATCAAATTCTAGATATATCGACTCTTTTCTACAAAAAAATATAAATTGATTTCAAAAGATTGTTATATAATCTGGTAAAGTTATGTTTTAGGTTTTGAAAAAATATGTTTATTTTAATTTTAATAAGGTTATACCATTGATCGTTGGCAGATTCGTTAAATTTAAAAAAAAAATTGTTGTATTACCAACACATTTCAGATCATTTAATCGTTCAGTAAAATAAGTCAATAAATTAACTAGAAAAGCTACCTTCCAGAATTAAAATTTTAGTTCAAAAAAAATCAAAAAAAAAAAAATCCACGCAAAGACGAAAATACCTTAGTTTGTCTATTTATTTACGTTCTTACAAACTAATATATTTAATTATTTATTTCCATTATTGAAAAAACACTTTATAAGTTATTACATTGGTTTACATTTTACATAGAACGTAGTATTTTGTGAACACCTCACTAGGCGAACCCGTTCTGAAGTGTTCCCATGGGGGACCGGACAACTCGGAATGAAACCAACTCTGAACCATGATAAGTCATTTAGAGTGATAAAAAATATATTGAAAAATTGTTAAATAGGTTGCGTCAGGTTAGGATTATCAGCTAATTAAAAATTATTTTTTTCGTAGCTTTTAATGACTTTTCAAGGAGGTGTTGAGTCGTCTTTATTCTCAGTTGGCATGGAACCCACTGACCATTGGAATACAATAATAAATAGATGGTAGGCAGGTACTTATCAATATAAAATAAAATAAAAACACTAAAGCCCAACCAATACAAATTTGGAAACAATGCATTACAAAAGAGGGCTTTTTATGACGCAACGCAGCCCACTATCACCCAAAACAAAAAATAATACAGATGTAACACGTGTGTCCATTTTAGAGGAGGCCATCGCGAACAGGATGAATGACTGTAGTATCTACTACGTGTAGAATAATTACGCGGATACTAACATACCTCATAAAAATACATAGGTAATTGTAATGATTGTCAAAACTCAAATTCAAGTTATTACAATTCCCGTGAACTAGATACACCCTGCAATGACGATTACAGTTAAATAATACTAATTTTATATGCCTGTCCGGTTTACCGACAATTATTATCTACTATTGGAATTAAATACCATTCAAATGTCACATATGGTTGTGTCACTATGGCATGAATGAAATGAAACGACGAAAAATCACATGAAATATCCAATGGCATCCTGTGTAAGTATTCACCACCATACTTGCTGCACATGTCCAGCGTTCGGTGTTAGGTTCACTGATTCATCAACCTCTGACTCTGGGCTGTGGGTCACATCTTGAGGTAAGGTACCTACTGTCCAAATACAAAATACTAATTTTGGTTGTCACTCTATCTGTAACTCTTGTTTTGATCTCTTGAAATTTTGCTACGAATTTAAGTGTCATCGTTTTCAAAATTGGAATTGGTTTGTTTGGATAATTCAGACAACCGATAAAGTATTTTTAACAGAAGAATATTTTAATTGCTCTTTTCAAAATTGGAACTGATTTGTCGAGAATTCAGACTATCCGCGATTTTTCACGGGTCTGCGCAGGTATAAATAATAAATGTCAAAACGTGAACCTTCGATACGAAGAAAATACGAGGAACACAAAAATATCGGTGACTGGACAACTAAGAATCATGCACGTTCAGCACCTCATTTGAAAAGTCATTAAGTGATGAATAAAAAATTAAGAAATTGATTACGTTAGGTTAGGTTATGGGCTATTTTACACAAAAAAATCATAACTTTTAATGACGTTTCAAAGGGGTGTTGAAATGCCACTTTGTTGAATTGTCGTGGAACCATATAGTAGGGTAATTTGTGTTAATTTCTACAATGGCGATAATGTTAAAATTAAACATTAAAACGTTGTTATTATTTTTCTGAGGAAAATAATAAAGACATTATTATTTTTTTATTTTAACTTTTATGTGTAAAACCTCAAACTTGTAATATTTAATTAAATGAAGACATTATGAGCGAAACTCAATCGAAAATATGGAAACAGAAAAATCAGAAAAATATATTTACACCTCTGGGACTCGAACCCAAGACCTCTCTACTTTCCGGTTGGGTGCTCTTATCCACTGAGCTAAGGTGTCGATATCCAATTCGGTCACCTTTAACTGTACCATACATCGACTAAGTACCACCCATATTATCTTCATTTTTCTTAACGCATATTTTTATTGGATGCCATCTTTATGTATGATTGCAAGATTCAACTCGAACTAAATGCAATCTAGATGGTGTCTGGATAAATTTTTATCCATTTTATTTAATGTGCGACATCTATTGACTCTTCTGCAAGTCTAGGATGAATATTATTATTTTTTATTTTAACTTTTATGAGTATTGGTGCATTTAAATATTTAATTAAATGAAGACATTATGAGCGAAACTCAATCGAAAATCTGGAAACAGAAAAATCAGAAAAAGATATTTACACCTCTGGGACTCTAAAAATATTTCCCCCAGGGAAGCTATCCGTCCCCAGGTCATCTTTGGAGATACTGCGCGGAGGGTATTTTTAGGAAAGGAAGTTTTGGGAAGGAAAAAGGTATCAGGGGTGGGTAGGAATTTGTGGGTCAGTGTTTCCAGGAGTGACGTTCCTATGAATCTGTCACTCCCACTGCGGCGCGAGGCGATGTTCAGAGAGTCCTGCTGGATTTGTCTAAAGGTTCTCATCCAATTAGTCTCTCCAGATTGATTGATTATTGTATTGTATTTGAGGTGTATTTGTCCAAAGCTTGTGTTTACCGTTGGAAATTATTTTTTTTATTTGCATTTATACCTACTTGTACTTAAGCATTGTTTTCTTTTCCTAATATTTAAGTTCAACGTTCAAAGTATTACGTTACTTTTAGTTTTATTGTACCTATTATGGTAATTTTAGTTTTATTCTATTATGTATTGTTTAATGCTAATATCTCCTAAAACATAGTTACCCCATTCATACTCACTGTTATACTTATGCTTCAGAGTGTGTATATTTTCCGCTTTACGGTGAAGATTGCAAAATCGTGTCCGCCATCTGATGGTTACAATGCATAAAAACCTTAGAATAGGTACGTAACATCTTGGATAAATTATTTGTATCAAATCTGCATGTTAACCGCTCATGAACGATGTTATTATGGCGTATTAAAAAAAATATCCAATGTCGATATCTACCACGACACAGATTTCTCTCCTGTCTCGTGCCTACTTAATTTTAATAATATAAACGAGATAACACGCGCGATCTGTTTCTACCGCCGACAGGAGAGCAGATTACTATGTAGGTAAAGCATAGGATTTACGGCAAAATTTAGTTAAAAAGGTGTAAAGCTTCTCTTGAAAACATATCATTACTTTAATTGCCATATCATACCATTATTCTTCATGTCCGAAAGAGAACTTGTTCTCGATAAATTGCTCAAAATAATTGGACGAAACTAATTCTAGAATTGTACGATTAAGCTAAAAGCTTTGTGCTGTTTTGTTTTTCATAAGAAAACTTCACAGCGGCACGAAATGAATTCTTACGATTCCCCACAAACCGCAGTGGATAGATAGAAAGAAACTAATGACCAATGGAATGCCTGAGAACTGAACATGTGTCGCGAGTATTTGAGTAATTAGTGCTACGTGGGAGATGACAATGATTATTTTTTCTATGTAACAAATGCTCTTATATCATCTTGACTCCTGGCACTATCAGATCCAACGAACCCATTATGATTCATCAATTTTCTTATTAAAACAATATGATTGGCGCGCGAGATGCATTCGTTAGCAGGAAACATTTGACTCAGTTCTATGACTAAGTGAGAATTCTATGAAGTGCAATAATAGCAGATATTATTCATTAGTATGACATTTATCGTCGTTAGATATTCCAAATATTGTTTAAGAATCACAATGTATTTTCACAATGACTTTAAATTATATAAAAAAAACTAGCGAGTACCCGGCATACATTGCAATGCCATATAAAGAAAGAAATTTTTCTCACTGCATGTTCTTTCACATGCGTCTCTGTTTATACCCCTCCCGCGTTCCCCTTCTATCTTCCCAGCCTTCCCTTCTTCATTCCCCTCTGGATTCCCCTCCTCCTGCCCACCCTGCTACTAACTAAACTATATGAAATACAAACCTTTTTCAAACAACTCGCGCGCCACCTATTCGTCGCCTCAGTTCTTATTTGTCCAACAGACCATTTTAGTTTTTGTTCAATCTCCACTTTAAAATTAAACATAAAGTATAAAAAATGATAGTTAATCACAAAACTAAGAATTATTTCCACTAATGAGACCTTCACCTTTACGAAAATAGCTTTATCTTAAACACATATCATAATGTTTCATTGAAATAATGAAAGAAAACCTTCTCCTCCTGTAAAATTTTCTAATGGTCTGTTGGACAAAAACGAACTAAGGCGACGTATTGTCAAATTTTTTAAGCAAATTTCATAACGCCAGAGCTCACCAGTATATATACAGAAACTTTCGTGGACGTGCGCACAACAACTCACTAAAGTTTCATCGCAATACGAAAATCCAGACCTCATTATTATACATAGAAACCATCACGGGCGTGCACACAACAAATCATTAAAGTTTCGTCGCAATCGGATGAATGGTTTAGGAACGCATAAGAAACAAACAAAGAAACATTTCATTTTATATATTAAGATAATGCACGAATCTGTAATCTGTAATAAGTAACCTAACTATTTACAATTTTTTGATTCACACTTCAACACGTATGAAGTGCACAAAATAAAATACAGTAGTGTGTGGAGAAAATCGTTCGATGTGATATTATTTGAAGGAAAATAGGTCGGTAATAAGACCGGGTTAGCAACAGCCTTCGAATAATTATTATACGAGAGAATAATAGATATATTTTAGTTTCGCATGTGATTGTACTTGAGTGCTGGCAATAAAATAAATTATATCGCGTCCAGTGTCTTAGCAAATGAGATAAATAAAAAATAATAAAAAATAACGTTCCCTTTTGCTGACAGCGACCGTACTCGCTTGTGAATGAATATTTTTTATTTATAAAATCAGCCAACGCATCGCTGAGCAAATCGTACCTACGTAATATGTTAATATACGTATCTGAGTATTTTAGGAAATCCTTACAAGATTTAACAATTAAATTTTAAGTGTAATTAGCGATCACAACTTGATTAAATTACACTGTTTTAAAAAAAGATTTATTTCGCGATAATTTCATTGAAAGAATCACACTGCATTTTACTAATAGACAATATTTATTTTATTTAAACGCCCATAGGGCTTTTACAAATAGTGCAGTACATGTTTTTGACAAAATACCCGAAGAAACATAAAATATACGAAACAAAATATAGGTTACATAAAATATAAGAGTTGACACAAAGTAGGTAACATAGAATGTAAGTTAAGTAAAAACAGAGATAAAAATAGATTAGAAGGTAGAAATAGTTTGCACATACGCCAGTTGAAGTTTGCCAAATTTAAATTATTGTCAAATACATCCACGACGGCCGGCGTAGTCCAGCGGTAAGGCTTTGACTAGCATTCCGAAGGTCGCGGGATCGAATCCCGGCGTGGCAAATAAATTTTATTTGATTAATTTGTGTTATTTCACAATTTATTCATTTTAAATAATATATAGTTTATTTGCGGCACGTTCCAGAGTGGATAATACTATTAGTATCGCCCTGGTGTAAGACCACCATTCAGAATTGAAACGTCGCTTGAAATGGCTTTAGCCGTATTTAGTGACCAGATCTGAATAGCCAGGTACTTCCCCACCTTCCTCTTCCCCATATCCTTCCCCTCCCCACTACCTTCAGCCTCACAACATACCCCGTCGACACATAATCAACAGATTCCAGTAAAATATATATATTTTTTTTTAAAGAAAGACAAACATTCCCGGGTTACGAGTAACCCAACAATGTTTGAAAATCTCCTACTACCACCACAGTAAGCCGAAAATGTTGCTTGTGTTGTGATGAAGGACTTAGCCAGCCGAGGAATCGAACACGGGTCGCCCGGGTGGAACCCAAACGCGATGCCCACTCAACCACTGACCAGACGAAGGTACTATATTATATACTATACATAGGTACTATCGTAGACCCGTGAAAATTCACGGGAAAGTTATAGGGGCGCTATTGCGAATTAATATGTTGTAGTAATTAATGTGTTCCATTCTAACCACTCGAGTAGAAGTGTGCGGAGACCGGATTTCATAGTTTCCGGTCGTTCGGCGTTAAGGTAAAAAAGTTGAACCCATTTTTCTGTCTTATCTAAATATAATATGCAATGGGTCTGCATTCTTGAGAAATCAGTTCCAATTTTGAAAATGACAATAAAAATAATTTTCTGTTGAAAACATTATTATTAAAGGTAGCTTGTCTGAATTCTCCAAACAATTCTAATTATTTGAGATAATTAAACCGGAGTTACGGACAGAGTCACAATAAACAGAATCCACTATTTTATTTAGTACCTATTGCCAAATTGATCTTAGCAAAATAATAATGATTCATGAAGTTACGAAATAATAATGTATTGTAAATAGTAATTAATTAACAGCGTAGAATAGTGATTATCATAAACGGTATAAAACAGAAGAGTGAAACAGAAAATAGATAAAATAGTAGGCGATAAAGAATTAGGCTTCGTGAAAAAAAAGTGAAATCATTAACAGATGCGGTTGGCAACGAATCGACTTCCTGCGTTCAACGCAGATTCATTTAAATAGTCAAGCCAACGCGAAGAAAAGCATTTCACTTTGGGCAAACACCTACACTGAAAGTAATAGTTAATTTTGTAGTCATAATTCATAATCATAACCATAAGACTCCATCATAACCATAATATATATAAAAAACGCATAGATGTTACGGGTATCATGATTTAGCGTTTTAATTTCAATCAAGCTGGCTCAAAAAAAAATTGCAGTGTCACATGTAAATATATCGAATCATGGTTGTCGAGAAAATATTCAAACAATCGTGTTACTAAAAACACAATTCGTTATTTGTCGACAAAAGAGGCAAATATGGGTACCATTTAGGAGGCGGGTATGAGTACCGCCGCCCCGGAAACCAGTTATTGGATAACCTTGACCTAACCAAGACCTTCGCGAGGTGTTGGTTAGGTCACCCCAAGTGGTTCGCTACGTTTAGTGACTTGGCAGGAGTGCCCGGGGTGAGGTTGTCCGGGTCTTGGGGGCGAATGTGTCTGCCCACCAGCCGTATGGCAGGCATGATCGGAAGAGAATGGTTGAGGGAGTCCCTTTGGCTTCTCCAGCCGTACTCTCTCGGAACTTCACCTTGCACCGCAGTGGGAGGGATGCATTCACACGTCCCAAATAACGTCCCATATTGTACCCAAAATATTTAATATTGATGACAATGACAATTAAAAATAATACCATTTACACTGCTAGAGTCAAATATTATCTAAGAAATCGGCTATTAACTACAGATGATATTATTTATTGATGCTCTACTGAAGCCCTTGTATTGCTAATTGGAATTCACATTAGGAGTATTAGGACTTGTAACTTCATGACACCTCATGTATTTACCCAAATCTATAAATAATAATAATAATAATAATAATAATATTTCTTCAATAGGCATATTTACTTTGGGGTGTCATCATTAATTTAATGAAAAACAAATACCTTTGTATAACACCACTATTTTATTAACAATATCAACATGTTTCGAAAACTATGTTTTCTTCGTCAGGATAATAAGTCAATAATAAAAAACAAAAGACAAACAAGTATAGACTAATTAGAACATAGACAAAATATTAGAAAGGAGAGGTGATTAATTACCTAAAATATATCATAAAAAACAATTATATAAAATAAAATATAAAAATTATTTTAGAATGGGTAAAAAATTACATTAACATAATAAAAAATCTTTTAAAAGGAAAACAAGAAGTCTAAATAACAAAATAAATTATTATAAATATAAGTATTAATACGAAAATAAATTTAAAAGATGGCTATTTTTAAAAAACGTTTGGTTATTTATAATATTTAATTTACTATTAACACTTTTTCTAATTTCTAAATTATCTAATTGTATACCCGTTGTGTTAGTGTGTAAAATTTTTAAACCTTTATTAATATCAAAAGAATGACCTGTTTCCAAAATGTGGTTTGCAAATTCTGAATAATTATTATTATTTAAACATCTTAGATGTTCCTTAACTCTAATGTTAAAATTTCTAGAAGTCTTCCCAATATAAAAAAAGTTACAATCATTACAAATTAATTTATAAACCCCAGATTTGTTCAAAAACACACCTTTGTCCTTGTTATTTAATATATAATTTTTTAATTTGTTATTGGCGTAAAAAGCTGGTTGGATATTATCTGGCATGTTTTTAATTATCAAATTTGAAGTGTTATTATTTAAAAATACAATTTTTCTCCAATTATTATTCTTGTCAACTACGTGTGGATAAACAAAAGATCTAAAAAACTTTTTCTTATATTTTTTGTTTAACATATTATCTATTAATTGTGTAGAATAACCGTTATTTATTGCAATTTGTTTAATTGTATTTAATTCTGTTTTAAAATTTCTTAAAGATAGGGGAACATTAATTAGTCTACTTAGTAAGGTATGAAACGCTGCTAATTTTTGTGAAAATGGATGATTAGAAGTTTCATGTATAATGATATCTGTATATGTGTCTTTACGAAAAATGTTAAATATTTTGTCTATGTTCTAATTAGTCTATACTTGTTTGTCTTTTGTTATTTATTATTGACTTATTATCCTGACGAAGAAAACATAGTTTTCGAAACATGTTGATATTGTTAATAAAATAGTGGTGTTATACAAAGGTATTTGTTTTTCATTAAAATAATAATAATAATTTGATTTTTGGACACAAATTTGGAGTACAGATATAAAACATAATGAATCAGGTCCCTGGATAGAAAATGAAGAACTCAATTGTTCAGACATTGAACAAATGAGTTTTTCTGATATATCGGTTGAATTGTTAGCCAAAATCATTAAAAATAATCATAATTGGAAAGCCACGGGTTGCGATTGGATACATAATTTTTGGTACAAACGTCTGACTACTTTACGTCCTCTTTTAGCAAAAAATCTTTCTAAATTTGTCAAACAACCTCAAAATTTTCCAAATTTTCTTACTAAGGGCATTACTTATATGTTGCCTAAAAGCGAAAATATTAATAATCCCTCCCAGTATAGACCCATTACATGTTTACCGACAATATACAAAATTTTAACCTCTTGCTTGACAGATTTAATATATGCTCATTTAGATGAAAAAAATATTTTATCTGAACAACAAAAAGGTTGTCGCAGAAAACATATGGGATGTAAAGAACAATTAGTTATTGATTCTGTAATTCTTAAACAGATTCAAACTCAAAAGCGTAATTTACATTCTTGCTATATAGACTACCAAAAGGCTTTCGATAGTGTCCCGCACTCGTGGCTGATCAAAATATTGAGTATTTATAAAATTAACCCGATTATTATAAGCTTTTTGGAAAATATTATGACCTTTTGGAATACAGATTTATTTGTCAATTTAAAAGGTCAGAAAATAGTAGTTCCGGGCATTTCAATAAAAAGAGGGATTTTTCAAGGTGACTCATTGAGTCCTTTATGGTTTTGCTTAGCATTGAATCCTCTATCTAAAATGTTAATTAAAAGCAAGTTTGGAATAAAAATTAAAGGTAATACGAGAGAAAGTAGTATAATTTCGCATTTATTATTTATGGATGATATAAAAATTCAAGTAAATAACGATACGCGTGGCCCTAGTGACCGCACAATCAATGATGATTTCCCAACCCGCTTTATTCTTAAAACGATTACAGAGAAAGAAGTTTCTTTAGTAATAAACTCGCTCAAAAACTCTTCTTCCACCGGCATTGATGAAATACCTAACAGTGTTCTTAAAAAAATTGCCCCTGGTATAATTAAACCATTAACTCATTTGCTTAATATTAGCATCCGCCAAGGCATATTTCCCACCATTCTAAAACAAGGTCTCATTATCCCTATTTTCAAAACAGGCTCCAAACTTGATATTAGTAATTATCGTCCTATTACGTTGCTTAATTCCCTGTCCAAAGTATTTGAAAAGATCGTCAATAATAATCTGATGGAATACCTGGAAACCAACAACCTACTATCGCCGCGGCAATTTGGATTCAGAAACCATAAAAGCACCAACGATGCCATAGCCACGGTCATTGACCATATCTCTGGCCACCTGGACAAGGGTTCAAAATGTTTATCGGTATTTCTCGACCTATGCAAAGCATTTGATACAATTTCACACATCAAATTAGAACGCAAAATGTTCAATATAGGTATTAGGAATAATGAATTAGGCCTCCTCTCCAGCTTTTTATCTAACAGATCCCAATGCGTTAAACTCAGATCAACAAAGAGTCAATTTTTGCCTATTAGTTACGGGGTCCCACAAGGCAGTGTCATAGGTCCAACGCTCTTCCTTATATACATTAATGAGTTGTGTAACCTAGACATCGATGCCACTATTGTCAGTTTCGCCGATGACACTGTCCTCCTCTTCCAGGCGAAAGACTGGCCTACCGCATATTCCAAAGCAGAGGAAGGAATTCAAAAGGTAAAATTTTGGCTTGACTCGAACACATTAACGCTAAATGTACAGAAAACAAATTACTTACTGTCTAGTCTCTCCAATATTCCTAAGTCAAACCTAATCCCTCCATTAAAAATACACAAATGTAAAAATACATCTTTAAACCGGAATTGTGACTGCCCATGCCTAGAACAAGTAAACACTATCAAATATTTAGGATTAACCTTTGATACACACCTAAATTGGAAGCAACATATACATAACACTACAAACAAAATCCGCAAATCTATATACTTTTTCAAACAAACACGCAACTTCCTTGACTTAAAACTTTTAAAAACAGTGTACTTCTCACTATGCCAATCTCACATCGAATACGGAATTTTAGCTTGGGGTAATGCTTATTCCAGTGCCCTCGACTCTATCATTAAAGCACAAAAACTTATCATAAAAATTATTCTTAAACTGCCTCTTACTACCAGCACTGATACGATCTTCAATACTTTCAACGTTATGGACATTAAACAACTCTACGCAAGATCCATATTAGTTAATTTACACAAAAACAACAAAACATCATACAAAACAACACAAACAACGCACAATACCCGAGCCAAAAACAAAGAACTTCTCCAAACTCCTTTTTCCAAAACTACCTTTGGACAAAGACACTTCAAATACATAGCTTGGAAACTATACAATACACTACCAGCTACAATCAGACATACTGAATCCTTGACTAAATTCAAACAAGACGTAAAGAAATGGATTGTTAGTATTGGACGCCACACTACTGCAAACATCTGTAAAGTAAATCATTAATAGACAGTAAACAATTTGCATACGACCTAATCCATGTAAAATAACTTAAAAATAGAATCATGTCAAATTAATTAATCAATCCCATAAATAGATTTGACAGGATTTACTATACATCATCATTTACTGTACATCATCTCTTCCTACATTTACATAACTCTCTTTAAAGTGAACCCACACCTCCAATCACCTTTCCATTTTTATAGTATTCAATTGAATTTGTATGTTACTTAAAATATTCTTGTAATTTTAAATATGTACCTCTAAGCCTGTCTCAACACAGGTAAATCCTAGTGAGACAGGCATCAATTAAACCCTATGTAAAACCCTATGTTTATAGATTAATAAAAAATAAAAAAAAATAAAAATATTCGAATTCTGAACCAAATTTAGAGAAAATGATTAAGGTAGTTAAAATTTTTTCAGATGATATTAAAATGACTTTTGGTTTAGATAAATGTAGAACGATCCATATAGAGAAAGGCAAAATTGTAGACGGAGACGAGGGTATATTTAGAAATTTCAAAATTAAAAGTATGAAAGGGGATGAGGTTTATAAATATTTAGGATACCCGCAATCGAATAGATTAGATCATACTAGTATTAAAAATGATATTAGGATTCAATTTGAAAGTAGAGTCAGAAAAATTTTAAAATGCAATCTATCTGCTAAAAATTTAGTAAAGGCAATAAATACTTGGGCAATACCTTTATTAACGTACTCATTTGGCATAATTAAATGGTCCGATACAGATTTAGATAGCTTAGAACGATTAATTAGAACTACGTTAACAAAGTTTAATTGCCATCATCCAAATTCAGCTATATAACGAATTAATTAACCTAGAAATTTAGGAGGTAGAGGTATAGTCAAAATAACTTCTTTGAAATACAATCAGGTAGAAATGCTAAGAACTTTTTTCCATAGGAAAGCTAATAGTTCAGAAATGCACAATATAATTTGCAAGGCAGATAGAAATATTACACCTTTAAATTTATACGACGATAATGCCAACATTCTTTTAAATACCAACCAGGAATTATTAGATTCCTGGTCAAATAAAATTATTCACGCCAAACACTTCAATTATCTCAACCAAACGTATATTGACAAACTTTCGTCAAACAAATGGTTGAGTATTGGAGAATTGAGCGCAGAAATAGAAGGATTTATGCTTGCCATTCAGGATAGAGTCATTAATACTAAAAATTATAGGAAGTATATAATCAAAGATAGAAATCAAATTGATGATTTATGTAGAAAATGTTTGGCTTTTCCGGAAACTATAGAACATATTATATCGGGATGTTCTATATTAGCGCCTTCCGAATATACTTTTAGACACAATCAGGTTTTAAAAATAATTCATCAAAGTTTGGTAATTAAACATAAATTGATTGATTGCCGTAATGTAGTACCATATTATGAATACGAACCAAATTCGTTTTTAGAAAATGAATTTTATAAAATATATTATGATAAAACTATACTAACAGACAGAACGATTCGTCATAATAGACCCGATATAGTTTTACATGACAAAATTAAAAAAATAACTTATATCATTGATGTCGCTATTCCAAATTCCTGTAATATTCAAAAATCTGTTTCTGAAAAAATTAGAAAATATACAGATTTAGGAAATGAGATTAAAAGAATTTGGCATTCTCGGACTATAAAAAATTACCATTTGTTATTTCGGCTACTGGCATTATACCTAGCTCTCTAATTCAAAATTTAGGCTTATTAGATTTATCAAAGAATCTTTATATAAAAATGCAAAAATCAGTCATATTAAATACATGTAGGATTACGAAAGATTTTTTAAATATTTATATTGAGGGATAGGTAGGATTTATCGGTTCAGTTAGGAGTTCTATCGAGCCGAACCCTCTGATATGAAAATATCTGGAGTCGGTGAAGTATTTTCCCATATGGTCTCTGGTAGGTTGACGTGTTGTTCTTGTATAGTTTTGTATTTAGTATACATACAATGCAATTACATCGCGTGAATTGACTAGATTAGCATTTGTGGAAAAGTGTGTGGAAGGATTAAGTTTTTCCTGTGAGGAAGATTTAACCCGGACATAAAATCTAGAGAACAATTAAAAATTGAATGATTTATATAGCGCCGTTTTTGTGAAAAATCACCTCAAGGGCGCTGCACAAACTTACAATACATTTCTAAAATCTAGAAAAACTACAAACTAGACAAACAATTAAAACAACTAATGGCTAAAAATTGCATCCACCGGTTCATAAGAAAATATATGTACAATGTCTCTACCAGTGAACGCGATGCTTCTTATAAATGTACACAGGACCATACTTACCTGGGAGGTCGCTTGAAATTAACACTGTTTATTGTCTATTAAGAAATTTAGATATAGTTCGCACGCAGAGGACATTATTGTGTACACTTGTTATATGAGTTTAATCCTGAAATATATTTTAATATTAGTATAAAATACATTCTTTGATGAGTGTATTTTGGAAATCAAAAGCAACATTTTATAGTGGGCGGTACAGTAGTACAAGGATTTGATCTTCCTAAATGTGATTCGTAACGAGACAGATTGACGTGCAAAGATTCAAGTAATTAGAAAATTAATTAGAAAAGTGTAATTAAGACATATCATAGAAAATAAAAGTATGATACTCTCAGATAGGTTTATTTAAATTAAGGATATGAGAGCCCAAAAAGGTAGGTTTTTAATTTGGACCTAAATTCTGTTGGGCTTGTTATACATCTTAGTTCCGGAGGGAGTTTATTCCAAGCCTTAGGCCCAGATACTCCAAAAGCGCGATCTCCAAACTTTGTATTTGGCTTGCGTTTAGGTTCCATTAGTCTGCCTATAGCTGATGATATGTCTGATCTAAGGGTTGACTGCCTCGGACCAGTATTTATGTATGGACCATAATATGTATGTGACTATACATTTGTACACTTGCTTGTGATATACTCGTCCTGCTCTTTACATATTTATTCTTGAACTAATCTATTAATTTAACCACGTTATTACACTAAATGTTGTCTACATGTACCTGCTGACAAACTACAAAAGTAGTTTAGCAGTTTTAAATGAACAAAAAAAAACAATAAAATAAATATTTTCCATGTACCGCTTTTGTGCCATTACCTTTTACCACCATTGTAGCTGCAAAAAGTTAAAAATTTACTTGATACTACCGTTAAAATGCAAGAGAAGATTAATATTTACTGACTTACGGTACTAACCTGTGTCCCGAGTTATTTGGACACTGAACCCAAGGTTTAAGGAATAAACAGTTAACAATGAAAAAAAAAAGTTTTTGAAAACCAACCGAGACATAAGTTTTTGTTAGATTCTAAAATAAGAGCTTCAATTTTACTTGTTTATATCCATATATATCATTTGTAACTATCTAATATATTGGTTAACTGCGAGATAATAATTGAGATTTAAAAAGATATATTTTAAGATATACTCGTACCTATACCCTATACATCTATATATTTTTAAATCCCCACTCAGGAGGAACTGAGGAAAATAATTTTCCACGAAAGTATATCACAAACAGGGAAAACACATTTTGGAAATGCTGTGTGGAGGGTCTTTTTGAGGAAAGAAAGGAGAGAAATTTCTGGGAAAGAAAAAGGTATGAATGGTGGGTAGGAATCTAGTGTCAGTGAGCCAGGAGTGATGGACGTATGAATCCTTCCCGCCCGCTGCAGTGGAAAAAGATGGGTTTGCTGAAGAGGGCAAATGGTCTCTAAAAACAGTCCTCCATGCAGAACCGGCCTGCCAGGCAGCTGGTGGGCAGGCGCATCTACCGTCAAGACCTGGACGCACCTCATCCTATGAATCAGGGAACCCCAACTAAGTCATCAAACGTAGCGAACCATTTGGGCTGACCAATGGCAGAGGTGTTGGTTATCCAATAAATGGTTCAAGGGACGGCGGTATCCATCCCCGACTCCCAATTTGAAAAATATAAACATAATATACAGATAGTAATAATAATTATTAACATAAGGGAGAATTCGCCCACATCTAACTATTTTTCAAAGGTTAACAATAGCAACAGGTAAATAATCCTTTACAAATTATTTTTACATAGATTTAAAGGTAAAATTAAAAGAAAATATATTGTATAGAAAAATGAGAAAAAGTGTACAATGTCTTTATTAAGTTTACAAATAGGAAAACAGCTTTCAATTTTCTACTAAAAGTACTGTGTGTACCACGTCAAAAGGTGAAATCCATCAAATTTGCACATTGGATCCCTGACACCTATCATTTAAAAAATATGTATTGTAAGATAACGTAATAATATTAGAGTACGAATTATGAAATAAGTAATGGCGTGGGTTTGTAATTGCATAGGCCTATTGTTTTACAAAAATCCTTATTCAAAGTAGGTTCACGCCTATACGCGGTTAACAGTGCCAAATGTACGTTTTTAGAGGACTGCTAAAATAATCAGTGCTCAAATAATCCAATACAAATGATTTATAGTAATGAAATTTAATATTTCGACATTCAGCTGTCCGATTTTCGTATCAATTTTGCGTGACCCGTATTTATGGAAAAATTACAAATGAATCGGGTTTCCCACACTCGATTAAATTTGACATGAGTACTTTCTGTAAGTCTGACCATCTGTTAACTTATATTATTTCCAGACGTGAGTCTACGTGGTCTATTCTGTATCAGAGGTTGAGTTTTATTCTTTGAACAGTTATGTATTGGTACGATAACAGTAGACCACACGGTCAACAGCGATTCCTTTTGTGATCCGACAATCATTCCACACTTTCATGTTATCACAAAAGCTATCCCATGCTTTGTTACACGTGTTTATGTCATAACATGTCCCATTTTGTAGAGTTTTTAAACGCCACGCCAATCAACGATGCACAATAGAAAATATTTTAATAGGAATGTGTGATTATTCAAATATGGATTCCACATCACACAAATCTTTTATTAAAAGGAAACGTCATTTAATTATGAATGAAAAAGGCTGCAACGTTTTGTGAAATGGAAGGAATTAATTTTTTGGGTAGCGAAGGGATCTGATACCATTAATGTATTTTAAATTAAAGATATTAAACAAAATTTATTAAATTTTATTGGGATAACTTTTTTAGTCCAGGCAACGAAGGAAAAATAGAGGAAATAATTCATGTAGAAGCCAATTTTGGCACATTTGTAGAGGAAGGTGTCCTTAACAACATACTAAAAGTACCGGGTGGTGGGGGTGGAGCTAAGGGTGGGGGGGGGGGTCTCTAAAGGTCCCTTTTTCAGTTTTTCGTTAATAACTCAAAAACTACTGCCTCTAGCGAAAAAATTTTCAGGTATTAAATTATTTACATAGAATTCTCTACAAACAAGGTTACATAATTTTTTTTGCTAGGATCAATTTTTAAGGAGATATGGAGGGGGGAAAATGTAAAATTATTTAAAAAACTGGTTTTATTGCTAAAACTGAAATGTTTATTGATAAAAATTAAATGTTTATTGTTAAATATTAATATTTATTGTTGAAAATGAAATGGAAGAGAAGAGAGAGATCTTGACTATGCTGACCAACATGGAGGAACATACTCCAGACAAAGTCGAAGAGAACGGTTCATTGGTGTCAGCTTTGACGAAATTTCAGAATCATCTGGAATCCCTCAAGGATAATGGGCCTATCGCTGCTTTGTAGGTTCAGTACTTCCACGTGGTTACCCTGATGAAGATCCGGAGAAACAATGGAGAAGGAGAATCTTTTTGGCGATTGGAAGCTGTTGAAGTTGTCGCACCGAAAACAATTTGGTCTCCACATTCCCACGGCCTGGCTTCATGAAGCACATATTGATTGATGTGGTGCCAATATAGGTACATAAAATAATAAAAAAAAGAACAAGATTATGTTATAATCTTGATGTTTTTACAGTTAATAATTGCCAAAAATACCTAAATTCTACAAAAATATAATATTTTTCGACATTATTTTTTTTTTGTTACGTTCTATTGTTTGCTTTAACAAATTAAATACTGTTTTAAAGAACTTGATACGTATTCTGAAAGGTCTATTTAATGTTATTTTATAATAAAAAAAAATCATAATTATAGGTCTACGAAAACAGAAGATATGATTTTTGAAAAAATAAAACTTTTGTTTTACAGCATTTCAAATTTCCATGAACGATATGAATATTTAATATGGTTACATCGTAATCATGATTATTAAACTAAAATACATAAATATTTATTTATTTCATGAGAAGAAAAACAAAAAAAATATTATAGAGGATAAAAACAGAGCTTTGTAGGATTATTAGTGTAGTTTTCAGATAGGTTACCATTTATTAAAAATGTCCGATCTGTAGCTGTAGATTCCCAGTAATTGACTTGCATGTCATACATTGTAGAAAAAGAATAAGAAGAAGAAGAAGTGGGCGCCCACGTAGTTAGCAAGCCCTGACTGTGCGAAGCTCTCAATAATAATAATTACACTACATGTAATGATTAAAATTCTCCCAGCGGAACGAAACTGCATATCATTAAAACACACGGCCAGGGGCAAGAATGGACATCTAAAATTGCGCGATTCTCATAACATAATGCATATTCCATGAAGAATGGGTACAGGTCGACACACTTAACTTTGCAGTCCGATACCAGTGCAAAATAAATGCCGAGGCATATAAAGCTTTATTAAAATAATGAACAATGTTTTTTTAAGAGTCCCAGCTGCTCCGTCTGGAGCCAGTGAGAATATGGCTGTTGACGCAACTATGTATACCTATCTATATACCTTGTTCCATTTCTCTACCCATCCTTTTGTACCACAATTACCTGTCCATGCTGACAATATTACCTACCGTACAACAATAAAATCAATATGTCAGTGAGTCTGTTATGTGCGGTGCAATGGTTCAGAATAACCTCTCTGTACATTCAAAATCCACTGTTGAAGAAGTCTAAGTGTGTTATGTGCTTGCAATGATCTACATTGATCTCTTGGCGCATTCAACATCAATTGTTAATGGAGTCTGTTAAAAGAAACTGTGCAACGAACATCATTATTCTCTCAGTTTTATATAACATCGACCAGTTTTATGGAAGCTTGTGCAGTGAGTGACTTAGTGCTCCCTCAGACCCATAATATTGAGCCGAACATCAACCATAAGGGGTAAGTCAGTTTCCTTCCCCATTCATCTGTTTACCATTCCCTATAGACGTGTCAAGTATTCACAAGCATAACATTTTTTTTAATATATTGATACAGTCCACTCCACGTGTCGCATTTGCGATACCAATGGCATACCCAATTGAAATATGTTGAGGTTGAAAGTAGTGGGAAGGGGAAGGAGATGGGGAAGAGGAAGGTGGGGAAGGCTGGCTACTCTGATCTGGCCACCAAACACAGCTACAGCCATTTCAAGCAATGTATCAATTCTGAATGGTGGTCTTACACCATGGCGATACTGATAGTATCTTCCACTCTGGAACGTGCTGCAAACACACTATGTATTATTTTGAAATGAATTAATTTTGAAATACACAACAATTAAGCTTTATTTGCGCCGGGATTCGATCCCGCGACCTTCGGTTGCGAGTTAAGAGCCTTACCCCTCAACCACGTAGACTAAATGTGAATGTTTTGGCAATAATTTGAACTTGGCAAACCTCAAATGCCGGATGTGCAAACTATTTCTACCTATTGGGAACACCAATTATTTGAAGATAATTTGGAGGATATTGGCAGATTATAGACTTTTCAATTATGTTACCTATATTTTATAATAATATATTTTTTATTACCTGTATTTTGTCAACCCTTTATTATAAAACCACAACCATTTAAAAAAAAATTTATGGGTACCTAATTGTTTACGGTGAAGCTTACGATTTAATTGACGGAAACTAGAAAGAGAAGAAAGAAGAGGTATATTTTTATTTATTTAGTAACTATATAATTTATTTTATATTTTTATATGAAACATATTAGGTATATATATAAAATAGAAATCATATTCGTAGTTCTCTTCACTAGGAGATCCTGTGCTGAGAGGGACTATGTTTTGGATAAGTTTTCAGCGACTTCTATGGTTTAACTTCACGGTTGGGTAGGGTTTTCCAGAAATTTCTACGACGATGTTTTAAGTATAATAGTAAGTTCATTTTTCGACAGTTTCTTCAGTTAACATTTAATGTCCTTAATGTAGCTATTTTTTGTTTTAATTTGTTTGAAACTAAGTGGGAGTTTGTTATATAACTTTAATGCTAAAAATTCAGAGCTTCTTTGACCAAACGTAGAGTTACACTTTGATATATTTAGTATGTCTGTTTGTTTGGCTCTGGTTTTATGAGTATTTGAGGTGTCTGCCTCTGAATCATTTTAGAATGAATCATTCTTGGAACATCAAACTGTTTAAAAAATTCTGTTGTTGACGTCCTTATGGGGACCTTTAGTGTGGTCTTTATGATGCAATTCTGAGTTACCTTCAGTTGTTTTATGTGTTTTGGTGCTGCTGAGGATCCTATTACTCCATATTCCAATAATTGAGAGTGGCATAAAGAATAATACACTCTCTTTATCCTTAGTTGATAAGATGTTTCATAATTTTTTGAAGAAGTAGATGAGTTTTGTAAGCTTTTTTGAGGTTCGATCAAAGTTTGAATTCTACTATAGTTTTCATCGATTTCAATCCCAAGATATTAAATACTTTTGGTTTGGGTTATATGTGGGCAGGAACAATGAGGAAAATTGTTTTGACATTCATGTAATTTGAGGATATGCTCATTCTTTGGTTGTCCTCTTTTGTTTTTGAAGAAAGTTAGATATTTAGTTTTATTCACATTTAATGTAAGGGAGTTTACTTTTAGCCAGTTTTGAAGTACAGTCATATAAATAGAAACATTTGTTTATAATATTTTTAGTTCTTCTTTTGGATACATGCAAAGTTAACTATGTCAGGCTGTAATAGGTAGTCACATTGACAATAATAGCCTCAGCCGTTGCGAAAGATATCTTTGATTGCCGCAAAATGTCAAGAAGATAACCGAAATTACAAGATAATGGATAATCAACATAAAATGCATCCTTTGGTTAAGCTGGTGTCGAGGCAGGCGTGCTTAGTACTTGCCGAGTACTAGCAAAACTACTTCAACACAGGCCAGGACACTGAATCAACTTGGCCTTTTTTACATTATCTCTCTAGAAAAAAAAACCTACGTCATCTTTGGAGATGCTTTGTGGAGAGTCTTTACAGGGAAGGGAAGGAATAGCTTTAATAACCGGTGACGAATTTATCTGTCTTTCTTTGTAACTCTTGTATATTCTCCAACTAACTGTACCAAGTGTGTGGTCCGTTTTAAAATCTATGTTCTGTTCATTGAACTCCCATTTAAATTCGTATTCTTGTGTAAAAATAATTTTCTTTTAGTTGTATAATGTTGTCTTTGCCGAAATGAGTTTTATTAAACTTATTGGGAGGAATAATGTATTATAAATGTTATGTAATAATTTTGTAATATATTGTCACTTATATATTTATGTATTTTTATTTTATTTTTTTCACGCCTTGAAGGCTTTTACAAATAAATAAAAGGAGATAAAGTTCTGGTAAGGTAAACGGTATGAGGGGCGGGTAGGAATTCGTTGAGTCATTGTGTTCAGGAGTAACAGACGTATGAATCCAATCCTTCCACTGCGGTGCAAGGCGATGTTCCGAGAGAGTCCGTCTGGAGAGATCAAGAGCTCTTCAACCAGTTGGTAGGCAGGCGCATTCGCCGCTAAGACCCAGACAAACTTCACTCCGTGAACCCGGACACCCATGCTCCACCAAACACAGTGAACCCCTTGGAGTGACTTATGGCAATTATCCAATAAATATACCCATACCCGCCTCCCAAGTTGGCTTGCTATCTGTGTAAGATTCTGTTTTATTATGATTATAAACCGTTCTTATATAACAACTTCATCAAAACATTACCAAATGTTTATAAAATAATTAACAAAGTGTAATTTCAAAACCCCTTCAATTAGTCATTAAACAGATTTAAAAACCTGACTTAACCTATTTAACCTAGTTTAATCTTTCCTTGAATGCCCAAAAGAAGCAAAGCTAGCAGTCCACATTAGAGTCCTGGTACCTACCCTGATGTAAGGCAGTGAGGCACGGAACTGGCGAGGAAGGATGAAAGTAAACTGAATGCTGTTGAAATGAGATATGAGTACCTGAGGCGTATAAGTGTAAAACCATGTATGATCGTGTGAGAAATGTGGAGATCCGCAAAGAATGTAAGGCTGATGTAAACATAATAAGTAAGATTAAGAAAGGGACCCTCAAATGGTTTGGGCATGTAGAACGAATGAACGAAGAAAGTAATGTAAGAAGAATATATGACGCAAATATAAACGGTAGAAGAAGTCGGGGACGCCCGAGGAAGAGTGGCACGATCAAGTGAATCAGATACTTGAGTCGGGCCATGTCAAACGTCAGAATAATAGAAGAGTTTGTATAAGACGATGTGTGAATATGTGCCAAGACCAAGTTGTTTGGCGGTCCGTCCTCTCTGCCTACCACTGCGGGGAAACGGCGTGATGTTTAGTTAGTTTGTTAATCTTAACGTTTAATGGCTTTTCAAAGGAGTGATGAAATACCACTTATTATTATGGTGTTTTATATAGACTTCGCGGGTCACTTCCTCCCTCTCTATTAAAATCGATTTACCATGCTATGATTCACTCACATCTAATATATCTCGCCGGAATTTGGGGATTTGCTACAAAAAAAATGATTTCAGAAGTCCAAGTCGTTCAAAATAGAGCCCTGCGAAATATTTTTAGTCTACCTTGGGACACACATGTCAAAGACATCTACAGAAACACCCAAATACTTCCTTTTAATACCATTCCCACTTTTGAAATAACTAAAACTATATTACAAGTAATTCAACACTCAGCACATTCCAACACTACACTCTATTACAATTGCGACGTACACCAACACAACACAAGAAATCACAACAAACTTCTTATATCAAAAATCAAATCAACAAAATATGGACTAAGATCCCTAGAATACATAGCTCACACAAAATATAATCAACTACCCAACGAGATCAAACGTGCAAGTCAATGTAAAAAGACCCAAACTAACATGCTCAAACTTCATCTTATTAATGACTATCTGAAATAATAATGTTGTGTATGTCCCCATCATATGTCCATTTAATACATACAGCTATATGTTTCATGTAATGCGTATCATTCCCGCAATGAGTTTATTAACTCCTGGGAGTACAATGCTTTATATAATATACTATATTCTGTATTGTATACTTTTGATAAATAAATAAATAAATAAATTATTATAACATAGGCTCTTACATAAATAACGGGCCAGCTTGATTCAGTGTCCTGGCCTGGGTTGAGGTGGTTTCGGTACTAGGCGTCGGGCAACAAAATGCAAGAATTCTGTTGATTGCTATCGGATGGACATTATGTGATTAGCAGGCGATAATCGGTCAGTGGATCTGAGAAGATAGAAGGCAGAAGGCCGCCTTATTATGTGACCGAGGAACACTGACACAGAGACGGAATTACAAGACAGCACTCAGATGTTGGACTTTTGAAGACGCTAATTAATACGGTAAATTCTTATTTTTATTTGTTTAATTTAATTTACGAGAAGGTATTCGAGTGATGTAGTTTGATATACTAATTTTATAAATGCGAAACTGCTAGAGTTCGTTTATGACGCTTTCACGCATTAACCAATAAAAAGACTTTGAAAATTCATTCACCAATAGAAAACTAAATTATATGCGAAGACTACAGTCTGTATATGATGGCAAGCTCTGGCGTTATGAAATTATAAATATTAATATATTATATTTGTTTTACGTTTTCTGTCGCTAACAAAAGCGAGTTATTTCTAACGTCAGAAAAAAATCGTTTCCAAAGAAACAATGTTGATATACTTGTGGGCTCTAAGCTGGTAGGTACTCAGCCCCCTGTTCAGCTACTGCTCCAGAAAATTCAAATATTAGAATATGTTTTGTTTTTTTTTTGACAAGCAAGGAATAAATGTCAGATAAGAGTTCCTACATTAAAAATATAATTCGTAACGATTGTAAAGACTGAATAATAAATAGTGTAATTTTTTTATTATTTTAACAAACTTCCAAATATTTAATTTAAAATAAACAATAAATGGAATGCGGGAGGGGGTGGGGGTGGGGAGGAGGGGGGATAATTGATAAGTTCAACCGCTATAGTAATTTCCCGTAATACAATGCGGGCGAAGCCGCGGGGAAAAGCTAGTATTATATAAATATCAAAAGTTTCTTTAAATAGACCGCGTTTCTTTAAATACAAGCTAAAGACGGGTGAATTTTAAGAATGGGGCAAATTGAAAAAAAAAAATATTATTCAAAAAGTTTGTTTTATTTTTTTTATTAATATTATATTTGATTGTGGTGTTTGTACAGTGAACGAATAACTCAACAGAGCGGCACTTCATCAGTTTCATTACTCCTTTGAAAAGTTACAAAAAATTATGAAAAAAACTAGGTTAAATAGGCTAGGAAACTAGGGGTAAAAGCGGGAGACTGATGACCCAAAAAACTTTTTTTATTCAATTTGAGCATTTCTTTGTTTATTTCGGTAACTCAGGGCTAATTCAGACTCGATTCACTCGAAAACCAAGACCTGGACCAAGAGATAACCGGTTGAAAGCCCGGCATCAACTTCTAAACCTTCCTCTTTCTCCTCTCCTTAACTCCTCCGCGTCTGTCAGCCTAAATTCCAAAACTCCAATGAGGAAATAATTTATTTATTTTATCAGGTTCTCCACAAAACAGTAATACACCAGAACATTATGAAGAAGATTACAAAATTTTATGAGAAAAACTCTCTTTTTATAACTTTTGAAGGTTATTCCCATCAACGTAATATATCATTGAAGAAGAAGATAACACTTATAATCTAAATGAAAATATGAAAGAAAAGACACAGAAAACAGAAAAAAACAATGGTCGCAACTGGGACTCGAACCCAGACCTCTCGTCTAACCGGGACGTGCGCGTTTTCCAATTTCGCTATTGCCACCTTCTGTCAAACCGTCATATTTGTCAATCTCATATTTCAAATATTTAGAATCATTAATATTATCTTCAACTAGTTCTTTTTTCCATATCCCGGATATGGAAAAAAGGTTTTTTTTTTTCGCACGTCCCGGTTAGACGAGAGGTCTGGGTTCGAGTCCCAGTTGCGACCATTGTTTTTTTCTGTTTTCTGTGTCTTGTTTTCTTTCATATTTTCATTTAGATTATAAGTGTTATCTTCTTCTTCAATGATATTAAAGAAAAAAGTTTATGGTGGCAGTTTCACTATCTTGTGACGTATGTCAGAAGATAGTTACTGAACTCTCTGTAGGTGACATTGAAGATGTCTCTGTTTAATGGCGCATTCTGATAGGAAGAAGTTCTCGTTTTCGGAGCATAAAAAAGTGCGTGGGATCTCCAACGAGTGTACTTATCATACTTCCACTGACTCTGGTAATTAAAAGTCAAACAATGTGCCACAGTAATAACATTAATCGTACCTACCTAAATAAATATACAAACAAGTTAATAGCGCCCTTAAGGTAATTTTTCACGAAAACGGCGCTATATTATAAGAATAATAAGGAAACATTCAATCTAGGTGTATGTAAATATGATACGTAAGTTATATATACTTTTATTTTATTTTAGTAAAGATCAAAAATTAAAATTTTTGTAATTTTCTCCACCACCATGCTAGGCTCACGCCCATAAGAACTAGAAAAAAAAATATTTTTTAGAAACAAATAATAAAACATAAGAAATAAGAAAAGTTAAAAAATACATTTAAGGAAAATAAAACAAAATACATACGAGTATCATGTATAAAAACGAGTAAACGTATCGAATGCAATATTTGCAGTGAAAATTGGAAACTTTATTGTTCACGTCGAAAGTAAACACGCCGGCGCCGGCTGAAGCCTTGCAAAACGCGCGTTTGTTTGTGTTTTTACTCGAACAGTGGATACACAGTTATTATTATTACACATACCTTGGCGTTACACGTGCAGCGAGAATGCTACACACTACCGGGGAGAGAACGCATACAACGATGCACCCGTACTCCGACCTTACACACTTAAACACGCACCGCAGCTTGAATGAACGATGCACTTTTGATGAACACACGCCTGGAACTTGCAACACCGGACCGCCGAAGCTCAAACTATTATGACGTAAAAATAGATAGGAATATAATATTTATTTGTTTTGGGCGCTAACTGTTTTCCCACGCGCGTAAGCGATTTCCGCGAATTTACAATGTTGTTCTGCCAATAAAAACGCGTTTGATTGATGTATACTCGTGCTATTGCATTACTCTATTGCAGTAACGAAATAATAGTAACACAAATATTCTTCAAGCAAAATGAATGAAACTTTTGTAAACTGCAGAAAAGTACTTAACTTTAATTGCAAGTCTAGATTTTTATCCGAATCTGCTCGCTTTTAGTGCCCAGACACATCGTATGTTTTTTCAACTGTCTACAAATACGATTGTACCACTACCTATAAAAATAATGTACAATATTAATATACAATATTGGTTCGCCTAGTGAGATGTTCACAAAACACTACGACTAACCTATTTACATACAGTTACGGATCTTTAACATGTTTTTTTCTTATTAATAACCTATTATCTATGTAAACTATGTAATTATTTGTAAAGTGTGTGTACAAGAATAGAAATAAATAAAAAAAAAATAAAAAATATTATACGTCTCATTACATATTCAATTTGGGATGGGCGTATTCAATTTGATGGAATATTCAATTGGCGGGTATGGGTGACCGCCGCTCCGGGAACCATTTATTGAATAACCAACCCCCCTGCCATGGATCGCCTCAAGTGGTTCGCTATGTTTTTTTGGCAACTTATCAGGAGTGCCAGGGTTCACGGGATGTGGTTTGCCGGCGTCTTGGTGGCGGATGCGTTTGCCCATCTGTTGCGTGACGGGCCGGATTGGGGGAGACTGGTTGAGGGAGATCTTTTGACCTCTCCAGCCAGACTCTCTCGACGATTAATACGTCCGTCATTCTTGGACACTTTGAACCCAGATTCCAACCCACCCCTCATACCTTTTTCCTTCCCAGAACTTCCTCTCCTTCCTTTCCCTATAGAGACCCTTCACACATCATCCCCAAGATATAACTTAAAGCATTGTGGTATTTCTCAGCAGCAAAATTTTCAATTTCAATAAAACAAATTTAGACACCCAAGGGAAGCTTGTGAACCTGTGAAACTTGAAAACTTCATGTAACTTGTGTAATGAAGACGGGTGTAGTTATTATAGTAAAGTTAACTACAAATGCGTACTTATTTTATAGTTATTTATACCATTAAAGAAGTTAATACCTACTAAGATTATCTTACAGAATTTTAATTATCAATGTACATTTGTTACTTTAATTTTAAATTTTCTGCGACCGATTTCGACACAACCGTGTCATTCACTAGCACTCAAAACAAACTTTAAAATTCTATGCAAGTACCAAAATGAGTTAGATTTAATTAGGTGGGGGTAGTGGGAGGGATGATTTTGGGGGAGGGGGAGAACGTACATACATTACATGTACATTGATAATTAAAACTGTTCAAAAACAAAATGTCTAGAAATTGTTACATAGTTAATGCCCAAGAAATACAAAAAATATCTTAAAGAAGATAATACGATTAAATTTTGGAGGCGTTTATGGGTACCTCCGCCAAGGTAACCATTTTTAAGAACCAAAACCTCTGCCATACGTTACCCAAAGTGGTTCGCTTGGTGTCTGGTGACTTAGTAGTACCTTAGTAGACTCTGGTACCCAAGTTTTTGGTGACTTAGTAGAAATGCCTACGTTCACGAGGTGAAGATTAACGTGGTCCTGGCAGATTATGCGTCTGCCCACCAACTAGTCGGTCTAGGCCGTTTGAGGGAGACCTCTTGATCTCTCCAGCTGAACTCTCTCCACCCAACGCCTTGCACCGCAGTGGGAGGGATGGATCCATACGTCTCTCTATCAATTCTGGAGATTCTGACCCAACATTCCTACCGATCCTTTCCACCTTTTTCCTTCCCAGAACTTCTCCTTCTTAATTAAAAAAAATACGAGTGAGCTTTAGACTACACGACTGAAGTAAAACTTCTATGAGAGGAAGGGAGAAAGAAAACATGCGCGCGCACTACTCTCTCTTGCTCCTACAGTGTGATACAGACAATAGGCCCACACTGTGTCTTATATATACGAAACGTAACTGGCTATAAGAGAAAGAGAGAAAGACAATGTGTGCTCGCAACTCTCTCTATTGCCCCTACAGTAATATACGAAACATAACTCTCTCTCTCTTTCTATCTTTTATTTATTTATTTATTTATTTATTTATTAAAAGAAGTTTATACAATGAACAAAAAATTGTGTTAATTCATCCGCCATGCTAGGGATGTCCCTGTGTTATGGCGGATGAAGATTACAGATTGTGTAGGTACAGTGTACAGCTATTAACTTATGCAATTCATTTAAGTAGTTTAAGTAACATATTTAGTAACAAATTAAGTAAGTAATTTAATTAACACATTAAACAACTTATATCTCCTCTTCACTAACTTATATCTCCCTCTCAACTTCCGTTCGCCTCGCCCGACACTTTTCGTAACGCTCTCGTCACGCATTCACCAGTTTACTCCCCAAGTCAAGCGTGCGTAAAGAAGTTTTACTTCAAAAATATCCTCTAGCACCCTTCAATACCCCCAAAGATGATATGAGGGAAATTAATGATTATTTGAAATTATTTTGACGGCCTCTCGAACTAGGAGTTCGCGGGTAGGTACAAAATCCCGGTGTGCGCAAATAAATATTATAGATTATATAGATTTGTGTTATTTCACAATTTAGTAATTTAAAATAATACAAAGTATTTTTGCGGCACATTCCAGAACGGAAGATACCCCCAGCCTCAGTATTGGGCCCACTTTTATTATTATCAGCGGTTATCTCTTGCGACACACAGATGTAGAAACAGTGGGTGGTGTGAGATGTGTCTACGTCTACATACGTATCAGAAACATAAATATTTTGTTGATGTTTGGTGTGGTGACTCTTTTTGTAAAGCGGGACCCACGCGTTCTTTGTATCGTTACGTTTTGTTTAACAACAATGCGCCGGCGTTCAGCGATCCAGCGTCGTAAGTAAAAAGGCAGCTATATGCAAAATTCGAAATGATACGAAACCTACCACTTATATCAACCCAACATAACAAAAAATTGACTTATAAATCATATTTTTAAAACAAAAAACCAATATAAAAGTTAATACTTTATTAAAAATACTTATAATAATTTTTTTTACATTCTTTTCCTACGCAAGAACAACAGCACTTCAGTAATATTCTGTTCAGCAGTGTTTGGCATTTGAAAATAATATTTTTGGAATGATTTACACCGAATATCGAATTTTCATTTTTAAAATAATTTTTGTCCACATTCATACATATAATATGAAAATGGGTGAAAAAAAATCTTGTTTCTCCAAGAAAGCGAAACAATGCCTAATGATGCGTGTCAAAAACGACATATTTAGAATATCATAAGCAAAACATAGAATTTTCCTCACCAATTTTGCTAATAAAATTATAAATTATATTAAAATATTTGCTTCTCCTGTACTTTGTTTTTGCTTTTGAAACGCGATATACCGTACGGTCTTCTTGCTTAGTACCCTTTATTGCAGTTTTTGTTAACAAATTAAAAACAGTATGACGTTTTAAATACTGAAACAAATAAAATAAATGACCGGTCAGTGGTCGAGTTGGCATCGCGCTTGGGTCCCACCCAGGTGTCGTGTGTTCAATTCCTCATCAGGCAAAGTCCTCCATCACGACACAAGAAACATTTTCCGTTTACTGTGGTGGTAGTAGGAGGTTTTCAAATATTGTCAGGTAGTTGACGGCCGGCGTAGTCTAGGAGTAAGGCTCTTGACTTGCAATCCGAAGGTCGCGGGATCGAATCCCGGCGTGGCAAATAAATTTGTGTTATTTCACAATTTATTCATTTAAAATAATTTGCGGCACGTTCCAGAGTTGAAGATACTTTCAGTATCGCCCTGGTGTAAGACCACTATTCAGAATTGAAACGTTGCTTGAAATGGCTTTAGCCGTGTTTAGTGACCAGATCTGAATATCCAGGTACTTCCCCACCTTCCTCTTCCCTATCTCCTTCCCTTCCCCACTACCTTCAGCCTGACAAGATACCCCAATTGGGGATGCCATATTCTCACTGGCTCCAGACGGGAGCAGTTGCGACTCTTGTGCGGTAACATAAGAATGTTTGAATTTCTTAAAAAAAAAACAAATTTTACATATGCTTTATTACACGGAGTTCAGAATTTAACAGAGATCATTTCCTCATATTTTGTTCAATTTGTCATTTTTCACATGCAGTTAGAGTTAAATGCCTTTTTGCTTACTACACGACGACAGAATACGCGGCCGAGTTACTCCTCGTTTTATTATTGAAGTAAGCAAATTGTTTTATGTCCCGTCCGACCTTAGTTTCGGACGTAAAACGGTCGACCATCCACGTGTAGGAAATGCACTGGAAAACCCTGAATACTGTTCGATAACTTTTCCAATGTCACCGCAATAATCGACAAATCATTAGTTTAAGTGTCCAATAAATTAATTTTATATTTTAGTGGTTCATTGTTGACAATTACCACATTTTATGTATACGCTTATATGTATATATAATACAATTTTATAGTGATACAATTTGGTAGGCGGGAATGGGTACCGCCGCCCCGGGAACCATTTGGTGGATAACCAACACCTCTGCCCGTAGGTCATCCCAAAGTGAGACCTACGTTTGGTGACTTAGCGGAAGTGCCCGGGTTCATGCGTGAGAATTGTCTTGGCGGCAAATGCGTATGCCCACCGACTGCACGGTAGGCCGAATGAGGAGAAACTTGTTGCGGGAGACATTTTGACCTCTCTACCAGGACTCTCTTGGAACATCGCCTTACCTTATTCTAGAATAAACTATTATTATTATTATTACCGCAGTGGGAGGGACGGATTCATATGCTGGCCTGCCTAAAAAACAATTCAATAGAATCCAGTCCAATGCAGCGGCGAGAATGATTTTTGGCGAATCTAAGTATTGCCGTATAACCCCGCTTCTAAGGGATCGCCTCCATTGGCTTCGATGCCCTGAAAGAATAGAGTTCAAGATCTGCTTAATGACCTTCAAAGCATTGCAAGGAATGGCGCCAGCCTATATATCGGAACTATGTGTCCGACAAAACTTAAGCGATAGACAGCTTACTCTAAGGTCAGCAGATCTAGATATTACTAATCGCTTAATCGAACTTTCTAGGTCAAATCGAGCCGTTTACTATGATCGATCTTTTCGTGTAACTGGCCCGCTCATTTGGAATAAACTTCCCTCAGCTCTCAGTAATATCCAGAATTTGGCTGAATTTAAACGGGATTTAAAAACAAATTTATTTTTAAAATCGTACCTTTCATGAATCAAAACTCCTTTTCAATATAATCTATTAAGCCATGTTCTTCAGGTTTTCGGTAATTGTTTGGTTTCGGTTGCGTCTTTACTGTATTTTTATCTTTAATGTGCACTCCGATTTTTTTCTTATTTCAAAACGAAACTGCCTCCTGTTCTATGTTATATTTAACTTTTAATGATTCTTGTTTAAGGGCACCGTTATGGTTTAGCATTATCTATTGTCCTGTGCCAAAACAACGCCGTTGTTTGTATAAACTGTAGATTCTTTGTTTCATAGTTTTTGATAAATTTTGTAAGGACTCGTAAGGAACACTATAATAGGATAACTCTTAAGTTTATTATAGCTAAGCGCACTTGAAGTGAAATTACACAAAACTGCGCTATATAAATACTACGTTATTATTATTATTATATGTCCGTCACTCCTATATAAATAAATTAGGAATATTACAAATCAGAAAAAGCGTGAATGCGAATTTGAATATTATTAATAACCAAAAATTGTTTTTAAATGACCAAATATTAAACCTGTTTCCTTTGTAAATTGTTCCCTATTGCCCCTCTTCCCTCTACCCATTGACTATGTCTAGTATTTATAATTATGTTGTCTATGTCTATGACCATTGACTTTATCTATTATTTGTAATTAGTTAGTAAACCCTGAAGAAGTGAGCATAGCTCACGAAACATGTTGGTGTTATAAACAATAAAAGTGGTAAAAACTAAGTATTTCATTAATTTTCAATTACTAATATGTGCAAGTGTGTACAGGGTACATTGGTCTATAATTAGATAAGTATGTAAACCTAACAACAGAAAATAATATACATATAAACAGTAGGTAATATGTAAGGAATAGTATTATATAGTTATAAGTCGAGGTGTTTCATAACCCGCCTCACAAGGCTAGTCTGTGTTGAGGCAGTAATTTTGCAAGTCAATTTATATTACCTATGAACATACCTACACTTGTATAAGAATATATTTACTCAACAGTTTGGTTGCAAAAATAACTTCGAATTTGGATGAGTGCACCGACAAAGGCCCTATCATCGCTTTTGATCAAAATTTTTACGTTATCTTTGTTCGTTTTTAGTAAGCTATAGCGCCTCTAATTGTATAGTTGAAACACAATTACGCAACAATTCAAAAGGGTAACTTGTCAACTAAAGAAACTCAGAGACACGTGAAATACTTAATAGGCTTAATTTAATTTAAACTTGGCGCCAACAACCGTCTGACCAAAATACGGCTAATCGTCTACGAAGGCAAAAAAAATGCTAAAATATTTAAATTCATTGCCAAAACGACAATCACTCATCATCAAAATCAGCTGGCAAAATAGTGACGATACCTGTTAAACATCGTTTTAGAAAACGCACGTCTTTCATCATCATAAAAAAGGATGTTTATTATATCTAGAAAACTTACTTCTTAACTTTTCGCGAAGACAAGTACAAAAGTCTCCCAAAGAAGATGTAAACACATTTACGACATCATTAAAAATATTTTTTCCGCATTTTAAATATTCGGCATGCCACGCAGAATTATACCACCTAAATTGGATTAAACTGAATTTCCTTTCTCTTTTTTATATTGTACTGGCGAGTTCCCGGCATGCGTTGCTATGCTACTTAGTAAAGAAATTATTTCTCCCTGCACGGCCTTTCACATTCGTCCCGTTCCCCTCTCACGTTCCCATTCCGCCTTCCCTCTCCCTACTCTCCTCGCCCTCTTCCCGGTCCCGCAAACCCCCCTCCCGAGCTCCCCCCCCTTCCGGGTTTCCCTCCGCCCCCGCATTCCATACATTCATTCCCGATACATTCAGTTTTCAAACAGCTCGCGTGCCACTAATTGCAATTTTTTGTACATATTTCATAATGCCAGAGCTCACCAGTAGGTATATATGGAAACCATAGCTGGCAGATCACATCAAATCCCTAAAGTTTCATCGCAATCGGATGAATGGTTTAGCAACGCATAGCATATTATAAATAGACAGAAGCAAACATATTTTCATTTTTATATATGTAGATTGAAGACTATTATGCCAATATGGATTATAATTTGGCGGGTAGAGGAACCGCCGCCCCAAAAACCATTTATCGGATAACCAACACCCTGCCACAGGCCAGCCCAAGTGATTCGCTACGTTTGGTGACTTAGCAAGGGTACCCGGGTTCACGGGGTGAAGTTTTCCTAGGTCTTGGTGGCGAATGCATTTGCTCACAAATTGCAGTGGGGGGATGGATACGTTATTCATATACGGTTATACATACAGATTCATACATCCGTCGCTCCTGGACACATTGACGCTCAGGCTCGCTCCTACCCACCCCTCATACCCTTTTCCTTCCAGGAATTTCCTAAGCCCCGAGAGATTTTTTCCTCGGGGCCACTTGTGAAGCTATTGTTAAAAAAGCGCACAAACCCCCACGTAGACCAGATCAAAATAATTATTATTATATTGGCAAATAAGACAATTTTGCTAACATATCAAGGAAGCCATTATATTAACGATTGTTGCTTTCGAAATCGTAAGTGTTCATGACATATTCAAGAAAAATTGACGTCCCGAAGAAACTGTTATATATTCGATAGAAAATCGTTTTGAATTTCAAGCACAACACTTAACAAAAAAATGTTGAATGTTCCTCGATCTTATTCTGCCATTTATTTCTAGATAGTTTTTAATTTAACTTTGTAAGATATTTTCATTATTGTCCCATTTTATATTGTGCTAGCCAGTAAATATGTTTACCAACGCGAAGCTTTAGCTTACAAAACGCTTTGTTTTAAAATCTAACTGAAGGATTGTAAGCTCAGCATCTCATTAATCTAGTCTAGATTCTCTCGACAATTTGATAGCGAGTTATGATCATTTTAATAAAATAAATGTGCGTCTGTGCCCACGCATCGCAACACTCCCAGATAAATCATGAATGAATTTTAAATTAAACATTCATAGTTATGATAAATAATATTAACGGTTACTAGTACTGCATACCCACACCTTGCTTTATAAGGAATGTTTATTTGAAAAATATTCTCTCACAACGAGTGTAAGGCAAATAAAATGTCTTGACTTCTGCAGATTCTTGGAAAAAAATAGCAATATTACCATTGAAAATTGTTTGCTATAGATAAGATTGACGTGTATCGTGAACGGTTTTCTTTTTAAAACGAAATAAGCATTCGTAGTAAGTAGGAATCCAGTATCAAGGCAAAATAAGTAAATAAAAAATTTATACAAAGATAAAGATAAAGAAACTTTGGGACTAGGTTCGTTTTAAACTTAGACTTGAAAATCAAAAGGGAACCAGTCACGATATCTTACCAATATTCATTCATTCCAAAAAATACGGGAATTTCTTCTTCCCGTTACAAAAAGCTTGAAGAAAATGATTTAGCCATGGTGGACGAACATCGAGTTGTTTTTTATTTTTATTTATAATTATTAATGTCCGACTGGGATTTAACAAATATTACATACGCAAAAATAGTAAATGGGTCGTTCTTCTTTTTAACCTACACAAGGTTGTGAGTCTACAACTGGTGGAGAGTTAGTGAAAAATTCAACAGAATTACCAATATTATTATTTTATAAATACTTTAAAATCCACTGTATTAAAGACGTAACGACTGTGTGCGTTTTAAAAAAATGTGTTTACATTTTTGTAGTAAAAATTACGTTACAAAGTTGTAACTCCTCGTGACAGAAGTGGATTTCATACAAATCACAGTTGTCTTCTGCCACTTCGACTTGGGTATATTCTATAATGTTATAAAAAAATGATATTTCGACATGAAATATAAACTATTTTTTAACTGCACAAGGTATATAACCTATCAAGTAACAACGATTATTAATTTTAATGATGTTTAATAAAATATTTTTAAAAATCTCAAAAACTTGTCTCCAACAACTTTAATGTCGTACTTTAATTCTGTCACGTGGGTTGTCATTCGAAATAGGTATACACGCAGCTCGTGTTTGTCATCCCCAATAGGCATTTTAGGCCTCCTTCCCCCTTGCTACAATTTCCCCTCTGAGATCCATAGAGAATTCATTTATAGTAAAAAAATGTGACAGAGTGGTAAAAGTTATGTAGGTTAAAAAGAAAAACACATGAAAATGAAAATGATAAATCGAAAATAGTAAAATAAAAATGAATGTTAGAAGAGAAAAAAATTGGACAGTTATTTTCGATGATGAATTATTGAACTAAGAAACAAAAGATAATAAAATAAAAATAAAAGCACCTATAAACTATTTTAATAACCTTCAGTATTTTGATAATAATGAAATGAAACCACATCCAGCATGTCAAAAAAATTCTATATAAACGACTTAAGACGCTTTGGCTTCGAACTCTAAATCGTGAAAGGATCATTAATTTCTTCTTCATTAATCGCAAATTCACTTTTCAAATTTTCATTTTATCCCGACGAAGGGACCACTGGTTTCGAAACATGTTGATAGTTTTGTGCATACGAAGTGGTTTGTTTTAATTTGATTTTAATAATTCTTTATTTCAAATTTGTATTTTTATTGTTAGATGAATTGATAGAGTGAAGGCATGTTACTGAGACAACGCGCGAGCTTTCTCTGAACAAGGTTCAACATACTTTAGCGGGCCGTTCATATAGCTATTTCATTCGTACACACATATTATTTTAAAAGATTATCCTTTTCTTAAGCGGCGATATTTGTTTGATTAGTATGAATCTGACGTGTCCTGTATTTTTGCAGTATCTATCATTTGATATCAGATGTCCTAGGGCCAGTTTTTCACAGAATTTGAACTGTTTATTCAAAGTTGTTTTTCAAGTACTGTAAAGGTTCTATTCAAATTATGTTATTATATCAATATTGAACAGCTGTTTCACAAAACTGAAATAATATCATATCTTAAATAGAACTTTCACAGAACTTGAAAATTACCTTTGAAATTTGATGAATTGTTCAAATTCTGTAAAACAACTAACTGGCACTAAATATTTCGTGTTTATTAAAATTATAACGGTAATATTCTTATTCTGAAATGCAATGATGATCCCAAGATAACCACATATATTTTTTAATAATACTTTCAGCTTTACAAATCCTACAATTATTATACAGGATGTTAAAGGACCTACTTGACATACTTTAACCAGTGACTCCTGACATTATTTGGAGTAAAATGAAAATGAAATTTGGGTCTCTGGTGAAATTTTTGATTTATTTTTATTTTTACAAAAACATAAAAAAGTAGGTGTTGGATAATTGGGGGCGGGGTAAGAGGTTGGGCGGTTACTCGACTGAGTGACCAGTGACCACAAGCGAAATTAATTTATTTTTGATTGATTTTAAAGAAAAAAAGTGAAAAAAAACCGCCATCGAAAAAGTCGCCGGAGACCAACATTTCTTTTATATATTTTACTCCAAATAACGTCAGGAATCACTGGTTAAAGTAAGTCAGTATGTCCGTTAACACCCTGCATTACCCCGTGATTTTCCATGGGTATGCGCTGGCACTATGATAGGTGCACAAAAAAGCTTAAAAAGTTAAAGTGATTAAAGTGAACAAAAGAAAAAATTATTTCAATGACAAATAATGTAAAAAAATTATGACTTTAAGTTTGATAGTATTATCGTTTGCTAGGCTCATGATTGAGGAATGTGAAACCAACACGTTAGACCTCTTAACCACAAGCTTTTTATTGAACACGATTATATTTATTAACCTGCCAGTGGCAGTCCAGGGCCAAAGTCAATGTTCAAAGACATCATAAAACTTTACAAGTACCAATATGTCACCTCAGTTAGCTGACAACTTACGCATCGGTAAGTACCCACTTTGTGCGTAGACAATCATCAACATATCCGCGGAACGAGCGGGAATATGCAAGAATATAAAATGACAACACGATGGCAACATTGTATTGCAAACAGACGTAGGTACCGATTACCCACTGTCATTTGGAATAATAAAGTGACTGACATATGGGAGAAGAAAGCGGAGAAACAGTCGCAGTCGCAGGTAAAGAAGCAAAGTCAGAAATAATGCGAAATACCGCAAACAATTCTTGAACTGGAGTTGTGAGATTTTAATACCTGTTAAAGTGTCGTTTCATTTGTGTTTCGTGGGAAGAAGGTTCTGTGGCTGGTGGAAAAGATTGTATGAATGATACAAATATTATAATGTAAACTCCATAGGTTCAAACCCATTAAAAACTGTATTTATTTATTTATTTATTTAAGGAACATAAACAGTCTTAGTAATATAATAAACATGAGAGGATGATAAAAAACAGACCAATTATTAATGTTCACAGATAGGTATTTAGAAACAAGACTTTCTAAATGTTAACTAGAATATTTAAGAAAAATTAAAAAAAAAAAACAAAACTAAGCAACAATTAAAAAAGATAATAATAATAGTAGAAATCTGAATTCAACAAATGATTAACCAATACACAACAATAAAATAAGTGTGATTATAACTAAAACAATAGGTATTTGGTTTGGAAAGGGTAAGGGGAGGAGAGGGATAAGGGAAAGTTGCCACGCAAGTAATATAAAAATATTAGAAACAATTAATTAATATTCATGAATATGTGTTATTCGCACCTAGAATGTTAAACAGTGAAGTTCTGTAGCGACAGTAACTAGCAGTAAATACGTCAGCACTAAATTAAATTAAAGATATATTATATTATAGATTTATTCTTATACAGAATTTAAATTTAATATCCCTAAAAAATTGAGTGCATTTCACACGCGGTAGAAGTTCACAATAACTTCATACAATCTCAACAAATAGGAGCCTTGAAAAGTGAGCTCATAATCAAAGCTGCCAATGCGGAGAGGTTTCATTCTATCTCATTCTCTCGCAGGTTAAATCGTTTAGATGTATGTGTTTGTCTCTTTTTAGTGTAGTTTCCGTTTCGTCGAGTCTCAAATCACAACGGTGCTAAGTTCAATTTAAAAAATTGCTTTTCTATTTCCCCATTTGGTCAATCCCGCATCGCTCTTTTCTGTTTTTACATTAGTTCCACACAGGGGGCCCTGAGGAAAACAATTCCCCTCAGGGCCTAAGTCATCTTTTGGGATGCTGTGTGGGTGCCCTTTTTAGGGAAAGGAAAGAGAAGAAGTTCTGGGAAGGAAAAATGTAAGAGGTGGTTAATAAGTTCAGGAGTGACGAATGTATGAATCCAACCCTCCCACTGCAGTGTAAAGGGATGGGTCGAGAGAGTTCAGCTGGAGAGGTCAAAAGATCTCCCTTAACCAGTGTCTCCCGATCCGGCTCACCATGCCGTCATTCGTCGCTAATTATTTTGTTGATTCAATATAAAGTATAGAAGAAAGTAAGGAATAACTTGTTTAAATCACAAGTTATTATATACGACAACTCCTTCGATATTTCCTTGATATTCGTATTTCAATTGTTCTTCTGAAGGTATAATTCTCACAGTTCATTTGTGGTATTGTATTTTTTTATTATTCCATCGTTGGCTAAGCTAATAATAATAAAATAATTGGATAACATGTAGAGATAAAATAATTGGATAACATGTAGAGCGCCGTTTTTGTGAAAAATCAAGTCAAAGAAATGTACAATTTATTATGAATTCTTAGGCTCTATCTAATTTTATAATTTAAAATTAGATACAGAAAACATAGGTATTTACCTGACAGGTCGCTTCCGATAAACAGACTTTAATTAGAAAATATATGCTTGGAGAAAATACGGCTTTGCACGCGGAGGACATTATATTTAAAAATTTTGACATTGCATGATTTTAAATTTGCTACCCCATCACTATTAGTATTATGTTTATGAGAAGATTAGTGGCAAAAGTAAAGATGATATATATTTTTAAAGACTGTAGAATTTAGGACTCTTTGGGCCTGAAGAATTTTTATGAAATGACCTTTACAAAAGGCTACAAATTTTTACACAATTAGTTATTTACAATGTCGCAGGCAGTGAAGGTGAAGAGAAAGAAGAGTATTAAGTTTAGCTTCAGTTGGTTGGTTATCAGTTGGGTTTGGTTTAGATAGGCATAAACAATGCCCATCAATGAACAGTGATACGGCCACACAAAAACTCAACCCCACAATAAGTGCATGTGCTTAGCATGGTGGTAGAAAAATCCTCAAATTATGTAATTAACAATTCAACGAATAAGGAAATATAAAAATTAAAAATAATTTTCGATATCATTTTCGTCTGAATAACCCTTAAGTATCTAAAACAAAAATCAAAATAAATAAACTATGAAATTATTAATAATGCGAACGAAATTTTCTTTGTTGATGAAGATAAAATAACAACAACACGAGAACGTCATATTTAGCTTGGAGCGCAACCCTTCCTCTGTAGTGGAAATTACAGCATATGGGTGGCAGGTGATCAGGCGACTCTGACCTCGTACACAAGTACACATATAATACAACTACATACACACAGCAAGCGAACAGCATACACACAGCTTCCACTCATACACAATCTCACACACGCAAACATGCATCCTCTCCCACACAACCTCACATAAAGACCCACTAATACACCCATGCAAATTCGGTGCACAAGCGGCACGCAAAGTTTCATAAGCTATGGCCCAGCATTATTACACTGAAAAGATGGAAAGGAAATAAAAAAAATGATTGGTTTTGTTGGCATCTACGCGAAACAGAAATATTTCCTCAATTGATCAATTATTATTAAGTAAGATGGTATAAGTATGCACGACTTTTTATCATTTTCTCAGGATTTTACGGTGAGTAACCTTAATCATGCATTTCAAGTGTATTAATGATTTTTTCGAATTTTCTGCGAAAGCAATAAATTATACAAGAATTGATTGTTTTCAGCATTTTAAATCACCCCACAACTTAATATCAATAACTCAATAAACTTACTAATTTCGGTTGTCTGTGATGATGTGAAATATTCCTACGTATTCCTGCGTTATGATGTAAAGCGTAAAATTATTCACCTTCGATAAACTTAAAATGTTCAAAATTGATTGTGAAATGATTGCAAAGTGATCGTGGGAACCAAGCGATAAAGTAGGTAACAACGTGATTTTATTTATTAATTATTATTCTATATATCGCATGCGTATTTCTTTTATTTAAAATTTTGACACAAAATTGGCAGAGATAAATCTGAATCATGAATGATTTTAAAATTTAAAGTTTACCAATGGTATTCATTCAAAAAGTAAATTTCTAATCGTTTCTATGATTATTTTTTTTTGCGATGATCCTGAGGCAAAATTTTACAAATAATTTCAGCTTCGCAAATCCTAAAATTAAGTTATTTTTCAAGGGTCTGCGATTGTTCGTAAAAAAATATTGTAGACTTAAAGTAACTAGTTGGCGGGCATCGAAAGGCGACACAGCTGTTACGGTCAAACAAATTTAACTAGCAGTTTTTAAAACTTTACAGTTTTAGAGAAATTTATCACAATAGTAGTATAGGTTTATGGTTTGAATTCATTGCTAATCAAAAATATAACAAAGTTATTTTGTAAAAAAATGTTAAAAAAATTATAACTGCGCAGCAAGTACCTAGCTGTAAACATACAGAAAAACCTTATCAGCAGACTCATTATTCATTATAAATGAACTTGACTTTATTCCAACCTTTTATTCAGGCACAATACATATTTTCAATAATAGATATTTATTAAAATTAGAAGCAATAATAAGTTCTTTCATTGGTAATGTTGAAGTAATTTATTATGAACGGCTAATCAAAACATTAATAGGTAATAATGTAATTGGACTATTATAATAATATATTAAACTTACAAATCAATTTTATTGGGAGTGTAGTTACCGACATAATGAATGTATTGATTTTAACAATAATATTGAGAAGGGGAGTGGAAGTCCCATGAAAAATTAATACGCTCATTCCGAACTACTGAGAAGTGCATGCATTGAAAAGCCATTGGAGCATATAACAATAATTGAACAATTCTGGCGTTTTTTTCTCATTGGGGTGATATAATGGTTCTAAGTAAATGGAATCGGAATGGAAAGTTTACCACGAACTCGTGTAATTCGGAATAGCACGCAACGTTTCATACCAGAGGTATGGTCCTGCCTTAAAAAGTCCCGTTGAAGTATCTCTTTTTGTTACACGCGACGTTTATGAGAAAGAGGGAGAGCTTGCAATGGAGGTGTCAGTGTTGTATCTATAACACCACCGAATCGCTGACAGCAGAGGGCGATCTTCTAACCGGGCGGTGCGGCGTTTACTTTGCGGAACTTTATATTGTACGTCCAACAGTATAGAATCCCCCGCCAATTACACGGTCTTTGGAGAAAAAAACAATTTGCACACTTAACAATGTCGCCACCCTCCGCTGCTAACACCATACGCAAATATTTAGTTGCCGGGGAAAACAAGGGCGGAAAAAACCAAAGGAACAACGGCAGCAATTGAGCTTCCACGCGCAAGAGTGTTGAATAAAAACGGAACCACGCATCAAAAAATTAAAGACAATCCATCAAAGGAAAATGGGGGAGATAGATTAGAAAAGGTTTTTTTGAGTAAATGCTTACTGGAAAGCGTGGCAAGAGGAAACTTCCTCGAAAAGGGCAGAAAAAGGCGAACGCAAACACTTTTCATGGAGAGAGCAAGCAGAGATGATAAAAGCGTTTTAAATTCATGACGTTGACGGGCCGACACCGCTCGGATGGCTTGTTCATACAATTCCCTTTGTGTGCTCATCATCTCCCGAGCTCGGGGAGGGGCAGGCCTAATGCTGGGAGCCGGCAGCCGGCCTGGGACTGGGAAGCCGGGCGACATTCATTGCCGAGCTTCATATACACATACATCACTGCACTACGAGTACAACAGATCACACTACACATTTGAATATGTCGCCAACAGACAAACAAGCTTCGCCAAATAAGAAAAATCTAATTATTATATAGTTGTTTTTTAAAACATTCATTTGAATTAAATTTAATATTGTTATTATTAAGTTATGCAAGAATCTTAGTTATTTGTATTATTGTGACAGCTGTTTCGGTTTACAAGAACATTTTAAAACTGTGGGTAGATCACTTTGAGATGACTTATTTATTTGATTTAATTGTATGGTTGTGTTGGGCCTGAATAATACTAAAGAAGGTACTCTCTATCAAGACCCCAAAATAAATAAGATAAATGTAACGACAATGGTGATTTAGCAGTGGTGCCCGGGTTCATGGGATGAGGTTTGTCTGGGTCTTGGAGGCGGATGATCAGGACACACTGAACCCCAGATTCCTACCCACTCCGGAAACCCTTTTCCCTCCCAGAACTCTCCTCTCCTTCCTTTCCTCAAAAAGACCCTCCACACAGCATCTCAGTTGACATAGGCCTTGAGGGAAATTATTTTCCTCAGGGGCTCCTGTGTGGAGCTAGTGTAAAAAAAAAACGACAATGACCGGCATCGGACCCAGAGGTAGTGAGATCGACACTAACCCTAAGTTCGAATTTAAATTACACTGGCAACTATAAAATTATAGTAGGATATTATTAAGTCAGGTACGCGTCATACGTCATACATATGTCTGGTAATGTTACATTATCGTGAAATCGAGCTTACAGGTCCGAGTGGTTATTTTCATTTTGTTACACAGTGGAAAACAACCAGTTTGGGTGAAATACAACCAGTCAGAATCGAAATTGCTTGGAAGGGCTTTAGCCGTATTTAATGAACAACTCTGAAGCTTGCTCTCCTCCATTCCATTTAGTCTCAGCCAATCGAATCTAAGCATTGCTTCATGACTTTGGCTACATTCGATGAACAACTCTGAAGTTTGCCCTCCTCCATTCCATTTAGTCTCAATCAATCGAATCTAAGCATTGCTTCATACGACTGGCTACATTCAATGAACAACTTTGAAGTTTCCTCAGCTCCATTCCATTTAGTTAATCGAATCTAAGCATTGCTTCAAATGACTTTGGCTACATTTAATGAACAACTCTGAAGTTTCCCCTCCTCCATTCCATTTAGTCTCATCATCCACCTAGTGGGGATTGCCACAATTTTACTGGTTTTAATTGGCACCTGTTAAGCACTTACATACTGCTTACTAACAACGTATGCAGGGACACTGGAAGTCTAGATTTCTTTAAAATTAAATAAATGGAGCTTCGTTTAACCAAAAAAAAATAGTATCTTGCGAGAGCCTTGAAGGAGTAACCATCTATTACTTACACAAGGGCGGGTAAGTGGTGGATAACCTTCAATGGTTTAAAATTGGAACTATTGTGCAGTGTATGGTACAACCAGGGCTGGGCAAAATACATTGAAAATACAATTTGCTGTAATTATAATACAAATTACAGAATACTTTTTCGCATGTATTTAAAATACGAAATACAAAATACGTTCAAGTCGTGTATTTGAAATACAAAATACAGTATTTTAGCCGTTTTTTATTTCAAATACAAATTAAAAAATACATTTGTTTGCTATAAATTGTTGTAAGTGCCCTTATCTAAGGGTGCGTTTCCACAGAAGCAAAGCTGAGCAGAGTGAAACAGAGAGTACAAAAATTGACCAATCATATTGCTCAGAAGACACATCTCATCTCCGCTCTACTTGTAAAGAACGTGAACACGACAATTGACAAGATACTTGCTTTGACGTAAAGTGTTGCCAATTCTAAATATTAACAAATATATATTGCTCTGGATTCTAGCGTTTTAGTCTATGCATTATCTATGTCAGCTTATTTTTCATTATCATTATTAAGATCGCCAAATGTATTTTAACAAATATATATTGCTTTGGATTCTAGCGTTTTAGTCTATGCATTATCTATGTCAGCTTATTTTTTAATATCATTATTAAGATCGCCAAATGTATTTGAAAATGTATTTTGAAGCCTTAAGTATTTGAAATACCAATTACAAAATACATTTTTAGGAAGTAATTGAAATACAAATACAAAATACGTATTTGTATTTAAAATATGTATTTCAATTACGAGTAATTCAAATACTGCCCAGCCCTGGGTACAACATACAAAAATATGCTATAAACTATAAATAAAGGTATATATAAAATATCCTACCTAAGAATCATTTAGCAACAAAAGTAATCCTTTGATTTCCTTTTAACAAAATACAACACCCGAGCTGTTCACGCAAATTGGAAACACGTTTCAAAGAAATATCAAACAATAACACAACATTCCCAAATAATATTACAAATCACAATAAATATACCTATGAAAGCAAACAATGTTAAGCCTTTTGGCGAAATATTATCTTTTGTGTTCCAACTTTCATAATAACTGCTAAATATTATCACTCATATTAATATTTCAACGCTATAAATATCAAAATACGACATCGAGGATAATACAACGAACAGAAATGTATTTTCTTATTGAAACTCTGTATTCAGAAGGTAGAAGCAGATAACAATGTAATGAGGGTCAATCGTTATTGAAGTTTAAAAAAACTTTTTACAAATAGAAATCTTTGCCGTCACATTTCTGCGAACAATCGTTAAGTTATGTAGCTTTTAGAAAAAAATGTCTGCCTTTTGTGCTCAGAAGATTTCACTGTAAGTATATATTGTTTGTATTGTTGACAAAAATCATTTTCGCATAAAATCCACGGTAAAATTGGGCTTGGAAAATAATAAAAATATAAACACACATTGCCAGTATGTAAGCCAGAAATAAGCCAAAAGCTTTTTTTACAATGGCTCCATATGGGAGGCCCGAGGACCTGGCCTATTTAAATATTTTCCATTAAAACACGATAAACTCAATTACTTTACTCTAGTTGATCATCAAAATCGAAACTTAAAATAGATGACTAAAATTCGAGTTTGCAAACTTTGAACATGGTTAGGTGAAGTTAGAATCCTATCCAACCAAAGTGACGAACTATAATGCGCCTCATAATAACGATCAACTGTCAAATACTAACAAAATAGAGAGTGGAAGTGATGTTATAGAACCTTGTAAAATAAACGGAGCTTAATTTTAGAATTTCTTCATACAAGTATCTACGGAAATACAAAACATATGGTTCTGAAAATTATTTCGGTTATAGAAATGGTTTTGCATTCAAAGGTTATTTTTGAAAAAAATGTAAGTTAGAACCCTGTCCAACTGAAGTGAAGGTATGTTAAAAAGCAACTTTGAGCCTTGATTACATTGAGCGAGTTTACAAGCTACCAGCCGGCGAATTCACTATCTGCTAATAAACTCTCTCAGTGTAATCGTATTACTAGCTAACTATCAGATTGTGAACAATCTACGAAAAAAGTTGAAAGGGGGTCAACTTTGCTCGCTACTCGCTAGCGTGTACGGCGGATGGCAAGATGGCGTCCCGCGAACAGCTGATTTCGTAACTGTCAAACTACTGCTTGATCTGGATTTTTCGTTGTACAATCTGTTAAGTAGCCGGCAAATGGCTACTAGAGGTTAGCTAGCTGCAAATATCTCAGTTTTTTTTACAAAATGTCGGCAGAATTAGTTCGCGCGGGAGTCGTTATTTTAGCTCAGCTTTTCGATATCTAGTTCGCTAGTGAGCGAGTGGAACGTTTTATGTGTCATCATCACAATCGCCTTCGCCGATTTGCCCGCTTTTAAATTTACCGACTAGTAGCTTGTAAACTCGCTCAATGTAATCGAGGCTTTACACCACGATAAACCTGCCAGATACGGTGCGTAAAATTTGCACAAATAATAGCAAAAATAAAATTTACCGTAATGAATGATACTTATAGTACTTGGCGAGGATTTGTCGGCGGTCGGAGGACGGGAGGATGCGGTGCACTAATTAGCGACAAAGAAGAGATGGAACAACAACATTCATCTTTTCTCAAAGGATCTCAACAACATCCTAAGTGGCCACATTAAAAGCGGTGGCTGAAGGGGAAGACAGAGATGAAAAATATTCATGAACATGTTACTTTGGTCATGTCAAACATGTCAACAGAATATTTAAAAAGCTAGATCTTTCCTTCCATTCTTTATTGACATGCCTAGAAAACCGTGCAGTGAAAAGACATTAAAAAAGACAAGGCACATGAAAAAATCTGACAATAATTGGCAAATAAGTACTTGCATATGAACGGTAACTACATTGTTCCCAAATAAGTAAAGTACTCTAATTAATCTAATAAACTAAGTCATATTTTTTTTATAAGAATAACTCTCTTTTTATAACTTTTGAAGATTATTCCTATTAGTGATTGATCATGTGATTAAACGAGAGGTTCTGGGTTCGAGTTCCAGTTGCGACCATTACCTTTTTCTATTTTTCTGTGTCTTGTTCTCTTTCATATTTTCGTTTAGATTATTAGTGTTATCTTCTTCTTCAATAATAATATTTTTTAATTTTTTTTCTTTATTCTTTGCTTTGTAATTACATGATTTGAGGATTTTTCGACCACCATGCTAGGCACTTGCCCGTGTTGTGGTGGTCGATCTAATCAACAATAGCGTTAATAGATTCAGTATACATGCACACCTATGAGATGAACTAAATACAAGAAGTTTTCCCCATTCATTGCCGATGCACGGAAACACGGTTACTTAGACAAGCACATACATTGAAGCCAGAAGCTTTGAAATGTGGATAGGTATTCGCATCGTGAAAATTCCTTTGACAGAATTTTCAGCGTACGAAGAGTAATCGTGAAAATGTAATAGACTAAAAAATGACTATAACATCATGTGGGGCGACTGATACAAACTACCCAACTGGTAATATAGTGTATGAAGCTGTAACTCAAGTGGTTCGCTACTTTTGGTAAGTGAGCAGGGGTGTCTGGGTTCATGAGGTGAGTTTTTTTTACATTTGCTCCACACAGGAGGCCCCGAGGAAAATAATTCACATCGATGCTTATTCATCCTTGGGGATGCTGTGTGGGGGGTCTCTTTAGGAAATGAAGGAGAGGAAGTTCTGGGAACGAAAAAGGGGGTGGGTATGAGGGGTGGGTTGGAATCAGGGGGTCAATTTGTCCTGGAGAGACGGACGTAAGAATTCATCCCTCCCACTACTGTGCAAGGCAATGTCTCCCTAAGTCAGTCTCTCCAAGCCAGCGTACAACGGATTACGATCTATTTTTCTATACAAAACTGAGTTTGGTAATGCTTACGAAATTCAAATAAGATGGCGATATACATTTTCAGCAAGTGTAAGAGAGATGGACTGCGTTCTAAATGATCTAGAACCATAAGATATTAAGTCTGTGGCACATTTGTTTTCATTCAAATTTGTATGGAAGACACTTCTAGTGCTATATTAATTATTCTATGCTCAATACTGATCACTAAATCTTCAAAAGATCCTCTTTTGAGGTTTTCTTCCAGATGTTCAAGTTTTCCAACCATAAAGGAAACTACCAACAATTCTGACTCCTGGATTTATTTATGTTTCATTCTCAACAGTTATAAAATCCAATCCAAAGCGGCTGCGTGAAGAGGAAAGACGACTATTCAGCTCTCGACACGGAGATTCCCCATCGTTTGCGTTCCCAGGATGCGTTGTATGAATCAAGAGGCACTTTCACAGAGTGAACGTAGTATACCAAATAACTTCACGAGGGATGAGATGAGCTACATGATTGAGATAATGCTAAAAGATTGAGCATGCAAATAATCAGTATCCTAATTCTGTTAAGTTAACTGAAGTTGTTTAAACTAGTGGGTTGACTACCTTGGTAACTACTACGACACAAGCAATATTATTTTCAGCTTACTGTGATGATAGTATCAGGTTATTCGAAACCAACGTAATAGTTTGTCTTTAAAAAAAACTGAACTGAATTTATCATTTTTTTTTCAGGTTCTCCATAAAACAGTTATCCAACACAATATTACCGAGAAGATTACAAAATTTAAAAAAGTGTGTACGGGGGCGTAGTTGGGGGGGGGGGGGTGTCGTTTTACTATGTTGTGACGTATGTCAAAATATAGTTACTTAACTTTCTGTAGGTGACATTGAAGATGTCGATGCTCAATGCAGAATCGTTTAGTTGCTCTGTTTAATGACGCATTCTGATACGCAGAAGTTCTCGCCATATACATAAATACGAGTAAAAATTTATAAGAACTTATTCCAGGACGTCATCGTAATTCATTGGAACTTCGACCAAGGTTTGGGGGTTCAAATCCCACGAAGAGATTTTTATAATATATTTTTTTACATTAATTCTACACAGGAGGCCCTGAGGAAAAGTATTTATGTCATATTTGGGGATGATGAGTGGAGAGTCTTTTCCAGAAAAGGAAGGTTAGGAAGTTATGGGAAGGAAAAATGTATGAGGGTAGGAAGGAGTCTCGGGATCAGTGTGTCCAGGTCATCCGCCGCCAAGACCTAGACAAACCTCACCCCACGAACCCGGGAGCCCCTGCTAAGTTCCCAAAGTAGCGAACCACTTGGGGTGACCTATGGCAGAGGTGTTGGTTATCCAATAAATGGTTCCCGGGGCGGCAGTATCCATTGCCGCCTCCCAAATTCCTCTCACTCCCGATATAATTGAAAAGCAATCAACTCGTCGTAAGATCGACTCACCGCCGCAGAACAGGCCGTAAATCACGACCGGAACTTTACCGAGTATGAGATATTAATCTCCTTCGTAACTACCACACAGGGTTCGGGGCCCACCCTTAAAAGTATTGACTTTGGGCAAGGCCTATCTGCTTTATCTTGATGGACAGATTTTAATGGCTTCATCACTCAGTGAGCTTAGAATGAATTACGAAAATCACAATACACCACCTACCTGAATATGCGCATTATTTATGGATGTTCCCACGAAACGCAGCGGGAGGTGGGTAAACAATGAGGTTTTTTTACTGGCCACGATTTTGTTTCAGTAAATAGTTGGATTAATCTCAGATTAAAAGTGGGCAGCGCTAAAACTTTAACTAGGATAGTTATCCCGGTAGCTGAACAACTTTTATAAGATACTGAAGAAAATGTGTATCTGGAACACTTAAAACCTACATCAACCTACGGATAGTTGTAAATATTGATTCTCCTATATGTATTCAATTTCAATTCAATTTATTCACTTTAAAAACATAACAAAATCAAAATTTCCAATCGTTTTTAAAATAGAGAAAATATTAAGATTAAAATATTTAAGCAATTTAATTAATATAAACAATTCAAATAAATTATACAATGTAAACATCAATGAATAATTTAAAAATCAATGAAGCACAATCAGACTAACAGCAATAAAGCTTGCTGTCTAAATTGTGCTTCATTGATGCTAAACATGTCGATATTCAAAGTGATTCTATTCAACAACAAGACTGCTCTCCCGACTGGCATAACCATTGGCAAGTAAGTTCTGCAAGCCGGGAGATAAAACAGTAAATGCTGTCGGTGACGGAGATAACCATCGGGAACATAGAAACTAAAGCTCTCCATAATAGCCGAGTTTTCGAACCGTCCACGAATCAGTCTGAAGAAATGTGTTACAATGAGCACATCCCTTCTGACCAGTAGAAGGTTCATACCGAGCATGCCCAAGAGAAATTCGGTAGGGTAGAGCCACGGATAGTAGCCGTACTCCCTCAGGTAAAGAAATCTCAGAAATTATAGGTACACAGGGTAAGTGCAGATCACGCAAGAACATATTAATAAAAAGTTAAAGCAATAAGTAATGAGAAGTCTTCCTGGAGCCGGAAAAAGTCGTCAGTTGTCCGCCCCAATATCAAGGATTGATTTCAGGCAAAAAAAATTGGGTAGGAAGAGAAATAGCATAGAGGAAGGTTGTGAAAAACTGGAATTTCGATTATAATTTTTGTAAATAAATGGTGGGTGTTCGCCAGGGCGATATGTACCGCAAGTATCTTCCATCCTGTAGAGCTTTTTTTCAATGGTCTTTCCACACATACGGCCGGCGTAGTCCAGCGGTAGGTCTCTTGACTCGCAATCCGAAGGTCGTGGGATCGAATCCCGGCGTGGCAAATAAATTTTATTTGATTAATTTATGTTATTTCACAATTTATTCATTTAAAATAATATACAGCATATTTGGGGTACGTTCCAGAGTGGAAGATACCCTCAGTATCGCCCTGGTGTAAGACCACCATTCAGAATTGAAAAGTTGCTTGAAATGGCTTTAGCCGTGTTTAGTGACCAGATCTGAAGAGCCAGGTACTTCCCCACCTTCCTCTTTCCTATCTCCTTCCCCTCCCTACCACATTTAGCCTCACAACATACCCCAATTGGGGATGCCATAGTCTCACTGACTCCAGGCGGGAGCAGTTGGGACTCTTGTGCGGTATTAATATTAAAAAAAAATACTGCACGGGTACTCCCCTCTACAGCATACCGTTAGTCTACAGTCGTTGCTCTTTTTTTGTACATTCCACTCCACACAGGAGGCCCTGGGGAAAATAATTCCCCTCAGAGCCTATGTCATATTTAGGGATGCTATGTAGAGGGTCTTTTTAGGAAAGGAAGGAGAGGAAGTTCTGGGAAGGAAAAGGATATTAGGGGTGGATAGGAATCTGGGAGTCAGTGTGTCCAGGAGTGACGGGCGTATGAATCCATCCCTTCCACTGCAGTGCAACTCTCAACTATTCTCTCCCAATCCAACCCAATATATTCAGATATGTTGCTATTATTTTTGTTGATTTTTTGTTGATTTTTGTTGATATTCTGTTTCTTTAATTATATGTTATTTTCTAATTGTACAATATTTTTGTAATATTTCACAGTATTTTTGAAAATCTTATTTTTCCATTTTTGTAACTATGCATATTATTTATTATCTATATATATAATTACATAGACTAGCTCCCCAGTTAGACCCGAGAATATTTATCTACTAATTGGGTAACCAAAAAAAGTCTGATATGAAATGTAATATATTATTATTTATTGTAAATATTTACTTTTTTTCTAATAAAAAAAAAAAAAAAAAAACCCGCCACGCACTAGGAGGGCAAATATATCCGCTGCCAAGACCAGGACAAACATGGAAAGACATGGACAAACTGATATGATTTTCTGAAAATATTTGAGCTTCATTCTGTCGAGTTTTTAATCATTATTAAATCATAATATTTAATTAAATGAAGACAGAAATGGAAACAGAAAAATCAGAAAAAGATATTGGCACCTCCGGGACTCGAACCCAGGACCTTCCGCTTTCGGGCGACCGCGCTGACCACTGCCCCAAGGTGTCGATATCCAATTCGGTAATTTTTAACTGAATCATACTGCGACTAAAAACCACCCCATTATCTTCTTTTCTTTTATTGGCTGCTATCTTTATGTACGAAAGGAAAGCGGAAGGTCCTGGGTTCGAGCGCCCTTGAGGTGATTTTTCACCAACCAAGTATTATTATTATTAATAAGAGTCGACTCTTACAGCAAATGCTACATAACCCTTTCGATCGTTCGGCAAGTGATCTCTTTTTAAACTGAAATAAAACAATAATCCATACTTATATTATAAATGCGAAACTTCTAGGGTTCGTTTATGACGCTTTCACGCATTAACCAATAAAAAGACTTTGAAAATTCATTCACCAATAGAAAGCTAAATTATATGCGAAGACTATAGTCTGTATATGATGGCAAGCTCTGGCGTTATGAAATTATAAATATTAATATATTGTATTTGTTATACGTTTTCTGTCGCTAACAAAAGCGAGTTATTTCTAACGTCAGAAAAAAATCGTTTCCAAGGAAACGATGTTGATGTATTTGTGGGCTCTAAGCTGGTAGGTACTCAGCCCCCTAGTCAGCTACTGCTCCAGAAAATTCAAATATTAGAATATGTTTTGTTTTTTTTGGACAAGCTTTGGAATAAATGTCAGATAAGAGTTCCTACATTAAAAATATAATTCGTAACGATTATAAAGACTGAATAATAAATAGTGTATTTTTTTAAATTATATTAACAAACTTCCAAATATTTAATTAAAAATAAACATCCGAAATGTTTGTAAGCGCATAAATTCCGAACGAATGAACAAAATTGGATAATTCGTTTTTTCTTTGAGCTATAGCTTTATGAAGTTTAGTTGGTAGGCGAGATGTTTGAAAACTGAATGTAAGGGAATAAATGTATGGAATTCGGGAGGGGGTGGGGGTGGGGAGGAGGGGGGATAATTGATAAGTTCAACCGCTATAGTAATTTCCCGTAATACCATGCGAGCGAAGCCGCGGGGAAAAGCTAGTAATCAATAAATAAAGCAATATCATTTTTTGTTACAAGCAGGTAAAGTACTTTCAGGTGTCGGATCGTGCACATGAGAATATATGTTTAAACACCGCTTTGTGTTAAGTGATACAATTACCTTCAATAACTTGAAACATGTATTGTGTGCACTGGAGAAAATCATTTAAAATAATAGTAGTACTACATATTATGCTAATACAAAGCTTTTAGGGAACTTAAAATGAAAGTTTAAACTTAAACCATTGTTTCGCTATTAACATCTCAAGAAAGTGAGCGTTTACTTGGCAGTTCGCGTTGTCCAGGGGTCGGCAGGAGCGGCTCGCGAGCCTCAAGCACTCTTTGCAAATACCTTTGGGGCTCAACTGAAAGCAACCGAAGACGACTTTAAAAATAAAGAAGCGATCGCGAAAAGAATAAAAAATTTGCCTCTATTTACAAAAACAGTGCATGGTAGAATTTCCAAAACGTCTTCGAATGTAGTCGAAGATATTAAGGCGGCGCTTCTCGGCTGAAAAAGAAGAAGATGGAGAGATATGTAATTACGAATGTTGGACAGAGCGCGCTAATATTTTAAGTGATAAAATTGCAGCGAAAATTGTAAAAGCTTAATAAAACACGACTCGTTTAAAATAGAGCAAAAATCACGTGGAACGTATCTAAGTTTCATTTCAAGAAACATTGTGAATTTTTTCACAAACGTAACGTGTAAAATAATAGAAATAGACTTGTTTTAAATAATTTTCGGAGGATATTTTGCGATTTTTTTCTATCGAGGGAATTTCATATAATTTGCATTTCGGCGTGGAACGTATCTAGATATTATCTTAAAAAATAACATATTTTTTTAAGAGCTTAAAAACTTCAAATGTTTAAGGGGGTGGGGGGGATGAAGTTATGGATATTTAAGATTAATGAAAATAATACCTCACCTTTAATATATTTTACGTAGAACTGAATTTTATTTCCCGTATATAACTATAAATTTAGCGGTGAGCACCAGATTTTATTTTTCTAGACGATGAATTAATAACTTCGGGAGGGATTCGTTTAGAAACATCTTACATATTAGTAACACCTTCTTCAGAATTAATTAAAATGAACCCGGCGGAAAGGTCAAATCTTCAGGCCTGCTAGGGCAAATTCGACCAAACGTTCGTTCAATACGCCGTGCCGCGGGCGTATATTTGTTTACACGCTTTCTTCACTTACGTCGTTAAGATTCCCACATTATTTTTATTCTTCTTCTTTTCTTTGATAGGGCAAATTCAACAGTAGGTCCGTCCAGTACACGGGTCGCGAATCGCAATTTGTATAACGGCTTCTTTACTTACGTCGTTAAGATTCTGAATATATTTTAGGGCTGGTTTCCGCAATATCAATTGCAACTGATGATTCAAGTGATATTAGTGATACAGCACAAGTAACCCTCTTTGTGCGATATATGTCGGCACAAGGTCCCAAAGATAAACTTCTTGGACTGCTGCCGCTCAAAGGACAAACATGTGGAGAAGATTTTACGAATGTTATAGAAACATATTTAGATATTGGAACTTCTAGTTATTAGACCTCGGACTCTCGATATGGGTTTTAACTTAATGCTTGAAAAGCGAAGATCAAATGCAACTAACCTGATTTTAATAAATGAAGGGTGAGGGCATAGGACACGTACGCGGTGTATAGCCGGTTTATGCTCTCTAGCATTGAAGGTCGCGATTTCACAATAATAACAATTGTGTACACCGAATTACCGGTAAAATTTAACGGTCTGTGCATAACACAAATGAGGCTCTCTAGTACCTTTGTTATTTTATTTATTTAACGCCCAGAGGGCTTTTACATGATTTGTAGTGTAATTTTAATTTGACAGATACAGAAACTACATTAGATAAAAATCATACAACAAGTCATACAAACACATAAACAAAAACAGAAAAATACAGCTATTTTATAGGTTTACAAGATGTGTTTAGTAATAGTGTTGAAATAAATGTTTTAGATGATCCACCAAACTCGCCAAATTGATATTGAAAAATGTCAACATCACCCAAGTACGTATTTCCCGTGGTGTGAAGTCGTTGTATCGGAGAGTGGGCAATGTAGTTACGCTTATGAGTGCTGCTGTAGAATATTGTATTTTGTCGTGTTGTTACTGTGGGTGTTCGTAAGTTAATGAGTTGTAAGAGTTGACAACAGTCGAATTTAGAGTTAAGTATTTGGAATAAAAATGTTAAGTCGTTTATTTTACGTCTGTCTTCTAATGTATGCATTTTTAGAGTATTTAATAAGTAATCGTATTTAAGGTTTTCTACTGGGATATTTAATTTAAAATTGATAAAACGCAGAATCCTGTTTCCACGACAATTTGGCTCTTCTCACTTGACGAACTGCCGACCCCTGGTGTAGTCCAACATGCGGTCGATGAAGCGCTTGTTTACCACAGTTCGTGATGTTCGAATCATCACCTTGGGGATTTCTTCATTTTATCGTAAAGGGGCCCGAACATAAATAAACCTCCGTAATATTATTATGATTGATGATGGGATCATTCAAATATAAAGCTTCGGAAGTAATTTGAGTACTTTTGGTTAGGGACAGGTAGACACCTAATTATGGAAGCGATATTAGCATGAAATACATTTACATATCTTCAAAGAATCTTACAAATTTATAAAAGTTTATGGTAATATTATTTTTCCGCATAAAATATTATAAAAGCTCCCATTTTGTATTTTTAAACCTGCCTAAAAACACAATGTAGGCGTAGTGCTACATGGAAATTTGTATAAAAGAATTTTTCGCGGTTAAAACGCGGGATAAAACAATATTTTCAAAACAAAATTGCGATTATTTTTTCAGAAATCTCTCGAAGTTTACAACAGCGGAGTTTCAAGAGAATTTTGCTGTAAAATATGAAGGATTTTATTTGTTAAAGGGAAGAAAAAACACAAAGGACTAGAGATCAACCGTAATCCACCTTCAAAATTGTGAGTAGAATTAATTAGGATAAACTTCGGAAGGTATGTACTCTAAACAAACTCTTTTTTGTGAAGATTTTGGGTAAAAAAAGCGTATCTTGGTTGGCCGACCATCTGCCATAGCCGGGTCCCACCTGGCTTCGTAAGAAATACTAACCATCGAGAACACTTTAACCCGACTCTCGATTCTTTCTGGTAACAGTATATCGAAACGAAATAGAAGTTTTAACATTATATTGCCGACTTACAAATAAAACGAGAATGGAAGGTAAACTTAATAAGAATAATTTACGTATATTAATTATAAAATCGCATATAATTTATATTATATTTCATAAATATTTTACTAAACGCTCTCTAATAATCGCAAATGAACTAAAACGTATTTTTTTAATTAAATTAAAACAAATCACTTTGCCTAGACCACTTATTTAATCAAGATTATCAACATGTTTGGAACCAATGGTTTCTCTGTTAGGATAAAATGAAATTGAATAAAAATAACCATATACAAACAAGTACCTAAGTTTTGGGAACTTATTTTTTACTGGAAAAAAAAACCTTAATATCTTTGTCGTCTTCGGGAATGCTGTGTGGAGGAAATTTTTAGGAAACGGAAGGAGAGGAAGTTCCGGGAAAAAAGGTATGAAGGGTGGGTAGGAGTCTGGAGATTAATATGTTCAGGAGTGACGGATGTATGAATCCATCCCTCCCACTGCGGTGCAAGGCGATAGGTCGAGAGTCCGGCTTGAGAGTTTAAACGGTCTTCCTCAACCAGTCTATCCCGATCCGGTACACCCCGCAGTAGGGACGCTCAAGGGATGCTGTAGGAAAACGCATCCCCCGCAAAGACCTAGACAAACCTCACCCTATGAGCCGGAGCACCCCTGTCAAGTCCACTTGAGATGAAACCCAGGCAGAGGTGTTAGTTATCCGATAAATGATTCCCGGGGCGGCGGTACCCATTTCGCTTCCCAAATTGATTAAAATGTCTAGTATTATTTTTGGTAATTTTCATTTTTTCCTGACGAAGAAACCTTGGTTTTGAACATGATGATAATTTTGATTAAATAAGTGGAGTACATAAAGTGATTTGTTTTCGTTTAAGTTACTTTTCATTTAAATTTTCCTAATATTTTCAGCTAGTAGATCGTACACAATGTAGTTCTTCAATCTGCTTGGTGATTATGTGGGTAGATAGTGTTGTGTGTTTGGTCATATTATTAATTCATAAAGCACCACTAATCATCAATATTCTTACCCGTTTCTGATACTAAGATACAGATATTATTGACCCCGTAGTAAACTATGAAATAATCCATTAGGATTTCCCTTTGCATCTGAACTGAGGACGTGACACGAAAATCTACAAGGTAATTAGAAAAAAATCTGTTAACACGTTCACGTACTGTTGTGAGGTGTTTAAATAAGCTCAGAAAAACCATCGTCTCGTACAATTGTAAAACAAACATTGAAAAAATTAAAAATTTCATTTTAAAAAATTAACCCATTGGATTCGGTTAGCGATAGATTCAAAACAAAGGGATTAATATCCATCCCACCGTTGAGAACCACTACGGCTTAACATCAGGGATTCCACAAGGATCACACCTCGGACCTCTCTTGTTTATTTTGTATATCAATGATATAGGCACATGTTTTAAAAATTCTATTTTTTTGCTGATGATACTAAAATTTACAAAAAAGTCACTAATATTAACGACAGCCTAGAATTGCAAGAGGATATCAATAGGCTTGGAATGTGTCGTGCAAACAACCAATTGTTCGTTAATCTGGAAAAATGCAACACAATATACAATAAATTATTACCTAATAACAAACTACTAAACTATTGTAACAAAAATAAATTCTCTTGGAATTACATCACACTAATCGTTATATTAACACAAAGTAAAAAAGACACATCCTCCAAACATTTTACATTCACTTTCACATTACAATAATTATATCGATATATTTGCTACCTTTATGCCTTTACATTTCTTTTACAATAATTTATCGTTGCATTGCTATCTGCAAACCTTATTATTATATTCCCATTTGTCCCATAACAATTTTATTATATTACATTCTTTTATATTATACACTAAAATTAAAACTGTAATGGCACTACTCCCCACCTCAAACACGACAATAGATTTCTCAAACGAGATGGGTAGTATTGTTAAAAATATCTAACATTGTAATCAGCCTTAAATTGTAAATAATCAATAAATAAAATAAAAAATAAAATAAAACTACTGTAATGATAAAGAATCCATTCAATATCATTAAGTGGTATTTTTCGGATAACTTATAAATAGTTAATCAACCAATTATTGGTTCCTGTGCAGACAATGGTAAGGTAAGTATTGCAAATAGTGTATGTATGGTCGTAAACTCTTGTAACGTAATTCACTGCTTACAAGTCTCAGTAGTTAGTTGATGGCTATTAGTAAGTCTTTGTTGTAAGTCATTCGTAATAAATCTTAGTAAGTTATTAGTAGACACCTGAAAAATTCTAAAATTGATTAATAATGCAAATTTCGTATTTTGAAAGAGAACTTTGCCAATTTAACGCAAAATTTTCGAGTAAATACGCGATTTATGTATTTTTCGTACGATGTAAATAATCCATACTTATTAATATTATCAATGCGAAACTGCTCGAGTTTGTTTATGACCTTTTCACGCATAACACAATATAAAGACTTTAAAAATTCATTCACCAATAGAAAGCTAAATTATATGCGCAGACTATATTTTGTATATGATGGTAAGCTCTGGCGTAATGAAGTTATAAATATTAATATATTATATTTGTTATACGTTTTCTGTCGCTAACTAAAGCAAATTTTTGCTAACGTCAGAAAAAAATCGTTTCCATGGAAACGATTGCTACTGCTTCAGAAAATTCAAATATTAGAATATGTTTTATTTTTTTGGACAAGCTTCTGTTTTGGAATAAATGTCAGTTCCTACATTAAAAATATAATTCGTAACGATTATAAAGACTGAATAAATGAACTGAATAAATAGTGTAATTTTTTATTATATTCACAAACTTTCAAATATTTAATTAAAAATAAACATCCGAAATGTTTGTAAGCGCATAAATTCCGAACGAATGAACAAAATTGGATAAGTAATTCTTTTTTTCTTTGAGCTATAGCATTATGAAATTTAGGTGGTAGGCGCGATGTTTGAAAACTGAATGTAAGGGAATGAATATATGGAATGCGGGAGGGGATGGGGGTGGGGTGGGGGGGGGGAGATAATTGATAAGTGCAAGCGCTACAGTAATTTACCGTAATACCATGCGAGCGAAGCCGCGGGGAAAAGCTAGTTTAAAATAAATGTATAATATTGTATTAAAATAAATACATTTACATATTTATATATATATTCTAGAATTTCAAAATAAGACAGTTATATTACATTTTCTAAAAATTTCTTGTTCTGTGGTTTTGAAAAGCTTGGATATTCATTAATTAGATTGCACCTAGCTTCACGTTGAAAACGTCGGCGTGGTAGAAGTATTTTTTCGATTAATATCTGAAAATGGAGTATTCAAATTTATTAACCCAGTAATAAACTATAAAACATCTATTACGGACGTGACATAATAACCTTCAAAGCAATTATGTAACTGAGATTTAGTTTACATTTCCCAGTACAGTCGCATGGTATTTAGCTACGGTTAAACCATTTCCGACTGCAATTCTACGAGAAACTCTAAAACTGAGGAATCCATTCAAAATCAAAGTATCAAATTTCTTGAAATGACTTTAGCTGTGTTAAGTGGCCAGATCTGAATAGCCAGGTATTTCCTATACATCCGGTGAGTACCTACTTTGACTAGGATGGGACGAGCCAGGATATGATCGTGCAATGAGCACAGTGCATCTTTATCAATTAAATTGACGAAGCCACCTTTAAATAATTGTGGTCTTAATGAGTAAATTTCCATTCACATCGGATAATATTTTTAGTTCTTCTCGTGTGCTGGTAGAGTTGGGTGTTACAGTCTGGATTCTTGAACTAAACAATAAAATATTTAATAAAGAGGAAATACAAAACGTTTGTTGTTTTGAAAACACATGTTTGACGTAATCTAAAGCTGTGTATAATTTTTTGCACATTTTGTACATAAATAAATTAAGGATTTTGACTCCGCTGTCAGAGCGGCGACCTGAAAAAAACGACGCGGGCTTCACTTTGACAGTTCAGGGGATATTCGGGAAAATGGATGGCTTAGTTTGAGGCGTACCTACCTCAGAGCGAAATAATTATTTCACAGGATCGCAGATTGGACTAACATTAGCAATACGATATGAATTGGTAGCATTTAAAGTATAGACTGTTAAAAAATGTTTAATATCGCAGGTACCTATGTCGTTACTATCCATTCTGAAGTAGCACCAAGTACCCGAAATGTATTTAATAAAATGTGTATTATATTTAAATTCAGCTGCATTAAACAAATTTATAAATATAACCCTTCCCTCCCATTCTATTTCACTCTTCTCTTCCCATTCACGCGACCAGCCACCATAAACGCAGTGACATGTGTATCCTTTTTGTAGCTTTGAAGGCGTTTGTGATGACAGTTCTTTTGTTGAGTGTGTACAGCTGTCAAAGATTAGAACGTACGAGGTAAAAAAAAAACAAATAAAAATGCACACAGGTAAGAAGGTACATAGCTGCTTCCCGAATAAGGTAATGTAAAACTAGGAAAAAAATCCACGTCTGCTTCTCAGATTTGAGAGGCTCTTATCAACAAAGTATTATTTATTATTGAGAGTTTTTTCCTTCAAGTGGGTAACTTCCCACATATTTAAAATATTGAGTATAATAAAAATCGATAATTTGATCAAGCCCTACTGCTATTAAATCGGTACAGTTCGAGGGGCAAAAAATGGTTTCAGGTAGGCACTTATATACAATAAACTACTGAATGAATCCTGTTTCTTTCGAGAGGTGGAATTTGTACTATAGATATCTATCATATTAATCAAAACTCGTCAAAAAAACACGTAATTTTTTTTTTACACATTGTACAAAGGCCATACATTTTTAAATTCGATTTGTTACTAATAACGAAAATCTCGAACTCTATTTTTCACATGGCGCAACACCGAATTACGCATGCGCTGATTGCGATTATATTTTCCGCGCTGAGAGTTTTGCAGTGTTTGGTCAGAGATATTATTTGTCTAGAAATCGCTTTTAATTTATCTACAATGTTGTAGTAGTTAAATTAAATTGCCACTGGTAAAACATATTGTAGCTATTATTACAATTATTTACATTAGGTTATGTTATTCGAGTCACATGTTTTCAAGATCTACAAACAAATCTTCAACTCACAGAGAAAATGGTTGTTTGTCACTTATTACTAATTCAAATTCGACGAGTTATGACGGGGACACGCTGTGATTTTCCAAGATATTCTTTGACATCATATTTTGTAACTCTACACGTTTCGGTTCGCGTGATTTGAATTCAAATGAAGCTCGGGAAGGGAAGATCGTAAAAGGATTCGACAGGAAACCGGATGGGTGTGCGCCTCAATAAAATAAAAACTGTATTGATGTTCAGAAAGAAAGTATGGGAAGAATTTATCAGCTATTAAGTATACATATACTGTATTTATGACCCAAACAAAGAAAGGGTCGTATAGCGGAGCATTCAATGCATTTTTAAACGATTTCCTTCCTGCGCTTATGGTTAGGATCTCCCGAGGCTAGGATACTCAGGTGACATTCAGATCGAAGATTTAATGTGCCCAAAGGTTTTCAACATATTACTAATTTATTCGAGTCCAATGCAAAATTCACCCTTTTGTTCATCGTATCTTTCATCCTTTAAATTAAGTATTTTTGTCAATCGATTCATCGAAGAAAGAGAAGTCCAAATTGTATAATGAGGTTGTTCAAATATATAGTTGAAATTGGAACAACAAATACGTAGTTGAAATTGGAACAACAAATATAACAAATGTTCCCTTTAATTAAATAATTCCTGTAAAATAGACAAAGCTTCTTAGAAATTTTTGAGTTTCACTAAAGTTTTCAACTTCTTCAGATTGAGAGAAAACTGATCTTGCCAAATCTCATAATTCGTGTGCTTCAAGAAAGTTATTTTTAATAGCAACCTCCACGAGATTGTTTCCTTGTGTATTCCGAGACCTGTGCACAGCATTAATAATCGCGATATCTCCAATTTTGATAATTTCTCCTCCTAAAGGAAGAGACGGAATCTTGAAAGGCTAAAGGGAATTAAAGAATTTAAAAATTTTGAAACTCCGAAAGCATGCTTTCCTAACACAGTGTCTGGTGTGCGCTTTAGTTCATACTAATTCAGCTCTAATCTAAGAATTTTCGAGAATACGTAGTTTCGATAAGTAGGTAGTAATAAGTAGTAAATTACCATCCAGAAAAGCATGAACTCGATTCTTTCAGGGTAATTGAGATAGTAAAAAAATGTGATTTGCCATGAAAATGGGAATAGTGACCAAATGTTCACTTATTCAATGCGTCTTTTTTATCGTAATAATAATCAATATTTAAAGTATACACAGGGTATTAAGGGACCTACTTGACTAACTTTAACCAGTGATTCCTGAGGTTATTTAGAGTAATTCGTTAAGTTCTTTCAATTTGGGAGGCGGGCATGGGTACCGCCATCATTTATTGGATAACCAATATCAGCTGCCCCAGGAGGTTCGCTATTTTTGGTGACTTAGCAGAGGTGCCCGGGTTCACCCAAAAGATGAGTAGGCCCAGAGGTAAATTATTTTCCTAAATAGTATCTATCCAAACAACAACAAAAAATCTTCCACTTGTCCTCACTGGACATTCAGCCAAGTAACCGCCCGACTCCTCACCCAAACTCTAACTGTCCAATACCTACTGTTTTTATTTTAATGTTTTAAGTTGGAAAAAATAGTACCGAGAACGTCCCCGGAAACCAAAATTTCATTAACATTTTTAACTCCAAATAATGTCAGGAATCACCACCGGTTAAAGAAAGTCAAGTGCGTCCATTAACACAGTACACATAATAATTTTATTTGAACCATTTTAATAATATTAGCAATTAATATAGCAATATTTAACATTAAATTCATCATTTTATTTTGTATGTACAATTATTTTATATAGTTGCTAATAAAAAAATAAAAATTAAAAACTTGTTTATTGACGTGATAAAATATATATAAATATAGTTATCAAAACTCATTAAGGAATCGCCAATTGGTACATTTGAAAAGATAAACCCAACCCAACCCAAAATGCAGACACAATAAATGAAGAAAAATTTTACAAAACATTTTACAGAAGCAACATACAGACACAAACATATGAAGAAATCACTTTACAAATATTTCACAGAAACATGTCTTATAAGATTTTATGAATAATATTATAACCACTCATTTGATTTATGTACTGTTGGTGTCACAAAGTTAAAATAAAGTATCCTCCATGATGGACTATAGAAATGTATAAAAAACAAATCAGGAAAAATACAATAAAAGGTACATGCTCAAAAATACACAGACCTAATACAAGATGTTTACATAAAAAAATACATGATAAGATATTGAAGACACTACCTTCTGTATAATCTCGAAAGCGCCCCGACCATGAAGCTATTGACAAGTTCTGCTCCTGCTCTTTCCGTTATCAAAGACAGGGTGGTTTTAATGTGGTTTATTAATGACACGTTTCAAACAACTTCAACCCTCGCGATGCGAGAGGGATTCCGACTCCTCACCCCCAACACAAGAAACCATGATTAGGGGATGAATTATTGACTTAAAATAATAATTAATAAAACCACTAAGATGTCTCCACAATGAAGAAGGAACGGGGATAAAAGGGGATGATGATATTAATAATTATACTACGATATGTATGTTAACTTGATTTTGATTAATTAAAGGCTTGCAAAATTTATTAGTGCTCATATGAATAAATACTAATGATGTATTCAACCGACAGCTTAACAAAGTTCAAACATGATGAAATAAAATAATTACTTTGTTTATAATCTTTGAAGGAGTACAAAATAAATTTTTACGTTTTATAAATTTTAAAATGGGTATTCCAGCAATTATGTTGAACTACAATACTCTTTTAAATGATATAAATATGCTTAAATTGTCATACAGAAGGATTTTCACCTTCTTTGATAATTTTATATAACTAGAATATTAATTATTGAAAGTCCAGAATCGCATTCATTGATTGGTTTTCGGATTTCACTAGGTAATAAGAGAAGTCGGGATTTATTTCAGTGTAGAAATTCTGGGACCATAAATGTTTTCATCTTTGCCTGGAATGGAGGGAAATAATTATACCAATCCAATGGACATCTTCAATTTGTCACTAAACAAATACAAAATGTTACTGATGCAGTTCAGTTATGTACCAATAAATACTGTAATATTTTTACTAGACATATGTACAAACTCCTTAAAAGGGCCAAATCATCTTTAATAAATAAATAAATAAGTTACCACGAAATTAAATTTAATTTATTAATATCGACCGGTTTCGCTTAACCCAAGCATCATCAGGCCGTTCCTCCAGCTTACTGTTTATGTACGTAACACCTAGGCTATCTATCACGAATATGTGAACTTTTAATCCTATCTTTTAGTGATACTCTGCCGATCATCTAAGCATTCGCATTTCTGCTGTTTCGAGTTCCCTAGAGTAGGAGTTGTACATAGTCCAGCATTCGGAGCCATACATTATCGCGGATAATGTATGGCTCCGAATATGGAGCCATACATTACGGACGACTGCCGAAAGTCATTTAGGCTAACACCAAAAAATTCAATGCTTTGACTTGCGTTAACAAGTCTCGACATTCTGGATAAAGGAGAATGATATACATAATTAGTAGAATGTTGATTGAGGAACAGCAATTCATTATTTCGGATTCTACGGGAAAGGATTTTAAACTGGATGAGTTGTAACAAAGCAGGTGTGTCAGTAATACTGTTGATAATTTTGAATATGCAAATTAGATCAGTGTCCTTTCTACGTTTTTCTAAAGAAGAAATGCATAAAGTTTGTTCAATTTCATCATACGAGTACTCGCCTCTTTCAAGTCCTTAATTTTCTGGAATGTTTTAGATTAATTCTTCCAGCTTATCCCAAAATCTGTCTCTTTCTTCTCTGTCACATCCCATTTGTGGTGCATATGCACAAATGATATTGTAAATAGCATTACATATTACCAACTTTATTTTCATGAAACTTTTGCTGCAGCACTACGGCTACTCCACATTTCTGGTACTATTTTCTCCGTAGTAATATAGTTTATAATCATTATTCTGTGTTTCTAGGTAACGGCACTCGTCTATAATTGTATTTTTCCATTTGGTCTCTTGAATGCATGCAGTCACAACATAAAATGGAAATTTTTTGAATTATGATATAAAAAAAACTATGTTAGGTTAGCGTTTTAAACTATGAATGAATACCACATTCCAAGAGATCTGATCTGAGATGAGATTAAATATATCTGACTACCAGTTAAAAATATGTTTTTTAAATGAAATACGGGTGGCCCGCACTGATAATTGATATGAACCGAGTGCAAAACATGAAGCTACAGCTATGATTAAGTTTGTTAAACCACGATTTTACGTTGAAACAATCCGATTTAAGGAATTTAGAGAATACCTTATCTTTATGATGTTTGTTTAGGTGGTGTTGGTTTCTCTAGAAATTTCATTAGTTCATTAATCCACCAGTTCTGCAAAAATGTTGTGATATGCAATTTTTACATTGTGTAAAGTCAAAGTGCCCATCCTATAAGCCACAAAATAAACGATAAGATAAGAAACCCGGGATACAAAAGAAAACCTACACAACGAACTGCGAAGTAAATAATCCAAACGTTTCCTGACATTTAACCCTGAAAAGTGAACTTATTGGCCAATAAATTTATCGCAGGCAATAAAATGAAATTATTCTTAGAACATTTTATTTTAATAGGCAACGCGAAAAAATGTGGTGCGAACTTAAGTTATTGAGAGAAGTGCCAAGAAAATATTTAGCGAAATTCTTTAAATTTTGACAAAATTTATTAAAAAAATAGTCATACAATTGTGGACGGGTTGTTGAGTGTCGAAAAAAATTCGAGGTCTGTGGAAGTTCTATTCAAGTTCTGATATTATTTCATCGTGGGATGGTTGCTTCCCAGTAGGTACTTGGATAATCTGTTCTTATCCAAGTACCTACTGTGAAGCAACCAGCCCTCGATGAAATAATGACAGAACATGAATAGAACTTTCACAGAACTAGAATATAGACTTTGAAAATTGTTTAATCATTCAAATTCTGTGAAACATTCTATATCCGAAGTCACAAAATGGACGTGGGTTGGCGTTGAGAAAAAAATCACAGGTATATTTTTATTTTTATATGAATACCACACAAAAGTCCCAACTGCTCCCATCTGGAGCTAGTGAGACTATGGCATTCCCAATCGGGGTATATTGTGAGGCTGAAGGTAGAGGGGAGGGGAAGGAGATGGGGAAGAGGAAGGTGGAAAGTACCTGGTTATTCAGATCTGGTCACCAAATACGGCTAAAGCCATTTCAAGCAACGTTTCAATTCTGAAGGTGGTTTTACTCCAGGGCGATACTGAGCGTATCATCCACTCTGGAACGTGCCGCAAATATACTATAAATTATTTTAAATAAATAAATTGTAAAATAACACAAATTAATCAAATAAAATTTATTTGCCACGCCGGTTTACGATCCCGCGACCTTCGGAATGCGAGTCAAGAGCCTTACCGCTGTACTACGCCGGCCGTCCGAAGGTCGATATTTGCAGGAGTGGAGGACCCTTGTCCATCATGCAAATTGCAGTGGGGTTCACGAACCTCACGAATGGGCAAACGACGCAAGAAAAAGACTAAGTACTGTAAAAAATATACACCTAGAGAAAGAGCAAGAAAGAAATTACGGCTTTTATGATCGCATTTGCGTCTTCGGCATTTAAGGTGTTAGGTTATTTACAGCTATCATAAAAAAATGTGGTAGATTTGCTTATCAAAACTTTATTATCCTTAGAATTCAAGACCAATCCTTGGTATATAAACCATAATGTTTAACTTTCGTGTCGGAAAAAGGGTATATATTTTTCTATTTGCTTAGATAAATATTTTACGAGTGCGGCAGGTAAGTAATATCAATGTTTTTAGCTTTATTGTGAGAATTTACAGAAATTCATTGAATATAAATCACGTTAGCATCAATCAATGACGGATGTGTAGTACCAACTTAAATAATGTGAAAAAAAAATGTTCCGGTTAAGCGTGAACATTGTTTAACCAGCAATTTTAAGACCTGGATAAGGGTGGGGTAAACGAGGCCTCAGACGCCAAATTTGAAAGCAACAAAAGCTGCTAATGGAAAAAAAACTCTTAATAGTTCTAAACTTATTGAACCTAGTTTTCTATACATATAAAAATGAAAATATGTTTGCTTCTGTCTATGTATATATGTATGTATGCTATGCGTTGCTAAACCATTCATCCAATTGCGATGAAACTTTGGGGATTTGATGTGCGCATGCCCGCGATTCTTACTATATACAATAGTGAGTTCTGGCATCATGAAATTATGCGTTGCCAACAGTTCATCCGATTGCGTTGAAACTTTGGGGATTTGATGTGTGCCTGCCAGCGATGGTTTCTTTATATACTGGTGAGCTCTGGCATTATATTTGTATAAAAAAATTGGAATAGTTGGCAAGCGAGCTGTTTGAAAACTGAATGTACCGGGAATGAATGTTTGGAATTCGGGAGGGGTAGAGGATTCACGGGAGGGGGATTCACGGGAGGGGGGAGGGGAAGAGGGCGAGAGGAGTGGGGAGAGGTAAGGCGGGGAAGGCGGAGTGGGAACGCGTTAGGGGAAGGGGACGCGGAAGAGGAAAGGGAACGGGACGAATGGGAAAGGACACGCAGGGAGAAACAATTTATTTATTAAGTGGCAAAGCAACGCATGCTGGGAACCCGCTAGTATTTAAAAAAAAAAACTGGAATATTTCTTTAAGATGCATGTTGGGGAATCCAAAAAAAAAAAACCAGTGTATAAATTGTGTGATAGTTCACAAACAACTGATTTCCCATGAAGAAACAACAAAAAGCCAACAATCGAAACGGATTACTTTAAACACTATCGATAAAGAAGACGTATCCAATCGAAATAACTAACGGACTGAGGAACTTTTATGTAATGGCCCCGAGCGATTCGATACATTGTAATGGAGTGAAAACGTCCATCCAATCAGAGGAAATGTAGCGTGAAACACTCCCATGGCTCAGGGAGGCTTATTCCCTCGCAATACAACCATTAGTCGTCTGCTGGTCATGGGCTGTGGATGGTGCCAGCTTGATTGAGGATGATCGTAATATCAATATACCTATCTGATTGAGGGGCATTGTTATGTCTCGTATCAATCCCATGCACAGAGGTCCGAATCCATATTTTGGCTGGCCAAAAATATTTGGAATAAAAAATATGATAGCTAAATTAAAGAATGTTTGCACCGTTTTTTTATTGTGATTTTCAACACTTCATGTAACTATTAAGAATTATACTATTTTTCGGCAATTATTTGGGAGCAAGTATGGGTACCGCCGACCCGGGAATATTTATTAATATATACATACCAATACCTCTGCCGTAGGTTACCTCGAGTGGTTCGCTACGTTTGGTGGCTTAGCAGGGGTTCCCGGATTCATGTGGTAAGGTTTGTCTTTGGCGTGCATTTGCCCACCTACTGCGTTGTGGGCCGGATCTGGAGAGACTGGTCGAAGGAGACCTGTCCAGCCAGGCTCTCTCGACCCATCTCCTCGCACCGCAGTGTGAGAGATGGATTCTTATGACAATCACTCTTGGCCCTGAGATTCCTTTCCACCCGTCATACGTTTTCCTTCCCAGAACTTCCTCTCCTTCCTTTCCCTAAAAATACATTCCACACAGCATCCCTATAGATTACATAGTCCCTGAGGCATTTTTTCCCCAGGATCTCATGTGTGGAGCTGGCAAAAAAAATCTTTATCATTTTTAAGCATGTATTATTAGCAAGTAGAGTAGAATACCCGAGAATATTTCTCTATTAACTGGGAAATTAAATTACCTATTTAATAAAAAATGTTAGTGTCTAGGTTATTATATTGTAACTTTGCTTTATTATTCCAATTAAAAAATATATATATTTATATATATATGAATAGCCCAAACTAAAAAACAAAAAATTCTCCAAGAACTTATCATTGACTGAAATCCACAGAAAAAAAACTACTTAAAAAGGGCCAAATTAGGGGATTCGGATTCACAAATGCGATCAATGACAGAGCCATGCATACATTTAAATAAAGTTGCGTATTTAAAATGATACCATTTCTGATTTCATTTTAAAAAATAAAATACGAACCTATTTTACGTGGTATTGGACTATCCTTCTATGAAGATTTAAAGAGTTTAAAAGATTTGGCAATGCCAAAATCGCAATTTCGGCCAGGTCGTATTGCGATCCGAATGTTTGTGCGGCCATGCACAGGATACTGACCCTTATTCGGAGCGTTTTACCCTGTATTGTTCTATGCACGAATGTGAGGATGGAGTCCTTCGGTAGCGGCGCTATCGATATCAAGTGTTCCGATGCAATTCGTCTCGCCACCGCGGCGGTGTATTATGCACTCAATAATGGCAGGGCCGTTTGTCAGACGTGATAAATGTATGCGTGCGGCCAGAGGCAGAACTTACAGTTAAGTACGGAGCTTGGAGCTTAATCAGAAAGTGAAGAATAAAAGAAGGGAGAGGAAGAAAGAAAGGAAAGAAATTATTGAATAATAATAGCAAATATAATAATGAGAAATAAAAATTAAATAGAATCATATTACATCGTAAGTAGATTTTGAAAATAATAACTGTGTTATGTAATACAAATTAAAAAATATTATTTACAAACTGAAATTTAATTGAGGTGAAAGCCAAATAGCTTTGGGTTCAACCAAGAAAATAGGTTTGAAAATGATGAATTTAGAAATTACGTTTGAAAATTTAA